>OY728144.1:323109410-324402341 GCA_963277665.1 Viscum album | reverse complement strand
AGAAAGAAGTCTTAATGGAATATAAATTGAGATGAAATCTCATATAAAGACTATATCCTAAGGTTAAGGATAAATAAAACGACATAATTATGTGTGAAAAATATAAATACACTCAATATGATTTGATATCTAGTGTAAATAAATCAGAGGACATTCACACATATTCTTGTAAAAACAACACCAATGAATTGGATATTTTACTAAACAAACGGAGACTGAGTTAAAATTACATTTATCAAGTTCATATCGATGACTTGAGAATTTATAAATGGAGTGATTATGTCTATAAAAATGTATATCCACAAAAAGTGGAGTGGGAATTATGAAATAATAAAAATAATAGTGATTCCACACATAATCATAGAGTAAATTAATCAATAAAGTATGTGTAAAACCAAATGAGTAGAAATTGAAATTTCAAATTCCCATATCAATCTAGTAACATATGAAACATTAAAACATGAAAGAAGGATAATACAATGATGATGTAAATATCCATTAATTAAAGTATATTACACATTGAATACAATCAGGGGTGGTACACACACCACATGCAATAAATAAGTGGTGAACAATATAAATCTCAGGAAATTAAAAGTGAGATAAGAAACCCCTTTCTTTGTACTTTTTCCACTGTCGAGGGTAGGTTAGCCTATTTTATAATGGTTAAATAATTGTTATTGAATTATACAAGGATCATATATATTAATTTGATATCATATATGATCTTTTAACTTTATTTTGTTAATAATATATTAGTATTATTGTCATTTCGGGTGTTAACTTAGTAGTTTTGTTTTATATGTTTTGTTACATAAGTTGTGTTTGATATGGGTAGGTTGTATATTATTCAAATACAGAATTATATGAAGTACTTAAACAATATTTTCAATTGTAAACTGAGAATTACACTTGAATGGATACGATGGGGAACGAATCTCATCACGTTCGTGGAGACGGTAGTCCGTACAAACGCACGACTGACTATATCATTTTTTGATATTAAAATAATATATAATTGGGTGGTATATCATATATGAATAATAATTATCATGTTATATTTATTATTTACATTAATTATACATCATTATTATAACCATCCAAATAGTAATGTATTGAATAACAATTACATCACGACGTGGAGATGGTAGGCAGTACGTACGAACGTACGGTGACATGTCATTAAAAGGATGGATAGAATACTGAATATGGTTGTAAAATATTTATAATAACATTAAAGTATATAGAAGATATTGGAGTTATTATTTTATAATGGAACAATGAAGAACAAAGAAGTTGAAGAAGAAAGGTACTAGAAGAAAGTAGAGAAAACATCACCTCTTCTTTGGGTTTTTTTTATTTGATCAAAAGGGATCCTTAGGTTGGATTTCTGACTAAAGTAAGTCCTCTAGGATTAAGGGAGGATATTTGAGAAGGTATTTGTAAAGATTTTGGCTTATGCAAAAAGATTTGAGGTTATGAATAATTTGTTAAAAGTGGTGTCCTTTTATAAGTGGGAGGAGGGGCTCTTTAGGAAAACATAAAGTATTAATTTAGAATAAATTCATATTCGATTTGTAATGGCTCAAAAGAAGATTATTAAATGTCTATAGTAGGTATCGGTCTAAATAATTTCATCCAATAGATTATATACAGGTTTGGGTCACTATATTAACCATATCATTTATATTTTACTCTTAGTTAATTAATTTGAAATTTACCATGCCACATTGTATTTTAATTTTATATAGTTAATAAACATACTATATACTTCCAAGAGACACCCATGAGGTCCAATAATGATACACCTATAATTATATAAATCATTTTTCCAAACCGTAGATTTTTAGATATATAATATGAATTAATAATATAATATTTGTTTTAAAAACTCATTTATGTCAATTTGACACTATTTAATAATTGATTTTTTCTAAAGTCATAACAACATTATTAATTAAAATAAAATTCATTTAAGTAATCCTAATATTTAATAATAACCAATAAAATTCGTGTATGTCATCAAAGCTTTCAAATTATATTTATTTTAACATTTATTATACTAATTATTTGATTATTTCATTAATAAGAAAAATACTGCATCATTATTGTGTCATAGTTAAATTTTACTATTAAATGTCTAAAAATTATAAATAAAATAACATTATGTATTAATAGTTTTAGATTTATAATGAAAATTTATCATTGAAAATATAAAATATATAACCCTATGTAAAAAATTGTTGTTCTAAAAGATATATGCTTTTGTCATTTTTGTATTTACTTTAACTTAAGTAATAGAAAGTGTCCCTACCACTTACAAGTGGCTCCATGGGGTCCCAAAATCAACCCAATGATTCCCATGCTCGGACATGTATCAACCAATAGGGTTAGAACATGTTTTAGGGTAATTTATTATTATTATAATATTTGTTTTACCCTTATTTACCGGATTTACCCCTTTAACCATGTAAATAAAATATTTAGCGAAGTAATTATTCAAAATGTATAAAAATAAAAGATACCTATTTACACAATTTGGACCTCCTGATTCTAAATGTGGAATTCATTTTTCCAAATTCAAAACACATAAGTGGAAGAAATTAATTTAAAATTAATTCCCATTGTCAAACCAAAAAACGCGTTTTTAAGAAATAATAATTATCAAAAGATTGACATTTGTTTATGTCCAGTTTAAATGTAAAATTACATACAATGACCAACATTGTATTTAATGGTAAAAATATATTTTAAATATAAATTAAAACCACTCAAATTAATAATTTATCCCTGTTAATTATTTTTATTAAAAAAAATTTAATTAAATTTTATTAATTATCACTATTCATAAAAATATGAAATTTATCAGAAATGTACCAAAACTTCACCCTAAGATAATTTCAATATTCAGAATCCAAAAATTAATTCCATTTGGAAAGATAAAATGTTTAAAATTTCAAAAAGTGGGTATTTCTATTCATAACGGCTAGTTTGATTGGTTGTGGTGTGTTAGAACATGAAGTTGCGTTCAACACACGCTACTGTATTATTCAAAGATAAGCGTAACGTGGAAGCTTGGGGTGTCACATACTCCCCTCCTTTAATTAATTGCATCCTTACAATTTTCAAAATTGGGCTTGGGAATATAATGGAAAGTCCCACATCAAAAAAATAGTCAATAAACCTATCACTTTAATAGAAAGAAAGAGAAGTATAAAGGTCGCCCGAGATAACCTATACTAGGATTCCATGTAGAAAAATTGGGATATGGATGATTAACTAAGTGTAAATTTCAGATGGAGAGGGATAGAAAACAATATCATGATAAAGTTAAAAAGAAGAAAACCACAAACGTGTTATGGGACAAACAGTCATCGGTTTCCCAGTAGGAAAAGTAAACAGACAACATTTTTTTGTTTTAAGTTACATTACATAAAGATGAGGATTTCATTACTAAGAACATAGAGATATATACTTACATTTTAAGTATAGTTTCATTCATTAATAAATTTCGACTACTAACTCATTATTTTTAAATGATTAGTATTCAAGAAGACTTGTTCACACTAGAAGGGCTAGAATAAACTACTATAGAATCACACGAAGGATAAACTATATATTTACCTTGTCTTTAGAAATTATTCAAAACCAAAATGGTTAGAATAAGATCTGATGATCCCCCAAAATGATATTACTTTAGAGAAAGAAACACAAATCATAATTTCTAAAAATAAAACAACAATACCCCAAAGTTAAATAAATACCATTCATTAAACAATTGTCCTTAAAATCCTTCAATATAATCCATACTAATAATGAAACCCAAAACATGGAAGAATTTGGTTATGTATTCTTCCATGTTAAATTGTATCTCCAAATGACATCAACTACTCTTAAAGTCACATACTTAAAAGTAATTATCCTAATCAAATATTCTCTTTTATATGTTAATCATTTCCATAAATAACCCAAGTCACTATAAATCCACAATAAAAACGTAGATAAAAATCCACCATTAATCCTCAAATGAAACCCCATAGTATTCTATTTTCCTTGGTCATATAGTGTTCCCAACAAAGAAAACATCTTCCAAAATAACATTTCTCACTTAATCACGAAATCATTTTCCTATACTAAGGGTATTATTTTGTTAAGACATAAGATTCCAAATCAACTTATTATTAATCAATAAAATCATTTAACTAAAAATAATTAGTCATACTAACTAGGTACTTCACGTAGTCCAGTGGTAGGCGATAAATCTCAATCTCACTTTAGTTGTGGGCTCGATTCCCACTGCTTTGTCTGATGCGGCGGGTTTTCACATGGTCTACGTGTTGTCCTTTTCCAAAAACTATATTTTATAACATTATCAAAATGAGATAAATCCCTCTAAATAACCATAATATAACTTTAGCCTGAAATTTTATCTCATACCCTACATTTTCATCCCAAAATATAACAACCTGTAATTGCCTCAAACCCAATGATCATATTAAACGAAATGGTTATTTATAACTATATCCACATGGGAAAATATAAGACTACCTCAAATATCATTCTCACCCGACAAACTATAGGGTTACAAATACAAGAGAAAATTATTCCTAATTAATCCCATCAACATGGAGAACTAATAATTTTAAACATTTCTCCAACCATTTATTCACACATAGCTTCTTCTTTGACCAAGAAAATATCCTACAGAATAGGGCATTCACACAGGTAATGTCTAGGTCCCCTACATTTACGTTAAATTTCTGTAAATGGATTATTGGGAACATTTTTATTGTCTTCCATCGTACTATTAATTTTTCCTCGACAATTCTTCACTTTATGTCCTTTTTCCCGCACGTAAAGCATTTCGTTATTCCGTTGAGACACTTTCCTAGGTTTCTCCTTCCACATTTCCTGCATGATGGAAATTTAGGATTCATTTCTCCATGGTCTCCACTGCTGGTACTCTTAACATTCATCACCTTTCTCTTCTTTGTTGAGTCCATGAGTTGGTTAATATATATGTTATTGATCATATTTTTGGAAAACTAATTTTTCATGAACACAAACTCTTTTACGCCTATCAAAATTCCCTTTTTTTCACATTTCCACCACCGTTCAAACCTTGTACATCATTCTCAATGTTACTATGACTTCTTTAGACTCTAGCCATTGACTAAAACTAGATGGAATTTTGTGAGTAATTGTAGTCATAAAATCATTTAGTGAATATCATGACACCATATTCTCTATTTGAAACACCTTAGGATTAACCAAGGTCATTTATTCTCATCTTATATTAAAACACTTCAAATATATTTGTAACGAAAATTTAAATTATACTAAGCATATCCCCCGGGAGTGTCGTAACCAAGAGTGAAGCAAGGCCTGTTGTCATGTACCAGTTCCCATTTGAGTCTAGATCAAAGAAGTGTTTTTGGGTTTTAACCCTAGTTACATCTATTCTAGAGCCACCTCTACATACTCGTATCCAGACAGTGATGTATTTTTAATAAAACTCACAAAATCTATACAATACCAAAATTATAGGAAGTTATTCTATACTAATCCTCAATTTCTATCTTAGGGTTATGTGCTCTAATCAGAGTTTATCTAAATCTAGTTTCCATGCTTTGTACTATACTTCCTCTGATACCAACTGTAACGCCCTGAGCCTAGTTACCCAGAGTTGGTGCATTATTACATAACATTGGCATTATCACAATAGATAATGTCTTGAAAGACCGATTTGTTTAGTAGCCTTAGAAACACTTGATACATTAATAATTATTACATTACATCATAAAGTAAAAAAGTAAAACAACATAGCCTCCATATTCCACACTCATATACCCTCAGACAAACCCTGCAGGTCTGTTATAAAATACTTCTTCACATCCTGGGAAAAAACATAAAAAGTGGTGACCTGTTCTTAAGGTTCTTCCTTTTGATTTGATCAAAAGGGCTCACTAGGTTGGCTTTCTAATAAAACTAATGCCTCTAGTTTTAAGTGAGGTAATATGAGAGGATATTTGTGTAGGGTATGGCTCAGTCAAAAAGGCTTTAATGGTGTGAGCTGTAGAGAAGGGAGAGTGCCCTTTTATAAGAGTGGTGGGTGGCACCTTAGGAAAAGATGGAAATGTTATTTTATAAAAAATTAATATTCGATTTATAATAGCTTAAAATTGATTTATTTCAAGGATAAGGTGGGGATGGGTCGAAATACACTCAACCAATAGGTTTTATACAGGTTTGGGTCACTTTATTAACCTTACCTTTTAGTTTTAACTCTTAGTTAATTAGTTTGACATTTACCATGTCTCTTTGTATGATTATATTATATGGTTAATAAACATACTACAAACTTCCAATAGACCCCCAATTGTTCCATTAATGATACTCATATCATGATATAAGTCCATTTACCGAACCATATATTTTTAGGAATAGAATATCAATTAATAATATAATATTTGTTTTACAAACTCTTTTATGTCAATTTTGATACTATTGGGAATTTTGTTTTTGATAAATTTATAACAGCATTATTACTTCGAAAAACGGTCATATGACCAATCCAAATATGTCATATAAACCTAAAAAATTATCGTAATTCATAAAAAGTCTCAAATTACATTTATTAGGGTATTTATAATATAAATTATCTTAATCTTTCATTAATACAAAAATTACTGCATCATCATTGTGTCATAAATAAATTAGATTATATAATGTCAAAAAATCTTAAATAAAATAAAATTATATAGGAAATCATTTTTTATTTCAAATGAATATCTATAATCGAACTTATCTTATTAATAACCCTATATTGAATACGTTTTAGTTATTAAACATTGATTTTAACACTTTTAACTCTTATTTTAATTAAATAATAATTATTGTCCTAATCTAATCCAAGTGGTCCTAAATGATAATATTTTATTCCTAATGTTGTTTTTGGTTGATATTGACTTGTCCAATAGAATTTGGACATGTGTTAGAAAACGCCATTATTATCAGGAAACCAACTGTAATGCCTCGACTCTGATTTAAATGTGAAATTACATTCACTTTATGAATAGCATTATTACCTTGGCTTAACCATACATATCAATCACAATACACTTCTTAGAATCCTCTAAAAAATAAAACCTTTAATGTGGTCAGATTAGATGCTCAGTAAGCATAACAATACAACATAAATGTTCATAAATAAGCATAAAAAGTTAAGGCAATGTATAACTAAAACCAAAGCCTTTTAAACTTGAAAATAAGAATAATATGGGAGAAATAAATTGACTTAATTACATTTATATATTCACAAGGATATTCTACTAGTCCAATAATCACATGAAATATCACTAACCACTTTCATAATGATGGAATGCATAATTTAAGACTATCATAACCACATAGTCATGGCCTTGTGCCAAAACTACAAATAAGATTTTGTCAAGGCCTTGTGCCAAGACACTAGTTTTTCTCATGAGACCTACCGATGCATCAAGGATCTATAGCAGGCTCCACCCGTCACTTTTTATGTCCAATACATTCTTCATATGAACAGGTTTAAAAATAACATAAACATTCGTATTAAAACTAGCATACGAAATGTCAATACATTATTCATAAAGCATGAATGGTATAAAAATAACACATCAACTATAAAACAATTCACAGAACCTTCAATACAATATGTATGTTTTTTATCATAATAAATCAACTTCAAAGAAGCTAAAAATCCATCCAAGGATGTTGACATAGTTGAAATCAAAACTATTTGAAAGAAATATCTCTTTTTTTAATCATTTAGAAGTCACCTGATTATAAAACATTTACCTTGAAAATATCTTTATTGGCTTGTAAGGGATGCTTTGATGATTTTATAACAGCAAAGAATAGATGTGCCCACCATATAAGTTTAAAAGAGACATTCTTACCTTAATTCTTTCGAAAAGGTTAAAAAAGAATTTGTTTGGAAAATAACGGAATGATTCCTTTATAAAAATCATATAAAAATTCAAACAAGGTTATAAATGACTTTAACCCATAGTCTGTAAAATAGTAAGAATGATTTGAAATACATTTTCAAGAAACATGGATGTGTGTGATAAAGAGGTCCCAGTAGATAATTACGTATAAACAACCTTGGATAATGAAGAGGTTGTGAAATAAACCCTTACCTTGTAATTTTCCTTGGTTGAGGGCAGGATAACCTCCTGTATAATATTTAAATAATTTTTATTAGATTATAGAATAATAATGTACATAAATATGATATCATATATGATCTTTAATTATTTCTTTGACAATAATATTTTAGTATTATCGTCATTTCTTGTGTTCACTTACTCGTCTTCTTTTATATGTTTTGTTAGATAAGCCATGTTTATTAGGGAATTTTTGTATCTTGTTTTTACACAAGATGATATAAAGTTAATAAGCATTACTTTTAATAATCAAATGATAATTATTCTTGAATGGATATGATGGGGAATGAATCTCATTGCGTTCGTGGAGACCGTAGTCCGTACGTACGCACGAGTGACAATATCATTTTTTTGATATAAAAATAATATATGCATGGATGGTATATCATATATACATAATCATTATCATGTTATATTTATTATTTACATAAATTACACATCATTTTCATACCCATCAAAAAAATGTTTTGATTAACAATTACACCAGGACATGGAGACGGTAAGCCATATGTACGCACGTATGATGAAATGTCATTAAAATGATGGATATAATACTGAATATGGTTGTACCATATTTAGAATAACATAAAAGTATATAAAAGATACTAGAGATATTATTTTTGAATTGAAATAACAATGAAAGAAGAAGTTGAAGAAGAAAGGATCTTGAAAGAGGGTGGTGAAAACATTACCTCTTCTTTGGGTTCTTCATTTTGAATTGGTCAAAAGGGCTTTTTAAGTTGTAATTATGATCAAACTAGGGACTCTAGGTTGAAGTGGGGGAATTTGAGAGAATATTTTGGTAGGTTTTGGCTGAACCAAAAGGATTTTAGGGTATGAATTTGAGAGAAGGGGGAGTGCCCTTTTATAAGAGGGGTGAAGGGCATTGTATAGATTTAAACCGGACATAAACAAGTGTCCTATGATTGATTTACACTGAATATAAATTATGAAAACCATTAATAACTATCAAAATATTGATTTACAGTAGAGATTAATCGAGGATAAATGTAATCTGGACATTTAAAAACAACACCCATGAATTGGATATTTAACTCAACAAATGGAGATTGAGTTAAAATTACTCTTATCACGTTCATGTTGATGACTTGAGAATTTATCAATGGAGTGATTATGTGTATCAAAAAGTATATCCACAAAAAAGGGAGTGGAAATTATGACATAAGCAAATGAATAGTGATTCCACCCATAATCTTGGAGTAAAATGATCAATGAAGTATTCGTAAAGCCGAATGAGTGGAAACTGAAATTTCCAATTCCCTTATCGATTTGGTATCATACGAAACATACACCCTTGAAAGAAGGTAATACAATTATTATGTAAATATCAATAAATTAAATTATATTACAAAATGAATACAATCATTGGCAGCACACACACCACATGCAATAAATAAGTGGTGAACAATGGAAATCTCACGAAATTAAAAGTGATATAAGAAACCCCTTAAATAGTACTTTTCCCTTCGTAGAGGGTAGGTTAGCCTCCTGTATAATTTTGAAATAATTTTTATTTAATTATAAAAGGATCATATATATTAATATGATATCATATATGATCTTTTAACATTGTTTTGTTAATAATATAATAGTATTATCGTCGTTTTGGGTGTTAACTTACTAGTTTTATTTTATATGTTTTGTTACATAAGTCGTGTTTGTTATGCGTAGGATTTATCTTATTCATATAAAAAATTATATAATGTCCTTAAACATTATCTTTTAATCGTCAAATGTGAATTAGACATGAATGGATACGATGGGGAACGAATCTCATCGTGTTTATGGGGACGGTAGTTCGTGCGTACACACGAGCGACAATATCATTCTTTTGATATTAAAATAATATATAATTGGATGGTATATCATATATACAGAATACTTATCATGTTATATTTATTATTGACATGAATTACACATCATTATTATACCCATCCAAATAACAATGTATTGAATATCAATTACACCGCGATGTGGAGACCATAGGTCATACGTACGAACGTACGGTGAAAAGTCATTCAATGGATGGATAGAATATTGAATATTATTGTTCCATATTTATAATAACATCACATTATATATAATACAATGGAGTTTTTATTTTATAACGAAACAACAATGAAAGAAGATGTTGAAAAAGAAAGGAACTTGGAAAAAGATGGTGAAACCATTACCTCTTCTTCGGGTTCGTCCTTTTGATTTGATCAAATTGGATCCGTAGGATGGTTTTCTGACTAAATGATGGCATATAAGATTAAGGGAGGATAGTTGACAGGGTATTTGGGAAGAGTTTGGACGATCCAAAAGGATTTGAAGGTACGAAAATTTTTGTAGAAGTGGTGTCTTTTTATAAGGGGCAGGAGGGGCTCTTTATAAAAAAATAATAGAATTAGTTTATAATAAATTCATATTTGGTTTCTAATGGATCCAAAGTGAATTATTCAAAGTATAAGTTGGGTATGGGCCTAAATACTTTCATCCAATATATTTTAAATAGGTTTGGGTCACTATATTAACCTTATCATTTATATTTATCTCTTAGTCAATTAGTTTGACATTTACCATGTCACTTGTTATTTTTATATTATATAGTTAATAAATTTACTATATACTTAGAAGAGACCCCAAATTGGTCCATTTATGATACAAATATCATTATATAAGTCCTTTTTATGATTCTTATAATTTTAGAAATAGAATATGAGATAATAATATAATATTTGTTTTAATAACTCATTTTTGTCATTTTTGACACTATTTAAAAATTGATATTTGTTAAAGTCATAACAGCATTATTAATTCGAATAAAATTCATTTAAGTAATCTTAATATTCAATAATAACCAATAAAATTCTTTGATTTTATCAAAACTTTCAAATTATATTTATTTTAACATTTATAATACTAATTATTTGATTCCTTCATTAATAAGGAAAATACTGCATCATTATTGTGTCATAAATAAATTCAAATATTCAATGTCTAAAAATTATAAGTAAGATACCATTATGTAGTAAATCGTTTTATATTTCTAATGAATATTTATTGTCAAAAATATAACATATATAACCCTATGTAAAAATTGTTTTTCTAAAAGATATATGATTATGTTATTTTTGTATTTACTTTAACTTAATTAATATATAGTGTCCATATCACATACAAGTGCCACCATGGGGTCCCATAATCGACCCAAATATGCCCATGGTCGTACATTTTTCAACCAATAGGATTAGGACACGTTTAACTGTAATATGTTATTATTATAATATTATTTTATTACCCTTATTTACCAGATATATCCTTTATCCATGGAAAATAAAATATTTACCAAATTATTCAAAATGTCTAAAAATAAAAGTTCCCTATTTACACAATTTGGACCTGCTGATTCTAAATATGGAATCCATTTTTTTATATTCAAAACAAAGAAGTGGTTGAAATTAATTTAAAATTAATTTCTACTATCAAAACAAAAAGCGTGTTTTTAAGAAATAATAACTATCAAAAGGTTGACACTTGTTTTTGTCCGGTTTAAATGTGAAATTACATCCAATGAACAACATTGTATTTAATGGTAAAAGTATATTATAAATATACTTTAAAACCACTCAAATTAATAATGTATCATTATTAATTATTCAAATTAAAATTTTTGTTTTTAATTAAAATTTAGTAATTTTAACCATTCATCAAAATATGAATGTTATCAGAAATGTACCAAAAATATATCCTAATATAATTTTGATATTCCGAATCAAAAAATGAAGTCCATTTTGAAAGATAATATGTATATAATTTCAAAAATTTGGTATAACTATTCATAATGGCTAGTTTGATTGGTTGTGGTTTGTTAGAACTCGAAGTTGCATACAACCCACACTACTCTATTATTCAAAGAGAAGCATATCGTGGAAGCTTCTGGTGTTACATTCTCCCCTCCTTAAATAAATTTTGCCCTGAAATTTTTTATAATTTGGCTTTGGAATATTTTTGAATATCCCACATCAGAAAAATAGTCAATAAAAATATCACTTTAAAAGAAAGAAATAGAAGTAAAAAGGTCACTCGAGATAACCTATACTAGGATTCCATGTAGAAAAACATGGATATGGATGATAAAATAAGTGTCATGTTCTGATAGAGAGGGATACAAAAAATTATCAGGAGAAAGTTAACAACATGAAAACCATGAACTTGTGATGGGACAAACTGTCATTAGTTTTTACAGAAGTAAAAGTAAACATACAAAAAAAATTATTTTAATTTACATTACATAAAGATAAAGAATTTATTACTATGAACATAGAGAGATATACTTACTTTTTAAGTAGAGTTTCATTCATTAATAAATTTCTAATACTAACTCATTTTTGTAAATGATGAATATTCAAGATGACACGGTCACACTGGTAGAGCTAGAATAAACATCTATAGAATCACACGAAGGATAAACTATATATTTACCTTGTCTTTAGAGATTAATAAAAACCAAAATGGTTAGTACAAGATCTAATGATCCCCCAAAAGGATATTTCTTTTGAGAAAGAAACACTAATCTTAATTTCTTAAATTAAACCAACAATACCACAATGTTAAATTAATACCATTCAATAAACAATTGTCCTTAAAATCCTTCAATATAATCTAAACTAATATTGAAACCCAAAACATAGAAGAATTTGGTGATGTAGTCTTCCATGTTAAATTGTATCTCCAATGGACATCAACTTCTCTTAAAGTCACATACTTAACAGTAGTTAACCTAATCACAAATTCTATATTATCGGTTAATAATTTCCGTAAATAACCAAAATCACTATAAATCCACAATAAAAAACATTGATTAAAATCCACCATTACTCTTCATATGAAATCCCATAGTATTCTATTTTCCTTGGGCATATAATGTTCCCAACAAAGCGAACATCGTTCAAAATAACATTTATCACTTAATCACCAAATGATTTTCCTATACTAAGGATATTCATTTGATAAGACATAATAATAAAAATAAACTTATTAGTGATAAATAAAATCATATAACTAAAAACAATTAGTCATACTAACTAGGTAATTCATGTAGTCCAGTGGTAGGTGATAAATCCCAATCGCACATTGGTTGTGGGTTCGATTCCCACAGCTTTGTTCGATGTGACAGGTTGTCACACGGTCTACGTGATATCCGTTTTAAAAAACAATATTTTATAACATTGCCAAAATGAGATATTTTCCTCAAAATAACCATAACATAATTTTAACCGAAAATGTTATCTCATCCCTTTCATTTTCATCCCAAAATAAAATAACTTATAATTTCCTCAAACCCAATGATCATATTAATCCAAATGGTTATTTATCACTATATCCATAAGGGAAAAGATAATACTTCCTCAAATATCATTCTCACATGGAAGACTACAGGGTTAGAAATACAAGAGAAAATTATTCCAAATTAATCCCATCAACAAGGAGTACTAGTAATTTTAAAAATTTATCCAGCCATTTATTTTCACATATCTTCTTCTTTGACCAAGAAACTATCATATAGAATAGGGAATTCACTCGGATAATGGCCATGTCTCCTACATTTACGGAAAATGAATGTAAATGGATTCTTGGGACCATTTTTATTTTCTTCCATAGTACTATTCGTTTCCCCGGAAATTCTTCACTTTATGTCCTTCTTTCCCACACGTAAATCATTTCTTTGTTCCATTGAGACACTTTCCTAGGTGTGTCCTTCCATATTTCCTACATGACAAAAATTTAAGATTTTTTTCTCCATGGTCTCCACTGCTGGAGCTGTTATTATTTATCACCTTTCTCTTCTTTGTTGAGTCTGGGAGTTGGTTAATATATATGTTGTGGATCATATTTTTGTAAAACTGATTTGGCCTAAACATGATATCTTTTACACCTATCAACATTCCATTTTGTTGCTCATTTCCACCACTATTCCCACCATGTTCATCATTCTCAAAGTTTCTATGACTTCCTTGGACTCCCACCATTAACTAAAACCAGAAAGCATTGTGTGAGTAACATAGTCATAAAGTCATTTAGATAATATCATGACACCATATTCTCAGTTTGAAACACCTTAGGATTAACCATGGTCATTTATTCTCATCATATATTAAAATAATTCAAATCGGGTTGTAAAGAAAATGTAAATTATACTAAGCATATCCCTTGAGAGTGTCATAACCGAGAGTGCATTAAGTCCCGTTGTCATGCACTAGTTCCCGTTCGAGTCTAGCTCAAAGTGGTGTTTTCGGGTTTAACCCCTAGGCAAATCTGTGCCAAAGCAGCCTCTACCTGCTCGTATCCAGATATGGATGTATTTCTCGGAAAACTCACAAAATATATACAATACCAAAATTCTAGGAAGTTCTTCTTTACTAATCATCAAATTCTATCTTAGGGTTATGTGCTCTTATAAGAATTTTTCTAAATCAAGTTTCCATGGTTTGTACTAAACTTTCTCTGATACCAACAACAACGCCCTGAGCCCAGTTACCCAGAGTACGTGCATTATTACATAACATTGGCGCGATCACAAAAGATAATGTCTTGAAAGGATGATTAGTTTAGTAGCCTTGGAAACACTAGATACATTCATAATTCTTACATTACATCGTAAAGTGAAAAACTAAAACAACAATGTATACATAGTCCATAGTCATATCCCCTCAGACTAACCCAACAGGTTAGTCATAAAATACATCTTCACATCCTGGAAAAAATAAAACATAAAAAGATTTGAGATGAGATGACCAGTAAGGATATCAATATATAATAAACACTCATAAATAAGCAAAAACATTTAAGGCAATGTTTAAATAAAACAAAATCCTTTTAAACGTAAAATTCAGCATAATATGGGAGAAATAAAATGAAATAATTCCATTTACTTATTCGCATGGATATTCTACTAGTCGAATAATCACATGCAATGTCAATAACCACTTTCATTATAATGGAATGCATAATTCCAGACTATCATAACCACATAGTCACGTTCTCGTACCAAGACTACAAATAATATTTTATCATGGACTTGTGCCATCTCACTAGTTTGTCTCATGAGACCTACTGATGCATCGAGGAGCTATAGCGGGCTCCACCCTTCACTTACTATGTCCAATGCATTCTTCATATGAAAAGGTTGAAATATAATACAAAAATTCATAATAAAACTATCAAAATGAATGTCAATAATTTAACCACAAACCATGAATGGTATAATGATATCACATCTACAGTCAAACATAAATCATTTGATACAATATGGATGTTTTTATTCTATCAGATTAACCTCAATCGAGAATAATTAAGGATATTGAAGTAGATGAAAATAATCATCAAAACTATTAGAGAGAAATATCCAATTTTTTATTGAAATAAATTAAAAGTCACACTAATTGTTAAGAAGCCATTTAAAAATAGATTTTTGAATCAAAGTGTCACATAGTACTTTGACCATTTTAAAAGTAATTTTGATTTGAAAACATTATTGTCCATATATGTAAATCCTTAAAACTATTTTTAAAACATGGACGTTAATGAGAATGACTTGGAAAAATAAATCATTAAAACATTTAAAATGATATTTTAGTTAGAGTTCCCAACCAAAAGAGAGACACTTGAATAAAAATAATTGAGGTAATGAAAACATTGTAATATAATGAGAATAAAGGGATTCATGAAATACTATGTCAAACTACATTATATACACCATATAGAACTGAATTGGTGTATAACAACAAGGAAGTCTCAATAGAATGTAAATTGAGATGAAATATCTTATAAATGTCGTATCCTTAGGTTGACGATAAATCAACTACAAAATTTCATTTGAAAAATATAAATACAATCAATATGATTGGATATTCAGTGTTAATTAATATGTTATTCCACACATATCCTCTAATTTATAAACAGTGAATAACCAATAACATTGACTGTATTTATATTTTTCACACATAATTATGTCGTTGATTTATCCTTAACCTAGGGATACAGTCTTTATAAGATATTTCATCTCAATTTACATTCTATTGAGACTTCTTTGTGGTTATAAGACAATTCACTTTTATATGGTGTATATAATGTACTTTGACATAGTATATCATGAATCCATTTATTCTAATGATATTAGAATGTTTTGATTACCTCAATTATTTGTATTCAAGTGTCTCTCTTTTGGTTAGGAACCCTAACTAAAATATCATTTTAAATGTTTTAAGGATTTATTATTCCAAATCATACTCCTTAATATCCATGTTAAAAATAGTTTTAAGGATTTATTTTTATGGAAAATAATGTTTTCAAATCACAATTCCTTGTAAAAGTTACAAAGTGGTATGTAACACATTGATTCCAAAATCTATTTTTAAATGTCTTCTTGACAAATACTGTGACTTTTAACTGATTTCAAGAAGAAATTGGATATTTCTCTCTAACAGTTTTGATGATTATTTTCATCTATGTCAATATCCTTCAATATTATCGATTGAGGTTAATCTGATACAATAAAGTCTTCCATATTGTAATTAATGAGTTATGTTTGATTTTGGATATGATATTTCTATACCATTAATGGTTTGTGGTTAAAGTATTAACATTTTGTATTCTAGTTTTAATATGAATGTTTGTACTATGTTTCAACCTATTCATATGAGGAATGCATTGGACATAGTAAGTGATAGGTGGAGCCCTCTATAGCTCCTCGATGCATCGGTAGGTCTCATGAGACAAACTAGTGTCTTGGCACAAGGCCATGACAAAATATTATTTATAGTCTTGGAATGAGGCCTTGACTATGGGGTTATGATAGTCTGGCCTTATGCATTACATCATTATGAAAGTGTTTATTGACATTTCATGTGATTATTCGACTAGTATAATATCCATGTGAATAAGTAAATGGAATTATTTCATTTTATTTATTACATATTATTCTAAAGTTCATGTTTAATAGGCTTTTGTTTTAGTTAAAACATTACTTAAATGTTTTTCCTTATTTATGAAAGTTTCTGATATATTGTTATCCTTACTAGGAATCTGAGATAAACATTTTCTATGTTTTATTTTTCTCAGGATGGGATGAAGAATTTTATGACTGGCCTGCAGGGTTAGTCTGAGGGGATATGAGTGTGGACTTTGGAGACTATGTTGTTGTATTTTTTTACTTTATGATGTAATGTAAGAATTATGAATGTATCTAGTGTTTCCAAGGATACTAAACAAATCGGTCTTTCAAGACTTGATCTTTTTTTATCTTTCTAATGTTATGTAATAATTCAAAAACTATGGGTAACTGGGCTCTAGGCGTTAGACATATCCACGTCTCTGGAAAATACTATAGAACACTATGATTTTGCAAAATTTTTTTACAAATCAGTTTATATTTTTTATATTTTTCACATAATGTGAAAATATAAATATTTATTATGTATATATTGAAAAAATTAAGTCAAACATTCTTTTCACATTGAACGAAAATGGCATTCAATACATGAAATAACAACTTCGATTTCTATACCTGCAATATCGATTTGGCATACATTACATGAAACATCGATTTTTCCTAGAAGCATCATTTTATAGATTAATTTTTTAATATATATTATTATAACATATCCATTAAACATAGTAATATGACTACTAATAAAAAGTTTTCAAAACATTTGAACTAGTTTTATATAAAACATATTGATAATTTATTATATATTTATTGGTAAAATCCTTAAAGGTTTAAATAACTATTTTCTCAAATGAACTACACTAAATTCCCAACATTTAAAAATAAAAAAAAAATATTTATTTAAAAAAATATTGAAATTGAATTTTTTAAAATAAAATTAATTTTTTATTTAGAATTAAAAAAAATAGATTAGGGTGTTTTTTGGGATTTTTTTTGAAAAACATCATTTTTAAAAAAATAGTGGAGATTATTTCTTTTTAGTTATAAACTCTATTCCCGTTTAAATAATTATTAATGTTTAAAAATATTTTAAATTGGTTTTATGGTCAAATTAAATAAATTATACATATATTAATAATATTTTGGTTATTATAATATATTTCAATACAAAATTTAATATAAAAACGTTATATACATTTGAAATTTTTACTTTTAAAACTCGCTTTCTCACTATGTCTCCAAGATCAGTATTAGTCATATTTTTCCCATATATATTATTTTAATTTAAAAAAAATGACTTACAAAATTTTAATCAGTATGATATTTAGAGTCTCATACAATCAACATATTTTTTGTCGCAAATTATTAATAAAAGTTATTATAATTAATAACAATGATTAAGGACAAATTAATCTTAACTAGGGATTTAACTTTAATATTAGGGGATAAAATGACCTATAGACTTTTACAAATCCCCTTTTCATTCAATATTTCTCCAATTAACCATCCATAATATTTTGGGTTTGGCATGACTATTTTATAGTTAAGAACGTGTGTACACCTATCATGTTTTAAAAAATTCCATGTCTATCATTTTCCTTCCCAATAAAAGTCCATCACCAATCCCTCTTACACAAAAATATCAAGCCCATTGGATCTCAGAAAATATGATCAGATAATCTCCAAAATGCTCCCATTCCCTATTGAATTCTCCCATTTCTAAAAAAGTTTACCAAGGAAGGATTTTTCCCCAAACCAAAATGAGGTACCCGATTAAGACATAACATCTTCCCTCAAAATCTCTATATTCATTTCCATTCACCACCAATGAAAAATTTAAATTTCTAGGATTATATAACAAAACTAGTATCCTAAAAATACTTGGATTTTCTTTTGTAATATTTTTTTTCAACAATAACACACATCTCTATCTAATGGGTATTGAAGATACAATTTCTTTGGAAGGGAAACAACTGCCTCGGGAAAGGATGATTATTCATTTTTCTTTTACCACCTATCATGGGATCCATTATGATGAAAAAAGATGTTTAAAAATATCTTATATTATATTAATTATGCCTTTAATAATATTTATTCCTTTTATAAAATATATCTTCTTAATCTCCATTTGATGTAAATTCAAATAATTTTGTTTGAGAATGTGTGCACTACCGCCCCCTCAAAGAGATGTGAATCGTTCACACACTATATGGAATGTATTAAGGACGAGTTTGCTGAAAATATATGATATGTATCATAATATTTATAATTTATTTATATTATATAAATATACACTAATATGTAAATTTCATTCTTATTTTCAATATAACAATTAAAATAGAAACAATGTTCATGCGTACATATGGTTTACCATCTCCATGAATGGTTTATTTCATTTCATACATATCTGTAATATAGATTATTATAATATAAAAATAAGGGTTATATATGACATTTATATGATTATTTAAATTTTGATAATCATTATATAAATATAAGAACCAAATATATAACAGATTAAGATGCATGTAATGAACAAAAAGAATACTAGCTGAAGTGAAACCATAAAAATGGATTGTTAAATAGTATGTAATATAAGGTCACAATAAAACCATATATGGTACTATAAATAGTAAAATTCTTCTATAAAATATTTATAATGGATTTATATTTAATATAGAGGATTCTGGAATGAGTACAACGATATTGAAGACACATTGTAAGGGGATTTCCTCTCATGTTTTATTTTTGTGAGCTAAATTCTATGTTTGCCACTCATTCTTTTTGTGCGGTGTATTTAATACGAATGATTATATAATATAAATATTTATTATAAATAAATTTATTGGTATTCATATTCCAATCTATGATATTTATTTATTGGGGTTTATGTTTCAAATGTTATCATATCGGTAAAATAGTTTTGTATCATATTTTCTTCTTTAAGACACTTGTTTTGTTATGCCCCTAAATTCTCTTTCGATATGTATATACTTAAATTTCACATTTTTTGTAATGTATTTCATTTAATTAATGATATTTTATGCTTTATGTTTTTCCTTTTCTTGCATATAGAGTATGTTCTCAATTAAAAACGTTGGAGGAGTTTAAGGAAACATTCCCATTGCCTTTTGAGATTGTTAATGGTTATACATTATTTATGAAACATTTTGGTCAATATCTCAATAAAAATCATGAAATTTATTATTATATGGTTATTGAATAAATATTCATTTATTGATATCATATTTATACTCTTTTATACTTACTATTGCAATAAATTGTTTTAAGAAATCTTGACAATACCCTCAATTTGGTATGAAATCTACATTACATAAAAACCATGTTTTAAAAAAATGGTTTCCATGAAAATTGTACCATTATCCTATAATATTTATATGAAATTTGTACCCTTTTACCAATTTATTCAATGTAATATTCCTGTAGCTTTCCAAAAATTGCATTTTTCTAACATTTTTACCATAAAAATGGATTTTTCTTTCTACCTAATATGACATGTATGTATGAACCATCCATCAATACTTTGAATATTAATTTTAATTATTAAAAAGTTCATATTTAATAAAAAGTTTTAAAATGTTATTTTCAAGGAATTTTATTACTATGTTTTCATCATTGTTTTATATTATTTCATGGAATTTTTTTTTCAATATTTTATCAAGATTCTTTTATATGTTTTCAATAAAAATTAAATTCAAAATGATTGCAATCATTTTTTAAACATTTTCGTGGGAAAATATTTTCATTTTTTTAGCCTTATTTTATAATTTTCCAGGGAAATGTTTTTCCCAAAATGATTTCATGATTATTTTATTATTTTTAAAGGAATATTGATTTTAAAACATATTCATGCTTTATTTAAGCGTTTTTATTAAATATTCAATGAAATGGGTTTCAAAAAAATTTTAGGATTATTTCATATTTTTCATGTAAAATGGATTTCAAAATTTTTTCATAGTATCATTATTACTTATGAAAGTGTTTTAAATGATTTTTTTTTAAAATTTTTGAGGATTAATTTATATATTTTCCCAGAAATAGTTTTTTAAAATGATATTAAGTCTCCTTTATGAATTTTCAGTGTGTTTTATAAGAAATTTATTTTACATCTGGTTTTATGAACTAATTATCATTTTTCATAGATGAAATGGTATTTTCCTAAAGAAAATTTATTGAAAGATGTTTCAAAATTATTCTCCATCTAAGATAACATCTGTGGAAGTTATTCATGTACTTCAATGAATTGATCTAAATGATCCATTAATATTCTATCAATGAATGAGTTATTTTTAACATCTTGGAATTTATGAATTATATTTCTCTTTAATTGGATATATTTTAATAAAATCCATCAATATTTCACATGATATATTTTAGATTAAATTATTATGAAACATGTATCTTCTTTCACATGTTCAGATATGATTACATATTTAGGATTCCAATTTAATTTACTAGGCTTCCATATGATTTTCTTATGATTTTATAGAACGTGTTTGTATTATTTCAAAGTTATATGGGTGAGACATATATCTACCTCCAATGAATTAGGTAATGTTTTTTATCTCATGAGAGAAACATTTATGGAATGAGAAATAAATTCACTTAAGTATCACATGGCTGTAACTGGAAATGAACACAGTTTTTGAAGACATTGGTGGAATAAGGGGTGAACATGGTTAAGTAATACATGGTTGGAATAGGGTGTGAACCCAATTCTGTAAAGGAATTTGTATGCTAATAGGGTCTTAGACGCAATGCAAAAAATAATATGGAAATCATTATTATATGATTATCTATTTTCCACAATTCCAATTTTTATTCTGATGTCATTCTATTGAGGATTATGTTATTTATTTACATATGGTCCACATATTATAATCCTAAAATCCATTTTATTATGTCTAATATATAGGGTATGATATTTTAATATTTTTATTGGGTTTCATACTCTTCTGTTCATGTTATGTTTACAAATTTTCTGTTTCTACACTAAGTGAGCATCTAAGGTTACCCCATTCTTATGGTTCCTTTATTAAGGTTATGAAAATTTTCTAATGTGGATGTTATAAAGGTTTAGATAATTATGAAAGATGTTGAAGGTATTTCAATAAGATAGATGCTTTTGTTTCCATTTATCATAATATAGAAAACTATTGCGGTCCTAGAGAATTTATTTTGGAAATATA
Source organism: Viscum album (assembly GCA_963277665.1). Classification (NCBI taxonomy): domain Eukaryota; kingdom Viridiplantae; phylum Streptophyta; class Magnoliopsida; order Santalales; family Viscaceae; genus Viscum; species Viscum album. The sequence goes on along the minus strand of OY728144.1, from coordinate 324,379,971 downwards.
CTAAATATTAATTGAAAATTTTGTAATATTTATGTTTGAGAAGCCTGGTTTGCTACAGTTAGTATCAAAGGAAAGGTTTAGTCATTATTTGGAAAGGATGATGAATAAACAGTACTAAGATCCATATTTCTATTTCAAAGCATATGTATTGGGATTTCTCTAAGGATAAATATAATTATTAGTTAACATTTATGAAAATGTGATGGAATTTGGCAGAGGTTAAAAAAATTGGTATCCTTAGATTACATAAATTTCAAAATTATACAACATTATGTTGCTATAACATAAATTTATCATTGGTAAAAAAACTATGGAAAGATGTTCTGGGCTAGACTCAGGCTAATCTGCTACACAATAATAAGGTTTTCTGCACACCAGGTTTCACACTCCCTAGTGATATTCTTTGGGAATTCATTAAATATTCATGAACCATAACGAAAGATTTAATTAGATTTTTTCAATGAATAACATATAAAAATCCTAATGTTTCATTAAAATATAAGGGGAAAAGCATTAAAAAACCTATATGATAATTTTCATGACTGTTTTTTCCTTCATTATTAAAATTGTTTCTTACAATATGCACTTGGTTTTATCCAATGGATAAAAACCCGTTAGAACCACGTTAATGGTGATTCTGATAGACAATGCAGTGAATTTCCGCTTTAAGATCTGAATTATACGAGGGATGGAATAAAAAATCCTCATTGATATACTCTCATAGCGTTCTCAAGCAATGAATTATGATGAGTATCAAATTGAGCATAAGAGGATAACACATTCAGTTGAGTCCTTCATAATGAATCATACACATTATTTCAGCAGGTCATATAGTACATTTTTTATTGAACACTAGATCAATACAATTGAAAATATATTCTCTATTATCAAGTGTTTGGTTCATGAGAATTTCATTCTAGATATTTATTGGTTAGAAGGTGAAGTAGATCAATGGTGGAATCAAATCAATAATGCAAGGAAGCAATATGATATTGAATCCATGGATTGGTATGTTTTTAATAACTTATTATTCAATAAGTGATTTCCCCTTTTTCATTTTATGGAGATGAAAAAGGATTTCCTTGAGCTGAAGTAATTGAATGATGAATATGTCCATAACAATGAGGTTAATTTCACAGGACGTGCATGGTATAATTCTAGTGATATCATCCAACCCTAAATTAAAATTTTCAGGTTCATTAGTGGATTAAATCAAAATATCAGAAGTGTTTTTGCTATAAGAAACATCATTTGGTTTGAATAAAATTTCTATTTAGTAGTCAGTGTTAAAATGATGGTTGGAGTTACTTATCATTCTAATGAATTTGACATTAAAATGTACAAGGAGTTCAAAGAAAAATCTAACAAAAACAAAGAAAATAATTGGATCCATCTGTTATGAAAAACATGTGGGAAGAATCATTGATGGAATTGTCATATGGTTAATATTATATGTTTTATAAGTGAAAAAGAAGGTCATTGAGTAGTTCAATTTCAACCTGATGGGAAGAAGTTAGATATGTATGATAATAATAAGGATTTATTCACATTGGATTGCCTATTAAAACTACTTTGTGATGATTATAAATTATGGGATGACATATCATGGGTCCCATGATCTATCAGTACTACGGGAATTAAAATAATTTATATTATTTTTTTAGATAATGAGGTAAAGTGGATCAATGAAATAAAATGGTGACATTGTTTTGAATTCAGAATAGTATATATTTCATTAATACTAATCTTCATTTTTAATATGGTTCTTTGAGAAATTTTTTATCCCTTTACCTTTGTGTATAATCAACAAGAAGGTCCCTTAGGTAATCATAGATATATTTCCTTTTGATTGAAACATTTTTCCTAAACTTTTTCTCTATCACCCTCCACCAGAATATGCTAGTATGATTTCTCTTCCATGTCTATGTTATCAATTCAATCCTATGTTCTCCTATGTTGGAACCTTTTTGTGTGTTAATTTGGGTAATTATTATGGTTTAGAATTCCAATTTATAATGGAATTTTTCGTATTGTATTTTACGATGTGGTTTTATATGAATAAAACATTAAATTATTAATCCATTGAAAACCTAGATAAATTTTAAGGAAAAAATCATTTTAAAACGGAAGAATGTAACACCAATATATATTTTGAAATATATTTTTTTAAAATTAATTTATATTATTTGATATTTTTAATTTCATATGATAGTAGAAATATTTCATATATATTTATATTAAAAACATTATGTAATGTATTCATTTTACATGGAACCATATTGTCATTCACTACACACAATACAGACTTGGCTTGCACTTACCTAAAAACTATATTGGCATACATAACACACAACACTGATGTTTCCTATGAAACTTCAATTTTTTGTTAAAATTATCTAATTGAGAAAATTATAACATAATCATTGAAAATAATAATATGAATAGTAATGACAAATTTTCAAATATTTTTTATAGTGGTTTTGTATAAAACATATTCATAACAAAATATATAATTTTTAGTAAAATCTGTGTATATTTGAAAATACTATTCTGTCAGGTGAACTACAGTCCATATCCTTATATTTAAAATAGTAATTTTTGTTTGAAAAATCGAGAAATTTAATTTAATACAAAATATTTTTGAATTTACAATTCAAAATTTATCTTAGATTTATTTTTTTCAATTTTTCTGTGAAACATCATTTTTTATGAACAAATAAAAATACTACTTCTGAGTTGAAGACTGTAATTTTTTGTAAAAAAAATATTAATATAAATATATATTTTAATTTGTTAAGGTCATATAAGATCAGAAATATATCTATTAATTTAGCATAAGCCATTACAATCAATTTCACTTCGAACGTGAATATAAAATCTTTATAATCAATTTGTCATTTTAGTTTATATTACAACATTCTCGCTACATCAGTGGGATTAGAATTAATATTAATTTTCTTTCTTCTATGAATTTAATTTAGAAAAATGAACAAAATAAATTTTAATATGTATAAAATTTATAGTCTAATAATATCTATATATTTTTTGGCCAAAAATATATTAAAAGTGATTAAAACAAATCACATTGATTAAGTTCAAACTAATCTTCATTAGGGATTAAACCTTAATTTTAGGGGGACAATGATGTATCCACTTTCCCAAAACCCATTTTTGGGATAACATTACTCCATAAAACATTCATTATTAATTTTTGTGGGGTTGGTAAGACTTTTTTTTGAGTAAGAACATGTATACACCTAATATGTTTTCTATAATTCCATGTGAGTGGTTTTCCTTCCATACAAAAGGCCACCAGAACCCCCTCTTCCATACACCTCTGAAAAAAAGTTGGATCACCCAAAATATTCTCAAATATTCAAAAAAAATTCATCCCCTACTCCTAAAATCATAACATTACGAATAAAGTATTCCTAGGATGCTTTTTAAAAGAAACCAAAAACAGTTTCTAGATTAATAGGTAACATCTCCACTCAAGAGATCATGTTTTATTTCCATTCTTCACCCCTAACATATTATATATTCCATGTTTATATAAAACCACCATTATAATAATTAAATTAGGATGTTTTATGTAACTATTTCGACCTACACGTACACACACCCCCCGCTAATGGGTAATAAACATATTGTTTCTTTTTATGGAGAACAATTGCCTCGCGAAATGTTTATTGTTCACATTCCTTGAAAATATATCATGGTAGCCACTATGATGGAAAATATATTTACATATGCCTTATATTAAATTTATTATGTCTTTAAGATTCTATATTCCTTTTATAACACATACCTGTTTACTCTCTATTTTGTGAGAATGTGATAAGTTTATTTGAGGAAGTGTGGATTACCACCCCCTCAAATAAATGGGATTTTATCACACAGTACATGGAATGTATTAAGGAGGGATTTAGTGAACATATAAGATATATATGAAATTATAATTATACATTAATGATACTATATACATATACACATATTGGTTTTTTTATTCATTTTTAAATATTACAATTAAAATAGAAACATTGTTCACGTGTACGTACGACATACTGTTTCAATGAAATTTTTATTCCATTTAATACTTATTTATTCAATATATTATTATAATATACAAAATGTGGTCAAAAAATATATTGATATCCCAATTTATGTTCTGGAAATCATGATATAAATATCAATAACAATTATATAATAATTTATGATGCATGCGAAGAATAAAAAAAATTACCAGAAGTGAAACATTAACATAATAATGATAACAAGAGGTTAATATAGGGGCATAAAAATCACATATAGTGTTATTTTTAAGAATATTATTCTTTAAAATATGTATATTAAATTTATATTTATTATAATTTAATCATGAATGAGTAAAATGGGATTCAAGTCACAAGGTATGCAGATTCCATCTCATTTTTATATATGTTAGATCACATTCCTTTTGTGTGGGGTGTGTATTGCCCAATATTTATTTCAATGTATACAATGAATAAATTTTAGGTTATTCACATATCTATTCTATGTTAATTGTTTCATGGGTTTGATATTTCAAAAGTTAACAAATTTATAAAATAGTTTTGTCTTAGTTTTCTTTCGTTGAGACTGCTGTTTTGTTATACACCTAAATTCCCATTTTATGTGTATATACATACATTTTAAAAGTTATATAATTACATTAAATTATTTAATTTTATTTTAAGCTTAATTTAGTTACCATTTCATACATAGATATTATGATCTCGTTTAACCATGATGTAAGAGTTTATTGAAGCAATCTCATCGCTTTCTGAGATTATTAATGATAATGATTTTTGGATGAAATATTATGATAAATCCCTCAATAAGATTCATGAATTTTATTATCCTGAGTTTATGAAATATATATTCATGTATTGGATACAATTTTCAAAATTCTGGTTAATATGATAGTTAAAAAATTGTTTCTAAGAATGCATGAATTTACCCTCTCTTTAGTCACAATGATCTATTCCTTCCAAATTGTGTTTTATAGAAAGGGGTTACAATAATATTGTACTATTATCTTATTATATTTAAAATATATTTTTTCCGTTTTTTATTTTTCAAATCTATTTAATTAAATCTTCATGTCACTTTCCGAACAAGGAATTTCCATTACCTTTTTACCATGAAAAAGGACAGTTCTTTTTTACCTCGTATGACATTAATAGATTTACCCACCATAATTTCAAAAAAAATTATTTACTATTTTAATATAATAATTATTATGAATTTTTCTGAAGTTATTTTCTGGAAAAAATTACATTAAAATTATTTCAACTTTCTTTTATATGTATTGAAGTAAAATTGTTTTCAAATTGTCTTGAAGATTCTTTCATAAGTTTTCAAGGATGTTTTTTTCAATATATTTTCAAGATTATTTTATTATATTTCAAATAAATTTGTTTTCAAAATTTTTTCAACCAGCTTTTACATGTTTTCAAGAAATATAGGTTTAAACAAAATTTCAATCCTTATATAAAATTTTTTAGGGTATTTTCAACGAAATGGTTTTCAAATTATTTTAATTCTTATTTATTGTTTTTTCAGGTAAAATTTTTTATAAAACATTTTTAATCATTGATTATATGTTGTTGAATTGTTTTAAGATAAAATGTATCTAAATGTATTAAAACTAATTTTCAATATTTTCATGAAAAATAATACTTCGAAATTATTTCATGTCTTCTTGATATGTTTTTATAATAGTTTATAAAACAATAATTTTCAAAAGGATTTATGTATTCAAAAAACTTTTTAAATGAATGAATATTTACAAAAAAAATATTATTGAGAGAGATTTTAAAATTATTCTCCATCAAATATATAATTAATTGATGTCATTCATTCCTTTCAAGGAAATGATATAACGTTTATATTCATATTTTTTCTATAAATGGGTTATTGTTAATGACATCGTCATTATGAAATCTATCTTCATTCATAGGTTATATGTTTATGAAATCCATTTTCATTTCAAAGGGTTATTTCTTCAATGAAATGATAATGAATCGTATATTTTTTTACATAGGTTATGATATGTTTACACATTTATAATACCCACTTCATTTAACGGGTTAACATATGATTGTTAATGATTATTTGAGAGATGTATTTATGATTTCACTATGTGACGGGTGTGACCTATATCGCCCTCAAATGAATTGGTAATGATTTATATTGGATGAGATAAACAAGATAGGAATGAGAAATGAACTCAGTTCAGTATTATAGGAATGGAATAGGAAATGGACTCAATTAAGTAATTACTGGCTAGAATGATCGGTGAACTTATTTCAACTATATAGGGATTGAATGAGGTATGAACCCGATTCTGTAATGGACATTTTCCATTAATATGGTCTCGACTGAAATGTCTTTCCTACAATGGAAGTAATTATGAAATGTTTATGTGTTTTCCACAATTCCAAGTCATATTCCTATTTTATTCATTCAATGATTTTTATCATTATTTCTATATTGTTCATGTCTTATCAATTTCCAATCATTATTATTATCTCTAATATGCATGGTATGATTTTAAAATGTTATGCTTCAATTCCAAAAACTTTTTCCATGTCATGCTTTTGAATATTTTTTATTTACATTTACTATGCATCTGAGCTCACCCCTTTCTTATGATTCCTTTCCCCAACTTTTGAATAATGGTGGGTATAATTTATAATGGTGAAGATATTTTTGAGATATGTTGAAATTATTTCACCATGATAGAGTATTTTGTTTCAACATTTCCAAAGACACTAAACTATTGCGATCCTTAGGAATGTATTTGTTCAATATACTAATAATTTATCTAAAATGAAGTAATACCCATGTATATTAATCTTAGGTAACTATATGTACATGGATACCTATATGTTTAGTTGTCCATTCCTTAATTTTAGGCTACAAAACATTTCCAAGCTTTATGGTACCAGGTAATTTCCTTCGGGTCGTGTCTTTGTTGTTGACACTATATCAGCATACTTCGATATAGGGTGTGCTGCTCCACCCGGGGTGTCACCTATATTACCATACCATGTTCATGTACTCATATACGTATTACCATTTGTGTGACCAATAATATGTTTCATATATACTGGTACGAGTTACACGATGTGTAGGAGGGCTATACGACTTTCCCCCATTAGAGATTTCCACAACCATAACTACCCCGCATAAGGGGCTACACACTGTGTGTTCATCCATTTACATGGTTTTTAGAATGATTTTTCATTATATATCATATTCAATATTGTCACCATGAATCAATAATTTCGTCCATATATATCACCTTATATTCTCCCCGGATGAGTGGATATGGACTTGATTCATGGTTTTCTGTATTCACTTACTAGAAATCAGTAACAGGATATCATCGGGAGCCCAGTCATGTTTTCCACACACCTATTCACAATCCACAATATAGGATTTGTTCTACAACCACTAAAATAACCATCTACCACATGAAAACATCCCAGATCAACCAATTCATCATTGATCTGTTTCTCTCATGTAAAACTGTTTCAATTTTGGGTGTTTGATCAATCTTCCTACCACCCTAAAATGATGAAAAGGAATCACTAGGTCCTACTAGTGAATAATGAAAAAAAAGAATTAGGAAATCAAAAAAATAAATTTTCAATTATTGGTTCAAATATTTCATGGCCAATGATCAATTATAGGATTCTGTGGTTTGAAAAAATAGTTTAAATCAAGTAAGATTTCAATACATGGGCACATTATAAATAAAATATTGGTGTATATTAATATAAGGAAAATATATTCTAAATAATATTAGTCTAAAAAATTTGAAATCAGAAATTAATGAACCCTTCCTAGAGATTGGATTGTTCGTCAACAAATAAAACGCCCAGTAATGATCGAAGTAAGTCGTTTTATTTGTTTCATTCTGATCATCTCCAATTAAGAGTTTAATCAATGTACGAGGTGATTATTTAAGGAAAGAATATATAAAGATTCTAAAAAGATCTGAGGATTATGAGGCCACCCATAGGTGAGTCACCGTGGATGTATATTTACAATTTTTATAGATATAAAATTCATGAATTAAATATTATAATAATTAATTGATCCCTTGAACATAAATCTAACGAGAGAGGTGTCAAAAAGACATATGATGAGACACTGTTGGGTGTACCAAGGGTAAACACAACATTTCAGACTAAGATGTTGTCATAGATTTCTATTTCGATCTTCTTTTTAAAATTTATCTTTTATTTTATACGAACTGCATGTAATTAATAAAAAATATATTTAATCATTTTATAAAATGTGTTTTTGGCACATCATGTCTCTGAATTGAATGTCGCCTTAGCACATAGCTCTATAATTATATATACAAATATCTCAAAGTATTACTAGGAAAATACCATGTATCTACATCATTAACTCTTTCAAGATTTATTTCATAGAAAAGAATTCAGAAACTAAAAACAAGGAATGCTTTTCCCATACATATATCTTCTTCTACCAGGAACTTTTATCAATGTTCCTATGCAACCACAACACTCAGACCAAGGGAATCGTCCACCCACTCATGGTCCTCTCCTGCACATCCTCAATCGCTAGTAGGTGCTATAATAAGTTGGCTCCATCTTCTATGTCCTACTCACCCAAGTCAATAACAAGAATATGGTGATGAAACTATCTCCCCTCCTATGACACATGGATGATGTTGCACACTCTCTCCAAATGTGGGGGTATGGTGAAGCAGTATGAAATCTCAACCACTAACTACATGATCTCCAATAACTTGATGAACCTCAATGGTAGAATTACTCCTCACTAAAACCTCTTAATATTTTTCATGCCCAGACTACTAGGAAAAATCAGTCTTCATAATAAAACTCCACAGACTTATAATTATGATCTAAATAAAATATGTATATTATATGGTTTTTCCTCATCAACTCATGGATAACCTGGAAAATGTCCATTATGAGATGCACTAAGTTTAGGCCCAAAAGAGATGTTTTACCTTTTTATGTCAATCATAAGGGTGACCTGCATGGTCACTCAAACATGGAACTGAAAGGTCCCATGCTAATGGTAGAGTTATATCTGTAGTTTTATAGATACTATATCAAGGGTAGGTGATCATCCCAACTCCATCCATTGACTATCATGTAATCACTCAAAATATCCTCCAACACCATGATTATGAGATCTGTATTCCAATTGGTCTGGAGGTGAATGGATGCACTAATCCTCATTTGGGATATGAATGAGTCTTATTTTCCACTCAACAATCATGATGTAAACCAAAGAAATATGGAATTGATTCTAATGGATTATGTTGTATTGATATAAAAATTATTGATCTAATATGAATCAATCTAGAGCTTAGGATTAAACTGGGTGGACCCATCCAACCATTGTATTTGAAGAAACATGGAATGGATGCCATGTAGATCATTTTTTCTATTCCTTGGGTAAAAATAAGGACATTGTATGACAAGGAGGGTCAAAATGATCGCATAAGGTTCGAACATTGCGATAAAGAGTGATGGGTGTGGTTAGAATAACAATTATTCTTATAGATCTAAAGTATATGGAACCCTATGAGGATTAATTGAATGAATTCAATTTTTTTGGGTGAATCTTGATAATCTATTTAAAATCAAAATGTTATTGTGATATTATTAAGGTGATAAATATCAATAAGGTAATTTATGATATATAACAATGATGAGTTCAGTAATGGGTGGTTCAACTGTCAATTTTAACTGATTGTCATGGTTGTCCCTAAGTTAGAATTTGTTTTGAAGGACATGGACTACCATTGGGGGATAACACATCATTGATGAGTGATTCACTAATGTGTCAGTAGTAACACAATGTTTTTATATATTCATTTAATTAATGTCAATGTTTAGTTTTCTATTGTAAATGGACACATTGTGTTCGAAATAAAATGTTATTAATTTTATTCAATATGAATGTTTTATTTGTGAGTTTTTATCTAGGTATCTAGAGACAACTGGTGTTTTTGGAACCTGTGAAAGGGGATTAGAGATAATCATCATTTAGGTATACTATTCAGAGAGAGGATTCATATAAAAATTTTACTTTTGTTGTATCTGGGAGTAGGTTGTTATGTGTTGGAACTTTATAAAATTCTTTTATAGACCTTATATCTAATTTTTTTCACATAAATTATTTATGTGGGATATCATTGTATTAATAAACTCTAATATGTTATTCTCAATGGTCATTTAATTTTATAATATGAGTAAGGCACGAGAACACCACTGATTGGATTGTTGTGGGTAACACCAAGTTTTGTGGTTGTGGATTTGTAAATATTATGTTCTATGGCAGGGAGTATGACATGGAAGGGATTAGTAGATAGAGATTTTTACAATGGGTTTTCGTTAATTTTATAAATGTCTTGTTAACAAGCCATGTGGATGAGGGTTTAGTTATTGTATAACCCCTAGCTATGTGTTTAAGTTATTTCATTGGTCATAATTTGGTAGTTTGAGGTCAGTGAATCCTTTTCATGGGATGATGGTTTGGTTTTTAGTCCAGAATATTGTATTTGGAGGAATGTTGTATTTGTGAATGGATATATGAGGCTTAAATTTTTTGAGTTGAAATTTTCGTGTCAGTGTTGAGGACATGCCCCATTAGATAAAAAATCGTAGATGAAGGAATGAATGTTTCAGTTTCAATTACAGGTCAGATTGGAATGTTTTAGAACAAAGTCATCAATTTTTGAGGTGTGATACTGGTCAAGATGGAGTTGAGGTAATTCAATGGAAGTGGGGAGTCATGTTTGGAATGAGTTCATGACTGGTTTCATAGTGAACGAGCTGATGGGGGGGTGGTCAAATTAGTTAATCTATTTGGTATTGTTTTGGAATGACCGTGATAAATCTGGTGTTTTAGCTTTTTAATTAGTTGAGGTTATTTGTTTCTCATGTTTATATTTTGGTGGATACTTTTTGAGAAATATATGAGTTCTTGTTTATAGCAGGGGTAGGTTTTTTTTATCATATTTGGTTTCAATTTTCATGGTTTATAACCTATATGATGATACATCATGGACATGTAATAATGTAATCTAGTGGTTTTTTGAGGTCTCAAGGTTGTACAAGAAGATATTGTGGTAGATGGGGATTGTATGTAGGGGACTATAGTGCCACCATATAGCTGATCGCATTCTAATAGCAAAATATTCATTATGGGCTAACCATCTTGTTAGTGGTCCCAACATCGTCTTGTAATTGGGATTTGGTATCATTTAATTTAAATGAAAGAAAACAAATTCTCCATGTCACACTTTCACAATAATCCTAATTTGACTAGTTTTTTAAAAAAATTACAATGATTTTGAATCCTCCTCTTCTGCCCCTTGGACATAACAGTTCTCGCGTGAATAATTTCTTTTTTATTCTCTTAATTAAATTATAAGGATAGTGATATGTCTAATATACAAAATTTATCTTTTATTTACATCTTTTATTGTCATGTGTCCAATATCCATTTAGTTGGGTTATTATATATTTTCAAGGTTTTTGTATAGTACTTAAATTTCTCACATTTGAACTTGAACTAAATGTAAATACAAGCGAGAGGATATCTTTATGTTAAAGGTAGGTGGATTAAATTATTTTACCAGAAATTATTGATGTTTTTTCATGTGTTTTATGGTGTGGTCACATTGATTCATCATATACACGAACAAATAAGTAAAAAATGATAAAACATATATAATTTTATGTAAAATCAATTAAACCACCTATATTAATCATTTATATATCCAATAGCAATTAAAATGATTCATCATATACCAAACCTAGTAATTAAAATAATTTTTGATTTCCTATTTTATTCTTTAGAAACCCCATTTGGATTTAAGAAAAAATGTTAACATTGGATAGACCATCAATAAATCTATTGATGAAGAGAGTTAATATTATACCTCAGGAATTGGTTATTTAATTCATTAGTGTAGGGAAACACATTTCAAAATAATGTGTTTATTATAAATTTGGGTTTCCTAGTATGATCCTTAAGAATCATTGGTTGTCTTCTCCATTGTACATTTTAATCGAACTATGAATTTTTATAAAATTATGATATTGTCTTCAATTTATAAAATTGTTTATATGTGGAATATGACAATGTGTGTACTATTTTGTTGAATTTTTTCTTATATTTAAATTTTATTATATTTACATATTTTAAAATATGAATTCAATTTTATAATTGGAATGATTAAGAATGATCCTCGCACTCATTATGTGATGTATAAGAATGTATTTACACGATTCAGACTTGCATTCTACTAGAAGACTAATTTGAATTCCATGAGTTATGACATATGTGGATTAAATTATATTTACTACTATAGAATACCTAAATTGAACAAGAGGAGTTGATATAAATTCATAACAATGAATTATATTGGGTGGCTCCCCCTTGGATGTGATAATGAATTAAATTTTATAATTTCATGGATTAATGTAACAAAATATTAAGGGATTACCTTGTTAATTGTTTTGGGATGAGCTCTCTATATTTAACTTAATTTTTATTAGTTTCTAATACATAAATTGTGTTCTATTTATATAGATCATTTTTTATTTCTAATAGTCAAGGGACATCACTTGAATTTAGATATGCGTCATATATTTTCATCAAAATTGCTAGTTAGGAATTCTAGTATATTCCAAATGGATTCCACTTGGGGAACTCCATAAACTATCCTCATTGATGCTCCTTGGAACTAAATGGATACATTATGCTTCTACTATGATCATAGATATGAATTTTGGTTGTTGTAGGTAGACTGGGATTGGGTTATACATAGGAGACTGGAATCTCAACTTACTTCCTGATACCATTACTGTATAATATTATTTATGTCTCAATTATTTATTTAAGACCTTTATAAATTATAATCATTTTATATATTTTCCTTTAATATTTTTGTTTTTGGCCTAATAAGTTATGATCACAACCTTATTTTGATTCATAGAACATGGGTACCCTAGTAGATGCTCCATGGTCATACGATACAATTTCTAGGAAAGGCCCGATGTGATAATTTTTGTGTGCTTATGTTGGATACTAGAAGCTATGATTTGTGAAATATATTGAAACTTATATGTGTTTTATTATATTATAGTATTTTCATTGTATATTCATTGGTGATTTTTTATTAATTTTATTGGTATGTTTTCCCTCTCATTGCATGTTTATATATATTTTCTTATTTCATAGGATGTGACATAGTGTTTGAATCCTACTACTTATTTATTTAGATTTTATTTTTATATGGTATTTAATTCTATATGATATTTAGATTATTTATTTCTACTATATTCAATACAGTATCAATAGAATAGTCTCCCCATTACGAACTCAAATTCATACACTACCAATTAGCAACCTCTACAGTATGGAGTGGAATTCTTAAAGCAATAAAAAACCTTAAATTTATAAATAATATTGTGAATAATTTCTTCTAGAACCTTCATTGAATCTTATATAAACTATTAACGAAAATAATCACTTTTTAAATAATTTAGAAATAATTTTGATAGACGTTATCCAAATACTCACCTTGTATTAATCCATTTTAATCTCGTAAAAGCCATGAACAATCGTGTTTGGAAGTCAACCATGTTAAAACCCTATGTAATCTATTCCAACATTCCATTAAGTTTTTTTAAAGTTACTTATATTAATAATTATTTGTATAGGATATTATAGTTTAAATTTTGATATTATTCATTTTGAACACCGCTTTGTGGGATTTTCTATATTTATTTAGTGAGACACCATGACATAATTCATTATGTTTTTTATTCAACTACCTCTCTAAAAACAGTTGATAAAAAAAAATTTGTTACATGGGGAGGTAAAAAATTATAATTTTCTAAAACAACAATATTTTGATCATGCATGGTTATACAGTGGATGTGAGATTTTTAATATGAACCACTTTCGAAAAAGGAAGAAATAGATATAATAAATGGAAGAGATTTTGATTCATTCATTGTGATTACACGTATCATGAACCCACTTTTGATATTTTTTAGGGGATTAGATAAATAACATATATAAATGGATATTTTCATTGATCTTATATATTAATATCATGCATTATTAATTAGAGTCAAAACTCTTTTTTGCACCATAATTTTTATATCATTTACCTGCTTACCCAGAATCCTCAGAGTTAATAGAACCTAGATGGTTAATCAATCATAGTATAATATGATTCTATATTCACATGGATGATATGTATGATGTATGAAAATACTATGGTATGTGACACATTTTTAAGGGTTTTACACCACTCAATTCATTCATACCCTTGCGATGAGTGAAAAAATTCCGATCAAGGATAATTAAAAATGGTATAAATAATAATAATGAATTGAAAAGTGAAAAAAATGGATGAAATGGATTGGATATTTCAAAATAGGTAATAAAAAATCATTGGTTGATTTTCATTCTTTGAAATGTAATATTTTGAAAAATATTATATGTGTGATGCTCAAAATATTCACTGTCCATTTGATCAATTTCAGTGTAATTGAATTTAGATCATTGTAAGGTGAGTTCACTTTGTCGTATATTGAGATTCCATCATTGAGCATAAGTATGAAATCATGTGTGGGGATATTTTACATCATTACATCATGAATTTATTTTATGGAATGTAAATTTATTTATTTATGAATTTATGTTGTTATTTTTTCCAATATTTCAAACCTGTTAACTCAATATGTGTTTTGTAAAAGGATAAAATATAATCATGGAAATGATAAAAAACTCCACACCACTAGCGAAGAAATGTGTTTCACGATTTTTGAGGATAAAGTGGATAATGATAATGGTAGTAAAATATTTACACGTCATGTATTCCATTTACACAATATTAGTTTTTCAAGATGGGTTTTTTCTAAAAGATACCCCAAAATTATTGACGCTTGGAAATTAACAGATTAAACATCCTATAATGTGTCCAAAAAAGATTTAAGAAGGGTGTGTCATAAAATATTTACTATATAATTTACATGGGACCTGACTCGTACAATATTTTGAAAAATTCATAATTATCCTCATTAATACTGGATCACATCATATTTTATAAATAGAGGTCCTACCTACCATTGTTGAGGGATACTCGAGATCAAAGAATGAAGTGAGAAGTGATTTATGCAGGGACCTCCAAAAGTTCATCTATATTTTCACTATAATTTATTTTTCTTTTCTCATTTCCTCTAATTCAAACATCAAATAGGATGAGAGGGTAAACTATACTTCTTTTAGTGTGATGTAATATATGTGGGGTGATGGGTTGGATTAATTTTATATTATTTATTTATGTATTTAGATTGTTTCAATATAATATTAAAATTCCAATATATTTTTTTATATTGACCATTTCTATTAGAATATAAATGAAAAATAAAAAAAATTCAACTAGGAACCTTAATGAAGGAATAAACATGTTTAACATACGGAAAACCATGTTTAAATACACTATCGTTATAAACATGATTCGTTGAAATCCTTAATTACTATACTAGTAAAAATAGTGTATTTATGTATTGAGGAGGTGATTCCATGACCATTATATATATTTATCTTTACATTGACACCAATCGTAAATTAATCCATCTATTTTTCTAAATAAAATTTTTTATGAACACTGAATTTATAAAACCATGGTGCACATTCTAAATAAATTATAAAACCAAAATATATTTTATTAATTTTAATTTTTCCATTACGTTCTTCATATCAAATTAATGAATTTTTTTCTCACCAATTTCCCCAGATAAATAAAATAAAATAGTTTAAAAAATAATCAAACTAACTTCACAGTCTATATGGATCGATATAAACATCCTATTATAATCATTTTTATAATTTATGTAGTATAGAAATGTTTTTATAATTTTTTTTCATTCATAGACTGATTTAAAATTAATGATGCCCTATAGAACATTGACCTTTAAATGAATAATAAGGAAGAGGTGCATTAGACTTGAATAGATCTTGGATCAATATCTTGTGGTGCTCCAAATGACTAGGAAACAATGTATATTGACCCTTCAGGGGATATAAGATCCATAGAAGATCTTTAGGGATAGTTTATAAAAAATGGGAGGAATTATTGGTTCGATACAGAAAATCCTAAGGTGAAAAAATAGTAAATTTACAATTTTACAAGGGACTTTGGTTTTTTCATATGGTTTTCCAAAACATTGTCTAACCATTGACCAGCCACTATCCAGGAGGGGTCAAAGTCGTAATATTACCAGGGGTGTCCAACCTATTTTAAAAAGCCTTTTTCCAACCATTAATAATACAGTGATTATATCCCTATCTATTTTTCTTTTCCCCCTTGTATGGTTTACCATAACTATTCACCCCTCCTTCTAGCTGGTAATGTTTGGGAGAACAGCTTATACTACCTATGCACCAAATGTTCACCATTCACATTATGTACATTCTCCATTTTATTTCATGTCCCAAAACTCTATAAATCCCAAAATAATCCTCACTCACCAAATAAGCAATCCATTAACCAAATGTTTCAATTAAACCCAAAATTTAAACTATAAAATACCCCTAGAAAGAGTGATTCCTTACAACCCATGCAATATTAGTTGAGAAGAGAATCTTAGAATTTGGTTGAAGTATCACTATACAATAATACTATAAGATATATCAATGGGGATTCGTTAATATGTGGAAATGATTAATGTTTGAAAGTAGATATGATCTGAAAAAATATAATGAATATGGATAACTTTTTTCCCATGATTTGTTTTCAAAAGTGATCATATAAGGCAAGATAGAGTTAGATAAACTAGAATATGGAAAATTCCATAAACATGAAATATCATAGTCTTAGAAAAGAGATTCTACATTATGTGTAAATGTTTTAGAAATATTCATGAATAGAATTTTAGGAGGATATGTGAGCCCAAATACATTCACATAATTATAATTTAACACTAGACTATGAATGTTTCAATGATATTTAATGCATTTTTGGATGTGTTTTTAGATAAATTACAAGGTTCAATAAGTTTTGAGTGATGTTAAATAATTTGGGTGGATTTTTAGTTGTTTTTATAGTTTTTTAATATTAAAAAACAAATTTCTACAAGGTAATGCCTCTAGAATTTTGAAGGATACTGAATGGCCATAAATGTTTTATCAAAATATTAATATTGGAAGATTCTTTTCAAATGTGAAAATGGGTTTTTTGAAGACAACATGGATATAAATAAACTATTACATCATATGTAAAATTATCTATAAATTTAAAAAGGTAACATTTAATCTTTCTGGTCATACATAGGACTATTAGAACATATTAAAATTAATTATAATGGCTCAAAATAAATATAAGATATATTTATTTACATGTAAAATACACTGTAAAGTGATAAATTATAGGGAAAAATTGAGATCTTACATAATAAACTTAAATGTTTTATTTAGACATGTATTCAATATAAAAAAGGTACATTATATTTCAGGTGAATATAATGTATCTCTAAATGTAATGTGTGATTAGAAATATTTTCCATGTAATTCATATTCCATGTATCCAGATGTTGTCTAGACAATTATTCATAGATTATAACATCATGATAATTCATTTAAATCGTGATGAAATCATATGAGTTTTTGATTTCTAAAGATGGTGTTTTCACCATGATAAGATAATTTACATCATAAAATAATTGAATTTATGTAATCACACACATGTGTGATGGACATGCAATATTTTTGTATTTTTATAAGAAATTATCAATTGATTATATTGGATAATTAAGTGAATATAAATCGTTAAGTAATTTATATAAGTAATTGACAAATTGGTGAGCCTAAAATTATTTGAAATTCAAAATAACAGAAATATTGTTCATTGAAGTAGTTTTTTTAATTCAAAAATATTAAATCATTATCAATATGGAAGAGAATCAATGAGTACATCATGTATACATCTCAATAAATTATTATATAAATTTTAAATTTGATACAAATATACATTTCATGCTAGGTTTTGCTATTTAATATCATTAATTATTATTTTTTGAATGTCAAGATCAAAAAAATGTATTGAATTAACTCCTAAATAAAAGTATGGAAATAATAATTTTGTTATAATATTGAGAATAAATATGTGAATAGAATAATAGAAACCATTTGTTAATAGAAAAAATACAAGTTTTGAATATTATTTGAGATATCCAATGTTTTCATGGGATTATATCCTTTTTTAACAAGAATAAGAAAATATATGATGAAAGTATCCAGAGATTAAAACATATATATAATTTATTTCCATATGTGTTAAATATTTGGAAAAATAATAATGAGACAACCAATAATAATAATGGACATGTGAGATAATTGTTTCCATTATTTTTTAAAAAATGCCCCAATTTTTTATTTTTCTACATTGATGAAAGATATCATCTTTTTAAAATCTAGAATAAACTTGATCCTTCCTTTCTGATCCCACATAGAGATAATCAATATGAATTCAATATTATAAAGAACAATTCTGTTTATTTCTAATACATTAGAACGGGTGATTGGGTGATTTTGGTAACCTATTATTTCTACGACAAATAGTTCAAAGAAAACACATTCCCCTTGGTATATACATTATAGTAAAATAGCAGTCACACATGTTTAGTATAACAATGACCATGCACCAAGGACTACTTCACACATTTTGAGTGAATCTTATAAATCCTTAAGAGCTTATTTTTTTCTTCCATTTTTATTATTTCATTCTTGTAAGAGAATTTATAAAATTGACAGTGAAATATATTCACCCTAATAGTTGTAGAGGTAAAAAGAGAAAGATTAAAAATATTAAAAAGTGGGCCACATTGATTATATGTTACTCTTAGTGTGGTTTCAGCAATCTGTGTGGAAAAAATATATATTTCGGCACTAGATTCCGCCTAGATTTAGACTCTCAAAAATCAATTGTTCAAATTTTTTATTTCCTCATCTTATATTCATAAGGAATTTTTGACATGGAGATGACACATTTAGATTTATAATTCATATAATGTATATATTTTTAATCATTTAAAAACCATAAAAATACATCACATAAATAAGCACATCATTTAAGAACCTAATTTTTTTGTGTCTTTATAAATTAGATATATTAATTTCATATTTAATATAGTTCCTTCTACATATACCAAACATTTTTCAATCCCAAGCTATTGTTTTAAGAAAATGATACATAATACTCTTCTATATTAAAAGGGGAACAGAAAACTAGAAATATTGATATTAGTCACTCAGTTAGAGAAACAAAGCATATTATACAGTCAAAAATTGGGCAGATCATATTCATGTTATAAAACATTATCGTGAGAAAATATATAATGAGAACTTCATGGAATCAAACATTTTATTTATTATGTATTATATAAATATAAATAAGTGAAAATGATTCCTATTAGAAGTATAACATACATAATAGTGTTATAAGTAAGATGTTTGGGAAAAAAATGATTATCCCAATAGAATAAAATAGGAATACGTAATATATATATGATTAACCAAATAACATTGTGAACATTGATAATCAAGATTATATCCAAGAGTTGGGTTATACAAAATCCAATCACAATAAAATACAATAATTTGGTTGTGAAAATAGATGTTTACAATCATGTTCAAACATTACTTAGTGAATATATCTTATCAATGTTATGACCACAAAATATGATGTGAATATGTTTTATTACAATCATGTACACACATAATCTCAGGATATATAATAATTTACCCAATGCATTGGTGGGATATATCAAACCAATCCATCATAAAAATCTAATCCATATATATCTATCCCATATGAATTCAAATATATAACATTTTTTCAATACCATCGGGGATGAAAATTGGTTCTAATAAATTTTTAAATGTTATCACATGAAATAAAATAAATATTAATAATGATTGATATAAAAAAATTGATCACCTAAAGACGTATACTCTATGATTATTTAATGGGTGATCCTAATCATATCTAAAAAGAATGAAAATATTTAGGATATATCAATATATTTTAATGAAAAAGTGAAACCTCAAGTTGAGTTATCATAAAACATTTGTCACATTTTTATAAAAACATGAATTGCAATCAAATTTCACGAAAAATTGAGGTGGTGATAATTAGAATTTTAAAAACCTTGTTATATATAAATTACACAATAACAAATCCTTGATATGAAATAAATGTCATGTAATTAAAATATTAGTGTGAGATACAATATATATATTTATAATGAAATGGATTTCATGTTTTCTTGTTATTTTAGATACACCCAAAATCGATGAAATGATTTTAAAATTTTCATTTGAAATTTTAAAAATAAAAATATAATGAAATGTAATACATATTTAGATTCAAATATATGTGAATAAAATTGGTGTCGTATCAAATAATATGTAAATTTGGCATAAATAAATAATATAAATTACTAGAATTATTCTTTAAAAAATTATATTTATATAAATTAATAAAAGCATTAAAATCGAGCATTATACAATGTAATCGTAATTTCATAAGAGATAAAGAAAAAAATTATGATAAATAAATTATACGAAAAGAAAAAAATTATATATTAATATATTTTTACAAATATAAGAGTTATATATATATCTCGCAATCTTGAAATTATTAAAACATATTAATCTAATAATTAATATATCATATTAATAGTATCTATGTTTTATTAGTCATTCATGATATAAATATTATAAAATAATTCATATAGGTTGTGGATTTGACATAAATATGAACATTTTGTAACAAATGATGAATTAAGAAAATGTTTTTTATATTAATTATATCACTTATAGAGCATAATAATTTTCTAAAATATTTTATTAAAGTATTAAATAATATTGAATGATAGGTAGTTGAAAATTATAATGAATAAATTATCAATGATTGGATACTTTTGACAATGATAACTACAATACGCTCTTAGAGATATTATTAGAAGTTATGTATTGGAGAATCTATCTTGATACTAGTGGATACCAACTATGTGATATTCATGTTTGAGAAATAATTTGGATATTTATTAAATAGTGAAAACAATTAAATATAATCATTGAGGTGGTTAGTTGAGGGGTTGTTTTATAAGTGATATTGAGTGGAACATTTAGAAATAAAATTTCATTAATGAGTACAGAATGTGATTTATCATAGAATTTATATTTAATGTGAAATAATAATTGAGAGAAGTATGGTGAGGTTGATAATTAACTCATAAAATCATTTATAGAATTATTTTTGTGATTGTTTATATCTTTCTACTATAGTTAATCTGATATAATTTATTTTCCCTTCATTATGATAATACAATTTTTCGTTATTATGTTATTTTTATGACAAAAAAACTGACCTCATTACCCAAATTTAACATGATGATCAAAATTATGAACACTATTTTGTTAGATTCCATTTCATAGTGTAATAATAATTAAATTTATTATTAAGACTCCTAAAATAATATTTCTTAATAGAGAATTTACTTTTTATTAATAAATTAATTTATTACTATTCGTTACCATTTAATGATTAGTAGTTGAAGATTAATTCATTTTATTGTATACATAGTTAAATAATACCATAAAAATATATCATTAGTACAAATTAGTTTAATTTATTAATATAAAATTATGTTACACAAATAAAAATAATTCATTGAAAAATCATTGTTTTAGATTAATTATTTTATTACAATTTATAAAAAATTGATTATTTATTAACTAATTATTAGTTGATTTTTAAAATTAAGTTTTGATTCAAATAAAAGTTTATAATATTATTATAATTCATCAAGAAAGAAGAATTTTTTAAAATGATTATAATTTACATAAACTCATTATATATTACATTACAAATTTCACATTTATGTCAACCTGAAAAAATTTAAGAAAACCACATAAGAAATATGTATAATAATTATTGTTTGGATAAGAAAATATTATAGTCATTGCTGGTAATATATCTAGTACGAATCTCAGTATGTTTTCCATGAGCTTGATCTTCTCCCACAAACGGACTCACTCATGTTGTACCTATTGAAGTTCATCTTAGTATTAGTATAAGACAAGATATTGATGAAACACCATTTCCAAGATTGTTAAAATTAAAATCATATGATATATTTTTACTACTTCATTCCATTACTTCTATATTTATACATAGATTTCAAATATAGTTACTTCTACATATAACCACCAATTCAATGGTTCTATTACAACGGTCATATGTTAATAAAATACCACCAATAATTTATCTATTTTTTTATATTTACTATATTCAAGTAAAATTATCCCTATATTCCCAGTATAAATACATGATTACTGACTTTTATATAGCTAATATATTACATTTGAATATATAAAATCACATAAATCTCTAATATAATTTATGTTATTAGTTATTATTATTCAAAAAATGATATTATATTTATAATTTGTTTTTGACATTGAATTGTATTAATTGGTGACGTGAACATTAAATCATGATTTTGAGATGTATATATATAGGTAGCTTCTTTTTTTACTTATAGTTTTATTCTAGTTTTTATTTTCATAGAAATGTTTCATATTTTCATATATTAATGTATTTTTTGGTTTTTTAAAATTAAAAAGAGAATTACATCAATGTTAATTTCAGTTAAATATTGAATATAAAGAAAACCTATTATATATTTCAAGAGAAATTTGACATCATATGTATGGGGCATTACATTCTACCCCCCTAAATGAAAATTATACAATGAATTTCCCTCACAGAAATTAAGAAATGTGGGAAATTTTGGATAATTATTATTTTTAGTTTCCAACAAGGATTCCTCAAATAAATGTTTTCACTAATTAATATTAGTCACACCAATGGTATTGTTTCACAACAACTTATATTTATGAAATAGGACCTCCAACTGTTGTTTCATATATGATAGGTCATGTTCTAAATTAAATCATTTTGAGTTCATTATATGTGATGGACATGGTACGTTATTCCTTTAAATAGATACACTAAACAAACAAATGACATATGATATGTTTGATGGTAGTGTTAAGAGGTAAATAAGAATATCTACATGATCAATAATCTAGAAGGGTTCAATGTATATTAGGATTAGATTTATCTTTCTCATAATTCTCATAACCCTCTTCCATGTGTTTGTAATGTATTGAGTTTTAATTTTCTTTAACTAACTCTAACTATCTTTCTTGGTGCATGTTCAACTATTTCTATGTGAATATTCAATTTTATCTATCATGATCGGTATATATTTAACACTTTCAACCTTATATATAATACCACCAAATCATTAAGGAACAATTTTCAACTATTATCTCCAGATCATGGGGGTGATAATTTTCTCATTTTCTTTAATTAATGTGAGTTATAATGTGACACCAGATAATCTTTCATAAGAATACATTAATATAAATTTACTAATGTATTTGTGTATATCACATGTAATTATCCACTAAATCATAGTCAAATTATTCTCACAGTGATCATATTCTTTGTATTCTCGATCAACCCTCTTTATATTCAATTTCCAAAATAAATTTCACTTCCTTCATTGCTATCTTGGTTGGTGTATTTCAAAATCATCATAACCTTCTCAAAAAATATAAATAGAATCTCGATAATTTAAGAAAACTATATATCTATATTATTGATATTGGTAAAGACCATTAACCAATTACAACAAACTTTTATTAAACCAAATATATACCCTCACTTGTGTTTACTAAACCCAATATTGATTCATTTGAAGAAGATATTCTAATTTCATGGACATGGAATGTAATTTCTCATTCTATAAGATAATTTACACGATCCTCATATGTTCATCATACGCATCCCTAATCCTATATTATATGTGAATATTCTCAATACATACTACCATAAATATTTCAATATAGTCTCTAAATAATATATTCATTTCATATAAGAATATAACATGGTTATCTGTATGAAATGAATGGAATCACATTAAATAAACATTTTAGACATCATTTTGACAAGTTATTCAATAGTATATATTCTCTCAAAAACATTAATTAATGTCATCATTGATAAATACACCACATTGAAAATTATTTATTTTTATATGTCCATCAAACTAATCATAATTATAGGATGGATGATTCTATTTCTTCATCAAAATCCTATTAATTTCACATTAAACAATTCCAACAAGCATTAACCCATCTTTATTATTGGAATAGGTGTGGTGAAACCAATCAAAAATTAGTTATACATATAAACTATTTTAATCCCATATTTTAATATATTTTTAACAATAATTATGTAAATGTGTTTGATAAATTTCCTCACATGTAACACTAATGTGAAAACAAATCTCTATATATTTGGATAATATATAATTTTTTTTATGAATGCTAAAAAATGGATGTTGAATTTTTAGTAATGTGTAGGAGTAACTAATTTAGGTAATATCTATATAAATACGAAAACGGATACTTTTAACATGAATGAAATTCAATAATATTGTGTTAAATAACTAATGATATGAATTATTATTTCGAAGAGTATTATGTTTCTAAAATTTTTCATTTTTCGATATGATTTTATTATTTAAGGAAAATATGATTAATTATGATTAATTATTTTTTATATTAATGTTTGGATAGAAAAATTTAGTTGGTAAATTCTATCAAATAAGAATACTGATAGTTAATTTTGGAAAATTTAATTATCCATTAAAAAGTGGTTTGATTATATTATTTTTTTTCAAATATTAAATTTTGAAATTTCATAATATTAATTTTCTCAAACTTAAATGATTTATTGATTTAGTATATCGATATTACCTTTATATGATATTTCTCTATTTTTAAAAAATAATTGATTTTTATGTTAATAGTAAAAATATTGATTATGCTAAAAACTAGAAATTTTATAAATAAAGAATGGCTAAAAGGTTTATAAAACTGATATAATATAAAAAATATTTATTTAATAATGAATATAAATTTTTTTGGATTAATTGAAACATGCGATAAAATTTTTTAAAACTCATGAAAACATTCAAAAGAAAAACTAATGTTTCACAGTTATATTAAAAATAATACATCATCTAATTTATAAACTAAATATAAAAATACTTATTACCTATTTTAGTTCAATATTATAACATTACATAGGAAGTTCATTATAATTTTATGTATAAATATAATATTAGTATGATTATTTTTAATTGATGTTATATAATGACCAATGACCCATTAGCCTGGTGTTGGTGTCTACATGACTACATTTACATAGATACAATGGTTCAAATTCCAAAGGACCTATTAGTTAAGATGTTTTGGATTAATTGATACATAAATGACAATCATTTTTCATTAATTAAAAAAATACAATATGATACATAAAACAATCACATGATCACCATCTGTAAAAACTAATTTAGAGATTACTTCTTTATATATTGGAAAAAAGGAAACAATACAAGGGTGAGAAGAAATGCTCAGTAGGTGTTATATACGAATGTATCTCGAATCAATATGAAAAATAAAACTGGAATGTTAAATATATGAACACAAATTCCATTTAAATAACTTGAATATACTGAAAATATAAGTCATACTCAATATAAAAAATTAAATATCTAAAAAACATTTCATTTAATCATTAAACTATGAATGAAATACATCATTGATAACATCATTGAAAAAATATCATAGATAATAATAAATAAATTCTTATTTAAGGAAATTATTATTTATTGGATATAATTTCTATAAAACATGAAACATCTATTATCAGGAACATTCCCAAAATAGTTTAAACTACTGGCAAAGAACCATTTAATTTGTCCAAATTATTCATCTCATGATACCTAAAAATGCACTAAGGGGCTATATAATTCAAGGCTACATCATTTACTGCATTTAGAAAGACAAAATTATATATAGAATAATTGATTTAATTCATGAATACATATTCATTAATATAAAATGTTTTTATTGAGAATATTATATAGGTTTATCAAAATTTCCCCAGTTAATCTAATAACTTCCAATGTAAACACAAAATGTAAAAATGGAAAACAATTTAGGAAATAATCATATCCATCATACAAGAATATTGATAAAATTATAGTGAACTAATAATAATCAGGAATAAATATTTATTAATTTTAAAAAAATCATCGGGGTTGTATACATACCACATAAATTTGAAACGGTTTGTATTAATAAAACAGTATCATTGAAATGTGAATCGAGACAAAACCCCTTACAATTTTCATAACACTAATGGGACAATAAAAATATGAATAGATTACATGTGTCATATATAAATACCTATAAAAAAGTTGTAAATATAACTTAATGTTACTCCATGTTATTATAAACATATTCTAGGAATATCTTAGGAAAACAAAGCAGTTTTATAACTCAAGGAAAACTAATTGAGTTATACAATTATTTTCTACATGATAACTCTCATGTCAACTTAATATTGAAGACATAATTCAAATTGAAATGAAAATATAATGAATTGTGAATGAATCAGTAATTTACATGTCAGGGGGGTAGTATAAAAAATATATATGATAAATTATGTTCATAACATTATAAAATTTCACAGTGAAAGGAAATTGAGATGATGTACCCTGCCTCATGCATCCATTTGGATTGAATGTTCATTAACATCTTATGTGGTGGATTTAAAAATTGAATTATGTAATAATAGAAAAATATTTATATTTATAAAATCTTATATGATTCTTTTATAACATATTATCACCCATTCATTAATAACTTTTTTGTTATATTCATTGTTTCTAGATTTAACTCCCCTGTTTTTTTATTTCATTTTCTTGAATGCTTCAGTTGTAATGGATATTATATGTTTCATTATACAAATTAAAATTAAAATTAAATTATTTTTATATGTATACATCAATAATTATTTACTTACAAATCAGTAATGGTGTTTTCGATAAATGAAGTGTGTTATGATCATAGAGACTGTAGGTAGTATGTACCCATAAGTAATCTTTACATATTTCAAAAATCATTGAATAAATATTATAATAAATATTTTATATCTCAATAATGATATTAATATAATATATAAAATAGTATTTATTTAAATATACTTATATATTTCATACATTTGTTGTGACATTGAAAGATATTGATGAGTCATTTCACCGAAGGTATGTTATCGGTGTCTCAAATTATATTTACCCTAACAAGTATAGAACCAATAAGGGTCGATCCACAGGGAACATTAAGAGGTTTCTTTTCTATTTTTTCAACTTTTTATTTATATTTATTCTAGGGAAGGTTGCTAAATTTGGAGTCGATTTTTGTTGGTTTGATTGGAAATAATAAGAACAATTGGTTTTAAACTTCTGTTAATAAATTGAAAAAATGAAATTAAAGTAAATACTAGAAAGTTGGTTTTTGTGAAAATATTGATATAAATGCATTGGGGATATAGATTTGATATAAGTTGATTATTAAATAAAATTGCATATGAGGTTGTGTTGTTCATGATAACCCAACTTTCTGGGTTTAATTGGTAATAATGTTTCCTTAGTCTGGTAAACATTATATTTAGAGATAAAGATACTAACTCCTTGGTCTGGTAGTTAGTGTTTAACATATATTTATTTGGCTTAGTCCATTTTGAGCTGGCGAATCCTTTCAATGGTCATGAAATTATTCATCGTTATTCTTCTTTTGAATCCCTAGAGATTATGCCCTTAGTCTGGTATTGAATGCCATGTGATAGTATGAATTTATTGAAGAAGAATAAGACGAGATTAATAAAACAAACACATTCAGATCAACATTATTTAGATTACAACTCATCAGTTTCCACACCCCAACACACTGGGTGTTTAATTATACATATTTAAAATGAAAAACACATAACTATTAATACCTGATGAAATCATGATTGGAATTTTGAGGTGGAAATGATTTTTCGTTAGACAGAAGAACGATGGTAGAATGATGGTAGAGCATCTCTCCTTTGGAAATTCAATCATTTTTCTCCACACCAAATCTCAATCTCTACTCCTCAACTCCTTGGTCCGGAGTCCAAGGCCTATTTTTATAGGAAAAATTAGTACACGGCGTGTAGAGAAAGTACATGGCGTGTACTTTCATTAATGAACTTTTGGCTTCCTTTTCTCCACTGGTAGGTGGCCTAACACGCCTTATTTGACTTTGAAGATGGCTTGGACTTGTAGTTGAGTGTACACAGCGTATAGAGCAACCATATAGGGCATGTAGTATAAAAATTAGGCCACCAACCACTTCTAGGAATGCATACACGGCGTGTAGAAAATGGAACACGAAGTGTCATCATCGGCCAGCCACATGGGCAGGTGGACTCTTCTTGGCCACCAAACACTTCTACAATGTTACACACGATGTGTATAGTATGAACATGGCATGTACTGGCTTCTTGATACATGGGCTTGTACTTGTCCTGGGTTGCCCGTGTCTGAGTCTGGAATGTACATGACGTGTAGAGAAGTACATGCCGTGTAGTTGTAAATTATCGCTCAGTTCTCCTCCATTTTGTTTTTTATATAAAACACCTAAAAATGGACAGGGTCACCAAAATCAAAGTATTTTTCCTATAAGAAGTAATTATTTGGGGAAAACTTGTTTTTATTGTCAATAAAGTGTATGAAAATGTACACACAAATCGGGTGCATCAAACTCCCTCAAACGTAGTCCTTTTCTTGTGCTCAAGAAAATCTCAACATCACATTAACAGAGTCTATTCATTAAAAGGAAGGAAATTAGTTAATCATAATGGTAAATAATAAGTTACAGGATAAAATTCCAAAAATAATACAAAACAGTTTCAATTATGAAGATATTCTAATCATGCATCAAATATAATTCAATCAACTATTGTCATCCCTTTTTAACACATGTTTCAACCTTTCAAAAACAAGCAAGCCACATGATGATCTACCTCACCAATAATGAACTCAACACTTGAGAAATTTTAAATAATTTTTTTTCCTCAATCTATGAAATATACACTCTATCCATTGGATTTCAAGAAAACTACGTCTAAACTTCTGAAAATTTATTTACAAAAATCATGATGACTTTTTAATAAGGATCAGTTGTTTCTATGGCTAAATGTTGGTAGGTAAAGATGTGAAAATAATAATAAGGCTTGAAAGAGGAGGCTAAATTCATTAAATAATAATTAATTATATTCAAAATAAGGCTCAATGTATAAGTGTCCTCAAAAATATTTATCATATAATCTCATCACTAACATCCCATTTAGTTGGTTAGCTAGGTTTCACCAACAAACAAGTGAGTAAAAGGTCCCTTGGTACCATTGTTTTAGAGGGAACCTTTCAGAATTTCCACAAATAGATTCTTTCTACCCTTTTCTCCGCAAATGATCAAGAGGCTCTCCCCCATACTTAATTTCTTGACAAATCACGAAATTATTCCATGTGTCACCAATCCCTTCTTTTATGCTCAAATGAATAATCATGAAAAATCATAAAAGAATCAGGATAGTAAGGGAAACAATCATGTAATATGGATTCCTATTAATGATATGCATGGTCTCTAGGGGCTTCACGAAGATAAGATGTAGTGTAGGTCTCAAGATAATGGGGTTGAAACAATGTAATGCCTCAATCATTTTAATGTAATTCAAAAAGTCATCATTTTTTGAAAATAAAACATGCTAATTCTGGTAGTTATGTATATTATAAGAATCTCTCAAGTAAGAGGGTGTTATAAAGAAGATGAAAAAGGGTTTAGAACATCTCTCAGGAGTGGGAATAAATAAAGAGACAATCAGGTCATGACTTTCAAATAATTGATTAGTCTAATCGATGTAATTATCCAAGGAGTACAAGTAGAAATATAAATTATATCAGTAATCATTTTAAAAAAACATAAGAAATAAAATAATCATGCAACTTTGTTAAAAATTTCCTACATTCAGTTTTATTATTTAAAAATATAATTAACCAAAACAACTTCACATTTTAAAATATATCATCTAACAATGATTTCAACTAGATTTATGATAAGGGAAAAGACTAAAGTGGTTGAGAGATGCTCCCCCATACTAATGAGTACACGTGGTCCACCAAGTGCCTAGAAAGAGGAACAAGGGAAGGTGGGGAAACAATAGTGGTCCTGACCGAGGGGATGTAACAAATTTAGTAATATCATGAATGAAAAGAAAAAATAGAAAAATAATACTCCCCTCGTTTCTAGGCGAAGAGAAATGGTATGTGGTGGAAAATTACAGCAGAAAACATGGCAGGGTACCTGTGATAATGGGAGAAATAAAACAAGGAAATCATACAAAGAATACACAATTATGAGAGAGCACAAAAATATATATATAATGAAAAGAAGGTGTCCCAAAACCTGTCATGGGGTCTCCTAAGAAAAGGCATCATCCAGTACAGATCTAGCCGGGAGAGATGGCTCAGGATCCGTGGAAGCAGGAGGCTCGGATGTTGCATCAGGAAGGTAAGATTGATAAGTAGGAGTCATAGGTGTGAGGCTCGATAGAGGAAGCTCAGCAACACTCCATGGCCTGGCAGTAGTGGTGATGGTATGAGTAGTAGAAGCATGGACCACATTAGATTGAAGAATGGAATCTGTGGCCAGCGCAGTAAAGGGAGGTGGAGCGGCGGTAGAAGGGCCAAGAATAGAGGTAGAGGCAGGTGGTGGAGGCAGCAAAATACCTAGATGTTGAACAATAAGACCCAACGACTTCTCCAAGTGGTCCTGGCGGTTGCCTATATGAACCAAATGATGCCTAATGTTGTCATGGAGGTCGGTGAGACGAACCAACTACTACTCCATTGAAGTGAGTTACAGTGAAAGGGTGAGATCATCCGACAGTGCAGTGGTAGGTGGGGATAGAGGTGGGATAGAAGAAGGAAGACTAGAAGATGTGGGATCATTAGGAATGAGTTTGGGCGAGGAAAAAGGATTTGGTGGGGAAGGAGGGGAAGGAGTAGCCGCCGGTGCAGGTGGGTCTGCAGGTGGACGGGGTGGAGCCTGGAAAAGGACATAGGCACCCCCTGCATCTGGACCATCCCCATGCGAATGAGCATGAGAAAGTCCATCAAATAAGGTGAAGCTAGCCGATCATGGGGTAGAGAAGGCTCAAAGACACAAAGGTGGTGGGAATGAAGGGTGGCGTAGAACCCACCATTCAGGTTTCCCTGACCGCCGGTAAACATGGAATGGATGTAAGAGGATTCCAGGTAGGGGAGGTATGGGTAGTCCTACCAGATGACATAGATAATGAGCTCCATGTCATGACCAGCCACAACCCCCATATCCTCATGGGGGTGAAAAATAATGGTGATGAAGCAACAGTGGGTAAATCAAGGGATGAGGTAAATGATAAGGGTTCTATTCTGCGAGGTAGGGGCGTAGTAGTGGGCCGGCCTAGAAATCTCTTGCCACATATCCATGAGCTCAGAGCGCTCGGGATGGGTCAGGGTAGAAACATGGGGTGGGGTGATAGGATGGGACAAATTGTACCCTAGGACAAACTCGGTAAACTTTAGTGACAAATGTCGGCCGACTAGCCAGAACCAAACCACGGGCACAACATCACCAGGTGTCTCCTATTACTCAGTGCCATCGAACTCGAATGAGTCAACAAACTCCAAAAATCAATCGCAGAATATTTGAGTGATAACTTGGAAAATAGCGAGCAATGGAGTGTGCCTAAGAAGCTCATCCAAGTCCTCCCAAATACCGAGCTTCTTAGGCACGATGCTGTCTAGGTATTTTCTTTCTCATAGGGATCGGTCGGTGAGAGAAGTGCTGGACCCGGTCCAGTTCCAAGATGGAAGCCTAAAACACCATACACATATATGGAATACCCACAGGAGCTAGTCTAGGTGGTGCTGTAGCAGGGGTTGGCTCTAGGGGTGGATTGAATGCAATAGGTGAAGGCTCGGTTGAAGGGGCGTGCGATGAGGGACCATCTACTGCTGAAGTGGGTAAGGGAAGTGTGGCAGCCGGTGAAGAACTGACGGTTCTTGGAGGCTCACTGTCAGATGGTGGAGGTGCAGTAGTGCTAGGCCCAACCTCTACGGAGGGAGTGAGTGGAGGAAGAATAGACAATGGAGGAAGCTCATTAACTGGAGCCTCGGGGTCTGGCTGCGTTGGAGGCCGGAGCCGAATCTGTGAAAAAATGGGCTTCTCGCCCTCAGTGTCGGAGGTCGTCCGCATCCTGAGGGAAGGATCATGCTCGACCATATCTTGAAACAGAAATAAAACCCAAACAAATGAAAAAGAAAACAACAGAAAATAAAGAAAATTTGAGAAATCTTGAAAATACAAGTATAAGTCATGTACATCCAGAGTACACTTCGTGTAGTACAAGTTGAGCAGCATCCCGTATTCTCTGGATAAACACACCGGGGGTGAAGAAGATTGACCATGGAAAGGTACATACGTGTACGGAACATACACGTCGTGTATAAGAACATGGGGTAAGAGGACGTGTCATGTTCAACACATGGAGGGCCCGAATGAAATTCTATACATGACGTGTACCAAACACACATGCCGTGTATGTGAAAATGGTGTGTCAGTCCGTGTGCAAAGGGGTACTCGGGCGTGATGGGGAAAAGAAGACAGTGTGTACCGAACAAACACACCGTGTATGTTTAAATTTCGAAGTATTTTATGTCTGGAACTGTATAGAAGTACACGGCGTGGGTTCATCATGTCGTGGTCATGAACCATGGAAGTCGAATTGTCGGCTGATCTGAAAACTACAATTAACGAGTCCAAAAACATGAAATAGAGGGTGTAGAAGGGCATACCTGGACCGAGGATCACAATCCAGGAATAATTAGAACCCAAAACGCCCTTAATCGATGGATCTGAATGTAACACCGTAGGTAAATAAAGAATATGACATTTTCATATTTATCCATATTTGGGAATAAAATATTAATATGACTTTAAAGGGGCGCAATGCTCGATGGCGTACCCAACACGCAACAACGAGTTTCTTGGGAATCTTACGTTACACTCTAATAATAAAATAATATTATTTTAAATGGTGGTTAACATGTAGCCGTTTTATTGGCAGGAATGGATAGAAATAACTAAAATATTATTATATATGTTTTTAAATGTTTTTACATTTATCCAATAAAAGATAAAGGCTTAAAATACTCAAAGAATTCAATTTTAGACGTATATGCCCTAGTGTTCACTAAAGGTTCACTTATCACCTTTTGATGGTGAACCGTCATTAAATATAGTTTTTTTCACTCTTATACATTCTATTGGACCAAATAAAACTTTTCTTAAGAATTGGGACATCAATGTTTAATTTGTGTAAATTTTTTGTATCTTTCCGATAAAGTTCATTTTTTAATGAATAGTCTAAAATGATGTATTTTAATTAAAAACCTCTTTTTAATCCAGTTTATTTATAAGATTAGATTATATTTTTAATTGGTTTTAAAGAGAAATTAGAATATATTTTTACCATTAAATCCAATAGTGGTCGTTGGAATTAATTTCACTTTGAAATCAGACTTAAACTAGTGTCAATCTTTTGATACTTATTGTTTCATAAAAACACGTTATTTCCTCTGACAGTGGGAATTAATTATTAAATTAATTAATGTGACATATATTTTTTGAATTTTGTAAAATATACTTCATTTTCTAATTTGTAATATCAAATATAGCTTAGGGTGATTTTTTGGGATTTTTATGAAAAACTTCAATTTTTGATGAATTGTGAAACCACTAAGTGGTACTTATAATAACTAATTTTTCTGTTCAAATGAAATTTTTCCATCTTTGTGTTTTGAATTTCAAAAATCTGACATACATGGTTGTCATTAAAAAGTAAAATGTGGTTTAATGGGATGAAAATAATTTTTTGGTGAATAGTAACTTATTATGTTTTTAATCGCGATTAGAGGTAATTTGGGTAGTTTGTGGTAAGAATAATGTTTTAATAAAATGAAATGACCTTGACACATGTCCTACCCTCATTGGATCTATCATGTCCGACCATCCATGGGTCAACTTTGGGACCCCATGGAGCCACTTTGGTTGTAAAATGACATAAATATTTTTTTTATTTAATGTTAAAGTAAAAATTACACAAACATGAGATGTGTTACTAAAACAACTTTTGCATGGGGTTATACAAGTCATATTTTTGACTATAAAAAGTCATTGTAAATATAAAAATATTTCTACATCATAGTATTTTTTTATAATTTTTAGACATTAAATAAATTAAATTATTTATGACATCATTATCATGTAGCGATGACCTCATTATTTAACTATTTAAATAAAATGGAAAGATAATGTAATATCTAAGCCCTAAACATGTCCAAAACCTATTGTATGAGTGTATTTCGAACCCTTATCACCTTAACCTCGAAATAAATCAATGTGTGACCTTTAAAATCCGAAACTCTTTTGAAAATAAAGTAGCATTTTGTAACTTTACAAGAGTGCCCCTCCTCTCCTCTTATAAAAGGCCCCCACCTCTACATCCTTACTAACACTCCCAAAGCCTTTGGCTCGGCCCAACCCTTCCCATTTTGACTCTCCACTTCCCTCTCTTACTCCTTGAAGCCTCACTTTGGGCAGAAGTTGTAACACCCCGACCCCAGCTACCCAGAGTCGGTGCATTACTTCGTAACATTGGCATGATCACAAGAAAGATCAAATCTCGAAAGACCGATTGGTTTAGTAGCCTTAGAAACACTAGATATATTCATAAGTTTTACATTACATCATCAAACGAAAAACTACTACAACTACATATTGTCTCTATAATCCACACTCATATCCCCACATAATATCCCTTATGGTCATTCATAATTTACTTCTTCACATCCTGGGAAAAATAAAACATAGAAAAGGGGTGAGCTCAAATGCCCAGTAAGGATAACAATATAGCGGAAACTTTCATAAATAAGAATAAACATTTAAGGCAATGCATTACTAAAACAAAAGCCTTTTAAACTTTAACTTCCACATAGTATGGAAAAAGTAAAATGAAATAATTCCATTTACTTATTCACATGGATATTCTACTAATCGAATAATCACATGCAAAAATCAATAACCACTTTCATAATGTTGGAATGCATAATGCCAGACTATCATAACCACATAGTCAAGGCCTCGTGCCAAGACTACAAATAAGATTTTGTCAAGGCCTTGTGCCAAGACACTAGTTTGTCTCATGAGACCTACCGATGCATCGAGGAGCTATAGCGGGCTCCACCCGTCACTTATTAAGTCCAATGCATTCCCATATGAAAAGGTTTAAACATAACATAAACATTCGTATTAAAACTAGCATACAAAATGTCAATACTTTCACCATAAACTACGAATGGTATAAAAATAGCACATCCACAGTGAAACATATCACAAAACCTCATTTCAATATGGAAGTTTTATATCATAATAAATCAACTTCAAATAATCTTAAAATCCATCAAAGGATGTTGACATAGATGAAATCAATATTCTTTTTAAAGAAATATCTCCTTTTATTTTGAAATCATTTAAGATCCATATAAAATAAAACATTTTCTTTGAAAATATTCTTATAAGCTTGTAAGGAAAACTTTGAAGATTTTATAATGGCAGAAAATAACCGCACTCGCCGTATAAGTAAAAAAAACATTCTTACCTTAATTCTGTTGAAAAGGTTAAAAGGGACCTTGTTTTGAAAACGATGGAAAGATTCCTTTATAAACCACTTATAAAAGTCAAAAAGGGTATAAATGACTTTAACTCATATTCTAGTAAATAGTAAAAATGTTTTGAAATACATTTTTAAGAAACATGGATGTGGATGATAAAGAGATCCCAATAGATTATTACGTATAAACAACCTCGGATAATGAAGAGATTGTGAAATAACCCTTACCTTGTACTTTTCCTTGGTTGGGGTAGGTTAACCTCCTGTATAATGGTGAAATAGTTGTTATTAAATTATACAAGAATCATATATATTAATATGATATCATATATGATCTTTTAACATTGATTTGTTAATAATATCTTAGAATTATCGTCGTTTCGGGAGTTAACTTACTCATTTTCTTTTATATGTTTTGTTACATAAGCCATGGTTGTTGTATCATATTCATATCCAGAATGATATCCAGTCCTTAAACATCATTTTTAAATCATCAAATGATAATTATACTTGAATGGATACGATGGAGAATGAATCTCATCGCGTTCGTGGAGACGGTAGTCCGTACGTACGCACGAGCGACAATATCATTCTTTTGATATTAAAATAATATATAAATGGATGGTATATCATATATACAGAATCATTAACATGTTATATTTATTATTTACATGAGTTACACATCATTATTATACCCATCCAAATAATATTATATTGAATAACAATTACACCACGACGTGGAGACGGTAAGCCGTACGTACGCACATATGGTGACATGTTATTCAAAGGGTGGATAGAATACTGAATATGATTGTACCATATTTATAATAACATCACAGTATATGTGAGATACTGGAGTTATTATTTTAGAATGGTAAGAACAAAGGAAGAAGAAGTGGAAGAAGAAATGAACTTGGAGAAGGGTGGTGAAATCATTACCTCTTCTTCGGGTTCTTCCTTTTGATTTGATCAAAAGGGCTCCTTAGGTTGGCTTTCTGATCAAACTAAGGCCTCTAGGTTGTAGTGAGGGATGTTGGGAGAGTATGTGGGAAGAGTTTGGCCGAACCAAAAGGCTTTGAAGGTGTGAAGAAATGAGAAGGAGGAGTGCCCTTTTATAAGAGGGGTGAGGGGCACCTTTGGAAAAGCTAGAAATATTAATTTATAATAAATTCATATTAGGTTTCCAATGGCTCAAAAGTTGACTATTCAAAGGATAATGTGGGGATAGGTCGAAAACCACTCAACCAATAGAATTTAGACAGGTTTGGGTACTTATATTAACCTTATCTTTAAGTATTAACACTAAGTTAATTAGTTTCACTTTTACAATGTCTCTTTGTATTTTTATATAATATGGTTAATAAACTTACTATATACATCCAAGATACCCCCAAGTGGTCCATTAATGATGAACCTATCCTGATATAAGTCTCTTGGCCGAAACATAGATTTTTAGTAATTTAATATCAATTAATAATATAATATTTGTTTTAAGAACTCTTTTATGTCAATTTTGACACTATTCAAGAGTTGATTTTTGTGAAACTCATAACAGAATGATTACTTCGAAAAAAGTCAATTAAATCAATCCTAATATCTCATATTATCCTATAAAATTAGTTTAATTCATTAAAAGGTTCATATTATATTTATTTGGGTATTTATAATATCAATTATTTTAATTTTTCACTATTATAGTAATGACTGCATCATCATTGTGTCATAAATAAAATAAATTATTTAATGTCTAAAAATTATAAATAAAATATAATTATGTAGGAAATCTTTTTAGCTTTATAATTAATATTTATAATATAAAATCCAACATATATAACCCTATGTAACAATTGGTTTTCTAAAGGATATATGCTTGTGTCATTTTTGTATTCATTTTAACTTAATTAAAATAAAGTGTCATTATCACTTACAAGTGGATCCATGGGGTCCCAAAATAGACCCAAAGATTCCCATGGTCGACCATGTATCAAACAATAGGTTTAGGACACGTTTTAGGGTAATTTAGTATTATTATAATATTATTTTTTTAACCCTTATTTACCGGATTTACCCTTAACCATGGTAAATAAAATATTTACCGCAGTAATTATTCAAAATGTCTAAAAATAAAAGTTACCTATTTACACAATTTGAACATCCTGATTCCAAATATGGAATCCATTTTCCTAAATTCTAAACACAGAAGTGGCAGAAATTAATTTAAAATTAATTCCCGCTGTCAAAACAAAAAGCGTGTTTTTAAGAGATAATAACTATCAAAAGATTGACACTTGTTTATGTTCGGTTTAATTGTAAAATTATGTCTAATGACCAACATTATATTAAATTGTAAAAATATATTCTAAATATACTTTAAAACCACTCAAATTCATAATTTATTACTATTAATTATTTTGATTAAAAAAGTTGTTTTTAATTAAAATTTAGTAATTTTCACTATTCATCAAAATATGAAAGTTATCCGAAAAGTACCAAAATTTCACCTTAGGCTAAATTTGATATTCCGAATCCAAAAATGAAGTCCATTTTAAAATATAAAATATATATAACTTCAAAAATTAGGTATTACTATTCATAACAGCTAGTTTGATTGGTTACAGTGTGTTAGAACTCGAAGTTGCGTACAACACACGCTACTGTTTTCTTAAAAGGAAAGCGTACCGTAGAATCTTGGGGTGTTACATTTTAAATTTTTGATGTCCCCATTTAGTCAAAAAGTTTAAAATATAGTATTTAAAAATGGTTCACTATTAAAGTTGATAAAAGTGCAATACTGAAAATGAATTTGTTCTTGCATTATATCTAAGAAACTCATAATATGGATTCTAAAATTATAAGGATTATATAATGTTTAAAATTTGGTTAATACTATTCATAACCTCTTTTGAATGGATTTTTTTGGTAAGTCATGGTGCGGTTGAACTCGGTGTTGCGTGTAGTGCATGTTATTGAATTATTTTGAAGAAATAACACGCTATGAAATCTTGGGGTGTTACATTCTCCCCTCCTTCAATAAATTGCGTCCTCGCAATTTGAAATTGTTCTTCAAAAATAAAAGGTTGAAAATAGAAAATATATTTGTGGGAAAACCCACATCGGAAATTGGGTTACTAAAATTTAGTCTTAATATGAGGAAAAGATAAATCAAAGGGTCACCACCAAATTATGATCTCGATTAGGAGAACATTGGTGGCAATTAGTGACATATAATTGGAGGAAAAACGTAAATATTTGTAGGTAGTGATTGAGGCCATCAATCACAAATAAGTGTAAAATTGAGGTCCTTAAATTCATCAATCTATGATGATTTGAAATACCATCGGTTCAACAAAACATAGGGTATTAGTATAACACATTTTTTACGTTTCAAAATATCATAGTTGAAATCCCACATCGAAAAATGAATTAATGAGGCCCC
The DNA here is from genome assembly GCA_963277665.1 of Viscum album. Classification (NCBI taxonomy): domain Eukaryota; kingdom Viridiplantae; phylum Streptophyta; class Magnoliopsida; order Santalales; family Viscaceae; genus Viscum; species Viscum album. The sequence continues at coordinate 324,340,690 of OY728144.1, read as the reverse complement.
TATTTAAAATAAGTAGTCGAAAGTATGAAGATTACCGAAAATAACACATACTAGGGTTCCATGTAGGAAAATATGGATATGGAAGAAAAATCTAACCATCAATTATCTGATGGAGAGTGGTAGAGAACATGGCTATGAAAAGGCCAAAAATCCCAAATCCATAAATTAGTGATGACTTAAGGTACCATCTAGGACAACATTTTTGTTCTAAGTTCCTTTTATTAATGATGAGGAATTTATTTATGAGATTGGCTAAGATAATAAGGAGATATACTTAGTTTATAATTAGAGTTTTATCCATTAATAAATTTCTACCAAAACTCATCATTCACTCGTAAAAAAATTCTATTTATACTATTCATAGAGGGTTCCAAAATAAACGAATTTATAATTCATCTACCAGATCTTTTAAAAAACTACTTTATTTAATCCAGGACATCTCGTGGGATAGTGGTAGGTGATACACCCTTGTCGCCCTTTGGTTGCGGGTTCAAGTCTTGCAGCCTTGCTGGACGCGACGGGTTGCCGCCCAACCTCCGGGTTGTCCTTTTATGGCAATCCAAAATAATCCAAACTAGAACTATCCAAAATACTTCTGTCCAAACTCACAGTCCAACATTCATAAGGAAGGTAAACATAATATAGATCCTTTTTACCCCATAATAGCATATGAATACCTTCATCATGTATTACCATATTCCTTATTGATTACATTCATGCACCCTTATTCCATATAGAATGCTGGATATACTTCATTAATCCAAAAATGTTTTAAACCCCAACAATGATGGAATATACAAATCATTAATCAGTTCCAAGGTAGTCAAGAATATCCAATATAATTTATCCAAAACAATCACATATTATTCCAAAATCACTACCTCAGTATCAGAACTATATTATGGTTTATCATTCTCTCAACCATATATTTTCCAAAAATCTATCCTGCTAATGAGTCACTTTTCTTTGTTCCACACAATCTCAAGTCCTTAATGAAATAGTACTGCAGTACAATCCTTATATACTCCATAATTATTATAACAGGTACATTGTTGATACAACACTAAATTGGCATAATCAACATAAGAACTCTAATCATTCCTCTTCATCTGTGGTAGTATCATAACTTGATTATTATCCAATAGCATCATTTGCGGCATAGTCTAATGACTAGGACATAGGTTCGCGTAGTGTCCAAACTCCTTGCAAATGAAGCATTGTACATTTAAAACCATTTTCTTACCCTTGCAGTCACGTACTTTGTGCCCTTTTCCTCCACACTTATAACAAACTCCCATTCCTTTCAGGCAAGTTCCAGGGTGTTTCTTTCCACAGTTACCACATATGGGAAAATTCTTCTTTTCCCTCTTACTTTTATCCATTTTTCTCTCTTCCATCCTTTTCTTCTCTTGCTTCCCTTCATAGCCATAGGACTCAGTAAACTCTTTACTTATCTTATCAACACATGATATTATTTCTTCATATGATGATAATACATGGGAGACTATTTCTCTTATAACTTCTAGCTTAAGACCATGAATGATATGATCCTTCCTTCTCTTTGGATCATGTGCATTTCTGGAGTTCTCATTCCTTCTACTGGGCGCCATTTGTAAACAATGGCATAAACTAGATTAGTTTATGAGTCAAAATACATAATACCATACTTATAAAACACTTAACATAAATTGAACTATTTATGGATATAATCCATAATCATAAAAATGTTTTCTTTGAGGAAGTATATACTCATAAACCCTTCATAATGGTTTGTAAAGAAAATGAGAATTATCCTAAGCATATCCCCCGGGAGTGTCATAACCAAGAGTGCAGCAAGGCCCGTTGTCGTGCACCAGTTCCCGTTCGAGTCTAGCTCAAAGCGGTGTTTTCGGGTTTTACCCCTAGGTACATCTGTGCCAGAGCCGCCTCTACCTGCTCGTATCCAGACAGGGATTTATTGCTCGGAAAACTCACAAAATCTCTACAATACCAAAATTCTAGGAAGTTCTTCTACACTAATCCTCAAAGTTCATCTTAGGTCTACGTGCTATAATCAGAGTTTATCTAAATCTAGCTTCCAAGGTTTGTACTAAACTTCCTCTGATACCAACTGTAACGCCCCGAACCCAGCTACCCAGAGTCGGTGCATTACTTCGTAACATTGGCATGATCACAAGAAAGATCAAATCTCGAATGACCGATTGGTTTAGTAGCCTTGGAAACACTAGATATATTCATAAGTTTTACATTACATCATTAAACGAAAAACTACTACAACTACATATTGTCTCCATAATCCACACTCATATCCCCACATAATATCCCTTATGGTCATTCATAATTTACTTCTTCACATCCTGGGAAAAATAAAACATAGAAAAGGGGTGAGCTCAAATTCCCAGTAAGGATAACAATATAGCGGAAACTTTCATAAATAAGAATAAACATTTAAGGAAATGCATTACTAAAACAAAAGCCTTTTAAACTTTAACTTCCACATAGTATGGCAAAAGTAAAATGAAATAATGCCATTTACTTATTCACATGGATATTCTACTAATCGAATAATCACATGCAAAAATCAATAACCACTTTCATAATGTTGGAATGAATAATGCCAGACTATCATAACCACATAGTCAAGGCCTCGTGCCAAGACTAAAAATAAGATTTTGTCAAGGCCTTGTGCCAAGACACTAGTTTGTCTCATGAGACCTACCGATGCATCGAGGAGCTATAGCGGGCTCCACCCGTCACTTATTAAGTCCAATGCATTCCCATATGAAAAGGTTTAAACATAACATAAACATTCGTATTAAAACTAGCATACGAAATGTCAATACTTTCACCATAAACTATGAATGGTATAAAAATAGCACATCCACAGTCAAACATATCACAAAACCTCATTTCAATATGGAAGTTTTATATCATAATAAATCAACTTCAAATAATCTTAAAATCCATCAAAGGATGTTGACATAGATGAAATCAATATTCTTTTTAAAGAAATATCTCCTTTTATTTTGAAATCATTTAAGATCCATATAAAATAAAACATTTTCTTTGAAAATATTCTTATAAGCTTGTAAGGAAAACTTTGAAGATTTTTTAATGGCAGAAAATAACCGCACTCGCCGTATAAGTAAAAAAAACATTCTTACCTTAATTCTGTTGAAAAGGTTAAAAGGGACCTTGTTTTGAAAACGATGGAAAGATTCCTTTATAAACCACTTATAAAAGTCAAAAAGGGTATAAATGACTTTAACTTATATTCTAGTAAATAGTAAAAATGTTTTGAAATACATTTTTAAGAAACATGGATGTGGATGATAAAGAGATCCCAGTAGATTATTACGTATAAACAACCTCGGATAATGAAGAGATTGTGAAATAACCCTTACCTTGTACTTTTCCTTGGTTGGGGTAGGTTAACCTCCTGTATAATGGTGAAATAGTTGTTATTAAATTATACAAGAATCATATATATTAATATGATATCATATATGATCTTTTAACATTGATTTGTTAATAATATCTTAGAATTATCGTCGTTTCGGGAGTTAACTTACTCATTTTCTTTTATATGTTTTGTTACATAATCCATGGTTGTTGTATCTTATTCATATCCAGAATGATATCCAGTCCTTAAACATCATTTTTAAATCATCAAATGATAATTATACTTGAATGGATACGATGCAGAATGAATCTCATCGCGTTCGTGGAGACGGTAGTCCGTACGTACGCACGAGCGACAATATCATTCTTTTGATATTAAAATAATATATAAATGGATGGTATATCATATATACAGAATCATTAACATGTTATATTTATTATTTACATGAGTTACACATCATTATTATACCCATCCAAATAATATTATATTGAATAACAATTACACCACGACGTGGAGACGGTAAGCCGTACGTACGCACGTATGGTGACATGTTATTCAAAGGGTCGATAGAATACTGAATATGATTGTACCATATTTATAATAAAATCACAGTATATGTGAGATACTGGAGTTATTATTTTAGAATGGTAAGAACAAAGGAAGAAGAAGTGGAAGAAGAAATGAACTTGGAGAAGGGTGGTGAAATCATTACCTCTTCTTCGGGTTCTTCCTTTTGATTTGATCAAAAGGGCTCCTTAGGTTGGCTTTCTGATCCAAATAATGCCTCTAGGTTGTAGTGAGTGATGTTGGGAGAGTATGTGGGAAGAGTTTGGCCGAACCAAAAGGCTTTGAAGGTGTGAAGAAATGAGAAGGAGGAGTGACCTTTTATAAGAGGCGTGAGGGGCACCTTTGGAAAAGCTAGAAATATTAATTTATAATAAATTCATATTAGGTTTCCAATGGCTCAAAAGTTGACTATTCAAAGTCTAAGGTGGGGATAGGTCGAAAACCACTCAACCAATAGAATTTAGACAGGTTTGGGTACTTATATTAACCTTATCTTTAAGTATTAACTCTAAGTTAATTAGTTTCACTTTTACAATGTCTCTTTGTATTTTTATATAATATGGTTAATAAACTTACTATATACATCCAAGATACCCCCAAGTAGTCCATTAATGATGAAACTATCCTGATATAAGTCTCTTGGACGAAACATAGATTTTTAGTAATTTAATATCAATTAATAATATAATATTTGTTTTAAGAACTCTTTTATGTCAATTTTGACACTATTCAAGAGTTGATTTTTGTGAAACTCATAACAGATTGATTACTTCGTGAAAAGTCAATTATATCAATCCTAATATATCATATTATCCTATAAAATTATTTTAATTCATTAAAAGTTTCATATTATATTTATTTGGGTATTTATAATATCAATTATTTTAATTTTTCACTATTATAGTAATTACTGCATCATCATTGTGTCATAAATAAAATAAAATATTTAATGTCTAAAAATTATAAATAAAATATCCTTATGTAGGAAATCTTTTTATATTTCTAATTAATATTTATAATATAAAATCCAACATATATAACCCTATGTAACAATTGGTTTTCTAAAAGATATATGCTTGTGTCAATTTTGTATTCATTTTAACTTAATTAAAATAAAGTGTCATTATCACTTACAAGTGGATCCATGGGGTCCCAAAATAGACCCAAAGATTCCCATGGTCTACCATGTATCAACCAATAGGTTTAAGACACGTTTTAGGGTAATTTAGTATTATTATAATATTATTTTTTTAACCCTTATTTACCGGATTTACCCTTAACCATGGTAAATAAAATATTTACCGCAGTAATTATTCAAAATGTCTAAAAATAAAAGTTACCTATTTACACAATTTGAACATCCTGATTCCAAATATGGAATCCATTTTCCTAAATTCTAAACACATAAGTGGCAGAAATTAATTTAAAATTAATTCCCGCTGTCAAAACAAAAAGCGTGTTTTTAAGAGATAATAACTATCAAAAGATTGACACTTGTTTATGTTCGGTTTAATTGTAAAATTATGTCTAATGACCAACATTATATTAAATTGTAAAAATATATTTTAAATATACTTTAAAACCACTCAAATTCATAATTTATTACTATTAATTATTTTGATTAAAAAAGTTGTTTTTAATTAAAATTTAGTAATTTTCACTATTCATCAAAATATGAAAGTTATCCGAAAAGTACCAAAATTTCACCTTAGGCAAAATTTGATATTCCGAATCCAAAAATGAAGTCCATTTTAAAATATAAAATATATATATAACTTCAAAAAGTAGGTATTACTATTCATAACAACTAGTTTGATTGGTTACAGTGTGTTAGAACTCGAAGTTGCGTACAACACACGCTACTGTTTTCTTAAAAGGAAAGCGTATCGTAGAATCTTGGGGTGTTACATTTTAAATTTTTGATGTCCCCATTTAGTCAAAAAGTTTAAAATATAGTATTTATAAAGGGTTCACTATTAAAGTTGATAAAAGTGCAATACTGAAAATGAATTTGTTCTTGCATTATATCTATGAAACTCATAATATGGATTCTAAAATTATAAGGATTATATAAAGTTTAAAATTTGGTTAATACTATTCATAACCTCTTTTGAATGGATTTTTTTGGTAAGTCATGGTGCGGTTGAACTCGGTGTTGCGTGTAGTGCATGTTATTGAATTATTTTGAAGAAATAACACGCTATGAAATCTTGGGGTGTTACAGATGTCTTCCCAAGGAAGCCTTTGAGCTCAAACTAAAGGGAGTTACCCGATTTTAAGGTAATGTCTTCACTTGTGTCCTTCTGTTTTATTTTGCTTCTCCAACCCCCTAAACTCTTTTTATTCATTTATTTTGTAACAAATCCAGTATCTTAAATATACTAGGATTTTTTTATAAGAAGTATTCGAGCTACACTTACACACACCTGCATCTAATGGTTAAAGAGCATACTGTTTCCGTGGATGGAGAATTTCTGCCTACGGAAATGATGATTGTTCAACATTCTTCTAACACCTTAAAAGGTGGTCATTAAGATGACACTATATTGATATATGATATCTAATATGTTTATGTTTTACTTAATCTTCTGTATTTTTCATTTATGGAATACCTTTATGGTTTCCATTATGGGTAAACGCGATATCTTCATTTAAGGAAGTGCGGACTACCGCCCCCACATTGTGATTTGATTCGTTAATACCATATGTGGTACATATAAAGGATATATTTAATGATATTATATATGATACCATACTGGAATTAAAATACTATTATGTATCATTATGTTTTAATTCCATTAAATATGAAATAGAAATGGAAGTAGCGTTCATGCGTACGTACGGCTTACCGTCTCCATGAACGGTACATTTCATTTCTTATCTCAAAATGTTATGTAATATTATAAGTACATATATATAATGGATATATATGTAATATATTACATCTAAATTATGGATATCATTCTGGAATTATGACATATATATCTCTCTCTCATTTTGTTTTCATTCCATTCATATGACATAAAATGAAAGTAGCGTTCATGCATACGTACGGCCTACTGTCTCCATGAACGGTGCTTTTTGTTTTTTATCTCCAAATGATATGGAATAGTATAAAATTAAACTTTACTGGATATATATGATATTTTAATCATTAATACTATTCTTGAAATTATTTACTTATACCTACATGGGCAATCTTTTTTCATACATGTTCATTTTTGACTCATGTACCAAACATCGACAAAAACATCTAATATGAACTAACATTATTAAACAATTATTATAACATTATAATAAGTGATATGAAATGAATAATAATCTCTAAAGGAGGTACATAGGAAATTATTAATTGACCAAAGTTTATTATTCAGTAATATAAAGAAACGAACAAGACAAGTTGGACTTGAGGTAAGGGATCCTACTCCTCTCTTTCTTTTTAAGTACACTCTTTTATGTCATTCCTTTTAAGCTCATATTTCTTGTGATTGGGATGTTATTTTATATTACTCTTACTGTAATTTTTATTTTTCATATGATGAGAGACCATATTCTCTCTCATCAATCCATTTTGGAAGTTTTGAGTGGCATTGTTAGGCTGCCAAATTTTCGTAAGAGATCTAACCTCTCTCTTTCTTTTTTAAGTACTCTCCTTTTTGTCACTTCTTTTAAGATCCTATTTTTTATGTTTGGGGATGTTCGTTAATATTCATATTTCTATAAACTTTATGTTAATATGATGAGATACCATATTTTATCTCATCAATCCATTTTTGTAAGTTTTATGTGGCGTCGTTAGGCTGGTGAGTTTTCGTAAAGGATTTTTAATCTCACTTTTATTCTCGTGATATTTATGATACATTTGCCATAATTTCTTTTTATTAGTGAATGTACATCCCATTATTTTACTCATTGTGTAATATAGTATCTTTTATGAGTATTTACATCAATTTTGTGTTGTCCTTCTTTCACGGGGTGTATGTTTCGAAAGATACCCATGTTGGTAAGGGAACCTTTCACCATCCTCTTTTTAAAAGACTTCTTTTGTTGGGTCTTTTAATTTACATATTGTTATGTTGGGATATGTTCTCATATATCATTATTGATGTAAATTTTTGTTCCAAGTGATGAGATACCCTTTTTTTATCTCTCATGAACTCATTTTGATGTGACGCTGTTAGGCTATCAAGGGAACTTCTTAACCCAATTTCGATTTCTTTGGGTTCAACATGTAGTTATTGAATATGTCATCCATTGAATATGTGTGAATGACCTTTGATTATTTTACACTTAATATCCACTTATATCTGGTGTATTCGTTTGTCACACATAATTATGTAATTGATTTATCCTTAAACCAAGGATATCGTCTTTGTATGGGACTTCACCTCGATCTCCTTTCATTGAGGCATATTTTGTTTTATACACAACCTTCATTTATACGGTGTATAAACCCCTTTGACATTTACATTTATTCAAAAGGAATATTTTTTATACGAAGCGTTTACTAAACGACAAAAGGAAATGTTTTTGTCGTACGTATGCGGTGACAATGACTTCTCCTCCCTCGTGACCATTATTTGAGTTTCAGCTTACTCTACAAGACTTACCTTCTTTTTAAAAGAAAAATAAATACCATGTTTTACTTTTCTATTATTTTGGTATTGAAAATGGTTTTCATAATGTTTTTATTATATCAATGTGTTGTATTGATATCTTGTGATTGAAATGTGGAAATGTTATGTTTCCTTTATACATGTTTTATGTGATACGATTATGTTATTGTTCTTGGGAATTATTATGAAGACGTGTGGTTCCGTGATAAACTAAGGGAGGGTGAGCTCGATATAGCTCTCCAATGTATTGGGTAATGCGAAGGAGTGAAACATTAAGGTTTCTCCGAAGAGATTTAGGGAATATATTGTGGTGGGTATTCCAAACGTAACCAAGAGGGTTAATCCCTACGTAAGAATGTTATGAAGGCCTCAAAGTTACCTTTTATGTCTTATGATTTCTATGATTTATTCATGATTTTATGAGGTATGTTAAAGAGCCTATGTTTTATGGGTAAAGTATGATTTCATTCTTATGTATATATGTACTCATGTTTCCTTTCCATATTTTTATAACCCTTACTGAGCTTTTTATGCTCATCCCAAGTTTTTGAAATGTTTTTCATAGGTCAAGGGAAAATTACATGATGTGATGATAGATTTAAGGATGTGTCAATAAAGAATCCATGTTTTATTTTAAATATGTTTCCGTTGATGGAAAGAATGAATACTATCTTTTATGTAACCACTTTGCTTAAATGTGTAATGTAATGCATGTTTCATGATCTAATTCTCTAAAACACTATACCTGAAAAGATCCACAATGTGTAATCTTGTAATAACTCATGATTAAGTAAGGTTTAAGGATGGGGCCTTATAGTTGGTATCAAAGGTCGGTTTAGATAACATTAGAGGTTAGGGTATTCTTTATGCATAAGTGGCATTACCATAATGGTTAGGATTTCAGAAAGAGTCATAGTTTTAGATAAAGTGAACGAGTAAGTATATCTTAGTGTTTATCTTCCTCATTAGTACATGATGGTTTTTTTGATATACTCACACCAACCTTTTTGGTTTTAGTAAATGGCTGGATCTAGCAGGCACCAAAGTAATAGTGGATGTGAAGGAAACTGTGACAGTTTTTTGAGAAAGCAACTGTATGATATGGGAGATGCAATGAGAACTCTTGTGATTATCCTCAACCAACTTTTTAGAGTCATGATCGACCACCTAAAACTTGGTGATTTCTCTAAGGCATCATATATGCGAGAAACAAATCCCTACGGAAGTACAGGTAATAATCATAATGGTAAGTGTGTTCAAAAGCCTACGTGTCAATGATGGGGAAAGATACACCTAGGAAAATGTTTCAAAGGGACAGAAATATGCTACAGATGTGGAAATGAAGGTCATAAAGCAAGAACCTTCCATAGAAAAAAGAAGCATCCAGTTGACTCGAGGAAAGGGAAAGAAGTTCTTTCTGAGGGATCAATTGAATGTTTTAAATGTGGTGTGCATGGTCATTATGCAAACACATTTCCTATGAAGAAGTTTCATGAATGGGATCACCAAGAGCATACAAATGTTCGTTTACCAATACCCAATGCCATTTCAATTGAGGATGAAGAAACTGACAATGACCAATCAAAGGTATGTATTATTTCATGACTATTGTTTTCCTATTTTGGAATCTTAGGATATGATTCATGATTTTGTTTGTAGGAAAGAAGTATTTAGGAATAAGTTGGAAAGGAATGGTTAATGGATCATGAAGAATGTTGAATGGGTAAGATGTCAGCATATAAGGGCTTCAAGAGTTATGGTGAAATTCTTAAGAGTATTAAGTCTCTTTTGATGATGGGGTTATATTAAAAGACTTTTTTATATTATGTGTAACCCCGATGTTTAATATATGCAAATTTTATTCAAGGAATAGTTATCTTTTCTTTTGTGGACATAGTTATAAAGAACCATTTGGGTTTATATGATCCTTACTTTTGAGGTAATTATGGGTTACTATATGTTATGATTGAAGTGAAAGGTATGAGATAAGATTGAGGTTAAATTATTTTATGGTTATTTTTGAAGATTTTATCCCTTTTTAGGGAATGATTTGAGAATTATATAGTTTTGGAAAAAGGACCATACGCAGACTGTGTGACTACCCGTCGCGTCGGACAAAACTGCGGGAATCGAACCCACAACCAAAGTGCGACTGGTATTTATCGCCTACCACTGGACTACGTGAAGTCCCTGTTTAGATTGACTGATTCTTTTTAGTTATATGATTTTATGAATTAAGAGTAAGATGATTTTGGGTTATTTATGAAAATGATTAACCTATCATGGAGGATATGTGATTAGGTTAATTACTTTTCAATATAAGACTTTAGGAGCAACTGATGTTGTATAGAGATAAATGTTACAATTTAACTTGGAAGACTACTTGACTAAATCCTTCAAATATTTGGGTTTCGATCTTATATTGGTTTACTTTGAAGAATTTTATGGAAAAATTGTTTATCGGATGGACCTCGTTGAACTTTGGGTTTTGTTGGACAAATTTTGGAGATTAAGCATAGATTTTCTTTTTAAAGGGTTATCCTTTTCTGGATTATCTTACCCTGTACTAACCTTTTTGGTTTTGGTTTTGGTTAATTCCTAAAGACATGGGAAGTATATAGTTCTCTTTAGTGGATTATGTGATTCTATAGAAGTTGATTATAGTATTCTTAATGTGAACAAGTCTCCCTAAATACTCGTCTTTTGGAAAAAAAATATGATTTTGATTAAGGAATCTAGTAAAAGTTGAAAGTCAAGATGATAAGTGATTATGTTTTCTTATGAATAAATTCCTCAATAAAAAGTACCTTAAAACAAAAATGTTGTATATTAGCTTCTCCTACTCGGGAATCAAATACCGTTTAACCCATCACAAGTTTGTGATTTTCTTATGGTTAACTTTCTCCTAGACATGTTTACTATCACTCTCCCTTAAGAACATGAAACTTTGCTTTTTCTTCCATGTCCATATTTTTCTACATGGAATCCTAGTATGGGTTAACTCGGGTGACCTCTATACTTAACTTCCTTTATTTTAAAGTGATTGATTTACCGACTCTTGTTCCAATGTGGGACTTTCAAGGATTTTTCCAAGCTCAATTTTAAAAATTGCGAGGACGCAATTCCCAAAAGGGGGAAAGGATGTAACAACCCAGGTAAATAAAGAATATGACATTTTTATATTTATCGATATTTGTGAATAAAATATTAATATGACTTTAAAGGGGATGCTATGCTCGATGGCGTACCCAACACGCAACAACGAGTTTCTTGGGAATCTTACTTTGCACTCTAATAATAAAATAATATTATTTTAAATGGTAGTTAACATGTATCCATTGTATTGGAGGGAATGGATATAAATAACTAAAATATTATTATATATGTTTTTAAATGTTTTTACATTTATCCAATAAAAGATAAAGGCTTAAAATACGGAAAGAATTCAATTTTAGGCGTATATGACCAAGTTTTCACTAAAGGTTCACTTATCGCCTTTTGATGGAGAACCATCATTAAATATAGTTTTTTCACTCTTAGACATTCTATTGTACCAAATAAAACTCTTCTTAAGAATTGGGACATCAAAATTTACTTTGTGTAAATTTTTGGTATCTTTCCGATAAAGTTCTTTTTTTAATGAATAGTGTAAAATGTTGTATTTTAATTTAAAACATATTTTTAATATAATTTATTTATATGATTAGATTATCATTTGAATTGGTTTTAAAGTGAAATTAAAATATATTTTTACCATTAAATCCAATAGTGGTCATTGGAATTAATTTCACTTTGAAATCAGACTTAAACTAGTGTCAATCTTTTGATACATATTATTTCATGAAAACACTCTATTTGCTCTGACAGTGGGAAGTAATTATTAAATTAATTAATGTGACTTATATGTTATTAATTTTGGAAAATAGACATCAGTTTTGAATTCGGAATATCAAATATAGCTTAGGTTGAATTTTTGGGATTTTTCTGAAAAACTTCAATTTTTGATGAATAGTGAAACCACTAAGTGGTATTTATAAAAATTGATTTTTCCATTTAAATGAAATTTGGCAATATTTGTGTTTTGAATTTTAGAAATCCGACATACATGGTTTTCATTAAGAAGTAAAATGTGGTTCAATGGGATAAAAAAAATTTTTTGGTGAATAGTAACTTATTAAGTTTTTAATCGCGATTAGAGGTAATTAGAGTAGTTAATGGTAAGAATAATGTTTTCATAAAATAAAATGACCTAGGAACATGTCCTACACTCATTGGATGTGTCATGGCCGACCACGAAAATCCATTGGTCAACATGTGGACCCCATGGAGCCACTTTGGTTGGATAATGACATAAATATCTTTTTATTTAATGTTATAGTAAAAATGACACAAACATGAGATGTTTTACTGAAACAATTTTTACATGGGGTTATACAAGTGAAATCTTTTACTATAAATAGTCATTAGAAAGCTAAAACTATTTCCCACATCATAGTAGTTTTTTTATAATTTTTAGACATTAAATAAATTAAATTATTTATGACATCATGATGATGCAGCGATGACCTCATTATTTAACGATTTAAATAAAATGGAAAGATAATGTAATATCTAAGACTTAAACTTGTCCAAAACCTATTGGATGAGTGCATTTCGAACCCTTATCACCTTACCCTTTAAATAAATCAATTTGGGTCCTTTAAAATCCGAAACTCTTTTGAAAATAAAGTAACATTTTCTAACTTTACAAGAGTGCCCCTCCTCTACTCTTATAAAAGGCCCCCACCTCTACCTCCTTACCCACACTCCCAAAGCCTTTGGATTGGCCAAACCCTGCCCAGTTTGTCTCTACACTTCCCTCTCTTACTCCTTGAAGCCTCACATTTGGCAGAAGTCTTCCCAAGGAAGCCTTTGAGCTCAAACCAAAGGGAGTTACCCGATTTTAAGGTAATGTCTTCACTTGTGTCCTTTTGTATTATTTTTCTTCTCCAACCCCCTAAACTCTTTTTATTAATTTATTTTGTAACCAATAATGTATCCTAAATATACTAGGATGTTTTTATAAGATTTATTCGAGCTACACATACACACACCTACATCTAATGGTTAAAGAACATACTATTTCCGTGGATGGTGAATTTCTGCCTCCCGAAACGATGATTGTTAAACATTCTTCTAACACCTTCAAAGGTGTCCATTAAGATGACAATATATTTATATATGATATCTAATATGTATATTTCTTACTTAATCTTCTGTATTTTTCATTTATGGCGTACCTTTATGGTTTTTATTATGGGTAAATGCGATATCTTCATTTAAGGAAGTGCGGACTACCGCCCCATCAAAGTGATTTGATTCGTTAATACCATATGTGGTACGTATAAAGGATATATTTAATGACATTATATATGATAACATACTGGAATTAGAACACTATTATTTATCATTATGTTTTAATTCCATTAAATATGAAATAGAAATGGAAGTAGCATTCATGCGTACGTACGGCTTACCGTCTTCATGAACGATACATTCCATTTCTTATCTCAAAATGTTATGTAATATTATAAGTACATATATTTAATGGATATATATGTAATATATTACATCTAATTTATGGATATCATTCTGGAATTACAACATATATATATCTCTCTCATTTTGTTTTAATTCCATTAATATGACAAAAAATGAAAGTAGCATTCATGCGTACGTACGGCCTACCGTCTCCATGAACGGTGCTTTTCGTTTTTTATCTCCAAATGACATGGAATAGTATAAAATGAATATTTAATGGATATATATGATATTTTAATCATTAATACTATTCGGGAAATTATTTACTTATAAATACATGGGTAATCGTTTTTCAAACAAGTTCATTTTTGACTCATGTACCAAACATCGGAAAAAACATCTGATATGAACTAACATTATTAAACAATTATTATAACACTATAATATGTGATATGAACTGAATAATAATCTATAAAAGAGGTACTTAGGAAATTATTTATTGACCAATGTTTATTATTCAGGAATATAAAGAAACGAACAAGACAAGTTGGACTTGAGGTAAGGGATCCTACTCCTCTCTTTCTTTTTAAGTACACTCTTTTATGTCATTCATTTTAAGCTCACCGTTCTTGTGATTGGGATGTTCTTTTATATTACTCTTACTGTAATTTTTATGTTCATTTGATTAGAGACCCTATTCTATCTCATCAATCCATTTTGGAAGTTTTGAGTGGCGTCGTTAGGCTGCCAAATTTTCGTAAGAGATCTAACCTCTCTCTTTCTTTTTAAGTATTCACCTTTATGTCACTTCTTTTAAGCTCCTCTTTTTTATGTTGGGGGATGTTATTTTATATTCATATTTATATAAACTTTAATTTAATATGATTAAATACCCTATTTTATCTCATCAATCCATTTTTGTAAGTTTTATGTGGCGTCGTTAGGCTGCCGAGTTTTCGTAAGGAATTTTTCATCTCACTTTTATTCCCGTGAGATTTATGCAACATTTTCCATAATTTCCTTTAATTGGTGTATGAACAGCCCATTATTTTACTCATTGTGTAATATAATTTCTTTTATGAGTATTTACATCAATTTTTTATTGTCCTTCTTTCACGAGGTGTATGTTTCGAAAGTTACCCATGTTGGTAAGGGAACCTTTCACCCTCCCCTTTTTAAAAGACTTCTTTTCTTGGGTCTTTTAATTTACATATTGTTATGTTGGGATATGTTCTCATATATCATTATTGATTTAATTTTTTTTTTCCAAGTGATGAGATACCCTTTTTTATCTCTCATCAACTCATTTTGATGTGACGCCGTTAGGCTATCAAGGGAACTTCTTAACCCTATTTTGATTTCTTTGGGTTCAACATGTATTTATTGAATATGTCATCCTTTGAATATGTGTGAATGTCCTCTGATTATTTTACACTTAATATCCACTTATATTTGGTGTATTCTTTTGTCACACATAATTATGTAATTGATTTATCCTTAATCCAAGGATACCGTCTTTGTATGGGACTTCGTCTCGATCTTCTTTCATTGAGGCATATTTTGTTTTATACACAACATTCTTCTATACGGTGTATAAACCCCTTTGACCTTTATGTTTATTCAAAAGGAATCTTTTTTATATGAAGCGTATACTAAATGACAAAAGGGAATGTTTTTGTCATACATATGCGGCGACAACGACTTCTCTGCCACCGTGACAATTATTTGAGTTTCGGCTTCCTCTACAAGACATGCCTTCTTTTTAAAAGAAAAATAAATACCATGTTTTAATTTTCTTTTATTTTGATATTGAAAAGGGTTTTCATAATGTTTTTATTATATCAATGTGTTGTATTGATATATTGTGATTGAAATGTGGAAATGTTATGTTTCCTTTATGGATGTTTTATGTGATACGATTATGTTATGGTTCTTGGGCATTATTATGAAGACGGGTGGTTTCGTGATAAACTAAGGGCGGGTGAGCCCGATATAGGTCTCCAATGCATTGGGTAACGTGAAGGAGTGAAACGTTATGGTTTCTCTGAAGAGATTTATGGAATATACTATGGTGGGTATTCCAAACGTAACCAAGAGGGTTACTCCCTATGTAAGAGTGTTATGAAGGCCTCAAGTTACCTTTTATGTCTTATGATTTCTATGATTTATTCATGATTTGATGAGTTATGTTAATGTGCATATGTTTTATGGGTAAAGTATGATTACATTCTTATGTATATATGTACTCATGTTTCCTTTCCATATTTTTATAACCCTTACTGAGCGTTTTATGCTCATCTCAAGTTTTTGAAATGTTTTTCACAGGTCAAGGGAAAGGTACATGATGTGATGATAGTGTCAAGGATGTGTCAAGAAAGAATCCATGTTTTATTTTAAATATGTTTCCGTTGATGGGATGAATGAATACTGTCTTTTATGTAACCACTTTGTTTACATGTGGAATGTAATGCAAGTTTCATGATCTAATTCTCTAAAACTCTAAACCTGAAAAGATCCTCAATGTGTAATCTTGTAATAACTCAAGATTAAGTAAGGTTTAAGTCTGGGGCCTTATACTGAAAATATGGTGGTTTGGGTTTCGTTTGTTAGAAGAAACGAGAAGAAGAGAGCTACGCGACACGGGCTGAAGTCGGGTGGCCGGCGGCTTAAATAGTCGCGGTACACAGTGTTTACATATGGACTACATGCCGTGTATCTCATAAAAAAATTAATTTTTAGATATATAGTTTTTTAGATATTATATTATATATATAAAAATAGTTATATAATTGTTATAATAATCTATATAATAATTAATATTAATAACTAAAATAAAAATAGATATAAATAGATTTATACAAATTTTATTAAAAATAAAACTATACACGATGTATATCGGGAAATACACGCTGGGTGTTTTAAAATTGGAAAAAGAGAAGTACAACCTTTGGTCTGGTGCTTGGGGCGATGTTCGAACCAGTGATCGGCTGTTCCGAACGGAATCCCGCATCCACAGGAGTGATGTTTGTACTGCAATCCATATTTATTATTTATATACAATTTAATCAATATAGCCTATAAAAACTGAATGAAGAAAATGCCAGACGTGTGGTTTTTAATTATATAATAAGGGTATGAATCAAAGAGATTAGCCGAGTTCGAACCCGGGTGTTTTAGATCCAGGGATGAAACATTTCAAATCTACCAATTTCATCCTCATGAATTTATTTTATAAGAAAAAGTTTTTATATTTTATTTTTTATTAAGAAAACAGGGCACACATGACGTATATTGGAAGACATGCAGTGTGGTTTTATTAAAAGCGTAAATTATGGAAATGGGGTGGTTGCCAGGATTCAAACCCTAGTCTTTTGGAACCATGTTACGGTCATGGCCAGCCGATCCATCCCCACTATGGGTTTTCTTATAAGTATATATATATATATATATATATATATATATATATTACTACACACGCCATGTAAAAAAAGGTGGAACCCCATGCTGATGGTATGTCGAGAGGATTCGAACCAGGGATGGCTCGGATAAACTCCAGTGACTTTACTATCACCAATGGCATCATACCTAGTTATTTATTAGTTATTAAATATATTTATACTATTAATACTATAAATTATATATAAAATTACACGTTGTGTAGATAAGTGGGACACTGCGTGTAACCTCTGCGTTGCCTCCCAGGAAGTGCCTTTATTTTACGTTGTTGGATCGACCTTATTACCTTGATGTACTTGATATTTATGGTGGATAATGGTCTCGGTAGTAGCCACCCTGACATTCTAGGAAATTCATGTTTTCTAGCTCTTCTCTAACAGGAATGTCTACAATGATAAAGTGATTACAAATAAATGTACATACCAGATCATCCACCAAGCGATCATCCATGGTTTCTATCACAGAATAGTCATCATGACTTGGCAATGATGCATGTTTGACGGCCTTTAGAACATTGTAAGAGTCTCTTTTGCCCCCTACCCGTAAAATCAGATCCCCCTCAAGTAGGTCAATGAGTGCCTTCCCAGTGGCTAGGAAATGTCTTAGAAGTATAAGAGGTGCCTCCTGATCCTCCTACATTTCTAGGATAATAAAATCAGTTTGCAGGATCAATGGTCCCAACTTCACAGACACATCCTCATGTAGCCCTTTTAAATATTTAATGGATCTATCAGCAAGGTGAAGGGAGACTCGGGTAGGCTTCAGATCCTGGAGTCCGAGCATTTGGAAAACTCCGAATGGCATGAGGTTTGAACTGGCTCCTAAGTCTCATAGAGCCTTTCCAAATTCACCGGGTCCAATTGTAAAGGGTATAGTAAAGCTACCAGGATCCTAGAGATTCGGAGGAATGGATTGTTGTATGATTGCAGAGCACTCCTTTGTCAATTCTATGGTGCCCAAATCATACTTATTCCTTTTATTTGAGAGGATTTCCTTCATGAATTTTGAATATGTGGGCATTTGAGTTAGAGCCTCTACAAATGGGATGTTGATTTGTAGCTTTATGAATAAATCCATGAATTTCCCAAATTGGTGATCTAGATTACATTGCTTCATCCTTTTCGGAAATGGAAATACATGCTCGAATGGTTTGGCGACCTCCATTCCCTTTCCTGGTTGAGCCTTCGGTGATGGATTTTTAGATGAAGAGTGTTCTGAAACCATACCTTTATTGTTAACAGGGAGTATAGGTGTAGTTTATTGTGTTGGTTCTTTCTAGTGTATATTCTTTCCACTTTGTAAATTGATGGCATGGGACTCCTCCCTTGGGTTCTTCTCGGTTTTTCCTAGTAGTGTACTAGGCTGTCTCCCTGAGAGCTGGTTTGGTATCTATACGATTTGGTTTTTAAGGCCTCGAATAGAAGCCTCTAGATTCTGAAATCTGGTCTTAGCGGTTAATATGAATTTTGATAGAAGATCCTCTTACCTTGAGGTATTCCTTTTCTGAGGTGGTTGTGTAGCTGGTGGAGGTGGTTTCTGCCGTAGCTTCTATGGGCGTGGGTTTTAATACCCTTGCTACTGGTAGAAACTCTACTGATTCTGTTTTTTCCATGGGTATGGGTTCTAATATTGTGGCTGACTGTAGTCAGGCGGTCGCTGGGGTGGAGGATTCTGATGCTGTTGGCCCTAGCCTGTGTTATGGTTTTCACGCCCTGCCGGGTTTTGGTACTATGGATACTTTATCAACCCTATATTTTGAGAAACATAGCTCACTTCACTTTTCGAAGGGTTGACTGAAGTTCCTAGGCATTCTCCCAGGATTTGGATGTTACCACAGTCGCCGCATGCTGGATGGTTCGCCACATTGACCTAAGATGCACCCTTGAGATTTAATGCATCTATCATTTTGGATACTACATCCAACTGGATAACATTCATGGTAGTAGCAGTAATACTATGCATACCTCATTTTTGGGTACCCCGCTTGAAATTCCACTGGAATCTGTTGGAAGAAATATCTTCCAGCAGTTCGAAAAGTTCTTCGGGGGACTTTCGAATTACCATTCATCCAGCAGCAGCGTCTACCACGGACTTTGTATTAGTCGTCAACCCGCCGTAGAAGGTTTGGACATGGATCCAAAGTGGAAGTCTGTGGTGTGGGAATTTATGTAAAATTTAATTAAAGTGCCCCCATGATTCATATAAGGATTCTGAATCATGCTGCAAGAAGTTGTGGATCTCGTTCCACAGCATTACCATCTTCGAAGGGGGGAAGTATTTGGACAGGAACGCATGGGATAGCTCCTCCTAGGTGAGGATAGATCTTTGTGGCAACCCATTGATTTATCCTTTTCCCTGTCCCATAGAGTGAAAGGGAATAGGAGAAGACAAATGGAATCCTCAGACACGCCATTGTACCGAAATGTATCGCAGATCTCTAACAAATTGGAGAGATGGGCGTTTGGGACTTCACTAGGCAAGCTGCCGAAATGATCAGTGTTCTAGATTTGCTGCATGATAGAAGGCATGATCTCAAAGTGGTGGGCTTTTACTAGAAGACGAATTATGCCTGTATCAGCTCTGTGGATTGATGGAAGGTCATACTTCATAAGAGTACGTCGTGGAGGTGGCTACTGAGGAGGGGGAATTGGCAGGTACAGTTGGTCCTGAGGGGCGTAGTATGTCACCTGACCTTGGTCGAAATTTGTTATCTGCTCTAGTTGCAATTGTTAGAGCTGTAGTGGGCCATATGGTGGAGAAAGAGAAAATTTATGGTTCTTGTTGTCCTCAGGACCGAACTAATGTCCCGCTCCTTGGATAACATCTGGATTTCCTTTCTCTTTCTGTGTCGTGGGGTTGTTTTGATTTTGGTCAGGCATGAGTGTTCGTTGGCGCCTCAAGAATGTTTGTTCGGTCTCCGGGTCAATTGGAAAAAACCCTGATGACTTAGTGTTCGGGGAACGTGTGAGGTGACCACTCATACATTTAAAGACCTGCACAAAACAAAACATAACACCAACCATAAATGAGGTAAAATAAGGATAAAAAATATGATTAGAAAAGATATTTTTGTGAATTTCTGGTTTTTATTTTCACTAAAATGTAATACAAAATGAATTAAAACAAGAATAAAATTAACTTTAAGAGTTTCCCGGCAACGATGAAAAAATTTGATGAGTCATTTCACTGAAGATATGTTATTGGTGTCTCAAATTATATTTACCCTAACAAGTATAGCACTAGTAGGGGTCGATCGACAGGGAACTTTATGAGGTTAATTTTATCTCGTTTCAACATTGTTTGTATATTTATTGTATTGAAGGATGGTGAATTTAGAGTTGATTTTTTTGGTTTGATTGGAAATAATAATAACAATTGGTTTTAAACTTCTATTAATAAATAGGAAAAATGAAATTAAAGTGAATACAAGAAAGTTTGTTTTTGTGAAAATATTGATAGAACTATTTTGGGGTTATGGATTTGTGATATGTTGTTTATTAAATAAAATTTCTTCTGAGGTTGTGTTGTTCAAGATAACCCAACTCTATGAGATTAATTTGTAATAAAGTTTATTTGGTCTGGTAAACATAATATTTAGAGATGAAGATACTAACCCCTTGGTCTAGTAGTTAGTGTTTAACAAAACATTATTTGGCTTAGTCAATTTTGAGCTGATGAATACTTTCAATGGTCATGAAATTATTAGTCTTTATTCTTATTTTTTAATCCCTGGAGATTCTTCCCTTGGTCTAGTACAAAATGTCCAGTGATAATATGAAGTGATTGAAGAAGAATAAGAAGATATTAATAAAACAAACACATTAAGAGGAAGTTAATTCAGATTACACCTCATCAGTTTCTACCACCCCAACACACTGGGTGTTTATTTATACATATTGAAAATGAAAAATATAAAACTATTAATACCTGATGAATTCATGCTTGAAATTTTTAGGTAGAAATGATTCTTCGGTAGACGGAAGAACGACAGTAGTACAACGTTAGAGCATCTCTCCTTTGGAACTTCAATCCCTTTTCTCCACACCACACCTCAATATCCACTCCTCATATCCTTGGTCCGGAGGAGGAGGCCTCTTTTTATAGGAAAAATTAGTACACGACGTGTAGAGAAAGTACATGGCATGTACTTTTGTCAACACACTTTTGGATTTCTTTTATCCGCTGGAAGGCGGCCTAACACACCATCTTTGAATTTGAACATAGCGCCGCCTGGTAGGTGAGAGTACACGCCATGTAGCGCCACTAAAAATGGAATATAGTATACATTTTATGCCACCGACTGCTTCTATAAATGCATACACAGCGTGTAAAAAATGGAACATGACGTGTCATCTTCAGTCGGCCACATGGGCGTGTAGACTCTTCATGGCTACCAACTATTTATAGAATTGTACACACGGAGTGTATAATATGAACATGGAGTGTACTGGATTGTTTTTACTTGGGCATGTACTTGTCATGGGATTCCCATGTCTGTGTCTTGAATGTACACGATGTGTAGAGAAGTACACGTCATGTAGTTGTAAATTTTCGCTCAATTCCCCTCAATTTTGTGTATTTGGATATAAAACTATTAAAAATGGACAAGGTCAACAAAATAAAAGTATTGTCCTCTAAGAAGTAGATATTTGGTTTAAACTTGTTTTTATTGTCAATAAATTTTCTGAAAATGTATACACAAGTCAGGTGAATCAGAGATTCACATCCTTTTAGGATGTAGTTTGTCCAAACGTACATAAGTGATGTTGTCATGTTCAATTTAGTGAAAATGTATTGAATAAAACCACAATTATTATCTTTTATAAATGATAAATAAATATTTAATATCATATTTATGTAACTTATATGACATAAAATATTTATCATTGTTCTTATACCTTTCCATGTACAACATTTGTAAATGATTAATCACATCAATTCGTCAGGTAGTAGTCCACCATATGCATAAGTGACTTTATCATATATCATATGAAATGGAAACTAAAAAAAGTAATATATTATATACTAACAATCTTGTTATGATTATGAATTAAATATTATATATAAAATTTAGAGCCATCATTATACCCAACCATGATAGATTGTAATAAAAACAAATGACAGTCGTTTGTGAGGAGTTAGTCCTCCATACACATATATGATGATTTCGTAACAAATTTGATGGAAGTAGAGATGGTTGTTGGTAATTACCTGAACAAAATATCAATATATG
The DNA here is from genome assembly GCA_963277665.1 of Viscum album. Taxonomy (NCBI): domain Eukaryota; kingdom Viridiplantae; phylum Streptophyta; class Magnoliopsida; order Santalales; family Viscaceae; genus Viscum; species Viscum album. Next base: position 324,317,895 of record OY728144.1, on the reverse strand, counting down.
GAAGTTATTGAGATTATTATATCATGTTTTATTAATAATAATTGATGTAATTGGTGGAAATATAAAATACAAATTCTTTTTGAAGAACTTTACCTCTTATTTGGGTATCCTTTAGGTTTTCACCAAAGACATCATAGGGTGGATTTCAACCAAAATAAATGATTGTATGAAGAGAGGTGGGATTTAGGGAATTTATTTTGGTAGCTATTTTATTAACCAATAGTGTATTAATTTCTGAATAATAGAGAAAAGGCGTATTCCTTTTACATGTGAGGTGAGCAGCACACTTGTAAATTTTGAAAATAAAAAGGTGTACCCATGTTGTTCACATTAAAAAGGGTAAAAATGGAGTATTAAAGATAATTAGACATTATAAGTCTAGAATAAGGACATAAAATATATTTTAGAGAAGTTTTTAGGTGCATTTAACCCTTCTATATGTATTTTAACATCAAGGTACACCAATTTTTTCATTACAATGATAATTATTTTATTACTATTTTTTACTATTCAGTATTCTAAATAATTGAGTTGACATTATTAGATAATAAAATTTACTCTAATTCCAAATATGGGGTGAATTTTTTCCATATTTCATTATCAAATTTGGAAAAATATAATTTAAAATTATTTAGGAAGATACGATGAGAAAGTAGGGTTTTTAAGATAAAATGATTAAATGTTCACAAATTCATTAACATCCAAACAATATAAAAAATATAATACAATTATTTAAATTGTAAATATTTATATATAATTATACCAATTTTACCATACTAATATATCTAAAATATAATTTAAAATTATAAATAGTTTAAACTAAAAGGTAGTTAAAATTAAAATCCAATATTTTCATTATTCATAAAAAAATGAACCATTTCAGGAAAATCCCCAAAGCTCAACCTAAAATATTTTTGATATAATGATTTTAAACATTAACTTCATCTTATAAAATATATTTTCTATAATTGGTAAAAATTAATTTTAAAACATGTGTGAAAATATCGGTTAAACCTTGTTTTGGAGATGAATACAGTGTTTTAGAAAAACCTTACATTTTCTGTAAAATTATTATTATTTTTATTAATAAAAAATTGATAACAACTTTTTTGTTATATATATATATATATAGTCTTATTAATACCTTAAAATTAATTTTTTAGTTTAAAATGGGCCTGATTTAATTAATATTGATCACATTTTATATAATCCTGATTTATGTGCATCAAAAGTTGTCAATGAGATTGAATTTATATAAAAATTAATATAATGAAACTTATTAGGATTTTAAATTCAACTATAATATTATTATTTTATTTTATAATAACCATCGAGAAAAACATTATTTTTTCATAATTTCAAGGTATTATATTATACCCACCATAAATAAATATGATATTGGAAATTTATACTTCATATCTGTAATAAAAGGATTCATATTTAGAAATACAAATGTTGAAAAAACCAAAATCACCAAATGTTTTAACAAAACATACACATAATAGTATAGAAATGTATATACAATGGTTATATAGAATAATCCAATTACTAGGTTCACATGTTGGAGAAAATAACATGAAAATTAAATAATGGGAATAGAAGATATTTTATTTCTAAAGGAATTATAGAGAGTGATAAAGATAATTGAAAAAAATTCGGTCATATAGATAATTTTTGGGAAAAAACAGATTCTAAATAGGTGTGAAAAATACCATTGTTATCAACATAAATTATGGTAATAATATATCATTTGTTTATGATCCTTCTCAAAAATTTTATGAATTTTCGTGAGATGATATAAATGAATTGATTCAATTTCTTAATCACAATATCATATTTTTTTCATGTATTTATCAATTTATACTTCATCTATTTCTATAAGAAATAAAGATTAAATTTTTATGCATAATCTAATGTTGGTTCATAATATCCATAATAGACCGATAAGTCTTTATTATGATAACTTGTTTTCATTATAACAATCTTTTTACCCCATATTATCCAATGTGAATAAATCATTATATGATGATGTAATATATAGATATCTAAAACCATATCCAATGTTATAATTAAACCATTTAATAAATTGTAGACCATATGATCTTTCCAAAATATTAATATTCTATCCTTTAGATACAATTTCATTAAAATTTCAAAATGAACTTCACATTAAACAATTCCTAGGCGATCAGTATTATCATGTTTTCTTTATCCATATTTATCATATATTTCTCTCAATATCATAATCTCAATTTCCGGAAAATATTTAGGGTTTTCATTTACTTTGTCAATAGATTCCAAAAAATGATCAACTTTCCATATAATCACTTTTTTTGTAATCAATATTATTCATCCTATGCATTCAGATCCTTTAAGAAATTATACTGTAGTTTAATCCATATAATTTTTAATATTCTTATAATGAGAATATAATTGATAAAATATTTCTTGCACATATTTTTTAAATCCAAATTCATGAACTTTAATTACTCTATATTTTTTGTATCAATAATATATGATTTACCATGATCTCTTAGTTTATTTAGGTTTTATTCCCCTGAATATTTGTACATTCATTTTCATTGTTTGTCATATCCTTAAAATTATTACATTGTAAACTAGAAAATTATTTATAACCCTAGAATTCATTAGAATGGTAGCCTTTCTCTCCACCATTATTCTAAACTCGCATCTCCTTTGTGAATGTACTATGGTGTTTCTCTCATAATTATCACTTGGGGTGAAGTACTTATTTGATTTTACCTTTTTACCTTTTCTTATCTATTTTACTCTTATTCTATGTTTTCCCTTCAATTACACATGTCTAAAAAAAATTATATATAATCAATTATTTTACATAATTCTATTTTGTCATATAATGAGAATGCTTTTGAGACTCGTCCCCTTCACAGTATTGGATGAATCCCATAAAAGAAAAAGTAATTTCTTCTTATTGGATTATGTAAATAGTCTGATGTGGACTATTATAACCCTGTAAACATGGATTCATACATGAAATCATTTTATTCTTCTTGTATCTTAAACACTACCACAGTCATTCTGTATCCTCTTGTTGATAATGAGGAAATTAATTTTGTTGGAAGATTAAAGTGAAATTAATTAATTCAATGATTTATATTTCTTATTAATACTTAGTGTTTTAAATCAATTCCCACCATTTATCTTCACATCCTGAGAGATGATAAACCACCAGGAAAAAATTCAACCATTAACAACTTTCTAGAGTGAGAAATATATTCAATGAGGTACATATCCATTGCTCAAATCCGAATGGATTTTTCTTACCATTGTATGATGGAGGTTGTGGAAATATTAAGTAGTCTATAATTGTTACACTAAATGGTGGATTAGAAGACTCCTCCAGAAGGTAAATTTTACTAATCATAACATGGGTTAAGTTACCTAATAGGGATATTATTTGACTAGTTTCAATTAGAGCTCCAAATCAAATATCATTATCATTCCATGGGGGAAATCCGTACATAGAGTACACACATTGATAGAGTTAAAATTCATTCCATTAGGCAATTTTCTAAAAAATATAATTCACTATAATATGTAAAAATATTATATAATATAAATTAAAATCCCAAAACTAGTGAAACACTTAAAATTAACTGATAAATTTATTCATAGCTAATATCATAATTATAAGCATGGATTCATTGGTTATATGATTATATTGAAATCGTTTATAATGGTTTATAAATAAAATTTCAATCATCCCAATTATACAAAACATCATTATAAATATAGGAGAACATTAGAGTACCTTTTCTTGCATAATGTGAAGATCAGGTCATGAACAATATGCCTTTTTCTATGTTACTACCCCTAGGTACCTCTTTTCATAATATACGTCCACATATAGTATCAATATTAATATGTAAAGCAGGAAAACCAAATAATAAATTCCATACAAAAAATTTTAGGATCTTATTATATACATAAACTCATATTCTATCATAGGGTTATGTTCCATAATCTATGTTTTCCAAAATCTAGTATCCAGGGTTTTTACTAAACATCATCTAATACCAACTATAATGACCCTAACCTTTATATCCTAATGTCAGTATCTACATTATTACATTTCCATAGATACATAGCGTAAAATCTCTATGGATAGATCATTTTAGTTTTTTTAGAAATAGACATATAAATAGAACTAATTTAAAATATATAATTGAAAATAAAACATGATTCATAAAAAAATGCACATGATCTGTATCGTTGAAATCTAATTCAATGATTCTTTCTGCATATCTTGGGGGAAGGGGAAGAATAAGGTTGAACTCAAAAAAATTGAAAGGGTTATATACAATGGAAGCTATCATGAATCAAAAATTATATTCTATATGGAATGTTAAATAAATGAACACCCATACCATTTAAATAAAATTTATATAAGGATAAGATAAGGCATAATAACTATGGAATTTTGAATATCTGAAAATACATTCCATTTAACCAATTAACAATGAATGAGATCCATCCAGAGATAATATCATTGAGAAAATATCTTTGATAATAATAACATAATTCATAATGATGGTAATGAATAATTATTGGATATAATGTGTTAGGATTAGTAAACCTATATTATCATTATCATTCCAAATATATTTTAAAATAATATTAAATAATAGTTTAATTTGTCTTTCTTCACATGAGTCCTACTAATTCATGAGGGGATATATAATGTTATGTAATATTTATGAAATATATAATAGGTAAATAATTTGTAACAATAAATTATTCTTCCATTAATACTAAATTTTTTCTTGAAAATTCATTTTATTAAGAATAATCCCCATTAAATTTAATGGAATTTTCATGGAAGTGGATTATTTTACATCCTACTAAATTTTTATTTTATATAGTTGAATCTCAAATTATTATTAACTTATTTGACAATTTTCGCAAAATAATAATTTTTTAATATTTCTTTCATCCTTTTAATAATATAGGTTTTCAGTAAATGAATTATTAAATATTTAAAGGTTTTTATTTTTTATTATATTGTTCCCCTATAAATAATATTTTTATATATAATTAAACTATTTTCAATTTTTCTATAAATAATTTTGTATGGATGAATTGTTTCTACTTATTTTCTCTAAATATGAACGAAAAAAATCCTTAGTAGGTGATTTAAAAATGTTATCTTTTTTAAGATGATATCAAGAAAAATATTTTTATGAAATATTTTTCTTATTTATCTTAAATTTTCATTGTATTATATTCCAATTATGTAATGGAACATAAATCAGCTGACATGACTATGAGTATGAATCATGTGAATGGATGAGATGTCAATAATGAGGAGTGATTTTGTGTGAATCAACCCCCATCCATTCTATGTAAATCAACACCTAGTGATTCTGGGTGAATCAGCACCAAGCGATTCTGTGTGAATAAGCACCCATCGATTCTATGTGAATCATCGCAAAATGATTCTATATGAATCAGTAACTAGTTATTCTGTGTGGATCATCACTGGGCGATTCTGTAGCAATCATCACCTAATGATTCGGTGTGAATCAACACCAACTGATTTTGTGTGAATCAACACCTATTGATCATGTTTGGGTCTTGCAGGGGTACGTACCGATCAATCATGGGTGGTTTGGATCCTATGTGGGTCAGTATGGGTTAGTACCAATTGATCATGTCTGGGCCAGCAGTAGTGCCTCTTGATGGAGTAAGATGATATAGCCTTAGAACTAACTATCTGTACTATTGTAATTGTGTTATACATGGTTTTCAGATATGTCTATTTATTTATTTTTTTGACTGAAATCATGATTTTTTTATTACTATGTGGAATTATGAGATACCTTCAGGGGTCTCGGGGTCCCTTGTGGGTATTTTTATACCCCCCCCCCCCCCACAAACTTCGACCGAACCTTGTGGTGTCTTGTGCAAGTGACGGGAAGCCTTGACTGGGACTTGGGGAGATAGGACCTGACGGTGGACGGCAGTGATGGTTGATGTGGAGAGTTGTGGAGTCAATTTATACCTACCATTTAGGTTAGATCCTTCTTTTACAATCTTAGGATATGTTTTCTATTTTATGTTATAGTTGTACCTTTTTAGTTGAGCTTGTATTGTGGCCCCTTTACATTCTATATAAATTTTTACTACTACACTTTTACTTCGTGTCTGCATCTTGTTGTGTTATTGGACTGTGTGTGTTTGTACAGGTTTAAATTGAATGCCTTTCCCTTTTAGGGATATGCCTTTCCGGTGCTATTCTCCTACCCAGGGCCCTGGATGGTGGGCTTGGGGTAGTCACGACATGGTCCCCGGGGGATGGGTCATGACAATGTGGTATCAGGGGAGTCGGTTCTATCAAAGAAATAAGACTCGAATATTATTAATGGAGAAATATTTTTATGTTTATTGAGTATGGTTTCTAGTATAGGGAGTCTATTATTGTTGCGATGGTCGATGTATGCATACACCATTTTCTTTCTAGGATGTCACCGCCTAGATAGCTAGCCCAGATTCCTGAGAGTGTACACAAAAATGGCCCACCAAGTGACAAGGATTCAGTGTAGGGCCCTCTTACCATGTTAGAATCTTCAGGTGGTGTACTAACATCACCACCACTCAGAGGGAATCAGTTTCCATCAGCCCCACTCACTGACCTTATACGCCTACTGAGCATGTTGCACGACTTGCATAGACAAAAGTCTCTGAGGATTCTAGGTGAGATAGTTCCACATGCATCTGAGGACTAGTTGGAGGCTGTGACATAGGTTTATGGTCTAGTTGAGACACCAATAAACAATATGGCGATCCTATCTTCTAGCCATTTCATGGGCACATCATGGAAATGGTGGAATATTACACTCCAGTTGCATGAAGAGCCAGCAGTCTCTTGGGAAGACATCAAGAGCCTTTTCAGGATGAAGTTTGTATAAGCGACTCTACACCCTGTGCGTATTTAGGAGCTAGTGCACTAACATCGAGGCAACTTATTAGTGCCACAGTACTCAGAAAGATTCACTGACCTCTCATGCTGGTCCACCGACATGGTACGTGACCCATTCTTCAGGGGCCAAACATTTGAGCAGGGTCTCCAGAGGGAGATTAGAGTGTCAATGATATCTCTTGATATCCCGAAACAGGGTGGAGTGCTCGAGCGAGGTTTATTAGTGGAGATCTTCTCTACAGAATAGGTACCGACGGTGATACCCACCACGGGACATCAGGAAGTCGATTCATCTGGAAGAGGCAGTTGGCAGATGACATAGTGTTCCAAGTGGGCCAGACCCCCTAGTGAATTACCCTGGGACGCAGGGTTGGAGGTGTGGAGCTCGCAAGGAAGAAGTGGTCAGCTGGGAGGTAGAGTGTAATTAACACGCGGCTTGCAGGGCCACATGGACCATGACTGCCCGAACAGCTATACCAATGATCAACATAAGGTTGAGAGACCGTCGAGGCTACGACTGAGGTTCCATTGAGGAGTTCTGAAGAGCAATTAACCTAGTAGAGGAGCAGTTCATGCAGTAGTAGGTGGGCGAATGTTCAGGGTTCTACCACCACCACCCCCTAGTGGTCCACCCCAACCACGAGGAGTAGATGGAAAGGGGTGAGAACAACTACAAAAAGAAGAATCCTACATCCACGGTGCTCCGGAGATGATTATAGTTACAGTATGTGTCTATTAAACCCTAATTGAAGTACTTCTAGACACAGGATCTAGTCACTCTTTAATTTACATGACACTCATTCAGAGCATGGATATTCTAATTGAGCCATTGGTACGATCCTTATGATTAAGGACTCTTACAAGAGAGAAGATTAAATGATGAAGCACTAGTGTAGATTGTGTGACCTCACTCTATGAGGTTATATATTTTTCAGGGATTTCATATTATCAGCGTCGAGGCCTAATGACATCATCATGGCGAATGGACTAGCTATCCACATTCCATGCTCAGATCGACTATTTTAAGCCCAAAGTGTGGTATGTCAGCAAGTATGGTATCAGGTTTACCATCACCAGTGAGGATAAATCCTTTGTACCATAGTATGGACTATAGCAGATGAGGGTGAATCTGATTACTCATCGGCTGGATAGCCACACCTTTGGAGCAGTTGGTGTGTGGAGTCTGAGATTTCTTATTCTGGTGGAATAGTATACTGATGTCTTCCTAGATGATATTCTGGGACAACCTCCTCATAGAGAGGTAGACATTCACAGAGACCTGTACCTCGAGATGATTCTGATATCTACAGAAACATATCATATTACTTCGGTTGAGCTTCGTGAGCTGATGGTAGAGTTCGAGGACATACAAAGAATGTGGTTCGTAATTCCAAGTGTGTCTCCATGGGAATCCCCACTTTTTTCTCCAATAAGGTAGATGGGTGATTGTGGCATTGTGTGGACTATCGACCCCTGAACTAAGTTATCATGAAGAAGAAGTATCCACTCCCGAGAATTGATGATCTTTTATACTAGTTGAAGGGTGATCGACAGTTTTTGAAGATAGATAATATGTCAGCCTGCCACCATCTCAGGTTACGAGATAAGAATATATAGAAGATAGCATTGAGATGACGATATGGCCATTCTGAGTTCATGCTGATTCAAATAGGCCTAAAAAATTCTTTGGAAGTGTTCATGGGATTCATGAACATAATCTTCCAGCCATACCTTGATCTCTTTATGGTGGTCTTCATTGACGACATCTTGATATACTCAGCATCGGAGGAGGAGCACGCCATGCACCTGTAGATTGATCTGGATATATTATGAGATAATCGGATTTATGTAAAGATATCTATGTACTAGTTATAGATACATTATTTCCACTTCTTTTGGAATGTTATCTCGGATGCCGAAGTCCTAGTGGATTAGGCAAAGATAGAGGCATCCCTTTCTTGGGAGCCACCCTGGAGTGTTATGGAGGTTTAATGATTCCTAGGATTGGATAGGTAGTACATGAGATTTGTATCTAACCTCTCAATGGTAGAGGCACCCTTTTCAACCTTGACAAAGAAGGGGTACCCTTTCAAGTGGATGGAGATGTGCCTGTAGAATTTTCAGAAGTTGAGGCAGAACTGATGAGTGCACCCATCTTGAGGTTACCTCAAGAAGCCATTGTGTATGTTGTCTTCTGCAACCAATCATAAACCGGGATAAGTTGTTTCTTGATATAGGAGAGAGTGGTGATCACCTATGACTCATGATAGTTGAGACAACATGAGCAGAACTACGCTACCTAGGACCTAGAGTTAGCAAAAGTGGTCTTTATAGTGAAGAAGCAGCGACAAAACTTGATGGGTGAATGGTTTACAATTTACTCTCATCACAAGAGTCTCAGGTATATATTCTCACAGAATTACATGAACCTGAGACAGTTGCGATGGATAGAGTTCGTCCAGGACTATGACTTTTAGATTGTCTATACTCCTGGGATAGGGAATGTATTAGCAAACACGCTCAACAAGAGGTATAGTCTACAATTACTATGTGAGGCAACATAGGAGGTAGCCGCATTGCAGATGTAATTTGTGGATATAGATGCAGGATCTTACCTCCATTCTATGACTTCCAATCCCCCTCTTCTTGAACGAGTAAGGGAGGCACAACTTGGGGATGTAGACTGTGTGTCCCAACATGCTCAGATATCCTCTAGATAGGCTCCTGAGGGATTTTATGAAGGTAGGGAGCATGTCATATTCTTCAAGGTATGAATTATGGAACCAATGAATATTTGGGAGGAGGTGTTGAGGGAGTTTCATACATCCCCATTAGCAGTAAATCCTGGAGTGGTGAAGATGTACAGGAACCTCCTACGTCAGTACTAGTGTCCAAGGATGAAGAAGACAGTGACGAAGTCTGTATCGAGATGCCTCACTTGTCTGCAAATGACGGTTGAACAGTATATACCAACAAGCATAGCTCAACCACTTGAGGTACCAGAGTGGAAATGGTATGGTATCACTATGGACTTTGTGATAGGGCTACCACATACGTCTAGGGGCCATGATTCTATTTGGGTGATTGTTGACCGAAACAACATGTTGACCCACTTCATACCCATGAGAGAGTAGAGATCATTAGAGGTCTTGGGACGCCTCTATGTGCTGGAGATTGTGCGACATCATAGGGTGACATAGATGATCATATCGGATTGCGATTCATGTTTTACCACCTTCTTGAGGAAGGTATTGCATTAGTTGTTTGGGACTCACCTACGCTTGAGCATCGTCTTCCACCCATAGAAGGATTGTCAGACATAGCGGACTATACAAACACTCAAGGACAAGCTTCGTGATTGTGTCATAGATATTGGGTGAAGATGGGAGGACCACGGTACCATATTAGAGTGCTCACATAATAATAGTTATCACTCCACTACTGGAATGGCTCCATTTGAGTCCTTTTAAGGAAGACCGTTTAAATCACCTCTTTGCTAGACAAACCTAGGGGAGTCAATACTTATGGGTCTAGAGTTGGTGCGGGAAACCACAGAAAATGTACAGATCATCTAGGTGCAGATGAAAACAGCACAGAGCCAGTACAAGTCTCATGTTGATAGGAGATGGATATCCATTGAGTTATAGGAGAGAGACCATGTCTTCTTATGGGTCTCACCCTGACAAAGATTACGGAGGTTTGGCCAGGGAGAAAAAAAATCTCCAGGGTTCATCAGACCATTCCAGATCTTCTGCAAGGTAGGCAAGGTGGCGTACCATCAAGCTCTTCCCCCATAGATGTACCGATTGAGTAATGTTTTCCACGTGTCCCCGTTGAGGAGATAAATGTATAATACATAACACATTATCGAATTGGGAAAGATGGACATCGATGATGGGGTGACATTTACAGAGTTCTTAATGAAAATAGTGGATCGAAAAGAGAAGGTATTTGGTGGGTGGTCGATTCCTCTAGTAAGTGTTTGTTGGAAGCATGGTAATCTCCATGGGATCACATGGGAGTGGGAGGCTCTGATACGTCCTCAGTACCCCAATTTTTTCCTCTATTTTTGTTATAGATTTCAGGGGCGGAAATTACTATTGTGGGGTGAATGTAAAGACCCAGAAATTACATACATTTTTTTTAAAATTATTTGGGATTATTACGAGTCTGTGAACATTGACAGCCTGTGATTATGAGGCCCGATGTGCCCATGCTGAATTTTTTAACATTTTTTACTGTACATTTTGTAAACGTACAAGCGATATTTTCTATATTTTGAACCTGTTCTCATAATTGAAAACTCAGGACACCGTTGAATTCGCAGTGTCATGATTCGCTTAAGGAAAGATTCACTTTGACCATGGTAGGTTGGGAGAAAATGTTTAAATTTGGATGTTACAAAAAAATAGCTTCACAAAGTTTTTTTATTTATTTTCAATAAATGTTGAATGGTGGTGGAAGGACTAACGGCTTTTCAAGACATTTAATGGCTTGACATCTTATTTTTGTAACCACTCTATTGAGAGAGATTAGATTTTCAGCAATTTACCAATTAATCATCCTCATTAATGCTTCATTACATTAGTCTCTCATCGTCTATCTATTTTAGTGAGGACCAGGGTGGATTTTAGTTACCTTTTTACAATACATGGATCCTCTTGTGAAGTATCAGGACTTCTTCTACCAGGGTGGAATAGAAGCTCGAACGTCATTGGAAGGATCGACAATGGATTGAACAACCTTGGCGGCTTCCATGGACAAGGACTCTTAATCCACAACCATGATTTCCCCTATAAATCATGAGGTAGGGGTTGTCATTTAATTCAAGAAATTCCAATGTTTCTTCTTGTCGTTATTGAATTTATGTGTGGTCGTTGCGGGGGTTTTGAACGAGGTTTATCATTATTTTTAATATGATTTATACATTACTCCCACATGTTATAATGCTTATGTGTAGGGAGTGGGAAAAAAATTTTCCAACCCCTCGTCTAGTTTATTTTCATTTATTTTTTTGGAGGAGGGTTTTCCAACATGACGGATCATTGAAACTGGGAGGAGTGCAGTGACATCGATATTACAAGATGGTTGTAGGTGCATCTGGAACGAAGAATGGACCACTAAATCTCACCCAAAGGCCCGCATAAGATCCAACTGCATGGCACCGGTGACCGGTGCCGGTGGCGGGCGCGGCAGCCGACACTCACCGACCGCGAAGGAGGGCGACACCACCTGCCATCGCGGCGGTCGGATGCACGGTCGGCTGCGGAGGTGGGAGGCGACGCCCCATCGCACACCGCGGTTAATAGACCATGGCTACAGAGCCACGACGAAGGTCAGGACCCAATCACTATGGGTCCGGTGGGTGAAAAGGCTCTTTCACCTAGCACAACCCGTAATTAAACTAAATGGCTCTTTGAGCCATTTGGTAGGTGGACCGTGCAACCTGCACACGTATCGTGCCAGCCGCCGGTCCGAGCCGCTGCTGCCCGGCCCAACCAAGACATGACAAGCCGGGTTAGACCTAGACTGAGTCAATTCAGCCCAGGTCGGGTCTATCTGACTAGGCAGACCAGACCTGTACCCCTCTCCAGCCCATTTACGATTCAAAAGGACATATCTTGCGAACCAAACATCTGTTTGAAAAATCGTCTACGGTGATGAGATCGTTGTAAAGAGATAGACCTTTTGGAGAATGTTGGAGTATGGCTGGGTTGGATCGAATCTGAATGCAACTGGGCCCTCGGTACTAAAATGTCAATACCATACAGACCGTGCATATGATTGACGCACCATCTATTGCGTTAGAACCATTTTAGGATAACAGATCATGTGGTATCTTTATTCATGGAACAAAATGCCAGTTGAAATACCAACGTATGATGGAGGCTGAGTTTCTACTAAAAACAATCCTACTAGGAGAGATAATCCTATTAATGGATGAGATGTGAGGAATAAATCGTGATTCTATTTAAATCAGTACCCAACGATTATATGTGAATCATCACCGAGTGATAATGTGTGAATCAGCACCGAGTGATTCTCTCTGAATTATCTCCCACCGATTCTATATGAATAAGCACCCAGTGATTATGTGTGAATCAGTACCCAACGATTCTGTGTGGATCAACAATGAGTGAATCTATGTGAATCAGCAGCCATCGATTCTATGTGAATCAGCACCCAGTGATTCTATGTGAATCAACACCCAGTGATTCTGTGTGAATCATCACCTAGCGATTCTATGTGAATCAGCAGCTACTGATCCTATGTGTCTCTTGATGGGGTTAGTAGTTAGAGATCCTGGGAGGGTCGGATCCTGTGTGGGTCAACGGTGGTTAGTACCTAACGATCTTGTGTGGGTCAGCATCGTTTCCTCTTGATGGAGTAAGATGATCTCATCTTACGAATAATCTTTTGTACAACTATACTTATATTACACCTGGTTTTGAGTTGTGTCTATTGCTTTGTGCTTTTTGATTGAGATCATGATTGTTGTATTCCTCGGTGGAATTCCCAGATACCATCAGGGGTCATAGGGTTCCTAATGTTTATTGTTATACTCACCCCTACACGGGCTTTTCCCACACCTTGTTTTGTCTTGTGCATTTGATGATCAGCCATGACTGAGACATTGGGAGCTAGGTCCTCGTAGTGGACGGATGTGAAGATTGATGTGGAGAGCTATGGATATGAGTAGTACCTACCCTTCAGGTAGTATCCTTGGTGTACGATCATAGGAGTAGTTTTCTGTTTTCAGTTGTAGTTGTACCTTTTTATGTGGGAATGTATTTTGACCACTTTACTTTCAGAACATATTATTACTACTATAGTTTTACTTCATGGTTTCATCTTGTTATGTTCTTTGACTATGTGTGTTTGTACAAGTTTAAAGTCAATGACATCCCATTTTAGAAATACGCCTTTTCCGGTGCAACTGTCCAACCCCAGGCCTATGGAAGGTGGGCTTGGGGTAGTCATAGAACTGTCCCTAGGGGAAGGGTCATGGGATTAGTAAACATGATGAGGAAATATTTCTACCCATGAATTTTTTTCTTATTATTGTTCCATTTGTATTCAGTATATTACAATTCAAATAAATTTCATATTTATATTTGGATATGATTATAATCCTTAACTCCTGAGAGTGGATTTTTATGAATATAATTGGACATAGTTTCATGATAAAATGAATGGAAATATGTCATTTTAAGAGGGTAGTTAATGGATTTTTTATAGTTGAGCATGAGTGGAACATTCCCAAATACCCATTCTTAATGAGTAAGGAATACAATTTATAAACAATGTGGATGAAAAGGGGAACAATAATTAGGATATTGTATGGTGAGATCAATACTTCCTCCATGCACTAGTTTAATGATAAATTTTAATGATATTTTATTTATTTACCACTTAATTAAACCAATTTACCTAATTTTTCTATTGCTACATTAACTCGATTTTTATCTCTGTAACATTTTATGATAATATAAATTAAAATTAGCCTTATTACCTTGTTTATATATTCTAATTTGAAATTATAAATCAATTTTTTTAGATTCAATTCAGAAAAGTGAATCAATTAATGTTAATATAAGAACCCGTAATGGAGAAAAACTACTTTATGAAAAAATTTATTTTGAACCGTAAAATGCATTTGTTCTTATTAATTATTATTTTATAGAAATTAAATGAATATTAATTTATTTTATTTATTATATTATCAATAATTTTCATAAAAATAATTTGATGTTTTAATTAAAACAATTTATATACAAATAATTACATTATACAAAAAAAAACAATTATTCAAAAAAATATCATTAAAAAATGATCATTTGATATTTATTTTCTTATAATTTATTATGTGTAATATAAATATTATTCAAATTTACAGAATATATTTTTATTAAAATGAATGCTTTATATTATATTTATTCTTTTCATTAATGATTAATTTTTTATAAAGGGAAATAGTATAAATATATATCATTCATTGCTTTTATATTAGAATAACTATACCATCCTAATTTCTACTAAAGAAACCCATAAAGGAAAGTGAACAGTACCTATAGATAAGAAATTGTGGATGTTGAAAGAGTTGATTTTTCTTTTGTGGATATCACAGTATTTTCTATGACATTGAATGTATCATGTATGTAATTTTTCTCAAGAATTATTTATTTAATAACTTATTGGGATTATATTGGAGGAAACCCCTGCGATGTTGCCTCTTCCTAAGGTTGGTCAAAGTGATCCTCATAATGATTAATTCACATTATCATTTCTATTTCATCCCCTTTTCTATAATTATTTCAAAATGTTATTACTTCTATTTATAACTACCATTTCAACGAATTAGGAAAATAATAATTTTTTAATAAAATTCTACTTATAAATTATATCATTAATTATTCATATTCCAAATATGTTTAAGGAGTATGTATATATTTTTTCAATAAAATAATAGTATATATAATTGTTATGTTTGATTCAAACAATTATCCCCACAAAAACCTCCAAAACAATTTATCATGTTGTTTTATCTCATTATCTAAACATATATTATATTTATAATATTTTGAATTATTTTTATTGTTATAATTACTTGTATAATGACCATAGAAAACATAATGATCAGGATTTCAAATTTATGATATTAGTTTTCCTTTAATTTTGTATTTCCCTTATAGTATTTTTAATGAAGTTTCATATTAATTTATTTTTTTTTATTTTTTTTCTCACATTGTTCGTTTTATCATAATAAATAATATTATTGTTTATTTTAATGAGGAATTGCATGAAATATAATGACACATATCATAAAAAGAAAATTGTGAATTATATTTCTGGGTTGTTACATTAATAAACTAATGATATTAATTATATCTCCACAATAACTCTAAATAATATAAATATTAAATAAATTTAATGTTGAAGAATGTATCCCAACTATGTAAATTAGTTGAAAATATAGTTTTTATTTTTTTATTCCAAAAAAATATATAGATTGAAATAAAAAACAATAGTGGTTAAATAAATATTAAAAATTTAAAATAAATCTACCTTAGGATATTCACATTATTTAAATAATGAATTGGTAAATGGATACTATTTTT
Organism: Viscum album; assembly: GCA_963277665.1. Taxonomy (NCBI): domain Eukaryota; kingdom Viridiplantae; phylum Streptophyta; class Magnoliopsida; order Santalales; family Viscaceae; genus Viscum; species Viscum album. Next base: position 324,301,815 of record OY728144.1, on the reverse strand, counting down.
CTCTATTTTACATTTGATGATCACAATACAGGTGGTGATGATCATGTCACAAAAATAATTATACGATAAAGAATAGGATGCTTCATGTTATTTTTTGATAAATACCCTAAAATCCATTCTTAATGATGTATCCTCTTAAAATTTGTGGATATTTTTAAAAACATTTATAAAGGTATCACTAAATTTTAATAATATGATTAATAATGGAGGAAGAACTTGAAAGAAAAAGATAGTGGAATCCATAAATTATACCAAACATGTTGATCCCAAACATAATATATCTAATTTTTTTATTTTCTAAATAGTTTAAAAATATTTTTTGAATGGTATCTATGAGAGTGAATAAGACCAAAACGTTCGAGAAATAAATTTTTCAACATTGTATTAAATCTTAAATGTTGTCATCATAGTCAATAGTGCTCAATTTAAATTCAATGTAAATAAGATTATGGAGGCTACAATTTTTTTATAAGATAAATAAATGTATGATGGGCTTCAGAAAAATAATTAATTGATTTAAAGTGTTTATAAAAATAATGTTAGTTTTGGATAAGAAATTTACTCAATAAGAAGTTACATAAGTTTAGAAAGAAATTGAAAAATATTGATATGGGACATGGTGATTATTTATAATAAGTTTAAATAATAATTCATAATATACATATTTTAGAATATTATGTATTCTTATAGTGACCTATATACCTTTTCATGAAGATCATTGGATCTCCCAAAGTTAAATATTATGGAAGCTCAAAGACTAAGGTATAATTGTTTCCTTAAAATGTACTTCTAACTAAATCCATTTAAAAGAGTTATACAGGTTTTAATTCAAATTATAAACCAGTATGGGTTGATAAAAAATGTTAAACCTTCCACTACATAAATTATGTATTGATGTTACTATATGGGAAATGTTCTGCAAAAAGGTACACAAAAAATTTTGATTTTTCAAAAAAACAAAAAAGTGCTCGTTTGGACAGTTTTTCTCGAAGAATTAAATCAAGGTTCAAGAAAAATGTTGGTGATGTGGAATATTTTCATACATGGAACATGTTTTCGTATAATATTTCAATAGTTTGAAGTCAAATAAATCATACATCAATGATGATAAAATATGAATTGATGTTAAGTACATAGATTAATGGAAATAATCTATATATATCTAATATATTTATAAGATTAGAGAATCTCTATAGAAATTAAAATCAACGTGTGAAGACTACAGAATAATAGAAGTTCAAATCAACCAGTCATGATAAATCATAAATTATAATTATAATTAAAAACTAAAAAAAAGAATAAAATAATTGTGAGTTATATGTGGGTTTTCAGAAAATGTAAAATACTAAAATTACCAAACCCAAGAAGATAAATAATTATGATACACCATGAAAAAGATTAATATTAATTTATTTTGGGAATTCATAAAATCTCTAAAAATATGGAAAAAAATAAAATGTAAATTGGTTTTTATAATGTAAGGCTAAATCAACAATCAATTTAATCATTGAATGAAATTTGATTTTTTTGGAGGAAGACATTCATGAAGATGAAATGGAATATCATAAAAGGATTCTAAAACATGGTGACGTAAATATTCAATATAAAAACAATATAAAATATAAAAAATTTGATCATGTTTATAATTAATATGTTATAATTATAATTTTTTAATTATTAATAAAAAATTAAATGGAAAATTCACATGAGAATGAAGGTGATATATGGAATCGAGAAACTCTACATGTTAAAGAATGAAAATTTAATGAGTGGTTTTCAAAATAATTTGAACAAAGAATTTAGGGTGTGTTTTCGTATGTTTTAATAATAATGGACACAATTTTAAAAAGTTTTTATGAAATTTTACGCTCATGGGGACTTGATGAAGAAAATAATGCTAGAACTGAGAAGATAATGTGGCTTATTTACTAAAATAAATGAAGTGTTTCCACATAATGTGATTTGTTATAGGAAAAAATTACACGATTCTACATATGGAGTCCACTATATTGAATTTGATGAAATAAATCAAGATGAACCTTTTTGATAATTGAGCTAAAAATAAATGTTGATCTTATTAGGAAAGAAAATCCAAATTTGGTTGATCTCACTAAGGATCTATGAAGAACCACATTATTCTCGTAGATGTTGTTTTTTCTATGCCTAAAATTAATGGTGATGTATACATAAGTAGTGATAGAATTATTTGAGTTCTTATTTTTTACATCTATATTTTAACTTCCATATTACATAGAACATAATTTATTTTCCAATATTTTTTCTGATTAAGAGATCATCCTTGATGCAGAAGCAATTGAATTATACCCACCGAGAGAATTATGTATTAAATAGATTATAGAATATATCATTTTTTTGAATATGGAATTTCTAAAAATATATATAATGATTTCATTGATTATGTATGTGTGCATACTATAGCTTCCTTTTTTGAAGTAATTTTAGTTGAAATTTTACTGGAGAAGGTATAATGGTAAACGACTTCTAAAATGGGAAAATATTAAGAATTATATAGTTATGCATTCAATTGTTCAGAAATTATCTAGTCACTCATTTTTACTAACACATAATTTCTCACATAGACAAATACAGTACTAATTGATATTATAAAAATTTGGTTTTATCCCTATATTAATTTTCAATAAGGGATGAGTGATGAAAGATAATTATATTATATTAAAATAAATTATATATATGTGTATTGATGGAAATTATAATATGAATTATTTTTTACCCATTAGTGATATTATATTTCCATTTTTAATATTTTTATGTCAATATATGTGGATGACATAAGAAAAAAAATCTCGGAACAATATTGATGTACCGAATATATACGTGTCTATATGAGAAGCATAGATAAATGTTGAAGTACCCCTATGAGATACTGATATTGGATATGTCAATGGATATTCATTAATATATAGAGAAATGTAATTTTGAGAAGAAAAATTTGTACATAGAAACACAATAGACCTATAAAATTATTTATAAATTTCATGAATATGGTGTTCTGATGATAACATATGGAATCTAGATAGAGCTAGTGAAACTAGAATCTAACACAGTTAAAAAACATGTAAATTCAAAATCAATGAAAAGTGAGGATTCATGAATTGTAAAATTATCATATTAATGCAACAAAAGAAAACCATGATGATAGTAAAGTCTATATATATCCACATGGTAACCACCAAATTTCATATGATTAAATTTAAAATACAAGAGAATGTGTTTGCAAAATCATAATAAAAAAAATTAAAGTATTATAGATGTTTTATGTCGAAGATAGAAAGTTGGATTATAGTTTTATATTTTTTGAGTGAAATATTTTTTATGGCTGTAAACATACATTATATTTTGGATTAAATCATTAATTAATCAGGATATTATGGGGACACAAAAGATACACTTCATGTAAAATAGTTTTATTATATAAATACCCTTGGATAAACATAACATATTATACTAAATTTCAACTGGTATTCACATAATTTTATCCTCATAGATATTTATGGTATAGAGTTTTTGAGAGTTAGGTCATAAATCTTATATAAAATAAACATATATAAAAAAAATTTACACCTATACTCTTTATACCGTTTTACCATAATATTGATCTTTTAAATTGAAAATAATTTTATTTTCTGGAAAATTATTTAATACTTTTTAATACACATACTCATTCCCCTTATCAATCCATAAACCATGTGAATGTTTTTTAATATTTTGTATGTTCTAAAAAATTCTCAAAAAGGGATATAAAAAATAAAGAATTAAATAACTAGTCCATGAATAATTCTAAAAAAATAATTTTTCTATATAATCATTGGGTAAAAAATAATCATTCCTTTCTCCATGAAAGCACATTATCCTTCGAAACATTTTCAAAATACATTTCAAAATAAAACATAAATAAAATGAAAAACTCTTAATGGATTATTTTAAATAATTATAGATAAGGAGAGGAAAAATCACTGGAAAACCGCAACAAACAAACCAGAATATAAGAAACATCAGAGAGCAGAAGAATGGATTGATAAATATTAAAATATACTTTCCTTTAAATATAATATCATTAAACTACGTTGAAAAATCATAAGATTCCCATAAAAATAGATATATTGGATAGATAAAAAATATAGGGTGAATGGGAAATAATTTATATATAACACATATAATAACTCTTACCAAATGATTAAAAATAAGGTCATCTTATATACCCAATTCATTATGGGGATATCACATACCCAACCATTTTTGGTTTATCATGAAACCACCTGTCATTAGTTAATAACAAAACCACACATCCTTGGTGTATAATGAAACACACCACTATTGGTTAATTACAAAATAACCCATACATGGTTTGTAATTGAACCACCGATCCCTATAATTGTCATGAACAAGGCCGGGACGCCATCTAACCCGAAAGTGAACCCGGTCCGCAGAATGGCCCGAAGGGCATTCCTGATCCCCATGGGCAGGCACAAGTTCATGGTTATAGAATTAAAATCGTTGGGAACAATTTAACCTTATTTACATGTCAAATTAGAATTTATAACCCAAAAACTAGATCTGAAAAATTTAACTGAAAGAACCATCAATAAATTCAAAAATATACATTTTATAACTAAACAAAGGCCAAAAAGGACAATGGTTCCAAGGGAAACCCAAACTAATCTCAAACCATCAAGAAGTAAGTGTAGAAATATCCTCAACCACCATAATAAAGATCTCAAAATCAAGCCACTAAGAAAAATGAAATGCCATCCTAACACATCTTGTTTTATCCTGAAACAAAGAAAATAATAGATTCTACATACACCCAAAGGTGTATGTAGGTTATGATCCAAAGGCCCAGTAAGAAACCACTAAATAAAAATATTCCATTCCACAATATCCAATAGATAAATTTAATATTCTTATTCAAAAGTGTACCTTAAAAACACTTTTATGAAAATCATTTTCAAGCTGAAATTAAAAAATGTAATCTTGACAAAAACTATTTCTCAAATACTATTTTAATTTAGAAGATAAAATTTACAAGGAACAAAGACATACACAAGTGATCCTTTATATACTAACAGAATGCAACACGTCATGGATAGTAGAGAACTGCGAGTAAATCCCCTAAGGTCTATCTAGCTAATGTGGGACCCTAGAACCTCGTATCTCAGAGAAAAAGTTACCGTACAACATATGTTCTCATGTACATGGGCCACTAGTAGGGAGAATATACATAACCTAGTGCTCCCCCAACATCATCAACATTATCGTAGTTTAGTTAGTGTTTTCATAGTCAAACAGGCTACGTGAAATAGGGGACAATCCCTATAGGATCACTAGAAAACTACTTCTATTCATCCCACCTAGATACTTGGGGTTTCCCCTTCTACTCAAACATGTTACACCTTCACATAGTATATCACTTTAACATCACAAACCAAACAAAATATTACACATGGAATCCACCACATACATACCCAAACACCATTTCAAAAACACATGCACACCAAATTACATTTCCCAAATATATTTTCATTCACTTAATCATTTCAAAATTCTCCTTTTGGAAACAATCAATGAAGAACATAATAAATCTTCATAACATATAAATCATTATTAAATAACACAAGGTATTACATAATAAACAAACCCAATTTCAAAAATGAATGTTATTTCAAATCACTTATTTAACACATTCACCTTAATACTAGTTTTTCACCACTTGCATGATTAAACAAACTATTTTCACCAATTATAAAACACCACCATGTGACACAACGAGATTTTACACCCCAAAGAACGTCATTTTATATAAACATAGTACTTCGAAAACAAACTTATATTCAACTCTTCCATAATACTATTTTCAAACGATCTAAATAAATCCATAAATCATTTAAAAAACTTATTAAATCATTTCGATAAAAACCAAGAATAATTTACACCTATAAAAACACATGATTTCATATAATGACACCACTCTAAAACCAAATACCCAAGGTAATCATATAACATAATTTTTGCTATCATTCTACAAATTACAATTCAATTTCACAAGAGGACAACATTGAAAACACACCAAAAGTGATTCATTTTCATAGGATAAAATAGTTTTCAATCTACAAATAACTCAATGGCATTGGAAACACACTTTTAACTATCATAACAACCCTTAGGAAACATTCTAGAAAAATCACATCAAAACAAACATCAAAGGACCACCAATCCCAATATTAAAAATTCAATTTCTACCTTTAGACACACATACCACATTAAGAAAACCATGCGCACCATATAATTTTGGTATTAAACCATTTGAAAATTTTATAAAACATCAAAAAATGGTGAATACAATGTTCACACCAAACACAACTAGATTCACATATAATGAATTCCTCTTTAAAACCAAATAGAAAACATCACTACACAAGAACCCACTTCACACTTAACAACAGACATATAAATTTTTTTATAATACAAAACAGCAATTTCCCTAACACTCAACCATTTATTTTAGAGGAAAGATTTATTTATAACAAAAACACACATTTATTTACCACTAAAATATACTTTCCACACCAAAAATAATTAACTGAAGATTTTAAAGAATTCTCACATCACGACCCACAATAAAAACATAAATTTTTCTAAAAAGAGACCCAACTCGATCATACATGCATGTCAAAAAAATTTAAAACATGATATGCACATCCCAATTTAACTATATGACAAGTAAAAAATATTTAGAAAAAAAATAAAATCATCTATGAGTTTTTGGGCATGTAACCACTTACCTTACGAGAATGATTTCCCAAATCTTGAGATAATCCCTAATCACACCTAATGTGCACCATAAGTGAACCAAAGGTGAACCCTAAATAATGAAATCATGAAATAAAAATACACAAAATTAACACCCTAATTAAGACCCTAAATGCTTAAAATGCCAAAACCCCAAACGAGTGGCACTAAAACCATAGAAAAGATGAAGAAGGGATTACACAGATGGACTACACCCGCAAGGAGGAGGATCGTACGCAAGGGAAAAAGAAGTCCGCCATAAAACCTAGAACGATAGGGTTTCACATGAGGCATGTTAGAGGAGGAGAGGTGCTGGAGAATTTTTGGGTTCTCCTTTATCACCTTGGAACGTGATCTCGATGTGGAATTATTTAATCGATGATATTTGTGATTCATCTCTTGTCAACATATCCAAGATTGCTGAAGGGGTCTCTTCGTATCAGTGGGATATTTGGGTTTCTCCATTTTTCTACTTCCTAGGTATTTTTATTCCCCACCATTTTTAATTTGGATCATTTATCATCACTCCTTGGATTTCTTTCAAAATTTCTATTGGTCGGAGTGGATACTCAAGAGGGGGTGAATTGAGTTCCAATTAAAATTTTTGTTAAAATATTTTCTATTAAAATCCCCCAAATTATAAAACAAGTTAAACTGTAGTGAAATTATATAGATTGTAAATGTTCTCTTAGCTTCTCAAAGATTGATTAGGTCTCAGTTAATTTAACCACAAGATTAAACTAGCCTTTGAAACTAACCTACTGATTTACAATAAGTGTAAACACTTTCTAATTTTACTATCAAAGTAACATTAAAATGGTTTTGTTTTTCAAAGTTACAGTAGCGGAATATAGAATATATATGTAGTATACATTAAACTAAAACTAAAAATGCACAGGAGATATAACAAAAGGTTTAGTCTCAAGCCGAGACTTAGTCCTCTCAAATTTATATAAATTTGATCCACACCATGGATCAGGGTTAACAACATTTTACAAAACTGTCCAGGCCACAAAGGGACATCTACCACAGTTCTTTGTGGGAAACAAAACCAAGAGCATTCCAAACAGGGACCTCTTCCACAGTTGTTGTGGGTAAACAAGAGTTAAGATTTTTGGAGTGAGGATTTTGATATCCTCTAGTTCAGTGCTGGAGACAGTGTGTGTGTATGATATACAGAGTACACCACACTGCTCAAAAGTAAATAAACAAACCACTTAGAGAGAACAGATAAGTGTTTAGAAAGATCTAGTGATTAGAAATTCATGTCTAGACTCATTGGATTCATCATAAATGCTTCTCTGGTTTTTTCTATTGTAAAACAGAGTGTCTTAGTTCATCTTGTGTTATACTAGTGTAAACATGTTCTCTTGACTTCTGTTCCTCGATTATTGTAGGATTGCATATGTTGGAACTTCTTTGAGGATCGTTCAACTTCTTCTTCACAGTTGTGCTCAGGACTGTTCTTTGGTTTAGTACAGAGCACTTCGCGTGTGTCGTTGAATGTATATCGAGGCGACTTATACTTTTTACGACAGCTGAGACATATTTTTATTCCATGAGCACGAGAAATAGTAATGAATCCCTTTCTATAAGTACAAGGTATTATTTTCTTACATGCCAACAACTATCATTAAATAACATTAATTTCATTAAAAATCAAATATGACCATTATAAATATTTAAATAATATTGAAAAAAAGGTTAAGAAAAAGTGGCACAGTTTGTTGTGTAAACAGTGTCTTCTTCACGGTATGTACTTCACGGTGTCTGAGTCACGGTGTGTCCTTCAGGGTGTCTGAGTCACGGTTTGTCCTTCATGGTGTCTGAGTCACGGTTTTTCATTCACTATGTGTTCTTCACGGTGTTGGGCTTACTATCACGATGTGTTGAGACTTAGACTTCACGGTGTCTGCTTCACTATGTCTGTGTCATGCACACAGTCTGTCTTACTGTGTTAAACATCATAGTGTCTTGATACATAGCCAAATAACTGTATTAAAACATAAACAGTAATATGCATAGTAGGAATTATGCTTTACCATTATAAGATAATGTAACGCGACACATAAATATAGAGGATTGATAAGATATGTAAATAATAATGAGATTAATTAGCAGTAATAAGATTTGTGAATATTAATTAGAGTAATGAACAGTAATAATATTTTTGAATATTAATGAGAGTAATGAACAACAATAAGATTTGTGATAATTAAAACATGATTAATACTTGAGGAGTCCAACAATATCCCCCTTTTGATGATCACAAATCATATATAGATAAGAGATAAATGAGATGCAACTATATAGAATAACAATAGTTATTATAAGTTCAAAACTTCTTACATTTTCTCCCCCTTTTCGGATTATCAAAAAGTACAGAGAATGGAGGGAGCCAATGCAGATGTCATTAAAACACATTAATAATACATGATTAAAAATAAGTAGAAAAACAAAAAAATCCCCATCAAAAATAAAGTAGTCACTTGACTCTTTGGGGATCAGCCTTTGACTTGCCTTTATTAGTAGTAGGAGCTGATGCTAATGTATAAGAAGGCATAGATTTGGTAGCCAAAGATGTTAATGGTAGACCTTCAAAAATAGAGGGATCCAAATATGGTGCATTAGAATATCTAGTCTGTTGTTGGTCAAGAATGACTGGCTGGATCTAAGATAGAGCTTGACTAACTAACATATCTGTTGAGGCTAAGGATGGTATACCAGGTCTGATGGGTGCAACAGCTGGAGTAACGATAGCTATACTCTACACATGAAGATACGACTTTTAATGATTTATGAAATCAGTAATGATTTCTCCACCATATTGTATAGCCTTCTCGAAATCTTCCTTATTATCCAAGAATTCATCCAATAATCTGGTGAACTCTGTTAGCTTTTGAACTTGAGCTTTATAAGATTGAGTCACTGGAGGGATTCTCAAATTTTCTACAAGATATCTAAAGTTATTTGTCATATCAAGTTTAGAGAAAATTCAGTTGATATAGACACCAATCTTCTTGGTGATATCTTGTTGAGCATCATTAAAAATCTTGGAATGAATTCTAACCAATTCCAATGCTTGATCACTATTCTTAACCGCTTTTGACAAAGAATACAGATCCAAGCCACTAAAGGCATTCAAAAGTTATTCCATAATTATTGATCTCAGTAGAGAATCATCCAAAGGTGGAACAGAAGGTTGAACAGAATCCGGAGAATCTTTTACATCTTTGGATATAACTTTAAGATGTTTCAAAACATTTTGCAGGCATCCAGTGTACTCGTCTATGAGATTATTCAGATTTTCCAGAAGCTTTCTCATGCATTTCAACATCTTGGTGTGTCTTTTCCTGTCTTCTAATCAAATTATAGAAGAAAAGGATGCACTTGAGACACAATCTCTCTAGAAATAGTGGAATCAGTTGGTTCAAGAGAAGCAGCAACAGGTGTAGGGGTAGAAATAGGAGCAGTACTTGATCTCAAAGACAACTCATCCTGCAAGTCTGCTACCATACTTTTCAGGTTTACCGCATTAGCATTCAGCAGCATATTTTCAACTCTGACTTCTTGAATTTCTCGAATAATCTTTGGTTGAATATGAAGAATAATATTTTCCAAGAGAATCGATGCATCTTTTTGACTCAGTTGAGTCACTGGACGAGGTTGAGAGGATATAATCTTCTCAACTCCAGCTAAAAGAGTATCTCCAAAGACTTTTAGATCATCTTTATTTACAAAAGATTATTGATCAGGTAAGGGAGTAGGAAGAGGTACAGTTTCGGGTTGCGATCATGGTTGAGGTTTAGGTTGGGGCTCTGGTTCTAGTTCGGGTTTTGGGTGCACTATTAACTTCAGTTGAAACACAGAAGAGAGATCAATTCTAGTTGTAGTCACTTCCTGTGACTCATTCACATCATAAAAGCATGGGAAAACATATCGAGTGTATATAGAGTATGACTCATTTCCAGGTTCAGATTCAGATTCAGATTCATCAGACTCAGCTGGACTAGTCTGAAGATTTTGAGGTTCCTCCCCCACAAATTGTTCTTCCATTTTAGACACTATAGGCTCAGCAACATGATCAAGATCCACAGGACCAGTTCTGATCTCTTCAACCATTTCTTGCCTTGACAACTAAAATAAAAGTTCCATCATCTCTTCAGCAGAGGGAATTATCTCAAGAACCGACTGTTCCATAGGCAGTGCTTCCACATTGGCTTGATTTTCAATAGTGAGTTCTTCTACACCAGCAAACTCTTCCATGGCTTTTTTCTCTGATTCTGTTACAAAAAAATCTCTTACATCCTCAGATTGGATATCTAGATTAACAACCTCTCTAGAAGTAGGATATTATTCGTCACTAGGAACTACTGAAGTATCTACAGTCCTTTCTTTTTCAACAACAACTTCCTCTCTATGAGGTAATTCAGCAGGAACAACATCATGGGAAACAGTCCTTTCTTTTTCAACAGGAGATGCATCCATTGGAGGTATTTTAGCTTCTTCTCTAAGTGGTAAATTAGCTGCCACTTCCTCTTCTTCTTCAGCATTAGAGTATTCATCCAAATCATCTGGTTCCAAACTAGGATCAGTAAAATTCTTTGGCCTTCTTTGATAATCAACATGATTATACTTCTTATACAATTGATCCTTATTCTCAACCCATTTCTTCTTCCATGGGTTCCAGTTATTTTTCATCCTTCTGATGATAGGCTTGGATATGCAGAACTCAAAATCCTCTAGCTTCTCTTCATTCAGTTCAAAAACTCCTTTTGCAACTAGCATGGCTGAAATCATCCTTGAGTAAAACAACGAGGTGGATTTGGAAGTGACTTTAATCATCTCACATATATGGTTAATGACATACTTGCAAAGATTGATCTTATGGCCATTCTTCAAAAGGTGAATCAAGAACAAATCCTGATACATCATCACAGAAAAATCTCCTTTTCTTGAACTAATCAAATTCTAAAAATAATTGAATAGTGGTCTAGTTTCTCCATCTATCTCTACATCTATAGACCTTCACTGGGTTCCATTACCAGATTAGGTTTCCAAGGCATTTTACAGATCGAAGATGTCGGATGATGGAGGACGGTCTCTCTATTAGTCATCACAAATTCCTTCATGAGGAATCCTTAGGCATGTAGCCCATATCCTTGATGTGAAAGAACATTTCTGACCATTGATCCAGTTGGTCACCATGAAACTTTCTCCATCATCAAAAGAAAACATTACAAATTGGAAAAACTGAGATACCAACCTCAGATAAATAGGTATATCTTTTCTAGAGTACCATTCAAACCATATTTCTTCTCTTAATATTTTTAGGACCAAAGACTTACTAGACAGCAACCACTCATGGAAAATCTATTTTTCAGGTACAATAGTACGGTTAACAAGGTTCGGATTTAGAGGTCCTTCAAGAGCTATCATTGGAGCTATCTTCTTCTTCTTAGAACTGCGCTTCACATGGGTATATGAAGATGGAAACTTCATCCTTGGCATCCACTGAAGGTTCGATCAAGAGAAAGGAAGAGGTTCACAGGTAAGGAGGGTTCGAGAGGAAGAGCAGGAGAGAGTTCGGGTGAGACATCAGGTGAGAGATCGAGTGAAACCTTTATGTTTTTTCATTTGGGAATGTCAAACGTCATAAAAACAAAAATGCGGGAAATAAAATAGCAGTGAAATAAAAAATACCGCAATACAGGTTAAAAATAAATGCATAAATAATATTCTCGGTGAGAATGTGAGTAGGAATTACGATGCGATGAAAAACAGTCATCACAGTGATACAATGACCATTCTGTGCAGTCACGGTGAGATAGTTAAGTGACAAATCGTGAACACAAGGTGTTAACGGTGAGACCGTATGCATTAAATAGTAAATATAAAATAGTGACCGTGAAACCGCAATGTAAAATATAGTAATATATTAAACATTAAGATCAGTAAGATATCTATTTATGATTAATCATACCAATATCATGTATGATGTAGTGTAATCTCTAAGAATTTAATTGATTAGTGAATATATCAGCAAGTTGATATTCAGTACCAATGAATTCTAAAGTGATATCACCTTTTTGGTAATGATCCCTCAAAAAGTGATTTCTTGCATCAATATATTTTGTCCTAGAATGTGAAACATGAATCTTTGAAATGTTAATAGCACTTGTGTTATCACAATTTTTTGGCACATGTCTGAATAGATATCCATAGTCTAGTAATGTGTGTTTCATCAACAAAATTTGTGCACAACAACATCAAGCAGGTATGTATTCAGCTTCTACAGTAGATAATGCAATATAATTTTTTTTCTTACTACACCATGATACTAGTGGCTTTCCTAGAAGGTGACATGTTCCATAGGTGCGTTTTCTATCTAACTTACATCCTGCAAAATCAGCATTAGAATAACAAACTAATTCAAATGATTTTCCTTTCGGATAGAACAATCCTAAATTGGGAGTATACTTGAGGTATTTGAAAATTCTATTTACTGAATTTAAATGTGACTCTTTAGGGTTTTCTTGAAAATGAGTAGACATACATACACTAAATATAATTTCAGGACGACTAGCTGTCAGGTAGAGTAGACTTCCAATCATTCCTCTATAAGTGGTTTGATCAACAGATTTACCACCCTCATCAAGATCCAACTTAACGGTGGTACTCATAGGAGTGTAACTACTTTTAGTTCTATCAAATCCAAAACGTTTTAAAATATCTATAGTATATTTACTATGTGTTAAAATAATTCTATATTCATTTTGAAAGATTTGAAATCTAAGAAAGAATTTATGTTCACCCCTTAAACTAATTTTAAATTCGTTTTGCATCATTTTTTAAAAATTAGTACATAATGTAGTTTTTGAAGATCCAAAAATAATATCATCTACATAAATTTTTACAACTAAAACATCATTATAAATACGTTTTATAAAAAGATTAGGACCAGCTATACCTTTTGTAAAACCATTGGAAATTATAAAAGTACTTATTCTATCATACCAAGCTCTTGGAGCTTGTTTTAAACCATATAAAGATTTTGATAATTTGAAAATATGATTTGGAAAATGAGGGTTTGAAAATATAGGTGGTTTTTCATGAAAAAAATCCTCAGCAATATATCCATTTATGAATGAACTCTTGACATCCATTTGATATAGTTTGAAATTTAGATGTGCAGCATAAGCAAGTAAAATCCTAATGGTTTCTAATCTGGCTACTCGAGCAAAAGTCTCCTTATAGTCAATTCCTTCTTCATGACTATAGAATTGTGCAAATAATCTAGTATTGTTTCTAACTTTATTTCTAGATTCATCTACTTTATTTCTAAACACCCATTTAGTGCCTATGGTTAAAGTGTCCTTAGGTCATTCTACTAGTTTCCAAAATTTATTTCTTTCAAACTGATTGAGTTCTTCATGCATAGAAATTACCCAAAATTCATCATTTATAGCATCATCAATGTTTTTAGGTTCAACATATGAAAAAAAAGTATTGACGTTCTACCTTATTTCTAAGAGAATCTCTAGTCTATGTCCCTCTATCAAGATTACCGACAACATCATCTAAAGGATGATTCTTTAGAATTCTAGTTGATCTAGTAAAGGTAGGACTAGAAATTTCAGGTTCATCTATAGGTTCGGGTTCATTAGGAGAAGACTTTGAAATATATCCAAAACTGGTTGTCTTTATAGCAGGTTCATTGATTTTATCATTAAGGTTCAGAATAGATAAATCTTCTTCAAGATTTTCAACAGATGACTTGGGATAATGTGGATTGGTTTCATCAAATTTGATGTGATCATATTCATCGACACATTTGGTTCTTTTATTAATGACTCTATAGACTTTTTCTAGTTAAAGAATAAACACGAAAAATTCCTTCTTCAATCTTATAAGAAAACTAGTCATGATAATCTTTTGTATTAAGAACAAAAACATTGTGGCCAAAGATGATAAAGTAAGTAACTTTGGGTTTTCTATTGTTCCATAACTCATATGGGGTCTTCTTGAGAATAGATCTTATCAAGACCCTATTAATAATATAACATGTTGTATTCACAGCCTCTGACCACAAATAAATAGGCAGGCCATATTCATTAAGCATGGTTCTAGCAATTTCTTGAAGGGTTCTATTTAATCTTTCTACTACAACATTCTGTTGTTGTTTCCTAGAGGCAAAAAAGTTGTGGCTATATCAATTGTGTGAGAAATAATATTCAAACACTTTATTTTCAAACTCATGTCCATGATCACTTCTCATGGTCTTATTCTTCATTTCACTAAGGTTTTCTACATACTTGGAGTATTTAATAAAGTAAGAACAAGCTTCACTTTTGTGAACTAAGAAGTATACCCATGTATTTCTACAAAAGTCATCTACTCAGATATAGACATAGTGCTTCCCATTTAATCTAGAAACTATAGATGATCCAAACATATCCATGTGAACCAACTTGAGAGGTTGATAAGTTGAAACATATTTCTTTAATTTGAAAGAGATTTTGTGTTGTTTTCCCTTTTGACAGGGATTACCCACTTTGTCATTTGGAAACTGTAGTTTGGGTAAGTATCTAACTAAGTTCTTCATAGTCAGTTTTCTAAGATAGTGTACATTGCGGTGTCTTAATAACTTTTCCCATAACCAAGACTCTTTATGAAAACCATTTAAACAAGTAATATTTTATTTAGCTAAAGAATTCAGATCAACAACATAAATATTCTCATTTATCAATGAAAAAAAATACTAAAACATTTTTAGAATTAAAAACATTACACAAATAAATTTCAAACTTGAAATTAAAACCATCACCAAACAAGTGTGAAATACATAATAGAGTATATTTATGTCCACCAACAAATAAATCTTTAGAAATTAAAACTGAGTTAGTTTTACCAATTTGGCCAAGGCCGATGATCATTCCTTTAGAATTGTCGCCAAAGGTGACATAGCCTCTGTCAACCTTTATTAGACTTTTAAGGAATCAGTAATCTCCAGACATATGGCTTAAACATCCACTATCCAAGTACCATATCTTCTTATGATAACACTTCAATCAGGATTCATACGAAACAGATTTAGATAGGAAATGATTTTGGTACCCAGATCTTCATGGGTCCAGACATGTTAGCAATCAATGATTTTGGTACCCAAATTTTTCTTATGGATATCATATAGTTTGAGTCAAAATATTTTTAAAGATAAAATCTATTTGATCTATAACTATGTGAGTAACTAGTTTAATCAAATGAATTTCCATAACAAGAACTTGCAAGATTTTTTCTAGATTTGGGGGTAAATTTAGTTTTAGTAAACTATCTTTTTCCAGGTTGATAACCTATTCTAGTAGCATATTTCGGTGCCAATTTATTTCTAGTATTTGAGATAGAGTGTCTTTTACATTTGTGAATTTCTCTAAGTCCTTTCTAATTTTTTCATTTGACATTTTCAGTTCAGTTTTTTCATTTAACAGTTGAGCATTTTTCTCTTTTTCAATATTAAGTTATGTTTTAATAGTTGTAGTGAGAGCATGTTGTTTCTTCAATGATTTATATTTATCCTTAAGTTCATTGCATGTCTCTTCCAGCATATTAGAGTATTAAAATAATTCCTTACTAGTCATGATTCCAGAATCTGAGTCAGATTCAGCTCCAAAATAATAGGAATTTAAAGAAGGAGTATCTAAGGTTACCTTAGAAGTGTTTGTTATGAAACACATGTTGGTACGATTATTTTCAGAATCAGACATTTCAGATTCACTTGTGATGTCTTCGTAAGCACTCTACGTAGCCTTCATAGAATTCTTGTGCTTACTATCCTTGTAATCATATTTCTTCTTGAATTTTAACTTTGAGCGGTCTACTTTAATGTGTCCTTTTCTTTTGAACTCGTAGAAAAAAACTTCATCACTTTTATCTGGATTTTTCAAGTCCTTATTATAATGTCCCTTATTGTCATACATTCCCTTGTAACTTGATTTTCTTAAAAATTTCTTCTTACTATAAAATTTCATAAACCATCTGGCTATCTGAGCCATTTCAACATCACCATCAGAGTCCGAAAATTAACATATTGAACTGTCAGTTTGAATTTGAGCTATTTCTTTATCCTTTCTCTTTGAAGCAGTAGTCTTGAAAGCCACTGATTTCCTATTTGGTTATTCATCTTTCTCTTTATTCACCTTGAGTTCTTCCTCATACATCATAAGCTTAACAATGAGTTCATTGAAAGGTAGAGTAGCAATGTCACATGACTCTCTTATTAAAATCAATGTGCCTCCCCATCGATCAGGAAAACATCTCAGTATCATCATAATTTGTTCCTTTTCTAGAATAACCTTTCCAAGTGAATTCATTGTGTTGAATATCTCATTGAACATGAGATACATATCAGAAATAGGTTCATTAGTCTTCATTTTAATATTGTAATATTTAATAGTTAATGTATTCAATCTCATTTCTTTAACATTTGTTGTTCCCTCATGAGAAACACCCAAAGTATCCCAAATTTCATAAGAAGTTTTCCAAGAAGATATTATGTTAAATTCATAATCTCTTAATGCACAATACAAAACATTCATTGCTTTATATTTATTATTGTAAGTTAGTTTAGTAGGTTCATCCCAAGTTGTTCTTTCAGTTTCAGGAATTTTATATTGAGATTATATACCAGTCTAGATATCAAAACCCATTCTTTCCAAATGAATTTTCATTTTAAGTTTCCACTGGGCATAGCTTGTACCATTAATGAAAGGTGGCTGGTTAGTAGCAGCACCCTCTAGTCTATTGTCCATTGCTATATTTCAGAAAGTAAAACTAAAGAGATAAAATTTAGAACTAACATAAATTTAAGATGTTCAAAGATGCAACTAAAATCACAGTTGAAAAACAGAGTGTCTTCAAAACTTGTATAAATAAAAACAACCTCTGATAAGAAATGTTGGTGAGAGTGGATACTCATGAGGGGGGGTGAATTGAGTTCAAATTAATATTTCTGTCAAAATATTTTTTATTGAAATCCCCCAATTTATAAAACAACAGAAACTGTAGTGAATTTATACAGATTTTAAATGTTCACTTAGCTTGTCAAAGATTGATTAGGTCTCAGTTAATTTAACCACAAGATTAAACTAACTTTTGAAACTAACCTATTGATTTACAATATGTGTAAACACATGCTAATTTAACTATCAAGCTAACTTTAAAATGGTTTTGTATTTCAAAGTAACATCACAGGAATATAAAATATATATGTAGTATACATTAAACATAAACTAAAAATGCACAGCAGATATAGAAAGAGGTATAGTTGCAAGCCGAGACATAGTCCTCTCAAATTTATTTAAATTTTATCCACACCCTGGATCAGGGTTAATAACAGTTTAAAAAACTGTCCAGGCCATGCACGGACCTCTACCATAGTTCTTCGTGGGAAACAAAACAAAGATCAGGCCACACAAGGACCTATTCCATAGTTGTTGTGGTTAAAGAAGAGTTAAGAGTTTTGGAGTGAGGATTTCGATATCCTCCAGTTTAGTACAGAAGACAGTGTGTGTGTAAGATATACAGATTACACCAAAATTCTCAAAATTAAATAAACAAATCACTTTGAGAGAACATATAAGAGTTTAGAAAGCTCCAGTGATTAGCAATGCAGCTTTGGACTCGTTGGATTCAGCAGAAATGCTTCTCTGGTTTTTTTGTTGTAAAACATAGTGTCATAGTTCATCATGTGTTCTACAGAAGTGAATATATTATCTTGACTTATGTTCCACCAGTAGTGTTGGGTTGTATGTGTTGGAACTTCTTTGAGGGTCGTTCAATGTCTTCTTCACAGTTGTGCTCAGGATTGTTCTTTGGTTCAGTACAGAGCACTTCGCGTGTGATGTAGAATGTATGTCGAGGCGACTTCAACTTTTTTACTGTAGTTGAGAATTCATTTTATTCAATGAGCACCAGAAATAGGAATGAATCCCTTTCTATAAGTACGAGGTATAGTTTCCTGGCACGCCAAAAACTATCATTAAATAACATTAATTATATTAAAAACATCAAATATGACCGTTAGAAATATTTAAATAATATTGACAAAAAGGTTAAGAAATGGTGTCACGATTTGTTATGTAAATGGTGTGTTCTTCACTGTATGTACTTCACGGTATCTGAGTCACAGTGTGTCCTTCACGGTCTCTGAGTCACGGTTTGTCTTTCACAATGTCTGAGTCATGGTTTGTCCTTCACGGTGTGTTCTTCACGGTGTCATGCTAACTATCATGGTGTATTGAGACTTAGACTTCATAGTGTCTAGTTCACTGGGTCTGTGTCTTACACATAGTCTGTCTTACTGTGTCAAGCATCACGGTGTCTTGATACTTAGCCAAATAACTGTATTTAAACTTAAACAGTAATATGCATATTTGGAATTAAGCTTAACCATTATAAGATAATATAATGTGACACATAAATACAGAGGATTGATAAGATATGTAAATAGTAATGAGATTAATTTACAGTAATATGATTTGTGAATATTAATGAGGGTAATGAACAATAATAAGAATTGTGAATATTAATGAGATTAACGAACAGTAATAAGATTTTTGATCATTAAAACATGATTAATACATGAGGAGTCCAATAATTTCTTACTTAACAACCAATCTTCTATTGTTAAAGTGATTCCTTAGACAAAGTAGGTTCTATAGGGTTTGGTGAAGGAGGTTTCATCTTTATTGTGTTTTCCACAACACATATTGCTGGTTTCCCATCTTTAAAAGGAAATTGTTTGGAGTTGATCCCTGGAACCATTAGCTTCCCGACTATCATTACTCGAGGTTCTAGAAGATCCGTTTAAGAATAAGATCCTTTTCTAAAGCACTTTGTGCCCTCAGCATGGGGTGTTTGTTTCGACCCGTCCCATGAGGCCTTGATGTGACTACCCCAATACCTCCTTCCATAGGCTAGGGGATGGTGACTAGAACTTGAAGACTTTTCTAGAATATGGAAGGAATTTCATTAGAGATTTTTTCACACTCAAAATGGTAAAGTGATGTAAACAACCAAGAAAAGTAAGGTATAAACACGAGTGTAAAGTAAAACCATAAGTACAACTATAAACAGAAAAAAATTGGCTGGAATACAATCTCTAGAAACTGAAAAGAAATTAACAGCTTCCACATCATCCATAGAGCTCTACCTAGAAGGAAGTAGTTGTAATTATAAAGTCGAAGAAGAGGATCATGACTACTCTTATTGCCCCGAGCTCCACCATTTTCTGAAACTCTATAGTCTACCTCAGAGCATTAGTAGTATACCCCATACACACACACATGTTGGTAGAGCCCGTGCATGGGTGAGTATAATAAATCAGTAGGGGACCCTGAAACCCCTGAAGGACTCTTAGTAATCCACAAAAGAAAACATAACAAGAAATACCATAAGGTAATATCAAAATCATCATCAAAATTGTGATGCACAATGAAAAAGAGACTACTCACTATGACGGTATAAATTCAAGGTTACTCGGATAAGGATGACTAGTCATAAATCGAAATCATCTTATCTGTATTAACTCTACTACTGAACCATAGAGGTCAATGTATGCTGACACATATTGGTCGCTAGATGCTGACTTGTATTGGTCGCTGGTGATGACCTGTATTGTTCGATTTTTCTTATTTGTATTGGTCAATGATGCTGAGCAATATTGTTCATTGGTACAGAGGTAGGGATTATTAGTCATACATATAGACCATCCCACTCTAGAGTTTATGATAATGAATCGTATTTTCCAATCTTCTTATTTATGTCACATCCAGCCACTGGATTCCCACATGAAGCACACCAGATCTCTATAAGAATCTGATTCTCAATCCATTAGTCATTTTTCCATATGTACGATGTCCCTCAAAAATTATACCCAAGGGATCGCCTCATCATTGGGGTCCCAATGTGATAGACAACGCGTTGATCGGACACCTGGTTTTAGAGATAAGTGAACTTTTGCAAAAAGGGACCGGTTTGATTCAAGTATGATCCATCCTAGGTCACATGTCAAAATCTGTCAAAACGCACATAGAGTGTCTCCAAAGGACCGCCTTGTCACAAAGGTCGTTATGCCATAGACATCAATTCGATCAGACAACTGGTCTATTAGTTACACCTGTTTCAATGAAACAGGGGTGATCAAACCTCATCTGGCCCATACCAGTAGGGCCCACCAGAATATTGAAAAATGGAAACTTCAAAATAGGGGTCCTAGCGCCACTAGCGGCATGTCAAACAGACTCCCTATTCGTCATTTACAGGTGTTTCATTATTCAGGGGCATGCTGGATTAGGGACCAGACCGACACGGTCCGGTCGGCTCGATACAATGGAACCCGGGGACTACCTTCCCCACCCAGCTCTGACCCATTAGGGGTTGGCCAGGTTTTCGGGGTCTGGCCAAACAGTTTCGGCCTAACTAGTTCTTCTTCCTAAGCTATTGCTTTTGTGGCCCAGCGGGTGGGGCTCGGCCCACCCACACTGTCCTGCAGAGCCACAGGTCCGGCCCGCCCCACTGGGTAGGTCCGGCTTTATTGGCCGACCTACGTCTGGCCCTATTCACCTAAAGGTGGATTGTGTTTTGTAGTTGTCCCCACGGATGTGGGACCGTTTCATCCGGCCAGTGGGGCGCTGCCTCACCACGTGCAATGATCATCCAAATGGTCAACTAGTCTTCAAACAGCAGGGCACGACGTGGGCTCATGCCGCCCACTCCTACTGCTGCCCACTGTCTACAGCTTCTATCGCTACCGGTTCCTATGAGCGCCACCCTTCTCCCGAGCTATCAGCTCTGGCTGGCCGCCTCTGTCCATCGTGGCGCACGACAGTGCACCCCCATCCCACCGCCCGCAACTGGTTGTTGCGGGCCTCCTTTGGTCACTAGCGGCCGCCACCGGCATGGGGCGCCTTCAATTCATTCTGTGGGCCACCAGATGTGCTATGGTTGTTCATTTTTAGTTCATTATATATCTATGATCCTCTCGGACTTCCTATGTCATAGTGTGACCCTCTTTCTCACGTTGTTATCAAAATTGAGGAAAGTTGTCCCCAAAAAACGCAACATGAACCAAGCGGTGGAGGGTCTTGTTTGTTCAGCTCGAACCATCCGCGATAAGATGATAATAAGCGGGAGATTATTTATCTTACATTAAAGATTAAAAAGAACACATTTTCTATATTGTTAAACCAAATCCAAAAATAAACCCCCTACCTGGATGAGATGTTCGCTAACGATGATTGATAAAACCACCTTTTCCATTATCGTCAGTTTTTTATTTCGTGGCAATCATCATCGCTCGCTGAATCCGGTCTCGCCTCCAGGTGGATGTCGTTTTAGGACTTCACCATATTTTCCTCTCTAGGATAAGCCATTCCAAAACTCCACAATAAGATCCATTTAAATAGGAGGGGGGAATGGTGAGTAACATGTTGGAGAATTAATGAGGGTCATTAAATGAATTAATGAACTTCTTTCAATTCACAATAGTGGAGTTATGCATTTGATTATTCAATCTATTAAATGGATTGACAGTTCACAAGACTTTCCACCACCACTCATCCATTGGAAAAAAAATTAACAATTACATGTCATTTTTTTACTCTTTAAAATTTCTCAAAACTATCTTTTCCTCCGGAACAAATGTAGTTGAAGTTAAGCTTCCCTTTGGGGAATCTCGGTGCAACAGATTCAACAGTTCTCTCATATTTCAATTCTGAGCACTAGTTAAAATGTTTTGAAAAATACAACCGAGCGTTTACTGAATATACCTTAAAAAAGATTATAAATTCATTCTAGAGACACTGGGCCTCAAAGTCATGCACCGTAAATTTTTGAAGTATCATAATAATACAATTTAATTTAAAAAATATAAAAAAAATCAGGTTCTTTACATTCTCCTCCCCATGGGGCTTTACATCTTCAAAATCCAAACTATGTTGTACCTACATTTTACGGGTACTGGGAACGCATATGAGCCTCTAGCTCTCATGTGATCTCATGGACATTCCTGTTCTCCACAAAACATGCACCAGAGGTATTGACCATCCATAAATGATCTCCTCCTATTGATCCTCCATTTCAACCGAGTACTTTGCAAAAGTCACAATGTTTTCAATCTGTAGCACTCCATGGTCTATGACGTGAGAAAGTTCATGCATGTATCTTCTCAACTGTGATACATGGAAGACTTTTTGCACTCTATCCAACTATAGTGGAAGTTCCAAGCAATACTACAGCTTTCTAATTCTACAAAGTATGAGGAATGATCTGATAAAACTCGGTGTGTGGTTTTTTCTTCGGCCAAATCCTTGTAGTCCCCGTTGTGGGGAAACTCGCAAGAATATGTGGTCCACCTCTTATAACTCCATCATTATCCATCGCCTATTAGTATAGGACTTATGTTGGATATGTTCAGACTTAATCTACTATATGATGAACCGAACCATCTCAGTGGTTGCATGAACCATCTCTGGGTCCACGAGTGATAGCTCTCCTGGATCTGTCCATCAAAAGGGCAGTCTGCATGGTCATTCATACAACACCTCAAAAGGGGCTATACAAATGGTGGATTGATAGTTTTTGTTTTAAACAAACTCCTCCCAATGTAGGTGGTCTTCTAAACTATGACCAAAAGCTAGGACACATGAACAAATCATGTCCTCCATGGTCGGAATGGTCTGCTTAGTCAGACCAATTATCTGCCGGTGACGAGCTGTGCTCAAGCGTTGATGAATCCCGAAAGCCTCCTGTAATGGTTTCAACAACTAGGATGTGATGCATGCATCCCGGTCTGAGAAAATCATCGAAGGCACCCCGAAATGTTTCATGATCTCATGAATGTAGATCCATCTCAAGCTCTCTAATGAACCCTTCTCTCGAATTGAAAGGAAGTGGGCCGACTTGGTGAGTTTTTCAATCATCACCCTGAGGGTATAGTTCCCTATGGATGTACATGGAAACCTCATAACAAAGTCTGTTGATATCCCTTCACACTTCCACTGGTGAATCTCGAGGGGTTGAGTCATGTCGACTGGTACCTGGAGATCAGCCATCAATTGTTGGCAAGTGAGGCATCTAGAAACAAACTTCTCCACAAATTTCATCATCCCCTACCACCAGTACTGATGCGAGAGGTACTGATACATCTTCATCAAGCATGTATGTACTACCAAGGGGTATTTATGGAACTCCCTTAGAACCTCCTCTCATAGCTCCACTACTACAACTGTATGTCCTTTGAAAAGGATAGTGTGCTCCCCACCATCAGAATATCCTTCAGATGCAGATCCTAAGGATATCTGAGGATGTGTAGTCTTTTAGCTATTGTTTCCAAGTTGCATCTCCCTAAATTGATGAAGGAGTGGAGGGGAAACTACCATCGACTTGAGGTAGACTGTATCACCTCTATCCACATAGGATATCTGTAGTGTTCCTAACTTCTCTAAAGCCTCATTCAGTAACTGCTAACATGATCTCCGAATAAGTGAATCGGCCACTACGTTCCCCTTATCGGTAGTATGCACTATCTCAAATTCAAATTCCTATAGGAACCCTATCCAATGTCGATGTCTCAGATTTAGATCTTTCTGTGAAAAGATATATTCGAGACTCTTTTGGTCTGAGTAAACAATGAACCGATCACCCATAAAATAGTGTCACCAAATCATCAATGTGAAGACTACCACTGGGACCTCTCTGTCATGAGTCACATAAACTTTATCATGAGTCCTCAGTTTTCATGAGCCACAATCAATCACCACATTTTCCTCTATCAAGACAAAAATGTGTCTGCTCTCTGATGCATCATGGTATACTACGTAGTTAGTTCCCTCCTCCAGCAACCTTTGTTTGGGAGTGCTGGTCAAGCTCTACCTCATCTATTGAGAGATCTGATGTAATGCCACTGACCACAAGAAGGGTTTCCCCTTCTTCGTCAAGGCAGTCATAGGTGCTACTACTCTGGAGAAATTGGGTATGAATCTCTGATTGTATCCTGCCAATCCAAGAAATCTTGGCACCCCAGTAACACTCCTGAGAGGATCCCAAGAAAATACTTCCTTGTACTTTGTTGGATCCACTAAAACTCTATCCTCAGAGATTACATGTCCCAAAAAGTTGACCTTCCATATCTAGAACTCACACTTTGAGAGATTCCTATATAACTAGTGCTCCTGGAGTGTGTCCAGAACCATCCACTAGTGTACAGTTTGATCTTACTCAGATGATGGTTACAACAACTTGTCTTCGATGAACACCACCATTAAGTGATCAATGAATGGCATGAAGTTCTTTTTCAGGAGCCACATGAACACTACTATAGAATTGGTCACACAAAAAGGCATCACCATGAGCTCTTAATCGACATAATGACTTCAGAAGGCTGTATTTGGTATGCCATCATCTCATACCATGAGTTGGTGATAGCCTGATCTGATTTTTATCTTTGATAACCACTTATCTACTTTTATGTGCTCAAATAGATCATTAATCCTCAGTACAAGATACTTGTTCCTCACAGTCACTGGGTTTAGGTTCCAGAAGTCCACACATAGCCTCAAACATCTGTCTGCGTTATTGGAAAGCAACACCAGGGATGCCCATGGAGAAACATTGGGCCTTACAAATCCCTTCCTCTGTTAGTCCTCTAAATGTACCCTTACCACCCGAGGCTCCTCAGGGGCCATCCAATATGGTGGTGTAGATATCGGGGATGTTATTGGGTACAAGTCAATGTGAAATTCTACCTCTCTAAGAGCTGGTAGTCCTGGGACATCTTCTGGAAAGACACCCTTATACTACTCCAAAACCATTAGAGACTGTGGAATCTCCTCATCCACCATGTCAAAGGTCATGCCAGTCATCTAATATGTATTTAGATGGACCCTCCTGAGCGCAAGTTCATCTCATTCTACTTTAGTTTCTCTCTCACCAATAATTGAAAAGTGGCCTCCATCTCCAAGCGTACATCGCTCTATACATCTCAAGCAGTCAATATAGGTGTGAGCTAATGATAGATGGTCCATACCACGAATGAAAATGTAGGGATTCAATGCCACTACTAGAAGATCCCATTTGAAACTATTTCCTTCGACAGTAAGGTTACACTATCAGCACCAGTGTGTGACTGTTGAATCTCCTAACATAAGAGTATCTAAATGAAAAAGTCATGCTAAACGTTTAGTAAGAATCTAAGATTCCCGAACTAAGTTTGCGGAAAAGAAAAATTGGCTAGAACCTATTTCAATAAGAATTAATGCTAAAGTAGAGAAGATACAGATTGTACCTCGTATCATATCAGGGATGTAAGGATAGTGAGCCTTTACTTCCTATAGTTGGGTCTATTCTCGTCCACCTACTTTCTAAGAACATGGAGGACCACCTGGGGGTGGTGGTGGTAGTGCCTGGTGACCCCAACCACCACTCAATGCATGTATGACTCCTCTGCCTCGTATGATTCATGGATGAAGCTCATGATCATACTATTACCGCTGCCTTCATGGCCCATCCACCATTTTCCAATCATCTGTGCGGTAATTCTGATATTCATGAGCTTTGTGACCATGTCTCCATAGTAAAAATAGATCACAACTCACTGGTTTCTCCCTCGACCTATCTAGCCTCGCACCTCGGACCATGTTTCCAAGGGTCACCCGTCAAAAGGTCAAACACAATTTTGATTCTACGATGTTTTTCTACTTTCATTTGTAGATGACTCTACTACATGTCATCTGGTAGGAGCTCTCACTTTCGATACCTGATTAGAAATGAGTCACTCCATTAGAAAATCTATCTCTACCACCCTAGAGTGTGTTGGGATGCTAAGAGAAACTATCGCAACTCTGATGTCTCATCAGATCCCCTAATCAATGATCCGGTACCTTATTTAGGGGTCTCATACTATGTTTGTGGAGTACCGGGAGAGGTCAGTAATTCTCGCCGACTACTGACCCACAGTCTATCTTCCCTGTTACAGATGAAACAACTCCTAAATATGCATTGTGCATAGTGTCACTGGAACAAACTCTGCCCCAAGAAAGGCTCTCGATGTCCAACCAAGTGAGGGTCATATCATCATGCACCTAGAGCATCAAGCTCCACCATCTTCATGTCAATCCCTGAATAAGGCTAGAAACCAAGACCTCCATCTTCTCGGTGGGTGTCTCTAATAAGAAAATGACTGGAAAATTCACCTCAAGATAGTCCTCTGCTTTATAGGGGTCTGTCTCACCTTGAAACCTTGAAGGCCTCTATCTCAGGAACTCATGAGATACACTCAGTCATCATCCATGATTGACTGGTAGTATATGCTTCTCAATGGGTCGTGGTGATGCTAGTACACCCCACAAAGGTTCCATCACTATTACTACTCCATGTACAAATCCCTCATCACATGGTGGGCCACATTCATGATCTCTAACGAGAATCTTGGTTGGCTGTCTACATGGAGGCATCCTGTAAGAAACATATGTGCCACTGTCAACACGTTATACCTGGTGAGATGACTCAATAAAGATCAAGAGAACCTTTCAATAGAGTAGAAACCAGTGTCATCATGTACCTAGTATGAAAATAGAATTCAGGGTCTTGGTGTATGGTCAAGTCGGCCTCGGAACCAACACTATACTCTCGGTACTAAAAACCAAACACAAGAGACTTTACACCATTACCTCATTAAAAGTAGACTCTTATTTCTTTTGGTAGAACCAACCCCCCATGGATACAACCTTGTCACGACCCATCCCACGGGGCTCATACATGACTACCCCAAGCCTGACTTCAATAGGCCAGGGGTTGGTGACTAGCACCTGAAGGCTTTTCTCAAATAGGGAAGGCATTGACTTAAAGATCTGTACACACTCAAAAGGGGTAGCTGAAGTAAGAAACCAATAAAAGTAAGGTATAACCACTAGAGTAAAGTAAAAACACTAGTACAACTATAAACATAAAACATTGGGCCAGAATAGAAGCCCAAGAAAATGAAACGAATGTCAAAAACTGATTAATATTCTTTAGAGCTCATCCTGGAGTGTAGTAGCTATAAGTATGATGTTGAAGAAGAGGATGTCGACTACTCCTATCACCCAAAGCTCCACCAATCCCCAAACCTCCATAGACTACCTCAATGTTTCATTAGTCTTCACTAGATGCAGACACGTGCAGGCAGAGCCTGTGTAGGGGTGAGTATAACAACTCAGTTGGTGACCCCAAGACACCCGAAGGTCTCTCAGTAATCCCCAAATGAAAATATCCAAAGAAATACAACAAGGTTATATCCGAATAATGATCAAAATCATGAAGCACAATGAAAAAAATATCCCTCACTCTAACGGTATAACTTCAAGGTGACTGGTATAGGAATTAATAGTCATAAAGATAGACCAACTTATCTGTATTAACTCTTCTGCTGACATGTATAGGTCACTCTATGCTGACCCGTATTGGGTGCTAGATGCTTACCAGTATTGGTCACTACTGCAGACCCATATTGGCCGTTGGAGTAGACCCGTATTGGTCGGTGGTGATAACCCGTATTGGTTTCTAGTATAGAGGAAGGGATGATTAGTCGTACAACAAGAACATCCCACTCTGGAGTTTCTGATGCTGACCTGTATCGGTCTCTCTTCTTCTTCATGTCACAGCCAGCTACTGGATTCCCACACGTTGCATGCCTGATATCTAGAAGACTCTTCTCCTCATGCCAAATGTAATATTTCAATAGGTACTATGTCTCTAAAATATCTTACCCAATGGACCACCCAATCATAGGTGTCCCAACGTGATAGATGGTGCGTTGATCGGATGCCCGGTCTGTGAGTTAAGGGCACTTTTGTAAAAAGTGCCCGGTTGGATTCAAGCCTGATCCAACCTAGGTCGCACGTCAAAATCTATAAAAACTCAAGTAGAGTGTCTCTAGAGGTCCATTTTTTACCAATGGTCCATATGCCACATACGGTGCATCCATCAGACGCCTTGCCTGTTAGTTACACCCCTTTCCGTGAAACAGCGGTGATCGGACCTCGTCCGGCCCGACTTGGTCGGGCCAGCCGGAATATTCCAAATGTAACGCTTCTAAAAATGAGTTCCAAAACCAAATAATTCATGAAAAATTGACACGTATTTTTTCATTTATTGGTGTTTCTTCATTCGTAGGCCGGTTGGGTCTAGGCCTGGTCTGACTCGGTCCGGCCGGCCCGACGCAACGGGTCATGGGGTCTGGCTCGTTAAGGGTCGTCCAGGTTCACTGGGTCCAGCCCATCAGGTATGGCTCATATTTTTTGCGGGCACATTCCATGGTTGGCTTGGCACATCGAGTGGGGCTTGGCCCACTCGCACTGGCATGATGGGCCACGGTTCTGGCTCGCTCGACCGTTGGTTTGGCCCGATTTTCCTGAAGGCTGTCTGTTTTTTCCAGTGGTCCCTGTGGATGTGGGGCCGTTTGGTCTAGACGGTGGGGTGCTACCCCACCACATGAAACAATATTTCAGATGGTCGACCGGTCTTCAGCTGATGTGATATGGAAATGGGACACTCCTCCCCTCCTGTAATGTCCTACTGGTGGTGGCTACTACCACCAGCGGTGCCTTCTGGTGCCTCCCTTCTCTAGTGTGGTCGGATCATGGTAGCTACCTCTGACCACCAAAATTCCCAACAACACATCGCCTTCCTACTACACCTGTCTGATTACCACGGGCCTCCCCCAGCCACTGATGGCTGCTGCCGGCATGGCGTGCCAGCGGTTCTTTTCGCGGGACACCGGACAAGCTCTAGTGGTCCGTTTGTGGTGTTGTATGTGCCTATGAGCCTCCTGGACTGCCGCCGTCACTGCGTGACCCTCTGTCTCACATTTTCATCAAAATTGAGGATTGGTTTCCACAAAAAACACTACATGAATGAAACGGCGGAGGGTCCGAGCCTTGTTTGTTTGGCCCACGCCCTCCTTGTTAACATGATAATATAAAGGTGGATATTAATATAACACTAAAGATTAAATATAATCATTTCTATAATGATAAAAAAATCAGAACATAAAACCACTCCCCAGATGAGACGTCCACTGACAAAGATCGATGAAACCTCCTTCGTCATTGTAGTGGGTTCTTGATTCGATGGCTCTCATCACCACTTCCCGAATCTGGTCTCATCCTCCAACTGGATGTCACTGCAAGACTTCTCCAGATTTTCTTCATTTGGAGAAGTCGTACCAAAACACCACCCCGTGCTCCATTTAGGTAGGAGGGGGAAAGCTGAGTGACACATTTAAGAATTAATGAGGCCCAATAAATGAATTAATGAACCTATTTTAATTTACAATAGCGGTGGTGCACAGTTGATGAGTCAAGCCATTAAATGTCTTGGAAAGTCAATAGTCCTACCACCACTGCTTATCCATTGGAGAAAAAGGAAATAAAATAACTATTACATGTTATTTTATTTCTCTTTAAAAATTCCAAAAATTAATTTTTCCCCAACCAACTATGGTCAATGTGAATATTTCCTTAAATGAATCCGGAAATTGAAGATTTAATCGTGCTCGCATGTTTCAATTCTGAGCACCAGATCAAATGTTTATAAAACAACACCCGCACGTTTATTGAACACACCTTAAAATAATATCAGAAATTCATTTTGGGAACATTGGTCCTCAGAATCACATGCCGTAAATTTTTAGAGGGTTTTATTAATCAAAAATAATTAAAAACAATTACATAGAATATTTAGGTATTTACAGGTGTCTTCGATCTAGTCACCCAATATAAGTCAAAGGATACATGAATGTTTTTTGCACTTACAACCTCAGGTGTTCCAGGTCTGAAGGCCTGGAAATCCATACAATAATTATCTCTCTGATCATATAGAATACTCACATGATGGGGTCACAAGATAAGTTCACTTTCATGGATACCGAGTCTAGGGAGCACTAGTTCCCCTAGTTTTCATTATTGAACCCAAGCAGAATCCAAGAAAAATCTCTTCTTTGGAAAAAATGAGATACCTAATGTTATTTCATGGGTATTTAGATAATTCATATATATATTTTTTCTGGAAGAAGAACGTTATAGAGAATGTGGTGAACCTTATGTCTCAATGTATTAATACCATTATCTCCTATGCTAATGGTGAGGTGTAGTTATCCTTCATTTACACTAGCACAAAAGTTCAGGGGAGGTTGTATCTTTGGTAGTTCCGGGGATCCTTCCAATATATAAACCTACTATGGTTTTTGGGTGGGGTCATCAACTTGATCATGGATCTATAAGAGAATATGGGTGGCTCTTCCATATTCAATGCCTGTATGAAGGACTTCTATGATTTCTTTTCTTATGTGGGGCTTCTAGACATGGGTTTAATTTGTAACATGTTCACTTGGTGTAACAATTTTAGGGGATCTATCTAGATATGGATTTGTCAAGAAATATGTATCTTGAACCTCCAATCCCTTGACTCCTATGCTCGGGCGACGATCACCCACTTGCCTCACTATATTGCACAACATGCTCCATTTCTTGTTGAGCATAGAAATGACATATCTAAAAAGTT
The DNA here is from genome assembly GCA_963277665.1 of Viscum album. Lineage (NCBI taxonomy): Eukaryota > Viridiplantae > Streptophyta > Magnoliopsida > Santalales > Viscaceae > Viscum > Viscum album. The sequence continues at coordinate 324,270,390 of OY728144.1, read as the reverse complement.
GGCCATCCACCACTCCAATATTTGGTAGCATGATGATAGTTTCATGCATATTTTGAAACTATCATGGGACCGTGATGAGGGAAAATGGTCATGGTGTAGCTGTGGTAATAATCTAAAATTTCCTAAAAGGATATTCTAGGATAGATGTATATCATCCCAAATGATATTCCAGGTGTTGAAAGTATTCATACAGACATAGAGATGAGGGTGGAGGTTCTTTAGACTATTTGTGATGAGAATAGATTTACTATCCTATGTGAAAAGTGCAAATTTCTTACTGAGAAGCTGTTTGATATTGAAGTGGAATAAAAATAGGGATCTCAGGTGAGATGGATGAAGGAGGGAGATCACAACTGTATCTTCATCCATGCATGTTTTAAAGAAAAGAGTATAATGAAGCTCAATATTAACCTTATTAATGGAGTCTTTTCCATTTATGAGGATGTCATGAGTGAGTTGGCACTAGAGCACTTTGATAGACTTTTGGATGGGGAGGATACCTATAGATATGAGGAGTTTCAACATGTTGAAAAATATGTGTCATTTATGTGGTGCATCCCCAGTAATTGGGGAGTCTGGAGAACAAGTTTTGATGGCTATACCAAATGAGGAAACAAAGGATATGGTAATGGTAATTCCCCATGGAAGATCATTAGGGCCAAGTGTATTTTTGAGAGAATTATATGCACCCTCTTTGGAAATTTTTGGCCCTCAGGTGGTTGAGGTACTTCGGGACATTTTTTTGCAGATCCCCCACTATGGGTATGTGTGTATCTAGGTTGGTTCTTATTCCAATGGTTAAGGACCACAACATCGTCGAGAAATATATACCAATATGCATTTGTAATGTGTCCAAAACAATCTTGAAAGGTCACTGCTAGAAGACAAATTTGGGTGATTCCATGGATGGTATCTAGAGAGAAAGTAGGTTTTTTCAAGATCCAATGAAATTAAAGGGCGGTTGGGACTACTAGTGAGCTGGCTCATCACATTAAAAAAAGAATAATTTGATCAATGGTCATCCTCTAGGTTGATATGGATAAATCAGATGACATGGTGTAATGATGTTTTATTGTCCTTGTGATGTGATATTTTGGTTTCCAAAAATGGTTTTGAGACCTCTATTTCAAGTGAAACTCCTCCCCAGGGGTGACCATATCTCTTAAAGTAAAATATTTTGGTTTTTGTAAATTTTTTCATGATATTTGGAAGGGTGATCTATTGTCTCCAAGCCTTTTTATCTTGGGTCAAGACACTTTTTTTATAAAATATTCATAGAGCCAAGGAGGGTGGAAGATTGTTTATATAAATCAATAGAAATGGAATGGTTGACCTATCTCATTTAATGATTGTAGATGACATTTTAATTTTCATTAATTATAGGTGGATATCCTTAAGGGGTATCATGGAGATATTTTCAGCATACAGTTTCTTGAGAAGAATGTTTATTAATACAAGGATGCTTCATGTCTTTATTCCTAATAAGTGATCATGAAGTTGATGTAGGGACATCAACAACATCCTGGGTTGCCATAATAAGCAACCACCAATGATTTACCTTGACTATCCTCTATCTTATGGGAATATCAGGAATAATTTCAGTGATTCTATGGTTTTGTCCATTCCTATGAATTTGTTTCATCCATAAAACCTCCTAAAGAGACCATAGCGTGGATTGAGAATATTATGACAACATTCCTATGTGATTCTAACCATACAGACTTATGACATTGGGAAACTTAGGCATATTTATTGAAACTCTTTGAAAATGGTGGAGTGGGGTTACGTGATCTCACGGAATCCATGCAAGAAATGCAAGAACTTCATGCTTGTGATATTAGGTTAGGGTACTTATTATGGGCTTCCTTCTTTAGTGTGCAATATGAGGAGAATAGGGTGGCCATTGATACTCGATGGCCACACCTCTTGGTCCTTACGAGGTTCACATTCCATCATCTTGATGAACTTCATGGCTCAACCCGACACATCATTGGAAAGGATGTCCGCATCATTTAGAAATAAAAAATGGGTGGGTGAGAGGTTTTTATTCCCTTGTTTCCCCACACCAGACATATATTATATTGAATTAAGTGACCATAATGTCTTGATTCAGTTGTTTATAGATCATGAGTAGAATAGGGTGTTCAATGACATTTCCTTGAATTATCAAGACAATAGATGTTGGTTCATGGGATTAAGCTCTCGAATGTTTATCTCATGGGAGTACAGAAATATGATGCATACCAAGAAATATTTTTATGAGTGGGATTTAATAGTTTGGTGTAATGATATTCCATTGAATATGAGCTTTTTTGTATGGTGCATTATGAACCATGCTATTTCAACAGATGAGTATATCCAAAGTAAGGGTATTCACTTGGCTTCTAATTGTTCTTATATAAGAATCCACGGAAAAAATCAATGGGGCATGTCATCTTGTAATGTAATTGTGTGATAATCTATGGTATCTCTTCACTCCACCACCCTGCCTCAATCATGGATAGTTATGTTTTAAAAGCTTCTTGGGCACCTGGGACCATGGTATGAATTGAATGGTTGTGGAATTCATTTTTTGTACTATTATCCATTTATCTATTTGCTGGACCATTTGGGAGGCTCAGATTCAAGAATGAGTGGGTGGATGTCTCTCTCTATTATATCCTCAAATGTGGTTAAAGGATCTTATATTCGAACTGGGTTCATTAATGTATTGGGTACATCATTTGTTTTCAATTTGAAACATACTCAACGGACCCTATGTGTTTGGCGGGTTGGGAGGTCAGTGGATTAGATGGATACCCCCACCAAGTAGTTTTTAGATAAATGAGGATATATATATCTCATGAATGGGACCATGATAGGTAGCAGGGTTCTTTGTGACATAGATGGGTTGGTTGTGTTCAAATTCGTCATATTTGTTTTGCATCGGTTCTTCTTTGTGTTAGTTGGCATGAGCGCTGAATAGTGGCCTCAGGGTCTACATGAGGTTTGGGTTTCAAGTGGTCGAGTTTGAGTATGATTCTAATGTTCTAGTGAGAAAGGTCAAGGGGAATTATGAGGATCCTTGGTACCTAGTTTATGTGATCAGGAAATGTTTCATAGAGATCGACCAAGGGCATATTATTCAACATAGTCATAGGGAGGCTAATTTTGATGCGGATGAACATACCCATAATGGTAGGCCGAATGAGGAGCTCGTTATCTACGATGGTTTGTGCTTGATGGAATTGGAGTGAAAGGATTTTTTCTAAGGTTGTTCAATTGGATTTCACCATTTCAACCCCCTTGAGATCAAATGTTTGTCGGTTTTTACAACTTTATAATTTATAATAAAAAATAAGATTTTCATTCAGTTATAATATCCATCAAATGAAGGATGAATGGTTGTACATATATTTAATTCATCACCCATTAAATTCATAACACCTTTGAAAACAATTAATTGAAAATACAATTATGATAATATAAAACAGAGAGAGTAATTCCATGAGACGTCACTATATAGATAGTATACATTTGTGGAAGTTGATCTGAATACATTTTATCTTGAATGGGAAAGAAATGTAGAGAATTAGTTAACTGGTCAATAATAATCCTTATCAAATTATTATGTCAAGAAGAGTTTTTAGAAATCCCACTTTAAAATCAATTGATATATTTCCCCATTTCCACTATGAAACTAGAAAATGATAACGAATCCCCTTCATCAATTTTAAACATTCTTTAACATGATTAGACAAAAAAACCTTTCTTGGTAAATTCCAAAATATCTCTTTACAATCAATCCATCACGGAGTACTAGTCCATGTCTCTTTAAAAAATATTGTTACTAGGATGAATGGAAAATGATGAACTATGAGATTAACTTGAAAATTTCCTCTTCAACATGGAAATATAGGGATCATGAAAACACTTTCCAAATATGAAAATTCATTCTTTATCAATATTAAATTCATGAAACAAACCCCTATTTACCAATTCTATGTTTTCTTGTAAAACATGATCCTCTGTATAGAGTGAATAATTATTTCTTATAGAGAAACAAATAGTGACAAATATAACATGAAAGGAAAATTTCTTGCATTAACACAATATAGAAAAATATTAATAAAATAATTAATCGAAGGTTCATAATCTAAATATAACACGGTTAATGAGAAATTATTTTTTGAAATCAATGCATCGATTGATTTGTTTTCTTGGAAATGGATTGTACATTTATAATCTAGGATTATCAGTCTACCATTTTCGATTAATATATTTTTGAGTGATTATATAATTAAATTATTTTGGATCAGTAGGTATCTTGCACTTTACACCATTGAAATTATTTCCTTAAATTTTAAAAGAAAAATCGACAACTATTTCAGAATATTTTTTTATATAATTTTAAAAATGTTGTTTCATTTTCAATGAAGCGTAAAAAATTACCTATTCATTCTACATCAAAAAATAATAATATTCTTTAATGAAGATTAATTTTATAATAGAAAATCAGTATTTCATGAGGGTTGGGATAAAATTGGTAAATTGTATAAATATTTTATTAAGTATGTAAAAACAATCAGCACAATATTTCAACTAGATGAATTTAACTCCTTTTTGAGGTAACTTAGCCAGTGGGAGAGACAATAAAGTTATTTTTTATCAAAAAAATAGTAGTAACCTAATAATCCAAAAATCATTGATTTAGTTTTACATTTTTTGGTCTTGCACACTTCTTAAAAACATTATTTTTATAAGGATCAGAAATAATGTCATAAATGGAGAAAATATTAATAAATAAATAAAACTATTGTAACTATAGTTAACACTTCCAAAAAAATTTATATAGATTCATTTCTGTTTTGGTATTAAAAACAATCTTTAGGTGTCTTTCATTGTCATTATGTTTTATAGAATACACTAATATATCATTAAGAAACACAACCTGAAACTAATCTTATAACTCATGAAAAATGGTATTCATTCGAGAAAATATAGGTATTGAATTATATAACCATAAGAATAAATAAAAACTCGTAGTGATCATATCTAAAATGAAATGTAGTCTTTGGAAGATAATCCTTCTTCTCCTTCAAATAATGTTACCCAAACCCGAGATCAAATTGTTCAAAAGTTTTATTGTCCCTAGAGCCGATGAAACAATTCACTGATATGACACAACGATTAATTCTTCACAATAGTGATTTAATTCAAACTACTATAATCAAGAAACGTTTCATTGAACCACTATTATTTGTATCCAATAAGACTTGAACACACTATGGGAATTTATTGGATGAATTAAAACCTTATCCCGAGACTCCTAAAATTTATTTTTCAATTATAATGGTTCTTCATGATCAATTCAATAATGGGGCTTTGAAATAACCTTAAATCAATTACTTGGTCAATAATATAATTAACCTATCGATCGGGATTAACACATGGTAAATCAGTAGGAAAATATCAATACATGTATACCCTACTAGGAAATAATAAATCTAATCAATTTCAATTTTTTTTCAAAAATGTATTCTATGTAAAATAAAATTTTATTTCTAATAAATTTCACTGATTATTGATATGTTTAAAAAGTTATTATATCAATTCAAAAATAAATATTTGACCTACAAAATATATTACAATGAAAATTTTAAATCCAATTCGTACTCAAAATAATAATAGAAGTTACCATGGGATTTTCGTCAAAATTTAACGGGAATACCGTTCCAATTGTAAGAAGAATAATATTCATATAAATCATGGTTTCATAAATAATTCTACCTAGAGTTCTCACCAAAATTTCCATCATATATTCAGGAGTGAATAATACCAATTTTCTGGAAAATGTATTCAAAATGTTTGAATCTGAGGATCCAAACTCAAGGAGGGGTTTTTCATAATTAAAATAAATCAGTATTAGTCATGTCACCACTTTGTTTAAAGACTCAACAAAAAACATAATTGAGGAAAAATATTTTTCCATTTACATTTTTCTCAATCATAATGATTTATATCCTGATTTACTAAAATTGGGAAAAAATTAGAATAATATTTAAAATCAATGAAATTAATGATTCTTTCAACCAACATGTTATTATTTATTTGATTATTTTCCTACGTCCATGAAAACTATTACCCAAATTGTCAAATGTAAATAATTTGTTGTGGTTTCATAAAATATCACCCATGGTGAATTTAATAACATATAACATAAAGTACAAATATATTTTTCTTACCACTATATTTCCTAGAAGTATTCTTTCCAATTTCATAGAAGGTAGACCTTTTATTTTACTTTTTTTTCAAGAAATAAATTATAATTGAAAAACTACATTTCTATCATCTCATCGTATTAAAAAATTTATAGCAACTTTTTAACTCAAAATATTCATACCCACATTAATATCATAGCTTCAGTTATGATATAAACAATTAATTTTATTTTCATTATCCATGAATTTTTTTACATACCACCAAATGTAGGTGACGTTTTCTTTATACACAACCACTAAAACCTATTCAAATTTAATCAATTCAATTTATTTATTTTATATATTATGTCAATCATGCTTTTAAAAAAGGATCAATAAAATTATTCGAAATTACATCCCATTACGATATATAAATATCTTCACATTAATTTTTATTCATAATCATGGTCCATAATTTATTAGATTCAACTTTAAAATAATAAAACAGATATACTTATCATTTAAGATCTGAACATCCCATGACATCAAATATCATATCTAAATATTTCACCTATCATTTAGCAACACTTGGTCAGAGCAATGACAAAAAAATTGGGTTGTGAAATATAATAAAATATACTACCATCATCATATTCTCCAATAGTATACCATCTAACTCTTTTTAAACTACTCTACAACCATTTAAATCAAATTCCAACTAATTAATGATTATAAAAAAACTCATTTCTAATTAAAACCTTTATAGGTTACTGATTTGGAAGGATATCATCCCCTAAATTCCATCATACATCATCTTCCATGTTATCTCTATATAAAATTATTGTAACAAACGTAGTGTAGAAAATGTTATAAGGAAATCATCAAATTATTTATCATTTCAACATAACCAAAGTGAAAAATATATTTAGGCCATTGTATTAATGTTATCCTTACCTGTTCTATAATCTAACCCTTTCTGTAAAACCGAATACAAGGACATGACATAAAACATTATATATACTAGGGCCACTATTATAGACTTTATTTTAATACATTCCCAAAGATCATGTTGGTTTATATGATTTGGTAAATAGATCATAACTCTTAAATTAAAACCTCATATAAATATAATGTGGGAAATTCAAATTAGTATTCATTTTCCAATAATAAATATCATTGAAAAAGAAAAATGTTATACTTTAATGAAAATTATTTATGACTCTGAATTTGAATACTTATTCTACCTTACTCATAATTAAGCCCCATAAAAAAATTCGAAAAATGGTATGGCCAAATAATATTATGCTTTGAGAAAATAAAAACTAAAACCATTAGAACATGATTACATATAAAAATTTTATTGTTTCAAAATAAACTATATGTTCTAAATATATTTTTTTTACCTGAGAGGTCTACTTTTATGCCCAAATAAATTCAATTTTTTTGAAAGAAATATTAATTGGACAAATTAAAAACATAATGGTTTTCTGAAACCATTATTAACACATTATTTTTTTTACAGATATACTTTCAATCCTATAAATTAACATTTACATTATATTTAATATAAATCAATATCCTAACATGAGAAATCAGAAGATTATCATAAAAATATAGAAAACATGTTGGTTAAACATGTAGTTTAATTGGGAATTTATTTTCTAACCACACATAGATTCTCTCTAACAATCTGAGTAACACTATGGTCAACTTTCATTCCCATTACATTTTAACACCATCACCAACCCACCTATGCTATGTTTATTATTGAACCACCAATCATTGGTTATGGAAAAACCAACCATTTTTTTATTTATAACACAACCAATTATCGCTAGTTAATAAAATAACCTTGAATATTTGTTTTATAATGGAACTAAAATACATTAAAAAAATTCGATGACCATAACAAATTCACCACACATAGAAGATCATAATTTGAAAAATTATATTCAGAAAAATATTCTTTTAATTAATAAGAATACAATTTAATATATTGATTTAGGCATTCCATTATTAAAAACACTCTAAAAATAAAAAGAATATAAAGAGAGAAGTCTTTTATTAGAATAATACTACAATTATTTAAATTTAATTAAAAAATGATAACAATCCAAACAATGGTAAATGTTGTTGTCGATGTATACATAAAAATAATAGATTTGTCTTGTATTTTTGTGAAGACTATCAAAACATTACATAAAAATATACATTTAGAAAAAAAATAAAATAAAATTTGAAAGAAAAATAATTCTCCTATTATAGTGATTTTATTTCTATAAAATAATTTTAATAATATGAAATGTAATAAAAATAGATTTTAAGGGGAAACATTGAATGGGGATTTTTAGAATTATGTAATTTACCTTGAGTTTGAATTCTAACGTACATTATTTATCATACTAGATGATAAACTAATATTAATTATTTACATGATTCAAAAAAAATTAATGACTATTATTCCTTTTATATCAATTTATATAATTATATAATAAATAATACTCAATTAATTTTTTGTAAGAACTTTATATGATATTCAGTTGATATGTCCAAACTGAATTTGTAGGTAATATATTATCAGAGGGGTTATTATTACATAAAATCTAGACACATAAATTTTACTTTTACTTAAAATATTCAGACAATGTTATGCAAAATGAACTATATTACAATCACAGAGAGAGTAGGTTATATATATTTGTGGGTGATGTTTCTATTTTAATAAAATCATTATGAAGAGAAGGGAAGTATTATTTTACCTTTTTTAACATGATTATAATATCATAAATATCATATTAAATATATAAATACACTTATATACCTCAACTATGTGATGTAGGGATGAAAAATTAATCTCGTTGCATTGTGGAGGTGGCACACTACGCATTTGCACCAACGACATTATCATTTATATTGAATGGAATGGAAATAATTTAAATGATAAGTAATCATTTGTGAATATAAATTATGTGATAAATATAATATTTAGTAATTAATTAAATTTTTATATTCTGTATTTCAGAGACTGTGATGGGGGAACGAATTAAATTTGTTTGAGAAGTAGTGGTCCTCCAAACACCCAAATAATGTTTTAATTTAAAATGTCTTGGAAAATGAGATAGGTGCAGGTTATTAAATTAACATAAAATTTACTATCGTATTTGAGGGTAAATTAATTTATATTTTATCATTGTGGAATAATACTTTATGGAGGTGTTATAAACTGTAAAACTAAATTATTCAGTTAAAACTATATATCGTCTTTGGAAAAGATGTTTTCCTTACCTCTTTAAGACCTCTACGGTAGAAATTATGACCAGAATAAATAAACATGATCATTTAGAGGAGTTTAATGAAGTTATTTGGGAATATTTGGTTCAATAATTTTTTTTCCATGTGTTAATAAATGATTATAAATAGTATCCTTTTAAAAGAGATGGGAGGGGAACTGTTAAAATTATTTTAAGCATTAATAAAATATAAATTATTTTTAATGTCTAAATGGATCAAAATTGATAATATTGAACTATATGGTGTGTATTTTTATAAATAATATTATCCCACATGTATTTTATAGGTTTATATCACATAATTAACTGAATATTTTTTAACCCCCGTTAAACACTTTTTAGACTTACTGTGGAAATAAGGTTTTTTACTCTTTAAGTGTAATGATAGTTACTATAAATAGAAAAACTAAAAATAAATGGATAATGGTTTAGAATTCATGTATACAAAAATAAAACGTATTAATATAGTGTTTTTAGTAATTTTATATCATTTAATAATATATTATTTTAATAAAATATCAATTATCTCAATTTTAGAAAAAATAATTTACTTTGGAATCTATAACAAAAATAAATCAAATAAAATTTGGATAAAATTTTTCAACAAGTATAAAAAATGATTTTTTTATATATATAAATCATGTTACCCATTAATTATTATATATTATACATATTTCAATTCTTTTAATAACTTTAAATATATTTTTCCTTTTATTAAATAATTGCAGTATTAGTGTTGTGTATTCATTTATGGTAATAATATAGATATTAAAAATTAAAAACAAAAACATATTATGAAGATAAATAATTTATCTTTCAAAATTATATTTATATATTAAAATATCCTTTGGGTATCCCAATGTTAACAATATTATAGATATTAAATACAAGAGTGACATTTTTTACATTTCATTAAATAAAACATTTTAAATTATATAATATCAACCAAATGGTTCCCAAAATAAAGTAATTATACATTTGTATTACTATTAACTAAATAAACTTATCCAATGAACTTTAGGAGTGTAATATGGACATTTTATAGTTGTAATCATAATATTGTTAACATTAATTACTCGATTTACCGTTTTCTATGTTAAAAAATTACTAAAGTTACTGTTGATATTAACAAAAAATTATGGAGCCATATATACTAAATTTGGAAATAATTATTGTAATTATGTAATAATTTTTTAATGTTTCAAATAACAAAAATTTAATATTTTTTTTTAAAACTAAACTGAATAAAACGTGATGAAAAATAGTTTTTTAGAAATAATATTGTTTTATGTATAAAAAGGTTTTTATAATAAATTAATGATTAAAATATATTCAAGATACTAAAATTAGTTATTTCATAAATAAAAAAACTAAATTTAAATTCTATCCTTGAATATAATTTCAATTTTTAAATAATTTAATAGAAAATACTATATTCAGTAAAATTCTATTTTTTCACCACATACTGAAAAATCAATATTCTCATAAAATTATAAACAATTAATCGTAAATATAATTTGAAACACTAATTAAAAAATTTAAATACATTTTTTCATGTTAAAATTTTATTATTTGGAATCTAATCTTTTTAATAAACTAATATAATGCCTATAAATCCAATTTTTTTGTAAGAAATCTTTTTTCCCATTTTATTGAAAAATATCATAATATTTCTATGTTGAAAATAAATCTATTATATATAACAAATGAATGATGTGTTATAACAATACCTAGTTTATTACATACATAAGTTGAAAATTAATTTTAGTAATGATAACTATTATACATAATATCTAACAGATAATACAGTAGATATATATCAAAGTTTTAATAGATGTGTATATTATTTTAAGTGATAAATAATATTTTATAAAACACACATAAGATTAACTATGATGTTATAAACAAGACATAATATAAATATTTTTACACACAAGATATATATTGAGGTATAAAGTGATACAAAATATAATGTAGATGATACATAGTATCTTTATTTTAATGCATTAAATATGATTGTGTTGAGTGTGATTAATATAAGTTTCTATAAAACACATAGATGGTTAATTTGAGATAATCAACTAATATGAAAGATAATTTTTTAGTTCTACTATTATGTAAAATTATATTATAGTTACCATTGATCATTTTAAAATAAGTAAGATATTATATATGATTAAATTAAGGTTCCAAGACATGTTTTATGATATATTTAGACGTTTTTTCTGAATAAAATTGTTTATTGTAAGAGTATATTTGTATAATTTAGTTGAATCTAAGGCTATTATTCAATGATACGAAAATAACTATTATTCTAGTGAAATTATATTCATCCTAAATAGTTTTTGAGACATAATGTTTTTTTACCGTGATTAAATTCTTCGCACCAAAATATTATTTTGTGCATATAATCATTTAAATTTGTATTGGGGATATGATTATTATGGAATTATATAGGATTTAATCAGCCATATATATTTGATATTTTTTTGAGGAAAATTCTTGAAAAATAATGGAGAAGTAATTGAGAAATTAACGAGGAAGAAATTTTTAGAAATTAAAATATAGAGTATTTGGTTTTAACATAGTCAATATATTTTTTATTCTATATGTGTGATTTGTTGCTGAACTAGTTGAATATAACTAGATAATTTAAATAAAAATATAAAGTAGTTATTTATTGTATTTAAAATTAGGGGACAATATTTTCTAATATGGATTGAGAATTGAATATTGAGAATTATTGATATTTGAGTTGAGAGAAAATGATTATGATATTTAAGGTATTTTAATACTAAAAATATTAAAATAATATAATGGTGATAATTAAGAGAATTAATGGGAAGAAAGGATGATTAGAATGTCATTCGAGAGAATAACCCATCTGCTATGGATTATTTTGTAAGAGATCAAGAATGGATATATGAGTATGTCTCTTTTGCGAGGAAATAGAAGAACATATAATTAATAGAGACTAATTCTAAAATTTTTAGTTATTAGATACATTAGATATATAACATATGTGGATTTTGATATATAATATTTCAATTATGCATGACAGGTTGTCTTTGAGATCACTATATCATAGAGGAATGCATTTTTTCTGCATTGATTGGGGATATCATATTTATAATTTCTAGAAGTGACCCAATAGAACTTTACAGATTTCAAATAATGAAAACTATGATAATACTAGTATTGTAACTAATTGAACATGTTGGTTCCAGTACCTAATAAGAAATGTGAGTAGGTTATTATTATAAATATGTTGTTTCTTGGTCAAAGGTTCAACATTATCTCCTTTCCCTCATTTAATTCCTGACAATAGAAGACAAATATAATGTCAGTGGGATAAAAACCAACACACCTTGAATACTATCATATAACTTATGAGGCATCCGCATAAATCCTTATGTTCCTTTGTCAGTTCACCCAGATGAAAATGATTATGAATCTTGTTTGATGTAATTTTCTTGGTGATGTAATGTAAAATTGTGCTCAATAACTTCTATGTACCATGTACATAATCTAAAAGTCCCATTCACAGAGCATTTTGTTCCTTCATCACCATTATATGCCTAATTATTATTATCACGTGCACTATTATCAACAATTATTTTTTGAACATTCTGCTCTTCACTTCTTTCCATAGGAACTCCTGAATGAGGCATTCATCCTCCTGATCATGAGGAGTAATTTATTTCATGTCACCACACCCTTCCTCAAAATTTCCTACAAATACAAAACATTTCCTCATTTTTGATACTTATAAAAAATTGGACGAAAATATGCATCGATTGAAAAAAGGTATCCCCTTGCATTGAAAGAATCCAAGGTGACTATATCATGGAAACAATACAACAAAATCTATATACAAGGGAGACAAGTTTACATTCCCTTTATATTAGGGAGACATTTTTTAATACCTTCTATATTAAGATGACACTTCACCCTATCATAAATCTTGGGAAACAAATTTCCATATCCTCTATATTAGGGACACACTTTACCATTCCACACATATATGGTAACTACTTTACCAGACATTCATACCTAGGTTCCCCTTCACCCAGGATAATTATTTGAAATCCATTTTGACTAGGCCTCATTACCTTGAACCAATTTACCCATTCCTCATTCCTAGGATCCACTTAAACCAGCTCATAAACATAGGTTATAGTCCATCCAATTCTCCTACCATGGGTGCCTAGCTATCCAAGACTCATCTACATCTACCTAAAGTAAAATTCAAGGACATGTAAAAAAACACACACTCCATCAATCATTTATTTCTATGATTTTGGACCATACTTTGGCTGTATGCCCACATCCATATGACCCAAAAGGCATATAAAATCAGGAATTAACATCACAATAAGGGTCCCTATAAGGATGTTAATGGTGGTACATCCCATATATTATGATTATCATCCTCATTGACCCATATCGGAAATTTTTTCAACCCCAACATCTTTGGGATTAATTTTTTCCACTCGATGACTTAGAGACCAAATGGTCCTCAAACTAAGTGTAGGACACAACCATGTCCTAATTGAAAATTACACTCTCTCTCCACTCGACAATATATATTCATATAATTTAATTCTATATATTTTAATCCCTAAAACAAATCATGACCATTGTAATCTTTCATAGTGAAATATAAAAACCACACATGAATAATTCAGGAATTTTTCCCACTGGACCATATTACCCACTAGTATTTCAAACTTCCCAACATAATTTCAATAATAGATAATATAATTCATATATAGGGGACTCATTTTTTTTTGTTTTATTCCCCTACCCTTCAATAATAATTTTAATTCTATGTGAAACACTCTACCCCAATGATCCATATTCATTCTGATCGAATTTAAAACAATGTGTTATATACCTTGTGATATGTTATACCATGATTGGATATATAACAAGGAAATTATTATACACTAATGGGATGTATTCCATGGAATAAAACTCTTCCCCATTAGGTAATATTCCTTTTGGTTCCTTCTACTATAGTGATCCACATTCCCTACATGAAAGCATTACCTTAACAATATATATTCAAATAAATTATCACTATACAGTATTACGTTTAGTTACCAAAAGTTATGATGACCAATAATGTACACACACATGTATAATAAAAACTAAATATACTATTTTTGTAAATATTATGGGTTTCTTCCTTATCGATGGCTTTAACAAAAATTTACAGGACCCATAACATTATAATAAACATTGAAAATCAAAAAAGGTTTGATAAGATTCCTATAAAATAAGTCACATATGAGGACCCATTTATGTTCAATTAGAATAACCAATTATCCTTTGATGAAGAACCATAAAAGTATCATCATTAGGTCTCATAATCAAATGATTTATATGAACTTCAATTGGTCAGGGGTAAACAATATCAAAACGAACTACATTTTCACTTTTTATATTTCTATAAAATGTAGGATGTACCCCATTATGTGGAATTGAAATTATTGTATTTTGATCCCTATGAAATGATTATATAGGATTTCCCACCCATGGTTTAAATACCAGCTTCATAACACCTAACACATTCATGGATGGTGATAATTTTTGGAGCATTTTGATATATGGATTTAAACCATAATATAACATTTTAGAAACATATAGATCCTATAATACATATATATTATCAAAAACATTTTCATCAATAGTTTAACACTTTCAATATGACAATAAATACTTATGGTATTATAACAAAGGTTTAACAAATATCTCTAAAATATTTATGCGAGCCCTAATGTTTGAAGTACTCCCACCTCAAAGGAATTTTATGATCCTAACCAATTCCAAACAAGTGCTTTTTTGTTAGAGTCTAAATGATCTTATACCCTAAAAAAGTTGGTCTATAATGAATCTAATTTTCATTAGCTGAAATAAATGTAAAAAATTCAATGTCGGAAAAAATTAATAATTTATTATAAAAAAGTTTAGTTCAACATTCTATTTAATTATAATTCTATAATAATAGTTTTATTAGTTGATAGTTATCCTAGAAATCCTTAAATACCCCCTTCATTCAATATAGAATTTTCAAGGTCAACGTTAAATGTTGTACTCTTAGGAAAATATATTAGTACTCAGAACATAGTATATGATACTAAATATAACCTACTAATGCACCAATAAATCACCATAGGTATAGTATATATCATTTACACATAACCCATGATGACATTTTCACCAACTCGATACCTTCAACTCCATCAGGTGTGTACACTACTATCGGTGTTTCATCTGAAAAAATATATCCCAAATGTTGATTTATATCATAAAAGCATCCTAGAAATGAATACCCAATGGTAATTATATCAATAGTGTATATTTAAAAGGTATCTGTATTCTATTCCAATACAGAACCACTTTAGGGGACATTGACTAGTATGAATTATAATATAAAATTATTACCCTAGGGAAGTGGTGGATGGTATCAACACAACCTAAACACTAGATTGGATATTCATTTGAAAGGTCACACGATATGTGGCCATTTTTAGGATTCGATGGACCTAGTATCTTTGGACTATACCGAGGAAGTCAATGGAAATATTTAGGTTCTTGTTTTATTGAATAGAAAACCAAGGATGATGACCCATTAGGGATAGACTATTGTTCTAGAATAGGAATATATGGATATTCTTATTAAAATATACGATGTTTGATATATCTTAGTGAAATTTGGGGCACTGAAGTACGATCAAATTCTTGATCCAATCAAAAAACATTAATCCTTTAACCATATTCCTAAAACATCATAAGATAAGGATCACATTCTTATATGATCCATGGATCCTTCTTATATATCATAAGGGAGTTTATTGTGTAGAATTATATTCTTATTCATACCCATGGGTTTTTTGGAATATTTAGAAGATGAACATGTGTAATCGTATATATGATCTCCCCTTGATATATTATAAATTCACTATTATATTCTAATAATATCATTTGAGTGATCTCTTATCAATAATCCTATTAATTTATCTTTTCATTATATTATGGTAGAGAATGGGATGTAAGCGTGTATTCCTACTCATTCCTATAACATAACTTTTCATATAATGGTGGTAGAAAAATATTAGTTTCATATACATGGTAACATACACAAATATTTTTGAGACACTCTAGTTATAACTATTGATATTCTCAGTACAGAACCTCATCATGATGGATGATCCCCGTGATGTTTGAACACAAATAAGATCATAGTTCCAACATTTATTTATTATGGAAGGATATCAAGAGGGAAATTTCATCAATGCAAACATGCAGTTTGGGAATAGAATTATATCATTTTCCATGTACGTTGTAATATTATTTTGGATTTCCAATATAATTCACCTATATGCTAAGTATATTCTAGTTTAGTATCAGAATAAGAGGTCAGTTTTTTCAATGGAGTACCTACCCATGGTATTTTTATTAGAAACATTATAGATCCTCCCGAGAGTAGACAAAATATAATTACCCCATCTCATAGAAATAATTATTTAAAACATAAGTATACAACATGTAATATAGATTTGATAGGTCCTCTTAATGACAAGAGGAATGACTATAATGGAGGTCCAATAATTTATGGATCATCATCGTAAAATTACCATGATTTCACTACTTATGCAATCCAAATTAAAAACTCTATAGGCCCTCTAGAGGGTATATTTTATTCGGTTCCTCCCTATGATGAAGGAAAAATTCTATATGTAGTTTTTATCATAGATTACGATTCTAAGATCATAATCCATGGAGGCCCCCTACATTGTGATAAATAAAAATATTATCCTGATAAATAATCATATTGTTGACAACTAGGACATCCATGATTTAGATATTCATCTAGATATCCATAATACATAGTATAACATAAGAATATATGGCTTTCTACACAAAATGAGTCATCACTTACCAAGGACATCTAATCTCAATCAAAAGATTCCCAAAATCAATGACCACCCATTATGCCTTCTCTATATCACATATACATTGATATAACTAGGTATATTTGGAATGACTATGTTCCACTCAATTAAGTAGTGTAAAAATAACGATAATATTCTTACAAGGTTGATGAATTCCCCATAGTGTTATGTGAATTCCATGGTCATGTGAAAGGAATTCAAATTGTATTTAATAAAAGACAGGTTCTTTCCAAATGATAATCCCCATAATGATATTTCTGAAGAAATGAAATATGTTCATATTCCATACATTTATCATATCATTGGGGGGGGGGTCTCAAAATCTATTTTCGGTAATAATCGTTCCACACTACTTCAAGGTGATAAATGAACACTACCACCATGAACACCTAGATACCTTTTCAGTGGCCAATAATCTAACTAAAACATCACCTTGAGTTCTGCCATTATTTTTATGATTGTAGTATAATGTCCCCCTGATATATATAATATCGTTCCCCACATAATTTTTATGTCAAAGGGTTGGGTGAATTTCTATCTCTACAATTCAATCATCTTGCTATCTAACAAATGTTTCCCATATACATTTCTTATAATATTATCCAATAAATCTATATATTAAGAAATCCCACATAATATAATGGATGGTATACTTATCAATAACCTCTATTTATAAATCACAATAAATATAAATTCTACAAGTGAAACGATTTCATTATTAAAAATTAATCAACTATAAATACTAAGAAAACATATCAACTAAAGAGAACTAATACTGTTACTACAGATAAATAATTGATGGGAATAAACTCTTTCGTAAAATTGTTAATATAAAAATCTTGATTAAAAATATAATCCAAAAGTTCAAGGAATAACCTGATAATATATATCTGAGTTCCATTATAGAATAACCACATGGAAAGGATAAGGAGAATTTTTACAAGATAGTCCTCACCTAGAATAAATTAATCCAAAAAAATCAAATTGAATACTGTTTGATAATAATCTCTACCCAACCAACTGGTATGGGTCTCTTATTATTTCATCATACTCCTCCTATTTCAAGGAAGTGTGTGTTATCCTTTCGGGAAAAAAATTAACTTAGAAACCATTTTAGTTCCTTTTACTTCATGTTTAATCTCTTACAACGCTTTTACACTCATTAAATGGTATTGGACACTATATTGTTAAAACAATCCATATACAACTTCGTAGTGATTATAAGGGGGAGAGATAGAGAGTGAATAATTATTGGGGATAGAAGATAAATCAAAACCTAAAAAACAAAAAAAATATCATGTAATATTATAATTCTCCAATGATTTTATGAATATATAATGATAAATACTTATTCAATTCTATGGAATATATGATAAAAATAAAACATTTCATTGGTAAAAGTATTTAGAATCAATAGAACATATAAAATAGAGCGAGATAATGAAAAAAAATAGTGGAATGGGGAGGCTTATGTTTTGGTATATATATTGTTTTTGAGAATGTTATAAAATAATATATACTTAGAAATAGGAAGAGAATCAAAATCTATGTGCTCATACAAATATTTAGTTTTCACTTACTATGTGAGAATCATCCAAATAAAAATCAAAATTTATGGTTATATTCCACCTACCACCAATATAATCTATGAATATCCCCATTTAAGAATGAATTACAAAATATTCAATCAATTTGGAGAAATGGATCTTTTTAATGGTGAGGTTCTATTGGAAATTTTTTAACTGATTATAACTTATAGTTCATTCCTAATATATCGATATAACGTCCCATACTTTACATACATTGTTATGAATTCAGAATTGAAGTATACTTATTACAACATATAACAAAACCATGATAGGACCATTTAGGTATAGTGTCTTTATAAACTGGGAAACATAAACAACTGGTTCAAAAAGCATCAATATTGTCTCACATTTATTTCATCATATCTAGAGTCCCTTTTGGCATATCCAACTTAATACCCATCATCCTGACCTGGGGGAAAGAAAACATACAAAAGGGTTAGCTCAAATTCCTAGTAAGGGTAAACAAAAGAAATATCAATCATCTCGTATTCATAAGAACATAACATTATGAAAATCTTTACCTAAAAAAGAGGTCATAATATCATAACATGGGATAAATCATAGTAGTGAAATATAATCCCAATAATCATAACCTAAAACATGAAATATTGTGGAATACATACATAATCATAGAATATCATTTCTTATTAGCCAAGACTCATTTCTAGGACTATCATAGTAGACAAAGTCCATTTCTGATCCAACTTCACTCCTCCATCCAGTCATGTATCACTGAACTCGATTCACTTGTTGTTCCATACATGTCTATCTCATGAGATATAAATTTTTATTCAATGCATTGGAGGGAGATATAGTTCCCACCCATCTCAAAATGAAACCATTATTATGTGTTCCACAAAATCATAAATCATATACCATAGCATAACCCATGTAATAAAAATGGGATTGATAAACATCTTTCCATCATAACATAAACCATATAATACAAAAGGACTTCATAAAAATAATCAAATAAATGTAAAAATAGGGATAGAAACAGAAACCTTTATTATCTTAGATGAAAAATAATTTTGATAAAACACTTCAACTCCATTCATGAAGAAAATATATTTTTTATTTCAGAAAATGTTTTTTCATTTCTTAACATGTCATAAAATTTTAAACTAAAAGAAGTTAATTAAAAATAAACTTGAAAATTTATAAAGGATTCATCATGGAAAAAATTTTCTATAAAATCGAAAAAATCTATTCAAGCCGTATAAGTTTAAAAACATTATTCTCGTACTTTTTCCGAAAAAGTCAAAAAGTATCTCATACTGAAAATGACAGAAGATTCCTTTCATATATTTAAATAAAAATTCACCAAATTATAAAATTTGAATTAAAAAATTTTAGGAGGATAGAAATAATATTACATATTTAGGAAACTTGGATTTGGATGACAAATATGCCCTAGTAAATTCTAAAATATAAATAATCTCAGAGAAAAATGAGATTGTGAGATTTTCCCTTACTATAGGTCTGATATTCTTCATACGTATCTGAAACTCCAATATAATTATATATATAATGTCATTGACTTATTAAAAAATCATATTTATTGTTATGGTATCATATATGTTCATATTTTTATCTTCATATTAGTAATATTTCATTGCTACTTGTTATTCGGGTGTTCATTGCTTTATGTTATTATGCATGTTTTGTCAAATAAAATCTTATTCCTCATTTTAGGTTATAGATACCTCTTTTACAAAATTTTATTATTGTAATATATATCATATTTATTCATTCAATTAATTTATATAATCATTATTCAATGAATATCATGTAGAACAAGTCGCATCACATCGTGGAGATGGTAGGCCATACGTACGCACGAGCGATGATATCATTATTTTGATACTAAAATAATATATAATTGGATGGTATATCATATATAAAAAATCATAATAAATAAATATTTATTATTTATATCATTTATACTCATTATCATATCCATCCAAATGATGCAATGTTTGACTAACAAACTACACCACGACGTGGAGACAGTAAACCGTACGAACGCATGTGCGGGGACTTTTTCATTCATAGGATGGATAAAATAACTAATATGGTTGTACAGGTTTTATAAAATCATAGTATATAAAATATACTGGAGTTATTATTTTATAATGGAAGCAACAAATAAGGAGGAAGTGGAACAAAAAAGGATCATTAAATAGGTGGTGAGATATTTACCTCTTTCTCAGGTTCTTCATTTTGACTTGATCTAAAGGGCTCCTTAGGTTGGTATTCTGACTAATGAAAGGCCTCTAGGATGAAGGGAGGAAATTTTTGCATGTATTTTTTTAGGGTTTGGCAGAGCCAAATGGCTTTGAAGGTGTGAATTAGAGAGAAGGGGGGTGCCCTTTTATAAGAGGGGTGAGGGGCACCTTAGAAAAAACATAAATTATTATTTTATAATCAATTCATATTCGGTTTATAATAGCTCCAAAGTGAATTTTTTAGAGGTTGGGGTCGGTAGGGGTCCAATTAATCTCAACCGATGGTTTTATACAAGTTTAGGTTACCATTTTAACCTTATCATTCAGATTTAACTCTAAGTTAATTAATTTAACTTTTCCGGTGTCTTCGCGCATTCTTACACTATATGGTAAATAATCTTACTATAAATTTCCAATCAAACCCCAATCGGTTCATTAATGTCATATATAGAATTATATACGTCTTTTGGCCGAACCTTATAGTTTTAGGAATAAAATATAAATTAATATTTTAACTTATTAATGAATCATATTCTTTGTTATGATATCATATATGATCATATTCTTATCTTCTTATTCGTAATATTTCATTGCTACTTGTTAGTCGGCTGTTCTTTGCTTTATGTTCTTATGCATGTTTTGTCAAAAAAATTCTTATTCCTATTTTTAGGTTATAGATACCTCATATACATAATGGTATTAGTGTAATATATATCATATTTATTCATTCAATTATTTTATATAATCATTGTTTAATGAAGATCATGTAGAACGAGTCTCATCACATCGTGGAGAAGGTAGGTCGTACATACGCACGAGCGATGATATTATTCTTTTGATATTAAAATCATTGTTAATTGGAAGGTATATAATATATAAATAATCATAATAATGTTATATTTATAATTTAAATCATTTATACTCATTATCATACCCATCCAAATGATGAAATGTTTGAATAACAAACTACACCATGACGCGGAGATGGTCAGCCGTACGTACACATGTGTGGTATCTTTTTCAATCATAGGATGGATAAAATAACTAATATGGTTTTACCATTTATAACAACATCACAGTATATAGAAGATACTGGAGTTATTATTTTATAATGTAAACAACAAAGAAGGAGGAACTAGAAGAAGAAAGGATCTTGAAATAGGTGGTGAGATATTTGCCTCTTTCTCAGGTTCTTCATTTTGATTTGATCAAAAGGGATCCATAGGTTGTCTTTAGGACAAAACGAATGACTCTTGGATAAAGGGAGGATAGTTGAGAGGGTATTTGGTCTGGGTTTATCTGAGATAAATGGCTTTGGATGTGTGAATTAGAGAGAAGGGGGAGTTCCCTTTTATAAGAGGGGTGAGGGGCACCTTAGGAAAAAATTAAAATATTATTTTATAATAAATTCATATTCGATTTAAAATGGCTCCAAAGTGACTTATTTAGATGTTAGTGTGGGGAGGGGTCTAAATAATATCAACCAATTGGTTTTAAACAAGTTTAAGTTACAATTTTAACCATATAATTTCGATTTAACTCTATGTTAAATAATTTAACTTTTACCGTGTCTTCATGTAACCTTACACTATATAGAAAATTAACTTCCTATGAACTACCAATAAAATCGCAATTGGTTAATTAAAATCATATATATAATTATATATGTATTTTGTAAGAACCGTATATTTTTAGAAATAGAATATCAATTAGTAATTTAATATTTGTTTTAAAAACTATTTTATGTCAATTTTGACACTCTTTGGTATTTTGTTTTTTTTTATAAATTCATAACACCATTATTACATCAAAATAAATCCATCTAACGAACCCTAATATGTTATATTAACCTAGAAAATTAGTTTAATTCATAAAAATCTCAAATTACATATATTTGGGTATTTATAATATCAATTATGTTAATATTTCATTAATAAGGTAATTACTACATCATCATTGTGTCATACATAAATTAAATTATTTAATGTCTAAACACTATAAATAAATTTCATTTAAGTAGGATATATTTTTATCTTTCTAATTAATATTTATAGTTGAATTTAGCTTATGTAAAACCATATATTAAAAATGTTTTACTTATTAAACTTTGATTTTAATTCTTTTAACTCTTCTTTGAATTAAATAATAATAAATGTCATAATATAATCCATGTGGACCTAAATGGTCATATTTTATTCCTATGATTGTTTTTGGTCTAATTACACTTATCCAATTGAATTAGGACATGTGTTAGGGAAATAATAATATCATTTTTACCCTTAATTACCCTATTTACTTTTAACCGTGGTAAATAAAATTTAAAAGTTACTATTCGCCAAAAATTATTTTCATCTCATTGAACCAGATTATACTTACTAATATCAATCGCATCTCTCAGATTTTTTAAATTCCACTCACAGAAGTGGTAATATTAGGTTTTATTTGAATTTACATATTCTCTTAGGAGGTGGGTAAAAGACGGTGAAAAGTTCTACAAAAGTTTTATATATCTAAAATTATTATAAATTGACTCCAATGAATTACATTGAAATTATATAGGTATTATGTTTCTCCATTGACCTAAATTTAATTTAAATAAAATAAATAATTATTTAAATAAAAATTTGGTTTTAAACTATAACTCAGTGTTTTTCACTATTAATCAAAAATAGAATGTTTTCAGAAAAATACCAAAAATTCACCCTAAGCTAATTTTCATATTCTGAATCCAAAAATGAAGTCCATTTTGAAAATTATAATTTCAAAAATCTGGTATTACTATTCATAACATCTAGTTTATATAATATTTTAATAGCATATCATTGTTTAGTGAAACACGATATTGCGTACAACACAAGCTATTGAGGAAGGTTACTCTTACATGTAACGCAAACCAAGACAGTGTTGTGTATAGTGAAAGATTCCTTTGGTGTTGCGTATAACATAATACATAAAATCAAAATATTTCTCTTAAAATCTCAGGGTGTTACAATGCCCTTCTAAAAATTACCCTGAAAAAGTGAGAACTAATCAACCCATCATAGTGGAATCTATCTTTTTCGACTAACACCATACCTGTAAGACTAGTTTATATAACATTTCTAGTAATGGAATATGAAGAACATCATCCATTACAGAATATAAAACCACCATATCTGTTGAGTTATCTCAATATGACCCTAGATATATATATATATATATAGTATATATTTTCTATAAGACCATATCATGTTTTTTATAATTCCATACTCATTAATTTTTTCTAATGGTAGTAAGACATAAACTCTAAGATAATATATAGTTACATTCCAAAATAAAAGAATATTATGATGGGTAGTGGGAAACATAAAACAAAAAAAAAGAAGTTGTATCATGAATGGGTGGTCCTAGATCATCTACCACTCTTCCTTAATCACCACATAATAGTATAAAATAGTATGGAAGATATATAGTTTCAACATATTCCATTTTCATATTAGTGTCTTCCCATGATGAGAACACATGAGATGTTAGAATCAGCAAACCTATGATAATCCGTCAGGACCCTTTATGCATTATCATTTATCTAGTACAACAACCAATAATGTAAGCCTATAACCAACTACGATTATCTATGGTCATTTTTAATCCAAAAAATTATCCACATTCCATGGAAAACAATATTCATTGCTATAATAGACTATAAATAACATGAAAATAATAGAGTATTAAACATTAGAAAAAATAGAAATGTCTACCATTATCCCATATTTTATATCTTCTTTTAATGGAGATGTTGGAGATATAAATATTGAATATTCATGATTAGCTAAAAAGTCAACTGATTCATTTGATATTACCTTTTTGTTTTAATGAATTTCATATATACACATAACAAATTGAAGATACCATTAAGTGTTCATGTTCTTTGTCTTAACCTATTCCATCAGTGAAAGTTTAAAATCCTAGATGATAAGTGACTATAACTATCACATTCATGGAAAAACCATTATCATCTATATTACCATGTCCTACAAAAATTATATGGACCCTACACTCGAATTAATTAAGAAAACAATTCTATAATCTAGATAGAATGAATCAAAAATATCATATGATGTTCAAATAGTAGAAGAAAATGTCCACTCCTTCCAAAAAGAACAGTGTTTATGATAATTTGTTTCTCGAATAAATAATCTATCTCAAAAAATCAAAGATAAAAAAAACCCAACTAATTAATCTTGAATGATAAACATTATCATTGGTCATTACAATATATATATATGAATAAAATTAAATATGACATAATTTTCATTGATGTAATTGATATGATTATTAACTAAATGCATGTTAATTTGAGTAATCCTCAATTTGAATGTGACATTGGTTTCTTTTATTTTTCTAGTGGGGGGAGGATAGTTATTGGAAGTCTTATAAATGATTTTTCAGAAATTTAATTTATAGAATAGGAGGAAATCTTTCAACAACCAATATAGTAGACTCATTGGACAACTAAATCAACTATATCTTACATTAATTCCCTATGTGATATATTTGAAGTCATCTCTATCATATAATTATTTTATAAACCATTTGAATTTGTCCCAGAATAAAAAGTATTTAGAGAAAAAGTTGTTTTTAGTAAAAAAATCTGTATAGACTCTTTGATAATTCCTACACACTTCATTTAGGGGATATTAATCATCCCCCCACAGATATAATTGAAACCACTATAGTTAGGGGGACTCTGATTGGATTAGGAGTCCCAATATATCATATCATCATAATCCATGGACAGTCCCCCTCATAGATGATGTGTATATATATAAAACTAATTTTCTTATCAATAATTATTTTGGAGGTTTAAATATCTATATATGTTATCGAATGTGAGGACATTGTGGACCCCAATGTTTGGAAATCAGTTTTTACAAAGACCTTTATATAGTAGAATCCTAAAATCATAATAACAGTAATTTCAAAGCTAATCCTAAATAATTAAAGGATCATTAATGTCTAATTATATTAATAAAAAACATTTGTATATAAGGTTATCTAATAAATATTAAAGTGAAATAAATTTATTTAAAACCACTCCAAATCCCCAAAAATCTCCCCGACTGATGGTTAGGGGAAGGATCCATTGACATAACCCACAAAAACCCCATATCATAAAGCCAGAGAAAAAATTCATGGAAGGAAATTTTATCCATTGGACATGAAGCATTAAATAATTTATCTTAAGTTACCATCCAAAAAAGGATATCAATCTTGGATTCCCTTTAATAATACATAGATCATAGAGAAACCTACATTGAGACCTTTTCCATTCTTCAATATTTAATGTTGTAAATTTATCTAGCTGGGAAATGTTGTGTAGAAAATAAGATTTTAAAATTCCATATCGTCATTTTATGAATGAACTAGATGGATAATATTCCAAACATAGGAACATAAACCCCATTGAATATAAAAAATTCAATTACATCAACATCTATTGGTTGATGATCAATAAATATTTGGTGATCAACTTAATCCGAATCCAAACCCTTAATGTAATTTTCTATAGTATATCTAATTTTTCCCTCTCAAACCTAAAAAACCAAGGATAGAAAATAAGAGAACACAGATACCTCAAAAATATCAAGTCGAGTTCCCCATTCAGAAACATTAATTCTATCATTGATTTTATGGTATTCTCCAAGATACAGCTTCCAATATATTTATATGAAAATATTTGATTCAAATACATGTTTCAAAACTATTTACCAACCATTCATATATAAAGACCCTGAAATTAAATGTAATTTTTTTTAAATAAATGGGAGTTTTATGAGTCCATGAAAATTGACAGCGCGTGATTCCAAGTCCCGGAGTTCCTGGAATGAATTTATGAACTTTTTTTGCAGGTATGTTTAGTAAATGTGCGAGCAAATTTTTTCTAACTTTTAAATCAGTGCTTGGAATTGCAATCTGAGGGCACCGTTGAACTTGCAGTGCCGATATTCCCATTATAAGACTTTCTCCTCGATGACAGTTGGTGGAGGGTGAATGTTAATTTATGGATTTTTCATGAAAATAAAAAAATAAAATAAAGTGTGTAAAATATTATTTTATTTTTTTTAAACTCCCACGTGGAAGTTTCACAGGTGCGGACCACCTGACTTAACATCCCATGAGAGGTAATGATGGTGAGGACCACCCGAGCCTAACCTCCCATGAGAGGTTATGGTGGTGGGGACCACCCGAGGCTTAAACCTTTTTAACTCCCATCCTAATGAGGGGAAACCTCTAAACTCCCTCTTTAATGTGGAGGAGCCTCTTGATCTTCCTCCGATTTAATTGTGAAAATTCCATACATTAATATTTCTCACCATGTCTGTGTGTGTTTGTGTGTGCCAACATAATTTCTTCTTAAGTTAAATTATATTATCACCTCTTTCTTTTGGTGGGGAAAATAGAAGGAGAGAACCCTTTGGATATTCATGGAGAATCCCATCCTCCTAAAAAGAACAACTTTGAATATGAAGAACCAATAAACGAGCCCAGGATCGGAGGCGTGTGGCGGGCACAAAGAACACTGATATCTTCAACTTCCTCCAACGTGGGGCATCATTATCTATGATGAATCTATGTCTGCACTTCCTGCTCGCACCAAAATCAAAGAACAATCCAATGTAGGGGTTATTATTAAATTATTTAATTATCTCATTTAATTTCCTCGAAAAAGGATGGCAAACGCGGATCAACCAAAACGAGATGATCCTCGATTCATATTAAATTAATGATTTTGTCATTCTTGACTCTGAATTTTGTTGAGGCACTTTCTACCACTCTAACACAGAGGGTGCAGGCCATACAAACATTTCCCGACCCCTCTGCCATTATTCTTTATTGTGTTCTTCACGAGGGAATAAAGTGGATTACACCCCAACGACAAACAAAGAGAGCGTCTGGCTAAACCAGATGTCAGTGAAGGCATGATGCCTCGATGTCTGAGGCCTCTCCATTTGAGTTGCCGCTGCCGTCACGGCCCCGCCGCCCGAGCTGCTGTCGCTGACCATGGCCTCACTGCTTGATCCACCACCGCCATCCATGGCGGAGCTGCTACCCGCACCACTACCGCCAACGCAGCCGAGCCGCCACCCGCGACCTCGCCACCTGAGCCTCTACCACCGTCCATGTCCGAGCCTCCCCCCAAGCTGCTGCTACCGTACACCGATCCTTCGTCGGGGCCTCACTAGCTGAGCCACCACTGCCATTTGTGGCCCCACCACGCCACCCGTAGCACTCCTCGGTCAAGCCGTCCATGCATCACCCCCAGGCCGAACCTTCCTCGTGCCACCCTGCAGCTGAGCCGCACACGCGACACCCCCGGGCCGAGCCACCATCGCAGCACCCCTGGGTTGAGCAGCCATCGCGTCACCCCTGATTCGAGCCACCCTCATGGCACCCCCACTCCCCACGGCCCTCCACGACCCCTCGTGTCCTATCAGACCATCCAATGGGTCGGGTCACCCAGCAGGCCGGGTCGGACCCAGCGGGTCGGGCCAATCCAAATGGGTCAGGCTACCCAGCGGGATGGGCTGGACCCAGTAGGTCAGGCCGGGTACACCCAGACCGGGTCAGCCTAGGCCGGGTCGGACCGGGCCATGACTCACTACGACCCATTTACGCTCTTTTGGCCATTACATTGGCACTGGGCATCCGTTTGAAGAACCATCAGTGGATTTGGAATCCTTGTAGTGAAACTGTCCAATTGAGTATACCCCACTATAATTATGTATTATGACGGGGTATTGTCATATTGGATCTAGCATGGATCCAACCGGGTCGTCAGGATTAAAAGGATAATAACTCATAGACTGGGCATCCGATTGACACAATTTCTGTAACTTTGAGACCCCTATGACATTTTTAACCATTGAGATACATCTTTGTGGGACATTATGGTAGTTGGTGACTCAACCAGTGGATTGGGGAAAGGAATATATTGGAGATGAGCAAGCCAAGTGCAGAATCCCAGTAGCTGACTATGATAAGAAGAGTTTTACTAGTGATCTGGTGCGGGTCAACTCCTAGCTATCCTGTACGGGTCAGCTCCTAGCGATCCTGACTGGGTAGCTCGTAGTGATCCTATGTGGTTCAGCTCATATAGATCCTTTTTGGGTAAATTCCTAGTGATAATGTGTGGCTCATCTCCTAGTGATCATGTGTGGGTCACCTTCTAATGATCATGTGGGGGTCAACTCCTATAGATCCTGTGTGGGTCAACTCCAAGCGATCCTCTACGGGTCAACTCATAGCAATTTTTGGCAAGTCAGCAGCAGATCATCTTAACAATATAAGATGATTCAGTATTTATAACAAATCATCTCTACTACCACACTTAATGATATAACTAGTGTGAGCTGAGTCAGTACCTCTGTGATTTCCTCATGATTGAGATGGATTACTTGAAAACTCATGTATATGTATTAGCATATAACTATGTAGGGTTATTTGTTGATTTATTATTTTTTGGTTTAACCTTGGTGGATTTTGTGAGACCTTGAGGGTCTCGGGGTCCCTACAGAATATCGTTATACTCACCCCTACACGGTCTATGCCCGCAATGTGTTGTGTTAGATGAAGACGACAAACAACTCTTACTGAGGATGAGGGTACGAGGACTGGACAGTTCTCAGAGTTGGACCATATGATGTGTCGGTTTTCAGAGGAGATGGGGGAATGTAGAGTTATGAGGAGGCGATATGTACCTACCCTTCACATTGGAATCGAGGTGGATGATCAAGGAGCTGATTTTCACCAATCAATCGTCATGTACATTCCTGTTTTCCTTGTACTTTCTAGTTGAGCTTTTATTCTGGACCCTTTTCCTTACTGTACTATCTATTTTTACTATTCAGTTTACTTGAGTTTATATCTTGTTGTGTTCTTGGTTTCTCGTTTACAGGTTATAAAGGCAATGCCTTCCCTGTTCTAGGGAATTATGCCTTTAGTGCTAGTCTCCATCCCTTGGCCTAAGGAAGGAAGGCTTGGGGTAGTCAAGACATGGGCCCAGGGGGACGAGTCATGAAAAATTGTTATCAAAGGGTCGGTTCTACTGCAGAACAGAAGACTCTGATCAATATTTTTATCTGCAATAGTGTTAAGTATAGTGAGTGTGGTTATCAGATTTGGGAATCCAGTGTTGGTGCTGCGGCCGACATGTCCATACACCCAGACCCTGACTTCTAATTTCCAATTCAGTGATCAAAAACACATATTCTGTGTGAGTTTTGAAGAGTTTTCATTGTGATATCTTGAGTCATCTCACCATGTATTAATTATGGACCGTGGAACACCTGTTTCTTTTCAGGATTCCTCCAAGAAGATATCCAGCTAGGGTTCCGACAGTAGTATGCACTAATATCCCACCGAGCGATGATGCATCGATGCATGGCCCCTTTCTAGTAGAGGAACTAGTGGTACCATTACCTGTTGGGCCACCATCCCCAGTAGTAGAGGGTGCACGCCACTTGAGTGTGTTTCACAAGTTCCAGTGCTAGAGGCCACCCAAGTTCCGGGGAGAGATGGACACACATTCAGCTAAGGATTGGTTGGAAGATGTGGTGACAGTCTTCTGATTGGTAGGGACACTAGTCGATCTCATGGTGATCATTACCACCATCCTTCTATAGGTAGCATCTGGCATAAGGTGGAGTTTGATGCTCTAGGTTCATGATGAGGTGACACTTTTCTTGGTAGACTTCGAGATCCTATTTCAGGTAGAGTTTGTCCCAGCGACTCTTCGTGGAGTGCGCATACAGGATCTTCTTCATCTCTAGTAGGGTTGCAAGACTGTAGCTCAGTACTCAGTGTGGTTCACTGACCTCTCACACTACTCCACTGATATGGTCCGGGACCCATTCTTCATTTCCCGAACCTTCGAGTAGGGATTCAGGCAGGAGATCAGGGAATCTATAGTCTCACCCAGCATCATGACTTAGGTAGAGATGTTAGAGAGATCCCTCTTAGTAAAGATTTTCCTTATTGATTAGTCACTAGCAGCGAGATCCACCACATGTCGTCATGTAGATAATTCTTCTGCAACTGGAAGATGAAATATGTCGTAGAGTTCCAAGAGTAACAGACCTATAGGTGGATGACCACATGACTCAGGATCTATTGTGTGGGGTACTCGAGGCAGTGACGGTCATTCCAGGAGTGGGCAGTGTTACACATGCGTTGTGTAAACTCACATGGCTCGTGACAATCTGACCCGCTGTATGGATGATCTGCAGAAAGTCGATTGACCACCCAGGCAGAGACAATGGATCAACCGGGGAGGTCCATAGGGAGTAGTCGAACGTGGCACAGGGGCTGTCCGTGCAGCTAGTGGTAGGTAATATTCTGAGATGTTACCTCTTCCATGACAAGGAGGCCCACCCTGACCGCACTGAGCAGGTGGACAGGTGTGAGCTCAGCTCCATGCAGTGGAGGCCTACAATCACGATGATCTGGAGATGATGCGAGGTAAAATCTATGTCTACTCCACCTTAGTAGAAATACATATAGACACATGTTTAAGTCATTATTTTATTTCCACTACCCTTTTTCATATCTTCGAGATTTCAACAAAGCCATTGGGTCGATCCTTACTAATATAGACTCCTATGGGAGCAGATTCGATGATTATTCACTGGTTCTAGCAGTGTGAGCTTACTCTAGGAGGGGATAGCTTCATTTTGAATCTCCTAGTAGCAGTGTCGAGTCCTTACAACATCATATTTGGTATGGAATGGTTATCTAAAGTCAGTGCTATGATTTGCTGCATTTGGCACAAAGTGTGGTGTGTTTGCATGGATTGGACAAGTATTACCTTAACCGATGTGAAGGGATATTTTTCATCATAGGATGGACTTTCCTAAATGATGGTGCAGCCAATAACTCATTAGTTGGCTATCCTTACACTTAGATCAGTTGATGTGGAGAGTTCGAATTATCCTATAGTGGTTGATCAGTACACGAATGTCTTCCCTGATAATGTTTTGGGTCTACCTCCTCGCAGAGAGGTGGACTTTTACATTGAATTGTACCCCGGGACAACAATGATATCTACAATAGCATATCAAATGGCTCTCACTAAGCTTCGTGATCCATTATAATAGTTAGGGGACTTGTAGGGGAATAGATTCATACGGCCCAGTGTTTCTCCTGTGGAAGACCCGATTTTGTTCACCATGAAGGCAGATGAGAGCCTGAGGATTTGTGTAGACTATCAGTGCCTTAATCAGGTGGCTATGAAGAACATGTACCCTCTTTTGAGTATTGAAGACCTCTTTGATCTGCTTAATGGTGCATGGTGGTTCTCAAAGATAGAACCCAGATCAGGAAATTACCATCTCAAAGTACGAGATGAGGATGTTCAGAAGACAACTTTCAGATGTCGGTATGGCCATTACAAGTTTTGGGTTATTCGATTTTTCATAACAAACACTCCAGCAGTGTTCATCGAACTCATGAACATGATCTTTCGTCCATACCTTGATCTCCATGTAGTAGTCTTCATCAATGACATTTCTATCTACTCAACTACTAAGAAGGAGCATGAAAATAATTTACAGGTTGTACTGGACACACTCTGAGAGCACTAGCTTTATGGTAAACTCTAGAAGTTCTAGTTCTCAATTCGAGAGGTTCACTTTTTGGGACATGTCATATCGGAGTCTGGAGTAGCACTTGATCCAGCACATATTGAGGTGGTACTTGCTTGGGAGCCACCCAAGAATGTGACAGAGTTACGAAGTTTCCTGGGTTTTGTTGGTTACTATCAGAGGTTTTTACCAGATTTTTCCATAGTTTCAGCACCTTTGTCATCACTGAAAAATATGGCGTGACCCTTCATGTGGTCAAAGAGATGCCAGTAGAGTTTTTAGGAGCTAAGTCAGAGGCTGACTAATGCACCCCTCTTTAGGATGCCAGAGGAGGGCCTATGGTATGTAGTATACAACAATTCATCAGGAACTAAACATGGATGTGTCCTAATGCAAGAGCAAGAAATTATCGCCTATGGTTCTAAATATCTGAGATAGAATGAGTAGAACTACGCTACCCATGACTGGGAGTTAGCAGCAATGGTCTTCACCATGAAGGTGTGGCAACATTACTTGATGGGTGAGCGTTTTACAGTGTAATACGATCACTAGAGTCATAGGTATATATTCTCTAAGAAGGAAATAAACCTGAGACAGTGAAATTGGCTTGAGTTCCTCCAAGACTATGACTTTGAGATAGTCTATACTACTAGTAATTGGAACGTTGTAGCAGATGCACTCAGTAGGAGGACTAACATACATCTTCTTGTTGAGGTGACAAATTAGCTGGCCGCTTTGCAGATATCCTTTGTGGATAAAGATGAAGAAGCATTTCCTCAGTATCATACAATCACTCCCCCACTTCTTTAGTGAGTTTTGGAGGTGCTGCCTTGGGGCTCTAACTACGAGACAATATGTACTCACATATCCATAAGATGGGCACCTAATAGATTTTCAGAATGTGGGGAGGATGTCATCCTTTTGAGAGGACGTATCATGGTACTAGTGTAATTTTGGGAGGAACTGTTGAGGTAGTTCTACAAATACTCCTTATCGGTACATCCAGGAGTAGAAAAGATGTACCATGATCTCTAAAGATAGCACTGATGGTCGGGAATGAAGAAATAAATTACAGTGTTTGTCTCTCCCTGCCTCACTTGTCAGCAAGTGAAGGTGCAGTATTAGGTACCAGTAGGATTGGTTCATCCTTCGGAGGTCCCATAGTGGAAGTGGGATGTGATATCCATGTAATTCGTGATAGGACATCAATATAAATCCAAGGGACAGGACTCGATTTGGGTGATCATTGACCGACTCACCAAGTCACCCTACTTTCTACCGATCAGAGAGCAGTGTTTTGTAGAAAGCTTAGGACTCCTTTATATGTAGTAGATTGTGCGACTATATGGAGTACCCTTGAAAATTTTATCCAATCATGATGCATGTTTTACTTCCTGGATATGAAGGAGGATTCAGGAGGCTTTCGGCTCACAGCTTCATTTGAGCACAACCTTCCATCCTCAGACGGATGGCCAGACTGAGCAGACCATTCAGACCATAAAATACATGTTGTGTAATTATGTCCTCAACGTCGGTCGCATTTGGGGGGATCGATTTCTTTTGGTGGATTTTTCATACAACAACAACTATCACTTCAACTTTGGGATGAAACCTTTTGAGACGTTGTACGGGCGATCCTGCAGATCACCATTCTGTTGAACAGACCCAGGGGAGTCAGCAGTAGTGGGACTAGAGATGGTACAGGCTACCACAGAAAAAGTGAAGATCATCTAGGAGTGTATGAAGACTGCACAGAGTATAAAGAAGTCTTATACCGACATGATTTGAAGACCTATGAAGTTTGATGATGGCGAAAACATCTTTCTATGTGTATCACCTCGATGAGGTTTGTAGAGATTTGGCCAAGGAGGAAAGTTATCTCTGAGGTTCATCGGACGATTTTAGGTCCTCAGTAGAGTTGGAGAGGTGTCTTAACACATATCTTTTAAACCATAGTTGCATCAAGTGCATGCAGTCTTTCACTTATCCCAGTTGTGGAGATATGTACATGACCCTTCCCATGTCATCTACAATGACGAGCTGGAAATCGACGATGAGGGGACGTTTTTGAAGGTTCCAGTTGAGATTGAGGATCTACAAGAGCGGGTCATTCATGTGTAGTTGATACCTATGGTGCGCATTCTATGGCAGCACGGGAACCTCTAGGAGAGCACATGGGAGAGGGAGGTTCAGATTCATGCTCAGTGCCCCCACTTGTTTTTCTAGTTTTTGTGATGTGGATTTTGGGGACACAAATCCCTGAGGTGGGGAGAATGTAATGAACCGGAAAATCCATTTATTTTTCTTTAATTAAATAAAAAATTTAATAGTCCACAAATATTTACAGTGCTTGATTATGAACTATAGAGTTCCCGGAATGAATTTCAAAACTTTTTTTCACGTACATTCAGTAAACGTGCGAGAGGGTTTTTCAAACTTTTAAACGGGTGCTCAGAATTGAAATCTGAGGGCACCGTTGAACTCACATCACCATTATTCTCTTAAGAATACTTTCACGTTGATGACTGTTGGTCAAGGGTGAAAGTTAATTTTTGGGTTTCTCATGTAAAAAATAAAACAAAATAAAGTGTTTAACATTTTATTTAATTTTATTTTGAAACTCCCATGTTGAAGTTTTACAGGTGGAGACCACCTGAATTAAGCTCCCATGAGTGGTTATGGTGGTGGGGACCACCCGAGGCACAAACCTTTTGAACTCCCCTCTTAATGAGGGTGAAACCTCTCAACACCCTATTTAATGTGAAGGAGCCTCTTGAGCTTACTCCACATTAATTGTGCCAACACCATAAATTAATTTTTCCAACCTGTGTGTGTGTGTGTGTGTGAGCCAACATAATTTCATCATATGTTAAATAACAATTGCACCTCTTTCTTTTGGTGGGAAAAAGAGTTGGAGAGATCTATTTGGAGAATCATGGAGAATCCCATCCTACCAACGAAGAATGTCTTTGACTATGAAGAGCCAAAGAACGAGCCTAAGATTAGAGGTGTGTGGCGGGCGCGACGAATGTCGATATCTTCGAATTCCTCCAACGTGGGACATCTTCATCTACAATGAATCAACATATGTGCTTCTTCCTCGTGCCAAGATCAACAAAAAATACAAGGTAGGGGGTTATTATTAAATTATTTCATTCTTTCATTTAATTTCCTCTTTCTAGAAAAGCATGGAGAACATTGATAAACCAATACGAGTAGATCCATGATTCATATTAAATGGAAGTGTTTTTAATACTTGAATCCTGATTTTGTTAAGATTCTTGATACCATGCTAATGCGGAGGATGTGGGATAAACAAACATGGCCTGACCCCTCCGTCGTTCTTCCTTATTGTGTTTTTCATGATAGAAGAATGTGGCTTACACCACGACAAAGAACGAAGAAATAGGTCGGATGAACCGGCCGCCTATGAATGCACAAAGCCCCGCCGTCCGTAGCGTCACCACCTAAGCCACCACCGCCACCCGCGCCGTCACCACCCGAGCCGCCGTCGCCGCCGGCAACCTCGCCCCTAGATCTGCCGCAACCGCCCGCGACATCACCGCCGCCGTAGTCGTGCCGCCCCTGCGGCCTCGCCGCCCAAGCCTCCACCGTCATCCACAGCTGAGCCATCTCCCAAGCCACCATCTCCATCTGTAGTTGAGCCACTGTCACGGCCTCAACACCCAATCCTCAGTAGCCGTCTGTGGCCCCTCTGTGTCGCCAGCAGTCCCCTTCGGCCGAGCCGACCACATGGCACCCTCAGGTCGAGCCGTCCTCGCGACACCACTCATCTGAGCCACCCACACAGCACCCACGGGCCGAGAAACCCTCGCGACACCCCCGGGCCTAGCCTCCCTTATGGTACACTCTGTGGTCGAGCCACCCCTGGGTCGAGCCACCTTCGTGGCACCCCCCATGGCCCTACGTGACCCCTCGTGGCCCTCCGCTGCCCATCGCAGCTTGCCGGGCCAGACATAGTGGGTCAGGCCGGGTCAACCCAGACCGGGTATTCCCAGGCCAGGTCGGGCTGGGTCGGTCCGACCGGGTTCGACCGGACCCAGACCCACTACGACCCATTTACACTCTTTTGGCCATAACTTTTTCACCAGACGTCCGTTTGACGAAATTTCAGTGGCGATGGAATCCTTTGTGTGAGTCATTCCCTTTGAGTATACCCCACTGTATTTATAGATTATAATGGAATACAGTCTGGTTGGATTGATCAAAAATCCAACCAGGCCCCCGGGACAATAAGGCTAACAACTCACAAACCGGGCGTCAGATTGACACACCGTCTGTTAAGTTGAGACCCCTATAACGTGTCTAACTAGTGAGATAATTCTTCTTGAGAAATTTTGGTAGTTAGACAATCGGACAGTGTCTTTGGGAAAGGAATCTCTCGGAGACAAGAAAGCTTAGTGCAGAAACCTAGTAGCTAGTTGTGATGAGATGAGTGATCATTGAAATCATTTGAGGGTCAGATCCTATAGATCCTGTGTGGGTAATCTCTTAGTGATCCTGTGGTGGTTAGGTCCTAGAAATCCTATGTGGGTCAACTCCTTGCGATACTGTGTGGGTCAGTTCCTAGTGATCTTTTGTGGGTTAGCTCCTAGAAATCCTGTGTGGGTCAGCTCCTAGCGATCCCGTTTTAGTCAGCTCCTGGAAATCCTGTGCGGGTCAGCTCCAAGAGATCATGTGTGGGTAATCTCCTAGAGAGCATGTGTGGGTTAGCTCTTAGAAATCCTGTGGGGGTCAGAAACAAGTGATTCAATACGGGTTAGCTCCAAGTGATCATGTGCGGGTCAGCTCCTAGCGATTCAATGCAGGTCAACAACATTGCCTCTTAATAGAATAATATGATTTAGTATTTATAACTAACCATCTCTACTATCGTACCTAAAGATATTCCTGGTGTGAGATCAGGTAGTACCTCTATTATTTCTTCATGATTGAGATGGATTTCTAGATAAATCAGGTATATGTATGGGAATATACTTAAGTAGGGTTATTTGTTGATTTCATACTTTGTGGTTTATCATTGATGGATTTTGTGAGACCTTGAGGGTCTCCGGGTCCCTGTGGAGAATCGTTATACTCACCCCTACACGGGCTATGCCCACACCTTTTTATACTGGATGCAGCGAACAGCGCTGACTGAGGACAAGGGTACTAGGACTGGACGGTGCTTGGAGGTGGACCATACAACATGTCGGTTCGTAGAAGAGACGGGTGGACATGGAGTTCTGAGGAGGCAATATGTACCTACCTTTCTGGTAGGAATCAAGGTGGATACTCCAAGAGTTGCATTTCACATATCAGACATCTTGTACTTTCTTGTTTTCCTTGTACATTAAAGTAGGGTTTGTATTCTAACCCCTTTTTCATCCTGTACTCACTCTTTTCATTATTCAGTTTACTTGAGTTTGTATCCTTCTGTGTTTCTGGTTTTGTGTTTACAGGTTGTAATGGATCTTCCTTCCCAGTTCTCGAAAATTACGCCTTCGGTGCTAGTCTCTAGCCCCTGGTCTAAGGAAGGTGGGTTTGGGGTAGTCACGACATAAGACCTGGGGGATAGGTCATGACATAATACCTAAGGTGCTTAGTTAAAATCTATGTCATATTGCATTATAGATATAATTTTACCCCTTCAGTTGTTTGAATCTCAATATATAGAAATAAGGTTATATATACGGTTTGGTATGTAATTGATGATAATTAACTTCAATCATATTATATATCATAATAGAGGGTATATATCTCCTATGAATCCATAATTTGAACTCAAGAAAGCCTATTTATTGGAAATAACCAAATCTAGGTTAAAACTCGCAATCTAGGAATTCACCTTGTGACTTGATTTACATTTGATAATTGATTAACACACCCAATCAATTTCTTCTCCTATTATAATCAATAAAATGATTCAGTAAAATCATTTCCATACATAACAAGAATGTTTTTTTGGATAGTTCAAGTAAATAAAATATGCTATATGAATTTTTACGTGAGGGGTTGTCTTACTAAAATTTAGAAAATATAACACTATCTCTTTTACCAATAGGATATGAATTTTAGAATAAGAATAACATAATTATGTTTGGAACATAAAATATATTTTCCTTAATTTTTATTCCATTAGGAAATCATATCTCTTTAGGATAATGATTTTATCTCGATGAAAATAATACAGACTCTCTAATTTCATCAATAATATATCAATATATCCACTTTCATCCCCTTCTAATACATGGTATGAGGCATAATAAGAAAAAAATATTCCATGATTCACATCCAACATTGGAGGAAGGTCTTTCAAAAACCATTAATGAAATTTATCATTTCAATCTAGGTATGGAGGAATACACATTTAATTTATTTATTTGTGCCACCATAATTACCAATGGGTTGTAAAAGTACATCTATTTTTAAAACAACATTAAAATGTGTTTTTACATAACTATATGAATATTACCATATTTTGTATATAATTTTTATCCAATATTTGGATTTTCCTAATGTAAACCATTTCCATATATAGGAAGTAAAGATAATGAATCCAACTCTTTCTACCAAAGTTGATGTCAAGTTTTATAAGATGAAAGAATTCTAATCCATACATAGAGTCTAATAGATGATGTGGTGCATAAATATTATCTTCATCAAAAAGATTAAAATAAAAAATTCTGTTTATGTGGACATTCGGGATATAAATTAGAAGTACCTGAAGCATGATTTTACAATTTCATTAGCAGAACTTCTAATCAATGTGACAACTGGAATCCTCGACCCCTCCTATATGGGTGGATATTTTGGCTATAACTAGACCTGGGTAGACCAAAAAAAGTAACAATCTAACACATTTACGTAACTCCAATGGCTATATTATAACCAATTAGTTATCAATGGGGTTGAGAACACTACTTATATATATTAAATTGTCATGCATAATATTTCCATTTCGTTCTTCTGGATGACCACTGATAGATATGTAGATGATCTCATAGTCAAGTATAAATGATAATTTAATCATCTTACATATCATGAATTTTTCCCCCACAAATTAGGGTGATATGTCATTAAGATGAACTTCCTGAAATACAGATTTTGTGTAATGCTATGAAATTACATAACTTCATCGTGCACCATCACAACATCAAATTCCACCCCTAGTGGATGGAAGAGATATTTATATTTATTTTCATTTAAAACTAAATTATTTTATGGGAGTCGAATTATGTAACACCTAAATTGATATTTTCAAAGCTAATCACACTAATACATGTTACCACTTAAAAAATATGATTATGGAAGGGGATATCTTCCAATTGGTTGATGATTTCCATAAATATTTTCACAGTCTCTAAGGGTATCTACTCCATTCATCGATCAAGATACCACTTATAGATGTATACACTATCATCAACTATGTGGAAAACATAAAAATAATCTCCTATACATACATTCCAAGAATAATGACCCATTCTTGAAAACATATATATTATATTTATATAATAGAGTATGATACTGACACACAAAATTCCATTATTATGGAGGACTACCTCACATAAATCATTATAATAAAGATGTTGAGACACAAAGTTCCGACCTATTAGGTTTATCAAATATTTCATGTAAATATACTCAAATAAATCCCCATTTATATACTTTTAACTATACATATAGGATAATGGGTAACCATTCAACATTAGTTCAATGACTAAATAATATCACATATGGAAATCATGGGTAATGTGCAAGTAGATTTCCTTGTAGTTTAACATACTCTATAGAAGCCAATTTTGAACATCAAGATCCTTACATAGGGTGTTTCTTTAATTTATGAGACATATCATTCATGGGATAGGAACCTTAATGGAACCACTAGGAGCATTATTGAAAAAACTATATAAAACATGGATCTAAAATGGGTT
The DNA here is from genome assembly GCA_963277665.1 of Viscum album. Classification (NCBI taxonomy): domain Eukaryota; kingdom Viridiplantae; phylum Streptophyta; class Magnoliopsida; order Santalales; family Viscaceae; genus Viscum; species Viscum album. The sequence goes on along the minus strand of OY728144.1, from coordinate 324,229,591 downwards.
TACATGTGCATAGTTTTCATCATTCAAGTAAAATATGTTTTGCCTTATTTTTCACTACCATTAAAGGGGGTCACAAATAGTGAAGTAGAATATTAGAACCTCAGCATAGGAATATATATATACATGTTTATACATGTGTAATTTTTACGAATAAATGACTATTTCATGTCGGTAATAATGATAATCAATGGTAACTATTCCGTGATGAAGGAAGAGTTTATTTCCTTTCATGATAATATTTTATCACTATACGTGAATAACCCTATGAACCGAAACAGTCTTACATATTATATTCAGATAACTATCAAGAAGGTGGACAAGGAAATCAGAATATTTCCTTATATTTTATGGATGAAGAAGAAATAGCCATTCATATCATTCATCATAGGGTGTTATGTCAAATAAATTTAATATTATGGTGGAAATCAATGAGATCTAAACCACCCTATAAAAGGGTGATCTGTATTATCTCCAAAAAATAATTAAATTAGATAAATGTCACCCATTTCAAACTATCTCCAAAATAGATTTTTTATACTTGATTATTCTAAGAGAGATTACATCCATAAAAAATTAGTAAAATGATGTCTTTATATTGACATGATTCTAATAGATATATGTACATGTGATTCTTTGATGGATTACTCCTTTTGTTCATTAAAGGATGAGAGAAAAACATTTTTATATAATTTTTTTATCTCAGGTCATGTGTAGATCATCAATCATGAGTGAATATTTTTAGGAAATCAACAGGTTTAGAAACTATTATCCACAATTGATAAAAAATTATATAAATATAACAATGATGTACTTTGTTTTTTAGATATAACATATCTCTATCCATCAAACACTATAATTATTTAGAATCACCAAATATTTCTGGTTTCATTCAATATAGAGGATATATGTTATGGGGACATATACCTAAGCTTCAAAAAGGAAGTTTATGTTTATAATTGATACTAAAATACTCATCTCCAAGTGGGTTGAAGCTATATCCTTCAAGGAAATAAGAAATAATTTTATCATAAATTTATTAATATTTAATTCATCACCAAATTCTGGAACTCACACATAATATTTATATAAAATTAAACCACATTATAAGCTTCTGAATTGAATCAGTTGTATCTAAATTATAATATCCAACAGAAGAACTTGTCCAACTATCATACATTGAAAAATGAACTGTTTGTGGTCTTTAATAAAACCCTATATTATATCCTTTATAAAATTTAGTACATAGATAATAAATATTGGATGGATGTTTTGTTAAAGTGTATATGAGATTATCATACCGTATTCCAAAATACCATAGGATGAACCACATATTTTCATTTTAATGGGATAGTGGAAATCGATCCCAATGACGATTAACTCTAGTTACTTCACATTACCATATCCAATCAATCATCTAAATAAAAATAGTTTCAAATAATTTTTTAACATTTGGAGAAAGACAATGAAAATATATTACATGAATTGAACAACCTATATATCCATCAGTATCGAACCAAGAATATTTTTAACAAAAAGGATCACGTTTATTAGTTAATTTTGGAAAAAATGTGTTATGGGTCTTACAACCTCAATGATACCTAAGAAGAAACCCTTAAAGATATATCCAAAATGGAAACAACCACAAACCATATATACTATATTCTCAAATTATTCACGTTCTTTATTCAAGATGGTTTAGTAATATATATTTTCCACTACTAATAAAATGCTTCACAAAATGTACATTACATATATTAATAAAGAGTACACATAGAATTTTTATTATGACATTAAAGTATATAACAACTAATATTCTATATAATATGTTAAACTATATATCCATAGTCCCTGGTTTCTAAATATAAACTACATGGTATACTTTCTCATTGTAAAATCAAAAAATATTGACCATCCTAGTCTTAGTTTTATGATATCAATTTTTATGATATTTCATGCTGCATACATAGCCTTCCAAACTATTCTTTATTATTTTTCTATGAAAATATTTTTCATTCATGAGAATTCGATTTCCTATAAGAATCTTTTCTGTGTGCTTTTCTCTATTAAAAAATATTTACTAAGGATACATTATCTTCTATTATTAAAATTATGTGTTTATTGATTCCTATCATTATATAATATATACACATTCCTCAATCTCATATATTTTTCTTGTCCGCATGTTTCATCTATATAAAATTTCAAATCATCTTAGTGTCTTGGTCCTCAACATTCATTCACGGGAAACACCACTAAATCATTATTACATTAAATACAATGAAATTTATGCATTAGATAGATATGTGAAAAATATTTTTTCATTTCTGAATGAAATTACAGTGTATGGTATATAGTCCTCACTATATTATGTTAACCTTCATATATAATGTACATTTTTGAATTCATCAAATTTCATGAAATATATCCTCATTCAACTCCCCTGAATCCTAGAAATCACGAGTCTAAATATCATGATGTAAAATAATATAATATATAGCCCGATATAAATTTTCTTTCAAACCATTCATGAATGTTTTTTTTGTGAGGCATGTTTTCCTTACATGATGATCAGAAAAATGTAAGGATTTTCAGTGTATGTTTTTATCTATTCATCATTATAATATAAGGTAAAATTCTCACATATTTTCTACAATATTTGTTTCTTAATTCAATATAAAATTAAAAACCAAGAAATTGTGACTGACTCACTAGTCTTTTATAATGCTTTGATAGGTATAGGCTCAAACCCATGGTCTATTGAATTATAAATCAGAAAACAGAAGGATATGATGCACAACCACTAGGTGGTAATCCTTACATGACATGAAGGGAATCCTGTTGTGGACTAACTATCTTCTAAATCCTCTCAAAATGATGTTTCTGTTTTCTTTTTGAGGTTTTGATTTCTTTCCCCTCAAAGGGATCAAGTTTGTTAAAGATAATTCTATTAGGCCTCACTATTTTAGAAATATGAAATTTCTTTTATTGGATTTCATCCCCCATTTATTATAATAATATTAATATTATTGGGGGGGTGTGGCTTAATTCATACCATTATTGGATACATAGAAACATCTAGTCCACTTTTCAATGACTCGTGTACAAGTTAAATCCTAATAAAACTCCACTTTGTTAACCTCAAAAAATATAAGCCTATGATTAATAAAATTCATTTTGTGTGTGATCCGGTGTAACTTCCCAACCTGGATCACGTCTAAGGTGGTGGATGGACCAGTGGGTTACATGACGTCGACCACATCTCCCCGAATTCAAGAGAATGTTGACTACTAGTGGGGGACTTTTTGTATCCAAGGGGGAGACAATGAAAACATAAGTAATATGTATTATCACAGCATAAGTAAAACAAAATTACTAATAAATAGTAAATCATATAAACAAATAAATTACAACAGAATCAATATGGATAATCCAAATGAATAATAATCAAGTGATGAATCTCACAAAACAATATCATTCCATGATGTATATCTATAATGAAAGAATGGAAAATAGAAACGGAAGAATTATATAAACTGAAATGATAATATGTAATGTTTGAAAATTGCATCATGTTAAAGGATTAGTCCTCTTCCCGTAGTCCCTATCCTCAGTAGCCAAAAATAATCAAGAATAAGAAGCAGCTCAATTCCCTTTGTCAATACCTAAAAGCATATAATCTACTCGGGTGTCAATGACACTCGAGAATGGTGTGAGATAAAATCACAGTAGGCCAACATCCACGATGTTTAAAACATTCCATTTCATGCAATGATAAAATATAGTGTGCCATTTTATAACAATTTTAGTTAAATAATTATGTTCAGTGGAATAAAAAACTCGAGCTATGTTCCATGAAACACTTGTGCCTAATCACCTACTTCAGCTTATGTCAGAAGTTTGAAAATAGTACCTGTAAGTAGAATGCACATACACATATATATAAAACCTGTAAAAGCGAGGTAAAATTAGTGAGAGTCATACCCCATGCTTGTGCATTAACTTGGGGTATGAGATAAGTGTTAACCAGGTGTGATTTAACATACGAGAAGAATCTTAAAAATCCCAAGATTCACAAGTGAAATTAATATGAACATTTATTTTATAATTTTTATGGTTTAAGTTGAGAATTGGAGGCTGATCCCATCACGAAGGAATCAGTACAGAACATCCTTCAAATTATCTGACACCACTGAGCCCGTCCAAGGCAATCTTTCGTATGAAGAAGTATTTCTCAAGGCATGGCTTTACCCTGAGTCCGTCCTGATCTCACAAAAAGAGGACGAGTATCATCCGAGGATGACTTATCCATATTCCCAACAGATTTCTTTAGATGGTCCCTATCAGAACGGATGCCACTCATAAGTATTAAAAATCATGGGGAAGTCTTGGTACAGAAAATCCAATGACACCCCCTCTGGCACGTAGTGGTAACCATCAGGAACGGAGGGTCTAATCATGGCCCCTAATACAGGACCCACCTTCTTTCTCCATCCTGAATTTAATTAAAGTTTTACTGTAGTAGATATGACATCAACATATGAAATTATATCTTGAAAACAATACAGATACACCCATGAAATATAGGGTACAACTTAAATATTACAGCATAACAATATTAACAAGGCACGATACTGCAACAACATAAGAAGATAAATGAACTTTTAAATAAATAAATAATTCAGAAAAACCAACTATCATGAATCCAACAAATCACAGTTCATAATTAATCTAAATTATTTATTTAAATTCACCACAACAAAATAGGTTGCATAACACATGAAGTTAATTAAATTCAATTATCGGAAATGAACGTTTAAATAAATAAATAATTCAGCATTAACATTTACCAAATATCCAACATCTCAAGGTCCAAATTTATTCTAAAATAATTATTTAAATTAAAAAAAAATATAGACTGTGGAACACATGCAGTTAAATGAATTAAATACTCGGGCTAAAGGAATTTATACCGACCATTTCAGAACACCCAGAGGGGTTTCCGAAAACATTGAAAAAAATAAACAATTTAATTTATGAAGAATAGGGTTTCAAAAAGTAAGTGAAACAATTAAATTAAAAAAATTGGGTGAATTAGAACTGTGTCGATAGATACTGACGAATGACACAATCGTGTGTTCATATAAAGTGCAACGAAATAGATGGAGAGAGGGTAGACTCCCTACCTTATGGTTGTAGATGATACAGTGATCTATGGTAAGCATTGATTAGACCTAAAATGGAAGAAGGCATACAATTTTAGAAAAACACCAAAATATGTTAAAATCGTTCCGTGACAAACTGAAAAAAGAATTTGGAATGAGATTGTATTATTCTAAGTGTGTGGGATAAGACTTACTGAGAGGTTCAGAACACAACTGACAGAGAAAAAACCGATGATGAATAGAGGTGCGGAAGTCTTCTGAAGGGGGAGCAAGGTAGTGAGCCACTTAGGGAGTAGGGAGAGGTGTGATGTGAAAGAGAGGATATAAAGAGTGGAGGGGAAAAATAAAGACTAAAAAAGTAAAGGAAAGAAAAAGGAAAAGGAATAATAAAAAATAATATAAATAATTAAAATTATAAAATTAAAAATGTGGAATAAATGAAATAAATATTTAAAATTGGTTTACATCATTTTAGTTAATTTTAATTTCTCTCAAATCGTATCAATTTAATTATTTATTTTAACGCCTCTTTAAATTACATTAATTACCTTTAATCCTTTTTAATTATTTTTAAACGGAATTCTCCTCTCATGCATGATGTAATATTTTACATAAATCCTAAGCAATCATTTAATTAATTTTAATAGTTATCTGGGACCCATAACTGGGTGCGCAGGCATGTCCCCTATGACGCCTTAAAGAATTTAGGCAACACAAACTTAAACGGACCTCACCTTAATTTAATTATATTCATTATAATAATTGAAATTATTATTATTTGATATAACTCATCAATGGAACCATTAATAATTTAAAAAGGAAAACCATTAAAAAAAGGGTAAATTTAATTAAATAAATATGGATTACACATTTGTATTTAATTAGAACAATTAATAATAACACATTTATTACATTGATGAATTATTATTTACATCGTGGATAAATTTATTAAACATGAAAGTGAATTTTAATTTATTGCCTTCAAACCATATAATAATATTAATAATATAATTATTATTATTATTTCTAGTTGACCTACAAACATATTTAACTCAATTAAATTATCTTCAAGTGCGATATAAAAATATGTCTGAATCTCGTAAAGGTTATGCCCTGCTGAGGGTAAACCTCATATCCCTAAACTATTGGTGGTCTCAGATTTCTCATTCGACAAACGGTTTTTGGTAAAATAATTATATATTATAAAAACATAATACTTAATTAATTAAAAATTAATATGGAATTATCATGTATGAGGGTGCCAAACACTCGATGTGAATCTTGGTTATACCCTGCCTAAGGTAAACCTAGCGTTTCAGACCTAACTGTGGTCTCATAATTCACATATGAGGCTTCGTTTGAGAGTTATTTCATTTTTTTAAATAAACAAACACGCTTTTGAATAAAATTAACATAATCTTTTTATTATATCAATGCCGCATTATCGACTATCGGAATAAAAAGTTCTGACACTTTGTTTTTTAAAATAGGACTGCGTAGTTGATGAAAAAATTAAATTTCCTTCACTTTTTCATCAAGTTCAAAACACAGAATGTTATAACCTTACAAATTTATAACTTATTATCCCTGAGAAATATTCGGGAACAACATAACCCTCACCAAATCTGTTGGGTCATGAGGTCTCATACAAAAGGTCGTGTTGCGTATCTAAACGAACAACATACTCTCAAACATTTGTTAGGAAAATGATACAAAAACCATTAAGATCTAAGATAATGCTCATTTTCCAACAGAAACACCAAGATGGTACTTATCCAATACCTTATTGCTAGAGACATGACCATGTCGTCATCTCATTAATTTATGTCCAAACTTACTTCCCATATTAGGTTTTAAAGTTAGAAAGAGGAAACAATCTGAGTCATGCCACCTTCCACCATCAAAATTTCCTACAAGACACGCTCTTAAGAAGTCTAGTGACGCTTCTCACTGGATATCTGAAAGGGGTAAAATGGTCCATTCCCATCTCCCATGAAGCCCATGTCGAGTCAGATTTTTACGAAAATCCCCGATCGACACAAAACGCACTTGTCTCACCTGATGACGTGTCAAAAAAACATCCTTCACTGACCGCTTTATTGAGAAAGATAGGTTACTAGTCAAGAATCTATAATCTACCACTTAAGAAAAATATTGGGATATATGGAAGGTGTTTTATAGACAGAACTATGATGTCTCCTTCAAAGGTAGTCTCATTTACCGTGAACACATCCTCAAAAGTTTATGTCTGACCTCAAGTGACATTCATTGATTTAGGCATCACCAAGCCCAACAATAATTCTAGAGTAACCTCGGATTGGCACAATAGAAGTGAAAGTAACTATCTCAAGGTAGTTTGTACTCCATGTTTATGAGTGAGATGTCGGCACATGGGGAAGACGCCCATATCAAAACATTAACTGAGCCAAGAGCGGTATCGGTCTAACGGTCATGTTAGATGAAAAAATGGAGTACAAGAGTTCATCCAAATAAATCCAATATATAAATACAATGGTCACTCAAGACTAAACAAGCATTGATAAGAACAACACATCAACATGAAACACTGCGAAAACTATCCTAAACAAGACCAACAACTTTGAAAGCATTAGCATTATAACGACCCATACTTTACATACATTTTTAATACTTCAAAAATTGAAGCACACTTATTACAACATATGACAAAACCACAAAGGACCGTATAGGTATAGTATCTTTAGAAACTGGGAAACATAAACAACTGGTTCATAAATCTTCTACAGTGTCTCCATTTATTTCATCATATCTAGGGTCCCTTTTAGCATATTCTACTTAATATCCATCTTCCTGACCTGGGGAAAAGAAAACATAAAAGGGTGAGCTCAAATGCTCAGCAAGGGCAAATAAAGGAAATAAAAATCATATCATATCTTTTTGAAAATCAAAACCTGGAAAAGAGATCATAATATCTTAACATGGAATAAATCATAGAAGTGAAAATGAGATCCCCATAATCATAACATAAAACTTGAAACTTTGTGGCATGCACACATAATCATGGAAAATCATTTCTTGTTAGTCATGACTCATTGTCAAGACTATCTTAGTGGACAAAGTCCCTTTCTGAACCGAGTTCACTCCTCGTTTCAGTCTTGTATCACTGAACCGAAATAACCTTCCGTTCCAGCCATGTCTATCTCATGAGATATAAAATCTTTACCCAATGCATTGGAGGGAGATATAGGTCCCACCCATCTTATAATGAATCCTTTCTTATGTGTGCCACATAATCATAAAACATACATCATCGCATAACACATGTAACAAAAATGGGATTCTTGAAACATCATGACATCATAAAATCATATAAGGCAAATGACTTCATAAAAATAATTCCCTCACAACATAATCAAATCAATGTAATTAAAGGGATAAAAATATAACCCTTTATTATCTTAGATGGAAAATAATTTTGATAAAACACTTGAACTCCATTCTTGAGGAAAATATCCTTTCTTTTTCAAAAACACTTTTCTTTTCTTAACATGTCATACAATTATAAACTAAAAGAAGTTGATTAAAAATAAACTTGAAAACTTGTAAATGAAGCTTCTTGGAAATAATGTTTTAAAAATTCATTCATGCCGTATATGTTAAAAAAAACATTCTTCGTACTTTTGTCGGAAAAGTCAAAAAGTACCTCGTACGGAAAAACGACAAAAGATTCCTTTCATATTCTTTACTAAAAACTCACCTAAGGGTAAAATTGGATTTAAACTATTGCAAGTGGATGGAAAAAATATTTCATATTGAGGGAACATGGATGTGGATGATAAAATACACCCCAGTAAATACTTACGAATAAACAATCTCGGATAAAAATGAGATTGTGATATTTCCCTTACCTTAGGTCCGATTAGCTTTGTACGTGTCCGAAGCTCCTGTATAATGGTTTAAATAATGTTATTGACTTATTCCAGAATCATACATATTTATATGATATCATATATGGTCATATTATTAGCTTCTTGTTAGTAATATTTCATTGTTACTTGTTACTCGGGTCTTTATAACTTTTTGTTCTTATGCGTGTTTTGTCGAATAAATTCTTATTCTTATCTTTAAGTTATAGATAATTCATTTCCAGAATGGTATTAGTGTATTATATACCATATTCATTCATTCAATTCATTTATATAATCATTACGAAATGAAGATCATGTAGAACGAGTCGCATCACATCGTGGAGACGGTATTCCGTACGTACGCACGAGTGATGATATCATTCCTATGATCGTGGAATTGTATTGGAGTATATATATATTATTTCAGTATCAATATTACTTCATAATAATCATATTTAGTTACTCATTACACCATTATACCCATCCTTGTAAGGTGATGGTGGAAAATAGATTACACCACGGCGTGGAGACGGTATTCTGTACGTACGCACGCGCGGTGATTTCATTTTTCCGTAGGATGGATAGAAGGTGAATTAGGGTTGTTTCATATTTATAATAACATATCATTATGTAAGTAATACTGATGTTATTACTTTATCATGAAACAACTAAAGAAGAAGAAGTTGAAGAAGAAAGAAATTGAAAAGATCGGTAATGGATATTACCTCTTCTTTGGAACGCTTCTTTGAATCCTCCACTTAAGGAACTAAGATTGGTCTTTGGAGAAGACCAGGACCTCTAGGATTATTCTAGGGAAGTGTAGAGGAGAAAATGGCAGGGGTTGGCCGAGCTTGAGTGCTCAATTTGGTGTGAGGAGGAGGGGGAGGAGGTGCCCTTTTATAAGGGAGGAGAGGGGCACCTTAGGAATATCTCAAAATATTATTTTATATTAAAGTCAAAATCGGTTTATAATGGTTACAAAGGGTCTTATTTCGAAGATAAAGTGGGGATGGGTCGAAATCCTATCAACCAATAGGATTTAGACAAGTTTAGGGTATCATTTTAACCTTATCAATTAGATTTAACTATAAGTTAATTATTTTAACTTTTACCGTGTCTTTTTGTTTTCTTTCACTATATGGTTAATACACTTACTATAACATGCCAAACGAACCCCAAATTGTTTATTATTAATATATATATCCTTATCTAAGTCATTTGGCCGAACCTTAGATTTTTAGGAATAAAATAACAATTAATAATATAATATTTGATTTAAAAACTATTTTGTGTCAATTTTGACACTATTTGATATATGATTTGTTTGAAAGTCATAACAGAATTATATGTTCGAACCAAGTTGCTTAAATCAACACTAATATATCATAGTAACCTATAAAATTAGTGTAATTCATAAAAAGTCACAAATTACATTTATTTTGGTGTTTATAACATCAATTATGTCAATATTTCATTAATAAGATAATTACTGCATCATCATTGTGTCATAAATAAATTAACTTATTTAATGTCTACAAATTACAAATAAATTACCATTATGTAGGAAATCTCTTTAGCTTTCTAATGAATATTTATAGTCGAATTTATCTTATGTATAACCCCATATTAAAAATTCTTTACTTATTAAACTTTGATTTTAACTATTTTAACCCTTCTTTAAATAAATTAATAATAAATGTCCTAATCTAATCCAAGTGGGCCTAAATGGTCATATTTTATTCCTAAGTTTGTTTTTGGTCGAATTACACTTGTCCAATAGAATTAGGACATGTGTTAGGGTAATATTAATATCATATTTACCCTTAGTTACCCTATTTACTATTAACCGCGGTAAAAAAAAGTAAAAAGTTACTATTCACCAAAAATTATTTTTATCTCATTGAACCACATTTTAGTCCTTGATATTAACCATGTCTCTCGGATTTTCAAAATTCCATTCACAGAAGTGGTAAAATTAAGTTTTATGCAAAATTCAGTTTTTAACCTACCACTTAGTGGTTTCACTATTCATCAAAAATTGAATGTTTTCAGAAAAATACCAAAATTTCACCCTAGGCTAATTTCGATATTCTGAGTCCAAAAATGAAGTCAATTTTGAAAAATAAAATTTATAAAATTTGAAAAAGTGGTTATTACTATTCATAACGGCTAGTTTTAATAGCATAATGTTGTTTAGTGAAACTCGGTATTGCGTACGACGCAAGCTATCGAGGAAGGTCGCGATTGCGTGTAAAGCAAGCCAAGCAAGTGTTGTGTAGAAAAAGATTCCTTTGAAGATTTATATAACATAAAAGTCTCGGGTGTTACATTCTACCCCCCTTAAAAAGAATTTCGCCCTCGAAATTCGTCACTTTGCAACAAACAGATGAGGATACTTCTCCCTCATCATATCCTCAAGCTCCCATGTAGCTTCTTCAAGTTGGTGGTTCCTCCATAAAACTTTCACCAAGCGAGTGGTCTTGTTTCGTAGGACTTGTTCGCTACGATCCAGAATCTCTATCGGCTATTCTTCATAAGAAAGATCTTGCTCCAGCGGTACAACTTCTGAGCTGAGTACATGTGAAGGATCTGGTATGTACTTTCTCTGGAGAGATACATGGAACACATCGTGAACTTGAGAGAGATTCGGTGGAAGCGCCAATCGGTAAGCTACCTTCCCAACACGATCCAATATTTCGAAAGGACCGATATATCTAGGGCTCAACTTCCCCTTCTTTCCAAATCTCATAACCCTCTTCCAGGGAGATATTCGTAAGAACACTTTATCACCCACTTCAAACTCTAGGTCTTTTCTTCGGTTGTCGGCATAGCTTTTCTGTCGACTCTGAGCTGCTCTTATGTGTTGTTGAATAGATCTGACCTTTTCTGCCATTTCATCAACGAGATCAGGTCCTAATAGCTTTCTTTCCCCAACTTCATCCCAGCAAGTTGGAGTCCTGCATTTCTTTCCATAGAGAGCTTCATAAGGAGCCATTTGAATACTGGAGTGAAAGCTATTATTATAAGAAAATTCCACCAAAGGTAGGTGTTGATCCCAACCTCCTTTGAAATCCATAGAGCAAGCTCTCAACATATCTTCTAGGGTTTGAATTGTTCTCTTAGACTGACCGTCTGTCTGGGGATGATAAGCAGTGCTGAAACTCAACTCTGTATCCAGAGTATGCTGAAGACTTTGCCAGAACTTCGAGGTAAATCTCGGATCCCGATCAGATATAATAGAAAGTGGTACTCCATGTAATCTTACCACTTCCTTTACATATATCCTGGCAAGCTGATCTAGAGAGAAATCCTCTCTAATAGGAATGAAGTGTGCAGACTTTGTAAGACGATCAACTATGACCCAAATAGCATTATTGCCTTTGGATGTTTTAGGAAGTCCTGTGACAAAGTCCATAGTGATGTTTTCCCATTTCCATTCGGGTATGGGTAATGGTTGTAACATCCCCTTAGACTTCTGTCTCTCAGCTTTAACTTGTTGAAAAACCAAGCATCGAGAGAAATATTCAGCAACATCTCTTTTCATGCCATCCCACCAGAAGTACTCTTTTAGGTCCCTATACATCTTCGTGCTTCCAGGATGAATAGAGAATGAAGAACTATGAGCCTCATCCAGCAGCTCCTTCTTTAATTCGGGGATGGGAGGAACACAAACCCGATTCCTGAACTTTATTATCCCATCACAATCAAGGTTGAATTCAGGAACATTTCTCACCTTCTTTTGTAACTCGACATCTTCTTTCTGTGCCTCTTTAATCTTCACATGTATATATGGTTGAACATTCATTTGAGAAAGATAAGATTTTTCCCCTTCCATTATAATTCCAAGACCCATCCTTTGTAAATCCTTAAATATTGGATCTTTTGTGATCCTCATCATGGATAAACTAGCATGGTCTTGTCGACTTAATGCATCTTCCACCTTGTTTGCTTTCCCAGGGTGGTAATGGATTGAGCAGTCATAATCCTTAATCAGCTCCAACCATCTTCTTTGACGCATATTCAACTCCTTTTGTGTGAAAATATACTTTAAACTTTTATGATCAGTATAAATATCACACCTTTCACCATAAAGGTAATGCCTCCAAATCTTTAATGCAAAGATTACCGCAGCCAACTCCAAATCATGTGTTGGGTAATTTTGCTCATGGATTTTCAACTGTCGTGAGGCATAAGCCATCACCATATCATTTTGCATAAGAACACACCCCAATCCCTTCTTGGATGCATCACTGGAGATCACAAACCTTTCTCCACTACAAGGCAGTGTGAGCACAGGTGCACTGGATAACCTTCTTTTCAACTCCTTGAAATTCTCTTCACATTCCTCTGTCCAGACAAACTTAACTCCTTTCCGAGTCAACTTGGTGAGTGGATTAGATAATCGTGAAAAATCTTTTACAAAACGTCGATAATATCCAGCCAAACCATGAAAACTTCGGATCTCAGTTACTATTGTTGGTCTCGACCATCTTTCGATAACCTCTGTTTTTGCTGGATCCACAGATATCCCCTCTTTTGAGATTATGTGACCCAAAAATGCAACTTTTTGAAGCCAAAATTCACACTTGGTAAACTTGGCATAAAGCTTCTCCTTTCTCAGGGTCTTCAATATAATTCTCAAGTGATCTTCATGTTCTTCCTTGCTCTTTGAATAGACAAGAATATCGTCTATAAAGACTACCACAAATTGATCAAGATAGTCTCTAAAGACTCTATTCATTAGATCCATGAAGATAGAAGGGGAATTAGTAAGACCAAATGGCATCACTATAAATTCATAGTGTCCATTCCTTGTACGGAAAGCCGTCTTTGGTATATCCTCCCTTTTGACCCTTAATTGATGATACCCTGAATGAAGATCAATCTTGGAAAAGTATTGAGCTCCGCGTAGTTGGTCAAATAAGTCATCAATGCGTGGGAGAGGATATTTGTTCTTGATAGTGATCTTGTTAAGTTCTCGATAATCAATGCAGAGTCTCATTGATCCATCTTTCTTCTTAACAAATAGAACAGGTGCTCCCCAAGGTGACGCACTAGGGCGTATGAATCCCTTATCAAGATTCTCTTGGAGTTGCTTCTTCAATTCCTGCAACTCAATTGGGGCCATTCTATAAGGTGTCTTTGAAATAGGCAAAGCACCCGGTACGAGTTCTATTGAAAACTCAACTTCACGATTTGGTGGAAGACCCGGCAATTCCTCCGGAAAGACATCATCAAACTCCCGTACAATGGGCATATTCTTAATCGTGAGTTTCTCACCAACCATTTGAGATAAATAACCTTCATTTAGTGGAATCAATACCCATAAGATGGATGAAATTTCCACTGGAAGGTTATATTCATCCTTGCATCGATAGACGATCGTAGATTGATCTGGAATATGAAATGTGACTTCCCTTCTTTGGAAATTGATATGAGCTCCATGTAGAGAAAGCCAATCCATGCCAAGAATCACATCAAATTCCACTAAAGGAAGGATCACAAGATTTGCAGGAAGCACTTTCCCACAAACTTCGATTGGAGAAGAATTATAAACTTTTGATGCGATTGATGTGCCATTAGGTGTTGTCACGGCTAACTCAACATCTAATTGTTGAGGTAATACGGTGATACCCTTAGAAAAGTCTTCAGAAATAAAAGAGTGGGTGGATCCAGAATCAAATAAAACATTTTCTACTTTAGAGTGGATGGTAAGTGTACCTTTCACCACATCGTTATCGTACTCCACATCGCTGATAGAAATTGCATGTGACTTTCCTTTGTCTTTAGCCTTAAGAGTTTGTTGACGTCGACCATCATCATCAACCTTTGGATTTGGGCATTGATTGGCATAATGCCCCATCTCCTTGCACTTGAAACATTGAAGTGTAGTAGGTTCATTCTGTGTATCCCTTCCTTTGTTTGCATCATTAGACATCTTCTTCCCATTATCACGGCATTCAAATGCCCGATGACCTTCTTTTCCACATTTAAAACATTTACTTGTCCCTTTAAGACAACTCCCTCCATGTTTCTTTCCACACTTTGAGCATGATGGAAATTTCATCTTCTTTTCAGTGTGCTCTTTAGAGTTTCCTTTGAATTCCATCTTCCTCTTCTTATCAAACCCATGTGACTAATGGGTTACTCCAATCTCCATCTCGACTTTGAGATCACATCGAACGATTTCCTCGTAGCTATTGAAGTCCCTTATGGCTAACGCCCTTCGAAGACTTGGTTTTAAGCCACTAAAGAATCGATCGATCTTACTCTCAGGTTGGATAATAATACCAGAAGCGTACCTTGAAAGTCTTGTAAAATTTGCTTCATAGGTACCAACAGATTCATCATCCCTTTGCTTCAGTTCAAGAAACTCTTTCTCCATCTTTGATCGGAGAATACGAGGGAAGTACTTATTGAAAAATAAGTTCTTGAACTCATCCCATTCCATAGACTCAATTTCATCCCTTTGCCTCGTATTCTTAACAAGATTCCACCATTGATCAGCATCTCCTTCCAAACGGCACACAGCTAGGATGACTTTATCATGTTCAGAACATTGAAGAACTGAAAATATCTTTTCAGTAGTACTAATCCATTGTTCAGCAACTAATGGATCAGTAGACCCGCTGAAAAAAGGTGGACACTGCCTCATTAAGGATTCAACAGAATGTTGCTCCCTCCTTTGCTCGTTTGGAAATCCTGCATGATTCATAGCTTGAGAAAGTTGTGTGATCATGGCTACAAGATTTTGCATTCCAGCTCCCATATCGTTTGGTTGCTCAGGGGGACAATCATTGCATTGCCCATCGCATTCCGCATTAACACGGTTCCTTCGGGTTCCAGCCATTGACTAAAACCAAGAAGAATAGTGTGAGCAACACTAATTATAATAGGAAACCACATAATTCAATAATAAAATTTTCATGCTTATGGTCTTATCCTAGGTTATTCATGGCCATTTCTAAAACACTAAGATTGTGTTCTATGCTTAGACTTATCCTTAGGGTTCTTACTAAGGCTTTCACATCCTAGTTTCCAAAGGTTGACTATACCTTTCCTCTGATACCAACTATAACGACCCATACTTTACATACATTTTTAATACTTCAAAAATTGAAGCACACTTATTACAACATATGACAAAACCACAAAGGACCGTATAGGTATAGTGTCTTTAGAAACTGGGAAACATAAACAACTGGTTCATAAATCTTCTACAGTGTCTCCCATTTATTTCATCATATCTAGGGTCCCTTTTAGCATATTCTACTTAATATCCATCTTCCTGACCTGGGGAAAAGAAAACATAAAAGGGTGAGCTCAAATGCTCAGCAAGGGCAAATAAAGGAAATAAAAATCATATCATATCTTTTTGAAAATCAAAACCTGCAAAAGAGATCATAATATCTTAACATGGAATAAATCATAGAAGTGAAAATGAGATCCCCATAATCATAACATAAAACTTGAAACTTTGTGGCATGCACACATAATCATGGAAAATCATTTCTTGTTAGTCATGACTCATTGCCAAGACTATCTTAGTGGACAAAGTCCCTTTCTGAACCGAGTTCACTCCTCGTTTCAGTCCTGTATCACTGAACCGAAAAAACCTTCCGTTCCAGCCATGTCTATCTCATGAGATATAAAATCTTTACCCAATGCATTGGAGGGAGATATAGGTCCCACCCATCTTATAATGAATCCTTTCTTATGTGTGCCACATAATCATAAAACATACATCATCGCATAACACATGTAACAAAAATGGGATTCTTGAAACATCATGACATCATAAAATCATATAAGGCAAATGACTTCATAAAAATAATTCCCTCACAACATAATCAAATCAATGTAATTAAAAGGATAAAAACAGAACCCTTTATTATCTTAGATGGAAAATAATTTTGATAAAACAATTGAACTCCATTCTTGAGGAAAATATCCTTTCTTTTTCAAAAACAATTTGCTTTTCTTAACATGTCATAAAATTATAAACTAAAAGAAGTTGATTAAAAATAAACTTGAAAACTTGTAAAGGAAGCTTCTTGGAAATAATGTTTTAAAAATCCATTCATGCCGTATAAGTTAAAAATACATTCTTCGTACTTTTGTCGGAAAAGTCAAAAAAGTACCTCGTACGGAAAAACGACAAAAGATTCCTTTCATATTCTTTACTAAAAACTCACCTAAGGGTAAAATTGGATTTAAACTATTGCAAGTGGATGGAAACAATATTTCATATTGAGGGAACATGGATGTGGATGATAAAATACACCCCAGTAAATACTTACGAATAAACAATCTCGGATAAAAATGAGATTGTGATATTTCCCTTACCTTAGGTCCGATTAGCTTTGTACGTGTCCGAAGCTCCTGTATAATGGTTTAAATAATGTTATTGACTTATTCCAGAATCATACATATTTATATGATATCATATATGGTCATATTATTAGCTTCTTGTTAGTAATATTTCATTGTTACTTGTTACTCGGGTCTTTATAACTTTTTGTTCTTATGCGTGTTTTGTCGAATAAATTCTTATTCTTATCTTTAGGTTATAGATAATTCATTTCCAGAATGGTATTAGTGTATTATATACCATATTCATTCATTCAATTCATTTATATAATCATTACGAAATGAAGATCATGTAGAACGAGTCGCATCACATCGTGGAGACGGTATTCCGTACGTACGCACGAGTGATGATATCATTCCTATGATCATGGAATTGTATTGGAGTATATATATATTATTTCAGTATCAATATTACTTCATAATAATCATATTTAGTTACTCATTACACCATTATACCCATCCTTGTAAGGTGATGGTTGAAAATAGATTACACCACGGCGTGGAGACGGTATTCCGTACGTACGCACGCGCGGTGATTTCATTTTTCCGTAGGATGGATAGAAGGTGAATTAGGGTTGTTTCATATTTATAATAACATATCAGTATGTAAGTAATACTGATGTTATTACTTTATCATGAAACAACTAAAGAAGAAGAAGTTGAAGAAGAAAGAAATTGAAAAGATCGGTAATGGATATTACCTCTTCTTTGGAACGCTTCTTTGAATCCTCCACTTAAGGAACTAAGATTGGTCTTTGGAGAAGACCAGGACCTCTAGGATTATTCTAGGGAAGTGTAGAGGAGAAAATGGAAGGGGTTGGCCGAGCTTGAGTGCTCAATTTGGTGTGAGGAGGAGGGGGAGGAGGTGCCCTTTTATAAGGGAGGAGAGGGGCACCTAAGGAATATCTCAAAATATTATTTTATATTAAAGTCAAAATCGGTTTATAATGGTTACAAAGGGTCTTATTTCGAAGATAAAGTGGGGATGGGTCGAAAGCCTATCAACCAATAGGATTTAGACAAGTTTAGGGTATTATTTTAACCTTATCAATTAGATTTAACTCTAAGTTAATTATTTTAACTTTTACCGTGTCTTTTTGTTTTCTTTCACTATATGGTTAATACACTTACTATAACATGCCAAACGAACCCCAAATTGTTTATTATTAATATATATATCCTTATCTAAGTCATTTGGCCGAACCTTAGATTTTTAGGAATAAAATAACAATTAATAATATAATATTTGATTTAAAAACTATTTTGTGTCAATTTTGACACTATTTGATATATGATTTGTTTGAAAGTCATAACAGAATTATATGTTCGAACCAAGTTGCTTAAATCAACACTAATATATCATAGTAACCTAGAAAATTAGTGGAATTCATAAAAAGTCTCAAATTACATTTATTTTGGTGTTTATAACATCAATTATGTCAATATTTCATTAATAAGATAATTACTGCATCATCATTGTGTCATAAATAAATTAAATTATTTAATGTATAAAAATTACAAATAAAATACCATTATGTAGGAAAGCATTTTAGATTTCTAATGAATATTTACAGTCTAATTTATCTTATGTATAACCCCATATTAAAAATTCTTTACTTATTAAACTTTGATTTTAACTATTTTAACCCTTCTTTAAATAAATTAATAATAAATGTCCTAATCTAATCCAAGTGGGCCTAAATGGTCATATTTTATTCCTAAGTTTGTTTTTGGTCGAATTACACTTGTCCAATAGAATTAGGACATGTGTTAGGGTAATATTAATATCATATTTACCCTTAGTTACCCTATTTACTATTAACTGCGGTAAAAAAAAGTAAAAAGTTACTATTCACCAAAAATTATTTTTATCTCATTGAACCACATTTTAGTCCTTGATATTAACCGTGTCTCTCGGATTTTCGAAATTCCATTCACAGAAGTGGTAAAATTATGTTTTATGCAAAATTCAGTTTTTAACCTACCACTTAGTGGTTTCACTATTCATCAAAAATTGAAAGTTTTCAGAAAAATACCAAAATTTCACCCTAGGCTAATTTCGATATTCTGAGTCCAAAAATGAAGTCCATTTTGAAAAATAAAATTTATAAAATTTTAAAAAGTGGTTATTACTATTCATAACGGCTAGTTTTAATAGCATAATGTTGTTTAGTGAAACTCGGTATTGCGTACGACGCAAGCTATCGAGGAAGGTCGTGATTGCGTGTAAAGCAAGCCAAGAAAGTGTTGTGTAGAAAAAGATTCCTTTGACGATTTATATAACATAAAAGTCTCGGGTGTTACAAGCATGGCGTAAGACCGATGCACTCTTAGTGCATAAAGGATGAAGGCAAGATATGGGACATGCTCGTCACTTAAGGAAGAGTACACTAAAAGGATTTATAGATTACTAGATAGAAAATTTTTAAAGCATTGGCATGAAAGCACAAACAAAATCATTGGTGCTTCAAAACACCCGAGTCCCTGGATGTCATCCGGGGAATTGTGACGAACGTGATTCATTTAACACTGAAGTCAATGTATTAAAAAGATGACCAGAAACATATTTTACAACACAAGACATGATGATTACACTGAACTCAACTGGTTCTTCACAGCATTTAGAACTCGACGACATCGCATACATGAATGCATATTACCCCAAAGTGATACAGAAGCAAGATGACATTAAATCAGAGGATGATGTACGGAGTCATTCATCTCTATGGAGGAGAGAGGGTCGAACGACCTATGAAGAAACTGGAAATTCTTAAGGCATGCTTAAACTAATTGAAATGATCATTACATGATGATTAATCTTGAAACAAATTTCATTGAAGACATTACCACAACTTTGAACAAGACTGTCCTTTTAGGAGAGGGAGTCTAACTATGGAAAACAACAAGAGAAAGGTTCTGTTCTAAAGCGACTTAAGGAGAAACTCAAACTACCCTTACACCAGGGTATTAAACAGATGACATCTCTATAGGTTCCATATACAATCCCTTTATCTTTAATCACATTTAATTTTTAATCATCAAATGATTTAATCAAAAAATAAAGTAACATTTTTCAAAACAAAACACATGGTAAATGATCTTAACCGATGCCTCTGGGGAAAACAAAGAACGTTTTTTGAAAATCCATATTTAAAAAGATTATATTAATTTATATCTTGTCCTTAATTAAGACATTTATCACACAAATCCCATTTTTGAATATAATGTGACTTACAAGGGCCCTCTAAGCTGACCTGAGTTCATTAGAATGCAGCCAAAAAATAGTTGTTTAATTATAAAGTGTCCCAATACCAGTAATGGTTTATCTCATAAGGAAAAAGAATCAACTAGACATCTTGGTCTTAGTAGTGCCATTATGTAGTTAACCAACAAAATTAAAACATGATCCAACACTTATTAGCCTAGATATATTGGTCTCTATCAACCAATAAAGCGACTATACACCTTATGGTTTTTGGAATTTAACTCCCATTCAAAGGAAAACAATAAATTTTATCAAAGAAACCAATTATATAAAATAAAAATCTAACATGTCAGTACAAGAATCTAACAGAGAGAGACATGTTGTAATCATATAGGCATAAAATTTTAATCATAGAGACATGATAGTAGGCATATATGCATGATACATGGAAAACATGGTATTAAACAGGCAGCATGGAAGCATTCTAACTTGCTAAATATATCATTGAAACATGGAATCTAAAAACGCATGCAAAATAATTACAATTCAGGGAATATATTCATGGAATAAAATTTAAATCAACTTGTAGCCTCAAATGACACTACATGGAATGGAACTATGCATGACATGTGAATTCTTATGTGCCAATTATGATGAATGAAATGATTTATCATTTTCTAAATGGGCCAATGGTAAAATATCATAAATTCCATAAACTCATAAGCAGTTGAAATTACACCAGTCACTTATATTGAAATCATATCAATTGTAACATCGAAAATGATGGACAACATCCAAACCCTGGCCACCTGGTCATTTCCCTTACAAGGGGTGATCAGTCTCAAGCATGGCTATTAAACATGTGCTGATACATTCCTAGTCTCATATATATAAACCCGAAATAGTAAGACAAAGGTAAAATACCACATCTGATACCACATTGTCATGTCTCGACCCGTCTCACCTTTAAGACTGTTACTGGACCGGTGTGTTACATGACCACAAGTGCATCAACTTGTATGCCAGAAGCTACCGACTAGAAGAATATGACTTTTGTGTCCGAATGAGAGACTATTACCTCATAGGTAATTTGTATTATCACAGCAGAATTAAATAATAATTAATAACAAATAGTGGAGTCATATACATGAATAATCTGTAACAAAATAAATATGGATAATCCAACTGAATAATAATCATGTGCAGAAGATTACAAAAAAATGTCATGATATGATTTCTGTCTAAAATGAATGTATGTATAATAGAAAATAAAGCATGCTATCAACTTAAATTAAAAGAAACAATGTTTGAAAACTACATCACGAGAATGTATTGGTCCTCTACCCCCAGTTTCCATCCTCAGTAGCAAGAAACAATCAAGCAAGGAAAGCAGCACACTTCCCATTGTCTATACCTACAAGCATATAATCTACTCAGGTGTTGACAATGCCTGAGAAGGGTGTGGGATAAAATCCCTGTCGTCCAACACCCACGTTTTC
Source organism: Viscum album (assembly GCA_963277665.1). Lineage (NCBI taxonomy): Eukaryota > Viridiplantae > Streptophyta > Magnoliopsida > Santalales > Viscaceae > Viscum > Viscum album. Next base: position 324,207,468 of record OY728144.1, on the reverse strand, counting down.
TAAACCATTCCATTTCATGCAATGATAAAAATTAGTGCTCTATTATATAACAATTTCAGATAATTAATTAGGTGAAGCGGAATAAATAACTTGGCCTTGGTTCCAAGCGGCACTCGTGCCTGATCACCTACTTTAGCCTAAGCCGGATGTCTGAAAAGTGTACCAGTAAGTAGAATTCACAGACACAGACAGACACACATATATATATATATATACAACCAGAAAATGAAAGGTAAAACAAGGGATAGGCATACCCCAAGCATGTGATTTATCTTGGGGTCTAAGTCATAAGTCCACATAGTTTGATTCAACATACTAAAAGAATATTTCAAATATCAATAGGATAAAGAGACATTAATATAAACCATTAGTGATTTATTTTTAAAGTTCAAGTTGAGAGCTGGAGTCTGAGCCTGTCCCGAAGATGTCACTATCGAACATCTGTCAAATTATCCAATACTACTAAGCCCATCCAAGGTAATCTTTCAAATAACTAAGTGTTACTTGAGGCATTGATTTACCTTGGGTACTTCCTGATCTAGAAAAATGGGGTCGTGTATCATCTACGTCTGGCTTAGCAACATTTCCAATAGATCTGTCTTGATGGTTCCTTTCGGAACTACTGTCACTCATAAGTATTAGAATGCATGGGGATGTATCGATCTGGAAATCCAACGACACCCCCCAGTGCGTAGTGTAAAACATCAGGAAAATAGGGTATATGTGTGGCCCCTAATACGTGACCCACATTCTTTCCCCATAGTGAATTTAATTATTGTTTTCACATAAGTAGATATGACATCAACATATGAAATTGTAGCTTTAAAACTAAACAGATACAACTATGCATCAAATGGTACAAATTAAATATTGCATCATAACAATATTAATAAGGAATGATACTGCATCATAATAAGAATCTAAATGGACATCTAAATAAATAAATAATTCATCATAAACAACTACCAAGAATCCAACAATTCACTGTTCATATTTAATAATAAATTTTTTATTTAAATTCAAAAAAACAAAATAGGATGTGCTAAGCATGCATTAAATTAAATTGAATTTCTGGATATGCAAATTTAAATAAATAACTAATTTTGCACATAAAACTACCAATGATCCAACAACTAAAGGTTCATAATTATTCTATAATAATTATTTAAATTAAACACTTCAAAAATAGTTTGCACAACACATGTAGTTAAATGTATTAAATACATTGGCTAATAGAATTAATACTGACCATGTCAGGACACCCAAATTGGTGTTAGGCCACATTGAAACAATTTAAAAAATTTAATTTATGAATAATGGGGATGATAAAATTTATCAAAACAGTTAAATTAAAGAAATAGGGTGAATTTGAACAGTGTCGGTGGACACCGACAAACGACACAATCGTGTGTTTTTATAAAGCGCAACAAAATGGAGGGAAGGTGAGTAGACTGCCTACCTTATTGTGGTAGATGATCCTATGATCCGCGGTAATCTTTTATTTGAACTAAAATGGAAGAAGACGAATGATTTTAGAAAATCCCCTAAATAGGGTAAAATCATTGTGCAATGAACTACACAATGGATTTGGAATGAGATCACATGATTCTTGTTGTGTGGGATAAGCCCTACCAAGAGGTTCATAGCGCACCTGATGGGGAAGAAACCGGATGAAGAACAGAGGCATAGAGGTCTTCCAAAGGGGGACTAAGGTGGGGCACCACCTAGGGAGGAGGTAGAGGATCGATGTGAGAGGGAGGAGAGGACGAGAAGAGAGGAAAAGGAATGAAATAAAAACTAATGGAAAGAAAAATAAAAAGGAAAAATAGAAAAAGGATATAAATAAATATAATGATAAAAATACAATGGTGGATGAAATGAAATAAATAATTAAAATGAGTTTTCCTCATTTTAATTACATTTAATTTCTCTCCAACCTTAGATATTTTATTATTTATTTTTATCCATCGTTAAATTCTATTAATTTATTGTAATCATTTTCATTTTTTAAACCCAAACAATGTGCTATGGAACAAGGTAATATTTTACATAAAGCCTGAGCAATCATTTAATTAATTTTAATAGTTATCTGGGACCCGCATGTTGGTGCGCAGGTGAATGCTCTGGGTCGCTTTAAATAATTTATACAACAAAGACATAAATGGCACGCACCTTTATTTAATTTGATACATTAAAATAATTAAAATTATTATTATTTAATATAACTCATCAATGGAACCATTAATAATTTTAAAAATACAACCATTAAAAAAAGGATAACTACCATCAAAGAAATAGGTATTGTGCATTTGTATTTGATTCGAACAATTAATAATAATTAATTTATTACATAGATCAATTATTATTTACATCATGACACAATTTATTAATTGAGAAATTTCATTTTAATTTTTTTTCAACACAAATAATAATAGTAATAATAAAATTATTATTATTATTTCTAATTGACCAACAAAATATTTTAACCCAATTTTATTATCTTCGAGTGCTATATGACCAAACATCTGACCCTCACAAATGTAATACCCTAACTAGGAAAAATCCCACGTCCCTGAACTATTGGTTGTCTCCGATTTCTCATTAGATACACCGTTTGTGAAAAAATAATTATTTCTTATATAAAATAAGAATTGTTATTAAATTTCAAATATAGATGAAATTATCATGTATGAGGGTGCCAAAAACCAGATGTGAATCGAGGTTATACCCTACCTAGGGTAAACCCAACATTCTAGACCTAACGGTTGTCTCATATTTCTCATACAACACGCCGTTTGAGAGTCATTTCAAATATTTTGAGATGAAAGAAACAAATGTTTGAATAAAATAAACATAATATTTTTATTCTATCATCTCTGCATTGTCGACTATCAGAATAATATGTTTTGATGATCAGTTTTTAAAACCGGCCAACCTAGTTAATAGGAAAATTTAATTTCCTTCGCATTTTCATTCGGTTCAAAACACAGAACATTGCAGCCAGTTCCACAATAATTTTAGGTAATTTATAAACAATGATAACTTAAATGATACATTTTGAACTTTTCATGAATTTAATCTTCTTGGAATATTTCATTACCATAAAAGGATATATTGTGTGTATATAGACCATGTTGAACAAATTTAGTCTACAATAACATGTGTCAATACCTGCCAGACCCTCAACTCCTCCCAATGGTCTGTTCCATGTTAACTCATGTAATAAATACCATATTAAAGAGATATATCTGAATTAGGTTAACCTATTATTTGGGATTAAATGTATATAAATTAATTGGTTGAACCTAATTCCAGGTTTTACCTAACACCTATTGTGAATTCCACCTTTATTATAAAACTATATGTTTCTTTATTCTTTTTGATATATGATATGTAGTGATTATGAAATCAGTAATCTTTTTTTGGAAATTAACTCCCTCAATATCTATCCTTGTGCCCCAAATTAATATTCTTCTCATCCATATCTGATCTGACCATAGTGGAATCTATATTGGGGCACCATTACTATTATGATTACTATGTGTGTCATGATTCTTATTCAATAAAGAAACATGGTGATCCTTTCATACTCTATCAAGAACATATCCACATTGTTAAGTTCTAGGATATCTTCATGATTGTGACAATACCACTAAAAATTCACCTCATTTTCATAATTTTATCTCACTAGAGTATCCACAAATTTATTCCCTATTCCCCTATATTAGAACAAGAACTGTTTATAAAATTAAAACATTAAACTATGCATCGATCTATTCCTTTAATTTATGTTTAAATATTTATTCTTGAGGGTCTTTACCCTAGTCCAAGATAAAATCCCAATAACATTGACCCTCTATTCATCCTACTGTTTAGGTCCCTCCTTCACATTGTGTTTCTAAATGGCCATAAATTAGGATAAAACATTCATAACCCCGTATACATGAGTCTAATCTGTGAAAATCATAACACATAAGAAATATATGTGGATTTATTTCTATTCAGACATGATATGTAGTGACGTATGGATTAATTATACATGAACCAACCCCAAAATATCACCCTCATGTAATCTCCTATATTTTAAAATACCTTTATCAGTGATAGAATTTCTATACCACCAAAACATTATGATACCATGTAAGGAAATATTGTTCTTTTATATATAGATTATAAACTTATCCATATAATAAAAATGTGTGGATTGATTCACATAATATTTGGATTAATAGTGACACTCAAATTTCATAATTCTGGTTTAGAAATAAACCACACTCTCTATAGATTGAGTGATAGGGATGTTCGTTCATATAAAGTCTATCATGATAGATGGGTACCATGATGGTGTAATCATCATTTTATTACTGTATATTATTCCGATCATTTCACATGATCCCATATAATTATAAAAATATGAAATATGATATTTTTTTCCATCAATATACATAGTTATGCAAGGATATTACATCCCATGACCAACTAAATATTCTCTATTGCATTAACATCTTCTCCCTATGTCTGAATATCCTCATTCACAATGTTTGTCTGAATATTTGAACATATTCTTGGATAACATGGTTAGAGTTTAAGACCTTATATGTTATCCACTATTGGTAAAAAAAATAATGAATTTAATCTCATTCCCTACATGGATTATATTATATCACGTTAATCCCTAAAATAGAAAATATTTAATTGCTCAGTAAATTGAAAAATCCTAAAGGGATGCCTTAGAAAATATAAAATCCCCCATATCAAATCCATTCTCTTCCATGGCTTAGGAAAAAGATATATTTATAATTAATAAAGGCATAAACCCTATGGGACCCACTGATATCCATAACAATAGTTATGTTATTATTTATAGAGCAACTAGTTTAACAAAAATTTAGATCATATTTTATTTACCTCATGGAACCTGAGATTAAATTTTTCCATAGATACATTAACCATAAATAAAAGAAAATATTTTAACATTAAAATGATTCCACCATTAAGGTAGTAATATATTGAAGATATCTTTTTCCATATCCCTTCACCTCAATAATAGGGTCAATACCCAGTGGTGTAACCTTAATAGTGATTAAACCCCTATTGTAAATTCCATTTATAAATTATATACTCATCATTAAATGAGCATTTAAATCCTCATATACCAATCATGGATATTTAATGAGTACTATTTTACTCAAAAATGAACCATAAACATAGTAATGGTATTCATGATTTCAAATCCCGAAATTACAATAAAAAGAATATTTCATCGTGAGGGGAAGGACCTCTATTACAATATTCCCCTATCAATATTATCAGGGAATCAATCATTACAATATTATTCATATATCATTAAAATAATGACTATTGATCTCCCCATAGGGCATTGTTAATTACTTATGACACTATGAAAAAAAAGTTACCAAAACCCAAACTATACAACTCAACCGACTAAAATATAGTGTAAGGAAAGATCGGGGTTGAACCTACAGATACAGCGTGCATGTTTTTAATTAAGGAAATATAAATTTAAATTATTTCATTTTTTGGAATGAGAAATAAACAACATGATTGATTGGGTGTAAATTCAATATGGGAGACAAGACATGTTCATTGATTTTGGGATATTATAATAGGGATTTCTTGGATAAGAATCTATTCAGTTTTGGTGTTGGAATCTGGCTAGCAGTGATCCTTGGTCTTGATATCCTTCCCTAATCAGACGATCTCACCATTAAATTGGTAATCTAATAGATGAAATATTAATAATAGGTGAACTTAAACCATTTTTAAAAATTACCGGCATTGATTGTGTCACGGTCATACACAAGAAAAAGTGATTAATTAAAGAAACAATATATTACTTTTCAAATCACAAGAAATGGTCATTATATTGTAAAAGTAAAGACATTGAAATTGATAAATGGTGTTCAAAAAAATCCTAAACCTGAGAAAGAAAAAATATAATGATCCCCAGAAGTAGAGCCCCAACATTTACATCACCTGAAACTAAGAAAACAACTCACTCATAATGAGTGAAATAATTTTGGTTACTTGAAGATGAATGGTGGTCGAAAGGGGCTCCATATCATCACTCTATTGCCCGTTGGTTTCACTCATTCTTTTGCTTGTCACAGAATATCTAGGAAATGTGGGATGGAGGCCACATTCTATATAAAATTTTGTTATCATGACTTATTATATTATTTTTATTTTTAACATGTATCTATAATCACGACATGTACATGGGTTACCAATAGAGTAATCCCTCATGTTTTCCTTAGCATATTTTGAATTTAGATGAATCTCATTTGTCGAATTTGACTCAGATCACATTGTGAAATCTAAATGAGTGGTGTGTAATTGCAATTCATATCATGTATCATCATGAAAACTTTTATAGCATGGATCTTCCTCACATTATTATGTCACAACATATATTTCCATTACACATCATGCAACCATTTTCTCTCATCTCCAGCACTTATTTTCTTTCAAAAATCCCATGTAGCACTATGAGGAAGTTATTGTCGAATTCTCAAATATTTTTATTCCTTTTCAATATGTTCATCATTTCCTAAAATAAAACCTAAAACAAATAAATTTCATCCATAATTGGAATGATTAAATAATTAAATACAAGAATTAATACATTAAATCACTATATAATATATACATGATATACAATTATCAAATATTATACCCTAGTATTACCTAGTTCAAATATCTCACAATACGATTCTGACATTTCATAATCAAACTATTCATATTGATTCAAATTTGTTAAATGATACAAACATGTGTATCATATATAGTGAAATATATTGGTTGTTCTACCATATATATCATAGTTTTCATATTCTCAAAATAATTAAATTTTATAATTTTGGATTCTCTTCTTGATGACCATAAAAAACATTTATTATATTGACTAAAATTATTCCTGGTTATTGAGTTTTGGGAGTTAGTTTTTTTAAAAAATATTAATATTCATCATGTGTGGAAAATAGAAGAATAATATGTAAAAATTATACCTATGTCCCTCATGTATTCTATGGTCCCTCTATGTACATTAGTGAAATTTTGTATTGTGTAGATATTATTTCAAGTCACTTTTGGAAGTTATTTTTTGAAGTACCTTAAAGAGAGACAATGCATTCTTGCATATCTCTCTTATCATGATTATCACCACTGCTACCCATTAAATTTCACTACACACATGAGAAATCATTCCAGCGCTAGTATATTTCACACCCATATATTTTATGATATGCATTCCAAGCTCAAATATCACATTCACTACACCCTATGATTCCCTCTTATTACACCCCATGGGTCTCTAATTCTAGAAGTCAAAGATTCATAGAGAGACCCAAATAATATGGAGAAATATAGACCTAAGAGAGACAATAATCCTCTCCACACACTTAATTACCTCAATCTCCTTTAGGTGACTTCTGAAAGAAAATAATAACAATAAATAATGAAAAAATGGTGTAATTAATCTACCAAAAATGATATATACATTAACAAAATTCAGAAATACAATGTATTCTCTAATTTTTCAATACTAGGGTGAATTCCCCTATCTACAATAGATTAAATTAGGGATCTATGATCCAATCTCACCCAAATTATTAACAATGACACTACATGCACCGTATTCATACCCAAAAGACCATGATAGGGAAATACATTAACCTACCCTTCAAGGTAGAGAAATGTTTTACTCTACCCTATTATATAATGTGAATCATTTACATACCCTCTATGTTTGGGATATATTCCTCCCCACCCTTCAAACTAATGTGATAATTCACTATATTCTTCAAATTAGGGAGAAATTTTCCCAAACTATCTAAACTAGGGAGATACTTATCCAAACTCTCCATACTAGAGTAGCAGTCTACCCTACAATCCATTCAAGGTAACAATTTTCCAAAAACTAGAAACGATGGAGAAACTTATCCCATCCTTCATAATATTGGGTGAATCTTTACCCAACCACATGCTAGGTAGAACATATTCCCTTATATATGACTTGGGAGCTGGTTTTCCTAGGTACCCTAGTAGGGCTACAAATGACTATGGTACATCCCTATGTTTATAATTTTTCCATGTACTCCACCAGGGTTCCAATTTACCATGATCTCTAACATAGGAATAATTTTATCTTAGGAATCCTACATTAGAACCATCCTCATCCAATCCATTTCCATGAAAAACAATATAATGTAGGTATCCTATGCTGGGGCCTACCAATTCAGAGCACTCATTGCCCTTATAAAATATTTTATTGAGCTATTCATAGTAGCATATATCACATTAATGATGCATTCCCATGATAGAAGTAATATCCAATGGTTTTTTACTATCCTAATAATACTCTCAGGTTAATAATGATGATGTATTACCATAATAATGTCAGTAATTATCACAAGGATTCTAATCAATCACTTTCTACCTCATTTGTATCATCTTCACTATCAATTTTTCGAGTTGGATACACTGTTATACAAAATTATCTATGTATGGGTGAGACATATCCTGTTAAGTGTCATCCTAATACTATTCTTCACCTTGCCATATTTTACTAAAGATCAATCATTCTTCCTAAATAGTCTATATTCCATGTGATCTAGATCTTCCTCACTGGTTCCAATCCCCCATTAGGTAATTTCCCATACATATATTATTAATAACATAAAAAAGAGAAAATCTCTATGTGGGACTCTAATGAATTATATTCCCTAAGAAGCATCCTTAACCTATCTCACCAACCAAGATGAGAACTTTTGAGCATTATGTTTGTAATCCCAAAGCATATCCTTTTTCCTCCCAATCACGTATTGTTCCTCCAAATATGTGTATCACCTATGTTATTCCTATAAATGATCTCATCCCAATTAATCATTAATGAATTAGAAATGTTTCACGAACATCCCATGTATATTTCCCACTAAATCATTTTATTTCTGATCATTCACTAAACAAAAACCCTTGTATCATGATAAAAATTGTATGAAAATTTCATTACCATATGGTTTCAAATAGAATTATATAGTCATGTCACGTTACTATAAACTCTAAAACTTGAATAACATGGTCCTGGATTCTAGTTGGCCATGGTACATAAGACATCTTCCAAAGGATCAATCAGAATATTGAAATACACAACATCACTATTAATGATCCACATAATCCTATCCTCATGGGGACAAATTATCTTCAAGCTACCTCTACATCAATTAGCCTTATTACATGAAAATGAACTAGGTTTAGAAACAAATATATATGTTTCACACCAACCATCTCTATTGAAATTTTACCTTGAACAAAATTCTTTATTTAACTTAAATTATTTGATGTGGTCATGGAAACATGAACTTAAATGGGGTAATATATTCTGCATCAAATGACCTTTTATGTATGACATGTCCTATTAAGTGGAACCCAACTATGTGTCTAATGATTACTTTTATATGGGTATATAGGAATATTATTGAATGGGTCCAATACATAAAACACAACACATATAACTATATAGGATGATGATAGATTATATAGTTCCCAAATATGTAAATTCAAACCATATCATAAACTTTATGCCCAGATATATGTAGAAACCTCATTATGAATAGAGGATCACATTTATTCATGTTGAAAATTAATCACTGTCATAGAGGTAACCAGTCCCAAAATAGTATTTTGTATGAATTAACAATCTTTTATTGTATCATTAATAGGGTCATTGATAATATAATAATTACACAAGAAGGTTTAGATGTCAACATCCCATCCACTAACCAATGTCCACCCCAAATGTCAATGATAATATTGAACCGAACCCCGACCGATAGAATGTATATCCATACAAACGTATTGTGCATGATCATGATGAAATCCTAAAAAAATAATGGAGAACTTAATGTGAATTATTTACCCATTAAATTAATTGATTGAGAGTTTTCTTACATGGAATGATACATTAATTGGATTTTATTATGGTAGTAAATCCTCTATGACCATTAGTAATCCTCGTGGATTTCACCATAATGAAAATGTTGTCACAAATACTAGAAACAACACATTTTATCTATTTGGTATAGATTGAAAACTATCATTTAATGTTTTGGGTTTTCTACCACTCTACATCCAAGAAATTGAAAACATAACTCAACTCTGAAACATGTTGTGTCCCCACATCTCAAGAGGAACTTGTACCTAAAACCATTAATAGAAATCCCATTGATGAACATTGTAATACAAAAATATCATCTCATTAATTGTGTTATAAAATATGATTCATCTATGGATATCTTCTTGAGGTAGAATCGGCCAACCGTCTAATCTATAATTGCTCCGAGAGAAGAAATCATCCCATTTCACCATGTCCAAACTCTTTTCATGATTTTTTCAATGCATTAAAATTGTTATATACCATACCATAGGGAGGTGGAATGGGATTGAATCAACCTAACCACTGCAACCAATGAACTAAAAATAATGGTTTTTTTACATTTGTCTTTATAATTTGTGCGATGTATCCCCATGCATTAAAGAACATGCTGATGAAGATAACCAATATTTATTCACCCATGTCACATAGACTAGGGAACCTAGAAGGATATCCAATCAAGGAAATAATACCACTATGGCTAAGGGAAAATATTATATTCATGTTTTTATTGAGAAATACCATCATCATATTTTATAGATGAATGATTATTATTCTTATATCAGTTCTCAAAACTTTTATACTTTTCTTGATATACTAAGTGTAATGTGATTTACAATAAAAACAAATATTATAGATTCTTGGGGAAATTATGATATTCTTATTGAAAAATTTATCATAGGTTCTATTGGGAATATATCAACTTCTACTGAAAATATTTCCCATATTCCTACTCCAATTTGGAAGGACCATTGAAATACAATGATGAAGTGTGAGAACTAGGTTAATTCTTATATATCCATTCCTACAAGATTCCACTAGTATAACATGATAATTTTTAACATTAGAATCTTATCCCAACCCACAACAATTGATTTGACCGATGTATACCAATGATTAATAAATTAATGGGTCCTACACCTACCTGACCACAATTCTTTTCTAGAATATGACTATTATAACTCATTTCATGTCTAATATTCATGCCACAATTTTTTATGATTAAAATCACGAACTAGGTAAATACTAGGGTCATGTTTATTATAATCACTCATACCCAACTGTAAGAAGGAAACAAAATATGTTAAAAAATAACGCAATACACCCTTCAAGGAGTATTTAGTCAACAATTTATTAAAAATATTAAATTTCGAATATCATATTTTAAAAATTAATTTAAAATTTTAAATCATTACATATAAATTATCAATATTTAAAAAATTTATCTTTTTCAAAAAAAGTTCTGTTATTAGTTGAACATTATGGTTTTCATGTAACTTGTGACTTCTATGACATTATCATTATATTTTAAATAAATATAAGTTTAAAAAAACTTTTATGGAATAAAATATGAATTTTAGGAATAAAAATATTCATTTTTAAATATTTTATGGATATACAAATCCTACGTCCAACATTTATAAAACAGATCTGAAATGTTACTTTAATAAATAAACCACATTAGTTAATTTCTTTGAATAGAGTTTTGTTAAGGTATATTTCGCTTTTATTATATTTGATACCTTGTACACATTATTTGGTTTTTTTATTAATCAATTTATGAAATTAAAACCAATATCAATAATAATTTAACTTATTTAAAAAATAAATTCTAAAAGCGTTATATTTCTAAATAATATTTTTACATGATTATGTGTATTTATTTTAAAATCATATTTTCGAATATTTAGTAATTTTATTAGATTAAATAATATTTTAATTCAAAATTATAATAATGAAATTAGAATAGATTTTTGTCCTTAATGATTTTCATAAAAATTATTTACTAATGTTAGACATTAATAACCAAGGTAAAAATAAAATTTGATAAAGTTAAAAGTTAAAATAAAATACTCTAAGATACTAAAATATGCACAATAAATATGTTTAGGGGTTCATTTCAACTCACAATCATTATCCCTACTATTTTTAATAATTTACACTTGAATTGTGATATTTTATTAATTAAAATGAAATTCTTTCCCAAAAAACTACCATTCCCTTCAATTATAAAAGTGTTACACTCCTGACAATTCATGGATCTCTAATAATTATAATTTATCAATCAAATTATAATAATTTCTCTCCAAATAACACTATATATTTATCAAAATATTATGTTGACCAGTATTTGTCATATGATGTTCATTTCTATAGAGACTTCAAAGCATAATTCAAATCCTTAATGTGAGTATTATCGACAACATAAATTTTCATACTAATAATATTCTATAAATATTTATTCTTGAAACACTAATGTAAAAATATTATTATCATTTATATTATTTAACAATACTATATTGATTTTATTATCATTTTGTATTCCTATAATCGATCTATTATGAAAACAAAAACAGTTGTGTGTGCATTGTGCAAACCATATCCTCCTTGACATAACATGTTTTTTCCATCATTTATATACATGGAAGGATCTAGGGATGGAATGAAAGGATAAATATCATGTTTATGATATCATTAATATTATATTATAAAAAATTCTAGATCATATTAATGATACGATCTATTGGCGATCATCATTAATTTAATCATTAAAAATAAATGCACTAAAGGGATATATTTTTTTAAAATTCATGAATATTTAATTATAAATTAATTATTCAATTAATTCCGAAAAAAATATATCATATCATTATAATAAAAAATAAAAAATATAATTATGTTCCTGTTATAATTATATTAATAAATAACATCATAATCAATCATTAAATTATGGCATGTTCATGGCTGGGTTTGTTTAACCATCTACACTATCAATAAAATGAATGAATATCCTCATTGAACATGGGAACAAAATTACCCGTATAATATAATATAAATTTATAAATAATGAATTTTATATTATAGAGACATTTCATCAATATCTAATTCATTCATTAACAAAATAGCCTTTGATTGTCAAGAATCGCAAAAAAATCCCTCTTATCGATTTCATTTTTGGGGATAAAGTATAAAAAATGAATTTGAGACATCATAAATTACTATAATTAATATTTAAATGAAAATATAATAACGTAGTGATGTTTAATTTTTTAATAATAATGAATTCTAAGACTATTATTATAAAACTAGTACAAATTATTAATACTATAAACACCTGACTTGGAAAATAAGAATAATTCATGAAGATAATGGATATTTTGGAATGTTACAAATGAAAATTTATCTGAGTTTGCTCTTAAATTGGGTGAATAAGATAGAAATTTTTTTAAAAATTGAGGACCAAGTGGTTTCATGATTTTTAGTAAAGGGGTTATGGTTTTTTCCATTTAAATTTCATCTCTTGGTGACAGATTATATAATAAACAACTAATTTCACATAAGTAAAGTTCAGAACTATTTGAGATTTCATATATTAAAATGTATTTATATATGGTATTTATAAATATATTTTAACCACTATCAATCATTTTTTTAGTAATTTTTTTATGCAATTCATATGTTGGGTTTTCCATCTCAATTTTCATTTTTTTGCAACTCTTATCATTGTCACCACTTATTTTATATTATTTGGTTTGAACATTAACATGAAGTATTTATGTCCACATTTGTAACACCCCGATATTTTATGAAAAATATTCTTTTAATTTCATTGATGTCTTGTGTTGTAAGCTACAAAAAGATTATCTTGTGCTATACGCAACACCGTATTAGCTTGTAGTATACGTAACACTATTCTTAGATTGTGTTACACACAATTTCCTTTTCATTTGATAGTAGTCATTCTTCGAAACATTGAGTGTATATATATATATATTCAATATATAAATGAAAAATGTTTGGATTCTGTTATATGAAACAACAAAGGAGTCTTACACAACACGCAACCATTACTTGGCTTGCATTACACGTAATCGCGACCTTCCTCGATAGCGTGTGTTGTACGCAATACCATGTTTTACTAAATAATGATATATAATTACAATATTATTATGAACTAGCCATTATGAATATTATTAACTAAATTTTTAATTTTATAACATTATTATTCATCTTACACATTTTCTAGAACAAGGTATAAGAACAAAATAAATTTTTCAGGTAAAATATGTATTTTTCAAAAATGCAGTTTTTCCACCTTTTGATGGCGCACCCACTATAAATCTATTTGTTGACATGTTTATAATTTAAATTTTACAAAATAAAATTCTTCTTTTGAATCAGGATATAAAAATTTACATTGGAAAATGTTTTCATATTTTTCTGATAACTTTCTTATTTTAATGAATAGTAAAAACACGTTATATTTTAATTAAAAACAACTTTTTCATCGTAATAATTTGAATGGTTAAATTATAATATGGAATGATTTTAAAGTATAAATAGAATATAATTTTATAATTTAATATAATTTATGTCATTATCATTGATTTTACATTGAATTCGTAGGTTAAATCAATTCAATCTTTTGCAATGTTTTAAACAAAAAAACTCGTTTTCATTCGACAAACAGGATTAATTTTAATTTAATTTCTGCAACTTCTGTTTTTTGAATTTGAAAAAATGGATTCCATATTTTTTATCCGTGGGTCCAAATTATGTTAATAGGCTACTTTTTATTTTTGGGAATTATGAATAGTAACTACAGTAAATTTTATTTACCATAGTTAAAGGTAAATCGGGTAATTATGGGTAAATATAATATTATTAAATTACCCTAAAACATGCCAAAATTATATTGGATGGATATAAGTATACCCATATCAAGGGTCAGATTAGATTCATCTTATGGACTTGTGACCATGAAAATAATTTAATTATTATTAAAACCAAAGAAAGTGACAACATATCACTCTCTTAAATCATATAAGTATAATGATTTTAATTTAGTGATAAACATTATAAAACTTCGAACCTGAATAGTCTATATAAATTAAATAACATTATCTACATCATGATAATTTATTTAGAATTTCTAGGGATTAAATAATTGTCATTAATGGTGATACATTAATGATGCAGAAATTATTTATTAAGTGAAAAATCAGTAATACAGTTTTCATTAAAATAATAATAACCATTAAAGACCCAAAAACCTGACCAAAACTTATTTTTAGTGTATATATACACCATAATCATCTAATTACCTAATATATAACCGTTTTGAGTCTTATAAATGTGAATATGACACTTATATTAATTTATTTTAAATGATGCCAAAGTTGTCACCTTCATAATTTAATAAATATAACAATTTAAATATTGTGATTTTAAGATGATAAATTAGAGTAAACGTATTATTGATGAATTTATTATATTTATCTTCATCATAGGAATTTATGTTCAATTTTTATGCAACATATAAGTATATTAAATAATTATACAAAAATGTTGTAGTAATTATTTTTTTAAGAGATAAACCAAATAAATGGTTTTAAAAATTATAAAATAAATATTATATGAACTATTTAATATACTACACTAATTTTATAGAAACATGGGACCTTTTATGAATCTAGTAAATCTTTTATTTCGAACATATCTTCTGTATATATTTTATTTAAATTCAAATAAATGAATAGTGTCAAAATTGACACTATTGTTATTTTATAAAAATAACATATTATAAAATTGTTTAAAAATCGCACAAATGCATAAAAATTATAAATTTAAATTTATACGGTCTATAATTTTATAAAGTATCCAATTATGAACAATTCACAACAAATAAGTAATAATTTGTTATAATTTAAAATTTAGAATATTATTACCACAAATAAAATTAAATTGATAAATCAAGTTGATAATGTTTAAAATAATTTCCTAACATATCTAAATTTTATTGGTGGATTCTATTAAAGCCCTATCGCATCTAATATTTGAATATGAGTCATTTTTGGAGGTTTTTATGTGGGGTTAGAGTTATTATAAATTAATATTTTTAAGATTTTCAAAGGTTCCCCTCTCCTCCCTTATAAAAGGGCACCTCCTCCCTCTCCTCCTCACACCAATTTGAGCTTTAAATCTCATCCAAACCCTGACCATCTCACATACCCACTTCCCTAGAAACATTATATAGGTCCTGGTCTTCTTCAAAGACCAATTTTAGTTTCCTAAGAGGAGGTCTCAAAGAGGCGCTTCAAAGAAGAGGTAATGTCCCTTACCGATTCTTTCAACTTTATTTCTCCTTCCACATCTTCTTCTTTAGTTGTTTAATTATGAAGTAATAACATCAGTATCACTAATATAAGGATATCTTATTATATGTATGAAACAACTATATTTAACCATCTATCCATCCTACGAAAAACAAAATCATCGCGCATGTGTACGTACGGAATACCGTCTCCACGCCGTGCTGTAATCTATTTTCCACCACCACATTACATGGATGGGTATAATGGTGTAAATAATGACTACATATGATTATTTTAAAGTTATATTGATTCTAAAATAGTATACATACAATCCAATACAATTCCATGGGAACGATATCATCGCTCGTGCATACGTACAGATTACCGTCTCCACGACGCGATGAGATTCATTTTCCATGTTAAAAATTGAAGAATGATTATAAAGTATATATAACAAGTATTAATGAAATATATGAAATAATAATTCTACTGGAGTTATGTACATATATATGTATTTCATATACTTAATTCCATTTAATTCGATAAGGAAATGAAAAGAGCGTCCATGCGTACGTAAGACGTACCATCTCCATGAACGATGTATATCATTCGATTTATCGAACTATTATATATATTTATATTCGGAATATATATTATATATAAATCATGTTTTAAATTATGGATGTAATTAATCATGATCTAAGTAATCAAATGAATAATTATAAGTTAATACCCGAATGACAAATGAAACGATTTTACCCAAAATGCTACTTTAACATGAATTTACAAAAGAACGGGTAATATAAAGTCATAAGTGAACCATATATGATATAATAACAATTAATATGATTCTGTAATAAGTCAATGACATTATTTAAATCATTATATAGGAGGTTTGGATACGTATGAAGAAAATCAGACCTAAGGTAAGGGATAATTTTTCAAATCACGTTTTTATCTGAGATTTCTTATTCAAAAGTATTTACTGGGTTATTGCTATCATCCATGTCCATGTTTTATAAAAATGTATTCAGGTATTTTTAAATTCCTTTTTACCCATTTTGACTTTTACCCCTTGGTATGGAAGGAATCATTCTTTTATTTACCCTACATGGTACTTTTTTGACTTTTCTGACAAAAGTACAAGAACAATGTTTTTTTAACGTATACGGTATGAAAGGATTTTTTCGGTTTTATAAAGCATTATTTTCATGAAGCATCCTAAAAAATATTTAATGACTATTTTCAACAAAATCCATTTCTTTTATAATTTCATGACATTTTGTGAAAATAAAATGATTTTGAATAAGAAAGGATATTTTTCTCATGAATTCATTTCAAGTGTCTTATCAAAACCAATTGTCATCTAAGATGAAATTATTTCATATGTGTGTATTTCAAGTATACTGTCTCTATGATTTACATAGTTCAACTTTCCTTTTTATGAAATGATATCCATTTCTTTTATATGGATTATGTGTTGATGGGATGATGTTTTTGAAACCCATTTTATTTATTGGGTTAATATGAATGATGTATGTTTATTTTGTGGCACAAGTAAGAATGATTTCATCATGAGATGGGTGGGACCTATATCTCCCTCCAATGCATTGGGTAATGATTTATATCTCATGAGATTGACATGGCTGGAACAGTGAGTTAATCCGGTTCAGTGTTACAAGACTGAAACGAGGAGTGAACTCGATTCAGAAAGAGACTTTGTCTACTAAGATGGTCTTGGCAGTAATTCCAAGGCTACTATGGAAATCAGGACATATGCTGAATGGTTGCCACAATTACAGGTTTTACACCCATGCTATTTTTTCATGCTTAATGTTTCTTTATGATATATGCCTTACGTACTTCCAAGATTTATGTATTTTCTCAAGGTTTTAATGTTTATATTTCATGTTCATGTTTTTTCTTTCAAATGTTTACGGATTGTTTTATGTTCTCTATGTTTGCCCTTACTGAGCATTTGAGATCACCCTTTATATGTTTTATTTTCCCCAGGAAATAAAGAATGGTTTCATTTAAGGAAGTAAAAAGGGTAAGATCTTTATGGGAGTTGTTGAAGATCGTTCAACATGATTAGAAGTTTATATTCCATGTTTCCAAATACACTAAACTATTACGGTCCTTGAGTTTTGGTTTTTATTATGTATTAATTATTCCTAAAAAGTAATGTATTTTCCATGTACGTCAAGCTTCGGGACTCTATAGTTGGTATCATAGGAAATCTTTAGTAAACCTTTGGAAACTAGGATGCGAAAACGTTAGAGAGATCCCTAGAGATATTTCTATGTTATGTATAGGGATGTTCCTAATGTTAAGTATAAGTATAGGTTATAGTCCAAGAATTATGGTAACGATATTAGATTAAACCTACGATGTTATATATTGAAGTTACTCCCCCTATATTATGATTTATGCCTCTCACATTATTCTTCTTGGGTTTTAGAAAATGGCTGGAAACAAGATGATTCATGATAATGGAGTATGTGATGGACAATGGAATGATGTTATTCATGAGCAACCAAATGAAATGGGATTTGGAAGTCCAAGCATCATTATTATGCTGAATCAGTAATCTCATAATACGATCAATAAACTCAAATTTGGTAAGTTTCCTAACTCGACTAAGAAGAGAAAGATGGAGTTTCATGATG
Organism: Viscum album; assembly: GCA_963277665.1. Classification (NCBI taxonomy): domain Eukaryota; kingdom Viridiplantae; phylum Streptophyta; class Magnoliopsida; order Santalales; family Viscaceae; genus Viscum; species Viscum album. The sequence goes on along the minus strand of OY728144.1, from coordinate 324,188,533 downwards.
ATCATAGAGGAAAGAAAGCTCAATTTCCCCTATGTAAATCATGTGGGAATAGGAATCATGGAGAATATTTCAAAGGAACTGGAAGATGCTTTGGGTGTGGAAAAGAAGAACATAATGCCAGTAAGTGCAAAGGAAAAAGATCAGTTAACACCATGGATGAGGATAATGGTATTGCTACGACATCAACAATGGTTAAATGATTTAAATGTGGAATGTACGGGCATTGTGCAAACCAATTACCTAAGGGAAAGTCTCATGAAGTGAATCAGTATGGTCGTATGGGTAATCTTTATGTTGATGATGTTGAAGAGACTACAAATTATATGTGAGATGAAAGAATTGTTGAAGCTCAGTCAATGGTTGAAGAAGGTAGTGGAATGATTACATGTTTATCAAGTGTAATGTTGTATAAGTAATCTCATGGTACTATAGAATAAAGAGACATATAAGGATTGTTACACTGTTGTCTTTCATTATGTATTGAAAGTGTGTGATGAATGGTACCAGTATTTTTGGAAAGTAGATGATATGCGCAAAATGAAGGCATAAAGAGAAAAGTAAATGTTTGATAGTATTCATGATCTAATGACTGATATAAGGAGAAGTTTATATCATGGTTTGATTATATAGAATTTTTATATTTTGGTATGTGGAAAGAGTTATCTTTTGAAAGCATTCATGTTTTCACTAAGGATTAATGGATATTCATTTTTCAGGAGAATACATGATTAAGGTATTCACATGATTGGGATTTGACCAATAAGATAATGGGCGATAAATGATGGTTGGTTGATGACATTTCAAGTAATTGTTTTCGTTATACTATGAGCTTGGACCAAAGTATTTTAGATAACCCTGAAGATTGGAATGGATTATGTTAGACATAAGATAGTATTGTTTATGGATAGAAGTTTTTTTCGATATTATTAATGGGATGTTATAGTAATGTAGTTTTAGAAAAAGGACAACCTGCAGGATGGGCGATAGCCCATCGCGTCGGACAAGGCTGTAGGAATCGAACCCATAACCGAAGTGTGACTGGCCTTTATCACCTACCACTGGCCTACATGAAGATCTTGGTTAGTAGAAACTAGTTTTATTTTATTACGCGGTATGATATATGAAGTATAAGTTCATTTTTGGAATCTTATATGATTAATCTCACCATAGACAGACTTATATATTTTTTATAACTTTTCTAACCTTTTGTTTGAGACATATAGAATGACCCATCATCCTATCACATGATCTGCTAACATTTCACGAATGAAAAATCCAACTTCATTTCTTTAAGAGATGAAGTAGAAATTATCCAAAGAATGACCAACGGTGAGACTATACCAAAATAACGAAAGTATTTCTTCTAATTCAAATTTCATTAACTTTAAGGAAATGATCTTGAAAACAAAAAATGTTGTCCTATAGCCCTTATATCTAATGAATCAGACGGTACCTTAGATCATCACAAATCTATGGATTTGTGATTGATGGATTTTTCATAACCATCTTCTCTACCACTCTCCATAATAACTTGAAGGTTATATTTTTCTTCCATATTCATATTTTCACCTATATTCTCCTATATGGAAACCCAGTGAAGAGTTACATTGGGTAATTATTAAATTTCATACTTTAGTTTTTAAAATTAAGTTTTAGTATTCCTTTTTACGATGTGGGCTTCTATAAATAGTAAACTATTTGTAACCCCGACAAATTTCGAGGGAAAATTCCTTTTAAGGGGGGTAGAGTGTAACACCCCGAGATTTTATGAAAAATAATCTTTTAATTTCATTGATGTCTTGTGTTGTAAGCTAAAACAAGATTGTCTTGTGCTCTACGCAACACTGTATTAGCTTGTAGTATACGCAACACTATTCTTAGATTGTGTATCACACAATTTCATGTTCGTTTGATAGTAGTCATTCTACGAAACATTGAGTGTGTGTGTGTATATATATATATATATTCAATGTATAAATGAAAAATGGTTGGATTATGTTATATGAAACAACAAATGAGTCTTTAACAACTCGCAACCCTATCTTGGCTTACATTACACGCAATCGCGACATTCCTTGATAGTGTGTGTTGTGCGCAATATAGGGTTTTACTAAACAATGATATATTGTTATAATATTATTATGAACTAGACCTTATGAATAGTATTAAATAAATTTTGAATTTTATAACATTATTATTCATCTTACACATTTTCTAGAGCATGGTATAAGAACAAAATAAATTTTTCAGGTAAAATATGTATTTTTCAAAAATGCAGTTTTGCCGCTTTTTGATGGCGCACCCACTTTAAATCTAGTTGTTGACATGTTTATAAGTTCAATTTGACAAAATAAAATTCTTCTTTTGAATCAGGATATAAAAATTTACATTGGATATTGTTTTGATATTTTTCTGATAACATTCATATTTTATTGAATAGTAAAAACACGCTATATTTTAATTAAAAACAATTTTTTTCATCGTAATAATTTATATGGTTAAATTATAATATTTAATGGTTATAAAGTATTTATAGAATATATTTTTACCATTAAATATAATTTATGTCATTATCATTGACATTACATTGAATTCGAAGGTTAAATCAATTCAATCTTTTGCAATGATTCAAACAAAAACCCGTTTTCATTCGACAAACGAGATTAATTTTAATTTAATTTGTGCCACTTCTGTGTATTGAATTTCAAAAAATGGATTCCATATTTTAAATCAGTGGGTCCAAAATATGTTAATAGGTTACTTTTTATTTTTGAGAATTATGAATAGTTACTACGGTAAATTTTATTTACCATAGTTAAAGGTAAATCGGGTAATTAAGGGTAAATATAATATTATAAAATTACCCTAACACATGCCAAAATTCAATTGGATGGCTAAACGTATACCCATATCACCTAAGGGTCGGATTAGATTCATTTTATGGACTTTTGACCATGAAAATAATTTAATTATTATTAAAACCAAAGAATGTGACAACATGTCACTCTATTAAATCTTATAAGTATAATAATTTTAATTTAGTGATAAACATCATAAAACTTAGAACATAAATATTCTCCAGATATATAATAACATTATCTACATCATGAAAATTTATTTCAGTTTTTTAGGGATTGAATAATTGTCATTAATGGTGATACATTAATGATGCAGAAATTATTTATTAAGTGAAAAATCAGTAATATAGTTTTTATTGAAATAATAATACCCATTAAAAGACCAAAAAACCAGACCAAAAAATATTTTTAGTGTATATCTAGACCATAATAGTCCAATTACCTAATATATAACCATTTAGAGTCTTATAAATGTTATTTTGACACTTATATTATATTATTTTAAATAATGCCAATGTTGTCACCTTCCTAATTTAATAAATATAACAATTTAAATATTGTGATTTTAAGATTATAAATTCTAGTTAAAGTATTATTGAGAAATTTAAGTGATTTATCTTCACCATAGGATTTTATTTTCAATTTTTATGCAACAGATATGTATATTAAATAATTATACAAAAATGTTGTAGTAATTATTTTATTAAGAGATAAACCAAATAAATGGTTTGAAAAATAATAAGATAAATATTATATGAACTATTTAATATACTCAACTAATTATCTAGATACATATGACCTTTTATGAATCTATTAAATCTTTAAGTTCGAATATATCTTCTGTATATATTTTATTTTAATTCAAATAAATGAATAGTGTCAAAATTGACACTATTGTTATTTTATAAAAATAAAATATTATAAAATTGTTTAAAAATCACAAAAATATATAAAAATTATAAATTTAAATTTATATGGTCTAAAATTTTATAAAATATCCAATTATGGACAATTCACAACAAATAAGTAATTATTAGTTATAATTTAAAATTTAGAATGTTGTTACCACAAATAAAATTAAATTGATAAATCAAGTTGATAATGTTTAAAATAATTTCCAATCATGTCTAAATTTTATTGTATGATGATATTACATCCATATATCATCTAATATTAGAATATGAGTCATTTTTGGGGGTTTTAAGTGGGGATAGATTTATTATAAATTATTATTTTTAAGATTTCCAAAGGTGCCCCTCTCCTCCCTTATAAAAGGGCACCTCCTCCCTCTCCTCCTAACACCAATTTGAGCCTTCAAGCTCAGAAAAACCCTGACCATTTTACATATACACTTCCTAGAAACATCCTAGATGTCCTGGTCTTCTTCGAAGACCAATTTTAGTGCCCTAATAGGAGGTCTCAAAGAGGTGCTTCAAAGAAGAGGTAATGTCTGTTACCGATTCTTTCAACTTTATTTCTTCATCAACTTCTTCTTAATTATTTGTTTCATTATGAAGTAATAAAATCATTATCACTCATATAATGATATGTTACTATAATTATGAAACAACCATATTTCTCCATCTATCCAACCTACGGAAAACGAAATTACCGCACGTGCGTACGTACAGAATACCGTCACCATGTCGTGGTGTAATCTATTTTCCACCCCCACATTACATGGAAGGGCATAATGGTGTAAATAATGACTATATATGATTATTGTAAAGTGATATTGATTCTTAAATAGTATACATACAATCCAATACAATTCCATGGGAACGATATCATCGCTCGTGCGTACGTACGGATTACCGTCTCCACGACGTGATGATATTCATTTTCCATGTAAAAAATTATAGAATGATTATAATGTATATATAATAATTAATAATGAAATATATGACATAATAATGCTACTGGATTTATGTATATTTATATGTATTTCATATACTTAATTCCATTCAAATCAATAAGGAAATGAAAACAGCGTCCATGTGTACGTACGGCCTACCGTCTCCATGAACGGTGTATTTCTTTCCATTTATCGATATATTATATATATGTATATTCTGTATATATATTATATAGAAATCATTTTTTAAATTCTGGATGTAATTAATCATGATATAAGTAATCATGTGAATAATCACATGTTAAAACACGAACGACAAATGAAATGATTTTCCCCAAAACGCTACTTTAACATTAATTTACAGAATAACGGGTATAATAAAGTCATAAGTGAACCATATATGATATAATAACAATGAATATGATTCTTTAATAAGCCAATGACATTATTTAAATCATTATACAGGAGGTTTGGATACGTACGAAGCATATCAGACCTAAGGTAAGGGATAATTTTGAAAATCTCATTTTTATCCGAGATTGCTTATTCGTAAGAATTTTCTGGGGTTATTGCTATCATCCATGTCCATGTTTTATAAACATGTATTCATGTATGTCTAAAGTCCTTTTTACCCATTTTGAATTTTACCCCTTGGTATGAAAGGAATCTTTCTTGTATTTACCCTACAAGGTACTTTTTTTTGACTTTTTCGAAAAAAGTACGAGAATAATGGTTTTTTAACGCATACGACACGAATGGATTTTTATGATTTTATAAAGCCTTATTTTCATGAAGCATCTTCCTAAATATTTCATGATTATTTTCAACAAAATCCTTTTCTTTTATAATTTCATGACATTTTGTGAAAAGAAAATGATTTTGAAGAAGAAAGGATATTTTCCTCAAGAATTCATTTCAAGTGTTTTATCAAAACCATTTTTCATCTAAGATGAAATTATTTCATATGTGTATATTTCCAGTATACTGTCTCATTGATTTACATGGTTTCACATTAATTTATTATGAAATGATATCCATTTCTTTTATATGGATTATGTGATGATGGGATGATGTTTATGAAACCCATTTTATTTATTAGGTTATTATGAATGATGTATGTTTATTTTGTGGCACAAGTAAGAATGATTTCATTATGAGATGGGTGGGACCTATATCTCCCTCAAATGCATTGGGTAAATATTTATATCTCATGAGATAGACATGACTGGAACGGTGAGTTAATCTGGTTCAGTGTCACAGGACTGAAATGAGGATTGAACTCGATTCAGAAAGAGACTTTGTCCACTAAGATGGTCTTGGAATCAATGCCTTGAATACTATGGAAATCATGATATGTGCTGAATGGTTTCCAAAATTACATTTTTTACTCCCATGCTATTTTATCATGCTTAATGTTTATTTATGATATATGCCTTACATACCTCCGTGATTTATGTCTTTGATCAAGGTTTTAATGTTTATATTTCATGTTCATATTTTTTCTTTCAAATTTTTATGGATTGTTTTATGTTCTCTATGTTTTCCCTTAGTGATAATTTGAGCTCACCCTTTATGTGTTTTATTTTCCCCAGGAAATAAAGAATGGTTTTAGGTAAGGAAGCAAAAAGGGGAAGATATTTATGGGAGTTGTTGAAGATCTTTCAATATATTTAGAAGTTTATATTCCATGTTTCCAAAGAAACTCAACTATTAGAGTCCTTGAGTTTTGGTTTTTGTTATGTATTAAATATTCCTCAAATGCAATTCATTGCCCATGTACGTCAAGCTTCGGGTCTCTACAGTTGGTATCAGAGGAAATCTTTATTTAACCTTTGGAAACTAGGGTTCGAAAACGTTAGTGAGATCCCTAGAGATATTTCTAAGTTATGTCTAGGGATTTTCCTAAGATTAAGTATAAGTATAGATTATAGTCCTAGAATTATGGTAATGATATTAGATTAAACCTAATATATTAGATATTGAGGTTAATCCTTTTTTATTATGATTTCTGCCTCTCACATTATTCTTCTAGTGTTTTAGAAAATGGCTGGAAAAAAGATGATTCATGATAATGGAGGATATGATGGACAATGGAATGATATTATTCCTGAGAAACCAAATGAAATGGGATTTGGAAGTCCCAACATCATTATTATTCCGAATCTGCAATCTCATAATATAATCAATAAACTCAAATTTGGTAAGTTTCTTGACTCGGCTAAGAATAGAAATATGGAGTTTCATGATGATCATAGTGGAAAAAAGGTAAATTTCCATTATGTTAATCATGTGGGAAGCGGCATCAAGGAGAATGTTTCAAAGGAACTGGAAGATTCTTTGGGTGTGGAAAAGAAGGACATAAATCCAGTAAGTGCAAAGGAAAAGGTTCAGTTAACCCCATGGATGAGGATAATGGTATTTCTATGACATCAACAATGGTTAAATGATTTAAATGTGGAATGTACGGGAAATATGGAAACCAATTACCAAAGGGAAAGTCTCAGTAAGTGAATCAGTATGGTCGTATGGGTAATATTTATCTTGATGATGATGAAGAGACTACAAATTATATGTGAGATGAAAGAATTGTTGAAGCTCAGTCAATGGTTTAAGAAGGTAGTGGAATGATTACATGTTTATCATGTGTAATGTTGTATAAGTAATATCATGGTACTATGGAATAAAGAGACATCTAAGGATTGTTACATTGTTGTCTTTCCTTATGTTTTGAAAGTGTGTGATGAATAGTACCAGTATTTTTGGAAAGTAGATGATATGCGCATAATGAAGGGATTAGGAGAACATTAAATGTTTGATAGTATTCATGATCTCATGACTGATATAAGGAGAAGGTTATATCAAGGTATGAGTATATAGAATTTTTGGATTTTGGTTTGTGGAAAGAGTTAACTTTTGAGACCATTCCTGATTCACTAAGGTTTAATGGATATTAATTTTTTAGGAGAATACAAGATTAAGGTATTCACATGATTGGAATGTGACCAACAAGATAATGTGGGATAAATGATGGTATTGTTGATGACACTTCAAGTAATTGTTTTCTTTATACTATGAGCTTGGACAAAAGTATTTTAGAGAAGCCTAAATATTGGAATCGATTGTATTGGACATATGATTGTTTTATTTAAGGATAGTTTTTTTTGATATTATTGATGGGATGTTATAGTAATGTAGTTTTAGAAAAAGGACAACCTGCAGGATGGGTGACAACCCATCGCGTCGGACAAGGCTGTTGGAATCAAACCCACAACCGTAGTGTGACTGGCCTTTATCACCTACCACTGGCCTACAGGAAGTCCCTGTTTAGTAAAAACTAGTTTTATTTTATTACGCGGTATGATATATGAATATAAGTTCATTTTTGGAATCTTATACTATTAATATCACCATAGACGGACTTATGTGTTTTTGATAAGTTTTCTAACCTTTTGTTTGAGACATATGGAATGACCCATCATCCTATCACATGATCTGCTAACACTTCACAAATGAAAAATCCAACTTCATTTCTTTAAGAGATGAGGTGGAAATTGTCCAAAGAACGACCAACAGTGAGACTGTACCAAAATCACGAAAGTATTTCTTCTAATTCAAATTTCATCAACTTTAGGGAAATGATATTGAAAACCAAAAATGTTTTACTAGTGCCCTTATATCTGATGAATCAGATGGTACCTTAGATCATCACAAATCTAAGGATTTGTGATTGATGGCTTTTTCATAGCCATGTTCTCTACCACTCTCCATCATAACTTGATGGTTATATTTTTCTTCTATATCCTTATTTTCACCTATATTCTCTTATATGGAAACCCAGTGAAGAGTTACATTGGGTAATCATTACATTTCATACATTAGTTTTGAAAATTATGTTTTATTATTCCTTTTTACGATGTGGGCTTGTATAAATAGTAAACTATTTATAACCCCGACGAATTTTGAGGGAAAAATTCATTTTAAGGGAGGTAGAATGTAACACCCTGAGATTCTATGAAATATATTCTTTTAATTTCATTGATGTCTTGTGTTGTAAGCTAAAACAAGATTTTCTTGTGCTATATGCAACACTGTATTATCTTGTAGTATACGCAACACTATTCTTAGATTGTGTTACACACAATTTCATTTTCTTTTGATAGTAGTCATTATACAGAACATGGAGTGTACATATATATATATTCAATGTATAAATGAAAAATGGTTGGATTCTATTATATGAAACATTAAAGGAGTCTTGCACAACACACAACCCTAGCATGGCTTGCATTACACGCAATCACGACATTCCTCGATAGTGTGTGTTGTACGCAATACCGAGTTTTACTAAACAATGATATATTATTGTAATATTATTATGAACTAGCCTTTATGAATATTATTAACTAAATTTTGGATTTTATATCATTTTTATTCATCTTACACATTTTTTAGAACATGGTATCAGAACAAAATAAATTTTTCAGGTAAAATATGCATTTTTCAAAAATGCAGTTTTGCCGCCTTTTGATGGCGCACCCACATTAAATCTAGTTGATGACATGTTTATAAGTTTAATTTGACAAAATAAAATTCTTATCTTGAATCAGGATATAAAAATTTACATTGGATAATGTTTTGATATTTTTCTGATAACTTTCATATTTTAATGAATAGTAAAAACACGCTATATTTTAATTAAAAACTACTTTTTTCATCGTAATAATTTATATGGATAAATTATAATATTTAATGGTTTTAAAGTATAAATAGAATATATTTTTACCATTTAATATAATCTATTTAATTATCATTGATTTTACATTGAATTCATAGGTTAAATCAATTCAATCTTTTGCAATGTTTTAAACAAAAACCCGTTTTCATTCGACAAACGTGATTAATTTTAATTTAATTTCTGCAAATTCTATGTATTGAATTTGAAAAAATGGATTCCATATTTGAAATCATTGGGTCCAAATTATGTTAATAGGATACTTTTTATTTTTGGGAATTATGAATAGTAACTACGGTAAATTTTATTTACTATAGTTAAAGGTAAATCGGGTAATTAAGGGTAAATATAATATTATAAAATTACCCTAAAACATGAGAAAATTCTATTGGATGGCTAAAAGTATACCCATATCACCTAAGGGTCGGATTGGATTCATTTTATGGAATTTTGACCGTGAAAATAGTTTAATTATTATTAAAACCAAAGAAAGTTACAACATGTCACTCTCTTAAATCTTCTAAGTATAATAATTTTATTTTAGTGATAAACGTCATAAAACATCAAAAATGAATAGTCCCCAGAAATATAATAAATTTATCTACATCATGATAATTTATTTCAGATTTTTAGGGATTAAATAATTGTCATTCATGGTGATACATTAATGATGTAGAAATTATTTATTAAGTGAAAAGTCAGCAATATAGTTTTTATTGAAATAATAATACCCATTAAAAGACCCAAAAACCTGACCAAAACTTATTGGTAGTGTATATCTACACCATAATCATCCAATGAACTAATATATAACCATTTGGAGTCTTATAAAAGTGATTATGACAGTTATATTGTTTTATTTTAAATGATGCAAAAGTTGTCACCTTCCTAATTTAATAAATATAAAAATTTAAATATTGTGATTTTAAGATGATAAATTCGTGTAAAAGTATTATTGGGAAAGGTAATCGATTTAGCTTCATCAAAGTATTTTATTTGTAATTTTTATTCAACATATATGTATATTAAATAATTATAGAAAAATTTTGTAGTAATTATTTTATTAAGAGATAAACCAAATAAATGGTTTTAAAAAAATAAAATAAATATTATATGAACTATTTAATATACCCCACTAATTTTCAAGATATATATGACCTCTTATAAATCTATTAAAGCTTTTAGTTCGAACATTTCTTCTGTATATATTTTATTTAATTTCAATTAAATGAATAGAGTCAAAATTGACACTATTGTTATTTTATAAAAATAACATATTATAAAATTGTTTAAAAATCAAAAAAATATATAAATATTATAAATTTAAATTTATATGGTCTAAAATGTTATAAAGTATGCAATTATGGAAAATTCACAACAAAAAAGTAATTATTAGTTATAATTTAAAATTTAGAATGTTGTTACCACAAATAAAATTAAAATGATAAATCAAGTTGATAATGTTTAAAAAAATTTACTAACATGTCTAAATTTTATTTTTTTATGATATTACAACCCTGTTTCATATAATATTAGAATATGAGTCATTTGTGGTGGTTTTTATGTGGGGTTAGATTTATTATAAATTAATATTTTTAAGATTTCCAAAGTTGCCCCGCTCCTCTTTTTTAAAAGGGAACCTCCTCCCTCTCCCCTCACACCAATTTGAGCCTTCATGCTCGGAAACCCCCTTCCCATTTCACATCTCCACTTCCCTAGATACATCCTAGAGGTCCTAGACTTCTTCAAAGAACACTTTTAGTGCCTTAAGATGAAGTCTCAAGGAGGCGCTTCAAAGAAGAGGTAATGTCTGTTACTGATTCTTTCAACTTTATTTCTCCTTCCACTTCTTCTTCATTAGTTGTTTCATTATGAAGTAATAACATCAGTATCACTCATATACTGATATTTTATTATAATTATGATACAACCATATTTCACCATCTATCCATCCTACGGAAAACAAAATCATCGCGCCTGCGTACTTTTGGAATACCATCTCCATGCCGTGGTGTAATCTATTTTCCACCACCACATTACTTGGATGGGTATAATGGTGTAAATAATGACTATATTTGAATATTGTAAAGTTATATTGATTCTGAAATAGTATACATACAATCCAATACAATTACATGGGAATGATATCATGGCTCGTGCGCACGTACAGATTACCGTCGCCACGACGCGATGAGATTCATTTTCAATGTTAAAAATTAAAGAATGATTATAAAGTATATATAATATTTAATAATGAAATATATGAAATAATAATGCTACTGGATTTATGTACATATATATATATGTCATATACATAATTCCATTCAATTAAATAAGGAAATGAAAACAACGTCCATGCATACGTACGACCTACCGTCTCCATGAACGGTGTATTTTTTTCCATTTATCGATCTATTAAATATAGGTATATTCTGAATAAATATTATATATAACTCATGTTTTAAATTCTGTATGTAATTAATCATGATCTATGTAATCATATGAATAATTACAAGTTAAAACACGAACGACAAATGAAACGATTTTACCCAAAATGCTACCTTAACATAAATTTACAAAATAACGGGTAATATAAAGTCATAAGTGAACCATATATGATATAATAAAAATTAACATGATTCTGTAATATGTCAATGACGCTATTTAAATAATTATATAGGAGGTTTGGATAAGTACGAAACATATCAGACCTAAGGTAAGGGATAATTTTGCAAATCTCATTTTTATCCGAGACTGCTTATTCGTAAGTATTTACTGGGGTTATTGCTATCATCCATATCTGTGTTTTATAAAAATTTATTCATGTATGTTTAAGGTCCTTTTTACCCATTTTGTATTTTACCCCTTGGAATGGAAGGAATATTTCTTTTATTTACCCTACAAGGTACATTTTTGTCTTTTCCGACAAACGTACGAGAATAATGTTTTTTTAACATATACAACATGAAAGGATTTTTATGGTTTTATAAAGCCTTGTTTTCATGAAGCTTCCTCCAAAATATTTCATGACTATTTTCAAAAAAATCCTTTTCTTTTATAATTTCATGACATTTTGTGAAAATAAAATGATTTTGAAGAAGAAAGGATATTTTCCTCAAGAATTCATTTCAAGTGTTTTATCAAAACCATTTTTCATCTAAGATGAAATTATTTCATATGTGTATATTTCATGTATAGTGTCTCTATGATTTACATGGTTTCACTTTCCTTATTATGAAATGATATCCAATTCTTTTATATGGATTATGTGATGATGGGATGATGTTTATGAAAACCATTTTATTTATTGGGTTATTATGAACGTTGTATGTTTATTTTGTGGCACATGTAAGAATTATTTAATTATGAGATGGGTGGGATCTATATCTCCCTCAAATTCATTGGGTAAAGATTTATATCTCATGAGATAGACATGGCTGGAAGGGTGAGTTAATCCGGTTCAGTGTTACAGGACTGGAACAAGGAGTGAACTCGAATCAGAAAGGGAATTTGTCCACTAAGATGGTCTTGGAAGCAATGCCTTGGCTATTATGGAAATCATGACATGTGCTGAATGGTTGACACAATTACATTTTTTACTCCCATGCTATTTTATCATTCTTAATGTTTCATTATGATATATGCCTTACATAATTCCAAGATTTATGTCTTTTCTCAAGGTTTTAATGTTTAAATTTCATGTTCTAGTTTTTTCTTTCAAATGTTTTTGAATTGTTTAATGTTCTCTATGTTTTCCCTTACTGTGCATTTTAGATCACCATTTATATGTTTTATTTTCCCCAGGAAATAAAGAAAAGTTTTAGGTAATGAATAAAAAAGGGGAAGATCTTTATGGGAGTTGTTGATGATCTTTAAACATGATTAGAAGTTTATATTCCATGTTTCCAAAGACACTAAACTATTACGGTCCTTGAGTTTTGGTTTTTGTTATGTATTATGTATTCCGCAAAAGTAATGTATTGTCCATGTACTTCAAGCTTCGGGTCTCTACAGTTGGTATCAGAGGAAAGGTTTAGTTAACCTTTATAAACTAGGATATGAAAACGTTAGTGAGATCCCTAAAGATATTTCTAAGGTATTTCTAGGGATGTCCCTAAGGTTAAGTATAAGTATAGGTTATAGTCCTAGAATTATGGTAACGATATTAGATTAAACCTAAGATGTTAGATATTGAAGTCACTCCCCCTTTATTATGATTTTTTCCTCTCACATTATTCTTCTTGGGAATTAGAAAATGGATGAAAACAAGATGATTCATGATAATAGAGGATATGATGGACAATTGAATGATATTATTCATGACCAACCAAAGGAAATGGGATTTGGAAGTCTAAACATCATTATTATGCCGAATCATCAATCTCATAATATGATCAATAAACTAAAATTTGGTAAGTTTCATGTATCGGCTAATAAGAGAAGGATGGAGTTTCATGATGATCATAAAGGAATGAAAGTTCAATTTCCCCTATGTAAATCATGTTGGAAGAGGCATCAAGGAGAATGTTTCAAAGGAACTGGAAGATGCTTTGGGTGTGAAAAAGAAGGACATAAATCCAGTAAGTGCAAATGAAAAAGGTTCACTTAACACCACGGATGAGGATAATGGAATTGCTACGACATCAATAATGGTTAAATGTTTAAAATGTGGAATGTACGGGCATTATGAAAACCAATTCCCTAACGGAAAGTATCATGAAGTGAATCAGTATGGTCATATGGGTAATATTTATGTTGATGATGATGAAGAGACTACAAATGATATGTCATATGAAAGAATTGTTGAAGCTGAGTCAATGGTTTAAGAATGTAGTGGAATGATTACATGTTTATCAAGTGTAATGTTGTATAAGTAATCTCATGGTACTATGGAATAAATAGACATCTAAGGATTGTTACACTATTGTCTTTCCTTTATTTTTGAAAGTGTGTGATGAATGGTACCAGTATTTTTGGAAAGTAGATGATATGTGCATAATGAAGGGATAATGAGAAAATTAAATGTTTGATAGTATTCATGAGCTCATGACTGATATATGGAGAAGGTTATATCATGGTTTGAGTATATAGAATTTTTGGATTTTTGTATGTGGAAAGAGTTAGCTTTTGACAGCATTCATGTTTTCACTAAGGTTTAATGGATATTCATTTTTCAAGAGAATACATGATTGGAATGTGACCAACAAGATAATGGGGGATAAATGATGGTTGGTTGATGACATTGTAAGTAATTGTTTTCATTATACTATGATCTTGGACCAATGTATTTTAGATAAGCCTAAAGATTGAAGTGGATTATGTTGGACATAAGATAGTATTGTTTAAGGATAGAAGATTTTTTCGATATTATTGATGGGATGTTATAGTAATGTAGTTTTAGAAAAAGGACAACCTGCAAGATGGGCGACAACCCATCGCGTCGGACAAGGCTGTAGGAATCGAACCCACAACCGAAGTGTGACTGGCCTTTATCGCCTACCACTAGCCTACATGATGACCATGGTTAGTAGAACCTAGTTTCATTTTATTATGTGGTATGATATATAAATTATAAGTTCATTTTTGGAATTGTATACCATTAACCCCACCAAAGACAGACTTATGTATTTTTGATAACTTTTCTAACCTTTTGTTTGAGACAGATGGAATGACCCATCATCCTATCACAAGATCTTCTAACACTTCACGAATGATTAATCCAACTTCATTTCATTAAGAGATGAAGTGGAAATTGTCCAAAGAACGACCAACGGTGAGACTGCAGCAAAATCACAAAAGTATTTATTCTAATTCCAATTTCATCAACTATAGGGAAATGATCTTGAAAACCAAAAATTTTGTCCAAGAGACCTTATATCCGATGAATTAGATGGTACCTTATATCATCAAAAATCTATGGCTTTTTGATTGATGTATTTTTCATAGCCATGTTCTCTACCACTCTCCATCATAACATGATGATTATATTTTTCTTCCATATCCATATTTTCACCTATGTTCTCATATATGGAAACCAGGGGATGAGTTACATTGGGTAATCGTTACATTTCATACTTTAGTTTTTAAAAATAAGTTTTAGTATTCCTTTTTACGATGTGGCTTTTTATAAATAGTAAACTATTTATATCCCTGACGATTTCGAGCATGAAATTCATTTTCTGGGGGGTAGAATGTAACACCTCGAGATTTTATAAAAAATATTCTTTTAATTTCATTGATGTCCTGTGTTTTAAGCTACAACAAGATTATCTTCTACTATACACAACACCGTATTATCTTGCAGTATACGCAACACTATTCTTAGATTGTGTTACACATAATTTCATGTTCGTTTGATAGTATTCATTCTACGCAACATTGAGTGTATATATATATATATATATTCAATGTATATATGAAAAATGGTTGGATTCTATTATATGAAACAACAGTGGAGTCTTGCACAACACTCAACCCTAACTTAGCTTGCATTACATGCAATCGCGCCCTTCCTCGATAGCATGTGTTGTACACAATACCAGGTTTTACTAAACAACAATATATTATTATAATATTATTATGAACTAGCCGTTATGAATATTATTCACTAAATTTATAATTTTATAACATTTTTATTCATCTTACACATTTTTTAGAACATGGTATAAGAACAAAATAAATTTTTCAGTTAAAATATTTATTTTTCAAAAATGTAGTTTTTCCACCTTTTATGGCGCACCTACATTTAATCTAGTTGTTGACATGTTTATAAGTTCAATTTGACAAAATAAATTTCTTCTTTTGAATCAGGATATAATAATTTACATTGGATAAAATTTTGATATTTTTCTGATAACTTTCATATTTTAATGAATAGTAAAAACACGATATATTTTAATTAAAAACAACTCTATTCATCGTAATATTTATACAGTTAAATTATAATATTGAATGGTTTTAAAGTATAAATAGAATATATTTTTACCATTTAATATTATTTATGTCATTATCATTGATTTTACATTGAATTCGTAGGTTAAATCAATTCAATCTTTTGCAATGTTTTAAACAAAATCCCATTTTCATTCGACAAACGAGATTAATTTTAATTTAATTTATGAAACTTCTGTTTATTGAATTTGAAAAAATGGATTCCATATTTGTAATTAGTGGGTTCAAATTATGTTAATAGGATAATTTTTATTTTTTGAAATTATGAATAGTAACTACTGTAAATTTTATTTACCATAGTTAAATGTAAATTTGTTAATTAAGGGTAAATATAATATTATAAAATTACCCTAACACATGCCAAAATTCTATTGGATGGCTAAAAGTATACCCATATCACCTAAGGGTTAGATTAGATTCATTTTATGGACTTTTTACCATGAAAATAATTTAATTATTATTAAATCCTAAGAAAGTGACAACATGTCACTCTCTTAAATATTATAAGTATAATACTTTTAATTTAGTGATAAACATCATAAAACATCGAAAATGAATAGTCTACATAAAGCTAATAAAACTATCTACATTATGATAATTTATTTACAATTTTTAGGGATTAAATAATTGTCATTAATGGTGATACATTAATGATGCATAAATTATTTATTAAGTAAATAATCAGTAATATAGTTTTTATTGAAATATTAGTACCCGTTAAAAGACCCAAAAACCAGACCAAAACATATTGGTAGTGTATAGATACACCATAATCATCCAATTACCTAATATATAACCGTTTGGAGTCTTATAAATGTTATTATGACACTTATATTATTATATTTTAAATTATGCAAAAGTTGTCACCTTCATAATTTAATAAATATAAAAATTTAAATATTGTGATTTTAAGATGATAAATTCGAGTATAAGTATTATTGTCAAAGCTAATAGATTTATATTCATCATAGGAGTTTAATTTTAATTTTTATGCAAAAAATTAGTATATTAAATAATTATACAAAAATGTTGTAGTAATTATTTTATTAAGTGATAAACCAAATAAATGGTTTTAAAAATAATAAAATAAATATTATATGAACTATTTAATATACTCCACTAATTTTCTAGATACATATGACCTTTTATGAATCTATTAAAACTTTTATTTCGAACATATCTTCTGTATATATTTTATTTAAATTCAAATAAATGAATAGTGTCAAAATTGACACTATTGTTATTTTATAAAAATAACATATTATAAAATTGTTTATAAAACACAAAAATATATAAAAATTATAAATTTAAATTTATATGGTCTAAATCGTTATAAAGTATCCAATTATGGAAAATTCACAACAAATAAGTAATTATTAGTTATAATTTAAAATTTAGAATGTTATTACCACAAATAAAATTAAATTGATAAATCAAGTTGATAATGTTTAAAATAATTTCCTAACATGTCTAAATTTTATTGTTTGATGATATTACAACCCTATATCATCTAATATTATAATATGAGTCATTTTTGGAGGTTTTTAAGTGGGTTTAGATTTATTATAAATTAATAGTTTTAATATTTCCAAAGGTGCCCCTCTCCTCCCTTATAAAAGGGCACCTCCTCCCTATCCTCCTCACACCAATTGGATCCTTCAATATCAGCCAACCCCTTCCCATTTTACTTCCACACTTCCCTAGAAACATCCTAGAGGTCCCGGTAATCTTCAAAGACCAATTGTAGTGCCCTAAGAGGAGGTCTCAAAGAGGCGCTTCAAAGAAGAGGTAATGTCCATTACCGATTCATTCAACTTTATTTCTCCTTCCACTTATTATTCTTTAGTTGTTTAATTATGAAGTAATAACATAAGTATCACTCATATACTAATATGTTATTATAAGTATGAAACAACCATATTTCACCATCTATCCATCCTACGGAAAACAAAATCACCGCGCGTGCGTACGTATGGAATACCGTCTCCACGTCGTGGTGTAATCTATTTTCCCCCACCACATTACGTGGATGGGTATAATGGTGTAAATAATGACTATACAATAATGGAATTTGGGTTTTTCCCAACGGCAGTATACCAACAGTTCAATTAAACCGTTGGTATACTCAGCCTTTGCCAACAATTTACTGAAACCGTTGGCAAAGGGCATTCCAGTGACCCATTTCCCATCTGTTCTATAGAACCATTTTGAAAGGGGTGCTAAACTTATCCCTTTCCCAATGGTTTATTGAAACCGTTGGGAAAGGTTGCCTTTTCCAACAGTTTTTACAAACCGTTGGCAAAGGTTTTTCCCAAATAGAAAACCTGATATGCTCTCCCTCATTCGAGACAGAGCCCTAATTATCCTCCGCTCCCATGCTCTCGTGAACCCCCCATCCGAACATCATCGACCCCCGTCCGAATAGGTACACCCCCCATTCGAAGAGGTAAAAATTGATCTCAATCAATTTGTTGTAGTTGTTTTAATGAATTGATTTTTCCATAAATTAAAACATAAACACTATGGTTCCACTTTTATAGAAGCTTACATGCCAATGGTGGACAATTTTATAATGCATATAGATTCTATTATTTTTAGATTTCTTCTCTTATGGATATGTGTTGGTTTTCCACATGGATTGCCGTGACTATATACTTAGCATGATAGAGGGTTTTCTTTTGGAAATTTTCAATGGAAATTACATGACCCTATAAACATTTTGATGAATTTTCCTAACCTAGATGGATTGTCTGATGTTTCTCTAATGATCAAGGATGGAATGTTTAGAGGACATCACAAGTCCTGAATGGTTGCTCCTAGAAGCAATTTCATGATAATGGATGTAATGCCTATAGGGAATCTCTTAATTTTGGTGATCTTCTCCATTTTCATCAAAAGACATGTTTGACACACTGGGAGGGAAACTCTAGAGTCAGTGTTACATGTCTTGAAGGGTGATTTATGTCCATAGTGACATGATTTGAGGACATCACATGACCTAGTTGGTGTGCCTGGAGGGTGTTAAGGGAGCCATCTTACATACCTGACATTTAATATGAGACTGAGATAATATGTATTGATTCCCCTATATAGAAGGAGATACAAATCTATTGGAAAACTTGTAGTCTGTATGGTGAGAATTAAAGGCTTTTCATTATAAGGGTGGCATATTCATGGGTGCCATATGATTTTATTTGACATGTCAAGGGGATATCAAATGATCAAAATAGGTTTCCAATGGAATGTATTGTAAACAAGATGAAATTTCCTAGTGCAATAAAATTTCATAGGTGATGCATGATATGAACATTAGGGTCAACATATATTTCCTTCACCTTAGTCTCCTATATTTTAGTCTCCCATATGTGACTTGTACGAGCCAACCCGGGCTCAATCTGAGTCACGGTGTGGTCGGGACCACTCTAAGTGACTTTCTTTTGTTTAAAATGGACAGTATTTTAAGTACATATGGAAAACCGACCAAACACATTTGGTTTATGTTGAAACGTTAGGAGAACGATCCATGGGTCATATTTGACGTGTATGAGTCAACACCACCTCAATCCGAGGCGCGGTGTGGCCGACACCACTCAAAGTGTCTCTATTTTTTAAAAATGGACTTCATTTTTAGTGAAAACAAAAAATGACATACGGAAAACCGACCGAACGGATTCTAATTGTGTTGATACTTTAGCACAATGATCCATGGGTCATATGTGACGTGTACGAGTCAACCCCCCCCCCCCCTCCTCCTTGGACCTCAGACATCCCCCCGAACACCCCCGAACCCCCCCCCCCCCCCCGGACACTCCCCGGACAGCCCCCAGAACAGCCCCCACCATCCTCCTTGGACCCCGGACAACCCCCCGAACACCCCCCGGACAGCCCCCCGAACAGCTCCCGAACAGCCCCCAGACAGCCCCTAGACAGCCCCCTGAACAGCCCCCCCCCCTCCTTGGACCCCGGACAGCCCCCCGAACAACACCCCCACCCTCCTCCCTGGACCCCGGACACTCCCCGGATGGCCACCCGAATAGCCCCCCCTACTCCTTGGACCCCGGACACTCCCCGGACCCCCCTCACGCGCGTTTACGTAGCGCGCGCATCACTTAAAACACGAATATTGAGCCGTACCGCGCACATCGCATGTCCGATTGACGTGTCGTCTGCACGTACACATCACGAATAATACTTAGAATGTTTCACGGTGGTTTCAGCTCAATCCGAGGTTGTCCGCTATGAATTTCACCGTTGGACGCACGTTTTGGCCGTTTCTGACACCAGAACTGCGTTGTCGGTCACCGCGGGCACACGGCAAGTCCGATTGACGTGACGTCTACTCGACCACTTCATAAATCACTCACCCGTATTTTTTGTCTGATTTCAGGACATTCTGACTTTGTTCGGCCCGTTTGGACCCCCCTCACGCGCGTTTACGAAGCGCGCATCACTTAAAACACGAATATTGAGCCGTACCGCACAAAGCGCATGTGCGATTGACGTGCCGTCTGCGCATACATGTCATGAATAATAATTAGAATGTTGCACAGTGGTTTCATCTCAATCTGAGGTCGTCCGCTATGAATTTGACCGTTTGACGCCGGTTTTGGCCGTTTATGACAACAGAACCGCATTGTCGGTCACCGCGGGCACACGGCACGTCCGATTGCCGTGTCGTCTGCTCAACCACTTCATAAATCACACACCCGTATTTGTCGTCTGATTTCAGGCCATTCTGAAATCGTTCGGACCGTTTGGACCACCCTCACGCGCGTTTACGAAGCGCGTGCATCACTTAAAACATGAATATTGAGCCGTACCGTGCAAACCGCACGTCTGATTGATGTTCTGTTTGCGCCTACACATCACGAATAATAATTAGAATGTTTCACGGTGGTTTCAGCTCAATATGAGGTCATCCTCTATGAATTTGACCGTTGGACGCCCGTTTCGGCCGTTTATGACACCAGAAATGCGTTGTCAATCACCGCGGGCACACGGCACATCCGATTGACGTGACGTCTACTCGAACACTTCAGAAATCACTCACCCGTATTTTTCGTCTGATTTCAGGCCATTCCGACTTCATTCGGCCCATTTGGACCCCCCTCACGCACGTTTATGAAGCGCGCACATCACTTAAAACATGAATATTGAGTCGTACCGCGCAAACCACACGTCCGATTGACGTGTCGCCTATGCGTACACATCACGAATTATAATTAGAATGTTTCACGGTGGTCTCATCTTAATCTGAGGTCGTCCGCTATGAATTTGACCGTTTGACGCCGGTTTTGGCCGTTTATGACACCAGAACTGCGTTGTCGGTCACCGCGGGCACACGGCACTTCTGATTGATGTGTCGTCTACTCGACCACTTCATAAATCACTCACCCATATTTGTCGTCTGATTTCAAGCCATTCCGAAATCGTTCGGCCCGTTTGGACCACCGTCACGTGCGTTTACGAAGCGCGCGCATCATTTAAAACACGAATATTGAGCCGTACCGCACAAACCGCATGTCCGATTGATGTTCCGTTTGCGCGTACACATCACGAATAATAATTAGAATGTTTCACGATGGTTTCAGCTCAATCTGAGGTCGTCCGCTATGAATTTGACCGTTTGACGCCCGTTTTGGCCGTTTGTGACACCAGAACTGCGTTGTCGGTCACCGCGGGCACATGGCACGTCAGATTGACGTGCCGTCTGCTCGACCACTTCAGACATCACTCACCAGTATTTGTCGTCCGGTTTCAGGCCATTTTGACTTCGTTCGGCCCGTTTGGACCCCCCCCCCCTCACGCGCGTTTACGAAGCGCGTGCATCATTTAAGACACGCATATTGAGTCGTACCGCGCACACCGCACGTCCGATTGACGTTCCGTCTATGCGTACATGTCACGAATAGTAATTATAATGTTTCACGTTGGTTTCATCTCAATCCGAAGTCGTCCGCTATGAATTTGACCGTTTGACGCCCGTTTTGGCCGTTTATGACACCAGAACTGCATTGTCGGTCACCGCGGGCACACGACACGTCCGATTGATGTGCCATCTGCTCGACCACTTCAGAAATCACTCACCCGTATTTTTCGTCTGATTTCAGTCCTTTCCGACTTCGTTCGGCCCATTTGGACCCCCCCCCCCTCACGCGCGATTACGAAGCGCGCACATCACTTAAAACACGCATATTGAGCCGTACCGCGCAAACAACAAGTCCGATTGACGTGTCGTCTATGCGTACACGTCACGAATAATAATTAGAATGTTGCACTGTGATTTCAGCTCAATCTGAGGTCGTCTGCTATGAATTTGACCGTTTGACGCCCATTTTGGCCGTTTATGACACCAGAACTGCGTTGTCGGTCACCGCGGGCACACGGCACCTCCGATTGACGTGCCGTCTGCTCGACTTCTTCATAAATCACTCACCCGTATGTTTCGTCTGATTTCAGGACATTCTGAAATCGTTTGGCCCATTTGGACCACCCTCACACGCGTTTACGAAGCGCGCGCATCACTTAAAACACGAATATTGAGCCGTACCGCGCACAACGCACGTCCGATTGACGTGCCCTCTGCACGTACACGTCAAGAATAATAATTAGAATTTTTCACATTGGTTTCAGCTCAATCCGAGGTCGTCCGCTATGAATTTGACTGTTTGATGCCCGTTTTGGCCGTTTATGACACCAGAACTGCGTTGTCGGTCACCGCGGGCACATGGAACGTTCAATTGACGTTCCGTCTACTCAACCACTTCAGAAATCACTCACCCATATTTGTCTTCTGATTTCAGGCCATTCCGACTTCGTTCGGCCCGTTTGGACCCCCCTCACGCGCGTTTACGAAGCTCGTGAATCACTTAAAATACGAATATTGAGCTGTACCGCGCAAACTGCACGTCCGATTGACATGCCGTCTGCGCGTACACGTCACGAATAATAATTAGAATGTTGCACGGTGGTTTCAGCTCAATATGAGGTCGTCCGCTATGAATTTACCGTAGGATGCCCGTTTTGGCCGTTTCTGATACCAGAACTGCGTTGTCGGTCACCGCGGGCACACGGCACGTCCGATTGACATGTTGTCTACTCGAACACTTCATAAATCACTCTCCCATATTTTTCGTCTGATTTCAGGCCATTCCGACTTCGTTCGGCCCGTTTGGACCCCCCTCACGCGCGTTTACGAAGCGCACACATCACTTAAAACACGAATATTGAGTCGTACCGTGCAAACCGCACGTCCGATTGATATGTAGTATGAACGTACACGTCATGAATAATAATTATAATGTTTCACGGTGGTTTCAGCTCAATCCGAGGTCGTCCGCTATGAATTTGACCGTTTGACGCCCGTTTTGGCCGTTTATGACACCAGAACTGCGTTGTCGGTCGCTGCGGGCACACAGCACGTCCGATTAACGTACCGTCTGCTCGAACACGTCATAAATCACTCACCCGTATTTGTCGTCTGATTTCAGGCCATTCCGAAATCGTTCGGCCTGTTTGGACCACCCTCACACGCGTTTACGAAGCACGCGCATCACTTAAAACACGAATATTGAGCCGTACCGCGCAAACCGCACGTCCGATTGACGTTTCGTCTGTGCGTAAACATCAAGAATAATAATTATAATGTTTCACGGTGGTTTCATCTCAATCTGAGGTCGTCCTCTATGAATTTGACCGTTTGACGCCCGTTTTGGCTGTTTATGACACCAGAACTGCGTTGTCGGTCACCGCGGGCAAATGGCACGTCCGATTGATGTGTCGTCTGCTCGACCACTTCAGAAATCACTCACCCGTAATTTTCTTCTGATTTCAGGTCATTCTAACTTCGTTCGGCCCATTTGGACCCCCTCACGCGCGTTTACGAAGCGCGCGCATCACTTAAAACACGCATATTGAGCTGTACCGCGCAAACCACACATCCAATTGACGTGATGTCTGCGCGTACACGTCACGAATAATAATTAGAATGTTGCATTGTGATTTCAGCTCAATCCGAGGTTGTCCGCTATGAATTTGACTGTTTGACGCCCGTTTTGGCCGTTTATGACACCAGAACTGTGTTGTCGGTCACCGCGGGCACACAGAATGTCCTATTGACGTGCTGTCTTCTCGACCACTTCATAAATCGCTCACCCGTATATGTCGTCTGATTTCAGGCCATTCCGAAATCGTTTGGCCCATTTGGACCACCCTCACGCGCGTTTACGAAGCGCGCGCATCACTTAAAACACAAATATTGAGCCGTACCGCGCAAAATGCACGTCCGGTTGACGTACCATCTACACGTACATGTCACGAATAATAATTAGAATGTTTCACGGTGGTTTCAGCTCAATCTGAGGTCGTCCGCTATGAATTTGACCGTTTGACGCCCGTTTTGGCCGTTTATGAAACTAGAACAGCGTTGTCGGTCACCGCGGGCACACGGCACATCCAATTGACATGTTTTCTACTCGCCCACTTCAGAAATCACTCTCCCGTATTTGTCGTCTGATTTCAGGCCATTCCGACTTCGTTCGGCCCGTTTGGACCCCCCCTCACGCGCGTTTACGAAGCGCGTGCATCATTTAAAATACAAATATTGAGTCGTACCGCGCAAAATGCATGTCCGATTGACATGTCGTCTGCACGTACACGTCATGAATAATAATTAGAATGTTTCACGGTGGTTTCAGCTCAATCTGAGGTCGTCCGCTATGAATTTGACCGTTGGACGCCCGTTTTAGCCGTTTAGGACACCAGAACTGCGTTGTCGGTCACCGCGGGCACACGGCACGTCCGATTGACGTGCTGTCTACTCGACCACTTCAGAAATAACTCTCCCGTATTTGTCGTTGGATTTCAGGCCATTCCAAATTCGTTCGGCCCGTTTGGACCCCCCTCACGCGCGTTTACGAAGCGCGCGCATCACATAAAACATGAATATTGAGCCATGCCACGCAAACCGCACGTCTGATTGATGTGCCGTCTGCGCGTGCACGTCACGAATAATAATTAGAATGTTTCACGGTGGTTTCAGCTCAATCCGAGGTCGTCCGCTATGAATTTGACCGTTTGACACCCGTTTTGGCCGTTTATGACACCAGAACTGCGTTGTCAGTCACCGCGGGCACATGACATGTCCGATTGACGTGTCGTCTGCTCAAACACTTCATAAATCACTCACCCGTATTTTTCGTCTGATTTCAGGCCATTCCGAAATCGTTCGTCCCCTTTGGACCACCCTCACGCGCGTTTACGAAGCGCGCACATCACTTAAAACACTAATATTGAGCCGTACTGCGCAAACCGCACGTCCGATTGATGTGCCGTCTGCGCGTACACGTCACGAATAATAATTAGAATGTATCACGGTGGTTTCAGCTCAATCTGATGTCGTCCGCTATGAATATGACCGTTTGACGCCCGTTTTGGCCGTTTATGACACCAGAACTGCGTTGTCGGTCACCGCGCGCACATGACACGTCCAATTGACGTTTCTTCTACTCGACCACTTCAGAAATCACTCACCCGTATTTGTCGTATGATTTCAGGCCATTCTGACTTCATTCGGCCCATTTGGACCCCCCTCACGCGCGTTTACGAAGCGCGTGCATCACTTAAAGACGAATATTGAGCCGTACCACGCAAACCGCACGTCCGATTGTTGTGCCGTCTATGCGTACACGTCACGAATAATAATTATAATGTTGCACGGTGGTTTCAGCTCAATCTGAGGTTGTCCGCTATGAATTTGACCGTTGGACGCCCGTTTTGGTCGTTTATGACACCAGAACTGCGTTGTCGGTCACCGCGGGCACACGGCACGTCTGATTGACGTGCCGTCTGCTCGAACCCTTCAGAAATCACTCTCCTGTTTTTGTCTTCTGATTTCAGGCCATTCCGACATCATTCGGCCCGTTTGGACCCCCCTCACGCATGTTTACGAAGCGCGTGCATCACTTAAAACATGAATATTGAGTCGTACCGCGCAAACCGCACATCTGATTGGCGTGCCGTCTGCGCGTACACGTCACGAATAATAATTAGAATGTTTCACGGTGGTTTCAGCTCAATCCGAGGTCGTCTGCTATGAATTTGACCGTTTGACGCCCGTTTTGGCCGTTTATGACACCAGAACTGCATTTTCGGTCACCGCCGGCACACGGCACGTCCGATTGATGTGCCGTCTGCTCGACCACTTCATAAATCACTCAACCGTATTTGTCGTCTGATTTCAGGACATTCCGAAATTGTTCGGCCCGTTTGGACCACCCTCACGCGCGTTTATGAAGCGCGCGCATCACTTAAAACACGAATATTGAGTCGTACCGTGCAAACCGGACTTCCGATTGACGTTCCGTCTGCGCGTACACATCACGAATAATAATTAGAATGTTTCACGGTGGTTTCAGCTCAATACGAGGTCGTCCGCTATGAATTTGACCATTTGACGCCCGTTTTGGCCGTTTATGACACCAGAACTGCGT
The DNA here is from genome assembly GCA_963277665.1 of Viscum album. Lineage (NCBI taxonomy): Eukaryota > Viridiplantae > Streptophyta > Magnoliopsida > Santalales > Viscaceae > Viscum > Viscum album. The sequence continues at coordinate 324,161,647 of OY728144.1, read as the reverse complement.
TGTCGGTCACCGCGGGCACATGGCACGTCCAATTGACGTTCCGTCTACTCGACCACTTCAGAAATCACTCACCCGTATTTGTCGTCTGATTTTAGTCCATTCCGACTTCATTCGGCCCATTTGGACCCCCCTCATGCGCGTTTATGAAGCGCCCGCATCACTTAAAATAAGAATATTGAGTCGTACCGCGCAAACCGCACGTCCGATTGATGTGCCGTCTATGCGTACACGTCACGAATAATAATTAGAATGTTGCACGGTGGTTTCAGCTCAATATAAGGTCGTCTGCTATGAATTTGACCGTTGGATGCCCGTTTTGGCCGTTTATGACACCAGAACTGCGTTGTCGGTCACCGCGGGCACACGGCACGTCCGATTGACGTGTCGTCTGCTCGACCACTTCATAAATCACTCTCCCGTATTTTTAGTCTGATTTCAGGCCATTCCGACTTCGTTCGGTTCGTTTGGATCCCCCTCACGTGCATTTACGAAGAGCGCACATCACTTAAAACACGGATATTGAGTCGTACCGCGCAAACCGCACGTCCGATTGACATGCCGTCTGCGCGTACACGTCACGAATAATAATTATAATGTTGCACGGTGGTTTCCGCTCAATCCGGAGATGTGGTGTGGCCAGCACCACACAAAGTTTCCGTCTTTTGTTTCAAAAGGACGTCAGTTTAAGTGAAAAGCATCAACTGGCATACGGAAAACCGACCAAACGCATTCCGAATCTGTTTATAATTTATCCCAACAATCCTTGGGTCATATGTGACATGTACGAGCCATCCTGGGATGAATCCGAGTCGCGGTGTGGCCATGATATGTCTAAGTGGCTCTCGTTTGTTTAAAATGGACACCATTTTAAGTACATACGGAAAAACGACCAAACGGATTCGGTTTCTGTTGAAACATTAGGAGAACGATCCATGGGTCATATATGATGTGTACGAATCATCCCTACCTCAATCCGACATGCGGTGTGGCTAAAACCACTCAAAGTGTCCATCTTTTGTTTCAAAAGGACGTCATTTTAAGTGAAAGGCATCAACTGACATATGGAAGAACGACCAAACGCATTATGATTCTATCGATACGTTAGCACAACGATCCATTAGTCATATGTGACGTGTACAAGTCAACCCCGTCTTAATCTGAGCCACGGTGTGGCCGACACCACTCTAACTATGTCTCTTTTGTTTAAAATGGACTTGATTATAAATGAATAGAACAACTGGCATACGCAAAACTGACCAAACACATTCGGAATCTTTTGATAATTTATCACAACGATCCATGGGTCATATGTGACATGTATGAGCCATCCCGGGATGAATTTGAGTCGCGGTGTGGTCAGAATTAGTCTAAGTGTCACTCTTTTGTTTAAAATGGATAACATTTTATGTACATACGGAAAACCGACCAAACACATTCGGTTTCCATTTAAACTTTAGGAGAACTATCCATGGGACATATGTGACGTGTACGAGTCAACCCCGCCTCAATTGGAGACGCGGTGTGGTCGGCACCACTCATAGTGTCCGTCTTTTGTTTTAAAAGGATGTCATTTTAAGTGAAAAACATCAACTGGTATACAGAAAACCGACGAAACGCATTCAGATTGTGTCGATACTTTAACACAATGATCAATGGGTCAATTGTGACGTGTACGAGTCATCCCTACCTCAATATGAGGTGCGGTGTGTCCGGTATCACTTCAGGTGTATGTATTTTGTTTAAAATGGACAACATTTGAGGTAAAAATATATGGTATAGAAAAAACCGATGAATTTATGAATTGAATTTCGGATTCCACATATAATTGTCCTCTAAATTTTAAAATGAATTCTATATGAATTATGTATGTTTATAATTACGTTATGAATTCTAATTTAATTATGGATGTGTATAGTTTCAGGATCCATTATATGTTAAATGTGTATGAATTTTTTCATAATTGTATATGTATGTTTTATTTTATTGCAGGTACAATAATTGGATTGAAAATGAGGTCAAAATGAGGCCTGATGGAGAGGGGCCTGATGGACAGGGGCTATGCAAATTGCAGGCTACTGCAATTTGCATCATAGGGTATGCCAACGGTTTAAAACCATTGGCATATAATCCTAAAGAAGTTTTTACCAACGGTTCATTGAACCGTTGGTAAATATCTCTTTTCCCAACGGTTCTAAACTGTTGGGAAAGAGTTCATCCATGGGGATATCCCAACGGTTTGGGGAGAACCATTGGGAAAACTATCCCAAAATTGTTGGGATAGTTAAGGGATATTGATATTTCCCAACGGTTCTCCCAAACCGTTGGGAAAAACTATCCCAACAGTTTGGCAGAACTGTTGGGATAGGGTGGCTTTTGTGAGCCTATACCAACGGTTTCCAGTAAACCGTTGGGAAAACCTTTTCCCAACGGCTTACTTCCATACGGTTATCAGAACCGTTGGTATATCATATACCAACAGTTAGAGGGGCTTTCCCAACGGTTGTGAACCGTTGGGAAATATTATATTTCCAGTAGTGATATATGATTATTGTAAAGTGATATTGATTCCAAAATAGTATAAATACAATCCAATACAATTCCATGGTAATGATATCATCGCTCGGGCGTACGTACGGATTACCATCTCCACGACGCGATGAGATTAATTTTCCATGTTAAAAATTAAAGAATGATTATAAAGTATATATAATAAGTAATAATGAAATATATGATATAATAATGCTACTGGATTTATGTACATATATATGTATGTCATATACTTAATTCCATTCAATTCAATAAGGAAATGAAAATAGCGTCCATGTGTACGTACGGCCTACCGTCTCCATGAACGGTGTATTTCTTTCCATTTATCGGTCTATTATATATATATATATATTATGAATATATATTATATATAAATCATGTTTTACATTCTGGATGTAATTAATCATGATCTATGTAATCATATGAATAATTAAAAGTTAAAACACAAAAGACAAATGCAACGATTTTACCTAAAACGCTACTTTGACATGAATTTACAAAAGAACGGGTAATATAAAGTCTTAAGTGAACCATATATGATATAATAACAATGAATATGTTTATGTAATAAGTCAATGACATTATTTAAATCATTATACAGGAGGATTGGATACGTACGACGCATATCGGACCTAAGGTAAGGGATAATTTTGTAAATCTCATATTTATCCGAGATTGACTATTCGTAAGTATTTACTGTGGTTATTGATATAATCCATGTCCTTGTTTTATAAAAATGTATTCATGTATGTTTAAAGTCCATTTTACCCTTTTTTACTTTTACCCCTTGGTATGGAAGGAATATTTCTTTTATTTACCCTACAAGGTACTTTTTTGACTTTTCTGACAAAAGTACGAGAAGAATGTTTTTTTTAACGTATACGGCAAGAAACGATTTTTACAGTTTTATAAAGCCTTATTTTCATGAAGCTTACTCAAAAATATTTCATGACTATTTCCAAAAAAATCCTTTTATTTTATAATTTCATGAAATTTTGTGAAAAGAAAATTATTTTGAAGAAGAAAGGATATTTTCCTCAAGAATTCTATTCAAGTGTTTTATCAAAACAATTTTTCATCTAAGATGAAATTATTTCATATGTGTATGTTTCATGTATACTGTCTCTATGATTTACATTGTTTCACTTTACTTATTATGAAATGATATCCATTTCATTTATATGGATTATGTGATTATGGGATGATTTTTATGAAACCCATTTTATTTATTGGGTTATTATGAATTATGTATGATTATTTTGTGGCACAAGTAAGAATGATTTCATTATGAGATGGGTGGGACCTATATCTACCTCCAATGCATTGGGTAAAGATTTATATCTCATGAGATAGACATTGCTGGAATTGTGAGTTAATCCGGTTTAGTGTTACAGGACTGAAACGAGTGAACTCGATTTAGAAAGGGATTTTGTCCACTAAGATGGCCTTGGCAGCAATGCCTTGGCTACTATAGAAATCATGACATGTGCTAAATGGTTGCCAAAATTACATGTTTTACTCCCATACAATTGTTTCATGCTTAATGTTTCTTTATGATATATGCCTTACGTACTTCCAAGATTTAGGTCTTTTCTCAAGGTTTTAATATTTATATTTCATGTTCTTGTTTTTTCATTCAAATGTTTATGGATTGTTTTATGTTCTCTATGTTTTCCCTTACTAATCATTTGATCTCACCCTTTATATGTTTTATTTTCTCCAGGAAATAAAGAAAGGTTTTAGGTAAGGAAGAAAAAAGGGGAAGATCTTATGGGAGTTGTTGACGATCTTTCAACATGATTAGAAGTTTATATTCCACATTTCCAAAGACACTAAACTATTACGGTCCATGAGTTTTGGTTTTTGTTATGTATTAAGTATTTATAAAAAGTAATGTATTTTCCATGTACGTCAAGCTTCGGGTCTCTACAATATTAATCAGTAAATTTAGATGATTTAAAGTTCAATATTTTTTACCTCATAATGTTATATTGATTCAATCGATTCCAAAGAAAATTTAATAAACAAGCATTTCAATAGTTGCAAAACAATCTTATATTTTTGTGAAGTACAATCCTATGTGAATTTCTGTAAAATAAATTCATATCTAGATAATATAATGATTATTTGGAAATGGAATACATTCACCATGTTTTAGTTTCCCCAAATTGGGTTGGATGAGTAATTACTCATTAATATACCTGAGGCATAATGAGTGGGACTAAGACAGAAGACCTTGTGAGATAATTATGGGGGATATACTTTGTAATATTTTCATGCTCTTAATAAACAATGATGAAATATTTTTCCTAAAATTTACATGGTATCCTATGAAATAAAATAGTAGAACACAATTACAATTATCCTTGTATAATAAAACAATTTTAATATACCATGGATTATACATTTCATTTATAATGGTTCTACAAAAGATATTTATGATACCCAAAATCATCTAAGTCTATTAAGGTATGTTATCCTAGACATCCTGATTGTTATATTTATTGAATAAGTAATTGATTTCTATATTTCATATTACATAGATATCCATGTTTTATTTTTAAATTGGTTACTTAGGGAATGGTTCAAAAGTTAAAGTTGTATTCGTAGGTAATGTGTTATATATAATCAGGTTATTTGTGGGAGATAGAAGAATATATCCCCTAGATGTATTAACCAATTTCATAAAACAAAAAATGTTGGTTTTTATGAAAAACATTCTAGTAGAAGGAATGTGTCTTTGAATATCTCCTTGAAAGAATATTTTGATTTCATGTATTATGCATTCAATCAGTATGAGATTGTTGACGCTCCTTTCCATCATGGATCCTAAATGAATGAAAAGGTAAATACCTTAAACCCAAACTGATTCATCCGTTGAGGAAACATTGAAAATTGTCAAAGTCATGAACAAAGATTAATTTTCACTTGGTTCGCGCTAGTTCCACCAAGGTCGCGCAAGTACACTTGTACGACGCCCAGTGGTTTCACAAGTGACTTGCGCGCCCTATCTGATTTTCTACTAGGGTCTTCACCAGCCTATAAATACCCCATGTTGGGCCCCCATTTCGAGGAGGAAAAATTCCAAAAACTCATATTTGAGCTCTCGGTGCCCTAGTCTCTACTCAAAGCTTCTGAACACTTCTATGGTAATTTATTACCTAGAACGGAAGATCTAAATAGGGGGAGTAAGGCCTAAGTGTTGAAAATCATTAACCCTTGCACACCTGAATGGACAGCCCTTAAGGTAAATAGCGACACTTGCGCGCCACCTTAACCTTTCAACAGAACTTACATGCCACCCTTCTGGATGCCCCTATGGATAATACTAAGGGATTGAGCCAAGTCTCACCCAATTATTACCTTATGGGTTAACCGTCGTGCATGTACCCATGTGGTGCGCAGGTACACCTGCACGGCTAGGATATGCGTGCCCATGTAGGACTTGTGAACCCATATCTTTTTTGGGTGCCCTTCAAAACCCTCTTCCAAGATTTTTATGGCGTGGTTCCTTTGTTGGATTCCTTATCTGAAAGGAATTGTATATAACTTCTCTCAAAATCCAGTGATTTAAACATATTTATGTCACTAAGGTTAGAGATTTCATTCATTCAACCTCATCCTTTAATGATGAGAGAATACATAACATGGACCTTCATTTCAAGAGTAATCCCCAGTCCAAGTTCTCTTAATTTGGGCATCCTCTTTAAGAATAAGCCCCAAGTCCCCTAACTTGGACATCCTCCTTAGTAGTAAGCCCCAGTAGTAATTTCACAAATCTGGGCATCCTCCTCATGAGTAAGCCCCAACCATAATTCCCTTAACCTGGGCCTCTTCCTTAGGTGTAAGCCCCAATTTTCAATGGTAGGTGCTCATTAACCTGGTCCTCCTTCTCAGGTGTAAGCTCCAGTCTTAATTTCTCTTTACCATTCTTAATTTAATTTTTATTTTGGGATTCCTTCTCAAGAATAAAACCGAATCATAAGTCCTTCCTAATTTGGGTATCTTCCTCAGGAGTAAGCCCCATGTTAGAGTATCCAAATCTCTATAAACTCACATATACCTTTATAGACCATGTTCCCGGACTTCTTTATTGAAATAATTCCCAATCTCAATCTATTTGGGAATTCATACATACATAATCCCCACATCATTTCTTATGATTGCATCTTTTGTGGCACAATTTTCTGGTTTCACCAGTACCTCTTGTTTCTCTTATCGAGCATGACTCACATGATATTAGAGTGTAAAAGTAATCAGGACATCTTTCTTGGAGCCATAAAATCTTGTATAGACATCATATTCTCTTAATCAAACTATGTGGTTTCTGATTCCTTTTCTAAATAAAGGATGCGTTGGTAGCCCATCTGCGGGTACGATCATAACTCTAAAATAATACATGTCCTTCTGAATGAAAATAAACTTCACGTTCCCCACTGAGTGGATTTAAAATCAGTATGGTCATCATAATGACCAAGAGACTTTTATATAACGTATTAAAGGATATCATTGTCTAAGAATCTCTAACAAATATAGATGATTCTCTATCAATGAAGAACCTCCAATAAAAATAAAAAATCCTCCAAATTTCTTACAAATCAATAATTGATTGTCATATCTAATGGAAAGCTCATTTTATACGTGGTAATTTATTAAGGATTCACGAAAATAACTTAAATCTATAAAAAGAGTCCCAGAGTAGAAAATAATTCCCCTAAAAAAGGTGTGATGAGTCTGACCTCCCATCCTCTCGACCAACACAAATTCTTAAGCCTTATCAATTCACAACTAATGAGAGCCTACCTTTTGAAAGTTGGTCCAAATGGATATAGAATCCTTTTATGTTTCCTGTTCTACGAACAACCCCATTAGAAACTGCTTGGAATGTTTGAACCTTAAATCAACAAGGTCATCCCCAATTCCAGTGGAAACAAAAAATGGTGAATCCGACGTGAATCATTAAAAAAGTTAAAATGATATTTTACCTATTTTGTTAGGTCCCTATTTAAACTCAATGAGAAGGACTACAAGATAATCATTAAAATATGTGCTTATCCAAAAGATATAGTGGCTGGACATATCTTGATTACGTCTGTTATATCAAACAAGAACTCTTTTTAAAGGTAATTTTCCTTATAGAAATGGATTCTCTCATGTTCACACCCGTGAATACTTATACTATAAATACTTCTGTTGTGAATTCCTATGATGATACTCCTACTAGATCTTCGTCCTCTATGAGGACGACATCATCTACACAGTATCTTCAATGCTGGGTATCAAATGCGCTGGTTAAGTAGTACTATCAAAATGGTACTATTCTGACTCTGGAGGCCACTCGACAATCCCTCCATGTTAATAAATCACCATGGTTGTTTGGACAGCGATTGCCAGCGATCAAGAAGCAGGTGGTGCCAACAACCATCTCCAACCGTTTCGGGTTGTTATCCCTGGAATGCAATCAAAATTCCCTTCCATATTCTGGGGAGGTGAATGAGCAGGTCCCTCAGGGCCTTAATTCAAAGAGACAGGAGTCTTTCCCGATGGCTGAAATCAACAATGACCACCAGACTCGTGCGGTAGTGCGCCCTCAACATGATGAGGGTATCATCTCCAGGTGTTAGGCTCAGGTTCCTCGAACCCGTGCAGGCAAGATGAACCACTAGAGGTGAAATCCAGTCAACAGTGAGTTGGTTCTCATTTCTTCAATCTCCAGAGAAGTCCACCAACCTAACATGGGCGCAAGCAACGAACAGGCACACACACCCATCCGTTTTAATTCGGCTATCCAACAAACTTGTCTGGAAGCATCACACCAATCCCACCATACAATTCTGGTAGATTACTATAGACATGAACATACCCCTGTTTATAAATCATTTTCTAGTCAGTAGGCTCATCTAACTACTTACGATGGAGCCTACTAACACAATGTGTTGAGAACTAGTAAACTGGCACATACACCTGCTTACACTCATCAATCCTGCCAGCAGCCTCGTTTGTCAGTATTGAAGGAAGCTCTTCAACCAAGTTTGGTGGAGTGCAATCATCAAGCACATACACCTTCTAGTATTGATCAAGCCTACCAACAGTCTCATTTGGCTGCATTCAGAGAAGTCAGTCGGAAATCTCCATTAACAAATAGGAGGCTGACTCAATTCTCTGCCCCCACACTTGAGTACTATTAGAATTCACTGACTGGAAAAGGAGGACCGGAGTAGGCAGATACACCTACTCCAAGAAAAAAATGGATTTATATCCCCGTTTCGACATCTGAATTCTCCAAGCACATTCTGTCAATAGTGAAATAGTAGAAGAAAATCTCTGTTCATATTCTGGACACCTGCCAAGATATTATAACAGCTTCCGCAGCATCTCAGGGAAAGACGCATAAATCTATCCCTACCAGTGGAGTGACACATCAATAGTTCACTACGGAATAGACACACACCTCTGTTCCGGTCCAAGAGGGTTGTGGGGAAAACTCACCCATATTATACGGACAACCAAGTCCTGCACATTCACTTGATTTGAGTGGATATAATCATCCTAACTTGATCATTTCTCATGAGAAGGCACATACACCTTCCCATAATGACCACTTTCGTCGATAAGTGGTTCCCAAATTGAGTAAGAAGGAATCTAAGAAGAAGACCCGCCCAACACAGTCAATAAATCAAGAGCCAATTTGTAATAAGGCCTTGCTCGATGTTGGAGTTCTTAAAGACCTCAGAAAATTATCTGTTTGAATTCAAGATTCTACTCCCTTGTTTACCAATATTGGGAACATTTATTCTGAAGGTCTTCATCAGAAACTTCCTCATGAAGGCTTGCTTCATGACAATTCGTCCGATCTCGAAGTTTCTTCTTCTGATGAGAGCCACAAGAACCCTTTGTGTGGTCAGAAAACCAAGGATAAAAATGATTCATCTTTTTCTGTAACCCACCATGGTGGTCCTCCCCATGATGATGAATTAAGCTGCAAAATTCCTCTCCTTGGTTAGAAAGCGCATTGCCTAGAAAATTATCCAATGGAAAATGTAGTGAAGATACATATCTCTTATCTTGAGTCACTTGAAAATGTGAAGCCAGTCATGTCTGATGCTTTATCATTAGCAGGTGAAATACTTTCTCAATTTGATGATAGACTGGGGTGTAAGTCATTCTCCGAACCACCCCTATGTTGTTCATCTTCTAGTTTGATCAGTGAATTCCCTATTGATCATGTTGAATACGATGAAGTAATAAAGAAGAACTAGATCTGGTCTAATTAGGTAGAATAATCTTCATTAAATGATAAATAGGAAGTACTGAATATGAGAAAACAACTAGAGAAAGGTGAAGTGCCAGTCATGTTTTGGAATTCGGCTAACTGTCAGTATGACATTCCAAAAATGGTGACGGAAGATGCAATTCATGATATTCATATGAAAATATAGAAAAATAATTGTCAGTTAAAAAAAATATAATCTTATGATGAATAAGAAAATCATGTCATGATAATATAAGGGTTACAACACCAAATTGATTTGGCATCTCTCTCAGTTTCTCAATATATGAAGGCTGAAAAGTAGCAGAGAGCCCTTCAGCGTTCATGCCTTGGCGCACTAAGAAGATTGCACCAGTTAATTACCAATTCCCCTTCTAGTATTCATATCAGATGATGAGGTGTTCATGGAGAACTATATTTCACTGTGCTCCCCAGTCAGCAAATCCCGCTGAAAATGGTCTCATGCAATGTTATTTCCCATTGCCAGCCATAGTCAATTTGATTTATTTGTAATCAAAGGATTGCCCAAAACAAGCCTCAACTAGTTCTTTTCAAAATAAAGCATATAGTGAACAATTTGTTTAATTAATACTGCATCAGGAAATAAAAAATATTGAACAGTCCTATTGTTTAGAGCAAATACATCATCAAGTGATATAAGTGTCAGAAATCATCCAATGGTCTTTTGAGCCAGGTGATAAAAGTGGATGCAGGTTGATGAATCCAGCTAATTTCCGGACTAATGTCCACAAGATCAATAGAGCTTTCAAGAAATTCTCAGATATAGCATGTCAAGAACTACCCCATCTTTCTAGGCTGGGGACTCTTTTAACCCAACCCTCAGAATTAACAAATTGGATTTGAGAAGTTTAAGAGGAACATAAGGAACAGCCCCAGTACACTAGACTGGGGACTTTTCCAAATCATTAATCTCTCTCTATGAGAATATTAGTCTTCTCTCAATTAGGGAAGAAGCTACAAGAGGAGCGAAGAACCAAATTATCAGGAGATTCCCTCCAAATTTTTGTTCGTCAAGAAGTTCCTGAGGGATCAAATCAACAAAAGGAAATGTTTCATCAGTGACATTGAAGAAGACATTATTGCAGAAATGTTGATATAAGGGATGCAATTCATTATTCATCAATTAATGTCATCAATGACGTTGTTTTTGATCCACTAGATGAGGCTCACCTAGAGGGATCAAATGAAGATATTCCTTCTAAAGAATTTGTACGCATAGACAGAAATGAAGAAGGTGTGCGTACACGAAATCAAAGGATTACCCAGAATCTGGGTAATACTTCAAGTAACCCACTTCCCCCTCTTCAAAAAGGATCCAACAAGGGGAAGGAAAATAATCAGGTTACGTGCCCTTCCTCTGGAGGAGGCCAATCGCTCTCACTAGAGCTAATATTTGCACAACAAGAGGAAGAAATGAAGGAATTGATGAGGTTGAATGCCGAACTACGTCAGGGTAGTCTTCCACTTAAGCATGCTGGAGTAAGTCCGCCAGGGGAATTTGTTATAGCTACTGATATGGATCAAGAATATCATCCTTTATCAGTACAACCTGATAGATCTAATCCTATGGTTCAGACGCAATAACAATCGACGGTTCTACCATAAGTTGCAGTACTAGACACCACATTTGTCCATGCTCCAGTCATTGCGCCTGTTCAGGTCCAACCTCAACTGGATGTTTCTAAAAATTTATAACTAATGTTGAGTCATTAACAGTGCGGTTGGAAGCTATAGAGGGAAAGCATGCTCAAATTAAACCAGAATGGAAAGGTTATCCTAAATGGGATGATGTTATTCCTCCCCCATCAAAATTTTCAAGTACCACATTCCCAATCTGTAATGGTTCGGGAGATCCAGAGCAACACATAACACATTTTTTATCTCGTTGTGATCCTATGATGGGAACCCCTCAGAAACAGGAAGTAGTTAAGCTAAGGTGTTTTGTATAGTAAATAAAAGGTCATGCCTTTGTCTGGACACAATCTTGCAATCCCAGTCAATTACCGGATGGAAGGATATCCGTCAACGATTCCTTCTTCAATTCAGCTCAACGTTTCCAATGAAAAAAGTTTTTGATCTTACAAATTGTAAGCAAAGGTACAATTAAAGGGTTTCAAATTTCATTTCTCGCTGGAAAGGATTAACATATTCCATATGCTTAGCACTACCTCAAGAGGAATTGTTTCCAATATGTGTGGAAAATTTGCGTGATGAATTGCACACACTGTTGATCCCTAAGAAATACACATAAGGGTTTCGAGACCGTACTTAAATCGCTCAACGGATTGATGATTCTCTTATATAGACTAAGGATAAAACTCGTGTAATTCAATCAGCTCCCGGAAGGAGAATAGGTAAAGAAGAGACTGCTACAATTATGCTTAAACAAGCACCTGTACCTGCTTCTACATCAAAACCTTTATCTTCTCAAATGACTCCACCTCCTGAGCATCAACAACAGAGGTCGTTTCGTCAAGATGATCAAAGAGATCAAAGATAAAAAGAATTCGAGGATTTGAAGAGAAAAGTTTACTCTTTCCAAAATAAACAAGTTCACTGATACCTCATTTAGGCTCTTGATAGTAATTCAATCCAATTTGAAAGGCCCAAAAGGCCGAACAAGGAAGGAGATTAAGACAGTCCCAATTATTGCAACTTTCATCAGATGTTGGGGCATATCATGCAGGAGTGTTTTTTCATTAAGGACTCCTGCATAAAATGGTCCACTCGGGACAAGTCAAATTGAAAGGTTCTTCAGATCATGTAGAATGTTTTACTGCTACAAATCCAGAGGAAGAAGCTGAGTGGCAAGAAGTCAAAAACCAAAATGTGAAGATATATAATGATTGGATGGTCAGAAAAATGACCAACTGAACTCATGCCATTTTGAGAACACAATTGAAGAAATCAATTGTATCTTCTTCTATGAATGCCACAACAAAACCCACTTCATCAGAGAGAAAATCCTCAATGAAATGACATAATTAAAAGAAAGAGTAACAATTAGAAGAAGATGAAGTCATGTCAAATATCAAGTTGTCTTTGACTCTGGTAGATTTTATGTTAATATGATTCACTTAATAAATCCTTTTGCCAGTTGAAGTTTTTACATTGATGAGCCTGGGTTCCCTGTATAAATTAAAGGAATCATAAGATGTTCCAGAGCCTCAGGGTATAGGGGAAGACGTGGATCTATCAGGGGCCACTATTCCAATTCTACCCCTACTAGAACTGTGTATGTAGAAAAAAGTCATGACAGAGCCCTTCAACGAGCTCATCAAGAACAAGAAATTTTTTCCACCAATAGCAGATTCAGTCCTGACACAGTTATTATGGAAGATCAGTTGGAGGTTCCATGTTCTTCATCTCAGCATGTAAATAGACCTAATCGGTTTAATCTTCTGAAGCCAAGAGTATTGCCAACTCCTACCCGATACAAGATGCATCTACTTCTAATGAATCAACATCTAAGGTACCTGAGAAACCACATTTTCCCATTGGAAAATTCAGACCTTTGGATCAAAATTATGATGTATTGAAACACTTGTCCCAAGTACCGGCCAAGTTATCAATTCTGGATTCCTTGAATTTATCAAAGGATCTTTGGGAGGCACTCATCGAGGCTTTGTCAAGTCCTCAAGAGATTAAAACTGAATGTTTTGTGGCCGAAGCCTACCATATAGTGAATAATCCTGCAAAATTACATTCAGTGATATCTTTCATAGATGAAGATGAAGATAATGTCATGCATGGACCAATTAGTCCTTTCTACTTATCTCGAAAGGTCAATGGTGTAGACATCTGAAGAGATCTCATTGATAATGGTTAAGGAGTCAACCTCATCCCCTTTTGTACACTTCGTCGATTGGGCCTCACATAATCTAATTTATCTCCTTCTACTATGTTGTTTCAAGGATATGATAAAAATGAAAAAGAACCGATGGGTGAGATTACACTCAGATCTTAGATTGGAGATCTTGTTTCCAATTCAGATTTCATGGTTGTTGTTCAAGACTCAGCCTTCAACATGTGGCTTGGAAGACCCTGGCTACATCAACATGCAGATATCCCTTCAGCATATTATCAATGTCTCAAATATTGTTTTGGTGGTCAAATTGGGACATTGTATGGTGATGAGGCCCCGTTAAAGTCATTTGAATCTCAATATATTGAGGCGGAATTCAATCACCTGAAGGGAAATGAGAAATCCACAACATGGGAGATTACCAAAGTTAATGCTCCATTTGGTCTGGAAATGATTCCAGTAAATCCATTTACACATTTGAGTACAGATTATGTGTTGACTATCTATAAAATTGATATGATAGACCCAAATCAAAATACTCTTATGGAGACATCCATAATTCCGATTATGACAATCAAGCCAGACAGAAAGGGATAAATTGGTGATTCACCAAGCAATGATGAAAGCTCAAATGGGGATTTATTCATTTCATCTACTGAAATCCAACAAGTCTTTACTTCTCCAACCAGGAAAGAAGAAGTTATAAAAGTGTCACAGGTGAATGATGATGTCGATTCTCAATCCATCATCTCCTCTTTAATACCCAAGAAAGACATTTCATCATCAATCGGGTCAAAAATAGAAGCTTCTTTTTCAATATTATCAAATTTTAAATTCTCTTCTGATCACGGAAATTATAAGTCATCATCTAATATGCAAGTACAAACAGAAGAAATAACACATGTTGAAGAAGAAGAAAAAGATCTCAGGGATGCTCCTCCAGCATTTGAAGAGGGTATCTCTACCACTATAGATGAACTCAGTGAAATAAATCTCGGTACAAAATAAGATCCACGACACACTTTAATTAGTTTTTCCATGACTCTTGAAGAGAAATAGATGTATATTTAATTTTTAAAGAAAAATCAAGATATATTTGCCCGGACTTATATATAGATGCCAAGGCTTGATCCTAATGTTTTTACTCATCATTTGGGTTTTCCAGAATAACATTGAGGATTCTAACTAGCCGTAAGAAGAACACACCCAACTTATGATTCTGAAATTGAACTTGAAGTTGATAAGCTTATCAAAGCTAACTTCGTCATAGAAGTTAAATATACCAAGTGGTTGGCTAATATTTTCCTTTTGAAGAAGAAGAATGGAAAAATTAGAGTTTTCATTGATCTAAGAGATCTTAGTCGTCATTATCCCAAGGATGATTTTCCAGTTCTGATTAGAGAACTCTTAATTGATGCAACAACTGGCTATTAAGAACATTACTTCATGGATGGATATTATGGGTACAATAAAATCTGAATGGCTCCAGAAGATGAAGAATCTACAGCCTTCAGAGCCCCTTAGTGTCTGTTCTGCTATCAGGTATTTCCCTTTGGCCTAAAAAATGCAGGTGCAACATATCAGCGTCCTCTGCATCGTATCTTCAAACCCTTTTTAGGAAAGTTTGTTGAATGTTATGTGGATGATTTGGTGGTTAAATCTAGGCAACGTTCTATTCACTTGGCTGATTTGGAAGTCATATTCCACAAACTTCGGCAACATTATTTGAATATAAACCCCTTAAAATGTGCTTTTGGGGTAACCTCAAGAAAATTTCTCGGCTTTTTTGTATGCCATCGTGGTATCGAAGTCAATCCGGAGAAGACAAAGTCAATCCTTGGTATTTCACCTCCTCAAAATTTGAAATAATTGAGAGGAATTCAAGGACACTTAGCCTATATTTGGAATTTCATCTCCAATTTGGTAGGAAAAAGTTTACACATCACCAAATAGATGAATAATGGAGTCAATTACTACTGGACTGAAGAATGTAAAGAAGAATTCAATGATATCTAGAAGTATCTCTTGATTGCACCAGTTTTAATGCCACCTGTTGAAGGAAGACCACTTATCCTCTATGTGACAGCTTTAGAGCGAACATTGGGTGCCTTTCTTCCTGAGAAAAATGATGCTGGGAATTAAAACAACCTCAACTATCTGAGTCGGACTATGCTTGAAATAGAAACCCGATATTCAAATATTGGGAAGTGCTTCATAGCATTAATCTTTGCAGTTCAGAAGTTGAGATAATACCTGAAATATCATGACGTCCAATTGGTATCTCGCAATAACCCGCTCAAATTCATCCTTAGTCGTCCAATGATTACAGGACTTCTGGAAAGATGGGTAGTTATTTTGCTGAAATTTCATATTCAATATGTGTCTCAAAAGGCAATAAAGGGACATGCTCTAGCTGATTTCCTTGATGAACACACTTCAGTGGAAGATACATCTCCAGATATTGATCTTCCTGACGAAGAAGTCTTCCTTATTCAAGATAGTCTTAAAACATGGGAAATGTACTTTGATGGTGCTTCCATAAGTCCAATAGGGAGGAAAGTAGAAAAATCCTAAATTCAACAAAGATGGGTTATGAATTGTGCACGTTTCTCCAGAGAAGGCAGTGTTACCCTATTATTTCTGATTGTTGGGAGGAGGTACAAATAATGAAGTGGAATACTAATCTCTTATCGTAGGCTTGGAGTTGGCGCTTCAAGAACAACTGAATCACTTAAAGGTGAAAGGTAATTCAAAACTAGTAATCATACAAGTCAATGGCGATTATGTAATTAGAATGGAAGAGTTAATCCCTTTGTATGATTACGTCAGAGAGTTAATGGTGGAATTTCCTATGGAACCAACATTTTGTTATGTCCCAAAATCACAAAATGCCCAAGATGATGCACAGGCTAATATAGCCACATCTTTGGCAGATCCAAATTGGGATGATACAACCATCAGTATTGACCATCGTCGTATAATTTCACCCTATGTTCAAACTGAAACAGAGAAAATCAATGAAATTAGTCCCATTCCTAAACCATATGGTCATACTACAGGATGGATGACACCTATCAGAGAATAACTTCAAAATGGATCACTTCAACCTGATAGAGACAAGAAAGAAAATGTTTATAGATGTGTGGTCAATTTTACTCTTTATGATAGCCCTGATAACCTAGGAAAAATTCTCTACAAAAGAGGTTTTGATGGAGTTCTCTTCATATTCATTGATGGTGAACAGACAATGGCTGTCATGAAAGAAGTTCATGCAAGAGTCTGTGGTGCCCATCAGTCTGGACATAGACTGTCTGATCAAATTCGAAGGCCTGGATACATTTGGCCTTTAATGATACAAGATTGTGTTGATTTCACAAAGTACTATCATTCATGCCATGTACATGACAAATTCATTCATCATCCCCCATTTTTGCTTCATACATCTAAATACTCATGGCCATTTTCCACATGGGGAATGGATGTGGTGGGACCTTACCCTTTGTCTACAGCCAAGCAGTTTAAGTATATTCTTACTTCTACTGACTTCATTTCCAAATGGGCAGAGGTAATACCTCTCAAAGAAGTCAGTACTAAAATCATTGTTAACTTCATCAGGTCTATCATCATTACCAGATATTGTGTCCCTCAAACTATATTGACAGACAATGGCACCAACTTCTATTCATCCGAGGTGAGGACGTTGTATCAATAATACAACATCAAATCCAATAATTCATCTCACTATCATGCAGCGGCCTATGGCCAGATAGAATCCTTCAACAAGACTCTTTCAAACATACTGAAAAAGATGACAGATGAAGATAAGAAATCATGGCCTGATAAGCTATTTCAGAATTACGGGCTTATCCGACCTCCACCCTCACTACAACGCGGTCAACTCCGTATTCACTGGTATATAGAACTTAATCAGTCTTTCCCATTAGAGTTCAATTACCTTCGCTCAGAGTATCCATTTTTGATCAGTCATCTGTAGATAAACAATCTCAAAAGTGATTGGATGATATGTAACGGTTAGATGAGAAATGATTGTGCACCCTAACCCACTTGGAAGTCTATCAGAATCGAATAGCACGAGCATTCAACAAAAAATTTCATCTTCATTAATTCGTTCAGGGAGAATTGGTATTAGTTCTCAGAACTACAATTATACCAGGAAAGAAATATCCCAAGATTTATCTAAAATGGGAAGGGCCCTATTCAATACAAAAGTTCTACTCTAATGGAGTGTATTCTTTAATCTCAATGGATGGAGAACTCGTCACTACACTGACAACTTCCAGATATCAGAAGAAGTATTTGGTATGAAAAAAATACACCATCCATGGTCCTTGCATACTACCTTAAAATATTCTCACCATTGTCCAGAATGACGTTAAACTGCATCATCCCTGGTCCATGCATACGACCTTAAACTATTAGCACCCTTAGTGTCCAACATGACGTTAAACTGTGTTGTCCTTACTACATGAATTTAAACTGCATAGTCCCTTATGTCTAGCAAGACATTAAACTACATCATCCATGGTCTATGCATATGACCTTACACTATTATGACCTTTGTCCAGCAAGACATTAAACTAAATCATCCTTAGTCCATGCATACGACATTAAACTATTAACACCCTTGTTGTCCAACCTGACATTAAACGGTGTAGTCCCTACTACAAGACATTAAACTGCATAGTCCATTATGTCCAGCAAGACGTTAAACTGCACCATCAACGGTCCATGCATATGAACATAAACTAGTTACATCCCTTTTGTCCAACATGATATTAAACTGTGATATCCTAGCTACATGACGCTAAACTATACAAAACTCTCTTATGTCCATCAAGAAGTTAAACTACATCATCAGTTGCGGTCCATGCATATGACCTTAAATAATTTGCATCCCATTCATCCTACAAGACGCTAAACTGTGGAAAAAAATCCCTAATATGTCCAACATGACATTAAGCTATGTCTTCTTTGTCCTTACTGCATGACATTAAACTGAACAGTCCCCCTTTCGTCCAACATGACGTTAAACTATATTGTCCCCATCATCTTAGCTACAACACGCTAAACTGTACATCACCCTTATTGTCCAACATGATGAAAAACTATGTTCACATCCTACATGAAATTAAACTATGTCCCTATAATACGTCCTATATGACGTTAAATTGTATTTTGTCTCTGTTACAAGACATTAAACTGTGCAGCACAAAAAGTCCACAATGAAAGACCTTAAACTGCATAGTCCCTTCATATGTCCTACATGACATTAAACTGTGCATCATTAATGTTGTTGCTACCTCTTGTTTCTCAAACCGAGTATGAATCATGTGAGATTAGAGTAAACTTCAACCATAACACCCTCTCTGGGCCGCTAACCATACGTAAGTCCCAACACTATTTTTAGGTCGTTTTCCACAAGAAAAACTTGATCACTAATTCATTATTTAATTGTACTATGCGTACTTTGATCCTTGAATTCTAGGCTGGGTAGGTAGGAAACCTCCCATGGTTTATGCCCCAAAAAAATTTCTTCACATCGGTTCACTTCCATCTCATACGATGTTGATTTGTGAAGCTAGCACTAGAATCAATATCTTTACATTGGTTCACCTTTTTCCATGCTGCATGATGTTAAACTGTACATCACTTTTGTCCTATATGAGAATAAACTACACCATTCTTTGATACCCTCACCTGAGAGGGAATCATTATTTACATTGACCTCCAATCATGATATATTCTAAAGACTATGTGCATACATGGCAATGCCCAAACCTTCTATCTTGGGTCAAACCATCATTGCCCTAAAGTCCCCTTTTACCCTTCACTTGTACGAACTAGAATTCAGAAAATCAACATTTGAGAAGTGATTGAGGAAAAATTAGTTTTCATGTAACAAATTTAAGGAAGAGGAGTATCTATATGTTAGAGTATTTATTCGTTGTAACGATACATTATAAAATTCTCTCAAGAAACTTATTTATTCTTCAGATCGATACCCAAGCAACATCAATATACTATTGAATCCCAAACAGCTCCATTGCTTCAACATCCTTAGTAATATTACTATTTTCCATCACACCAGAAACAAAAACTTTTCACTGGATTTGAATTTTTCCTAGAGTATAGTATAACAATTACAACTCCTATTTAATGGAAACAAACTAATGCTGGTGATGAATCACCTAAAGATATTTCACATTAACTCGATAATGAAATTCTTCCAGCTTTTTGGCATGGTTTTTTTTTCTAATAGTGACACTAAATTTCATAGATAAGAATATCATTCTATATTTCATACCTATATATGAAGATATTATGATGTTTCCTCTTCCTAATATCATAATATAACCAAGTTCATGTTATAATGGAACCTAAAATAATCGAACCCACTATATTCTATTGTGGTAAGAAAATTATGGTTTTATAAAACCTATGTAGGAACGTCTTATAGGGGTGTCTCTAAAATCAACCTTTATATAAACCACCAGACAAATGATTAGGATACACAAAAATTATATGGATCTCTTAGTATATATAAGAACCACTCATAAGAGGTGAGTTATATCATGAATTTGATTCCCTAAAGGAAAGTGATTATGTCACACCCAAGATGTTGGTAGTTTTAGGAGTAGTTTCAGCAATAAATTTATTTAATTGTTTAATCAGAGTAGGGACCTCTTTTATAGTCCCAACCCTTGAAGATGAAGTAGCTAAATGTAATAAAATAAGGATAAAGGTCAATTATTGAGATAATAGTGAATTATAAATAGATAATGAATCATAATAACCATTAATATGCTCCCATGAACTGATTAACTGGTGGTTTTGGGTTTCCATCGACATTCATGACAATAATAACATGAAAAAGAGATATTCCTTGATTGATCATTAATTATTCATTATTTATAGGGTATGTCTATGATTAACCAAGAGAATTGATAGAGATAATATTTACATTATATATTATATGTGTTTCAATGATTTAACCCCTTCAAATTAATCAATTTTAGGTGATTTGTATCATTTTAGTGTTTTGGTGAATTATGGGCTTATTTTTGGAAATTGGTTAATTCTATAAATTTAACAGTTTTGTGGATCTTCTGTATTTCGAGAATATCTTTTACATTTGTGATCAAAACTGTGATATTCCTTTTTCGGATTTCCTTGTTGATGGGTTTCAACTTTTTCTTATGGAATAAGCTCCAATTTTACACAAAATGGCCCAGAAAAATTCACCAAGAAGAAAACGTTTTCTAGCTGACAGAATGGCACCCACCTTAATTAATGAGTCATATCTCAACATATATTTGTCTAAATGAGGTTATTCTAGCCTGAATAGAAATAGGACTTCAAGCTACATACTTCCATTAAATTGGATTAATAAATTAGATCATTAAGGCATCGATTGGATGCGACTAAACAAAGGATGTTGAAGAGTCTCATTGGGAAGAAAATGATTACTTCATTAATTTGGGTATAAATATTTATACACATGTCCAATCACATTGAAATTTTTATAGTAGATTTCCAACTCAATTGTGAATAACTGTTAAAAATATTCCATGGTGTTTTTTGTGGGTCTGGTGGGTAGAACAAAAGACATATTTCAGTGGAAGGATTTTATAGGAGAATTTTTTCCTTCTTCCATTTCCTTTTGTTTCATTCTTTTTATTTTCGTAATGTATTATTCTTCACCCTTCTTCATGGATTACATTCATATGGATTGTTAATACTTTGAGTGATTGTGGAAGGATATGTTTTCCCATTTGTAATGTTTGAGTTCATGCACTTAATGTTCTGAAATATTTTCTCTATTTTGCGAAGTTGGTTTCAATTTCTAATAACGGTTTTTACTGTCAAGTATGATCGTATTGGGTTTTAGATTATGTTGTTCATATTTATTTGGTCATTCAAAATTTTCTCCCTTCATTAGGTTATGACCTATATACAATGGAATATATCCTGGATTAGTGGTGAAGTACTTGGCGATCATCGATACGTGTGGGAGTGGTAGTGGATATTCTTTGTTGTTTGGGATAAAGAAGACCCGATCAGGAATTACCAAAGTCAATTGAGGATATTCGCTTCAACTCTTTTACACATAGGAAGAAGAGCAGATTATGCTAAGATATTATCAATGTTTACTATTACCATCCCCATTTGACTAAGGTAGTTATATGAAGTGATCGTGGAAAATCACTTTAATGAACATAGTATAGGAGGATTGTATAAATTGAAACTCTGATAACATTGCAATTGGAAAACTGATCCCGAACTGATCAATCAATTCATATAACTATTTTTAATTTATTTCCTTTTCAATTTGTTTTCATTTTTTAGTCATTTTTTTTGTTTTTTCACTTTATTTCCTTTTCAAAATTAAATATTTTCAAAGACAATATACACTTATTTCTCAAATTTAAGGTGACATCTTGATTTTTGTGCACTCATCTCTGGAGAAAACCTAGGTTAACCACTTTACTACATTTTAACTTATTTATTATTTGTTTTTAAGACACCCCACGATAGGCACATTTCAATACCTGTTTCTGTTGCTAGGGTGGTAGTGCCAATTGTTTTTTCTCTTTTATTTCTATTTTCTTATTTTTAGTATAATGTTGCATGACTAGAACCTCAAACACCAAACCTTTCCCCCTTGATCCTATAATTGAAAGAAACATGTTGAATAGACTCAGAAACCTCAATTTAAAATCTTAATTTGAGGATATATCCCTTATATACTCAAGTGAAACTTAATGTGTTCACTCTAAACCTATCATCATTGATGGAAATCAAAACCCAACCATAATGATCTTTGTGCCCCACAATTCATTAATCGGAATAATCAACATGTCATTACAATGTCACAAAATTATTTTGGGATAAAAACTAATATGATACCAGTTCTCCCAATGTTTCATGTCTTGGTAGGTGAAGATCCCAACAAACATATTAAAGAGTTCACACATGTCTTCTCAACCTTCATACCACATGGATTAGCTGAGGAACAAGTAATGTGGAAGGAATTCCCATTTTCATTAAAAGGAGCTACTAAAGATTGGTTGTATGGTATACAACCTATATATGTGGATGATTGGAATGACTTGGTGAGATGCTTCATGAAAATATTCTTCCCCGCCTCTAGAAGCATAACCATCATAAAGCTGAAATATACCATTAGACAATCATCTAGAGAACCTCAAAACAGGTATTGGAAAATATTTATAAAGAAACGTGATAGCTACCCACATCATTCCATTGTGGATCATCACATTCTTGTCTTATTCTATCAAGGATTATTGGACAATGATAGAAACCATATCAATGCATCATCTAGAGGTGCATTGATTGACAAGTCACTAGAAGAAGACAAAGGTTTTACAGATAATATTTCTCAGAACTCGCAATAGTTTGGTACAAGAGGAATTGAAACAAGAGGTATTCATGTGGTATGAAATTCTAATCCATCGCCCTTATAAGAAATTAACATTTAAGATCTAACAATTTTGGTGAGACAGATGTCCTTGAAACAAGTGGGTGACCAAAAAGAACCAGCGAAGGTATGTGTTTTATGCTCATCACCAGATCATTTCACTAACCAATGTGCTGAAATACATGGAATAGAAACTTGTATGAATGCTTTTCAGTAAAGGAAATTCCAGAAAAATAAAAGGTGGAGAGATCATAACCATGTTCATTATGGATTTAGAAATCAGAAGAATCAAGCTAGACCCACGAACCAAAAACCAGTTCCAAAACCAACCCCCATTCCATAAACAATTCCAAAACCCACCACCACTTAAAAAAAGAAACCTTATAACCATCATTCACCCCACTAAACACCCACTTTCCCAAGACCCTATGAGAATACATCAACCAGTGCACAACCCATAATTCTGAACTAATATTAGATATCAGATATTGAGGGGCTTAAAGACTCTGTAAAATATGTTTACACCAAGTTTGAAAGTTTCATATACTTCCTAACTAAAAATATTGGGAACCTCTAATCCCAAAAAAAATAAGAAAACCAAAATATAATATCATCATGATAACAACAAGAAGTGGGAAAAAACTCTCACCACCAGCATCCCATGAACATGAAACAAGACCACTTGAGTTGAGGGATAATGAAGTTGTAAACTATGAAAATTCATTGTGAAGAAGAATATAAAGAGGAGGAAGAGAAGGATAGGACAAGGAAGAAAAGAAAAGAAATACCATTGAAAATGAAACAAAGGTAGAATAAATACTTACCCCTACCATTTCCATTGTGGATGACTGAATCAATGAAATTGCAGGAGGAAGCACTTCAAAACAGAATTCCGGACACCTTCCAAAAAGTGGTAAACAATATTCCCCTACTTGAAGTAGTCAAAAAAATTACAAAGTATGCTAAATTTTTAGAGGATCTTTTCACCAATAAGAATAAACTTCAAGGGAATGAATCTATAAACTTGGGAAGAAGTGTCTTGGCCCTTATCACACCACAATTTCCAACCAAATGTCTTGATCCATGGGAATTTTCCATTTCATGCACTATTAGTTCTTTAAATTTATCTAATTATTTCTGTGAACTAGGTATGAAAATTAATGTATTTCCTCAATCATTATACGTTTATTTTAATATGGGAGACTTTAATCCTACAAGAGTGGTCGTCCATCTTGAAAATAGATCCACAATTTTCCTTGCAGGAGTTTTGAGGGATGTCCTCATGAAAGTCAAAGATCTCTTATTCCCATTTGAATTCTACATTCTCAATATAAAATAAGATAGGAGCCCTTAAAATTCACCCATAATTTTGGGGATATATTTCTTGAATATGGCCAAAACCATCATCAATGTCCTTGAGGGGACACTCACCATGGATTTTGGAGAGAACACGGTCTACTTAAATATTTTTGAATCCCTGAGGTGCACATCAGATGATCAATCCATCTTTTCACTTTCCCATGAAGTTGGTGCAGAACCCATTGAAAAATCTAGTATGATCCATGAATTCTTAGACTTAGGTGATATCTCTTCCATTGGAAATATCATTGAACATGTGGATGCCCAAGATACTGGAGATTCTGACTTCATGTGGGAGGAAGAGGTTAAATCTGATTTATTTGATGATTTGTAAAATTATGAAGAAGATTATATGGTTTCCTGTATGTAGGAGGTCCAAAATATGAAAGTGGGAAACATCAATTTAGTTTCATCCCTTGAGCATCCCCCTGATCTAGAACTCAAACCACTCCCCACTAATTTGAAATATGTGCACCTTAGGGAGGGAGAGAAACTATGAGTGGTAATTTCTAATAATATCTCTGAAATCCATGATAAATCATTGATTGATCTTTTGAGTGATAATATCCTAGTGATATGGTGGAGTTTAGGTGATATTCCAGGAATCAACCCAAAAATATGCTCACATAAAAATTTTCTTGAGGGATATTCCAAACATGTTAGGAAACCCCAAAGGAGGTTGAATCCCACATTAATGGAGGTTGTAAAGAAAGATATCAAGAAGTTATTGGAAGATGGGATCTTCTATCCCATCTCATATTCATAGTGGGTTATCCCAATTCATGTAGTTCCACAAACAAATTAGCCTAACCACTATGAGGAATGAAAAGAATTAATTAATCCCTCTGAGAATTCAAAATAGCTAGAGAGTGTGCATTGATTTTAGGAAGTTGAAACAGGTCACTCGAAAAGATCATTTCCCCATTCCATTCATTGATCAGATGGTAGAGATATTAGTAGGTAGAACTCATTATTACGTTTTGGATGGATTTTTAGGTTATTTCCATGTACCCATTGCTCCTAAGGATCAAGATAAGACAACTTTTACATTCCTCTTTTTCACTTTTTCATATAAAATTATGCCTTTTAAAATATGTAATTCTTGAGGTACATTTCATAGGTGCATGGTAAATATATTTTCTGATCACATTGAAGATTTCTTGAAGGTTTTCCAAGATGCTTTCATGGTTTCTGGAAACACTTTTGAACACTATTTGAAAAATCTGGATAAATTTCTGAAAACAAGGATTGAAAAGAATATTGTTTCTAATTTTGAAAAGTGTCATTTCATGGTTAAGAGAGGAATTTTACTTGGGAATTTAATTTCCAAAAATGGCATTGAATTTGATAAATAAAAAACTGGAGGGATAAATTCACTGCCTTACCCAACTTGTGTGAAGCAATAAGATCATTTTTAGGAAATGTAGGTTTATACAGGAGGTTTATCAAGGATTTTAGTAATATTTCTCTTCCTGTCTATAGATTTCTTTTGAAATATTATGATTTTGATTTCAATGGTGCATGTAGGGAATCCTTTGATGAGATAAATAGGATATTGATCGAACCACCTGTGATGCAGTCACCAAATTGGGAAGAACCATTTGAGCTACTTTTTGATGCTTCTAACCAATCAGTTGGAGAAGTCCTTTCTCAAGGAATTGAGGGAAGGAAAAAATTCATTGCATATGCCTCAAGAACCTTGAATATGGATCAATTCAATTACACAAACATACAAAATGAGTTTTTAGTAGTTTTTTTCTTTAGAAATAATTAGATAATATCTTATTGGAACTAAAGTCACTTTATTTTATGATCAGGCAACTCCCAGGTTCATGATGAAGAAGGCTAAAGCTAAACCGAGGCTAGTGAGATGGATGTTACTGCTATAAGAATTCAATATGGAAATCAAGGGAAAAAGTGATTTGAGAACTAAGTGGCAGATCATTTAAGCAGACTTCCCAACACCGCCGAAGTAAAAATTCTAGTAAAAGAACCATTGAATGATCACATTCCAAGAGAACAATTGTACATGGTTAAAGGAGATGTTACTTGGTATTTTGACATGGTCAGTTATATGATAACATCTCAGGTCCCGTATCTTTTAATTCTAATCAAATTCACAAATTAAAAGCTGAATCTTGATATTACATTTGGGATTATCCATTTCTTTAGAAGATTTGCAATGACCAAGTTATAAGATTTGGTTTTCATGAGAGTGAAATTGGTTCTGTATTTGAGTTTTGTCACACATTAGCTTGTGGAGGCCACATTGGACCATAAAGGACAACAAGGAAGGTTTTATAATCTTTACTTTATTGGACAACCATTTTTAATGATTCTCAGGAATTTTGAAAAGGGTATCCAAAATGTCAGTTTTCTATAATCATGTCAATGAGACAAGAAATTTTCCTACAAGCACTTGGTTTTTGTGAGATTTTGGAAGTCTGGGGGATAGATTTTATAGTCCCTTTCTCAATGTCATTTGGAAATTCATATAAATTTCTTACGGTTGATTATGTTTCCAAATGGGTGGAAGCAAAAGCCACCAGGACTAATGATGCTAAATATGTTTGTGATTTAGTCAGGGATAACATATATTGTAGGTTTGGAGTTCCTAAAACCATTATCAGTGATCAAGTGACTCACAATTTCAATTGGAGAATAGAGGATTTACTGAAGAACTATGGAGTGCATCATAAAACATCAACTTCCTATCACCCACAAACAAATGGTCAAGTTGAAGTTTCCAATAGAGAAATCATTGTAATATTAGATAAGACTGTTAAATGAAATTGGATGGAATGAATCCAGAGGATAGAAGACACATTACGGGCTTATAGGATAACCTACAAGACCCCGATTGGAATGAGTCCATATAGGCTGATTTATGGTAAAAGTTGTCACCTACCTGTGGAACTGGAGCATAATGATTATTGGGATATTAAAAAGATGAATTTGGACATTGAAAGTACTGGGAAAGAGAGAAGGCTGATGTTGCTGGAGTTAGAGTAAATTATAAGAGAATCGTTTGAAAATTCCGTGATTTATAAAGAGAGAACAAGAGTAACTCATGACAAGTTGACCTAACATAAATAATTACATCCTCGAGATAAAGTGCTACTATTCAATTCAAGAATCAAGCTAATACCAGGTACAATTTGTTCCATATGGGAGGCTCTATTTATTGTTACTAATCTATATCCTTTTGGTGCTATACAGATTGTGAAGGATGGAGAGCAGAAGCCATTCACTATTAATGGACAAAGGTTGAAGAAACACCATGATACCATTCCATCATATCCAGCGGAGGATATCCCTCTCCTCCAATATGTATATTAATAAGAACCATCAAGTCGAATCCCTCCTTTACACTTTCTTATTATTTTGATTCATTTTAAATTTTAATTACATGGTACATATATTTGAATGCATTGAGGAAACTGTATCATTTAAGTGTGGGAAAGATAACCTTTGTAGTTTAGGATTTTTATTTGTTGTTAGTTCTTCAAAAACTAAAAAGTTTTGGGTTGTCAAATTTTTGTGTGTTTATTTTTCAGTTTTTGGTGTGTTTTTGAATCTTTTGAGATGAAATGATTATCATTTTCACTTTTGAAACCCTTGTTATAGAGTGAACAAATTTATTACTTGAAAATGAGGTTAAATTAATGCTAAAAATGATTTTGATTAAAGTTAAATTATTTGGGAATTTCATGGAAATTACTCTGATTTTTGAATATCATGCCACATTTCACTATATTTATCATTGAAATCACTTTATTGTGAGGATATTGAACCATTTTTTTCATATTATCTTCAATAACCTCACTTCTTGAGAGAACCAGACTTCTTGTTTTAACCATAATTTGATTTATTCCTTTCAAAACATGAGGGTTTGAGGTACAAGTGTTTTAAATGATTGAGGGATTTCATTGATTTTAAAGCAACCTTTTCAAGAGAATCCTTGTAATTATGGCCTACCTTGTACATTTAATCCATATATCCCTTAGTATCCATGAAATAACTATTAGGTTAGCCACATTACAAGACAATTTTCCCTATTTGACCTGCTCTTGACGTTATATTGCACGATATAGTCGAACTTAAGCGTGGGGGAAGATGTCTTGTATTGTTCTACCTCATTTAGTGAAAACTTTGGGTGGAAAATAAAATCTTGAAGAGATGTGTGTGCTACTGAATATTTTTTATTCTTTTGAAAGCTATGTCTTTTCTAGAGATTTCATGATAAGATAAGTTGTGCCTTTTCTGGAGCTTCTAATGAGGAAGAAAGTTATCCCTTTTCTGGAGCTTCCAAGAAAAATCATGTTTGAGAAGATTAAATTTTTTACTACTGAGATACAGGTATGATTGGAAATTTGTTGATATTTCAGGATGAAGGAGCTGAAGTTATACTAAGGATAGTGAGGAGGATACCATAATTGAGTGAAAAATAGAAATTTGAAATGTTTCTTCAAAAAGAGACAATCCCTCCTCATTCGACCTCATATTTTTTTCCATAAAAATCCTACCATCAAAAAGCCACACAACAACCCTGTATTTTCCTAATGATAAACACATTTCCTTGACTCACATTGGGTGGATAAGTAGGATTTTTTCAAACCTATAATGACACTGGCATTGGTTTGGATGAGAAAAACATTCTTGAAAATTTATATTTGTGGGATGAGAGAAACATCATGCGAGGTAAGTGTCTTATGTGCATGGAAGGAGAAATGAAGAGGGAAAATAATGAATGATATGATGTGAGAACTTGGAATAAGAGCTATAGATGAGGCATGATATCTTTTATTTCTTGGTGTGGAATTGATGGATCTCATTGGGATGTGTTTTGAATTTTCTTGGATTTGATTTTGATTTTGACTTATCCGTGAGTCCAAGAGGTAAGTGTGGGGGAATTGATAGAGATAAAATTTTCATTAATTTTCATATGTGTTTCAATAATTTAACCCCTTAATACAAGTCTCCGACCTTAAACATTACATAATCTTGAATTGAGATAATAATTCACATTTCAGATCTTTTCAGGTTTAGAGTTTTAGTGAATTAGGCCATAACTATTACATTACATCTCAAAAATTACAAAGTAGACACTTATACTTAGTATCCATTTTTTTCATAAAATAAAAATTCTTAAAATAAAAAAATAATTTTTTTCTTGATATAAATCTTCTTGAGTTCTTCTTTTCTCTTACCCTGACTTATACCCTATGAAAAACATTTAAAAAACATGGGATGAGGATAAAAATCTCAGTAAGGGTTATAAAATAAATAAAGAAAATATTAGTTCATCAATACATACAAAACATAAGCTCTTCAACATACCTCATGAAATTATAAGATCTATGAATAACACATAGAAATTGTAAATCATAAAGGTAACTTATGTAATCCATGACAAACTTACATTGTAGCCTTCATAACTACATAGGGAGTTACATTTAGAATACCCATCACAATATATTTCCTAAATCTCTTAGGAGAAACATTCACGTTTACCTCTGTCACATTACCCAATGCATTGGAATGATATCTTGGGCTCTCCCACCCTCGGTTTATCATAGAACCAACTATATATGTAAACAATTCCCAAGAACCATAACATATTAATAACACATAAACCAAACATAATGGAATGACAACATTTCCACATTTCAATTAAAACATGTCATTTAAATAAATTGACATAAAAATCCATTATTAAAATAATTTTCAATACCAAAATACCTTAAAAGGGTATATGGTATTTATTTTCCTTTTAAAAATATTATGTCTTTTTATGGAATCCAAAGATCAAATAATACTCACATGGGTTGAAAGGTCGTTGTCACCACGTACATTAAAAAGAAACATTCCTTTTTTTGTCATTTAGTAAAACACTATGAAAAAAAAATATTCCCCTTTAATGAAAATAAAAGTCAAATGGGATTATACACCGTATAAAATAAAGTCATGTATAAATTAAACGATGCCTCAATGAAAGGAGATTGAGATTAAGTCCCTTACAGAGATCATATCCTTATATTAAAGACAAATCAATGACTTGATTATGTCAGAAAAATAAGAATACACCTAGTATAAGTGGATATTATGTGTAAATAAATAATAGGTCATTCACACGTATTCATAGCATGACATAATCAAGAAGTGTAAGTTTAACCCAAAGAATTGAAATTGGTTTAAGAAGTTCTCTTACAGAAATTTGATAGCCTAACAACGTCACATTAAAAATCATAAAATGAGTTAATGAGAGAGTAAAGGGTCTCTCATAACATGGAAATACAAGGTAAAATAATAAGGATATATAAGAAAATATCCCAACATAAGAAAATTGAAATTTAAAAGACATAAAAGAAGTCTTTAACAAAAAGAGTACAGTGAAAGGTTCCCTTAACAATTTGGTAACTTACGAAACATATACGACATGAAAGAATGAGCATAAAATTAAGATGTAAATGCCAATAAATTAAATTATATTATAAAATTAATAAAATCACAGGTAGTACATACACAACACAAAAGTGAATAGTGTAAAATATAACATGAATCTCACGGGAATAAAATGTGAGATGAAAACCCCTTACCTCGTGTCCGACTTGAATTGTTTGTTTCTTGTTATTCCTGAATAATAAACTCATGTAAATTTCTACTTGATTTATAAATTTTTTAAAGTTTATTATTCATTTTATATCACTTATTAACTTTCTATAACAATTATTAATTTTTTGAGTTCATTTCAGGCATTTTGTCAATCTTCATAATTTGAGTTAAAAAAATGAACTTGATATAATTACAAATTTTCCAAGTGGTCAAAAGAACATTATCTAAAGAATGATATTCATGATTTATATATATTATATATCATATATATCCAGTATATATTTATCTAGAATAGTCCATAACATTTGTACATAAGAAATGAAATGCACCGTTCATGGAGACGGTAAGACGTATGTACACATGAACGCTACTTTCATTTCTTTTTTCATTTTTTAAAGAAATGAAAACATAATGATACATAAGTATATTATAATTAAAGTATAATATAATATTTTATATATGTTACATTTTTTCATTAACACCATCATTTATATGTTCTACGTATGGTATGAATGAGTCATATCACCTTGAAGGGGAAGTAGTCCACACTTCCTCAAATGAAATTATTGTATTTACCCATTATACAAACCATAAAGGTATGATATAAATGAAAAATAAATAATTATATAAAAAACATAAATATAATATATATCACATGTAAATACAGTTCTATCTTAATGTCCACCATAAGAGGTGGTAGGATAAGATTGAACAATCACCATTTCGTGAGGCAGTAGTTCACCATCCATAGAAATAATATGTTCATTACCCATTAGATGGATGTGTGTGTAAGTGTATTTCAAATAAATTACATAAAAACAACCTAGTATATTTATTAGACTGTTTTTTATAAAATAAAGGAATAAAAAGTGTTTTTGTGGATGAATAAGTATAATAAAACAAAGGAACTTAAGAGAAGATGTTTACTTTAAATTGGTTAACTCCATTTGGTTTTAACCAAAAAGATTTATTGATGTTCCTTAATACTATGGTAAGGCTTATAGGTAGAAGATAGGGATTTAGGGAGATTAATTGGGTAGATGTTGGATAAGAAAATGGGATTTATAAGTGTGAGTAATGAGTTAGAGGTGATGGCTTCTTATTAGGGGGAGGAGGGACTCTTTAAGAAAATTTAAAAAATATTATTTTATTGTATAAAGATTTTTTGTTTCTAAAGGTCAAAAACTTATTAAATTAGAATATAAGATGAATCTTTTTTGAAATAAAATCATCCAATAAGAATTTTATAGGTTTGGGATATTGTTTTAAATTTTATAATATTATTTATTTAAATCATTCATTAATGAGGTAAACACTGCATAATTATTGTGTCATAAATAATTTAATTTATTTGATGTATAAAAATTAAAAATAAATTAAAATGATGTAGTAAATCATTTTAACTTTCTAATTAATATTTATAGTCTAATAAATAACTTATATAACACCATATAAAACTTTATTTACTAAAAGATATATGTTTTAGTCATTTTGGTCATTACTTTAAATTAATTAATATAAAGTGCCATTATCACTATTAAATGGCTCCATGTGGTCCCAAAATCTACCCAAGTATGCCCAGGGTAGGAAATGTATCAAAAAATATGATTATGACACATGTTAGGTTAATTTAAAATTATTATAATATTATATGTTACCCTAATTTACCAGATTTAACCTTTTACCATGGTAAATAACATATTTACTGAAGTAAATATTCATAATGTATAAAAACAAAAGTTACCTATTTAAACATTGGGACCTACTAATTCGAAATGTGGAATATATTTTTCCAAATTCAAAAAACATATGTTCCATAAATTAATTTAAAATTAATTCCCCTTGTCAAAACAAAAAGCGCGTTTTTATGAAATAATAACTATCATAATATTGACACTTGTTTGTGTCCAATTTCAAAGTGAAATTACTTACAATGACCAAAATTGGATTAAATGGTAAAAAAATATAATTGAACTTTAAAACCAATTAAAACGTTAATCTAACCATATGAATAAATTAGATTAAAAGGCAGTTTTGAATTAAAATACAGTATTTTTCACTATTGATTAAAAAATGAATTTATCAGAAAAATAAAAAAAATTCAACAAAAGTAAATTTTGAAATAAGAATTTTATTTTGTCAAATGGAACATATAAAAGTTACCAAAACTATTTTTGAAAAGGTTTATCCACCAAAAGGTAGTAAAATTACCTTTTCATGAATATTAGAGTATTTTTGGCCTAAAATAGGATTCATTCTTATTTTAATCCTCTAAAATTTATTAGATAAATGAAAAG
Source organism: Viscum album (assembly GCA_963277665.1). Lineage (NCBI taxonomy): Eukaryota > Viridiplantae > Streptophyta > Magnoliopsida > Santalales > Viscaceae > Viscum > Viscum album. The sequence continues at coordinate 324,128,273 of OY728144.1, read as the reverse complement.
TCATTTAAAAAACATGTATAATCATATTTTATTTAGTTATGTTCATTACCACCAATACAATGGCTAGATGTTAACTACCATTTAAAATAATAATAATAATATATTATTTCTATGTATAACTCAACGTTGTGTACAATGTAAGATTTTGGAGAAATCTGTTGTTGCGTGTTGTGTATGGTATCAGAAAAATTATCCCATTTAACATAAAATTAATATTTAATTCAAAAATATTAACAAATATTAAAATTTAATATTCATTATTTACTTGGGATGTTACATCCTTCCCCCTTTTGGGAATTACGTCCTCACAATTTTAAAACTGGGCTCAAAAACATCATTGAAAGTCCCACATAAGAAAAAGAGTCAATAAAAATATCACATTAAAATAATGTAAGAGAATTAAAAAAGGTCACCCAAGAAAAAAAATACTAGGATTCTATGAAAAGATAGATATAGAGGAGAAAAAAACCATAAAGATATGATGGAGAGTGATAGAAAACCTGATTAGGAGAAAGTTAACCACAAAAAAATCACAAACTTGTGAAGGGTTAAATGGTGTTCGATTCACCAGTAAGAAAATATAACAGACAATGTTTTTGTTTTATGTTTGTTTTCCTTAATTTGATGAATTTATTTCCAAGATTGAGTAAGAACATAAGGAAATAATCTTACCTTTCAAGTAGTGTTTCATCCCTTAATAAATTTCTTCCACAAACTAATCTTTTCTCTAAACGATGAGTATTCATGTCGACATGGTCACACCTAAAGCACTAGAATCAACTTCTAGAGAATCACATAATCTACAAAAGAAGAACTATATATTTCCCCTATCTTTAGACATTATCCAAAACTGAAAATGGATAGTATGAGATCAGATAGTCCCCAAAAAGGATAATACATTATAAAAGGAAATACTACTCTTAATCTCCAAAATTCAACAAAAAGTACCCAAAGTTCAAGAAAGACCATTCAATACACAATTGTCCTTTAAATTCTTCAAAATTATTCAAACTAAGATTGTAACCCCAAACTCAGAACGATAAAATCATATAGTCTTCCATGATAAATCTTCACATTTATCTCCAAATAACATCTACTACTCTTAAAGTCACATACTAAAGTGTAATTAACCTAATCACATATTCACTATGATTGGTTAATCATTTCCAGAAATAACCCAAATCACCATATTCCACCAATAAATATATATATTCTTCTAAAATAAATTTTTTAACCATTACTCCACAAATGAGATCCCATAGTATTCTATTTTCATTAAGCATATAATGTTCCACAAAAGAGAGGACATCTTCCAAAATAACCTTTATCACTTAATCACCAAAAAAATTTCCTATATAAGGATATCCATTTGATAAAACATAAGTTCACAAAATAAACTTATTCTTGATCCATAAAATCATTTAACTAAAATGAATAAGTCATACTTACTAGGGACTTCACGTACTCTAGTGGTAGGCGATGTACCCTTTTCACCCTTCAGTTGTGTGTTCGATTCCCGTGGACTTGCCGGACGTGACAGGTTGTCAACCATATTATGGGTTGTCCTTTTTATAAAACTCAAAAATATACCTAACATGTTTTAACCTCAATGTTTTTCTTATACCTTTAATTTTCATCCCAATGTAGAATCGAAATAATGATGTAGATTCTCAATATACAAGAGGGGGTGAATTGTATACTTTAAAAATTACTTTGGAAAATTTAAAGTTAGTTACCAAAAACTATGGTTTCCTTAAGCAAAGGAAAGAGCTAAGTTTAACAAAGTTAAACATAAACAAATTCACTACACCTCTAATACCAAATGAAAACTTGAAAAGATATTCCGAAATTAGATTCCAGAAATATGGTTCCATAAATTGAATCATTAATCAAAAGAATACAATAGGAGATTCTACCTTAAAGCATATAGAATCTAAATGAAAAAGAGTACAAATAAGGAAGTATAAGAAAGTTATACTTTCCTTACAATACAATATGCAGTGGAATATAAACATGTAATATAACTACAAGTAACACGATATAAGTCTTTTAACACAAAGAGAAGGGTATCCAACAACCTTGGATAAAGGTCTCTTGATTTATACTTTCAAGAAAGTCTGTCTTACCCACACCAGGGTAAGCCCTCGATATGAAGATCGGAGACTCTGTCTTGCTATCCCCACAAGCCCTCAACTTCAAGGTAGTTGGCAACCTCTGTCTTCCTCAGCAAGGAAGCCCTCGAACTTCAAGGTAGTCCGCAACACTCTCTTCCTATCCCCAGAAGTCCTCGAATGTAATCACCAACATTCGGAGTCGCACAAAGCTTTGAGAGTTAATAAGAGCCTCTCTCTCTCTAGAAAACACTTCAACATCATGTATGCACAATGTCAAAACCATGTTGTTATGAGATCATTCAAATGAGCTCATATTTATAGGTAAATTTCCAACGGTCAAATCCCTCTTCCAACGGTCATATTTTCCATGAAATTCGGAGGGACCTGTACAAGTGTAACTTAGCCAATGGTTAGTTTATAACAGAATAAACGACATCGTTTTATAACAAAACAAGTGAAACAGAATGTACGACACCGTTTAAAATCTAACTCAAAAGTTCGGAATGAAAAATTCAGAATGTAAACAAAAATAATTTTTTGGAGTCTAAAAAAATAAAGTGTGTATAAAACAAAGATGATCAAATTTTTATTAATAGGTGAATTCGGAATGAGAATTAGGAATGAGAATTCGTCATCAGAATTTGTAATGAGAATTCATCATCAGAATTCGCAATGAGAATTCCTCATCAGAATTCGTAATGAGAATTCCTCATCAGAATTTGTAATGATAATTCCTCATCAGAATCCATAATGAGAATTCATTGTCGAGCTTCATAAGGATTCGTATCCTGAATCTGGAGTAGAAGTTAATCATAGTTCGTATCCAGAGTTCGGGATGAATCTTTATCACAGTTCTCATCTGGATTTCAGAGTGAAACATTATTACAGTTCTTATCCAGAATTCGGATCCTAAAACAGAATACTTCATATCAGAGATTCAAACAATTCCGAGAAAATAGAAATGAATCTGAATCTCATACTTAAGAAAAATCTGGATGAAAATATGATAAGGATAATTTTTCTTACAAAAGAAATTTTCCTTATAAAAGCAATTTTCCTTATAAAAGAGATTTTCCTTATAAAAGCTATTTTCCTTATAAAAGAAATTTTCCTTATAAAAGTGATTTCCTAAAATTAAGGTGTTTGTGATTTTCAAAACAAGAAGGAATGGAAAATTCACAAGGAAAACCTTATTGACTCAACAATCTCCCCCTTTTTGGAAAGCACAAACATCCTTACGAAAAAGAAATTCTAAGAATAAAGAAAAACATTAAGGCTTATCTCCCTTTTCTTTAAGGATATTGATGAATACGACTAACTCCCCCTTAGGCTTTGAAACTCTAAGGATCGTATTATAGATATCCGGAGTGACATTTCATTACGAATAAGAAAGTCTTATTTAATGAAAAACTCCCCCTTAGATAAGCTCTTATTAGAGTTCTTTTCCTTAAGGATATTTTCCTTCTCCCCCTTTGTGATTTTCAAGAAGAATACAAGGGAATGAAAAATATAACATAGTACCTGAAAGATTTGTAATAACAACAAAAAGAAATGAGCAAGAAATTTTTTTTCAGTAAGTTTGAAAATCTCAACAACAAAGAAATTTAGATACAACAAAAGATTGGATATGTCTATTTTGGATCTTTTTCCTTATCCATGAGACTCTTAAGAATAGTCTTTATTTTCTTCAAGTCTTTATGGTCTTCTTCAGCATGATTCTCTAATACCACTATTCTTGCACTTTGAGCTTCAATCTTTTCTTCCTGGGCTTGAAGCTTTTCTTCCTGAGCATTAATATTTTCTTCCTGACCCTTTAATTTCTCTTCAAACTCAATCCGATGATCCCTTTCAAATTTCCAGTTCTGAGAAATGGAATTCAGCTTCCCATTCATATCTCTGACTTCTTGAATCTGGAAGTTCTTTTCATCTGTCAGCTTCTCTTCAAAGGAAGAAGTGACCTCATTTATTTTACTGTCCTCAGTCTCAAAAGTATCTTTAACATTGTCTTGAAATTAATCAAATAGCCTCATCTCTTCTACAGTCTTCCTCGACCAGTTTGTCATCCTCTTGCAATATCTTCTATGGGCTTCACAGCCGACAAAGAAAGTTTTGAACTGATCCTCTAATTCAACACACTTGTCCATAACCATGGATACAGAGTCTTATTTCTGATTCAAAGCATGTTGGAGCATCTGGCATCTTGAATCAATACTTGAGAAATTTGGAATAGTACCCACCAACTTCTTTAAAGACTGAACAACAAAGTCATGCCCCATTGAATATGACTCTAAATCTGAGACTCTGCTTGGAGAATTTTCTTCTTCAACTTGGTCAGGATTTCTCTTTGAAGAACTACCAAATTCCTTTCTCTTCACCATTACTGAGCTCGGAGTATCAGCAAGAATTTTCTTTCCTTTGTCTCTTTTCGGAATAGAGTCCTGTTCCAGAGTTCTTTTCTCACTATCGGAAACTTGGACGACATTGTCTTCCTCATCAGCAACTTCTTGAGTAGCAACCTCTACATTCTCTATTTGAGCAATATCTTGTAGAATTTGTTCATCCTCTCCATGGTAAGCCACTTCTTCTTCTACTTTCTCTTCTTCTATTAATGGAGTAACTAGTTTTGAAGATTTAGCTTCTGAGGTTCAAAGCGATAAGTGTTCTGAAGGTGTACCCTTATAACCATCTACTCGTTTCAACGAATCTCCGGTTTCACCACTTCCTTCAGCAAAACTTTCTTCCTATCCTACTTGTTCAATCTGTTCTACTTCCTCAACAGGCATAACTAATGCTTCTTCCGGAGCAACAAAGTCTCTTCCTGGAGTCTCAGGTAGAGATTCCAGAGAAAAAGTTCTCGGAATAGGGATATTTGTTGAAACCATCTCATTAAACTTTAACAAACCCTGAGCTACCACAGCCTCAGAAATCTTCTTCTTGAGATTCTTTTATTTCACTTGTTTTTCTAGCTCATCCGCAGTTCTTTCTTTCAAGGCCTTAGCCTCCGAAGGGTCCAAGCCAAACTGAGGCTCCCCTTGCAATCTCTTTTCTTTCATCTCCCTCCATTAAGCAAAAACCTCATCTAGATAAGATTTCTTTTTCTTTGGTTTTGGAGGTGTGGAATGAACTTCCTTATACTTAGGATTTTCTTCTTCTACTTTAACTTCATTCAACTTTCTCTAACTTACTGTCTTGGAGGATTCTGGATCAGCAACATTCAGAACCGTTTGTCTTTGAGCAGGTAGATCAATAAACTGTCCAGACTCCTTGTCAAAGGCTATATCCATCCTTTTGAGTATACCATCACTCACCAGAATAATTTTGAAGACTTTGGGCTTAGACTTGCACACCTCCTTGAAAGACTGAAGGCATCGAACTATCAGCTTGGAGAGGATTGCTGGATAAATTATAATCTGAGCTTTTAGATTTCCTTTCTTCACATTCTCAGGAGTGATAAGAATGTGCTTCATCAAATTAAAATTCCTTAGATTGATCAGAAAATCTAGGATGTAGATCCCACACTTCTTTAAACTATCTTTGTCACCTTTCCTCAGCACGATAAGGCCTTGCACCCATAACTCTAGAATCTGGAAATTCGTAGATAAACTTTCAATCTTCGGAGCCTTGTGGTCTGCTAGTCCGAGAGTTTATAAATATTTTTCCTTTTCGGAGCTACCCTTTGAATCTGGAAATACATGAGATATGAATTCAGCTTCACGTTTATTATTCAGCCCTACCAAGCTAGCAGCCTTGGAATATAAAAGTTTATAAGTCTTACCATAAGACTTAAAAGACAACTTCTCCCTTCCATCTTCCTTAAGAAAGGAGACTGTTTCATAGAACTCTATAAGCAAATCTGAATACACTTCATCTTGATTCCCAGGTTTTGACACCGCAACATCTTCCCATCCATTAAGATTGATATTTTTGGAAATAAGAGAGTCATACTTGTTGATGAAATACGGATGGACCAGCCTATCTCTGTATACTAGCCACTTGGAGATTGGCTTGGAGGAAGATATGTCTTGAGAAGCTAATTCCACAGACATTCGGATCTGAAGACCTCTAAGAAGTTCGGAACAGAGTAAGCTGAAGTTCGGATCGGTCTTAAAACAGAGAGACAGAGCTTCGGGACGTGAGAGCTTGAAAACCGATGTGGGACAACTATTTGGGTCCCCTTTATATAGGCAATGAGACGACGGTTCAACTTCCTCGGTTGATCAAACGGTTGTGATATGTTGAGATCAGACCCGATGGTCAAAAATCAATTCTCAATAAAACTTGAATCCGATATTTTGAGGTTTTTATTAAAACAAGGAATTAAGAAAAGTATAATCCGAAAACAAAATATAAGAAAATTCCAGCAAGTAAAGTATGACTATGAAAACATGAGTAAGGAAGTCATACCTTTCAGATTTGCTTAGGAGTATTATTCGTAATGGATAATATATATAAAAAATTGACTATGAAAAATCTTTATTATGAAAAGACATAGTTCAGAAAACTCACTACGAAAAACATACTCAATACGGAGAACTCAGTATGAAAAATTTCATTACAAAAATTCAAAAACGAAAAACTCTTTATGAAAGATTCGATACGAAAATCCCGTTATGAAAATACCAGTACGAAATTTTTCTTTCCGGATGTTTTCAATATGAAAATTTCCATTCCAGAAGTTCTTGTATGAAAATATCCATTCTGGAAAATTTTAGTTCCGGAAATTCCATTCCAGAATTTTAGTTAAGAAATGTTTGAAAACAAATTTTGAAAAATTTTGTTATTCTAAGAATCAGATGTACTCCCCCTATGAAAAGGATTTTATTACTGTAAGGAGACATTTTCAACAGAAAGTTAATTAAGAATGATTACCTTATAGTTATCATTCCTAACTTTTGTTTAATGTATTCAAATCTATCAGAATGCAAAGATTTTGTGAAAATATCAGCAAGTTGATCTTGTGTTCTGATAAATTGAAGAATGATATCTCCTTTAAGTGTGTGATCCCTAAGAAAGTGATGCCTAATATCTATGTGTTTTTCACGAGAGTGATGTGTAGGGTTCTTACTTAGGGCAATGGCACTTGTGTTATCACACAAAATTTGAGTTTTAGTAAAACTCAAGCCATAATCCGTGAGTGTGTGTTGCATCCACAACACTTGAGCATAACAACATCCAGCTGCTACATATTCAGATTCAGCAGTGGAAAGTGCTACAGAATGTTGCTTCTTGCAAGACCACGAAACTAACTAATCTCGTAAGAAATGACAAGTTCCTGATATACCTTTTCTATCCATTCTACATCCACCAAAATCAGCATCAGAAAATCTTTTTAGAACAAAATCATTTCCAGAAGTATAAAATAATCCTAGATCCATGGTTCCCTTAAGGTAGCGAAAAATTCTTTTTTACTTCCTTTAAGTGAGATTCCTTAGGATTGGATTGATATCTTGCACATATGCATGCTGAAAACATTAAGTCTGGTCGACTAGCTGTTAAGTAAAGTAATCTTCCTATCATACCTCTAAAAGATGTCTGGTCTACTGGTTTCCCAGCTTCATCAAGATCTAAAGAATTTTAGGTACCAATAAAAGTACTTATACTCTTAGTGTTGTCATAACAATACTTTTTGAGAAGATATTTAATATACTTATGTTGAGATATGTAGGTTCCTTCTCATTTTTGAGAAATTTGAAAACCAAGGAAAAAAGTTAACTCACCCATCATACTCATTTCAAACTCAGATTTCATTAGACTTGAAAAAGAGTCAGTCAGAGATTGCTGAGTTGAACCAAATATGATGTCATCAACATAAATTTGAACAATCAAAACATTTTTCTTATCTCTCTTTATAAAAGGGTTGGATATGCATTTCCCTTAACATAGTTATTTTGAAGCAAAAATCCAGTTATTCAATCATACCAGGCTCATGGGGCTTGTTTAAGACCATACAAATCTTTGGTAAGTCTAAAAACATGATCAGGATGTTTTGTATCTTCAAAGGTGCGAGGTTGTTCGACGAAAACATCCTATTGAACATAACCGTTAAGAAAAGAACATTTCACATCCATTTGGAAAAGTTTAAAATTAAATAATGCTGCGAAGGCAAGTAGAATACGGATAGATTCATGTCTAGTTACTGGAGCATAGGTTTCTTCATAGTTTATTCCCTCTTGTTGATTATAGCCTTTAGCAACAAGTTCTAACTTTATTTATTAATATGACTACATTTTCATCACATTTATTTCTGAAAACCCATTTTACTCCAATAATAGAAGTTCCCTTAGGTCTTTCCACCAAGGTCCAGACTTTGTTCCTTTCAAATTCATTTAGTTTATCTTGCATATCTTTAATCCAATTATTATCACTCAAAGCTTCATCAGTGCTTTTCGGTTCTAATTGGGAAAGAAATGCTAGATGTTCTACTTCATTTCATAAGGAACTTCTAGTCCTTACAGGTTGATTTACATCACCAATGATACTGTCACTGGGATGATTCTTAAGAAACACCTAATTTGGGTTTTGTAAAACCTGTTTATCAACATGGGGTAGAAAGTCTTCTGGGGTAAATGTTTCAGAAGTATCTTCTTGAACAATTTCTTTATCAGAAGATTATTCTATCAAAGGTTAACAATTTGTTTTTGAAAACACATCCGAGGATGTAGGTTGAGGTGGTTTAAAAACAAAAGGATCCGACTCATCAAATTTTACATGTACTGTTTCTTCAACAGTATAATTATTTTTATTAAAAACTCTATAAGCCTTAGAGGTTGTGGAATTGCCTAAGAAAATCCCTTCATCAGATTTTGGTGCGAATTTATGTAGATTATCTTTAGTATTTAGAATAAATAATTTGCAACCAAAAACCTTGACGTATGATAGTCTTGGTTTTCTACCATTCCATAACTCATAAGGAATTTTATTAAGAAACGGTCTAATCAAAACTCGATTTATAGTATAACAAGCAGTACATACATCTTCAGCCCAGAAATGTCTAGCTATAGAATATTCACTCAACATGGTTCTATTTATCTCTTGAATAATTCTATTTTATCTTTAAACTACACCATTTTGTTGAGGAGTTCAAGGTGCTGAAAAATTTTGAGTGATACCTTTTCTACTACAGAATGTTTCAAAATCAGAATTTTGAAATTCTCTCCTCCATGATCACTATGAATAGTTTTAAAAGGAAGATTTTTCTCATTTTTAACTTGAGCTCCAAAACTTTTGAAATAGTAAAAAGCTTCAGACTTCTTTTCTAGAAAATAGACCCAAGTAAATCTAGTGTAATCATCAACTAGAACAAACACATAGTATTTTCCTCTAATACTTCCAGTTTGTGTTGGACCAAAAAGATCCATGTGCACTAACTGTAATTCATCAGTTGTTGAGACTTCACCGATTGATTTAAAACTAGATTTATGTTGCTTTCCATATTGACAAGGATCACAAACTTTAGAATAATCAAATCTAAGCTCTGGTAAATCTATAACTAGTTTCTTCTTAGAGAGTTTACATAGGTTTCTAAGATTACAGTGACCTAGTCTTCTATTCCATAACCAGGAATGATCTTCCATTGCACTTAGAAAAGGTAAGTCTTGACATCTAAGGTCTTCTATGTTCAATGTGTAAACATTCTCTTGCCTATTAGCTGAGAGAATAAATTATTCCTTGGAATTGTGAACTAAGCACTTATCATTCCTAAAATTCACAAGGTAACCTTTATCACATAACTAACTTATGCTAAAGAGGTTTTTCTTAAGACCCTTAACAAAAATAACATTTCAAATCAAGGTTTTACCAAGAAGAATAATATTACCAAAACCAACAATCTCTCCCTTAGCATTATCTCCGAAAGTTACCTTTCCTCCTCTCGTTTTGATAATATTTTCAAAATAGCTTTTGTTACCAGTCATGTGCCGGGAACATCCACTATCCATGTACCATATATTATTGCTAGTACTCTCTTTATTTTCCTGAAATCAAGAAATTAATTAGACTTTTGGAATCCAAACTTGTTTGGATCTGAGATTTCCAGATAACAAAATTTTAGGTACCCACATCTTCTTAGAGAAATAAGCTTTGTGAAAAACTAAGGATTGAGTTTTATTTAAGGAACAATTCTTCGACCAGTGACCACCACATTGACACTTGGTACAAAATGGGGCACTTTGAGGAACAAAGTAATTTTTACTAAAAACTAGTTTTGCATGGGTATAACCAAATCCAGATTTATTTCTTAAAGGTCGTATTTGAGAATACATATTATCAAAATTATCCTTACCATGGGTAAAGTTTGATAAACACTTCTTTGAGGAAAAAATTTTAGACTTGAGTTTTATAACCATGTTTTTATCAAAATCATTAGATTTAGAACTTAAGTTAGACTCAAAAACATTTTTCTTAGAAATTACTTTTTCTAATTCTTTAGAAAGTTTATTCTTCTCAGAACTTACTTCCCCAAGATTTTTTGAAATACTTTCAAAATCAGCATTTTTCCTATCAAGATCTTTAGAAAGATATGATATTTATTTCGTAAGAATAGAATTCCTAGAGTTTTCCTTATCAAGTTTTTTACTGAGTTTGGAATTCTCAATTTCTAGAAGTTCAGAAAACCTAGAAACTTCTTCATAAGTAGGTAGAGTATTATCTTCATCAGAATAAGATTCTTCATCAGAATAGTGATAATATTTATTATCATTAGGGTTTAAAGAATCATTGGTCAGTGATTCATCATATCATACCTTAGCCATAAAACAATGATTGTCAATAGGAAATATGGCTATAAGACCAAGATTCTTCTGTCCAGAAGATTCATAATCAGAAGATTCATCTGAAGAGTCACCACCACTGGAACTCCAGGTGTCATTAGCTTTCAGAACATTCTTAGCTTTGGATTTATTATACTTCATTATGTTCCTGTCTGAATGCCTTTCTTTCCTTTCTTTCTTTTTGAGCAAAGGGCAATCTGGTCTAATATGTCCAGCTCTCTTGCATTCATAACAAGTAACTTCTCCATCATTCTTATCTTTACTTTCCTTTTTCTTATACCTGGATTGGAAATTTCATTGGCCAGCTATCTTGTTCATCCTTCTAGCAAGATTTTCTAATTCATTTTCAGAAACTTCACTCTTACTAGATTCAAATTGGAAAATAACTTTCTTAGACTTAGATCTGGTTACTCTTTCAGGAGTCTTAGCTTTTATCTGATTTTAAGTGGTTGTAAAAGCAATAGTACCATTTCCATTTTTCTTCTTGATGTTGTCAGCATCTCTCTTCATTCTGGTTTCATGTTGGAGAAGAGTTCCAAATAGCTCATCAATAGTAATTTGAGTGACTTTCCTGTTCTCATCTATAGCTGTTCTTTTGGATTCCCACTCATTGGGCATGATATCCATTATCTTTTCCACAAGAGCTTCATCATCTAAACCTTTTTCTCCCATAGATTGTAGGCTGTTAACGATGGCCATAAATCTTTGTTGAACTTTAGAGATTGGTTCACCATAAGGAACGTTGAAGCCATGATATTCAGCTCTAAGCATAGCTCTCCTAGTCTCAATCACTTTAGAAGTCCCAAAGTGTGTAACCTCTAACTTCTTCCTGATACAATTAGCTGCTTCACAAGAAGAAATTTGGCTATATATATTACGAGTCATTGAACATAGTATGGTGTTTCATACCTTATAATTGAGTTGATATTCTTGCTTTTCCTGATTAGTGAAAGTTATAACTTCCTTTTCAGGAATCTTATAATCATCAGTAAGAATAACAAAATTGTCCACTAAAGTATTGATAACAAATGTCTTCATTCGATATCTCCAGTATTCATAGTAATTACCATCAAATATTGGTGGTCTTGTAGGATTTAGATTATCAATAGAACCAACATTAATTCCTGCCATACTTATAATAACCTTGGGCACACAAAATTGTTAGTAGAAAAGATTTGTAATAACAAAGTTTGGAATGAGAATGTTTGGAATGGAATGTTCGGAATGAAAAAGTATGAGAAAATAATATGAGCAAGAAAAACTTGTACGTGAGTAAAAGTATTTTAGAGACCCACTCTGATACCAATTGTAGGATTGGTATAGAGTATGAGGTTTCCAACCTCTAATACCAATTGTTAGATCGAAATAATGATGTAGATGCTCAATATACAAGAGGGGGTGAATTGAATACTTTAAAAATTCCTTTGGAACCTTTAAAGTTAGTTACCAAAAACTATGATTTCCTTAAGAAAACGAAAGAGATAAGTTTAACAAAGTTAAACATAAACAAATTCACTACACCTTTAATACCAAATGAAAACTTGAAAAGAGATTCTGAAAGTAGATTCCTGAAATATGGTTCCGGAAATTGAAACTATAATCAAAAGAATACAATATGAGATTCTTCCTTAAAGCATATAGAATCTAAATGAAACAGAGTACAAATAAGGAAGTAAAATAAAGTTATACTTTCCTTACAATACAATATGCAGCGGAATATAAACAAGTAGTAGAACTACAAGTAACAAGATATAAGTCTTTTAACCCAAATAAATGGGTATCCAACAACCTTGGATAAAGGTCTCTTGATTTATACTTTCAAGAAATTCTGTCTTACACACAACAGGGTAAGCCCTCGATACGAAGATCGGACTCTCTGTCTTGCTATCCCTGCAAGCCCTCAACTTCAAGATAGTTGGCAACCTCTATCTTCCTCAGCAAGGAAGCCCTCAAACTTCAAGGTAGTCGGCACCTCTGTCTTCCTATCCCCGGAAGTCCACGAATGTAATCACCAACATTCGGAGTCGCACGAAGCTTTGAGAGTAAATAAGATCCCCTCTCTCTAGAAATCACTTCATCAGCATGTATGCACAATGTCAAAAACAAGATGTTATGAGCACTTTCAAATGAGATCCTATTTATAGGTAAATTTCCAACGGTCAACTCCCTCTTCCAACGGTCATATTTTCCATGAAATTCGGAGGGACCTATACACGCGTAACTTAGCCAACGGTTAGTTTATAACAGAATAGACGACATCATTTTATAACAAAACAAGTGTAACCAAATATACGACACCGTTTAAAATCTAACTCAAAAGTTCAGAATGAAAAATTCAGAATGTAAAAAATAATAATTTTTTGGAGTCTAAACAAATACGAAGTGTATAAAACAAAGATGATCAGATTCTGTTTAATTGGTGATTCGGAATGAGAATTCGGAATGAGAATTCATCATCAGAATTCGTAATGAGAATTCATCATCAGAATTCGTAATGAGAATTCCTCATCAGAATTCATAATGAGAATTCTTCATCAGAATTCGTATTGAGAATTCCTCATTAGAATTCGTAATGAGAATTCGTTGTTGAACTTCATAAGGATTCGTATCCTGAATATAGAGTAGAACTTAATCAGAGTTCATATCCGGAGTTCAGAATGAAACTTTATCATAGTTCTCATCTGGATTTTAGAGTGAAACTTTATTACAGTTATTATCCAGAATTCGGATCCTAAAACAGAATACTTAATTTTAGAGTTTCAAACAATTACAAGAAAATAGAAATGAATCTGAATCTCATACTTAATAAAAATCTGGATGAAAATATGATAAGGATAATTTTTCTTACAAAAGCAATTTTCCTTATAAAAGAAATTTTCCTTATAAAAGCGATTTTCCTTATAAAATCAATTTTTCTTATAATAGCAATTTTCTTTATAAAAGTGATTTCCTACAATTAAGGTGTTTGTGATTTTCAAAACAAGAAGGAATGGAAAAGTCATAAGGAAAACTTTATTGACTCAACACCCAACACATTAATACCTCAACATATTAATTCATGAAGCCTTATATATATTTTCCTTTTTTTAATTTCACCTCTATATGATAAAATAAAACTTTTTATAATATAAAGAACAACATAACTTTATCATGGTGTACACATGGTTTCATTGTCATCTTGTTCATGTAGGTAAAAGGTCCATGCATTACAACAATGATTTAGATATCCTTCAAAATCATTTGCTTCCTTCATCCAAATACACCTTGTATAACATGGGTCATATGGGTTTTCATAGAATAATAGTTTTTGGAAAATAATTATGTATATAAAATAATTTCAATACATCTAATAAACCTTGGTTTTTATAAAATAGTCAGACTATGTTTGAGTTAAAAACTTCAATCAATGGTCCTTTTAAAATATCATAAGTATGTGTTGAAAGACTATAATTTAAAACCAAATATAAATAGGTTGCACAAGGGTCTCCTTCTTCAGTACCTTTTTTCAAAATCATAATATGATTCAAAATATTATGAAAAGTTAAATTATTTTAAATTTCCTTGATAATATTTACCTTTAATGAAAAAATGATAATATTATCAAAATGAGATTTGATTAAATACAACCCATGGTCAATGATGATATCGAGGTATAGTGAAGGTCTTTTATTTCTTAAACATCTACTTGCAAGTGAGTTTTATGATACAAAAAGTTTCAAAATCATCTAAATAGGACTTTGTAATAATTATTTCAAGAATGTCATCAAGAAGAGATAGGAATTCAATTTGAGATCCTCAAAATTCCATTTTTAACCTACTTTCCTTGATCTAAGAAAGTTATAAAATAGGGATTTAACTGAAATAATAGACATAGGGACTAACCATGTGTTTAAAGAAAACTCATAATCCCTAATTTTTTCTAAACCGATAACTGATACCAACTATTAGGCCCCATATTTAAACATTATATAATCTTTTATTGAGTTAATAGTTCATATTGAGGATCTTTTCAGGTTTATTGTTTTAGATAATTATGCAATAACTATTATATTACATATACAAAATTACAAAGTAGAAATTTATACTGAGTAGCCATATTTTTCATAAAATAAAAATTCTTAAAAGAAAACAGTAATTATTTTCATGATATAAATGTTCTTGAGTTCTTCCTTTCTCTTACCCTACCTTATACCTTATGAAAAACATTTCAAAAACCTGGGATGAGCATAAAAATCTTAGTAAGTGTTATAAAATAAAGAAGGAAAACATTAGTTCATCAATACAAACAAAATATAATCTCTTAAACATACCTCATGAATTCATATTATTTATGAATAACACATAAAATCATAAATCATAAATGTAACTTGGGGCAGCCATAACAAACTTACGGTGTAGTTTTCATAGCTATGTAGGGAGTAACATTTGGAATACCAATCATAGTATATTACCTAAATCTCTTAGGAGAAACATTCACGTTTACCTCAATCACATTACCCAATGCATTGGAGAGCTGTCTCGGGATCACCCTCCCTAGTATTATCACAGAACCACCCATATACATAAACAATTCCCAAGAACCATAACATATTCCTAACACATAAAACAAACATAAAGGAAGGATAACATTTCCATATTTTAATCACAATATATTATTTAAATATATTGACATAAAAAATCCATTATCAAAACCATATTCAATATCAAAATATGTAAAAAGTTTATATGGTATTTATTTCCCTTTTAAAAACATTATGACTTGTTAAGGAAGCCAAAGATCAAATAATACTTGCGACAGCGGAAAGGTCGTTGTCACTTCTTATGTTTAAAAGAAACATTCATTTTTTTTGTTTAGTAAAATGATACATAGAAAAAAGATTCCCCTTGAATGAAATTAAAAGTAAAAGGGGTCTATACACCATATAAAATAAAGTCGTCTATAAATCAAATGATGTCTCAGTGAAGGGATATTGAGACGAAGTCCCTTACAAAGATCATATCCTTATATTAAGGACAAATCAATGACATGATTATGTGTGAAAAATAAGAATACACCAAATATAAGTGGATATTATTTATAAAAAAATCATAGGTCATTCACACATATTCACATCATCACATAATAACGAATTATATGTTTAACACAAAGAATTGAAATTTGTTTAATATGTTCTCTTACAAAAATTTGACAGCCTCACAACATCACGTTAAAATTAAGAAAATGAGTTGATGAGAGGGTAAAGGGTATCTCATCACATGGAAATACAAGGTAAAACAATAATTATATATAGGAACATATCCCAACCAAATAAAATAAAAATTTAAAAGACATAAAATAAGTCTTTAACTAAAAGAGTATTGTGAAAGGATCCCTTACCGATTTGGTAACTTACGAAACATAAACCACATGAAATGAGAATAAAATGAAGATGTAAATGCCCATAAATTAAAGTACATTACATAAATAATATAATAATACACAGTAAATACACCACACAAAATGAAATAGTGTTAAATATATCATGAATCTAATGGGAATAAAATGTGAGATGAAAACCCCTTACCTCGTGTCCGACTTGAATCGTTTGTTCCATGTTATTTCTGAATAAAAAAAATATTCCAACTTATAATTGAATAAAACATTTTTAATTTTTATTATTAATTTAATATCAATTATTACTTTTCAATAACAATTATTAATTATTTGAGTTCATATCATACATTTTGTCGATGTTCAGAATTTGAGTAAAAAAATGAACTAGTTATAATTAAAATTTGTCCATGTGGTCAAAAGTACATTATCACCAGAATGATATTAATGATTTAGATATCATATATATAATATATATCCAGTATATATATACCTAGAATAGTCTATAACATTTTGACATAAGAAATTAAATGTACCGTTCATGGAGACGGTAAGCCGTACGTACACATAAACACTACTTTCAGTTATTTTTTCATTTTTAAGGAAATGAAAACATAATGATACATGGGAATATTATAATTCCAGTATAATATAATATTTTATATATGTTAACTACGTTAATTAATACCATAATTTATACTTTCCATGTATGGTAAGAAAAAGTCATAGCACTTTGAGGGGGCGGTAGTCTGCACTTCCACAAATGAAATTATCACATTTACTCATTATGAAAATTATAAAGGAATGATATAAATGCAAAATATAAAAGTATATATATAATATAAATATAATTTATATCACATATAAATACATTTCCAAATTAATTTCCACCATAATAGGTGGTAGGAGAAGATTGAACAATCATCGTTTCCTGAGGCAGTAGTTCACCATCCACAGAAACAGTATGTTCTTTACCCATTAGATGAAGGTGTGTGTAAGTGTAGTTAAAATACTTCTCATAACAAAAAAATAGAATATTTAGTATACTTTAGTTTTTATAAAATAAAGTAATACAAGGATTTTACGGGGTTTTATAAGTAAAATAAAAGAAAATAACTTTATAGATGATGTTACTTTTAAATCGGGTAACTCCCTTTGGTTTGAACCAAAAGGATTTCCAGAAGTGCCTTCTGCCTAAGGTAAGGATTATAAGTGGAATAGAGGGATGTAGGTAGCTTAATTGGGTAGAGGTAGTATGAGTCAAGGGGCTTTATATGTGTGAGTAATGGGTTAGAGGTGATGGCTTTTTAGAAGGGGGAGGAGGGGCTCTTTAGGAAAGATTGAAAATATTATTTTATTATATAATGATTTTAGGTTTCTAAAGATCCAAAACATATTAAAGTCTAATATAATAAGACTATTATTCTAAATAAAATAATCCAATAATAATTGGACATGTTTTGGAGATATTGTTTTATTTTCATAATCTTATTTATTTAAATTATTCATTAATGTTGTAAACACTGCATCATTATTGTGTCATAAATAATTTTATTTATTTGATGTCTAAAAAATAAAAAAATACCATGATGTAGGAAAGAATAATTTTAGATTTATAATTAATATTTATATTTAAATATATAACTTATATAACACCATGTAAAAATTTATTTACTAAAAGATATACGTTTATGTCATTTTTGTCATTACATAAAATTAATTAATATAAAGTGTCATTATCACTCTTAAGTGGCTCTATGGGCTCAAAACATCTACCCAAGGATTCCCATGGTCGGAAATGTATCATAAAATAGTACTAGGACACATGTTAGGGTAATTTAACATTATTATAATATTATTTGTTTACCCTTATTTACCAGATTTACCCCTTTACCATGGAAATAAAATATTTACTGAAGTAAATATTAATAATGTATAAAAATAAATGTTACATATTTACACAATTTGGACCCCATGATTCCAAATATGGAATTCATTTTTAAATTTCAAAACACACAAGTGGAAAAATTTAATTTAAAATTAATTCTCGTTGTCAAAACAAAAAGCATGTTTTTAAGAAATGAGAAGTGTCAAAAGATTGCCACTTTTTTTGTCCAATTTCAAAGTGAATTTACATACAATGACCAAAAATAGATTAAATGGTAAAAAATATAATTAAACTTTAAAACAAATTAAAAATATAATCTAACTATATAAATAAATTATATTAAAATTCAGTTTTGAATTAAAATACAGTATTTTTTACTATTCATTAAAAAAATGTAATTTATCAGAAAAAAAAACCAAAATTTCATCCAAAGTAAATTTTGAATTTACTATTATAAATAATAATTTTATCTTTTCAAATGGAACATATAAAAGTAACAAAAACTATATTTAATAAATTTTCACCATCAAAAGGTGGTAAAATGACATTTTAAAAATATTAGTGTATTTCAGGCTTAAAATAGGATTCATTATTATTTTAAGCCTATAAAATTTATTAGATAAATATAAAGTAATTTCAAAAACACGTATAATAATATTTTAGTTAGTTATGTTCATTCCCGCCAAGAAAATGAATAAATGTTAACAATATTTAAAATAAAAATAAAAATATATTAATTTTTAGTATAACTCAATGTTTTGTAAAATGTATGATATCAGAGAAATATTTTTTTGCGTGTTGAGTATGGTATCAAAGAAAGCATCCCATTTTACATAATATTAATATTTAATTTATAAATATTAATAAATATGAAAATTTTATATTCATTATTTACCTGGGATGTTACACTTCCAATTAATTAATTTGAGCTGATTTGTATCATTTAAGTGTTTTGGGGAATTATGGCTTAATTGTGGAAATTAGTTAATTTTGAAATTTAACAGTTTTGTAGAGCTTCTGTATTTAGGGAATATCATTTATATTTTGGATCCAAATTTTCAGATTCATTTTTTTAGTCTTTCCATGCTCGTGGGCTTCAACATTTTCTTTTGGAACAAGGTCCAATTTGACACACAATGGCCTAGACAAATTCACTAAGTGGAAAAAATTTTCTGGACGACAGAAGGGACCCCACCTTAATTAGTGAGTCATATCTTGGCCTACATTTTTCCAAATGAGGTTATTACAGTTGAAATAGAAATAGTGCTCCAATCCTCATGCTTCCATTAAATTTTATGAAAAAATTAGTTCAATAAGGCATGCATTGGATGCAACAAAAAAGAGGAAGTTGAAGTGTATCCTCGGGAAGAAAATGTTTACTTGATTAATTCAGTATAAAGTTTTGTACATGTTTCCAATCACATTGATATTTTGAGAGTCGATAGAAAACTCAATATTTAAGATCTTTTAATAAGAGACCTTTGTGAGTTTTGGGGGTATGGTGGGCAGAATAGAAGACAAATTTCGGTGGAAGGATTCTAGATGAGAAATTTTCTGTTCTTCCTTTTCTTTTTTTTAATGTCTTATTCTTCCCCCTTCTTCATGGATTCCTTTACATAGATGGTTAATCCTCTCAGTGATTGGTGAAGGAGAGGTTTTCCCTTTTTTAATGTTTGAGTTCATGCACATAATGTTATGAATTCTTTTCTCTCTTTTGCAATGTTGGTTTCAATTTCTAATAACGATTTTTACTATCAAGTATGATCATATTTGGTTTTATATTCTATTGTTGATGTTGGTTTGGTAAATGATAATTTTATCCCTCCATTATGTTATGGTCTATATATGATGGAATATATCATATCATAGTGGTGATGTACTTTGATATCGTCAGCTTGTGTGGGAGGGGTATTAGATATTCATGGTTGTTTGGGATAAACTAGACCCGATCAATAATTCTCTAAGTCAATTGAGGATGTTTGCTCCAACTCTTTCACACATTATAAGGAGAGGAGACTAATATGAAATCTTAGTAATACTTACTCTCACCATAATGATTATAACAAGGGATTGAGAAGAAGTGATCATGGAAATTTAAATTAACCAGATTAGTAAAAGAGGATCGGATAAATTGGAACTATGATAACATTGAAATGGAAAACTAATCCCGACCTGATCACTCAATTCATATCACTATTTTCAATCACATTCTTTTTTAATTTGTTTTAGTATTTTTATTCATTTTTTTGTTTTATTTTTTTACTTTAGTTCCTTTTCAAAATCAAATAATTTCAAAAACAATCTACACTTTTTTCTCAAATTTAAGGTGACAGCTTGATTGTTATATACTCTTCTCTGGAGACAACATTGGTTAACCATTTTATTACATTTTAATTTAGGTATTATTTTTATTTCAACCCCATAACAAGAATACATCAAGAATACACCTTTTTATTATAGTCTAGTGATCCCTCTATCATTGGAGCATGAGAAATATCAATCTCTTACTAATGGATTTACTTGGTGGCATTCTCCTTAGACGAATCTATCTATGTAGAGAATTTTGATCAGCAAACCATTCGTAAAGAGAATAATTAATCGTGAATATGGAGGATTATGTATTTCCAACTATATATTAAAATTCCTAACCTCTTATAATGATATAATGATATCATTATGTGCAATCATGTATTACACAATTAGTGGGGAATTTGGAAAATAATCAATTCTTATTGCATATTTATTGGAGGGAACAACATTTGAGGCACATGGATCAGGGTCTAAGTTCAAAATTTCTTCATTACAACCCACTGTGGCCCATGTGGGACCCCTTTAGAAGTTATGGGAATTATAAAAACCTAAATAGATGACATATAAAAATTATCGAGGGTTATAATTGTTTCTAATGTACCACATTCCCAATTTAGTATGTATAATTATTAGATATTATCACATATTAATTTTAATACATACCTATCAGTTCTAGGAAGATATTGTTTTTTAATATGTCTTCATTATTTAATTTTCTAAAATCATCAATAGTCAATATCTAAAAATGGATGAATGGTGAAGAAAAGGGGAGCATCTTCTGGGGCATGATAGTTTCCACCTCAGAGTTCTTTTTCATACAAGGACCACCCCAAACCCATATCCTGATATGAAAATCCAATGATTCTTGATGTTCCTCTTTAAAATAAACATTCTTAATAATATAGAGAATGGATTCCATGTTGGTAATTCTTTTAGAAGCAGGATTAGGGCTCACATATGATAAACTAGATTTCTGATCAACTCATTTTGAAGTAGTTGGATGGTTTATAACACCTATTCTCTTCGATAGATCCTCTAACCTGTGTAAAGATCCTAGAAATGAAAATATAAGTAAAAAAGTATTATACAAAATCTTAGTCATGTATGGTTTCCATACATGGATTATTTATCCCCAACAATTAATGGGATATGGAGGGGTTCTTTGTATTGATATGTTTTGTTTCCAAAGGTCAGGTCACGTCTGTTGGGATTTTCACTCCATCAAGGGAGACTTCCTTCATCTCAAAAGTATTGGATCCATATCCCTCATGGGATGAGAGGGATGTAGATTCTATAATTTATAGACATAGTTATATATATTTTGTACAAATAAAAGGTGGGTTGTGATAAATAACTAGAATAAAATACATGTTTAGACAATTATTTTTCTCTATATTGACGTTGGGTATCAGATAGTGGAAATCTAGTGTACACATTATCAAATATTTGTATAACGGAGGTTAGTGGAAATGAACTCCCTCCATATCTTACCACCTAAGACTCTATCCTAGGAATAACTCCCCTACCTTTAGAAGATATGATCTATCTAACCGAAAAGGGATATAAACTACAATATACCAATGTGATTTCATTGGAAGCATCTCTATTTCCTTAATCTATAAATTCAATGGATATATTTATACTTAGATATCTAATTAATATTAGGATAAAAATAACTAATATGTTATAATTCTTATATATTCAAGAATTACAAAATCATCCCATTCACATGTAGATCGATTAAGAACCCCTTCGGTGGGGCCGAACTCCCTCATTTATCTTACTTATTTGATGGTAATTATAACCCATTGAGTGGAATATAAGAGAATATCCAAATCTAAGAGACAATTTATTACATTTTTACGATTGATATCATATTTTAAGTCCGTTTATTCCTATATATACCCAATTTAAGGAATGTGAATATTAATTTAAAGGATCACCAATTAATCCCTGACATCAGATAACCAATTTCAAAAAGAATGATTTACTATATGATGCATATAGTTCAATGTATCTTGGGTTAATTGTAAATGGGACATATCATCCATTGACTTCACAACTTTTATAGGACATTCCTCCTGAGTTAGAGTAATATTTTATGGGGTTCAAGTTTCTTCATGGCAATTATGATAAGAACGTCTTATCCCAGTTATAGGTCATAATATCCTTTCCAATATTGGTCTCTATGAATCCTACCATCAAGGAAATTCCATTGAATCCATGTGTTTTTCATTGTGGGTGTATAGACAAGAATTTTTTTAGTGCATCCCCCAACCTTGATTCTCAACAACAATGACATTGAGGAATAATTTTTTCAAACATACCATGTGGGTATGAATAAATCATGGAGTTGGCATATTTGTGGGTTAACCTAATAGGTAGTCTAAGTGGGGACCACATGAGCACTACATTAAATAATTATTTTTACATTTAAGAGTTATTTTTACATTATTATACATTTTTTCATTGATACTATTTTAATCATTTATAATTGAATTTCCATTGGAGGAGATATATTCTGTTGTTGTAGGAACTATGAATTAGGGAACTAACCTATAAGGCACATAAGCCATACATATGACCCCCCCATCTATTCATGTCACTAATACAAAGTCTCTCGATGACATTATATATGACCTCATCTTGTATTCGAAGATTCAATTATCAACAACTGTACTGTTAGGGGATCATAATATGGGAATAATTTTATCTTTATAGATAAGCATAAAACCATTAGAGCATATACAAACATTATAGACTGATGCCTAATTCTAGAAACACCATAAATGAATGGGTAAAATAATATTTATTGAATACATTATTTTATATGATATTTATATTCATTAAAATGTTCCTCTATAAATACCCACTACACCAACAATGACCCCAAAATATTAAAAGGTAATTTACCATATTAATATAAATAATTTACTGATGTTTTATTTTGAAAACAAGGTCTCCCTATCCAAAATTCTACCGTTTAACTAAGATATCCAGTAAAATAATTATCACTATAAAACCCCATGTCTTTAGTATTTTTGTTCGAAAATTAATTTTAATTGATAGATTTCATTACACGTAACACTGGTTTTAGTGTGTGTTACACTCAAGACAATGTTTTAACATACCATATTATATTATTAATATCTTTATTTAAACATGACCATTATAAAAATCATGTTAAAAAAAATGATATGAAGAGTAATAAATAATATTTAAATATTATTTATAATGGTTTTAAAAAAAGAAAACATACCATTAAAAATGTAGTTACTTTTTAGGTAATGTCTTTATATGTTTCAAAAATTTATTTTTCTCAAAACAAATGCTATTTATTTACTTTTCTGAAAAATAATAATTTTTTAGAGTTTTAGAAAATTATTTTGATAAAAAAATATTAAATTTTCAAGTAATCAGATCGTAATTATCATAGGGTTAATTTTTTTGTTAAAATACTAATGTTTTTATTGAATAGTGAAAAATATTGGTTTTTATTTAAAACTGTATTTTCATTAAAAGAATTTATAATTTTCATTTATGTTCTAAAAATAAATTAAATGTAAAGTTATTTAAATTATATATAAATTAATCCAATTTATTTCATTGAAATCATTTCCATATTTTATTTTGTTATAATAAATTTTAAAACTTTTGAAGATTTTTGCTTTTGAAAACCACTTTACCATCGTGTTTGTGGATTTTATTTTATATAAATCATTACCATTTATATGGATGGAATTTTGTAAAAATTGATTCCATATTTTTATCATAATAATTTATATTATCTAATATTTTCAACTAATTTTTTACCATAAGTAGTTGAAAAAATAATAAAAAAGTATTATCCATGGTTAAGGTAAAAATGGGTTAATTGGGGGGGTCAAGATAAAATATTAATGGTTATAAGTGACCCAAAACATATACAATACCAATTTAATTTCCATATTTTTACCTTATTACTTATATTATTTATAATGGTCTATTTGGGATCCTTGTGGGTTGATAAATATTTTGGTACAACTTTATCCTAAAAAATTACAAGTGTGCCACTCACCTCACTTATAAAGGCCACCCTCTATACTCTCCTATTCACACATCCAAATACCCATATTTCATAAAAAACATTCCTATATAATTTTTACTTTCTTCATATCATCCTATAAGCCATATATTTATCATAAAGACAACCTAGGAAGGTTGTCTGTGCAAACCTAAGCTGGTTACCCAAAAAAGTAGTAATGTTATTCAATGAACATTTTTATGTTATTTATCCATCCAATTCCTCTAATTATTATTTGAAAAACTTATATAATATAAACAATATTTAATAATTTTATATGTTTTTATATTATGGTAATGATCTAAAATCACCTTAACTTCCATCAAATGGGATATAAAATCAACATTTGTGTGTACGGTGGACTATCACATCACAAATTGATGTAATTTATTTTCTATCACCTCCTATCAAAGATATATATAATGATGTATTTAATATTTTTATATGATATATATTATATTAATATAATTTTGGAATTATTATATTTTATATACATTCTAACATTCCATTCTATAGGAATACGATAATGTCTCACATGTTTACAACATACTACCACCTCACGAAGTGATGTAATTCATTCACGATTTACATGGAAGGTAAAAAGGATGGTTTTAATGAGAATATGTGATATATATAAAATTAAAATGATTATAAAATGTAAATATATTATTAAATATTCTTCATTTCAATCCATGAATAAAATAGAAACATATTTTATATATACTTATGACCCACTGTCTCCATTAACGGTGTATTTCATTTTATATCTCTAAATTTTATGGACCACATTAAATAAATATATTACGATTATATATTATATTTATATCATGTTAATAATATTTTATATAATGTACAAATGATAATATTTATAGGAAAAAAACAAAACATACATAAAAAACAAAGTAGTTATCGCCTGAAAAGTGACTTTAACATGGAATTGTTAAATAACGGTTAATAGAAGGTCATTAGTAAATCATATATAGTATATTATAAATAATAATAATCCTATATTAGATGTAAAACAACTTATATTTTTTATTTAGTAGGGTTGGACGTGTACAAAGGAAGTTGAGGCTTATGGTAAGGTATTTTTGTCTCTTTTTTCCTTATTTGATACATATGTTATGTTATACACCTATATTATTTTATGTAGTGTATATACATCCCATTTTACATGTAATATCATGAATTTATTTTTTATCATGATATTATATGTTTATTTTTTCATTATTCTTTTATCGGGATTACAATTCAATGTTATCAAAGTGGTAAGGGTTTTATGTTATAATCTCATCATTATACATTATTTCTCTTGATTATTATTAAAATAATGAAATATTTTGATCTAAATCTCAAGATAAAAATGTATTTTCATCACCTCTAGTTATTTTTAGAGAAAAAATTTTCCCATCAATTTCTACTCTTAATGTACTCAGTATTTCAAAATAATTTTTATAGGAAAAACCATCTTTATTTACATCTTTAGTGAAAAACCATTTTTCTTCCAAAACCATGTTTTATAAAAATCTTTTTATATAATGTTTCTGACATTATTAAAATTATTTTTTGAAGGATTTTTTACCCATGTTTCACTTTTTACAAAATGTTTTTAAAGTAATTTTAATGTTGTTTTCCAAACAAGGACCATTTAGATTTTATATAAAATATGAAAAATATCTTTGATTTAATGTGTACAACATGAAAAAAATATATCATAATCTTGAAAATTGTTTTTATTTTATTCATCCTTTATAATATTTTTTAGTTTATTTTCTATTAAAATATTTATACAATATTTTATTAATTTTAAATTTTAATAATTTTGTTTTTCAATGAATCGATTCTTTCTTAAGAAACATTCTTAGATATTTTTTACTAAAAAATTCATTTTCCATCGAAGGTGACAAAATTTGATGTATCTTATGAATTAATGGGGATCTTATGAAAGGATAAAATTATTATTCTATCATAAATTTTACATTCTTATGATGAAAAGATGTTTATTAAACCCATTTCTCTACCATAGGTTATGAAATGATAAAATGATTATGAAACCTACTTGTTTTTTACACGAGTCATGCTTTAATGAAATGATAAAATAATTATGGAAACTGTTTCTTTTCCACAGGTTATGTTCTGAATTTTTTTTATAAAACCCATTTAATTATAGGTGTTCTAATATGATTAAAATTCTTTGATATTATGGCACACATATTTATGATTCATTATGTTATATGTGTGACCTATGTATCCCCAAAATTCATTGGGTAATGATTAATATCTTCAGAGAAAAATAGGACTGGAATGAGGAGTAAAACTATTTTAGTGAGTGAATCTATCCACTTTAATAATATTTAGAGTGAACCTTAAATAAAATTATGGATTTGGGATTGAACCCAATCCACCGTGATAGTCTTGGAAATGATCCTTGAACTTCGAAGGAAATAATTTTTGAATTCTTATTTGTATTCCACAAATCAATTCCAATGTTATACTATCACAGTCCATGTTCTTTGATTCCATTATTATTCATGTCTTATTAAGTTTCACAATTTATTCAATGAATTAAGTTTCTGATCTATGATATGTTTTTTATTTTTTTATATGTCATTCTAAGGTCACAAATCCCTTATTCTCACAATATATTGATATCTCATTTCTTTACCCTTACCGAGAATCTGATCTCACCCAATCCCATATTTCCTTTCCCCAGGTTATGATGAAAGGTACTATGCATGATATTTTTAATAAGGTGATATTTATTATGAACATAGTGTAAAATGATGTTTCTCACTTATAGAACAATTTTTAATGTGTCTATGTTTCTAAAGGAACTATATGTTCACAATCCTCATGCATGTGTTTGTATAATTTTATGAATATTCATTTAAAAAATGTAATATATATGTATGATAAGTTAGGTTCATTACAGTTGGTATCAAATTATAATTTTATTTAACATTTGTAAATGAGGATATGAATAATTTAATGACAACTCAAAGGATATGTTTTAGGATAAGTCTAACGATGAGTCGAAGTATAGGAAAATGTACTAGATTTTGTTGGAAGATAGAGAGAGTTATTTATAATTAATTAAATTCTTGTATAGATACTACATGTTTATGTAAAATTGAAAAATATGTATCTTGACGTAGAAAAGGTAACATTGAGATAAAATAGATCATCACTTGGTGCATGAAAATGGGCCTTATTGCACACCAGGTTTTTCAATAATGGGGGATATTCTTTAGACATTAAAAAATCTATAAGAACCATCTAATAGGATGTAAATATATGATTAATATGAAATTACCTATGATAAACCAAAGGTTTCATAGATTTAAAATAAGGTTCCATAATTTATACATCCTCTAAGTGATTTTTCAGGATTATATGGTTCCCGACTATGATTATTGTTTCTTACACTATGACTTATGGTTTTAGTCTAAGGAAGGAACCTGATGGAACAATGTTAACACGGAGTGAGATGGATAATGAAATGATTTTCATCTTGACCAGCCAAAAGTTATGAGATATTGAATTAAAAATCTCATTCTATACTCATAGAACATTCTCAAGTTATTATTCATGATGAACTTACATATGAGTAATTGAGGGAAAAATTTCCATTGAGTCCTTAATGAGGAAACACCCTTCTTATTTATATGGTTTTAATAATGAAATAGTTTCTGAATAATGGATTAGTACTAGTTAAAATATATTGTCCATTATTATGTTTTTAGAACATGAATAAGTCACCATGACTATCTGTCATTTGGAAGGTGAAGAAGTTCAGTTGCGGACTTTAATCTTGAATACAATGGAATATTATGAAATTTAATCCATGAAGTGGAATGAGTTTAAGAGATTATTTTTCAATGAATAATTCCCTCATATTCTTCAAAAAAATGGAGAAGGAATTATTTGAGCTAAATCAGATAGATGATGATTTTATTGGTATCTAGCTATGAAGTTAATTTTACAAGAATTTCAAGGTATAATTTTGAAATTATCATCCAACAAGAATGTAATATTGATCCTTTATTTAGTGTATTAAAACAAATTATCTAAAGGGAGTTTTCCATAAGGTACTTAATATCTATTAATAAATTTATTTATGTTCTCTCAAGGTGGAAATATAGATCATTTTTAACAATTAATCTCATAGTTTTGACAATAATACGAAGATGGAGTTCAAATGAAACTCTAAAATTCATAGAGAGAATAAGATGATTTTACCTTAATTATTAATTTGTTGAAGGAAACATGGATGAAGTTTTCTTAAGGGTTCCAGTAAATGTTTTATGTATATTAAGGAAGGTCATTGAGAAATTTATTTCCAAAGTGATGGTAAGAATTTTACTAATAACGTGAATATAGAGAAAGATTAATAGAATGCACTTCCCACCATACATTATCTAAATTTAAATAATTGTGATAATTATTATTATTAATTCTCAAATATGATGGATAATGATGATTATTGACATTAGAAACCTCTTAATCCAAGGGATAAGGGGAAATAAAATACAATCACTGTTTTTTATGGGTGTTGTGATAATGATGTGGTGAAAGGTATACTTACCATCCACTCTAGAACTATTAATGTTTGATTTCACTCTATATTTAACCATTAATTTATATCTAAATAATTTTAAAGGTTTATAAAGATGACACTCAAATTATTAGATGTATAATTAGCAGTGAAAACCACCAATGGTACAATGATCACATCTAATGTATATGATTTCAATATGGTTGATGTTTTTTGGAATGTGGTTTATAAAATCTTATCATTGTTCCTCTGGTTGAATTTTTTTATCTTAGTCATGGATGAGATTTATTAAATTAAAAATACATCCAATTTAATGGAAGGAAAGTCACGATTGATATTACATAACAACCTATGATCATATAGCAATGTGACGATATGTATGAACTTCCAATGGTGATCACATATTTGGTATTGGTCTTGATTCCCATTTAGAAGGGGTGTACATATCAGATGTTTGGTGAGAAAATCAACATAAATTATATTACTATTTTGCGAGAACTTACAAATTTATTTTCAGAATAGTTTCATATTCATTCATAGAATTTTGAAGTTGAGTTTTAAATAGGACACATCCATGGTGCCACAAAAATTTTAAAGACTCCTTATAAAATGTCCCAGGTTGAGTAATAGGAATTGAAGAAGAAACTACAGGATAACATTGAAAATGGGTCCATTTGTCCAAGAGTGCCACCTTGGGTGTACCTATTCTTTTTTTAAATAATATGGATTGATGTGACTTTTTAGTGATTATTGGGAGCTGATCAATATCACGATTGAGAAAAGTATTCTCTACCCTATATTGTTGACCTATTTGATTAACTGTGAAAATATAATTAATTTTCAATGATTGGCCTTCATTTTGGTTATCATAAATTGAGGGTAAAGTTAGATGATATACCCAAGACATCATTTCGTACAAAGTATAGACACTATAATTATATAGTGGTGTCATTATGTCTTACTAATACCATCACTGTCTTTATAGATTTAATGAATAGAGTCTTTAGATATTAACATGATTAGTTATTGGTAGTATATATAAAAAACACTTTCATCTATTCAAAGAGATAGTAAGATAATAAATATCACTTGAGAATTATGATGAGGAACCTAAGGAAGGAGAAAATGTATGAAAAAATTACAAAATTGCGACTTTTGGATGTAAAAGGTTTATTTTTTGTGAAATATAATATCAAGAGAGGGTATATTGGTGGATCCATAAATGATATAAGTCATTGAACATTTACCTAGACCCAACATAGTGACCAAGATCTATAGTTTTCTTGGTTCAGCTTGATATTATCGACGGTTTTTGGAGAATTTCTCATGAATATCTAATCCACTCACAAAGTTAACTTGGAAGGGATCTAAGTTCCTCTAGATAGATGAATGTGGGGAAAATATCAAGGAACTAAATAGAAGAGTATTTATCACACCAATTCTTATATTAACCTATATTGGAGAAGGGTCCTTAATACATAGTGATGCTTCCAATAAGGGATTCAGATGAGTTTTTAGAAAAAATGACATGTTTATAACTTAGGCCACATGAAAATTAACGGTTCATGAGAAAATTTATGAAACTAATGATTTGGATTAAACTGTAGTAACTGTTTTATTTTATGGAAGATTTATATTTATAGAGAAAAGTGTGATATATATACTAATCAGAAAATTTTAAAGTATATATTCACACATATGGAGTTGAATATGTTCTAGAGAAGTTAGTTAGAGCTGATTAATGACTCGGATTTCTCAATACATTACCATCCTGAGAAAGTGAATATGGTGGATGAAACTTCAAGCCAAAAGTATAATGCCAGCTTATCAATAATGTGGATAAAAGTAGATCTATTTTTTGGATTTGAAAAGGATGGATATAGAAATCCTAAAGGAAGGGGAGAAATATTTTCGTTCTCAATTGAATGTTCAACCATCCATCCATGCGATGATTAAATAGGTGTATAAGGAAGACATGGAGGTACAAAAGAAAGTTATAAATGTCCCTATGTTTGACCATGATCTTGATGAAATGATAAGGTTCTGAAACTTTGTATGTATTACATAAATACCAGATTTGATGAATGTATTGTTGAAGGAATCTCATCATTCTATATTACCTATTCATCATGGATGTTTGAAGATATAGATATATTTGGAAGATTATTTTTGGTGGGATGGAATGAATAGGGACATCAATGAGTTTGTATCAAAGTTCTTTGAATGTCATAAAGTTATGGATGAGAGAAGAAAGTCAAATTAGATGTCACATACATTAGCCATAAATAATGGAAATGGGAAAATATCACCAGGTATTTTCTTGTCGGACTCCCAAAAAACATCTAAAGGGAATAATTCTATATGGGTTATAGTCAATCTCTATACAAAGTCACCACAATTTGTTTCTATTAGTGAGGATTTATCTTTGGAACAAATTTCCAAGACCTACTTTAAGTAATTTGTATTGTTTTATTGAGTACCAAATTCCATTACATTAGATTGGGATCCGAGGTTTACCTCATTGATATGGTGAAGTATTCAGAAAGATATCAATATGGAGTTGATTTTTAGCACTGCATATCATCCTTAAATACATGGACAATACAAGAGAATAATTAATACCATTTAGGATATGTTGAGATCATTTTATAAATATTTTAAGGGGTTTTGAGATAAAAAATTCCCTCTAGTTGTGTTTTTATACAACAATAGATTTCAATCGAGCATTAAAAAGACTCCTTATAAACCCTTCAATATAAATAAGTGCATAAATACAATATAATAGGATGAATATGTATAAATAAATATGTTGGGATTATAGATATCTTAATAAATGGAAGATAAGGTTAGATCTATTCATCAATACATATATGCATCTTAGATCCAGCATATCAGTTAGGATGACAATCGTCGAGATGATTTAGAAATTGATGTTGGTGATATGGAATATCATAGAATTTCTCCCTGGAAGAAGATAATTATAATTGGAAAGAAGGGAAAACTAATCCCTATATATATATTAGTCCCTTTGAATAGTTTGATCATATTGGGAAAGTAGCTTATTGTTTGGTGATACATCCAAATCTATATTAAGTTTATGATGTGTTCCATGTATCTCTCATGAGTAGGTAAATATTTCTAACCTCATATTACCAAACTCTGAGGTCATTACACTTGATAAAGAACTTTCAAATGAGATACCACAAATGGGAATTCTAGATAAAATAGAGAATATTCTATGAAACATGTCCACTCACCTGGTCAAAGTTTCATATTGAATGCAATATTTTTAGGAATCTATATGGGAACATGACGATATGATGAGAGAAAATTATACTCATATGTTTGTAATGGAGTAAAAAAAATTTGCGGGATAAATTCATTTTAATTTTTTTTAAATGAAACAGCCTAATTTTTATGATATTTTTTAACATATTAAATTTATTTTATAACTTGAATTAATGAAACACTACATTTATCTTGTGTTATACTCAATATTTAGTTTTAACAAACATAATTATATTATTAATATAATTATATAAATAAAACCATTATTCCCTATGTATTAAAAATAAATATATGAATATTAAAAAAAAAAATTTAAATATTATGTATAGTTGTTTTACATAAATAAGATATATCAATAAAAAGGTAACAAATTTTCATTAACGTCTTTATATGATTCAAAGATATAATTTTATAAAAAAAAATTTATTTTATTTTTGATAAAAAATAAAACTAATTTTTGAAATATTATAAAAATAATTTGATAAAACCAATTTCATTTTTTAAATAATTATTATAAAATTATCCTAGGTTACTTATTTTTGATATTTTTTTTAAAAGATTAATTTTTCAATGAATAGTGAAAAATACTAGTTTGAATTGAAAAATGTATTTTAGTTTAAAGAATTTAAAAAGTTCATTTCTTCATCATATTGGGTCCAATGTAACATTAGTAAAATTTTATATCAATAAATAATATTTTGGTCATCTTAATTAATTTCATATTATGTTTTGATATTCAAACGTTTTTAATATTTGAATATTTCTTCAATGTAAATTAGATTTCTCTTCACGTATATGAATATAATTAAAAATTAAATTTTCCCAATTCTATTAGTATAATTTGGAAAAATGGATTTCATAGTTGGTATTAATATAATTTATATCATATAATAAGGTCAACATAACTTTTTACCATAATGAATGGTAAAAATATTAAAAAAGTATTTACCATGGTTAAGGTAAAAATGAGTTTATCTAGGGGTTAAAATAAAAAGATAATATTTAAAAATAACCCATAAATTTTCCTACAACTATTTTATAGAAATATTTCAACCTTATTTCTTATCTTCCCATGATTGGTCCATTTTGGAGGCTTGTGTCTTGATAAAAAGGTGGGTATAACTTTTTCTTTTAAAAAATTACTAGTGTATAAATGACCTTACATTTAAAAGGCCACCCCTCTCCTCCCAAATCTACATAGCCAAAAAATTTTGTTTCATCCATTACCTAACCAAATATAATTTTCTAGATTCATATTATCATATAAATTTTATTTTGGAAATAAAACCAAACTATGAAGGCAGTTGGTGAAAACCTATAGTGGTTACCCAAAAAAGAGGTAATGTTGTTTATTGAGAATCTCCATATTATTTCTTACCCCACCTTATTTAATTTTTATTAAACCATGATTATATAATAACATCAATATATTTCATATAATTATATGTTGTTATTTTATGTTAATGACCTACAACCATCTCCACTTCCATCGAATTTTTTACAAAATCATCTTTTGTGTGTACGATTGACAACCGCCTCTCAAACCGATGTTTTTTTCATTCATCACCAACTCTCAAAGATTTATATAATTAGAGAATAATTTTGTTATATATATATTAAATTTATGATATTATTATACTTATGTAATTATTATATTATATATACCTTCTTACTTTCCATTCTATGGGAATACGATAACATCTTTTGTGTGTACGGACGACTACCGCCTAACGTAGTGATGTGATTTTGTCACACTTTTCAGAGAATATAATAAATACGGGGTTAATAAAAATATGTGATATATATGAAATATAAATTATTATTTAATGTAAATTTGTTATATAACATTATTTCTATTAATATATTGATAAAATGGAAACAACATTCATGCATAAGTATGGACTACCTTCTCCATTAATAGTGTATTTCATTTTCTATCTCTAAATTTAATGGATCACTATAAATAAATATATAATTAATATATATGATACTTATATCATTGAATTTTTTTTGTAGGTGACGGAATCATGATCAAGGTAAGATGAAAAAAAATCAAAATAGATAATAAAAACCAAGTTTTTTATTGCCCGAAATGTGACTTTAACATAGAATTGTTAATAAAAAATTAATAAAATGTTATTTTTAAATCATATAAGGTATGATGTATATAAATATTTTTATATAATATATTTATAATAAACATATATTTATTATAAAATTGTTTTGACATTGTATGAAGGTTGTTGAGACTTAAGGTATAGGTTTTTTACCTTAATTTTCTTTCTTTGAGAAATATGTTATGTTATAAAAACATATTATTTAATAAAATGTATATAAAAAACCTTTTTAATGTAATGTAATGATTATTATATTATAAATATATTCTATGATTCATTTAACATTTTTTATTCATGAGGAATACGACTCAAAATTAACAATGTGCAAAGGGTTTTATGTAACAATATCATTATTTATCCAGATTACTCATTATTATGCTTCCAATGATAAACTATTATGATCTATATCTCAATAAAATAATGTATTTTATTATAATATTTTTATTTCTAAATAATAAAGTTTTCCTTTCATTTACGTCTGTTTATTTACATTATATTTTATAAGGAATTGTTTTAAAGTAGAATTGTATTTTTTCCTCTTCAATCGAAAAATGTTTTTCTTCCAAAAATTATTTTTCTATAATATTTTTCAAATAATATTATTAACATTATAAAAATTATCTATTATATATTTTTTACTCATTATTTAATTTTTAAAATTTTGTTTTGAATGGAATCATCATGTCTTTTTCCAAGTGTGGTCTATCTTACTTTTAGTGAAAATGTTAATGGAATCTTTGCTTTAACCTGTATGATATGGTAAAAAATTTACGAGCACCGTGACCATTATTTTCATTCAAAAATAATTTATATTATTTTCCAAGTTATTTTAAAAAAAATTATTTCTAAAATATTTTATTAATTTTTAATTTAATAAAAATTTATTTTCAACAAAATGATATTTTCTTCAGGAAACGTTCAAAGTAATTTCTCTTTCAAATTTGTTTTTTATATAAGGTGACATCCTTTTTTTATTATTCTTTATGAGGGGTATGATCCAAGGATACCATTATAATTCATTATATGATTAATTTCTGATTATGATAACAAGATGATTAGGAAACTTGTTTATCTTACATGAGTTATTCCATGATAAAATGTTTTTAAAACTTGTATTTGTATTAACTAGTTATGAATTGGTGATAAGGTGAAATGATTATGAATCCCATTTCTTTTAAAGAGTTTATTCTATTATGAAATTTTCATGATACCCATTTTATTTCATGGGTTTTTATATGATGAATGTTAAATGTTCTTGTGGCGTACATTTACATGGTTATCATTATATGACAAGTGGGACCTATATATGCCTCCAATTAATTAGTTAATGATTGATATATAATGATATAAATAGGATTGGAATAGTGATAAAAATAGTTTAGTAAGTGACTCTATCCACTATGAATGTCTTGCGAGTTATCCATGACTAATATGATGGATTGGGGTGTGAACCCAATCCACTATAATAGTCTTGAAAATTAGCATTGAACTACTAAGGAAATTATTTTCTATTATTATTTGTATAACACAAATATATTGTAACGTACCAGACCCGGGTTCCACTCAACAGTGCCCCCAGCCTGATTGTCCACATGACCTCAAGTATATCTCCTCGAACTCCAGATGCAACCGACTAGCAACGAGGGACAATGGTATGTCCGTGAGGAGTCTATGAACTCATAGATCGTAGTAAGAATATTAGTAAGCAATAAAATGTAAATAGTGGAAGCATAACCACAAGAAAACATCAATATACATAAAATATATAAAAAATTAACTATAAATAAACAGCTGGCAGAAGAATAATATCTGAAAAAAATTTAATAATAAAGATGGCATGTCATGTACCTATAAAAAATCAGAGTACATGGAATATGGATAAAAGCATATAACACATTCTATCAAAAACTACAAAAAAGACCAAAAACTACTACAAAGAATATCGAGCATAGGCTCAGTCCTCTTCCCCCAAGCTCAATCATAAATAAAAAAGAAAAATAATCATCAGAAGAAGAACACTTTCCTATTTCCATACCTACGAGCATAAAGTCTACTCAGGTACCAAATGACACCCAAGAAGGGTGTGATATATATATCTAAGTAGGCTGTCACCCATAGTGTCTAGAACTTTTTATTCTATGAAACGTGTATATAACAGTGTTCCATATAAAATGTAAATGTAGAGTAGTAAATATTTAAACATTAGTAACTTGGTTTGGGTTCCTAACGGACACCCACCCCATACCAGCTAGTCCAACCTATGTCGGAGGTCTGATCAATTACATATTAAAATCATGTAATTTATACAAATCCCTAAGGAAAATAGAATAAACCAGGAAGGTATAAACCCAATATTGTGCTTCAGCTTGTGGTCCTATTCACATGTCATAAATCACGTTTTCTCCAAATCAAGGAAGAAGTCAACTCACATGCATAAGAAATCTCAAAAAAAATTAACAATACATCCATCACACACAGGAATACAATAATTCAATCCATAAAATCCAAAGTAGAATCTTGAGATTGTCCTTAGAGATCACATCTGACTCCCAAGGGTCGTAATGAGAATATAAAATAACCCAATACCATCAATCCTATCCAAGGAGACCCATATGATGTCCCTTGAATAACATGAGGATGGATACCCTGATTCCATACCAATCCTCTCACACAGGGGATCAGGTATCACCCAGGCTTGATATAACCATCTCTCCAAACAATCTTGTCTTTAGTTTCTACATAGGGGAATTGGTATCACTCATGTGTAATAGAAACCGCCTAGGAAACTATCACATGAAAACCAAAGCATCGCTCCCAATGGATCATGTCATAATACACCATGAATGTTGAGTCTGTCCATGAGTCCTTAATATGTAACCCATGTTCTCTCCTAGCCCCTGTCATGTAATCCATAACAAATAAGTCATACCATTTTAAGGAAACCCATTTATAACATTGTATGCCATTAATTAAACACATAATTCCATCTACAAGAATGGTATAAACCCAAGATACCATGCTATAAAAATGAGTAAAATAAGAGCCATAAACATGGAATAATTCCAAAGTCAATGTAGTAAGCATTAAACATAATTAAGGTACAAGTAAGAGGTATAATCTACCAAGAACAAGCTCTAAACAATGGAGTGTAACCATAAAAACCTGGCATTATTAGGACATTATCCATATGCCATCAATGAAAACTCATTATACAATGATATCATGATTTACATATCTTTTCATTCAATTAAATCCATGAATCATGGAACATGGAATACTCATTAAGCATAATCACTTTTACGATACAATTAGTTTAACGTCTCAATTTACAAGAACATGGCATAACATATGGGAAAATAAGCATAATCATTATCTTGTATTTAAAAGTGATCAATGAGTCATAAATCCCATAGTTCATTGTTAAGGTTATCCTTTTATCCTTAGTTCCATTTATAATATTTGTTATAAGGGTGTCATTTTCTTATATAAGTAATAGTAAACAATTCAAGAATTATTCAAGTTGAACCTCAAGCATGTCAAGGAAAATGTCATTTCATATGGTCCAACCCATTATAATTTAGCTTGAAAATTTCCAAGGGGAACTTAAATTAAGTTCCATTTCTATTATAACTCCTTTAATCAATTTATATTATTAAACCAAGGAGAAACCCCTCGTAAAACATAAGGAAAAAAGGTCTATTTAGGATGGAATACTCTAAGGGTGGATAAAAAACAAGGAGAACACCATATGATTAGTTTCACTATAATCATATGTTACTATGGTCATGAAAAACCATCCCGATCATTTTAATATGAAATATCAAAGCCTCACCATAAGACACTGGCTAATGGCACAATAACGCGATTCTATAAAGTGACATAAAAGACGGAAAAAGGAGTAGACTCCCTAAATCATGGTTGTCTTAATACACACATTTGGTAACATGGATTGATTCAACCTAAAATGGGTTAAATCAAGAGATTTAGGAAAACCCCCCAAATAGGGAAAAAGTTTTTTATATAGAGATATCACAATGAGAAGGGGAGGAACCATAAAATAGATTAGTGAGGATAAGAGAGCCTAGTGAGATGGTTCCATAGCTTCCAATTTAAATGAGATCCAATGATATTTGGGGGAGATATGGAAAAAACCCAAGGAGGGTGGATATGGTCTCTCATGAAACTGGAGGAGGGGTACAAACTGATTGGGAGAGATAGGGGAGGAATAAAGTGTATTTAAAAATAACCCTTAAAATAAAAATTAACTTTGTACCCACACAGTAGGTTTCACATGGCTTTTAAATTTTTATCCAAACCATGATCCAACTATGAAACATTTTCCACTTCACATGGGAATATATCATGGTCAAATGTGCGTTTTCACTGAATATGCACAGACTGTGCGACAACTCCCTATTTGATACCGACAACTGGCTGTATGGCTGTGTGACCTAGGTTGTATGGTTTATCAAACCATGTGGCCCATATTATTTTCCTCTTTTTTCATGATCAAGGTTTTAAATAAGCCTGGAAAACCTCAGTTCCTTCTCTAACCTCTTAGGATACAAATGAAGGTTCTTTTTAAGGAACAAAACAAAAATAATTATAGTCTGTACCAGGATAAAATCGGAATGTTGATGTTATGAACTCATTGTTCATGTTATTTGATTCCATTATGATTCATGGCTTATAAAATTCCATGATTTTTTCTATGACTCGTGATTATGATATATAACATATAGGGTATGGTTTTAAAATGTTATTCTCAAGTTTTCATACACTTATACTCATGATATATTAATATCTCCCTTGTTTACCATTACTGAGCATTTGGGCTCACCCTTTCTTATGTTTCAACTCCCAATTTATGATGAATGGTATTATGTATGATATGTATATAAATGGTGATATTTATGAAGATCACAGTGGGATATGATGTAGCTCACTAATGGGCCAGTGGTTCATGTGTCCAATTTTCCAATGGCAGTATACCTTTAGGATCTTCAAGCATGTTTTTGTGTATTGTAAGGAATATTCTTCTAAAAAGATGAAATATATATGAATGAGAAGACTTGGTTATTATTATCATGGCCCAAAACACCATTATAATTGTATACTAGAAGAAAATATGTGAATAACTTCATTTCTATAAAGTTATCCATTTAGGTCCTCGCATGGGATGTCAGGATCGACGGTATAACCCCATAATTCATATTTACCTAATTCTAGTACAATCTAATACTTTAATAAGATTACTTGATTTTCCATATTAAGGCATCCCATTGAGGACTTAAATATTTTTTTACCCCTGTTACTTCATGAATTCATTCTTCTATACTTTACAGTGGATGTTAAATCATGAGTGAGGGTTATACATTATGTCCTTAGAAGTCAGTTTTAATAATTTGTGGGACAAGGTGGCCATCCATTCGAAATACTCCCTCATTAGGTTTATATGATTATTTTATTATACATGAAGCAACGAATGGTTTCCTATGATAATTTTTAAATGTTCCATAAATTAACACCAACTTCACTATGCATTGGATGGAATGTGTTAGATTGGGGGATCCATTAGATCAATAAATATGGGGCTATATCAGAGTGCATATATATATATGATTGAGACATCTAGAGATTATCTTAAATAGTAACCTCCATAAGATTAGCTTCATATTTATTTGATGTTTTATGAACCCCATATGCCAAAATAAATTTCGGATCGATTTCTCCAACTACATGAATGTTCGAATCATCATCCCATCCTTTTGATTGATCAAAAATTTAATAATGAAGAATATAAAAGTAGTAATGTATCACTAAATAAAATTTTTAGGTTATATGTCTAGATCCCACGTACTATAGTGAATCAGGAAAATAGATTTCATATTAACAACTTTGATTTAATCACCCTTATTAGATTTGTTTTCCATGGAAAAGTTCATATATTCATTGATCTAAGATCGTGATGTTTAGTCATCCAATATCCTGATTATCACAGATATTTAGAAGATAATGAAAATATAATGGAATAAAATCATAGAAATAATACTTATAATGATCCTTTATCAACTACTTTTAATGGAACGATAGTAACATATCTCATTGGAATTGGTAGTTTGGTCAAATTTTCTCAAGAATCTCTTCGATAAAAGTGGGATCCTTGAAATCTGAAATAAAGGTTATTTTGCCATCCCATAGAGTTATAAATTAAGAACATGATGGTTCATTATAAAAAATTTATTAATTTAAGGAAAATATTCTCATGTAAAGAATATCACTAGAATAATCTATTAGGCATAAATTTGGCTAGGACCAACATAAACATCCCAAGTTACTCACCAAACTAACACACCCTTCTAACAAACCCATGCAACTAACAAAAAAAATTCAACCATGTTGGTAACATCATCTATGTGCTTCGACAATGTATCTCACCCATTTCTATTAGCTAGTATGGTATAACCTTTATAATCCTATCATAGACTCTTTTCTATCCTTCATGGTTGGTCGGAACCCAAAAAAGAGTTTGTAACATGAGATATCACAATGTATAAGGAATATTGGACATCAATAAGATGAATACTTCAAACAAAGGTATTGAAAGAGGGGGGTTCCCTATATGATATGTATTGGAGATGTGGGTTTTCATTTGATGACAATTATTTACATTCATAAGGATGACTAGTGTTAATGGTTTTCTTATTACAATATAATGATGTAGTAATGTCTTAAGCTGAAAATAATCCTATATTAAGAAATTCATTCATTCAAGTAGAAAATTTACCATATGACTAAATTCCACTGATTGTTATTAGATCCAATATTGAAGGGGTATTTTTTCCCCTCACTATTAATTAAAAGTTTGATGATCTTGACGAATTAACACCTTAAACACATAAAGGGACTTTCCTAATGATGATAAATGTTATTTACACTAGAATCCACGAAGGTTTTCCACATTGACCCTGCACGTACAACTTTTTGACCAAGTACTATACATATGTATCACTTGTAGTAATCTTTATTGTAACATACCACCTTCACCAATAGTCCCAATTTTTCATATAAATATAACCATTGGGAGCCACATTTCTACCTTTTAGAAGGAGTAGTGATGGATCAAAGAACTTGTCAGCCTAGTTTAACACCTTTGTCTCCAAACCCCTAGGTATCCTATTAAAGTATCAAACCTAATGGAATTTAAAAAATAGAGGATATTAGAGTTCTCTAAAGGCAAAAAACACTAAAAATATTTGATAGAGAACACTTCCTCCCTGGTTTGATAACACATTAGTGAAGGAAGCTTACCCAACTATTTATTTGGTCACCACCCTTCAAAAAGAATCTATAGAGACCTCCAATATCTATGATAAATCATTAAACTTTCAATTAATCATTATCATCACTTCACCATATAATCACTTAGAGTAATCCATCATCACATCACTCTAGAAACACCTTGGTGAACCCACGTAAAATAATCACATCATTACCTAGGATAATACCTAATAACGTTTCCCTAGTATCACATTGGTTAATATTTCATCACTTCACACTAGAATCACCTAGGTGAGTCCCTCTCCACATCACCCAAGAATAAATTGTGTTAATACCTCATCAATTTCCTTTAACATTACTTAGGTTAATACCTCTTAAAATTAGTATAGCATTACCTAGTAAAATCCCTCATCACTTCTCCTATAATAACTTGGGAAAATACTAAAGTACTTCATCCTAGCATAAATTGGGAAAAACTATCATTTGTTCGCCTAGGTTTTATTGTTTTTATTCCCTATAACTCCCCTATTATTAATTGAGTGAGTTAAATTTCTATCCCTTTATAATGGAAAATACCCCCTTTTCTTTTTAGTATTGAAGCATCATGAACAACCTGTCTTCATTTAGAGTTAATTTATTCACCCAAATTTAAAATTTAGACCTCTAATACATCGAATTTATAGATTTAGAATTTTCACAATAGTGATTCCAACTTTTTTTCCAACATTAACTTGATATTCATCAAATGAAAATCTTCCTAATTTTAGGGAGTTAGGTGGTAGAGGAAAAAAGGGAAATTTTCAAAAAACAATTGAGGCTAATCCTAGGTATAATTTCATTATTTCCAAAATGAAAAGTGGATTAAATAATCATATAGATGTTATAATGAATCCTTGAATATCTAAAATTAAAATATATATGGTTATATAACATATAAAATTTATAAAAAGTATTCTAGTAATGAGGAAGTAAACATTGAAAATAAATTGAATCACACATTTTAAAATAAAAAAAACTCACAGAAGATGAATACAAAATGAAATAGAACAAGGGGAAGGAAAACATATTGAATTTGGTGGAATTACCACTACATTAAAGAATATTTCCCAACCCATCCCATTCCTTAAAGGTATAATGAAAGCGATATAATGAACCTAAACCTTTTAGGTTCCTTTTAATTTTCAATAAGTTCAATTTCAATATCCCATTCATCTATTTTTAATTATGATTCCTTCATATTTGAAATCTATTAAAATATTGTTCCATAGAAAACACTTTATGTTTTTACCAATTATATAATCACTAAAGAGTTTGGTTCTAATCTTAAAAATAAAACTCCTCTAAAACATAAAAATCCTTGGATTTTTTGATTCCCTGCACCATAGGGAATATTGGTCAACCTTACAGTCTTTGTGATCTTGTTTCTAATATTAATTTTATACATTTATCAATATTTAAATATTTGAAGTGAATATAATACTAATGTTATTTTATAGTTTTTTATCAATCTTTGAAAAATCCCATAGGAAGGGTATATAACTTACTAGTTGAAGTTTCTAAGTAAATGTTTCAAGAAATGTTTCTTGTTTGAGACACTGAATGTATCATAAAGTTTCTCATAATTATACGTAGACTATTAATTTCTATAGGGGTGATCATATTAATGTTTCAAAATCTAATCTTTTTATTATTGAATAAAAAGTATAATTCAATGTTTTAAGAATACAAAACTTGTCATCTGTTGAGATATATTTAAGATTTGAGTTGTAAGAATCTATAAAATATTTTCATCATTTAGAAGCATTTAAAAAACAATTCATACTCAATGAAATTCCTTTGGAAATAGAAAATAAATTTTTCCACCAATTTGAGACTGTTTAGAATGCCTATAAGGTAAGTTTTCTATTGCTGATCTTAAGGAAATTTTAGTTGGTCTTGATGGTCTATTTCATACCTATGAAAAAATAGAGGAGTAATTTGATAACAATAAGGGAGAGATTTTATAATTATCTCCTGATTTATTATTGAAAAAAATTATGATATTCGATAAGAAAACTCAGTGTAGTTAGCAATCCACTTTTTATAGTAGTTTTGAATGTAAAAAAGTTGGTTTTTAAATTGAAAATATGTCGAGTTTAATATATTGGTTTAAGAAAAATATTAAATACAATGGACCACCTTATCTAAAATTATTACATCCAATTAATAATAACCCAATTTGGAGATCAAACCACTCCAATCACAACTAAAATACTCATATCTATTTTAAAGATCAACACCTCTATTAATTATCTCTGATTATATAAATGAAAATCAATAAGATTTTTTTTGGCTATTTTGAAATTGTACAAAAAATAAATAGTTCAGTACATATATAGAATAAAAAAATATTAACTCTTATTATTTCACACATAGGATTACTATATTATTAGAGACCAAATGAAGAGTTGAGGGTCAATAATTACTGAATCCAAATATGAATGTGTTTTTTAAAGAAGTGCTTATTGAACTGTTCAATATAGTTATTATTTATCCACTTTTAAATAGTGCTTCAGTTATTTTATTTCACATATTCCTAAATATAGGATGAATCAATGGTGTGACTAATTATAATAATGATAAAATTAATCATAGGGAAGAAATTAAATGGAGAGTCTATATTGAATATAGAAATATTATTCTATCATTATGAAAATATCCTTTTCCAATATTTTTTTACATAAAATTATATGAATACTTTCTAGGATTGAATTAATTTTTTTTTCTTGATAGGTTTTCTATTTACAAAGAGATTCCTATATTCCCATAAGACCAATAAAAAACTACTTTACCATACCGATATGGAATGTTTTCCCAATGAAGAAATCCCTATAGCTAGTGTGCTTCCTCGAAAACCATTAAAAATTATATTTTGGATATATTTTCATAAATTATTTGGAGGATAATATATTTTTTATAGATGATTTTTAAATTTTTTAGTTCCCATATGAGAGATGATTTTAAAATATAGAATTTATTTTAGAGTGTTTTCAAGAAACTAACTCATATCTTAATTTGGTGAAATTCCATTTTATTTTGACCACTAAAGGGAGATTTTGTAACATCCCAAGTATGTAAAGAATTATGGATTTTCATATAAATGTCTATTTATGAATTATATAGTGTTTTAAGAGGATT
Organism: Viscum album; assembly: GCA_963277665.1. Classification (NCBI taxonomy): domain Eukaryota; kingdom Viridiplantae; phylum Streptophyta; class Magnoliopsida; order Santalales; family Viscaceae; genus Viscum; species Viscum album. Next base: position 324,083,341 of record OY728144.1, on the reverse strand, counting down.
AAAATGAGAATAAATCTAATCTTATGCATAGAATTCTCTAATATTTTTTAAAAGATTGTTTTACCGCCTTTTGATAGAGAACCATTTTTAAATATATATTTTGACAATTTTATAAGCTATATTTGTTAAAATAAACTTATTCATTATAATTGGGAAATTAAAATTTACTTTGGATAAATTTTTTGTATTTTTCTAACAATGATCATTTTTTAATGAATAGTGAAAAATACTGCATTTTAATTCAAAACTGATTTATCATCTAACTTAATTATATAAATAGATTATCTTATTAATTAGTTTTAAAGTGTAAATATAATATATTATTACTATTTAATCCAATTTTGGCCATTATAATTAATTTCACTTTGGAATTGGGCATAAACAAGTGCCAAACTTTTCATAGATATTGTTTCAAAAAAAAACATGCTATTTGTTTTGACAATGATAATTATTTTTCAATTAATTTTTGAAATTTATATTTTTTGAATTTGGTAAAATGGATTCAATATTTGTAATCATTCCCAAAATTATATAATTAATACTTTTTTTTGACATTATTAATAGTAACACTGGTAATTATCTTTAATTATCGTGATTAATTAGTAATCGGGTAGTTAAGGATAATAAAATAATATCATAATAATAAAAAATGACCCCAACTTGTGTCCTAATGCTACTAGTTTTGTCACTTCCGACCATCAGATTCCTTATGCCATACTTAGGGACCCCATGGAATCACTTTTGGGTGAAAGTTTCACTTTATCATTTTATTTTTAAAGAAAGGAGAATATCAGAAAAGTATGTAACACCTATGTAAAAAAAATTAATTTTGACTACATAACTGATCTTTTGGACTATAAATATTCATTGTAAATATAAAAATATTTCATATATAATAGTATTTTTTTATTTAATTTTTAGACATTAAAAAAATTAATTTATTTATGACATAATGATGATGAAACGATTACCTCATTAATTGACAATTTTAATAAAATGAAAAGATAATGTAAAATCTAAGACTTACACTTTCCAAAAACCTATTGGATTAGTATATTTTGCACCCTTACCACCTTATCCTATAAATATATCAATGTGGGACCTTTTGAATCTGAGACTCATTTTAAAATAAAGTAACATTTCGTGGCATTCCAAGAGTGCCCCTCCTCCCTCTTATAAAAGGCCCACAACTCTACCTCTTTACGTACACTTCTAAAGCCATTATCTCATCCAAACTCCGCTCATTTTATCTCTCCAAATCCCCATATTTATCATAGAAGCCTTACCATAGGCAAAAATCTCTTTAAGAAACTCTTTTGGTTCAAACCAAGAGGAGTTACCCGATTTAAGGGTAATGTCTTATCTAATGGTCTTTTGTTTTACTTTGCTTCTCCAACCCCCTAAACTCTTTTTTATTCCATTATTTTATAAAAACACAAGTATATTCAATATACTATGATGTTGTTATGAGAAGGATTCGAACTACACTTGCACACACCTCCGTCTAATGGTTAAAGAACATACTGTTTCTGTGGATGGCAAATTTCTGCCTCACGAAACGATGATTGTTCAATCTTATTTTAACACATCTCATGGTGGACATTAATATTTCACTCTATTTATATATGATATATATTATGTTTACATTTTCCTTATTCTTTTTTATTTTTCATTTATGGCTTACCTTTATGGATTCCATTATGGGTAAACACGATTTCTTCATTTTAGGAAGTGCGGACTACCACCCCCTCAAAGTGATTTGATTCGTTAATGCAATATATGGGACATATTAAGGATGGAGTTAATGATATTATACTGGAATTATAATATACCTTTATATAATTATGATTCCATTCCATAAAATATGAAATAGAAATTAATGTAGCGTTCATGCGTATGTACGACTTACCATCTCCATGAACGGTGCATTTCCTTTCTTACCTCTAAATATTATGTAATATTTTAAATGCATGTATATACTGGATATATATGATATATATGATATATAGATAATGAATATAATTCTGAATATAATGGATATTTTACCACATAAACGACTTGTAATTATAAAGAGTTTATTATTTACTCAAGTACCAATGATCGAAAAAACGACCATTATTAACTTAAATAATAACATAGTGTTCATAAAATGGTAATAATTGATATAAAAGAAATAAAGAACATGAAAACGATTATTAAGAAAGTAGAAATTAACTCATGTTTATTATTCATGATGTTAATGAACGATCGAGTCATGTCCGAAATGAGGTAATGGACTTCGTATCAATCTCCTTTCATTGAGGCATATTTTTTTATAAACAACATTATTTTATATGGTGTATAAAACCATTAGACATTTATGTTTATTCAAAAGGAATCTTTTTTATACTAAACGTTTTACTAAATGACAAAAGGGAATGTTTTTGTTGTACGTATGCGACGACAATGACTTCTCCTCTGTCGTGACCACTATTTGAGTTTCAGCTTCCTCTATAAGCCATAACTTTTTTATTAATGAAATATAAATACCATGTTTTACTTTTCTTTTATTTTTATATTGATAATGGTTTTGATAATATTTTTATTATATCAATGTGTTTTTTATATATTGTCATTGAAATGTGGAAATGTTATATTTTCTTTATGCATGTTTTATGTGATACGATTAGGTTATGGTTCTTGGGAATTGTTTATGAAGATGGGAGGTTCTATGATAAACTAAGGGAGGGTGAGCCCGTGATAGCTCTCCAATGCATTGTGTAACATGAAGGGGTTAAACTATAAGGTTTTTCCGAAGAGATTTAGGGAATATACTGTGATGGGTATTCCAAACGTAACCATGAGGGGTACTCCCTATGTAAGAATGTTATAAATGCTTCAATTACCTTTATGTCTTATGATTTATATGATTTATTCATTATTTGATGAGGTATGTTAAAGTGCTTATGTTTTATGAGTAAAGTATGATTTCATTGATTCTTAGGTATACATGGACTAATGTTTTCATTCCGTATTTTTATATACCTTACTGAGCTTTTTATGCTAATCCCATGTTTTTGAAATGTTTTTCACAGGTCAAGGTAAAGTTACATGATATGATGATAATTTCAAGGAAGTGTCAAGAAAGAATCCCTGTTTTATTTAAAATATGTTCGGATTAATGGGAAAAAATGAATACTATCTTTTACGTAACCACTTTTTTTAAAAGTGGAATGTAATGCATGATTTATGATATAATTATCTAAAACTCTAAACCTGAAAAGATCCTCAACGTTTATTCTTGAAATAACTAAATATTAAGTAATATATAAGGCTAGGGCCTTATATTTGGTATCATAAGTCGGTTTAGATAACTTTAGGAGATAGAATTATATTAAATGATTATCCAAAATTATTTTTTTAATGGTCAAATTGAAATGATATAGAATTTGAATATTACCATGTTGCTTCATCTAATACATGTTTTTTTCAGAATGGTTTTCCATAGAGGAAAAAGGGAAGTAGTGCTAGGAAGGAATACATATGGAAATGACCTTCTGAATCAGCATCCTGAGATGGTTGGAATAGGAACTGAACAGTTTTTTGCAGTAATGGAACAGTTGACTCAAGCGATAAATGGTGGTGGTATCCATGCACGAGATCAGCCAGATCAACTATAGAGGAACATGCCAGTGGTGAAAAGTTCATGAGGCAACATCCCCCATCATTCTATAGGATCATCTGACCCTTTGGTAGCTGAAGGGTGGATTAAAGCACTGTAGAAGATTTTCAATGTCTTTGTGTGTTCAGACAATCAAATGGTTAGCCTTTCAATTTACTATCTAGAGGGTGAAGCAGATCAGTGGTGGTCGATGGTTAAAAATATCAGGGACGCTGATGAGATTGATGCTCTCGACTGGGATGAATTCAAAGGTATATTTCTTGAGAAGTATTTTTCTAAGGCTGTTCGACTTAGGATGGAAAAACAATTCTTGGAATTGAGGCAAGAGGATGACTTAGTGGATGCTTATGAAAAGAGGTTCAATCGATTGTCAAGGTATGCTCCAAATTTTATCTGAGACCTTGATAGTAAAATCAATCATTTTTACTCCAGCTTAAGTCCAAAATATCTAAGGGATTTAGATTCTCGTGACTTCAATTGTTATGAAAATCTTGTTTGATGTAATGAGAAGGTGGAAATGGAGTTTGTCGATGATCAAGTGTTCTATAACAACCAACAGATGAAGAGACTGAGGTGGTAGGAGAAAGGGAAGAATTCTTCAAAAAGGTCTGATGGTAAGAAAACTAAGTTTCCAGTTTGTGATAAATGTTGTAAAAGGCATCCTGGGGAATGTCTTTTGAATTCTAAAAAGTGATACCAATGTGGTAAGATGGGATATAAGGCTCGTGACTGCACTGAAAAAGATCAGGGTGATGGTAATACCAAATTTGATTTACAGTTATTGAAATGTTTCAAGTGCAATAAGATGGGTCATTATGAAAATGAGTGTCCGACAAAGAGCTCGAGTGATGAGAAGCAGTCAGTATACATGAACAATGGTGTGGTGAAATCATTTGAAATTACTTTAGAATATGTTGGGCCATCAAATGAAGTGGTATCAGGTAATTTGTTTGTTTTTTCATATTATGCAGTGTGTTGTTTGATTCAAGGTCTACACATTCCTTCATCTCTAAACACTTTTCTATTAAATTAGGAATTCCATCTCATGAAATGACTCTTGAACTTGTGGTAAAAACACCAGGGGAAATGTTGAGTAATTTTTTTTATAAGAGTCTTCATATCCTTATCCGTGGAAAGAACCTAATTTAACAACTTATTTTTTACCTCTAGTATAGTTTGATGTTATCTTGGTTATGGATTGGCTCTCTGTTTACCATACTAAGATTGATTGTAGAGATAAAGAAGCTTATTTTAAGAAAGACTTTGAGTTTGTGTACAAGAATTAACCCTTACGGTTGATAACATATCAAGAGGCTGAGAAACTTGTAAAAGATGGAAATGAATGTTACCTTGCACATATTGTTGAAAACAAAGGAACTATTCAGATTAATGATGTGCCAGTGGTAAATGAGTATCCTGATGTTTTTCCTAATGAGTTACCGGGAATAATACCAGATTGGGAAGTTGAATTTAATGCTGAATTAGTTCTTTATGATAAGTTAATTTCAAAACCCCCTTATCGAATGACTCAAATTGAAATTTTAGAGTTGAAGGAGCAATGTAAATATTTATTAGAGAAAGGTTTCATTTGACCTAGCACATCACCATGGGGTGCTCCTGTTTTATTTGTTAAAAAGAAAGATGGTTCAATGAGACTTTTCATTGATTATAGAGCCTTGAATAACATCACTATTAAGAACAAATATCCTTTTCCACATATTGATGATTTGTTTGATCAGCTTTAGGGAGCTTAGTATTTTTCAAATATTGACCTGAGATCAGGGTATAATCAGTTGAAGGTAAAGGAAGAAGGTATTCCGAAAACCTCATTTCGTACAAGATATGGGCATTATGAATTTGTAGTAATTCCTTTTGGGCTAACAAATGCACCTTCTATGTTCATGGACCTTATGAATAGAATTTTCCATGATTTCTTGGATAAGTTTGTGGTTGTTTTCATTGATTATATTTTGGTGTTTTCTAAAAGTAAAGAGGAGCATGAAAGGCATTTAAGGGTTATTTTGAAAACCTTAAAATAAAAGAAATTGTATGGGAAATTTAGAAAGTGTGAGTTCTGGTCACAATAAATTTCTTTCCCTGGTCATATTGTTCCTAAAGATGGAATAACTCTTGATCTTAAAAAAAAGGTTGTTGAAGAATTGCCAAGACCCACAAATGTAATTGAGATTCGTAGTTTTCTTGGTTTGTAAGGCTATTACTGAAGGTTAGTTAGAATTTTTTCACGGTTATCTAGTCCAATGAATAAGCTAACTCAGAAGGGTGTTAAGTTTATCTGGACAAAATAATGTGATGATTGTTTTCAGGAATTGAAAAGAAGATTGGTGAATGCTCCAGTTTTGGCACTACCTTCCAGGAATGGAGAGTTTGTTATCTACAATGATGCTTTATTGAAAGGACTTGGTTGCATCCTAATATAGAAAGATCAGGTAATTGCTTATGCTTCACGTCAGTTGAAAAATCATGAGGTAAATTAGCCTACACATGATTTGGAATTAGCTGCTATTGTTTTCACTTTAAAATTTTTGAGGCATCATTTGTATGGTGTAAAGTGTGAAATTTATACTGATCAAAAAAGTTTAAAGTATATATTCACTCTGAAAGAATTGAACATGAGACAGAGGAGATGGCTTGAATTAATCAAGGATTATGATTGTACAATTCATTACCATCTGGGAAAGTAAAATAATGTGGCTGATGCTTTGAGTCAAAAAATTAATGCTTCATTAACCATGTTACATTTGGAACATGATCCTTTGGTTAAGGATTTGATGAACATTGGCATAGAAGTTGTTGGTGCATGATTTTATTCTGTTTTGATTGAGGTATCAGTGAAATCTTAGCTATCATACATAATTAAGCAACCACAAAAGCAAGACAGTGAGTTGCAGAAATAGGTAGAGCTGGTTCAGAAGGGTAAGTTGCATGAATTCAACATTGATAATGATTGTGTTTTAAGATTTGGGAAGATATTGTGTGTGACTTTTGGTTCACAGTTGAAGAGAGAGTTGTTATGTGAATCTCATAGTTCTCCGTTTTCACTTCATCCAGGAAGTACTGAGACATATAGAGATCTTTAAGAGTAATACTGCTGGGATGGAATGAAAAGAGATATTGCTGATTTTACTGTGAAGTGTTTGACTTGTCAATAGGTTAAGGCAGAGCGGTATTTACCAAAGGGGATGCTTCAGCCATTACCAGTGCCAGAGTGGAAATGTGAGAATATATGAATGTTCTTTATTGTGGGATTGCTGAAGACACCTCGAGGTAATAATGAAATCTGAGTTATTGTTGATCGCTTGACTAAATCTGCTCATTTTCATTCTATAAGAGATACTTTTTTCCTAGATCAACTTTCTCGTTTGTATCTTAAAGAGATAGTCAGGTTACATGGATTTCCCCTCTCCATTGTATCTGATCGTGATCCCAGGTTTACTTCGAACTTTTGGAACGGACTTCAGAAGTTGTTGGGTACTGTATAAAATTTTTGTACAGCTTTTCATCCTCAATCAGATGGACAGTCAGAACGAAAAATTCAGTCTTCGGAGGATATTATACATGCTTGTTCGATGGATTATCAGGGAAGTTGGGACCAACAACTTTATTTGGTTGAGTTTTCTTATAATAACAGTTTTCATTCCAGTATACAGATGGCACCATTTGAGGCATTATATAGGAAGTGGTGTTGAACTCCATATTTATGTGAAGAAGTGGGTGAAAGGATGTTGATGGGAACAGAATTGGTAGATGAGTGGGCAGAAAAAGTTCATCTAATACAGAGACACATGAGAATAGCTCAGATTAGGCAGAAATGTTATGTAGACTACAAGAGGAAGGAACTCTCTTTTAAGGTAAGTGATCATGTTTTCCTCAATGTTTAACCATGGAAAAGTGTGATGCGATTTGGTAATAAAGGAATGTTGAGTCCAAGGTTCATTGGACCATATGAAATTCTAGAGAGAGTTGGATCAGTTTCATACCGAGTGGCTTTACCTCCGAGTTTATCTTAGGTACACAATGTTTTTCATGTTTCAATGTCAAGGAAGTACATGCCAGATCCATCTAATGTTTTGAGTCCCGAGGTAGTTCAGCTGGAAGAGAATATATCATATGAGGAACAACCGGTCCATATTCCTGACCATAGGGAGTATTTGTTATGGAATAAGGTGATTCGTCATGTAAAGGTTTTGTGGAAAAACCACATGATTGAAGAGGCAACATTGGAATCTGAAAATGCAATGAGGGATAAATACCCCCACTTATTCGATAAGTAAATAGATTGCGGTGACAAAATTTTCTAACAGGGGGAAGGATGTAACATCCCAAGTATGTAAAGAGTTGTGTATTCTCATATCTATGTCATTTTATGAATTAGATAGTGTTTTAAGAGGCTTAAAATGAGAATAAATCCTATCTTAAGCATAGAATTCTCTAATAATTTTTGAAAGATTGTTTTACCGCCTTTTGATGGTGAACCATTTTTAAATCTATATTTTGAAAATATTATAAGCTCTAATTTTCAAAATAAACTTATTCATTATAATTTGGATATTGAAATTTACTTTGGATAAATTTTTGGTATTCTTCTGACAATGTTCATTTTTTTAATGAACAGTGAAAAATACTACATTTTAATTCAAAAATTCATTTTCATCTAATTTAATTATATGGATAAATTATATTTTTAATTAGTTTTAATGTTTAAATAGAATATATTTTTACCATTTAATCCAATTTTCATAATTATAATTAATTTTACTTCGGAATTGGGCATAAACATGTGCCAAACTTTTCATAGATATTGTTTAAAAAAACCCGCTATTTGTTTTGACAACGGGAATTATTTTTAAAATAATTATTGAAATTACTATGATTGGAATTTGGAAAAATTGATTCCATATTTGGAATCAGAAGGTCCAAATTATGTAATTAAGTCTCTTTTTTTGGACGTTATGAATAGTAACGACGGTAATTATCTTTAATTATCGTGATTAATTAGTAATCAGGTAGTTAAGGATAATAAAATAATATCATAATAATAAAAAAATGACCCCAAAATGTGTCCAAATGCTACTGTTTGTGTCATTCCCGACCATGGTATGCCTCGTGCTAAACTTAGGGACCCCATGGAGTCACTTTTGGGTGATAGTGACACTTTATTATTTTATTTTTAACGAAAGGAGAATATCACAAAAGTATGTAACACCTAAGTAAAACAATTTTAATTTTGTCTACATAAGTGATATCTTGGACTATAAATAGTCATTATAAATCTAAAAATATTTCATACATCATAGTATTTTTTTTAATTTTTAGACATTAAATAAATTAATTTATTTATGACACCATGATGATGCAACGATTACCTCATTAATTAACAATTTAAATAAAATGAAACGATAATGTAAAATCTAAGACATAAACTATTCAAAAACATATTGTATGAGTATATTTAGAATTATTATCCCCTTATCCTAGAAATATATCAATGTGGGACCTTTTAAATTTTATACTCATTTTAAAATAAAGTACCATTTCTTGGATTTCCAACAGTGCTCCTCCTCACTCTTATAAAAGGCACCCACCTCTACCTCCTTACCCATGCTTATGATTCCATTGTCTTGGCCAAACTCTGATCATTGTATCTATCCAAATCCCTCTATTCATCATATAAGACTTACCGTAGGCAGAAATCTCTTCAAGAAACCCCTTCGGTTCAAACCAAGAGGAGTTACCCGATTTAGAGGTAATGTCTTCTCTAATGTTCTTTTGTTTTATTTTGCTTCTCCAGCCCCCTAAACTCTTTTTATTACATTCTTTTGTAACAAAAATAGTATCTTAAATATACTAGGATATTGTTATGAGATGGATTCGAGCTACACATACACACACCTCTATCTAATGGTTAAAGAACATACTGTTTCTGTGGATGGAGAATTTCAACCTCACGAAACGATGATTGTTCAATATTATTTTAACACCTTTCATGGTGGACATTAAGATGTCACTATATTTATATATGATATATATTATGTTTATTATTTCCTTATTTTTCTATATTTTTCATTTATGGCATACCTTTATGGTTTCCATTTTGGGTTAATGTGATATCTTTATTTTAGGAATTGCGGACTACCGCCCCCTCAAAGTGATTTGAATCGTTAATTCCATATGTGGGACGTATAAAAGATGGAGTTAATTATATTATATATTATGTTATATTGTAATTATAATATACCTTTATATCATTACGATTCCATTCCATAAAATATGAAATTGAAATGAAAGTATCATCTATGCGTACATACGACTTATCGTCTCCATGAACGGTGCATTTCCTTTCTTACCTCTAAATGTTATGTAATATTATAAATGCATGTATATAATGGATATATATCATATATATGATATTTACATAATTAATATAATTTTGTATATAATGGATATTTTACCACATGAACAAATTTAATTATAAAGAGTTTTTTTTACTCAAGTACCAATGATCTACAAAACGACCATTATTAACTTAAATAATTACATAGTGTTCATAACATGGTAATAAGTGATATAAAATAAATAATTAACTTGAAAATTTTTCTTAAGAAAGTATAAATTAACTCATGTTTATTATTCAGGAGGTTAAAGAACGATCGATTCAAGTCGGACATGGGGTAAGGTACTTCGTCTCAATCTCCTTTCATTGAGGCATATTTTGTTTTATACACAACTTTCTCTTATACATTATATAAAACCCTTTGAATTTTAAGTTTATTAAAAAGGAATATATTTTATACGAAGCATTTTACTAAATGAAAAAAGGGAATGTTTTTGTCATATGTATGGGGCGACAACGACTTCTCCTCCACCATGACCATTATTTGAGTTTCAGATTCCTCTACAAGCCATAATGTTTTTTAATGAAAAATAAATACAATGTTTTAATTTTCTTTTATTTTGGAATTGAAAATATTTTTGATAATGTTTTTATTATATAAATGTGTTTTCGATATCTTGTGATTGAAATGTGGAAATATTATATTTCCATTATGCATGTTTTATGTGATAGGATTATGTTATGGTTCTTGGGCATTGTTTATGAAGACGGGTGGTTTTGTGATAAACTATGGGTGGGTGAGCCCGTGATAGCTCTCCAATACATTGGGTAATGTGAAGGGGTTAAAATCTAAGTTTTCTCCGAAGATATTTAGGGAATATATTGTGATGGGTATTCCAAACGTATCCATGAGGGTTACTCCCTACATATGAATGTTATTAATGCCTCAAGTTGCCTTTATGTCTTATGATTTCTATGATTTATTCATGATTTGATGAGGTATGTTAAAGTGATTATGTTTTATGAGTAAAGTATGATTTCATTGATTCTTATGTATACATGGACTAATGTTCTCATTCCGTATTTTTATATACCTTACTGAGCTTTTTATTCTCCTCTCTAGTTTTTGAAATATTTTTCACAGGTCAAGGGAAAGGTACATGATATGATGATAACGTCAAGGAAGTGTTAAGAAAGAATCCATGTTTTATTTTAAATATGTTTCTGTTAATGGGAGAAAATTAATACTCTCTTTTTTGTAACCACTTTGTATAAATGTGTAATGTAATGCATGATTTATGATCTAATTCTCTAAAACTCTAAACTTGAAAAAATTCCTCAACGTGTATTCTTGAAATAACTCAAGATTAAGTATTCTTTAAGGCTGGGGCCTTATAGAGTTCATGTATATAACGTTCCTAAACATGGAATTGTGGATTTAAATTATATTATACTAGTAAGAAAATAATTTCCTCCTCTTGAATATATCAATGGTGTCAGGATATTTTTATGGAATTATAATTTAACATGAAGTTTATTAAGGAAATCCTAAAAATTAAAAATTTCTTGGTTTATTTTCTTGATAAGGACACACATTTCTTGTTTGATGAAAAATGAATGAAATATTTTAGTATTTTGAAGGCTAAAATCAATTATTCACCAATCATCACTCCATGTGATTAAAATATTTTTTTTTAAATCATGTGTGATTATAATGACATGGCTATTAAAGAATCTCTAGGAAAGTGGAAGGATAAAAGGATACATGTAGTTTGTGACACTAAAATGTTGATTAATGATTATCAATGGAACTAAAAGAATACTGAGAAGGAATTTTTGGATGTTTTTTTAAATTTAGAAAAGGTTTACCAAAAAATAATAGGTTAAAAGGACATTTCCTTTATAGACCATTTTTATTAAAATAGCAGTTATTTAAAAAAATTTAAAATATAGAATCATTATGTGATTATTTTGATTTAGTATTTTGATTATGAAATATGGGATAAGAAAAAATATGATAATATTATGATTGTTCACTTGGATAGGCTATCTAGTACCCAAAATAATGACCCAAGGGAGATTAATTCATCATTTATTGATGAAAAACTCCCTAATATCTCTATTATGAAATTTTGTTGGTGTACAAAATTTTCTAATTTTCTAGAAGTAGGATCCATTACCAATTATTTCTCACTAAATTAAAGGAATTAAAACTCATTTTTCTCTTAACTATAATCTATGGGATGATCCTTTTCTCTTTAGTGGATGTGATGATGACATTTTGGATGAGGAGTGTGTCTGAGGAAGGGTTGTTTCTTATTATAAATATTTTTTCATTCACTACCTTGGTGTGGTCATCTTGGAAGAAAGTAGACTTATCAAAAAGTTAATTGAGATGTATTTTATTGACCAACACTGTTAAATGATCCAATATGTTTTTTTGGATATGATTAGTGTTAGATTATCAAAAAACAATTAAGTAGGAGCTACCAAATAAAGGTATTTTGGAAATAGATAATTTTGATTTCTAGGGTTCAGAATTTATGTGACCATTTTTATAATCTCATGGAAACAATTATATTTTTGTGGGTTTTTATTATGATTCTATGTTATTAAAAGTTGTGTAGATTCCCAATAATAAATATTGTAGTGTGATTAAATCTATTAAAAAATATCTTTTTATGATTGGGATTTTTTGAAATAACTTATCCTAGTTAATTGAACTAATATTTTGAATTTCAAATTCGTTTTTTTAAATTATGGTTGTGATCCTAGAATTATAACTTTGTATCATTCACAACCTAGTGGACTTGATGAAATTTTAAACAAGGATCTTAATCAAATTTTAGAGAAAAAACTCTCTAACTCAAGGAAGGATTTATTTTTGAAACTAATTGATGAATCATGGGATTATAGAATTTATTTTAAAACACTAATAAATGTCTCTAAAAGAGTTTCTAACTTAAATGTTATGTCATTTACATGTGGTGTTATAAAATAAGTCATATTTGGTCATGAAGGAACTTTCTATTGATTTTAATATTAAATGAGATGGAAGACTATCACGAGCTTAGTGAGATTGATGGAATTAAGAGATAATACTATGATAATTAATGGATTTATAAATATAGGGTTAATGATTATCATGATTACATCATCAAAATTAATTATTCTAAGGTTGGAAAAGGGTATTAATTTTCAAATCCAAAGAAATTATTTTTCTTATGATGATTAAATACATATTTTCTAAACCATTCACTATTTTTAGTGTCATTATCATTGGGGCTATTGGGATTATGTGAAATGAAAAATGACATATATATTTAATTTTAAAATGATTAAAATCTACATTTAAGGGAGGTAAAGTGTCTTGTATTCTATTTTTGACATGGAAAATTGAGTCCTCAAAGAATTATAACTAAATAATTAGATTGAATATTTCACAATAGTCAACCCATTATAATTATTGTGTGTTTCTAATTTGTTCTATTAATATTAAAAATTTGTTTTTATATTTATATTAATAATTTTTTCATATTTTTATTTAATTATATATCTCCCTCACTTTTCATAAATATGGTTGATGTTGTGGAGATAATATAAAATTATATTTCTAGAAGTTCTCAAGTCACATAGATGCTATATTCTAGATAATTATTGGATAAAATCCCCTAAACTCTAAATATAATTGAATTTATATTAGGGATTTAATCATTTAAATGTTATAATTATCTATTTATCTTATTGTATATAAAAATTTAATAACCATGGGGGTTTCACTCATGTTAATAGGGATGTATTTTGGAATGCATTATCAAGATAAATCTCCATAAATAATTAGAGGTCTTATTCAAATTTCATAATTTTTAGTCCGCTTATTTTTATTTCAGATGGTACTATGTATTTTTTATTTTTATTTTAAGGTTATATTTAAATTTAACTTTAATGTTTTTCTTTATACAACTACATGTATTAATGCATGGGGTATTAACCCACAATTTCTATTGTCATCACTATTTTATATTCCACTTCTTAGATCGATTTTAAAATTCATGTGTCTTTGAAAGAGGGTAAAAGTGAATGGGCATTTTAAATTACATTTTAACGACACATTAGAAATTGTTGTATCATTATCTTTGAACTATCTTGTAAAATTTAAACATACTCTGGAACCAAGTTTTTAAAATAATTTATAAAATAACATAACATTTGTCTCTCCGCACTATGATATTCAATAATGCATTAATTATTAGGTTTTAAATGTTAGAGTGGGGTATTAATTTTTTTTTGAGTTTTATTGATTATTGTATAAATAAGTAAAGCCATAAACATTTTCATAACTGGTTATTTTAATGATTTTATTATTATCATCAATGTCTAAATATTTTTCTTAATATTTAATGTTGTGATTCCACTTTAGTGATGTTAATTTCTATTAATCTGTGTATTTAATTAATAACATAATTTTATTGAACTATTATAAGAACAAACTTTCAATTAATTTTGAGATAATTTTCTACAACTATCATTGGATTTATGGGTTTTTGTTTAAAATAAACTCATATGTTATACATCTATATAGGATACAAAATTAGAATCCAATTCTAGGACGAAGCTATTTTTTTATTTTAAACTTATTGATGGTTTAATTAATGATTCTTTTTAATTATTATTCTCACCCCTGAACTCAATTGTGTATATTTAATATCTAGAAAATTATGTGTGTTTCTTCACCATGAGGAAAGGATAAATTTGGAAATTATAGTAGGATTCAAATTGAATTGAGTTTTAATTCATTTAAATTTACTTAATTTTGATCATTATGGTAATAAATAAACCATTATTATACTCTGGCTATGTAAATTCTGATCGGAAATAATATTTTTATCTTGAGATGGTCTATAGGGAAAAATACATTTGAAAACTAATTCTTAATGATGTTTTAGTTTTTTAACTTTTGATATTTATTCTTTTATACTAATTTTGTTGAATTGAAGACTTGACTACAATAAATATGATATTATTGTTGGAATTTGATATGGATTTACTATTTTTATATGGTTTCCACATCATTTTCAAGGCTTTATATAATTATTTGGAGCCTAAACGAGCATTCAATTATAAATAATCTATTATTAATTATTATTTTTCAAAATTATAATTCATTTAATATTTTTATCAAAATGCTGATTATTTTTTGTATTTTTGATATAATATTATTTGATATAAATTTTCAATTAATATTATCAACATTTTCTTTGTGGATTTTGATGCACATTTCATTAAAAAATTTCATAAAATGTTATTAGTTGTTCAAAGTTGGAATAAAAATATTCTAGTAACCATGTTTTTATTTTTTGTAAATAATTTTATTGGATAAATTGATAATCATAATTTTTAAAGTTATTAATGCTTGAAATGTTAATTAAGTTAATATTTTTAATCATGAAATCAGATTTTAGTCATTATAGTTGGTTTAATATATTTAATTTTGTTTGTGGACCAACATGTGTGATGTCTAAAAATAATCCCTAAAAGAGAAACATATATAATATAGATATTATACTCAATATAAATGTAGACTTTGTAAAAAAAATTCCTAATTGGTCCTGATAAAATTATCTTATTCATCCTCCAAGTGAATTTTACACATAATTTAACAATATCAATAATTTATATCTATAAGATAATTGAAATTAATTATGTATTTGAATTGCAAAAAACATTCACATAATGGGTTTGTATTAATATGAATTCTCCAAATCATCACAAAATATTATTTTATCCTCAAAATATAATTTTTGGCATCATAAGAAAAATTAGTGTCCCATAATTAATGTGATCGTACTCCAACAACCATATCACTTAATTATATGAGAATAAAAAATATTCAACAATGTTCCATTATATGGCTATGATTTCATATATAGGGGTCAAAATGTGAGATTGGGATCTATCGATCATTCCCATTCTTGATGATCTGATGATAAATTTGAAACATCTCAGGATTCCATTAGAATAAAATAAAATTTTCATGCCTTGAAGAATATGAGTAGTTACCATCTTCTTCACCATTTTTAATAAAAAATAATTGTCAAATAAAACATCACCAATGGAAATAAATATCAATAAATCATGAAAAATATTAATTAGGGATAAGATCTAGTTAAAACTGACTAAAATGATTCATGCTGAGATTATATTTACTCAATGCTATAAACTAGAGATACCCTTGATGAATATGTTGTACATTGGAGTTGTATTCACTATTTTAATCAATGTACGGATCTTAATAAGAGGTTGATATTGAGATGGTTTAGATATTGAGGATTGCATAATGATTCATACTAATAATTCTAATGCCAAACAAGATGATCATTTCAATATGAAATTAATCCTCTTAATATAATTCCATTCCCATAATTTTTTATGAATTGAAATAGTTGATAAATGATTTTTTATTCCTAAATTCATCATTTGACGGTTGATTGATATATATCTGATGAACCTCAATGAATGTATTACAATTCATGAAAGATTGAAGATAAAATCCATACTCTACAAAAAGGTTGATGATGCATCACTATTGAATCCATTATTGATATATATATGAATATGAATAATTCCATATGACATTAATCTTATGTTGATGAAAACGAATAGATCTAATTTTGTATTGTTTGACTGTAGGTTTAGAGGATGCCTTATAGTAGTTGAGTACACCAGTTTTGATGTTGATGTTGAGTGCTCATGAATTGTTCTATGGTTTTATTGAGTGATACTAAATGTGTCAATTTGGGGATATAAGAGTCTACCTTCAAGGAAAGTAAAGGATGAAGATCATTATACACATGATGTTTGATAGAATCACTTAGAGAAGTCAAATGATTAATCCAAGATGTATGGAATTATGTAATTCTATGTTCATGGTAGTGAATGTAGATGGTGATATTGAACCAATTTTGATGTAATTAATGATCATAGAGATATGTTTTTCATTACATGGTTGAAGTGGATGAAGTCCCCATTTTTGGATAATTTTTTAGATGACATGATGACGAAGCTTATTCCCACTATTACATGAGTAAAGGACTCAGATGATAGTTTAGATGCAGATATCATGTTATTAAATCATATATCATCATTAATTTATTAAATTAAGGTGGAAAACTAATGACTATGAAAATATATGGAATTTATAATTGGAAATGTGAATAAAACATGATCCGAGTCACATACAAGCTATTAAATGTGGATATATATTAATGGAATCCATGAAAAGATAGTTGAATTTTAAGAACACAAGAGTTAGATTATTATTTTATAATATTCGAGCTTATTTAACATGGAGGTGACTAGAGGATTGTATGAGGTTGATAATCAATTGAAGATTGGGATATGTTAGAGCATGTAATTTTTTAATGAACACAATTAAATGATAATATATGAATTAGGAAATAATGATTGAATATTATTAGGTAAGTGTGAAAGATAAAATCAACCCATCAAAGAAGGAAGGATTAAAATTTAGAGTGGAAACATCTATGATAATTAGAGATTTTATAAGTTAGTGTTTCATAGAGGAGAAGATACATTTCTTATATAGTCCAATTCTTAATAGAGCTTAGCAGGAGAATTTTTCATTACATAACCTTTATATATTTTTCCTATATTATAAAATATCACAAATTAATATAATATTACTAAAAAATATTATTTTATACTAAGAAATTGTTAGATACGAATATACTATTTTGGATGATTATATATTCATCCTTTTTTGAATATTTCAAAATTAATTTAAAAATTTTCATTAAAAATTTATATAATTAATTGAAAAGGTACTATACATGTCATTAGATAAAATGTAGCATATAAGAAATGATTGAGTGATAAATTTTGGGGTTACATCACACTGATATTTTTAATAATTATATTTAGTTGTTGATGAACCACTATAATTATCCTAAAATAGCTATATCATGGGTGAGTTAGTAGGAGGATTATATTTTAAATGTTTTATGGTCTAAATAAACCATTGAATAAATGATGAATAATCTTTGTCTAGATAATCAAGTTTTTCCCATAGTTTCCTTGATTTTTTCTTCTACTCGTCATTTTGGTATCAGTCATCCTACACTGCTAATCTCTATGATCATTATCGTTTGACACTTTTTTTTATGAATCTTAGTAGTAATTTTCATATGTTTTAAATAATTAAAATCATCATATATAGAAGAAATGAATGTTTAATTCATAATAACTAAAAATATAACATTTTATTATATTTAATTCATACTCACTACTTGTATAAATGTGAGTATGTCATAAAACACATAGAGACAGAAAATTAATTGCACAATATACGATTTAAAAAATTAAAAATTGAAGATAATGCATAAGAACACGATTCTTCTTTTGAGGCATGGGTCCTTTTTTTTTCTAGTTGTTTTTTGAGAAAACATGGAAAATAAGGTTAGTACTAGCTGAAAAACTATTACATGACATGGAATAGGGTTTCACACCATGAAATTCTAATTAAACTACATGTAATTTATGGACTTGTGATGGTCATACATGGAGTGTAGGGGTGTCAGAATGGAAGATAGGATTTTTCAAGTACACACTATGTACTTAATATTATATTCCATGCACGCATATAAACATGACCTTTTTATGATGTTGAAATGAAGTCGGAAGAAGATAGAAAAATCAACCATATATAGAAATTGTATATTTAAGAACATCCTATGTATTGTTTTCATTAAAACGGGCACTAGTCTCATTTTTATTAAAATGGGTAGTAGGGGTCACTTGGTTCAGAAATAGTAGCGTCTAAGTATCGTTTTGGAATTTTATTCATCATATGAACTCCAATTCAAACGTAAGACCCTTGTTATTGAATATTAAATTTACCATATTCCTTGTGGGATGCCGTTGGGCATTCCCTTACCTTGATTATGCGAGCGAGGTTGGGTGAGAGGCCACTACTCCATGGGATATTTTAGCTAAGGGTTCCAAAATGGTTATAATTGTTTCATATTATATTAAACTACATGTTTAAAGGATTTAATCATGATTAGGCTTGTTAGAGTCATTTAAGACCTCCATGATTCCATGTTATGGCTTATAACTAGTTCAATTCAATCTCTTTAAATTGAATTATTTATCTACAAGTGTTTTAATGTGATTATATATATGTAATGCTTGATATTACATATGTTGGGACCCTTGGGGCTGTGATGGGTGTGGCCTGAGGTTGGGATGGCATGGACATTAGAATTGAGTGATGACTGTCATAGGTTGGGCTTTGATCGGGTTTTATTTGGTAGTTTTAACCATGGGATTGGGTGTTGTGGACATTGGTTTTAGGAACTGTGACTACTGTGTTGGGCATGTACCATGATAATTGGATGAAATGGCCATCATATTTGAATAAAATGGTTGCAGGTCCATGAGGTTCCAGAGATGGTGTGGCTTAGGATCATTATTTAGTGATTGTCGCTCACCCGTGATGGCCAAAGCGCTGCTTGAGTCGTGTGCACATAGGTAGACTCTGTAATGAGGTGGTTTTGACTACTTGTGTGGGTAGAGTCCCCTAATATCTTTTGTTTATTTATTTGTGGTTTGGGTGTTCTATTCACATAAATCCATGTGGAAGGTGAGGAGCCTTCGATTGATAGCGATTGGGCTATTGGGTTGGGTGCTGAGGATTTCTTTGATTGAGGCTGTGGGCCAAGATATTTATTTGAGGACAAACATTGTTGTTCCTATGGTTTTCGTGCCGTGGAACGACATGATATTTCAAGTATGGGTCCATGGGACCTGTAAACTATTGTTTGGGAACACCTTAGAGATGTCAGTACTTTGAGACACGAGGTTTTGGGAGGTGCATGGTGTCAGGCCACATTATTGAGGTTGAACCTGACGGTTCACCGGGACATTGTGAATATAGGAGTACCTTGGTCCATGGGCCATGGAATCTCTTTTCTTCTGAGATTTTGGAAATGCTCGAAGAAGGTGATACTCTCTAGTGGCTACTGGGCACCAGTGGAGGTTGTGTTTATTAATTGAATCACACTGTTTAGCTTACATAGAGATACCTGTCTTCTTAAACACTTATTCATAGCATTAAACATTGTGTGTTATCCTACTGAGATTCATATCACACAATACACAATCCCTTTGGGATGCGTGTAGAATTTATGGATTTACATAAAGGTAAAGGATCAACATTAGGAGTTGCGTTGTAGTACTATTTGGCATAGAGATTTGTATGGACCTTGTTGTTATGCCTAGTATGAGTTTTATTTTTTTAGATTTATTTTCTATATTATCATGATTATTTATTGTTAGAAATAGTGGTTATCCATGGGAACCCTTTTTGTATCGACATGGATGGCCTTCTATAGATGCCTGCCTTGTTTTTTTAGTAGTGGTTACAAGTGGTGTTTATCATTATGTTCAATTTACTTTCTAATACAGTTGTTTCTATATCAATTCCGATATTTATATGATATTTTTGTGCTTATGATTTGTAATTATGGTTCATGTTTGTAGATTCATTTATTAACATTTCATGTATTTAGATTATACTTAGACAAATAATTTTTCTTTTCCCTATAGGGTAGTTCCCACCAATATACCTATTTACACCCTCACTGCTAGTCGGCAGCCATTGGTGTTCCGGGAGGTGCACCTAAAGCTAGTAGCACCCAACCCGTTATCACTGTTCTAATCTGATAAGTGTTGAATGGTATCATAGGAGTTTCTTTTACTACTTCTCTTGGTATTACTATGTGTGGTTATGGTAGACTTGAGATAGGTTTTTTTTTGAACTAGATTTCGAACTCATGCTTGGGTTCCTATAGCCCCATATACAAGGGATGGATTGAGTTACCTTGCGTGGGTTATGCTCTTCTTCTGTTGATCAAATTTCAGTTTACATGGTTTCAAACTTGGTGGCTCACTTGGTTTGTGATGATTACTGGTTATGATATGTGACCCTTGACTTGGTGTGGTATGGGAGAATTGGACCTTGGCTCGGTAAGGCAAGGCGTTTCTTGGATTTTGATATACACATTTTTAGGGAATTTCAATTTAATATACGCATGTATGCTTTGTGAAAAGATAATAACCTGTGATATATTTTGATTTCCATGTGAAAAGGTGAAACGCTTCATATAATTTCTTGTTTTATGTAATGTGATATTCCATGCTTTAAATTTATGTAAACTTGCATGTGACATGTGAATGGGGCTGGCTCTTTAGAAGTAGAGAAGTACCATGGTCGAGGTGATTCTGATTACTAGGATTGGGAAAATAGGTAATTGGATTGAGGCAAAGATGTTTGTAAGGATGGGCATGACCCAGGGGTATTGTGATACTTGGATATTTTGGGGGTGAGTAAGAGACCATGAGGCCAAGATGTCATGGGTATGGTTGTGTTGGGGGAGAGTAAGGGTAGTTATTATACACCACCTCTTTATTGATTTCTTTATCTGCACTATATATATATATAGTTATATATGTGGGTTTTTGGACCATTTATGTTATTCAATGGGTTCCTCTTAGACGGACCAAATGGAGCGTTAGGTAGGTGATGGTATAGTGTCGTAGGAGCATGATTAGGTTTAAACCTCTGAGGGTGAGACAGAGCATGAGCCTTAGGTATAGGCCCAGGGAAAGGATTAGTTTCATGATATAGTGTAGGTAGGGAAACTTCTGAATTCAAAAATGTTTAGGTCATGTCTCAATGGGCAGCTCTGATCTAGCATAGTACTTTTCTTGCAGGGGATTGATAGAGGTGCTCAATAAATATATACCTCTATGAATTAGATTACTCTAGAGTTCCAATCATAGCACCTACCTTTTCTTACGGTGAGGGTGGTCTATAGGTGGTTGATAATTGGATAGATTCCATGGAGATTATCTTCAAGCAGATCGAGATGCCTCCAGGGTAGAGGGTCATGTTGGCGACATATATGTTAAGGGGACCGGTGAAGCGCTAGTGGGATGTGTAGGTTTAAGCTCATAGACATGAGGGATTGGCCTGAAAGGACATTAATGAAAAATTATTTTATAACTTCTTCCTAGAGATTATATGTTTAGAGAGATCACAAGAGTTCTTGAGCCTTCAGCAGGGTGACATGTCTGTCATGGACTATGAAACTACTTTCACTGAGCTGTCTCACTTTTCCCCAGGTATGGTATGCAATGACACCTCAATAGTGAGTTAATTTGAATATGGAATACGAAATTCCATATTGGTGCAGGTAAACAACTCTAGGATGTCCTTGTTCTTAAATTTGGTGAATCTGGCACTCCTAGCTAAGGGAACCCAGAAAGACAAGTCTCTCTCGGGTCAGGTGATGATTTCAGGTGATGGTTCAGATAATAGGAAATGGGGTTAGGATGAGTTCTATTAGGGTGGTCAGGCTAAGGACCCAGATATACCATGACTTGGGCGTTCAACAGTGGTTTTAATTTAGTGTGGTAAACTAGGGAATATTCTAACTCACGGCGATAGTCCACCAAGGAGTGCGGGAATGGTGAGAGTTTGGTCATCTCAAGAGGTTCTACATACATCCTTCTTAGAAATATGACAAATAGGGGTGAGGGGATACAATGGAGTCTGGGGTCGGATTAGGATTGATACCAAGAGAGGGTAAATGAGGTTCAACTACATGTAGAGGACGTGGAAGAGGCATTGGGTCCCAGCCATGGGGATAGTGGATAGTGACTGGTGGAGCACCACAAGAAGGTTAGGCTTCAGGAAACCATGTGTCATTCTAGGTGCACTCCATGGATCTTTTAGTGGATGAGTAGGCTGGTGAGATAATGTTGGTCAGATGTAGACTATAGGTGTGTCCGTGATTTCCTTTTTCTTTTCTTTGGAATGGCCTTTTGAGGCATGTCCATTTTGATTGTACGAGGTGAAGATGATTTATATGGACTGACCATACACTGGTCAGTGGGTTGACACCATCTCAGGTGCATGATTATATATATATATATATATATATATATATATATATATATATGAGGTTCTTGGCATTAGGAGCATCATTGGATGCAGGTTAATTGAGGTGATGAGGCATCAGGGAATCAAGGATTCAATTATGATTGATGTGTAAGGCACCGAGTTGTTTTGAACATCCATGGGATGTAGGACCTACTAATTCGACGGGTTCCATGTGATCGAGGAGGGAAATTATATGGTATGGGATATGAATGGGTTTCAGATGCGACATGGGGGCACCTGATGAGATGCAAGGGTGATGATGTGTCACGGGAGGACCATGAGTCTCAAAATAGGTCATTGGTCCTTGATTGATTTTTGATTTGGGATAGAGTTGTTTTGAGTGTTTCTTCCCTACCCTTGGAAGGTAAATTCAAGGACACATTTCTTTAATGGGGTATGTTTGTAATAATCCTATTCTTTCTTTAAGGTACACGTACTTTTTTCAGGTTGTTTTTGAGAAAATGGGGAAAACAAGGTTAGTATTGGCTACAATACTGTTACATGAAGCAACTTAGGGTTAAACTCCATGTAATCCTAAGTACACTCCATGTAATGTCAGTCCATGTGATGGATAGACATGGTGTGTAGGGGTGTCAGCAAGGAAGATAGAAATTTTCAAGTACACATTATGTACTTATCAATACATGCGTGTAATCATGTTGACATGACCTTTTTAGGACGTGGAAAGGAAGTTAGTGGAAGATGGGAAAATCAACCATATACATGGTGTGTATTTTTAATTACATGCTGTGTATTTTATTTTATTTTTCTTCATTAAAACATACATTAGACTTGTTTTTGTTAAAATGGGAATTAGGGGTCGCCAGGTTCATGAACAACAGTGCCTGAGTATAGTTTTAGCTCCTGATTCATCATCCGAACTCCGATTCAAATGTGGTCAGATGCATTGGAACCTAATCAGTAAGCTCTATATTCCTCATGATCCATTAATTTTGATTTAATATCTAAACCTAGTTATGGATGCTTGAGATTTTATGCTCATTTTGTATATTTACTCTATTCAAGGATGAATTAGAGGAAGATGCTAGATGAGGATCATCGTACAACTATATGGAAGGTGGTTTATACATTGTTTTTAGTTTTTAGGAAATTTGGGGGATGTTTATTTTTAGATAAATGCTAGGTATTGAGAAATACCCTTGTTATTTAATAAAAAACTGGCTGTGTAAATTGTGGGATTCTATTGGGAATTCCCTTACCTTGATTTTGTGAGCGAGGTCAGGTTAGAGGTTGTCACTTCATAAGATATTTTGGATGGGTGTTCCAAGATGGTTATAATTGTTTCGAATTGTTTTGAACTATGAGTTTAAATTTTTTAATCATGATTAGTCTTGTTAGAGGTATTCAATACCTTAGTGCTTCCATGTTATAGGTGATAATTAATTCTATTCAATCTGGTAAAATTAAATTAATTGTTTATAAGTGTTTTAATGCGATTATATATATGTAATTATTGATATTACCTATGATATGACCCTTGGGGTTATGATGGGAAGGGCCTGAGGTTGGGATGGCATGGCCATCAGAATTGTGTGATGCTGATCACAAGTTGGGTGTGTCATGGGTTTTCTTGGGTGGTTGTGACCATGGGATTGGGTGTCATGGATATCAATTTGAGGCAGTGTGATGGTCAGGCTGGGAGTGGCCCATGATACTTGGATGGAATGACCATCACATTTGAGCGACATGGTCACAAGGGAATGAGGTTCCAAGTATGGGGTGGCTTAGGTTCTTTATTTTGTGATTTCCTCTCACTCGTGATGGATAAAGAACCTCTTGAGTCGTTTGCACATAGGTAGACTCCGTGATGAGGTGATTTTGACCATTCATATGGGTAGAGGCCCCCCAATAGTTTTGGTTCAAGTATTTTTGATTTAGGGGTGCCTACCACAAAAATCAATGTGGAAGGTGAGGTGCCTTCGGTTGATAGCGACAAGGCTATCTGGTTGGGGGATGAGACTTGTTGTGATTGAGGTTATGTGCCTATGTAACGACCCAAAATTTTATGAATAAAATTCCCTTTATTTTATTATCATATGGATATAGAAAATACATTAACTTTTTATTATTATTATTGTGTTTAAATGAACGTTAAATATCATTAACGTTGATAATATAACCGTTGAACAGTGGTCCCATGACCATTATAAGTTTAAGATTTTTAAAAAGAATCCTTTATATATAGAAAAAGGAGAGGATGGCATCATCAAGTAGACCCAACCCATATAAATCTCATTTGTCAAAGCTCGGAAAGGAGGTAGCATCACTGGGATTTACTCTTGAATAATCCCAAGTTGAGCATCTACATTTTAAGCTTGAATGGAATATACTATGGTATAAGTTGAAGTTAATAGATACTACCACTCATGCAATGTTATCCGAGACACCCCAAGAGTATGTCACCATCAGAAACCTTACCCTTAGGTATTATGTGGGTGTTATAAGGTGTTATATAATAAGGTATTAGATATTTTTTCATGATCCCTTTTATAAATAAAATTTTTATTCCATCAATTCCTTTATGAGAATAGTTTTCATAAAAATATAATGAATTATATAAATTGACGTATCGAGTAAAATAGTACTTTTTAGAAATATACAAATTATTATATTAAACTATGTTTTTATTAATAATGGAATTACAATAATGTTTTAAGAACACTCTTTTTAATTATTTGAAAGTAGTTCTTATAATTTAGAATGGATAGATTGTAATTGTTTTACAATCATTATATTAATGTCTATTAGATGTTATTTTTATGAGGTATTATTTATCCTCTCTCATTTGTACCCTTACCTAAGAAGTTATTATGCCAAAATATCGTAAGGGATTTAACTCTTCTCATTTCCATTTAAGCTACACTATTTTAAATTATAATTCTTAAGTTTCATATTTATATATTATTTAACGATGTTCCAAAACCACCAAAATTTCCATTTTATGTATATATTATGAAATATTCCTTTCAATCTCATCAATCCCCCCTATGATCCTTTAATCACAATAGTTACTTTGCCGAAATTCTATAAGGGATCTTCCACAGTCATATCTCATCAAACATTATTTTCATGTTATGTATTTGAAATTATTTTATTACTACATTGGGATATGTTATTATATGTAATACATAATTTCTATTTGATTATAAATGATGAGATCCCTATTCACTCTCATTTATTTCTCTTATGAACCGTTATATATACTCATTACCATGCCGAATTTTCATAAGGGAGTCCTTCCTTTATCATTTTATCCAATTTTATTTATGTTTCAATTCCCTTTTAATTTCAATAAAAAATTTTGGGGTATGATTTATCACCTCCCCCATACTACCCTACTTACATTTTAATGATGAGATACCACTTTCTCACTCATTAATGGCTTCTGTGTATGCTCGTTACCATGCTGAAATTCCGTATGCGATTTATCTCTTCTTATTTCCATTCAAGTATTTCTCCAATATTATGCATCTAAATTCCATTTACTATGTTGGGATATTATGTTCCATTATCCCCTTACTATCTATTTCATGTATAAATTATTATATACCCCTTTATTTCTCACCTTCCAAACTTATTAATTTCCATATGATGACGTTATACTGCGGAAATTGCACCACGATTTTTCCAAGTCAAAATCATCATGTAGTGAATACCATACCCATTTCTCTATCAAGGGTATTCACCTTTAAAAACATATACTTTTTTAATGGTACATACATTTATTTATTCTACATTCTTTAATCCTATAATAACTTATTATGCTTAATGATTCCATGTTATATGATCCATGTGGCACACTTATGAATGAAATGAAATTTTTGTGAAGGGTGCACCTAGATAGCACTCCAATGCATTAGGTAATGTTTAGTATCATGATAATTTATGTGAAATGGGGGTTTATTAATTCTAATGCAAGTTCAACGAGGTTTTACTCATGCTAATTCATGTTCAATGAGGGTTTACTCATGCTAATTCAAGCGCAATGAGGGTTTACTCATGATAATCCCTGTGCAATGAGACTTGGATCAGGCTAATATCACGTTTCATGTTGTTTCCACATTTCCATGTTATGATAATCAAGATATATCATGACTTTATGTTTATGTTTCTATTGTGATCGATTGATATGCCTATTTACTAATATGTACTGTATTCTTCATGTTAGTCCTTGTTTACTCCCTTACTAGGATATATAGCTCACCCTCTTCTTATGTATGTCCTCAGGTTATCTCATGAAATGAAAAGTACGAAGGAATTTTGGGGTCTTGTAAAATATGTTTTCAATAAAGATATTGTATTTTATGTTTTAATTTGTTATGTAATTATCTTAATTTACCAACACACTATATATATCGATCCTTACAGTTGTCTTAAGTGATTTTTTATGTAATAACTAATGTTTAAGTCTATAATAAAAAACATGGTTGTTATAGTTGGTATCAAAGGACAAGTTTAGTTATTTTTTATATTTGGATTAGAAACCCCTAGTGAAATCCTTAGGGATAAGACTAGGTATAATAAAAACATCCCTAAATTTTGGTGAGTATAGAGTAAGTGGTTTATCAATAAAATACATCCATATCTAGATACAAACCAGTAGAGGTGGCTCTGGCATAGATGTATCTATAGGAAATTATTGAAAACAACACTTTGAGATAGATTCGAATGAGAACTGGTGCATAAAAAGGGGCTTTGCTGGACTCTTGGTTCGAAACTCCCAGGGAATATTATTTGGTAAATTTATAAGCTTAGTATGAACCATTATTAAGCGAATTAAAAAATTCCCCTAAAAATATATGTTGGGAAATAGATAATGGATAAATTATATGGAAGACTATAAATTCATAAGTTAAGGATATCAATGTAATTTATAAGTTATCCCTTTTTTTAATTGGATTCCCATTTATGTGTTAAAAATTTTAAGATACTCATTCTTTATTTTCCTTTTATTCTAGAAAATGACCAGTAATATGTCGAATATGGCTAACAACCAATGCAGAGGGTATCGTTTTGAATGTGACAATGAGATTCCCAATCAAATGGGTGCTCAATTAGGACATATTGTGATAATTCCAAACCAGCTATCGAAAATCATGATAAAGAAAAATTATTCTCTTCCAAGAATTGATGACTTGTTTGATCAGCTATGTGGAGAACAGTAATTCTCTAACATGGATCTTCGATCGGAAAACTACCAAGTAAGGGTGAAAAGGGAGGATATCCCCAATATTATTTTTCATACAAGGTACAAGCACTATAAATTAATTTTAATGGCTTTAGAACTCAATAATTCTCCTGTAATCTTCATGGACCATATGAATAGAGTCTTTATAGATTACCTCGAAAAATTTATGTTACCCTTTATTGAAAATATTATAATATACTCTAAAACCAAGGAGGAGTATGAGGAGAATCTAAGCACTGTACTAGAGACCTTGTGAAAGGATAATCTCTATTAAAAGTATAGCAAGAGTGACTTCTATTTGAAGGATGTCTCATTCTTGGGTCATATCATCACAAGCAATGGGATATATGTAGATCCCTCTAAGAAAAATGCAATTGAGGGATGGATGAGGCCAACATCTATGATGTATATCCATAGATTCATTGGGTTAGCTAGATATTATTGCTGTTTTGTGAAAAATTTCACATGATTGTCAAACCCTCTTACCAAGCTAACTCATCAGGGAGTCAAGTTTTATTGGATTCATGAATGTGAATGTAGCTTTAAAAAGTTAAAAAGGAGGCTTATCACTGGACTCACACTCACACTACCCACAAGTGGAGAAATTTTTGTGGTATTAATTGATTCTTCAAAGAAGGGCATGTGATGTGTATTGATGAAAAATGGCAAATTCATTGCCTATGCTTTATGTAAATTGATTGTTCATGAGAAAAACTATCCAACACATAATCTGCAGTTGGATGCTATAATATTCACTTTAAAAATTTGGTGACATTACCTTTTTGGAGATAAGTGTCAAATATATAGGGATCAAAAAAGCCTCAAGTATATATTATCACATAAAGAGTTGAACTTGCACCAACAAAGACGATTAGAGCTGATCAAAGACTATGACTGCTCAATTTACTACAATCTGGGGAAAGAAAATAATGTGGCATACGCTCTAAGTAGAAAGGACCCATCGATTCTATCAATGATGTGAATGGAAAATGATAAAATATTCATATATTTCATAAACATGGATATGGTAATCATAAATAAGGGAACATTATAAATCCTTTGACAAATGATTTCTCAACCATATCATTTATAAAGAATAATGGGTTCTCAAAAGGATGTTATGGAAATTCAGAAGAAAGTAGAAACTCTTAGAAAAAGAAATCCTCGGAGTTCAATGTTAATGAAGAAGGCATTGTGAGATTCAGGTCAAGACTATTCATTCCATCAAATATGGAGTTAAAGAAATAACTTTAGTTTGATGCACATAGTTTGAATTTATCTATTAACCTAGGAAAAAAAATATGTATTGATATATCTAAGCGAATTATTGGGGGGATAATATAAATAAAAAGATTGATGATTATACATCAAAGTGCCTGGTATGTCAGAAAAGTGAAGGCTGAGAGGATTATGTCTAAGGGGATGATGAAACCATTACCCCTACCAACATGGAAATAGGAGAACATCAACATTGATTTTTTCACTAAACTTCCAAAGACATGAAAATGAAACAATGAAATATGGGTTGATTTGAAACATCATACAAATATAGTACACTTCATTGTAATTTGAGAGGATTTATCATTGGATTAACTAGCATGAATATACATCAAAGAAGTGGTAAGGATGCATGGAGTACCACTGTTGATCAAATTTGATCAAGATCCAAGATTCACCTCTATGTTTCGGAAGGGTCTCCAACATCTCTTAATACTAACCTGAACATCAGTATGTCTTATCATCCTCAAACTGTTGGAAAATATGATCAGACTATTCAAACACTTGAGGATATGTTGATAGCATGTTCAATGGAGATCAAAGGAGGATGAGATCAATATCTTCCTCCAGTTGAGTTATCTTACAATAACAGTTTCCACTCAAGAATACAAATGGCTCCTTATGAATACATTTATGGGAAGAGGTGTAGAACACCGACATGTTGGTATAAAGTTGGGCAGTAAAAACACATAGGTCCAGAAATGGTATAAGAAATGGTGGAGAAAGTTAAGACCATCCAACAACACATTAAATCTACTTAGAGTTGAAAAAATAGCTATGCTGATAACTATTGATGAGACATAGAGTTTGATATTAGAGGTATGGTATTCCTCCGCATATCACCATGGAAGAGAGTTATGAGATTTTGGAAGAAGGTAAAGATTAGTCCAAGGCACATCTACCCTCTTGAGATCCTTGAATGCATTGGAGTAGTGGATTATCGACCAACACTCCCACCGAACCTGTCTCAAGTGTATGATGTATTCAATGTATTAATTTTGAGGAAGTACATACCTGACCCATCGCATGTACTAAATCCAAAGGTGGTACCATAGGAGAATAGCCTCTCCTATGAATAGAAGCTGGTGAAAATCATAGATCATTGGGAAAAGTTTCCACAAAATAAGGCAATGCCCCTCGTTAAAGTGTTATGGAGAAACCAAATGTTTGAAGAAGCAATGTGAGAACTAGCGGAAGTGATGAGACAAATTTACCCTCATTTGTTTTAGTGCGGGAAAAAGAAATTTTGAGGGAGAAATTTCTAAATGGGGAATTTTGTAATGATTTGAATTTTTAAAAATAAAATTTCCTTTTTTAATGTCTTATGGATATATAAAACACAGATTTTTATTATTATTATTATTATGGTGTATAAATGGATGTTAACTATCATTACTGTTGATAATATATCCGTTGAACAATGATCACAGAACCAATATAAATTTATGGTATTTAAAAATAATCCTTTCAACGTAGACAAAGGAGAGGATGACCTCATTTAGTAGACTCGAGCTGTATAAAGATCGTTTGTCAGAGTTTGAAAAGGATATAGTGTCACTAAGAATTACGATTGACAAAGCCCGAGCTGAGGTTCAACATGTTAAGCTTGAACAAAATTGCCTACTGGAGAAGTGGATGTTAACAGAGATTACCACACGAGCGATGTTATCCAAGCCGCCCCAAGAGTCTGTCACCGTCGCACACCTTATCCTTAGGGATTATGCGAGTGTTATAAGGTGTTATGTAATGAGGTATTAGTTAATTTTTTTGTAATCCCTTTTATAAATAAAATTCTTATTCAATAAATTATTTTATGAGATTAGTTTTCTTAAAAATAAAATGAATTAGATAAATTGACTTTTTGGGTAAAATGGTACATTTCAAAAATATATAAATTAATATATTAAACTATGTTTTTATTAATAATGGTATTATAATAGTGTTATAATAAAAATTCTTTGACTTATAAATAGTAATTATATTTATTTTTTTTACTCTATAAAATAATATGTATTCATTTTGATAAGAATTTAATTTTAATACAATAAAATAGAAACAATATTTTTAATTAGAGAATTTATTTTGATGAATTAATGAATTTATGAAATAATTAATATTTTAATAAAATATTATTGTCAAATTAATTTTATGATTAATAGAAGATTATATAAATTTTATGAAGTCAAATGTATTTTTTAATGGTTAAAAATGTTTGTTTTCAAAACACGTCAATTTTCAGTAAATGTCGATTTTTATTTTAAAATTGAAAATTCAAATATTTATAAAATTATTTAGATAAAATAAATAATATTTTTTGAATCAGGGTGTCAAAATTATGCAAAGGTAAATTTTTTATAATTTTTTGAGATAGTTTATTTTTTGGGAAAAAATTAAATACCTAATAATTATATAATATGTTTTATGACATCATAATGAACCAATAGTGATGTAATAAAATACAATAAAATGGATATTCGGACAATATATGTTTTTCCTTTAAAATATTGTGATTTAATATTTGTTTTAATAATTTTATAATGCCTTAGTGGACCATCCCAGACTTATAAAATATTTTAACAATTTTAAATGATTTCCTTGTGAGTGTGACTATCCTCCACATAAGCAATTCTAATATTTTAGTATGTCCTCCCCTTGGCCATATAAAATATTGTATACCACTAACCTTGTGTTGAAACCATGGTAAAAACCATGGGATGTTTTGTGGTTTAGTTTAGTTTATTGTGTAGTGTCCAAAACCTAAATAATAAAGAATTCTCTGTCCTTTCTTATATAAAACCACTCGATATCACATTCCTATTCACTCAAACCATTTGGATCCAGAAAACCCTCTGAAATACACTCTATATAATCCTCACAAGGATCCAAAATCTCCCAATAAGCCTCTCTGAAGACTATCCAAGGCCTTTGGGATCACACTTCCAAGTAAGGGATCCTCACTTTCCTCTTCTCCTTTCAAATTCAAGAATCTTATTTGAAAGTAGTTCTTGTAATTTAAATTGTTTATAAAGTGATTATTTTATAATCATTCTTTTAATTTCCATTTTATGTTATTTTAATGAGTTATTATTTATTCTCCCTCATTTTTACCCTTACCTAAGCTGTTATTACGCCAAAATTTCTTAAGGGATTTCACTCTCCTCATTTCCATTCAATCTACTCTCTTTTACATTATGCATATTAGGTTCCATATTTATATGTTGGGTTATTATATTCAAAGACCCACATTATTTCCATCTGATGTATATATTATTATATCTTCCTTTCACTCTCATCAATCCCTCCTATGATCCTTTATGAACACCCGTTACTTTGCCAAAATTTCATAAGGGATCTTCCACCATCCTCTTTTATCAAGCATTAATTTCATGTTATATCATTGATTTTATTTTATCCCTTTAATGATATATGTTATTATATGTACTAAATACTTCATATTAGATTTATAAACTTTTATTTCCCCATTCACTCCCATTTATCCCTCTTATGAACCCTTATGTATACTCGTTACCATGCTGAATTTTCATAAGGGACTCCTTACATTCTCATTTTTATCAAAGTTTTTTTATGTTGTAATACCATTTTATTTTCAACTAAAAAATTTTGGGTATGATTTTCACCTCAACCATACATCCCTCCTTATTTTTGAATAATGAGATACCATTTTATCTCTCATTAATGCCTTCCATGTACACGTGTTACCATACATAAATTCCATTTGTGATTTCTCTCGTCATATTTACATTAAAATATTTATACCATATTATGAATATAAATTCCATTTCATATGTAGGTATATTATGTTCCATGATCCCCTTATTATCTATTTCATGTATAAATGATGAAATACCCCTTTCTCTCTCATGAACCCAACTTATAAATTTCAATACGATGGCGTTATGCTGCTGAAATTGCACCAATGTTTTCCAAGTCAAAATCATTGTGTAGTGAATACCATACCCATTTCTCTATCATGTTTATTCACCTTTATGAACATATAATTATTGAATGATGTATAAATTTATGTATTCCACATTTTATAATTGTGGAATAGCTTATGATGTTGAATGACTCCTTGGTATATGATCCTTGTGGCACACTTATTCATGAAATGAAATATTTATGAAGGGTTTACTCTAATAGTACTCCATTTCATTGGGTAATGTTTAGTATCATGATAATCCATGTGAAATGAGGGTTTGATCATGATAATTCAAGTGCAATGAGGGTTTATTCATGAAAATTCATGTGAAATGAGTGTTTACTCATGAAAATTCATGTGCAATGAGGGTTTACTCATGCTAATCCATGTGTAATAAACCTTGGTTCATGATAATATTATTTTGTATGCTATTT
Organism: Viscum album; assembly: GCA_963277665.1. Taxonomy (NCBI): domain Eukaryota; kingdom Viridiplantae; phylum Streptophyta; class Magnoliopsida; order Santalales; family Viscaceae; genus Viscum; species Viscum album. The sequence continues at coordinate 324,049,443 of OY728144.1, read as the reverse complement.
TAACATATAAATGTTATGGTAATCATGATATATAATAACTTTATGTTCATGTTTATCTTGTTCTCCATTTATAATCCTATTTCCTAACATGTACTGTATTCTTCATGTTTTACCTTTTTTACTCCCTTACTGGGATTTATAGCTCACCCTCTTCTTATATATATCCTTAGGTTATCACCTGAAATAATAAGTATGATGGAATGTTGTGGTGATGTAAAATATTTTTTCAATAAATATTTTGTATTTTATGTTTTAAGTGGTTATGTAATTCTTTTAATTTCCCAAGACAGTAGACCTCTCAATCCTTAGAGCTGTCTTAATTACACGTTTATGTAATACATCATGTTTAAGCGTTTAATAAATACCACGGTTTTTTATCCTGGATGTTTATTTGAGTATAGAAATTTTTGTTCCTCCATTTTTCATTCCATGGGCCGACGTGAGCTTTTGATAAGTGTTCCATGGGACCAGGACAATATTGTTTGGTAATTACTTCTAGAAATCGTTACTTTGACACACATGGTGTCATGAGGCTCATGGTTCGATGCTATATGATTGAGGTGGAGCCTGAGGGTTCACCGGGACTTTGTGACTATAAGATTACCTACAACCATTGGACAAGGAATCTTTGCCTCCCATATTCTGGTAATGGGCGAAGCAGGTGACACTCCCTGGTGGCTATTGAGCACCAGTGGAGGTTGTGTTTATTTATTGCATTATATTGTTTACCATAATTAGAGATTCATGTATGCTTAAACACTTATTCATGGTTCAATCTATTGAGTGAAATCCTTCTAAGATTCATCTCACACCCTACACAGGCCTGTCAGGATGCATGTAGACTTTATGGATTTACATAGAGTTAAAGGATAAGCTTCAAGAGATGGGTTGTAGTACTATTTTTCATGGATATTAGAATTGACCTTGATGTTATTAATAGTAGGGTTTTAATTTTTTGATTTATTTACTATATTAGCATTCTTATTTATAAGTATCTATAGTGGTCAACCATGGGTTTCCTTTTTATATCGACATGGATGACTTGCTATAGATTCATGAATTGTTTTTTTAGTAGTGGTTACAAGTGGTGTTTAGCATAATATTTTGTTTACTTTCCATTTTAGTTGTTTATATATCACTTCCTCAATTTTTATGATATTGTTGTGGTTCCACTATGCAGGTCTGGTTAATGTCTGCTGAGTCATTTATTTCTGCTGCATGTATTCTGATTATATTCGGACCAATAATTTATCTTTTCCCCAGAGGTTATAACCTCCCCACTATACCTATTTACACCATCACTTCTAGTTAGTGGCCTTTTATGTTCAAGGAGGTGCTCCTAAGGCCAGTAACACCTGTACCATTAGCACTATTTGTGTGGCTGTTCTGGCCGTGGAAATTATATAATGCCTACAATGATGCAAGAATAAAATTTTTAAATGGTGACTGTGATATTAATGAATAGTATAGGATGGAGGATATCAAAGTATTAGTATATAATAAACTCAAGGAAATGATGGGAAAACTCGATTGGCTGGATAAACATGATTATTAATTAATTCAAATAGTTTTGTTTGACAATCACACGTTTACAAGATATACCAATTACTAAATCTCTTTATATTCATAAGTTATAGAATAAAGTTTTTAATTCTTAAACTACTAAATCAGAAAATCAGAAATCTATGTGTATTTTAACATGAAAATTAATCTCTAGATAGATTTTAATGAATTGTTATTATATTTAATGTCAAGTATAATTCCATATTTTTGAATAACATAAAATAATAAATGAAATTGAATCTGCAAAATTTTAAATATTCCACAAAAAATGAAGATGATATTAAATAACACAATATATTTTCCCCTAATAAAGTTATATCCATAAAAAAATTATTTTAATAATAATATATAAATTATATATCATTTTCAATAGACATGAAATAAAAAAAAGGGGAGGGAAAGAGAAATATTTCCTTGAAAATTTATTAAATACTAGACTTACTTAGCCCTATCTCTATTCCTCCAAGATTAAAATACATAAATTATCAAGGATTATCTCAAATGACTCCACTTCTAAGTGCTCCCCCAAATTAAATGATGATTTCATTTACATCTTCCCCCTTGGTTTTTCATCCCCTATGTTCTTAATTCATTTATTTTCATTCATTTTTGTCTAGAATCAGACCTCATACACTAACATAGCTCATTAATTAAATAATCACCAACCATGTGGCATCCTTTAGTCACCTCGAAGTGACATAAACTGAACTATTCTAATAGAACAATCTCACACATATGATATTAAAATTAATGAAACCTTCTTTGAAATAATTTATGATTTTACCACCTCTACCTCCTTCAATTTGACTGGGATGATATTCAATTAATATCACCCATTAATAACTATATTGTTTATTTTCTTCAGTTCAAAACCTCATTTTATAAAATTACCAATGAACTAGGATTTGATATCTGGATCTCCCCATCTAAACATTTATTAGCATCTTTTTCTTAGGTAACATCATGAATCAGCTTCATCATAAATTTATCTAAAAAAATTATTTTAGAATTTTTTAATAATCAATTTCAACCATGGAATGACAAAATTATCCCCATGATTAATGGTTACATTTTACATAGTTCAGTATCTTGTTCTACATTCTCTGAATCAAACATCGATCTAATTCATTCCACACTACCCTACATAATATTTTAGCTTCACTAATTAAATATGTGAAACAGATTGAGTATAATGATCTTAATTATCCAACATAATTGAATATTAAATCCTATATTAGAAAATTTAATAATCCATATTCACTTAATAAAACCTAATAAAACTTCATGAGTACTCAAATTCTACCTCACAACTGGTGTGCCTGGGTGCTACATACCCCCCTTTGAAACTAAAATCATATGACCTAGAAATAAAATATATTTATCTCTATTAATATAATATTTATTCACAATGGCCATGGATTTTTTCATTTATAGATCAAGATCAAAATTATCTATCATGTATCCTCAACATTTACACATGCTGAGGATCTCATATTCCAATTATTGCCCAATATGAGCCATCTATTGAGATCTATCACATCCATATAGAAAAGCCATCAAATTATGCATATTATCCTTTTCTAACTCAATTATCAACTATAAAAATTCATTAAAAATGATAACTGTTTTGTAATATTAGGAGGATAATTTTCGCCTTCCAATATCAATCTGATTGGAGATAAGAGGCATCATACTGAATCATTATTTAATACTCATGCTCCCATCTAGAATGAGATTGACTTACTAACATGGACCTCTACATATTAAAACTGTATTTTTACCTCCCACAAATTTTTTTTCATCCTCAAGTTCATCTTCATTTGATCCCATTGTAAAAATACAATCTCATAGTCAATTATGTTGGTCATATTCCATGATCACACATCCCTAATAATGTCAGTTTTTCATTCAATGATTAAATATTCTATCATTTTAGCTCAATTTTATCCATATAATCAACTAAAAATATTTTTTGAATACATCGAATTCATGTTCTCTTAAATGCATGATCAATTCATTTTATTCTCATTGAATCATGGTATGTGTCACATGTTACATTTGGTTCACCAGGCATAACTATAGTCAATGGATCCCATTATCATGATAACTTACCTATATATGAAAACATAGTTAGAGATGGTTGAAAAATATAATATTCAATGAAACACTAGGAGATTTTATGAACTATCTTTTTTCAAATAAATTTAATTTCTTTGACATATTATGCTATATGAAACACTGAGTTTTAATGAACCTAAAAATACTTTTACTACAATTTAAACACATTTGTTATAACATAGTCGTTGACTATATTGGTGTGAATAAGAATATAAATATTATTAAAACTAATAATAAAATTCATATATAATGATAATATATTTATAAATAAGTACTTACTTTTTTAGTAAAGTCTTAATATTCTTTAAATATATATTTTTTTTCAAAAGTTTTTTTGGTTTATTATAATAAAAAAATAATGTTTTTTTCTATTTTAAATGTTCACTTGAAAAAATTAACCACATTTTTTAAATCATCATGTCAAAATTATATTAGTGTTATTTGTTTGAATTTTTTTGAAAAGGATGACTTTTCAATGAATTGTGAAAATAGTTATTTTTATTAAAAAAATTCCATTTTGTTTAAATCAATTACAATCTCATTATTGATATAATATGTTAAAAAAGTAACATTAGATCAAATTAATTATCATTTTAAAAATTTCGGTGATTTAATTTTTGTAAAAATACTTTTTAACTTCAAAAAATTTTATCTATGGAAAACATATTTTTCATCACATCATAGAGATTAATTTTAAATTAAATTATTTTAACTCTAATGACTTGAATTTAATATAAATATATTAAAATGTTTTAATAAAAATAATTAATATCATATAATTACTTCAACTTAATTTTTTCCAAAATGAATAGTAAAAACTGAAAATACTAATTACTATAGCTACGGTTAAAACTAGATTACCGAGGGGTTAAAATAAAAATATAATGGTTATAGTGACCTACAATATTTTACAATTCCTATTGGATTGACATATTTAAACCTTATATAATATATGGTTCAATAATGATCCATTTTTTATCCGTTTTAAATGTTTAAAACATTGTCATACATTTTTCCTTTTATAAAAACCATGTGTGTCCTCTCCCCTGCTTATAAAATGGAATTCCCTCTCCTATCATATTAACACATAAAAATACTTTTGGATTGAAAAATAGATAGAAAAATATTTTACTCAATTCAATTTACATATCATATTGGACTTTGATTAACAAGGAATCCCTCATTTGATGGATTTAGGTACAAATATAAAGAGGCTCTCCGAAGTAATGATATCGTTCTTAACTAAGCATTTTAAATTTATTTCTTATTATATATCCAAAAAATCTTATTAAAATATGATGATATAATAAAATATGTTTCATCCATATATTTAGATATAATTATTTTAAATAATAACCTATATCCAACTCTTCTTCTATCATATGGGAAACAAAGTAGTCTATCTTATGTACGACGAACTACCGCCTAACAAACCGAGGTAGTTCATTTTCCAAAACATATTCAATGGATTTATATAGTGATATATTTATTTTATATAGGTGGTATTTATTACCTAATGATAATTATTGGATTATACAATCACATCTAAAATTTAACTCACCAACCCATTGTCAAATAATGACATCACTCGTGTGTACGGTAGACTACAACCTCATTAAGTAACGTGAGGTGTTTTTCATTTAAATTATAAATGGATTGTAATATGGATAAATTTATAGAATATATATGATATTATAATTATTATGGATGGGTGAATTATTAGTTACATTTCATTTATTCCATCCGTTTAAAAAAGTGAAACAATATTCATACATATGTAGGCCTACTATCTCCCTGAATGGTGTAATCCATTTTTCCATCTCCAACCTTTATGGGTGAATAAAAATATTTATATAATAAAAAGATATAATATTTATAGAAGGATAACAATTATGGAGGTTATGTAACAATAAAAAAAATACAAGTACCAAATCTTCTAACCCAAAACCTATATGGAGAAGAAAGTAGGTATCACACAAAATAATGATTTTAATAAAGGATTTTTAATACACATGTGAAACAAGGTTATATGTAAATGAAAATTTTAATGATATAAATTATTATTATTCTTGAATATATGTATAATAAATCCATATTTATTATATTTGAGGTTAAAATATGTTTGAATAAATTCAATAAATAAAGTTATGGTTTTCTATCTCACATTTATCTATATGAGACACATGCCATATTTACATGTTTTTTCTATTGTGCGGTGTATATACTACCCTTAAATGCCACTAATTATTACTATTATAAATGTTATGGAGACATAAATATCTATATTTTGTTATTTATTTCATGGGACTTACTATTAAAACATTTATAAAGTGGTAAGGATTTTTTTATACAGTTTCATTGTTTTTCATGATTTTTTATGATTATGCTTCTGATTATGAAATATTATTATCTATATATAATGAAAAAAATGAATTTTATTATAATTATTTAATTTATAAAGAACACACAATTTACTTACATTTTCATCTCTTTATAAACTAAGGATACCAAAATATATTTTTAAGGAAAATCTACTCTATCACTCTCCTCAGTAAAAAACCATTTCAATCCCATGTCCATGATTCAAAAAATGTTTCAAAGTATGTTTTTACAAATTACCAAATATTTTTAATGCTAATTTCACCAATATTTTAATTTATGATAAATATTTTAAGAGTAATATTCCTATCTTCTTAGGATATAAGTTACATTTTTACTTTTAACTAAAAATGTAGAAGGAATCATTTCTTTAATATGTATGACATAAATGGTTTCTTCCACCATCATGAACACTCAATGATTTAATTATTAAATTACTTATTTCAAAAGTTTTATTTAGTGAAAAAGATCCCATTAATATTTAGAAAAATTTTATATATTAATGAAGTGATTTCAAAAGAATGGTATATTTATCACTAGAATGTATTAATGATATATTTATGGAACTAATATTCATGAATGGAAAAGAAACATTGGATTTACTTACTTTTTACTATGTATATGATCATATGGTACCATAAATTTTAAATTTCTGGATGGTTTATGATTATGAAAATTTAATTTTTATGAATCCCATTTATTTTCCATGGGTTATACTATGATGACTTTTTGGGATGTATATGAAACCCCATTTCATTGTAGGTCTTATGAAATGATGTTATAATGAATGTTTAAAGAGTTTATGGAAACTATTTATGATTTTAATTATGTTATGTGTGGTTTTGTTATAAAACAAGATGATATATATTTTATAACATTGAATGGTGGTTACGTTTTAACCATGGATGGTGGTTACATTGTAACCAAGTATTGGTGGGTATATTTTAAGTTAAAAATGAGTGATCATGTTATAGATCTCTAATACATTATGTAAAGATGGATAAATCATGAGTTATTTATGTTATCTATGATATTAATTTGATGTTAAAAATTTTATTCTTAGAACTTATTTCATGAATGTGAGATTGTATCTGTACCTAGATTTCATGTCCATAATTTTATGAGAAGGACTAATTTCATTTCCACAACCTAATGAGTGGAACGGCTTCTATTTATACATATTCCAAATGTTGTGATCATATTTTTTCCCACAATCATATTCTATGTTATCCTCTCATAGCTCATGATCATTGATTTATTTTATGATTTTTGTCATATGAACATCCATAATTTATGCCATGACTCACGTATATGATCATTGATAGATTGGGTATGAGTATTTTGAATTTATTGTAATGATATAATACAATTATTATTAACTTATTCTTTATTGTGATCATCAATAGATATCTTACATGATTACCCTTACTAAGAATTTTATCACTGACTTTTATGTTTCCATTCCTTGGGCTATGAAGAAAGGATTTATATGGGGTATGTCTATGAAGAGTATTAAATGGGGAGATATTTTTGGGAGATATTGAAGATATTTAATGAAATAAAAATATTGTGTATTAATTATCTAATGAAACCAATCCTATATGATCCCCAAGTGTGTATTTATGAATTTTATTGAATATTCATCAAAACAAATTTAATATTTATAAATTAAAATAATTGGTCACTATAGTTGGTATCAGATAAATAGTTTAATTAAACTCTGGTACCTATGATTATAAATCCTTAGTAAGAAAAATAATTATAGGTCTATGAGTAGGAAGGCATCCTTGATTTTTTTTTTGAATTATAAAGTGAGTGGTTTCTAGGAAATTTTATCCCTGTCTGTATACTAATAGTGGATTTGGATCTGGAATATTTTTACCTTGGGGTAATAAATCTGAAAAAAAAATCATTAATAATTGACTTGACTGCCACCAGGTGCATGGAAATTAATCTTGTTACACACTTGGTTTGGCATTCTATAGTGATATATTTTGAAATCATATAATAAATTCATGATCTATCATGAAGTATTTAAATATATTATGAACATTAATGACATAGGTTTATTCTATGGTTTCATTAGATAAAAATAATGTGTCATGATTTAATGATCCATAGGGGTATTTTTAGGATTAATCATTTTCATCAATGATGCTTGATGGTTTGGATAACCTTTTTTTTAGTAAGGAATTAATGATAGAATGATGTAATTGATGTGGTAATATGAATACTAAAATATTGAGGTGTACTATTTGATTTTAGTTATATGAATTAATATATTCTATGTAAATTCTCTAGGAATTTTAACTTTTATACTCAGTGAATATATGTTGAATTATTAGTGAAAAACTATTAATGGTATGATTATCATATCTCATGCCTATTATTCTTCTCCGAATGTTGTCTGTGGGAATATGCTTCATAAAAATCGCTCTATTCTCCCTTTGGATGAATTTGATGGTATCATAGGCATGTATTATCTTCTTATGCACTAATTCATCATAAATGTTTTAGTATCGAATTCACATGTGATATTCCAAACCAAAATATGAGTTTTTTTATCAGGGAAATTATAAATATAAAATTTTGTTGGAAGTCACATTCATTGAATTGTTTTTGATTCCCATTTAAAAGTTATGTTTATCTCAAATGTTTGGGGAGAAAATAATCATTTATGATATCGATATTTTGCATGATTTTGTATATTTATTTTTATAATAGTTTCATAATCATCCACTAAAACATGATGTTGAGTTTATAATATAACTCATTCATAGTTCTAAACCTATTTCAAAGACACAAAATGAAATGGACCCATTTGAGTTTAAATATTTGAATAAGTAAACCTAGAATAATATGGACAAGGGATTTATTCATCCATGTGTTTCAACTTGGGGTGAAACAATTATTTTTATTAATAAGAAGGATGTATCAATGTGACTATACATTGATTATCTAGAACTGAACAAGATCACAATCTATATAATGAATACTCTACCTCATATTGATGAATTGTTTGATCAAATATATGGATATAAATACTTATCTAACATTGAAATTGTTTTGGATATCTTAAATTGAGGGTTATAAAGGAGGATATTAGATATAAAACATTTAATTTAGGGTAAAGTAACTATGAATATAAAGTTGTGACATTTTTTCTTACTAATTTCCACTCTATCATCATAGATATAATGAATATAGTATGTATATATTAAATTTATCATTTTTTAGTAGTAATTGTAGATAATATTCTTATATATTGAATGATAAATAAAGGGAATGACGTTTAATTGAGAATTATATTGGAGAACCTAATGAATGGAAATCTAAATGAACAATTTTACAAGTTTTATTTTTTACTAAAAACGATTCATTTTTGGATATTATAATCTCAAGAGAAGTTATATACGAGGATCTATTAAAGAGTAAATTTATTAACCATTTTACCATACTAACCATGGTGACTATGATAAATTATGCTCTTGGTTTTTCTGAATATTATTTATGGTTTGTGGATAATATCTACTAAATTTCAAACCCACATAATATGTTAACATGGGAAGCATCCATGTTCCTTTATAATGAGGAATGTGTAGATAATTTCCAATAACTGAAGAGAGAGTTATTCAACGCACTTATTCCTATATTACCCTATAGTATAGAAGGGTTTATAATATATTGTGATGTATCAAAGAAGTTATTTGGATAAGTTATCATGAATAATTATATGGTGATATCATTTTACCCATAAAAATTGAAGGTTCATTAGAAAAATTACTCAAATCATAATTTGGAGTTAGCTAATATAATTTTAGCATTAAAGATATTGTTGTATTGTTATTATGGAGAATGGTTTCATATATATATATACTAATAATAAATTTTTATGGTGTATATTCCAACAAAATTTGTTGAATATATTCCAGAGAATTTGTTTCGAACTGATTAAATATTTTTAATTCTAAATACATTACCACCATAGGAAAGAGAGTAAGGGGGATAGTGGTTTGAGTATAAATGTTCATGAAAGAATATCCATGATGAATATCACAAAATATCAAATATATATGTATTTTAAAAGGATGGATATGGAAATCAAGAAGGAAGGGAAAAAATCATGTATTTCTCAAATAGATGTTCAACCATATTTCCATGTAATTATTAATGAGGTGCCGAAAGAATATGTATTTCTACAGTTGAATGTTGGATATATTCCACAGTATGAACATGATTATGATGGAGTAATAAGGTTTAGGTAATGTTTATGTGTTCCATATGTACTATATTTTTATAAGGTGAAAATATAGGATGCTCATAGTTCTCTATTCTATTTTTTTATAAGAATTATAAACTTTTAAATTGATTTGAAAGCGTATTTTTTGTGGTGAAACATGAAAAGAGATACTGAATAGTTTTCATCTTAATGATTATTATGTCAACAATTTATGATTTATAGACATATTTCTAATGGGATGTTACAACCATTAACCCTATTAGAATGGAAATGGGAAAACATCACCCTGTATTTTGTTTTCAAACTATGGAAAACATGTAAAAGGAAAAATTCTATATGGGATGTTATTAATCTTCATTCAACATCATCAAATATTATTTATATCAAAAAATATTTATCTCTAGATAATTATTATTAGAAATACATTATGTAATTTTCAATATATCATGGAATACCACATTCTATTTTATCTAGTACAAATTCTAGGAATACCTTGATTTTTTGGAGAAATACTCATCAACCACTTAATACTAAATTGAGTTTAATCAATGCATATCTTCCTTATATAGATGATCAATTTGAGAAACCTAGAGGATAGGTTTTGTAACATCTCATTACCGATATGACATGTATTCCATTAACATTTTCATGGTTTTTAATTTTCATTGATCGGGTAGGGTTGATAATGAAATGGGAGGATACCTATAATGGTGAAGGAAGATATTTTTTGGACTATCATCTATTACGAGCCTTTTATACAGGCTTCATGAGGGTTACACACTATGAAACCAGTTTTCATGATGTGTAATGGTCACTAGATTCATTACTTTAAGGGGTTACACTATGAAAGTTTTAGGACCTGATGAGTCATTACACATCATAAGGTAATTAATGAATGATTTTTCATTTAAAGCGATCAATTTTTCCATAGTTGGGAAACTTAACTATTTCACGACGTGTTATGGGATTACATTTCCTGTAATACCCCAACTACATTTCTAAACCGGAAGCATAACTAATTTATCACTTTTTCATCCTCTCATAATTCATTTATCTATACCCAAATCCTTCCCCAAAACATCTTAGATCTCTCCAACACTTTAGGATCCATTTGTATGGGGTTTGAACATCGTTTCGCTTGTAGTGTGATTCTAAAGTATGGATTATCCATTGTTATTCATCTTTATCTCTTTTTATTCCATGGGTATTTAAATATATCATCCTATAATTTATGGATCTATTATCTATGATGTTGTATCTCATCTCTAAGTTGAGTTTTGAGGTTTTCTACACCTTCTTTCTTGTTTATGGGTTCTATTTCGAGTGTTGAATTTCAAGAAAAATGTAGGTGGTTCTTTTCCACTTGTCCAAATTGAATAAATTTTAATTTCTAGGTTTATTTAAATTGTATATTTAAATTAAATTGATAAAATTTTCTTTTAATTGAATTAATAAAATCCAATTCATAGTAATTTAAAGATTTGAAATTGTTTTTGCATTAAAATAGGGAAAAACCAAAATTCCATTGAATTTGTTTGTGTTTATAGAAATTGGTTGATTTAATTGGTTTAATTTAAACTGTATATTTTAAGGAATATATTTCAATTAAATTTTTGAATGAAAAATTTGAATTTAAAATGGGGGAATGGTATTTGATTTTATTTTAAAAATTATTAAAATAAATTTCCCATCATTGATTTTGCAGGAACCAATGGAGGCCCTAGGTAGTTTCTGAGTTATTTGGACACACTCTACGATTATGAAACATTCTAAAACATAAATACAACATGTCACATCCCTACTGGGATGGTGCTGAGTCACCTTTGGACAATGTTATTGGGACATGTGTATACATTTATTTCCATGATCGATAAGATAGATTGGAGTCTTATAGCCTAGAACTTTCATATCTTTTTGGTAGATGACCATGTTACTCACTTGTTTTATATTTGATATATAAATATATACTAATATTTTTAAACTTATTACATGACTTATGAATTTATATAAACTATTTTATATAAATGTTTTATTTAATACATCATTTTATAAATATTCCATCACTTGTAAGCCTTTTCTTGAAGTATTTTCCATCATTTGAACTCTATAGAATTATTTGTATAAATATGATCTAAATCTCAAGAACTATTCATTTTAAAAATTAAAATCATTCCTTTGTTAAATCTATTTTTGGAAACTGATATGGAATCCTTTGTGAGATCCAACTAGGATTTCTATATCATACCTTACTTGTGCCTTCAAGTGTTTATAGATTATATTTTTCCAGGTTTGAGCAGGGGAAAAGGATATCTTGGAGGTAGATCCAACTATTGAACCTTTGTATTGGTGAGTTGTGTCCTTTAGGGACTTGGGATTCTTTTCCCTATTTTGGTACATGGGTTGTATCACTTTGGGTGTTAATTTCTATTTTAATTCTAGTAAATTACTCTCATGGAGTTTCTTTTGTTTTCTTATTGACTCACTTGTCTTGCTTCAGATATGTTTTTTGGAAAATTCACTCATACAAGCTTACTGTATGATGCCAGGTTCTAGTCACCGACCTATGGGGATTAGTAATTCCCTTCAGGCTATGTAAGTACATGATCAGTTATTGGGTTACCTGGGTACTCATGCTAGTTCATGAAAAATTGGTTCCGAAGGGAGGTTGTTGAGATTTTGTCTTAAATTTAGAATGTCGTTGTGAAATCTTTTCGAGACTTGGGAGGTAATTGTTATGGATTGTTTAGATAGATATTAGGACAATTAACCATAATGTTTTAGGGGTGGTTAGGCAAAGATGTCTTGTGTATTAGTTCTTGTATTTTACCTATTTTGATTTGGATGTGGAATCCAATTCTAGTTGTTTTATCTATGGGGATTAATTTTCATCATTTCCCTAGTTGAGAATTAACTAATGACTTTAATTTTGTCTACCAATGTTATGTTGCATCAGGACTCAATGAATATGTGAGAATCTGATCTAGGAAGAGGCTACTTCTGAACCTCATCGAAAGAATCCTATTGTGGATTCAAATATAATAGAGGTGATTGTACAGACTTTCCATTCTCTGGGATAGGCACCACATCAATTCCCCAATCAAGATCAATCTATGGATCATCAAGGGTAGGTTCGTAGAAATCATTATCAATAGTTACTTGTCTATAATTCATCAATTTCCAAGGGATCCACTGATCTTAATCATAATTATGACTGGTTGGGTAGGATAAAATGTATATTTGAGTTCTTGGAGACATCGAACAAGATCATGATGAAGTGTGCTACCTTCATGTTGGAATGACTAAGTAAGAGATGGTGGGACACAATGGTGATAGTGACGAAACAATAGGGGTTAGAGTGTACAGTCTTCAAGGTTCTTTTCACAAACCATTACTATCCAAAGTCAATGGTTTTGTCCAAGGATGTTGAGTTTTTAAAGTTTGTGATGAATGGAAAAATCATGACTTTGTATTCAAATCACATTTCTGAACTCAGTTTTTTTGTGCCTGAGATTGTATATAATAATAAGATGATGGTTCATCTGTTCAAGTTGGGAATTTGATCATAAGTTCATTCTTATATTTTTTGATAATGCTTCCAAATTATGATGATGATCTATATAGGGTGATGATTGTTAAGATAAACCTAGCTGGAAAGTTAGTGTTGATAGGAGTTTCTTTTTATCCCAGTGAGAGAGTCAGTTCCGTAAAGGGAAAGCTAGATCATGATGATTATCATAACAATTATCGATAATAGGGTCATTGTAGACCTCCTACAATTCTATGAGAAAGTTATTTGACTTACTATTAGTGTGACGTGCCATAAAATTCTAAGATGGTTTTCAATGAGGCTTCAATGAACTGTAGATCCTATGGACATTCAAGACACTTATAGAGATTCTTTCATATATTCTCTACTCCACATAGTGGAATATGATCATCATATCCTCATGAAACTATAGGGTAATCACATTCTTCTTGTTTAATAGGGTTCCATCCATATGCATCCATAATGAAGCTACGTCACATAGTGGAAGAGTCTCCCGAGGAAGCAGACACATTTCCATCAACTTTGAGAGGCACCATTACTATAACTTCGTCATTATTGAATGCTCTATTTGATAATCATGCATCTCATTAGTTTTTTTTAACTCATATTTTTAATCTGGTAAATATTCTTACAGACCTTTCATCTTGTGCAATGGATATTATTATACCCCTGGGTACAAAGAGAGATAAGGGTCTCTATAGTATTGTATATATTTTATCTATATCACATGTCAAGATGGAATGAAATTTTCTAGACCTTGACAATAAAGGTCTTGACATTATCTTCAAAATGGGTTGGATCATTGGAAAAAAATCCTGAATAGATTGTTATCTTAGATGGGTCTACCTTACTAAATATAGTGGTGTGTCTCTTGTATTTCATGGAGAATGGGACTCATGGTTGAGTAGGTCCAGAAATTTTAATATAGATTTGGGGAAGGTAATATCATTGTTTTATTTTGATCTAGTGCAAGAATCATTGAGTAGTGATCTCCCTACAGTTTTTTTTCAAGTTTACCGATGTGTTTCCTTATGAATTATCTGGTATTCCATTGGTAATGAAGGTCTAGTTTTACATTAACTAAATTCATGGTAATTAACCAGTCTCTATTCCATATCACCATATGGATCAATCTGAAATGAAAGATCTGAATTCACAGTTGTATAGTCTTCTTGAGAAAGGCCTTATATGGTTGAGTGTGTCACCTTGGGTGGTGCCGATTATCTTAACTATGAATGTTGATGGTTTTATTTACCTATGTATTGATTAAACACACTTAATATAGTTATAGTAGAGAAAACATATCTTTTTCCATAGATTGATCAGTTTTCTGATTAGTTGAATGTGGTGGAGTTGTTCTCAAAGACCAAACTTTGATCTGGTTACCATCAGTTGATGATAAAATAAACTGACATTCAGAATACCGCCTTTGGGATAAATTATAACCATTATGAGTACCTATTTATTCCCCTTCGTCTAAAAAATCTCCTCTAGTATTTATGGATTTAATGAATAGGATTTTCCATAACTATTCAAATACCTTTGTGGTTGTCTTTGTGGAAAACATCATTGTCTACTGTAAGCCTAAAGAGGATCATATAAATCATCTAAGAACCGCACTGAGTTTTCTGAGAGATCACTGACTTTATGAAAATCTTTTGAAGTGTGGTTTTTGGATTCCAGAAGTGAAATTATTAAGATAAATGGTGTCAGAACAAGGAATATTAGTTGACCCTAAGAAGGCGAAGGCTTTTATGACTGGTAAGAAATCACATAATTTCTTCAAGATTCAGATATTATTGGGCTTAGTTAGATATTATCTCTAGTTCTTGAATGAATTATCTATGTTTTATTCTATGATGACTTCTTTAACTTGGAAGGGGGTGAATTTTTCATGGAATAATAATTGTAAGATTTATTTTGTTGAGCTGAAATGTCTTTTGAAAACTACACCAATGTTGAATCTTCCAGAGGCCAGGCAGGGATTTGAGGTCTTCTGTGATGCATCTAGCTCATGCTTTGGTTGTGTTCTTATGCAGGGAAATCATGTATTTTCTTATGGATCTCATCATAGGTCACATGAGAAGAATTATCCTACCCATAACATTAAACATGCAACTGTGTTTCACACACTTAAGATTTGGTGATATTACCTTTTCAAAGAAATTTTTACTATGTATTCAGACCAAAAAAATCTTGAGTTGTATCTTCAATCAAAAATATTTGAATCTCAACCAGAGGTTTTGGGTGGAGTGCCTGCAATATTTCCACTTTGAAATCACCTATACCTCGGGGAAAGGTAATGTCATTGTAGATGCATTGAGTTGGAGTCTTCTAATTCGGGTGGTGAAAGAATATTTAGAATAGTGGAATTTTATGGCCCTCTCTCCATAGTTTCATATTGGATTTCTGGAGAAAGGGGATGGAGTCTATTTATCCAGTGTTAAGTTGAAGTCTTCTCTTCATGACATGAATCTCTAGGATCAAGATATTGATGAATAATTACATAGAATTAGAGACTCTCTTTATAGTGGAGAGACAATTTCTGAGTGGTCATTCCCCAAATAGGGTGTTCTATGCTATCATAATCACATTGTTGTGATTTTAGTGAAAATAAAGGCTATGATGGGGGGCCTATAATAATTCCTAGTGGGCTATGCACCCAAGAATAGCTAATATTTTTTTATGATATTTGGTGGTATTTTTGGTGGCCAGGTATGGGATTGGGAATTTATGAGTTTATTTTCTGGTGTTATACATGAAGCAGACTATGTCAGAGAACCTCAAACCATTAGGTTTAGTTTAACCAATTCTATTCCCTACTTGAAAGTGGGATGAAATCTATATGGAATTTGTGGTTAGGTTTCCTTGTTCACAATTAAAGAAAAATGAAATATGGGTTGTGATTGATAGGATGACCAATTTGGATCACTTCATACCCATTCACGATAAAACCGATGTTGTGGATTTGAGAAATCTCTACATGAATGTGATTATCAATTTTCACGGAGTTCCATATGCTATAGTTTTTGATAGAGATCCTCGATTCACTAATCATATTTTGATAGGCCTTTCAGAGGCACTGCGATCTCAGGTCTGTTTGAGCACAACCTACCATATGTAGTCAGATGGCTATAGAGAAATATTTATATAGATTCAAGAGGATATTCTGCACATGCGTGTTGTCAAATTTATTGGGTGTTGGGATGATCATTTGTGGATGGTTGAGTTTTATTATAGCAATATTTACCAGTTCGCAATCAATATAGATCTTTTGAGGCCTTGTATGGATGGCCTTGTAAATCGTTATTGTGTTGGTTGGACATTGCTGAAAGTTACTTGGTTAGACCATGTTTAGTCCATGATACAAAATCAATGATTTAGATAATTCATCAGAAACTTTTGATGGCACAAAGAAAATATAAGTCTTATTCTTATCAGCACTGTAGAACTTTGGAATTATCAGTTTTGACCATGTGTTCTTGAAAGTTTCACCCCAGTTGGTTCATTGATGTTTGTGGAGGAAAGGGAAGAATGATCATCGTTTTGTGGGATGTTTTGAGATTGTTGAGCAGGTGGGGAATGTTCCATACCATTGAGAACTTCCATTATAGCTGACATCGAAACATAATGTATTCCATGTGTCACAAATGAAAATTATCTCTTCGATCCATCTCATGTTTTGAGGTGGAGTGATCTTGATATTGAACTTGATTTGTCTGTGACCATGAAACCGGTTGGAAAAATTGATTCTAAGACCAAGGTACTTCATTGAAGGATGATACATTTGGTTTTTGTTCTATGGAAGCATGGTTATGATAATCATGAGACATGGGAATGTGTGAACTGATGAGAGACCATTGGCCTCATCTTCTTGGAATAGAACCTTCTTTATATGCTTTATAGGGATAGAATGTTTTTATGGTGGAGAGGTTACAGATTACAATTACTGATATTATTGGTATGCCTTTAACCTTTTCATGGGTTTTCCTTTTTATTAACTAGGTATGTTTGATAATGAATTGGGAGGATTCCTATAATGGTGATGTCAGTGATTTTTTGGACTCTCAGCTTTAACCGGCCTTTTCTGCATGCTAAAAGAGGGTTAAATACCATTTAACTAGGATACACGATACGTAATGGTAACTAGGTGCATTCCCTGAAGGGTTTAAACCATGAAATTTACATGAAATGATGCTTTATTACATGTCGTAAGGTAATTAGTGAATGGTTTTTCATATAAAGAGATGGTTTTTTCAGCGGCCATGAATGTTAACTATTTCATGACATGTAATGGTATTACACATCATGTACTACCCAGAATTCAATTTATAAATAGTCATCACATTTAATCTATCTCTTTTGTATCCACTCTAAATTCATTTATATTGACCAAATGCCTTCCCTAGGGGATCTTGGAGATAGCCAAACCTTTTGGATCTTTTCATATGGAATTCAAACACCATTGCACTTGTGGTGTGATTCCTGGGTAAGTATTATCCATTTATCTTCATATTTATCTCTTTAGAATCCATTGTAATTTCAATAGATCATCACGGAATTGATGGATATATGTTATGTAATGTTGGATATCATTTCTAGGTTGATTTTTGAGGTCTTATACACCTTCATTCTCGTTGACAGGTTCTATTGCGAGTGTTGAATTTCAGAAAAAATGGTAGGTCGTTCTATTCTACTTATCTAAGTTGATTAATCTTTAATTTCATGATTTATTTGAATTTTTTATTTAAATTAAATTGTTAAAACTTTCTTTCAATTGATTTGATAAAACCCAATTCTAGTGAATTAGGATATTTGAAATGGGTTGGGAATGAAAATTATGAAAACCCCCAATTCCATTGAATTGGGGTGTATTTGTGGAAATTGGTTGATTTAGAATTTATAATTTAAATTATAGATTTTATGGAGGTTATTTAAATTATATTTTTGAATTTAATAGTGAAAATAAATTTTAAAATTGATCGAATTGGTTTTGAACATGTGAAAATAGCTTAAAATGTTTTGATAAAAACACAGTGGTTTTATGTTGTTTAAAATGCATGTGTTTGACTAAAACATGATTTGGTTTTAAATGTAAAATTTTAATTTTAAATGGGGCAATGGGATTTAATTTTATTTTAAGAAATATTATAATAAATTTCCAATCGTTGATTGTGTAAGATCACATGCAAACCTTATGTAGTTTATGAGTTATTTGGACACACTATATGATTATAAAACATTATAAAACATAAACGAACCAGGTCACATCCCTGATGGGATGGTGAAAAGTCTCATTTATCTAGTGTCTGAGGGAAGTGTGTATACACATGTTTCCATGATCACATAAAGAGTATGGAGTCCTATAGCCTGGAACGTTTTTACCTATTTGGAATATGAACATGTTGTCGACTTGTTTTATATTTGAGATATAAATATATGACAATGTTGTTAAACTACTTACATGCATTCATAATTTATATAAATTGTTTTATATAAATGTTTTATTTAATCCAATGTTTAATAAATATTCCATCACTTGTAATCCTTTGCTAAAATTATTTTCTAGTATTTGAACTGTATAGCATGATTTGTTTATATATTATTTAAAATGAAAAACCTATTTATTTTAAAAATTGAAATCATTCATTTTATTAATCTTTTTTTGGAATATGAAATGGAATCCTTGGTGATACCCAACTAGGATTTTTATCTCACACCATACTTGTGCTTTTGGGTGTTTGTATATTATCTCCTTCCAGGTTCGAGCAGGGGAAATATATTTCTTAGAGGTAGATCTAGCTATTGAACCGTGGACATGGTGAGTTGTGTCTTTATGGACATGGGGCTATTTTTCCATGTTTTGGTACTGGGTTATAGTAATTTGGGATTTTAGGCATATTTAAATTTTGGTACATTACTCCCAGTGGAGTTTCTTTTGTATGAATATTGACTCACTTGTCTTACTTCCACTATGTTTTGTGGAAAAATCTTTCTCACTTGTATGATGTATGATGTGAGGTGCTTGTCGCCAACCCATGGGGACCAGGAATGACCTTCAAGATATATTAGGACCGACTGCTTTATCAGGTTACCAGGGTACCCATGCTAGTTCATGACATGTTGAGATCCTATTCAATTGATTTCAAATGTCGTTGCGATCAACACATTACTGTAGCAGAGTTTTCATACAAAATTTGATTTCACTCGAGCTTTTAGATGGATCCTTATAACTAAATATATGTATGTAAGTGTATCACTTTAATATCCTAGGATGATGTTGGATAAATAAATCTATAGGTACTTGAGATATCTATGGAAATTAAAAATATAGCCATAATTGTTCAAAAACATATTAAGGTAGATCAGAGTTGATAGAAAAGTTATGAATACAATCATCAGTGTGATCAAGATCTTGTATTTTGAGAGAAAGGTTTTTAATGAATTTATCTATGGAATAAGGATTTTATATTTATTATAAAGGAATGTTGATGACACATTATATTGGAACATTCATGATTCATGATCAAGTAGGGATAATTTATTACCTATTGGTGCTTCCACCAAACCACTATCAAGTCCTTGATATATTCCATGTATCTCTTCCAAGGATGTACTTACTTGATCATACACACATGTTAAAATAAACGTTCATACAATTAGATCTTGATATTTATTATTATAAAAAACTTATGGAGATTATGGATCATAAATTGAATGTTCTAAGAGACAAGACCACTCATCTAGTCAATGTTTAGTGAAAATACTACCAACATGATGAAATTATGTGGGAACCTGAGGATATGATAATGCAAAGGTATCCTTTGTTTTTTAACCAATGTGATTGAATTTATCAAGATAAATTCATTTTGAGGGTGTTAGAATGTGACAACCTGATAGTTTATTAATTGTTTTCATATATATTTAATTTCTTCGAAATCATGTAGTACATGAAATAATGAGTTTTAATGATCCTAAATACACTATTAATTTTTTTTAAAAAAATGAACATTATAACCTAGTAATTAAATTTGGTATTATGAATAGGAATAACCATATTTTGGGTTATTTATAAAGGTTTAATTTAATGGAAATATATTTATAAACATGTAATTGATTTTTTGGTAAAATCATTATATGCATCAAAAATATATATTTCATAAAAATTGATTTTGATTTCATTTCATGAAAAAAAAAAAATTTTCAATTTTTATTTGTTTTAAAAAATTATTGTCCTTTTTTAAATCATTATTTCAAAATTATCTATGAGTGAATATTTGATAATTTTCTATAAATATTAACTCATTGATGAATAGTAAAATATAATGATTTTATTAAAAATTGTCATTTCATTTAAAAAATTTACAAGTTATATAATATTTTAAATTTTTAAAAACTATCACTAGAAACACTATATTATTATTAATCATATATATGTAATTTAATTTTTATATAATTTATTTTTATTCTTATGAAAATTTTCCCTTTGGAAAAAATCAATTTGTTGTGCCTATGAGATTGATTTTAAATTAAATTCTTCTAATTCTATGAATTGAATTAGGAAAAATGGAATCCCTATGTGTAATTATCATGATTAAAAATATATAAAAAATGAAAATTATTTTTTGTCAAAATGAATAGTAAAAATATGAAATATTAATTGCTAGGGTTAAGAATAAAATTTGAATACATAGGGATTAATCTATAATGATAAGGATTAAAATGACCCATAAACTTGTAAAATTAAAATTGGATGGCCATATTTTGACCATATCTCATATAAGGTTCATTAATGATCCATTTAATCCATATTTAAAGAGTAATACATGAATATAACATTTTTAAAAAAAATTCCATGTGTGTCCTCTCCCGCACATATATAAGGGAACTCTTCTACTCCCATCTTCAAACATCACGATAATTTTGGTTTAGTGAATACCTACTATAATTCCCACCTTAATCACCTCCCTATTTCATATAGGCAATATATTTACTAGTAAACCTTTCTATGAAGGCTTTAGGTACAAACATAAAGAGGTTCAGCGAAGAAAAGGTACTATTCTTAACAGAATGTTTTTATTTGATTTATTCTTCTACCTCCATAAAATATTGAGAACATATGATGATATAATAACATAAATATATCCCATTTAATAATTTTTTATTATTTTAATATGATAACCTAAATCTATATCATTTTCCATCAAATGGGAAACAAAACCATTGATTGTTTGTATGGAGGACTGCCGCCCCAGGAACTGACGTAGTTATTTTTTTATCACTACATCTCATGGATTGTAATAATGTTGGATTTAAAGTATAAATTTGATATTTATGACCTGGAAATTATTTTTTTATTATAATATCTTTATAAGTTATTACCATACAACCTGTTTTAAAACAACAAATTTGATCATGTGTATTACCTACCATCTTCATGAACGATATAATCCATTTTCCATAAAAAACATTTATGGGTGAAAATAAATATAAATATAATGAATAAATATAATATATATAATGATGGATAATTTTTATGTTATATAATATTAAAAAATATTCCGTGGACTAAATCTACCAAAGCAAACATACTTGAAAAATGAAGTAGTTTCAACCTTGAATAGTGATTTTAATAAACGATTGATAATAAACAGGTGATAAAAGATTATAAGTAAATAAAATATAGTATAATACATATTATTATGGGTATTTAATATATTTATAATAAATATATATTAATTATACCGAACATTGGAACTTGTAATAAGAAAGTCAAGACTTATGGAAAGGAATTTCTATCTCACATTTATATCTATGCAGCACATTCCATAATAACCACTTGTTTCAGTTATGTGGTGTATATACTTATAATGAATGTATTATATAACACCTAATATTAATTTTATGGGGATTTTAATAACAATGTATTTTTATTTCTATCATTAGCCTTAGGATTAAAATGTTACCAATGTGGAAAGTGTTATATGATACACTCCCATTATTTATCAGGATTGTATATGATTATACATATAATGAAATAAATTTATGATCTATATCTCAAAAGACCCAAAAAGATTATTCTACACTATTTATTTATAAGGAATACATGTTTTACTTTCATTTAATTCTTTTCATAATGTAAATATACCAAAATAATTTTTTATGGTAAATCAACATTATATCTCTTATCGATCAAAAATCCATTATCTTCCATGTCCATGGTTCTAAAAATGTTTTAATAATTTTTTTTAATATTATACAATTGATTTTTAATGTCATTTTTATCTTTATTTTATGTTTTAATATATGGTTTTAAATAATTCTTTGTTTAATTATTTAAACAAGGTATTATTGACATTTTACTGGAAATGTGAAAGGAATATTTATTTTTATATGTACGATATAAACCATAGTTTCTGCTGTGAGGACCAATCAATAGTTTAAGTATTACCATATATCTTTCCAAGGATCTTGTAATATAAAATATTTTCTATAATGTGTTAAATAATTTTTTGTTTTAAATGCACAATTTCAAAAAGGAAGTGATATTTTCCTCAAGAATGATTTAATGATCATTTTATAGAATTACTATTCATCAATGACAGCAAACATTGGTTTTCCTTTTGATTTTATAAATATATGATACAATGGTACCATCCTTATTCTTTATATGATTTTTTTCTTATTATGTTGATGATATTTTTAGGAAACCCATTTATTTCCACAGGTTATGTTAAGATGGATTGATGAAATGGTTATAGAACCTTGTTTCTTTACACAATATATGATATGATGATATGATGAATGTTTAATGAGTTTTTGGAACACACATGTATGGTTTTATTTATGTTATGGGTGGTTATGTAATGCACCAAGGATATTGGTTACACTGTAACATAAAATGGTGGTTATTTTATACCCAAGGAAAATGGTTACTTTATAACGAAGGATGAGTGGTTATGGTATAAACCCATAATGAGTGAGTACATTATATATCTCCAATGAATTTAATAAATATGGATAACACATGTGCTAATTATGATATGGGTGAAACTATTTTCATGTTCACAATTTTATGTATGTACCTTATTCCTTGTCATTAAGAGTATGCATATACGTGGATTTCATTTCCATAAGTTTATATGAGGGCCTGATTTCAGGTCTTTAAACAATTAATTGGATGTGAATGAATTTTTACATATTCAAAATGTTTTGAGATAATGTTTTTACACATAGATAGGTCTATGTTATGATCTCATGGATCATGTTTGTTGACTTCCTTTATGATTCATGTATTATTAACTAGCACGTTTTTTCTATGAAACATGTATATGATATTTGAACAATTAGAAATGAACTATATAATGTTATGGAAATTATTTAGTTCCATTATTCTTATCTTATGATTTCATATGATCATTGATTTATCTCTCCCATGTTTACTGTTACTAAGCATCTGAGTTCACCCATTCTTATGTTTTCATTCTAAATGCCATAAAGAAAGATATTAGATAGGGTATGTCTATGATGTTTAATAAATGGGGAGAT
Source organism: Viscum album (assembly GCA_963277665.1). Classification (NCBI taxonomy): domain Eukaryota; kingdom Viridiplantae; phylum Streptophyta; class Magnoliopsida; order Santalales; family Viscaceae; genus Viscum; species Viscum album. Next base: position 324,025,048 of record OY728144.1, on the reverse strand, counting down.
AATTGTGGGAGATGTTTAATATCGTTCATTAAGTAATAATATTGTGTATCTAGACTTAAAATACAGTAAACCAATATAATCCTCAACTTTGTATTCATGAATTTAATTGAATATTTATCTAAAAGGATGAAAAAATTATGTATTAAAATTATAGGTTACCATAGACTGGATTCTCATAAATTTAATTGATATAGAAATATGAGAATGATTTGTTGAATTAGAGGGATCAAATTTATCTTACACTATAAAAAATTATATAATAATTATAACATTTACTTATGAGATGAATATGACAATTCATCTTCCATACAACCCTATTATTTGTATCTAGCATCCAATCCAATTATGAAAATTATTTCAATTATATTATAGAGATAAGAAATTGAAACTATCAAGAACAATAACAGGAAATTATATTATATTGTATATATAATAATTTTATTAATGGGAACCCCATAATTTCCTTTATAGAAAATTATTTCCAGGTGAGAAGAAAAACTATCCTATAGTCCTTTCTGTTATTTGGGTTACTTATAAACTACAAACACACTACTACACACACAAAAATATTTATTTTAAACCCATAACAATTGTAAAAAAATTATCAAATGATTTAAAGGATAATTGTAATTAATATTTCAAAAATATTCAACCATCAACATTGATGTTTAGAAAATTTTCAGAATAAATTAAATTTTAAAAATAAAATCATACTCATAATAACATTTTTCTACAAACATTAAAACTCTAAAATAATTTCATTTTATTATTCAATGGATATTTCAACGATATAACCAAAAAATGTTTCTTAAAATTTAATGAAAATTTGAATCAAAATACATATTATAAAAACATAAATAAAACATCAAAACCATGATAAAAATATTCAATTATTTATAAAATCAAACTCAAATAATGAATTATATATTATTTAACAATTAAATCATATTTGATATTCAAAAAACACCATTAAATAATCAAAATGATGTTGAAAACATGTAAAGAAAATAATGCTATGATATTCAATATAAATGGAAAAATAATAAAATTTTAATATTGTTATTATCCCTTATTTCAATATCAAATTATTTTAACAAAAAAACATAGCTATTCATCCTGGTTTTTTCTTCATGCTTCCTTGTTAAAAATATAATGGTTGAATAGCAAGTAAAGATTTTTACTCTAGGTATTAGAATGTAGTATGTAAAATTTTCCAATGAAATCAGAATTTATAGAAAACCTTGATTAGTGGTTAGGTAATACTCTTGTGCTGAATTTGGAGTCCTTGATGCATAATCGATGCCATAAAATCAATATTCTATTTTTTATCGCAAAAACACCCTTATAATTTATGCCTTAATCATTAATTTTAAATATAATACCCATCTACATGGCAGAATAATAGGCGATGATACTATCTTCTATTTAATATCCATGAAAGGTTATTTTAAAATTATACTAATGAAAAATTGATTTTTTTGTTTTAATATAATGAAATTGAAGGATTCAATACTAAAATTATATTTATAATATTCTATAAAAACTATTATGTCCTTAGAAATTTATCATATCCATTATTATTTTCAATATGGTAGTTATTAAATAACATCAACCATGGACTTATCCATGTAGATGCCATTCATTTAATCAATATCTCCTTAAAAAATAAATATATCTTCTATAAACATTAATTTAACAAAATAAAGTAAAATGTTATTATTAATGATAGTATTAAGAGAAATAAAAAATGAAATTTAAAAACACTCAAATAATGGTCTATACACTAAGAAACAATCCATATAATCCTCTATGAACTCCTCTAAAAACATAATAAATATACTCATCATAAAACTCTAGAACGTTCCAAGTAAACAAAAAAAAACATAAGGAATCATAATATAATAAAAATTATGAATGGTATAGTTTAATGTGATATTTTCTCTATCATTAGGGGAAATGTGAATTTGATTGAATCCTAAAATAACATTTATAAAATATTAGTGTGTGTATCTTGTGATTTTTAAGTAATTTTATCTAGAAATAGAATATAGAATTGATCTTTTCTGTACAACAAGTTATGTTTCATATAATATATATGTTGTGTATCTCCATCCCACTTTATATAGTTTTTCATATTTAAAATATTACTAATTTTATTTATTTCTTATTACATTAGTTTTAGAAATAAAAAATGTATTTTCCTTGTTTGATGCATTAAATTCTTATAGAATATAATAATAAATTTGAATTAATGTGTTTTTAATTTATATTATTTCATTGAGTACATATTGTTATAATGGATTTTCCTTCTTCATATTTCTTATGAATTGATTTTAAATAAAAATACTTATCGGTATTATTGGATGAATAACTCATACAATGAATGAATTAAAAAATTAATATATTATTTTAAATGGTTTAAAATATAATATAAAACGATTAAATTGAATTAGATAGTTTTCAAAACTATTATTAATTTCTTTTAAAAATGAAAATAAATTATGTTTGAATTAATAAAAAAAATTAAATGTCATATTATATTATTAAAAATTAATATATTATAGGAATTTAATATGATTTAGAAAAATAGAATGAAATAAAAAATTCATACACATAAAGTCATATGTTATTTACAATATTTAAAAACATATTTTGAAATTATTTTAAGAATATAAAATCTTATATGAGATATAGTTGATTTAGTATAATATATTAGGGTTATAAAAAATTACCATCTTATGATATTAAGACAACATACATGAACTATGATGTCTTATGGGATATGGATTCATTATGAAATTGGAATGTCTTACTAGGTTGAAATTCCTTACAATATGGGAAATATATTATTAAAAATAATTAAAATCATATAAATTAAAACCATAGATTAATCATTAGACTCAACTATTCATCCAAAAGTTAAAAGATTCTCTATTTTTATAATTTTGTTATTTTGATCCATTTCACATTCTTATAATTTTTTTCCATTTAATTATGTTTTTTAAGATAAATTATAAATTATTTAATTTATATGATAAGAAGTTTGTGTAAAATTTTTTAAAAATTAATTTACCTCTATAGGGTATGATATGAGTTTTAATATTAACACATTATATTTGTAGGAGTGAATGTGAAATTAATATTTACATGGTTATTTTAGAAAATAAGTGAGTATAATTATCATAGAATTCTACACATTTTTTATGGAAGATTTTAATTTATTATGTCAACTATTTAAAGGGAATATTTTTTTCATTTAATTCTTTTAATGAGTTTTCATATATAAATGTTAATTTTTTTAGTGTATAGAAGTTTCAGAGAAATATGAAAAAGTTTGTTTTCTTAATTATATAAAAAATTGGCTGATGTTTGGGAAAAATAATATTCAAATGATTAATATTTTTTACATTTCTATACATACATAAATCATGTTTGATAATTTTTATGCACGAAAAAATATTATAAATAGAGATTGATAGATTCAATTAAATGTGTATCACATCGATGAACATTGATTATTGTACATATAATCATGTCGTATTTTTGTAGTGATTTAATTTCAAGAATATAAACCATGAATGTTTATAAGTAAAAGTATATTAAAGCATTATCTAACTCTATATATAATACATCATTATACAAACTATTCTTTATGATGCTATATTCATCATATAAATTTTCCATGTGAGTTAACGTTATTTTATAAATTTTAATTTAAAATAAGAAAAGTTGGGTTATTGTCCCCATTGAAACGGTATATCATTGGTTCATACTCTATATAATACATTTTAGGACAATTCTAGTTCTATGTCCTAATTAAAAAATGTAGGGTCATTTGGGTTGTGACCAAATGTGTGAAATAGTTTTTAACTAGTTGTGAAACCCATTCAATTGTAAGAGAACATTATTTTTTTTAAAAAATATTTAATTGGGTGTGTGAAGAGTTGATATAGGATTAATTTGATATAAAATACTATTAAAATTACAATTTTAATTTTTTATATATTTCACTCATTAATTATTTTAATTATCATACAATCATAAAATTTTATAAGTTTGTCAATTCACCCCCTTCTCATGACCATTTAAACCACTTACAACCAAATAATAATAATTATTATTAGACAATGGAAATTATAAATATTATTATATTTTTATTATATATATATATATCTTATTCCTAGAAAGATCATATATTTATCTATCTAAGGAATAAATCATTTGAGATGGTATGATATAGTTTGATTGATATATGGATTCATTATATACCACCTATCATTGATGGTAATAACTATAGCTACTAGAATGATATAATTAAAGCCTTCCAGAAGAATATTAGAATTTATTATTGGAAAACTATATTTGAACATTACATAATAATTTGGACTAAAAAAGAAAAAATTGAAAGTAATTCTATTATTTCTTATGAATTAACTTATAAGAATATAAACATTTTATACTTCCCAATCGGGTGAAATGTGTGAATTCATATAAAATCATGTGATAATTCTCATGATATATAGAAAATTCAATAGGCTACACATTATGGAGAAGAAAAATTAAACCAAAATAAACATTAAATTTTTAGTGATGAATATCAAGCATTAAAAAATGGATAATAAATAATAATTATTCAAATATTTTATTAGTTTTTATACTATTTTCAATGGTATGAGTGATTTCATAGATTCCATCAATAATAATTTTTTAAAAGTAATTAATAATTTTAAAAAGGTTTGTTAAAAATTATTTAATTTATAGAAGTAAAAAATCCGGGAATATACAATTCATTTACTCATGGGTTCATTATAATAATAATAACTGGAACATAAAATATTGCAATGGAAGAACTTAGAAGAAGAAAAAGTTTATATGGTAAATGGAAAATGAATTTCATTACATACACTTCTGAATTTGAGGTATAGATAACTGTTATAGATGAATATAAATAAGTAAAAATAGTAGTATATAGAAGAAATAATGTATTTATAAGAAAAAAAGAATGGAATATCCTATATTTGATAAAAAGGGACTAAGAATGGTAAAATTGATTCAAATTATGGTCTAAAAGTAATTTAATATGAATATAGATGAAAAGGTTGTATTAATACTAAATTCTAGAAGAAAAATGGAAGGAACAAGAGTATAAACAAGATAGATAAAAGATTTTGTATAGAAGGATGGACTTGTATAGAGGACCTAGAGTATATTAATGAATCTGGAACAAAAAAAATGAATCAATATATTTGATTCCCATGAAATAAATAAATCAAGATATTGATTCATATTGAGATTCTAGAGAATTATATTCTTAAATATATACTATTGGTGAGTTATATAATAGAATTGAACAATTTCAAAAATATTTCATTAAAATCTATTATATATAAAAGGAACATTAATAAAATAAAAAATACAATGATGAATAATATTTGTCTCTATCCCAAAAAAAAATAATCTTAATGATGAAAATGAAATGTAAAAATATTTTTATTTGAAAAAAAAAAATCTGAAGAAAATAAGTTCAATGAAAAAAGTGATTACAATGACACCTCCATAAATTAAAAGTAAAGGGTTAATAAATTAATTAAATTTCAAAAGAAAAATATAAAAATATTTTTTCATGGAATATAAAGGTATAATTAATTGGTTAACCTAAAAAATCATTATAAATTATACTATACCAGGATACGATAGTCAGTTACAGAAGTTGTATAATAATGTATTTGTAAAATGTTATAATGAAATTATTTCTACAGTTAGATGTTTTATATATGGAGTGAATGGTCACTATGAAATTCAGTTTTCATTAATATTGCATCAATATTTTGGGATTAAAAGAAATTTAATTTCCAAATAATTTTCTATATGATTACCTATGAATATATGTATAAAACATAGTAGGGTTCATAAGAAATTATTTTCTAACCCAATTGGAACAAAAATCCCTTAGGTACCAAAACCGTCATAAAACTAACCCTATTGGAAATATGACTTCGATGTCTCAATAAGGATAATTTTTATTTGGATAATGAATTATCAAGGAATATGACTAGTTATGAATCAATATTTTTTACAATTAGTAATTATTGTAGAAGTAATTTCACCTTTAGAGACATATCCAAAAGAAATCTAAAATGTTTTGGAGAATTTTATGTCTTAGTATATTTTATTATATATAAATTATTTCATGGTAATGGTTTTAAACAATTCATATTTTGTTTTTTAGTGTTTTGTGGTTATGGTCAATATGATTGGTTTCAAAATATGAAGTGACTTTTTTAAAATACAAATCTTATTTGTTTTATTCCGTCAAAATATATAATATTAATTCCAATAATTATGATTCTCTAATAGAAAAATGTTATCTTTTAGGATGATGTTAAATTAGATAATTTTTGATGGTATAAAAAGATTGATCATGTTAGTTTATGATGATACACAAGCTGTATAAATATGGATATGTTTTCTAGTTACTTGAGATCAAAATGGATAAAAACCACATTTGTGATTCTCATATTAATGATAAAAAACATAAAGAATATTGAATATCTCTCATTGAAGTTAAACCTATAATAGCTCTCAAACCTATTATTCTTGAATTATTTTGACCCAATAAATCATCAAGTATGATATGTATGATGAAATTATTTATTATTGTATATGATTTTTTTATTGACTTACATGGAAACATCATCCAACACATAAATCAAAAACCTTATCAATGTGAATTTTTTATTTTAAAATTGTTCAAAATGATAAATTATATCTAATTTTATATATTTTAATTGATAATGGAGGGGATTTTTTAAATATATAATTTAAAGGTAACTTTGAAGAATGTAGTAATTATCATAAATTTACATCCCTCATAACACCTAAGAAAACTAAATTGAAAGAAAAAATAGGACATTATATGAAATGCCTAAGAATATATTAAATGAATTTAAAAATCCTAAATACTTTTGGGGAATATATATGAAAACATTTTACTATATTTCTAATATAATTACATTAATACACATTCTATATAAAACCACTATAGATTATCGATGGGAACAAACTCTAATTTTGGATGGTTTGGAAGTTTTCATTTATAATAAAAATATTTTTAGATACATTTTATGAAAAATATGATGAAGTTATATTTTTCGATTATTTAGCTATTAATAAAATTTATATTCTATAAAAAAGAAACATGGTTTTTTAAGAGTCTATACATGTACAATTCCATGTGAATTATTTAAGAGAAAATAATAATGGTTCAAATAATCCTTAAAAATATTTTAGAGACCTTTACAGAGGAGATGAAAAAATATAGAATCTGTTGTTACTATTTAAAATCAGAATCACCCTCATCAAGGACCTTGGGGAAAAAACAAAAATATCAACATATAAATAGAGTTATTGGTATGGTAGAATGAAAATAATAAATAATATATTAAATGATATATTTTTTTTCTTGAAACAATTTCATTTCTGATTTTTTTCTTAATGATATATCTAAAAAACTTCAGGATTATAAATTTATATTATCTATGAAAGTTTAAATAATTTTTTTATGGAATTAATTAATTGAATTTATTTGAAAAACCTGATGAAAAATTTATTAGAAATAAATTGATATTTATAAATAAACATAATGAATCTGGTTGAATTATTCAAAACAAATTTAGATAATTATTCTATGATTATCATCAAGAATATGAAATAGATTATAATTATTATTTTGCAACAGTTTCTAAATTGAAATTATTTTAATATTTTATTTTCACATATATATCTAATCATTGATATAAATTATATCACATAGACACGAAATTTGTTTTTTATATAGTAATAATTTTGATAAAGTATATATAATACAACCCCCATTTTTTGCGAATGAAAAGAAACCTCAAAATAATTTAAAACATTATAAAGTTCTTTATGAATATAAACTAGATTATTGAGATTGGTATAAAAGGGTGTCATATTTTAATTTGAATAATTGTTTAATTAATGGTAATGTTGACCCTACACTATTTAATAAGTTGAAATATAAATATATTTAGATTTTAAAAATTTCTATCGATGATATAATTTTTAGATCATAAAGTTATTTTTTATTGAATTATCTTATTTGATGTCTTATGAATTTTCATCAGTCTTATGGTGAAATTTGAAATTTGACTTGGACTTAAAATGTTTCATATTGATGATGGAATTTTCCTAGATTAATTTATGTATTCTAAAGAGTTAGATAAAATATTTATACATGAATCTTGTCAAATTTCCAATAACCCCATGTGTAATTCTCATATATATATATAATCATAGTTTATAATAGAAAATTTGGTTGAATGGTTAGTATTTTATTTTATGTTTCAACTTCGAGACTATATTTATTGATAATAGTATACTTATGTTCATTATATCAAGATGAAACTAAAGCGGGTCAATTTAGAGTTTCAAAAATTATTGTTTAATACGACAAAGTTTTTTTAAGTCTCTGTTTATTTAATCATGAAAATAAATTTTTTTAATTTAAAACATATCTAGATTATGACTTTGTAAGAAGAAGAAAATCACTAGTGGTATTTGTAACTTTAAGGTATTTCTTGTTGGTCAATAAAGGAACATTATATTTTAATATCTATAGTTGAAAAAATATAGTTTTTTTAATTTTTGGGTATGAATCCTTATAGATTAAGAAAACCATTACTAAATTGATATTTATTTTGATAAATTTCATATTTCATATAAAATAATTTTTGATTTTTATATTTTATATAATTCTTAAAATAAAATTTGAACTAATAATATTGAAGTTAGATTCCATTTTTTATAGGTCATGTAAAAAATGAGATATCAGTTTAGAAAATGTTTTAGTATATGATCATTTAACTTATAATTTTACTAAATTATTGGATTGAAAATATATGAGAAAATAATTTATATACTTAGTTTGATGGGTGTTAAAAATAATCGTTTGATAAGATTCTCCATGAATATATCCTGTATACCAGTGATCAAGAAAAAATGTTTTAATATATATTTTATTTGAATATTCATCAATGGTTGGTTACCTTTTAATTCCATGTTTAACAATTTATATTCCAAGAATATCAACATATGTTTTCACGCTTCCTTACGGTTTTTAATATATTTTTAGCAATGATTTATCATTATTTTTTACATTTAGTTTTTAAAATCTACATAAAATTTCTTATAATATATTTATTCTTAAAAAATAGAGAATGTTTTTTATAAATGAATAAGCATAAAATATTTTATTTTGAAAAAGTGGAGTGAATTTTTAAAATAAATGAATTTCTATTTTATTATTATGGAAAAGAAGGGTAATTATTCATTATTATGTAAATAACTATATGTTTTAGATTTTTTAGTGGCTCCTTTAATTTTGTTTTTTCATAATATTAAAATTATCATATTTATTTATTCCCTCTAATATGAGTTTTGTAATGAAATATAAGAGTTTTCTTATTTTATGATTTAACTACTTGTAAATGAAATTAATGATGATAAAATATTTTTTATTTTATTTTTATTTTTATTGATTAATTATTATAATAATTTTCCCCTTTAATCATTATTGATATAATTTTTTTGTTTTAAAATTTCCTATCGGATTGATCTGAGGAATAACTCATAAAAATTAACAAGGTCCTCTAATATATTTTATGTCTTACAATATTATACAAAAGTTCGTTGCTGCATTTGAATATTTTACACACTATATAGAAAATATTAACTAGGTGAAAATTTAAATATTTCTTAAGTCATATGAAATATTAAAATTTATAGGAGATTTATAAAAGAAATAAATTATTTATGAAAGTCTTTTTATATAGACTAAAATCTTTATTAAATAAAAGAGTACTAAATATAATGTCTTTTGGGATTTACAAAAATGAACACTACTTATCAATGTATCATGGTAATATTGAATGTCTTACTATATATAGGTGATTTCTTATGTGATATTAATTTCATGAAAAAACTATGTCATATGAGTTTGATAAGCCTTTTGTAGACTATGAAATCTTATGAGAGAAGGTTGAATTATATAATTAGGATGTCTTACAATATTAAAAATAAATAAATAATTGATAATTTTAATACTAATTATGAATGGAATTACATAATTAAATTTGTACATTAATTATATAAATAATATGTTTATTTTCAAAAAATCAAAATATGATATGTTTTTCTTATTTTTAAATTTATATCCCCAACATATTTTCATTAATTTATTTTCTAAAATTTATTAAATCTAAAATTAATCTTAATTATTTCATTACGATGTGATATATTATAGAATTGTTTTATGTAGAATTAAATGAAAACCACATGGTATAAATTATCTTTAAAATTCATGCTACATATTCACATTAGTAAATTTAAATTTGGAATTTGAAATGTTTTTGAAAAAATTGATGTGTGTAATTTTGTTGGAAATACTAAATTTCTTTATGGAAAATTTAAATTGATTTAGTAACAAATTTAAAGGGAGTATTTTATTTCATTTCTTTTATTTTATTAATATTTCCTATATATAAATTTATGGTTTATATTTTATAGAAGTTACTTTAAATTTAGATATAGTTCATTTTCCTTGATTGGAAAAAAATTGTGATTATATTAAAAAATCTATAATAACTAATATTTATAAAGGTATTTTTCATGCAAATATTATGTTTGATAGTTTATTTACAAGAAGAAACACTATATGATCAACTTGAAAAAACAAGTAAAAAGTGTGTCTTCTTCTTCATTGTTGATTATTGTACACATAAACTTGTTAAATTTTCTATGTGATTCATTTTTACTAAACTCAATAATGAAACCAAATATTATTAAATAGATCTATTATTCATTATCCATGACTTTTAGAACAGCATGTGATAATTTTTTTAAATACTATATTGTTCCCATCTATATTCCTACATATTTTTAATTTTCTTCAGGATTTTTATTAAAAAGTGGATATTCAATCATCACGTGAACAAATAAATACCCACCTTAGTTATCTGTTTCTAGTTTTAAGGTATAAATTTACTCTTATAGAGAAAAAAACTCTAATTTGTTCTATAGGTAATTACATTGGTCATTTCTTGGACACTGATTGGAGGACTTAATAATTGAATCATACAATAGTCCTATTCTTCCCTGTTGTAAAAGAGATATCTTAGAGCCTTCTTGAGGTCTTATGGATTATCAAAGAGGGTGAATAATGGTATTTAATGAAAGTATAGTTTGAATAATGGACATTTGTTTCTTAATTATCATAAGAATTGGTATCTTTTTATATGATGTTACAACAGGGTTATGAGTCCACAATTTAGAGGGAATTAATGAATTCTGAATTTTTTATTCCTTAAAATTACCCCAGGATAACCTAAAAATCCTTAATATGTATCAATGTATCCATTGAGTCCCAATTCATTCCCATATGTTTTTGAAGTATGGATGGACGAGCTCCAACTTTTGGAGGTTTCATCGCAGACCTGATTTTGGTGTTTTTTCATCAATTGTGTTTGTTTGCTTTGAAATGGTGAAGTTTTTGGCTGAACACACTGAATTGGATAAATGATATCTTATAATTGTGGTTTTTATGTACATGTGGTTTGAGGTTTGAGGGTTGGTGGTTTTTCCTTGAACTCTTGTACCATGATGGTTTGGTTGTTTTTTGTCATGAAGTCATGTATATTTTCTCTCTTTTTCTTTTAAAGTGTTTGAATAATTAAAAATATAATTTTTAGTCATTCCCATATAAGTGGGGGAAATATATTGAAATTGGATGATTGAACTTTTATATAAATGAGTTTCTCTAATTGAATGATAGAATCTAACTATCGAGACAGCTCAACAGAGTAGTTATAGGAATAGTCTCATTGATCCCCCAATAGACATTGATCCTTATTATTTGGATTTTATATATGATAGATAATGTAGATACATGTATTAACTGATCTTAGTTAAGAGGATTAATTCTTCACTTAATTTAATGGATGGTGAAATTACACAAAGTATTTTATCCATATTAAGCACTCAATCCCAATAATGATATATAATCTTAGGTTCTAGTAGTCTTGGATTATTTAGTAGATGTTTTTTAGATCTTATAGGACAACCATATGAGTTATAGATTAATTTGAAGAACTAGTTATGGAAACAATTATACTTTGAGGAAATCTAACATCAATATACCCTCCCAATCATTCAGGCAATTTTTTTTCATTATATCCTTGCATGATGATTTAGGTATAAGAATAATTAACTCAATCGAACAGGATGAACGAAAACATATGTGGTTTTATCTTCCAGTAAAATATTTTACCATGTAGTCAAAGGTATGGTAATGAAACACTTTCCTAATAAGGGATTTATTTCTATTTTCAATCATGGAATGCCATTTGATATTTTGAATGAGGATATGTAGGATATAGAGAACAATGGTGGGTAAAGATTAGGACCACAAAAGATGAAGAACCAATAGTGGTTCATTTTCTTATATATAGTTTGTTGCACCATGGAGGCTTATTCATAGTCCTTGTACTCTTTGTCAGAGAGTGGATCTATAGTGTCATGTAATTATGAATAGAGTATGTTGGATGAAGTGTCAAATATTTAATGTAAAGGAGAAAAAGTGAAGAAAAACCCCTATGATTCTATATATTTTCTAGTCATTCTCACAAAGTATTAGAAAAAAGATTCATTTTCCAACAAGGGGAAGGTAATGAGGTGGTGTAATTATTATTCCACAATTTTGAAAAAGTTGGTTATAAGGTGTGTGGGGAAGGGATCTAGTGTTAAGGTTCAATATAAATCAAGCATAGAGGTTCTATAAAAGTCTATCTATGACATTGTAATCATAATGTAATTAGAAGGCTTGTCCCGTGGGAAATTAATCCCTCTATAGATATTACAGATAATTAGTGAAGGGTATAGTAGATTTTACAAGGCTTAAAATAGGTAATTTAATGGGAAAATTTCTCAGGATACGAAAATTTCCCATGAAGAGAAGGATATGGTGAAGGATATTAAGGGCCAACAAGGCATGTAAAAATTCATCCTCTTATAATTGTCTACACATTTGGACTACATCATTCTAGATGTAGATAGATCTTTTTTTCATAAAATGATTTGGTGGTGGTATAAATATTTATTTTAATATCCAAAGTGGTATATCTCTATCTATATCAAACCATTGATGTTATATACTATATAAAACTAAGATTTTATGATGTATTACTCAAATAATATTTTTTTTATATTTTTTGACAAACATAACCCTGAGTCTAAATTAACCAAAATATAATATACTGCTATAACCAAGATACTAAATTAGAGAGTATGAATATGAATAATTAATATTTGAAAAATTTACGATTTAAACATGTGTAAAATAGATTCATTGGTCAACAATAGTTTAGAAAAAACTGAAATAATGTGAAAGAAATATAAATGTTTCTGTAAAAAATATTTCCATATGTAGTGTATTTATCAACATAATAAATTAAACTAATTAAGATTAGTTATTTATTTTAAAAAAAATTTAATTTTTTTATTCAATATAGTTTTTTAAAATTTATCTAATTATTATCTTTCATGAGATAAGAATATATCTAGTTCTATACTTACAGAAAATATTCTTTTTTTATAAAATGCAGTTTTCATCACATTTTGTGTAATTATATTCAAATTATTTTTTAAACTTATTGGTATTGAATTTTATAAAATGGATTAAATATTTGGAATGATTGTTTAATTTTTTTTAAATATTTTTCTTTTTATTTTTAGGCATTATTTATAACAACAATAGTAAAATCTATCCCCTCTTTAAATATTAAATGATGTCAATATAGGTAGAAACTAGTTGTTAAGGTCACCATTATCCATCTACGCTCCTATTATATGAATGAAATTTTACACTTATAACATTTGGCTAAAAATATAGTTGTTTAAGAGACAGTTGTCCATAAAAATTTCCTATATAACATTAAAACCTAATAAATTTATAAAGTGTCACTCTCTTAGTATTAAATCACCTTTGTGTTCAAATGAGGTAAAAGGTACGTTATGGAAGAATATTAATTTTTATTTGGTGAATCATTAAAATATAATCATGATAGTAATTTATTTATAATTGTTTTCATATTAAATAATTACCTTTAATACTCGTGATGTTCTAATACAGTAGTTATTCAATTAATATAAAAATAAATTAAATGATTTCAAAAATATTATAAGTAATATAATTTGATGTTTTTATATTATTACAATACTGTTTTAGACAAAAATAACGAATTATTCATGTGAAAAATAATTATATTTTAATTTCATCATATTTATTGGTTTCTTTAATGTCTAATTAAATGAATAGATTAAAAATTATCATTAATAATATTTTACAATAAATAATATTTTATTAAATGGTTTAATATTCATAAAACTATTTCCTTCATCTATGTTAATTGAACATGGTTGAAAATTTTATCCATGGTCCATTTATGAGATATTTTTCAATTTATAATAACTTTATTAATCCTAAAATGTTAAATTAGTTGGTACCGTGGTTAAGTTCATTAATAACTACAATGCGGTTATTGAAAAGGATAAAGTGTAAAATGAAACCAAAACCTATATGATTTTTTAGATGATATTATTTCATACCTAGACATTATTTATTCATTTTTTTCTATTTTGAATCATTTTTATTCATAATGAAATTATGATATTTAAATCCTTTAAGAAATTCAAAAACTATCCTCTCCCTTCCTTATAAAAGGACACTCGTCCTTCATCTTCCATACAATAAATTGAGCCATGTTCCTCAAAAAACCATAGAGAAACCACTTCTTGAATTTTTATCAAAATTATAGTGGTGTTGTTCTTCTCAAAATACTAACCCATTAATTATTAATAGGATGTGTAAAGGAGTTATTTAAATGAAGAGGTAATCTCCCTAACCGAAGACTTTCATTTTTACATAATTTTTATGTCCTATAAATATATGGTGTATATAATAATTAATAAAATTAATATACTCAATATAATAAAATATTTTTATTTTTATAATACCAGTATACACCCTCTTTCCTATCATATGGGATGTCAATGAATTACTTTTGTGTATGTATGACTTACTGTCTCTACATAGCAATACAATTCATTTTTCCCCACCATGTTTCATCGATGGTTAATATGATGGGTTTATTATTTATATATAATAATAATGACATAATTATAATTCAGGAATAATAATATCACATATACCTTCTTACTTCCAATATATTTTGAAGCAATAACCTCGCTCATGCTTGTGTAAGGACAACAACCTCTCTGAAGTGATGTGATTTGTTTTTAATTTATATTTTATGTAGATAGATATATATATATAGATTTAATTGATAAACATGGTGTATAATATATTATAATAATTAAGTAATTAATTATTATTATTTACCTTTCATTCATTACATTTATTGAAAAGTAAAAACTGTGTTCGTGTGTACATACGACTTACTATGTCCATGAACGGTGTAATTCATAAATATATATCATGATTTTTTGGATGAATATATATATATTTATAATGAATATATATGAAATTTTTATATCATTATTAACATTATAGATATGTTAGAACCATGATCAAAATACAAGGAGTTGAACTTCAGAATTGAAATATCAATGATAAACGAAATATTTAACACCCAGAAAGGATGTTTTCAATACGGAATTATTAATAAATGGGTGTTAAAATTTTATAATGTAATAATATATTACATTATAAGTATATAAATTATTTTATTAAATAATTATAATATATTTAAATTTATTATACATGTGGTTAGTGTTCCTTTAAAGAATAAGGAACTCAATGTAAGGATTTATCATCTCAAATTTTCTTTATTGGGACACATGTCATTTCATGAGCCTATCATATTTTATAATGTGTATATAATTAAATTTTAAAATATATATAATTATTATCCGTATTTCCATGATATTTAAAGTGTTATTTGAAGTTATTTTTTAGGATTATGAATAAAATATTACCAATGCAGTAAAGCTTTTATGTTACATTCTTGTTATTTATCGAGATTATTTATGATTATGTTTACGGTCATGAAATATTATGATATATACCTAATGAAAACATGAAATTTTACCTCGTTTTCTTTTAAAAATACATGTTTTTGAATAATAATTATCACATTAAGTACTCAAGATACCAAAATAATAATTTGAATAAAAACCAAAATTATTTCTCTCATTGGTAGAAAATAATTTTTCATTCATATTGATGTTTTGTAAAAATGATTTTAATATTAATTTATGATTCTTAACATCATTTGTACCCATGAGTAACTTACATAATTTTTTTAATGTAATATTCATGTTATTTTCCAAAATAGGTACTTTTTAGTTGTTTATAAAAATGTGAATGGAATGTTTTCTTTTAAAATATATTGAATGAACATAATTTCTCTCCACAATATCAGATCAATAATGCTAAGATTATATTATATATTTAAAATCCTATTTTAAATGAAAAATGAATTTCATATATTTTTTTGATTTTTTTTGAAATTAAATATAATGGTGTAAAGGTAATTTTCCTCATGAATGTTTTAATGATATTGTAATGTAATTTCCAATAATCAATGAAAATGACCCTTGATTCCACTTACATGTTTCTAGGAATATAATCAAAGGGAACAATCCTTATTATTTATCTGAATTCTTTATGATTATGATGAAAATATGTTTATGATTTTATTATTTTTTAAGGGTTATGCTGTGAGGAAATAATGAAATGTTTAAGAATCCTATATATTTTCCATGGTTTATTACATGATTAAATTTTAATGAAAACCATTTCTCATTCATAGGTTCTGATATGATGAATGTTTTTTAAAATTTTGGTACTCTTCTTTATAATTTTTATTATGTGATATGTGGGCCTAGAATTATATATCCCTATGATGTATTGGGTAAATATTGATATCTAATAAAATAAAATAAACTAGAATATGGAGTTCACACAGTTATGTATATAATTTTATCCATTATAAAAAACTTGGGAGTGAACCATGGCAAAAAATATAGATTATAAAGTGAACATGATCCTCTGTTATAGCATATAAAACTATCCTTGACTACTATGGAAATGATTTATTATTATTACATGTATTCTAAAAAAATATGTCTCATACTAATTTTATTCTCTTATAAATCATATTGTACGATTATTTTCTGCTTTATACCTTATATACTACCTTACTTCACATCCTTACTTATGGTTATAATATTTGAAATGTAGGGTATGGTTTCCAAATGCTATTGTCATGTTTTAATAACATTATTCTATTGTTATTCTAAATTATTATATTTACTTTTTTTCATTAGTGGACAAATATTCTCACCAGTTATTATTAATACTTTCCCCTAGATTATGCAGAGAATTATTATGTAAGATATGCCTAATAAGTGTCCTAGTAATGAAGAAATATGTGGGTGATGATATAGTTCATTTATGAAGAAGTTTTTTATGTTTCCATGTTTCCAATGATACTAGACCTATTTGATTCTGGGATGGATCATAATATTATGTATTGAATATTTATCTAATAATATATAGTTTCTAGGAATGAATATTGTGGTTTGTTATAGTTGGTATCAAATCATTTTTTAGTTAACCTTTATAATATAGGATGAGAAAACATTTGAAATACATTGGGGATAGGTTTAAGTATAATATAACATCCAATGTTAGGGAAATAATCATGAATGAACTAGGTTAAACATAAGGTGTAATATATTTAAAAAATATTTTATTGATTTATATATTCTATAAATGAATTTTCTTAATTATATGGTTTCCCACTATGGTTATTTTTCTCACACTTTAATTTTTGGTTTTAGTCAAATGGATTGAACTAGAATGAATCCTATCAACATTGAATATTATGGCAATTGAAATGAGTTTATTCCAAAGAAACCAAATCTTATGGTAGATGGAATAATAAATATCATTTTTATGTTTACAAAAATTTATCAAACTATGAATCATGATGATATTATAAATGATAAATATTGGGAAAACATTTTGTTGATTCCATCATAAGGAAGATACAACATATTTTAGTGGGTCCATTAATCCACTAGTCGATGAGTAATGGAATAGTACCATATAAAAGATATATTTCATTCTATAGTGTTAAAAGATGAAAAATTTATTTCTATTGTCTATCATTTTGAATGAGAAGGTGATCAAGGGAATAATCTTATTAAGAACACAAGTCAATGATAATAAATTGACTCTATAGAGAGAGGTGAGCTTAAGAGTTTTTTTTTCAATGTATTATTTACTTCTATTCTATATATGAAAATAAAGATTAATGTATTTGACCTGAATCAGATGAATGATGAATCTATTAGTACATATAAGAATAATTTAAATAGAATTATGCTATTGGTATTATCATTCAACCAAATATGAGGGTAGATCTATTTTTCAGTGGAATAAAACATGGTATTTTAAGGGTATTATCTATAATAGAATACAATATCTATGAATAAATAATTTAGTGTGGTATTATAGAGTAAATAGTTCATAGAGTTAAATTTCCATTTCATAGTTTTGATTAGAAAATAAGTATCTAATTCAACAAAAATTCTAAAAACAATAGATAGAAAAAAGATGAGATTTCCCTTATGCTCAATATATAGAAGGACACATATAGGAAATTTTCTTATAGGAACTGGTAAATATTTTAAGTGTGTAATGTACGGTCATCAGAAAATCAAATGTCGAAATTATATGAAGAGGTTATTCAATGAATAGATAAATAATGAAAAACCATAGAATACACCACCCACACTATATTGTTTAAAATTTCCCGAGTATGGGAATTATGCTAACCTGTGGTCAAATATGACTCAAAATGGTCATGATTGATTTTAAAAATCTATCACATCAAGAAAATAAGGGAAATATCATGTGATCAATATTTATAATATTTATAACAAAATGATCAAAGGTAAATAGACCTTCCACTCTAAAACTACCAATGTCTTATTTAACAATTGATCTATCCACACTTTTATATCTGAATAATTTTCTATGGGTTTTAAAATTCCACACAAATGATTTGATATGGAATTAGCTATGACAACCACTAAGTGTACAATTATAGAATCAAAAGTCTATGATTTTATCCAATTTATGTTTTTGGGAATGATTTTCCAAAAACTCTCATTATTCTACCTCTAGTTGAATTTGTTGTAATTTGGGGCATGGATAAGTTTTATTTACATAATGTCCACATTGTCCTATTTTGAAAGGAATTCACATTTGATATTATGGAATAAAATAATATTTTTTATCTATGTGATTATAAATATATACCTATGATGCAAATCAAATCAAATATATGGGTAATGATTCCTATTTAAAAGGAATTTTTATCTTAGATGGTTGGGGAGAAACTCATCATCAATGATACTCCTATTTTATTGCAGTTTTTTTCATGTATTTCCAAAGGAATTTCCTAGTCTTCCACTGAAATGTGATATTGAATCTTCAATATAAACCAAACCTAATGATAAAACTATTTCAAAAAATACATATTGAAAGGCCCTCATTTTATTATGGGAAATAAAGAAGAAACTCCTGTAGAATCTTGATAAAGGATTCATTTGGCCAAGTGAATCACTGTGGGTTTCACCTATTCTATCCATTAAGAAGAATGATATAAGAACCTAGGTTTTTGTATGAGGTACTAATCCTTTTCTATTCAGTTTAAATGCCTTGTTATGTCCTTATATGAATAATTATCTTAATCACGGGTGCATCATAGGTGTTTGGGGATTGTTCAGAGCCTAAAACCAAGTTTTGGGAAGAAAATGACATGGTGCATTGTTTCCGCATGGTTTGTATAACCATGTGAGAGGTCTGAAAAGTTGCAGGTTTTTAGAAGTGAATTTTTTCACGGCTACCACGTGGTTAGTAAAACCATGCAAGGTAACCATGCAAGGTGCCCCATTCTAGGCAGTGAGGTGTGGACAGTTTCCGCATGGTTTGGAAAACAGTGCTGGCAAACCATGTGACCCTTCTGTGGATATATATAATTTTAAAATTTTAAATTAAAAAACTAATTTTAATTTTAAAACCTATTTGGGTTCTCTCCTTCTACACGTAGAGGCTTATTGGAGCTCTCCCCTTTAGAGTCTAACCTTGGATTTGATCCATATTCACCACCCGACCTCAGTTTTGGTCACCAATTGTCTTATAAGGTTTGCATCGGTAAGTAATCGATTAATTTTTTGTCATTCTTGATTCTTCGGAATAATGACTATGCTAGTTGGATTTAGGATCATATACCCTAATATTCCATTCTTCATCAGTTCTTCATATTTCTCCCAATCCAGGATGAATCAGGACTTGATACTGGATGAAATATCTACTACTAAGGTGAAGTTAGTGGTCTATACTTTCATTCAACTTTTCGTTGGTGATTTTTCGGTGTTTGGGCTTTTCACCCTCCATAAATCTTTCTGAAAAGGTCTCATTTTTTAGAGAGTTTCTTTTAGTATCATTAGTTGGGCCTAGTGAGGTTGGCCTTAGGTTTCGTTTAGGTGTGTTTTAACCCCTTGATCATTTCAAGGTTGCCCAAGGGGTGCACCTTAAGGAAATATGCTACTTATGCCTGTTTAAAACACAAAAGGGGTGAATTCTTGGGATTTATTTGTAATAAAAAGCCCTTATATTCCTTATTAGCTTGAGTAGCTTGTTTAAGAGATGCACTACCTCTTTGATTAATTAATATCATGTTATTCCTTATATATTATGACAGTATGGCTTGTTAAATGAATGTTAAGAATGGGTATAAATATATGAAATGATTAATGGAATGTTGAATGGTTTATATGGGAGGGTAGGCCCATATTCTAGTTTTGATAAAAAAACTTCATGAGTGAGTATACTCATGGCTTGTGCAGATTAATGTGAGTGGGTATACTCACAAGGAATTATTGTTTCAATTGAATGATTGAATGAGTGAATTAATGGTATATCAATTCCATGGACTACTCTCCATGGATCTGGAAAGTGGTAGCAGACACCATGGGTTGACATATCACCTTAGGTCTTGATTCCTTGGGATTCCTCGGACCTTGCTACCTCATGGATCTATATTTCTTGGGTTTGTGTAAGACTTTCTATTTACATTCACATAGGACCCCAACCAGTTCCTAACTGAGTTTCTACCATATATTTCCATGGGATTCGATGGGATTCCTTGGACAAACTCCTTGGATCTGGCCATCTGTGGTATAGAATTATTACCTAGATGCCTTGGTATTCTAACACATGGATCAGGCCCTTGAGGTCTGATTTTCACTATAGAGCATGGCAATGACATGCTACTTTTCACTATAGAGCATGGCTGTGGGACACTTTCCTTCATTATATAGTGTGGGTGTGGGATACAGGATATAGATAGATGTACGGAGTGGCTGTGCGACTTGTTTAATTTTCGTTTAGCTTCTTTTTTTGTAGTTTTATCTCTTTTGTAGGTATCCTTGATGTATGTTGGGTTTTACTTGCGGCTATAGACTTATTCCATAGGCATACACACTTTACTAAATGATTACACTTGCTAGCACTTTTTTTTAATTTCTGATATAACTGTATATATCTTGTGGTTTACTACTCAGGTGTTTATCTCACACCCATTTTGGGCCATGTTGGGGACCCAAATAGATTATATGGTTGCAGGTGATGATAGGGAAAGCACCCAAAAATTGGTTGTTTATTGTGGATTTGAAGTAAGGGAGCATATGAACAAGAGGATGCATGTGATGACAGGATACGTTTCTGGTATTTTGTTCTTTTTAGGATACTTTTAATCCATTATATTATCATTTAATTTTCTAGATACATTCTCAATACTTGTACTATTATCATGATTTTGTATATTAGACACATTTAGTTATTGATATGTATTCCTGTTTTGTCTTACTCTCAGTTGTCTACTATTTATTTCGCTTCAACTATTTATTTTATGTTTAAATTCCACTGTGATACTCATGTAATGAGGGCATAGTATCCCCACTGACTCACCTAGGCCATCACTTCAAATCGACAGCCTCTGGAATTTGGGGAGATGAACTTAAGTCCTTGTGGCCAACCGGGATCAGGGCACCATTTTGGATGGCATCTGGGACCAAGACTTTACAAAGTGGTATCAGAGGAGGTTTAATTTTTCTGGTTTGACTTATTATTTGAGAACATTATACATAGATAAGAAGGAAATGGATTTTGGAAATAAACTATGCCTATGATTAGCTACCCCATGTACAGGGAAAAGTAAAATTTACTTTAATTGAGTTCTGATTTTTTTAATTTTCACTATTATGTGTGATTTGATGTCACTTTTTCCTGACACACTTGATTTCTGATTTTACTATTAATGTAATTGTGGGTTCTATTTCATTTTATACCCAATGAGATTAGGGTGTACCATCTCATTCATAATATAGACACTTTTTATAATTAAATGCCATGCATTATGCCATTTCATCTAGGATGCATTAGATATTTCATGTTGTTGTGATAGTTGATGTGATAGTTGTGCCTGCTATTGTGTTAGCTAGGTGCAGTAGATAAAGGTGTGACTTAATCTTTCAATAAATAGGTATTATGTGCCTTTATTAATTTTTAAATAACGCACCGGTGGAATGGAAAATCTAAATGAACTTTTTACATGTATGGATTGAATGTAATCCATGTTTTGGGTTCATGATGTGTTATGGGACCTCATGGATTTGGGAATTGGTAAACCCTTGGTGGGATATCCTGAATAAATGAATGTGAAATGGAAGTGTAACTTTAATGTTGAATAGTTACTTGACCTAGAAATAACTATCTAGTGGTCAAGATACATTGTTTTTAGTGGTTTATTGGATGTTCATACACAATCCAAGCTTTAGGAACAAACTGTGGGTTTGACTGGGTATCGAAGAGCATTTTGACATGTCCTTTGCTTTGATATTTGTGCTTTGAGGTTGTTCTTTCTTAAGCTGCGCATTTGGAATTGTAGATACATGCCACCATGAAGACCTCCAGTGGTACACCATGATGGAGGTGATGATCATACATCAGAGATAGTAGGCCACAAGCTACCGGTTGATCCTCATATAGTTCCAGCTGTGACACTAGAGGCTGTTCCAGAAATAGGTCATGAGGAACAGTTCTATGAGGGTTTTTTTATATATAAGGATGACCCAGGGAGAACCGAAAATGGCTTTGACTATAGATGAGATGACATGGGTGTTCCTGTAGCAGTATCCTCCTACGTTTTTAGGGGATGGCAGATCACTTGCTGCAGAGATTTGGCTAGAGGCCATGTTAGTGATTTTTGAGCATCAAGAGATGCCTTGAGAGTGGTGGGTCAAGATCATGACTTACATGCTATGTGGAGAGGAAAATCATTGGTGTGACATTTTGAACATGGCTAATGGGATATGGGATATGGGTTGATCCAAATTTTGAACCTGTTTCTATGACTACTTTTACCCTGTGACTCTGTGAGCATAGTGGGCTAGTAAGTCATTCATCTGGAGGAGGGCGCGATGACATTTACGGAATTCTTAGAATGCTTTAAAGATATTCATATTTTTTCACCGATGTATCTTATTGATGAGATGTCGAGGGTGAGGCACTACGAGGAAGGTCTCAAATATGCTATCAAATATTAGGTCAATGTGTTCAGGTTTCCTTTTATCACTAAGATTGTGAATCCTGCACTGATTACCAAGAAAAACCTGAGGGAAGCTGGGAGTACAGAACAAAGGAGTATTCTTTCTCACCCTAGTAGATCTACATATTCCAACATGAAGTGATGTTTTGAGGATTCTTGTAATGTGAGTGCTAGTTAGGCTGTGGGTACATGCAACTTAGTGTATTTCCATTAATGTGTTAGGTGAGTCCACATGAAAAAACAATGTGACTGCGACCCAGTCAAGTTCCGAGTTTGTGGCAGCATGGGGCCCGTGTCGTGGTTTTGTAGTATCTTCCTTCTAACTATGATTGGTAGGGGTTAGCTCTAACATCAAGTTAAGGAGAAGGTTCTTAAAATCTATATTAGGCTATGACTTGCAGTAGTGTTGGCCAATCTGGCCAGGGCAGTGCTGGTAATGGTCATGGTATCCAGACATTGGGTTTTCAGAGATAGAAGGGAGGATTAGCTTAGGGAAGTTAGGTATGGTCATAGGGCCATGGTGCAGTCCTTACTTATGTAGTGCAATAGACCCAATAGAAGTAGGCTCCCAGACTGTCTATAGTGGGAGGTACAATCTTAGTAGCTTCTAATATTGCATCTTATTTTTTTGATACAGGTGCCTCTCATATTTTTATCTCTTCATGATTTGTAAAAAGCCTTGGTTTGTGGTTTTTCTTTATAAGGAATTTTTGACACTAGAAACATTGTTGGTAGTTAGAACGGGTGATGCGTACTAGTGTATGGAATGTTTCCTTGAGGTTGGTTGGTTCTACTTCCTATGGAATCTTTATTTCTTCAATATGATAGGGTTTTACTTCATTTACTAAATGAGATGGATCTTGGATTATCGAGTGTACACTGAATTTTATTGATGAAGGGTGACTTTCACATCACCACAGGGTGCAGTGTTTATTCACAAGGGTGAATGAGATGTCCAGGCATGCAGAGCTGGACCTGAGCATCATGGGATGGGTGGGAGGACATCCCAGTTTTCTAGATTATTTCTAGATTATTGAGGAGTGGGTAAGGAAGACTTTACTCTTGTTGTGGATCTCTTCAAGGACATCTTTCCTGATGAATATATTGGTTTACCTCCCAAGAGATAGGTGGAGTTATCCATCGATCAAGTTACAAGAGCTGTGCCAATATCGATTCCACCTTACAATATGGCTATGATGGAGTTGTAGGAGATCAGAATTTATCTAAAGGATTTGAAGGAGAACGGGTTCATTAGACCCAGTACTTCTCTATGGGGTTCTCTGATACATTTTTCAAGAAATCCAAATGAAACTCTTAGGATATGCGTGGATTATTAGAAATTAAACAAGGTGACGGTTAAAATCCTGATATCCTTTTCCACAAATATATGACATGTTTGATCAGCTTTGAAAATCTTGAGTGTTCCTGAAGATCGAATTGATGTTAGGATATCAACAGGTGCACGTTTGACATGCAGACATACCTCGTACAACATTTCATAGCATGTATGGTTTATATGAGTGTCTAGTTATGTCGTTCAGTCTCATGAATGCGCCTGTAGTTTTCATGGATTTGATGAACCAATTTTTCCATCCTTACATTGATTCTTTTGTGGTGGTTTTTGTGGATGATATCTTGGTGTATTACCACAATCAACACAACTATGCCAAACATCATGAGATCATCATGAATACAATGAGAGAGAATCAATTATATTCTAATCTCAGAAAGTTCTTCTTTTGGATGGATCATATTCACTTCATGGGTCAAATTATCTCAAAGAAAGAAGTTTTAATGGACCCAGAGAAGGTGAGAGTTGTAGTTTCCTAGGAATATCCCTAGAATAGTTTTGACATATGAATTTCTTGGGGATAGTTGGTTACGACATGAATTTTATACACGATTTCTCACACATAATAGTGTCGTCAACAGGCATGACTAATAAGGGTGTGAATATTGGGTGGTTATAATCTTGTGAGATAGCCTTTCAGAAGATAAAATAGAGGTTTACATTAGCACCGGTCCTGATACTGCTAGAGCAGGGAAAGGGCTACACGGTGTACTATGACGCTTTAGGTGTTTGGATGAGGTAGTGATGGGGCAGAGAGATCAAGTGGTGGTGTACATGTATATACAGTTGAGGCCTCATGAGAGGAATTACCATACACATGATCTCAAGCTAGCTACAGTTGTTCACGCATTGCGCTGTTGGAGGAAATATTCAATTAGAGAGCATGTTGTTGTGTACACAGACCACAAAATCCTCATGTATATATTTACACAACATGATTTGAATTTGAGGTAGAGAAGGTGGGTGGAGTACCTATATTCCTTTGACTTTGAGCTTTCCTACATGCCTGGTAATGGCAATGTAGTGGCCAATGCACTAAGTAGGAGGACTCAGATATTACCAGTGCAGCAGTCCAGTAGCGAGTGGTAACTTATGGAGTTGTTTGTTAAGATTCATTTAGAGGTTTCTGATAGGCGGGGTCGTAATTTTCTACCATCCTTAACTGTGAATGATACCCTACTAGATAGTGTTAGGATGAGGCAGTTATCAGATTCATAAAGCCTAGTTATACAGAACAGTGTGCAAGTTGAGGATCCTTCTCTTGGTTAGATGGTAGACGATGATGAGATTTTGTGTATCCCTGGAGGTGTTTGGGTTTCAATGGATATATGTGAGGAGATGATGCCAGAGTTTCATGAATCATCTTGGGAAATCTATAAGGGGGTCACCAAGATGTATCGTGACTTTCAATGTTAGTACTGGTGTCCAGGAATGAAGTGTGAAGTCAATAGTTTTGTTATTAGGTGTTCCACCTGTTAGTAGATGAAGGCGGAACATTAGCGACTAGCTGGAATTTTACAGTTGTTACCTATCACGGAGTGGAAATGGAATGATTTTGTGACGTATTTCATAACTATTTTACCGAGTCTCCTTGAGGTAATGATGTTGTGTGGGTTGTTGTTGACAAGATTATGAAGGTCACACATTTATTTCCAATCAAGTAGGCCTTCAATGTTAATGATCTTGGAAAGTTGTAAATCAGAGAGGTGGTGAGATTGCATAGGGTCCCGCGCACTATCTTTTTAGATAGGGATGCTCACTTTACATCTTGTTTCAGCTATGATTCAATCACTCAGATATGTCTCACGTTTTTTTATCCTAAGGAGGTTATGTTTCAGGTTGATGCATCCTTCGAGGAGCATCTGATTCATGTAGTTGACAGAAGCATGAAGGTTCTCTAAGGTTAGTTAGTTCCTCTAGTATGTGTTCTATGGTAGCACTACCGTTTATAGGATGAGAATTGGGAGAGGGAGGCTGACGTACACGCTTAGTGTCTGAAGTTTCAGACGAATCTTGACCACCCTTCAGAGAGAAATCAACAGACGTATTGCTATTAGGGGGGATGATTGTAAGAACCTGAGTTTTTTATGTGGTACTTATCCTTTTATATTATGTTTAAATTCCTTTTGATGGCGTTTTCTGAATTCTTATCTTAATCATGGGTGTTTTGGAGGTGTCTGGGGCTTTTTTGGAGCCCAGAAACATGTTTTAGTTAGAAAATTACCAGGAACATGGTTTGCATACGGTTTTCACATGGTTAGTCTAACAATGTGAGAGGCCTGAAAAGTTTCATGTTTTTAGTGGATAATTTTCGCATGGTTAGTAAAACTGTGCAGGTTAACCATGTGAAGTTCCCCTTTGAGGCAGTGAGGTGCGCACAGTTTCCGCATGGTTTAAAAATCATGTGGGTAAACCGTGAAAACCTATTGTGTATGTTATTTTTAAATTTAAAATTAAAGGCATATTTTAGTTTTTAAAAACTATTTGGGTTTTTCTCCTCTGATGAACAGTAGCTTCGTTGAGCTCTCCGCTTTGGTGCATAACCTAGGATTTGAGCAAGATTTACCGTTCGACCTCCGTTTCGATCACTGATTGTCTCATCAGATCAACATCAGTAAGTAATAAATTCCTTTTTAGTCATTCCTGATTCTTCAAAACAATGACTTCACTAATTGTATTTAGGATCATATTACCTAATATTACATTTTTCTCTCATTCTTCAGATTTCATCCAAACTAATACGAATCATGACTTGATAACAGATGAGATGTCAACTACCGAGGTGAGGTAGGTGGTCTATACATTCATTCTAATTTTATTTGGTATTTTTCAGGTGATCTTCCTTTGTTCCATTCATCAGACTTTCCAGTATGGTCTCATTTTTTAGAGAGTTGATTTTATTAGCTGTATTTGGACCTAGTGAGGTTGACCACTGGTTTCATTTAGGTGTGTTGGCACTCGTTTCTCATTTAATGGTCACCCAAGGGGTGATACTTAAGGTAATATGCTACTTATTCATGTTAAACCCACCGAAGGGGTGCATTATTGTTCTTTCCTAGTCAGAGGAATCCCTTAAATGCCTTGATTTCTTAAATATCTTATTTAAGAGATGTAATAACTCCTTGATTAATGAATATAATGTTATGCCTTATATGTATTGATAGTCTGGAATGTTTAAATGAATAATATGGGTGGGTATACCGATATGAGATGACTTATGGGATTTTCAATGGTCTATATGGGTGGGTATAACCATATGATATTTTTGATAAATGGTTTTCATGAGTGGGTATACTCATGGATTATGAAAGTTTATGTGAGTGGGTATAATCATATGGAATGATTATTTAAATTAAATTATTTAATGCCCAAATTAATGTTTGATCGATGCTATGGACTGCTCTCCATGGATCTGGAATGCAGTAGTGGACACCGTGGGATGAATTTTCCCGTTGGGGTCTTGATTTCGTGGGATTTTCAGGCCTTGATACCCTGTGGATCTGGCTTGGTTGGGATTGCATATGACTTTCTATTTCCATGATCATAGGACCCCAACCAGTGCCTAACTGAGTTTCCACCAGGTATGCCGATAAGACTCGATGGGATTTTGTGGAAAAGATATTTGAATCCGTCCCTCCTGGTCATGAATTATTACATGGATTCCTTGGTCTGCTGACACCTTGGATTTGGCCCTTGAGGTTTTTTTTCACTATATGGTGTGGCCGTGGAATGATAATTTTCACTATAAGGAATGGTTGTGGGACACTTGACATCGTTACAGAGTGTGGATATGGGATACAGGATACAGAAAGATGTACGGTGTGGCTTCATGACTTATTTAGTTTTCTTTTAGATTTTTTTAGGATATGCCTTTCTTCTTTAGGTATCCCTGAGGGATAATTGGTTTTACTTGATTATATAGACTTATTCCATGAGAATACGAACCTTAATGATTGTATACACTTGCTAGCACTTTTTTAGAATTGTTGTTAGAACTGTATAGGCCCAGGTGGTTGTCTACTAGGATATTTATCTCACACCCTATTTGGGACACCTCAAGGACCTGAATAGATTATATGGTTATAGGTGATGATAGGGGAAATATATCCAATATAGGTTGTTCAATATGGATTTGGATCAGGGGAGCATAAAACCAAGAAGAGGTTTGAAATTCTGGGATACCTTTTTGGTATTTTTTTCTTTTTGGGATACTTTTACTATATTATATTTCCATGTACTATTCTGACAGCTATCTAGATACCTGTACTATCTGCATCATTTTCTATATGAGACACTTCTAGTTAATAATATGTATTCCTATTCTTTCTTACTTTTAGTTGCTACTATTTATTTTACATACTCTATTTGTTGTATTTTTCAATTCTGATGTGATACTCTAGTAATGAAGGCATAATCTCCCCACTAACTAACTTAGGCCCTTGGTAGCCTTTGGTATTTGGGGAGATGTTCTTAAGTCCATGTGTCCAACTGGGATCAGGGAACCATTTTGGGTGGCATCCAGAACTGAGACATTACAAATAATGAATCAATGTTATTCTATAACTATTATCTAAAAGTTAATAAGATCAAATTCATGAATAAGAATAGTCTACCCCATATTGATGATTTTTTAATCAACTACATGGAGCTCAATAATTTTTCATGTGTGGAATATTATTTTTTTATAATTAATCAAGGTTGAAGAATTTGGAAATACCATAGATAGCATTTCATACAAGGTATGAATGGTGTGAAATTATATTTATGCCAATTGGTCTTACTAATTCCCCACTATCATCATCTATTTAATTAATATCTATATTAGATATTACATTTATCAGCATGTGGTATTAATTATAGGTGATATTTTTATATATTCAAAGATAAAGGAAGAGCATGAAGATCATTTAATAATTGTGTTGAAGACATTGAGAAAGGATAATATTTATGAAATTTTTCCCAAGATTGAACTTTGACTGTAAAATGTTTAATTATTTGGTCAAATAAACTCATGTGAGGTTATATCAGTTGATCTATCAATGAAACAATTCATTGAAGTTTGGACCCAACAAAACATTGTGAATAAGATCCACATATTTCTTGGTTTAACATGATATTATTGGTTCTTTTCATAATCGAAAAGTTAACATGGAATTGAAAAAATTTCCTTTGGACTAATGAATGTGAAGAAAATTTCACAGAATAGAAGAGAAGTATATATACTACACCTATGGATACTCTACCCTACATTAGATAAAGATATATAATATATAGTCATGCATCAATAAAGGTTCTGGGATGCGTTCTCATGTATAACATTATGGTGATAACTTATTACTCACACTAATTGGAGATTGATGATAAAAATTACCCAAATCAAGATTATGTGTTACCTGGGGAAATATTTGAATCAATGTTATTGAGGAATTGTCTTTATAGAGAAAGGTGTGATATATACACTGATGAAAAAATTATGAAGTATATATTATCTTAGAGAGATATAAATATGTGTCAAAGAAGATGATTTTAGTTGATTAATGATTATTATTTCTCAATACATTACTACCATGACAAAGAAAAAAATGTACATGATGCTTTGAGTTAAAAGGATCATGATATATTATCTAATATGTGGATCATAAAAGAATTAATATTTATGAATTTTTGAAGTTATAACTAGAAATCATGAACTAAATATGGAAATATTATCTTTCACAAATGTGTGTTGAACCATCTATCCCTGGAATGATTAAAGAGGAATAAAAGGAAGATGTGGAGCTTCAGAAGAAAGTGATAAATGTTCTTGAGTTTAACCTTGATTATGATGGAATGATAATGTTTATGAATCATGTATGTGTTCCATCCCAAATAGATTTTAAGTAGGAGCTATTGGATGAGGCTCATAGTTCACAATTCTCTATTTTTCATAGATGTATGAATATTTATAGAGATCATAATAAGTATTTTATGTGGAACTACATATAGATAAATTTTTCTGAGTATGTATCATAGTGATACGTATTAAAATAATTTTTTTCTAAGATATTTAAGACTATAGTTATGTTATAACCATTCCCATACTTGAATAGAAATGGGAAAATATCACCCTGTATATTATCCTTAGACTCCCCAAAACATAAAGGGGCATAATGCTATATGGGTTGTAGTTGTTTTCCATATAGTGTTACCATATTTAATTTCTATCTTATAATATTTATCTCATGTTAATATTTCTAGAATATACTTTAAAAAAGTTGTCATATTATATAGTGTTCCATATTCTATTGTATATGATAGGGATCTGTGGTGTATCGAGATTTATTGTTGAAGACTTAATTGGGATCTAAATAAAGAGTTGTGTTTCAGTACCACATACCATCCTTAGGAATATGGTTAGTGTAAAAGAAAAATTTATACTCTATAGGATATGATGCGATAATTTTCTAAATATTTTAAAGGTATCTGGTATTAACACCATACTCTAGGTGATTTCTTTTAAAATAATATATTTCATTGAATCACTTAGATGGATCCTTATGAACACCTATACAAGAAAATAGTGTTAAATTTGAATATACCATGATGATTATATAGAAATAATATTTTCTTAGACCTGAGCTAGTAGAGGAAATGGAAGTGAAATTTAAATCCATTCAACAACACATCAAAGAAGCTTAATGTTGAGAGAAAAATTATGTTAAAAATCATCTGTGTGATCAAGAGTTTGATGTCCCTAAGAAAGATTTTATGAGAATTTATCTATGGAATAATCTTATGAAATTTAAAATGATGGGAAAATTTATACCAAGGAATATTGATCCTTTTGAGATTATTGAGCAGGTAGGGGTGGTATCATATCTCTTAGTACTTCCACCGAACCTATCAAAAGTTAAAGACATTTACTATGTATCTATCATGAGGAATTTCAAACATGATCCTTATAGATTAAAAAAAGAGTGGCTTCAACATTAGATGATTATATGTCATATAAGGAACATATATTATAAATATTGTATTGTTGAGATAAAGTGCTATGGTAGAATACTACTTGCATTGTTAAAGATTCCTGGAGAATTCAGAAATTTGAAGAAGCTATATGGGAACATGAGGATGTAATGAAATATAGAGATCCTCAATTGATTGTAATCCAGTGATACAATTTCTAATGTGAAATTCATTATATTATAGGTATATTTTAACACCCATATATTTTATGAAATATTTCTCTTTTATTAAGTTTTTGATTTCTTGTGATAAATGCAACTTTGAGTATACTGATTTATAATATATTATACCATTAAAACATAGACCTTAAATTGGAGACTATGAATAGGATTAAATAATTTATGATACATTTATGGTTTAAAGATGTGTACAATAATATCTTTAGTTATCAGTTGTCTAAAATAAAAAATGAAACCATTTAAATGTAAAATAGATGTTATATATAAAAAATTGTTTTTATGCCTACCATGAATATTTTATCATAATAAATTTAATGAATCGGTTTTGGTGAAATTTGTTAAGGAAAAAAATTTATTATATGTTTAATAAAATGTATTATCATTCAATAAATATTAATATTATATAATGGATTAGAATAAATCTAGTTTTATACTCAAAAATGTTATTTTTTCTAAAAGCATGCATGCATAGCATTTTCCACATATACATAATATTTAATTATTTTCCTTATATAGTTATTAAATATGATAAAAATAATTTAATATTTTGAATCAAGAGGTTTAAACTTGGTAAATATGTCCTATTTATTTTTAGATAATATAAATAATATCCAAGGACAATTTTATCACCTCGGTAATCATTAATATGTTTAATATTGGAAACAAGTAAGTGATAAAGTCACACTTATTAGTATAAATTACTATTATATGAATATTATTAGACTATTGAAAAATTATTATTTAAATTTTACTATTTAATATACCCCTCTTACATGAAAATGACCAACATATTATGTATAGAATTGAAAGTTACAAAGAGTCACTCCCTTAGTTTTAAATATATCCTATGTGTTTTCATTGGAAAAAAGAATGTTATGAATGAATATTAAGGTTCATTTATTTAATAAAGAAATTACCCTCATTATAGTAATTAGTTTATATTTTTTGGTGATTAAATAATTAAATTCAAATCTTGTGTAATATAAATACATTATTTTTTCAATTAATAAAAAAATAAAATGATTTATTTTAAAAAAATTACAAGTTATATATATTTAGTGATTCGTTGTGTGACATTAATTTAGAAGAAAAATAAAACATATTTGTGATTTTTAAAGTATTTCATTTTAATTTAATCTATGTATTGGTGTCTTTATATTCAAATTAAATAAATACTCTGAAAATTGACATTAATGACCTTTTATAAAAAAAAATATTTTATTAAATGATTAACATTCATTAAAATATTACTATCATACAAGTGAATTGAAAATGGATTAAAATATTATCCATGGTCCATTTAGGAGTTAATTTTACATTTATGGATTTATTATTAACCCATAATGGGAGTCATATTTATTACAGCAGTTAAGCTAAGTAATTATCAACAAAGAAAATAATAAAAAATACAAGGTATAAAATTCCACCAAAACATATATAAATTTTATTGGATAATAAACTTTACTCACTAAACACATTATATTCAAATTTAAATTAATTTTTAAGAATTTTTAAAGAAAATGATTTTAGTTTATTTTAATATTTTATGAAATTCTAATTGTGTCCTCTCCCCCCCGTAAAAGGGACACAATTATTCATATTATTTTCAAAAATTGAGACATATTTAATTTATAACACCTAAAAAATACATTTTAATAATCATTATAAATATTATGGATGTGATTTTTATCCCAAAATACTTACCCAAGGATCATTAAGTGGAGATCTAAAGAAGACCATCCAAAGAAGAGGTAAGTCCTTTAACAGATAACATTATATTTAGTTGTTCTTTAACTAAAATTAATCTATTTTCCTTTAAATAAAATTACAGATTCCTAATAATAACTACAATTAATTGATATTATTATTATGAAATATCCATTTTCCACCCACAGTATTATCAGATAAGATATCGCTCATGCGTACATACAATTTTTTGTTTCCACAATGGGATACATGTCTAATTGCACCACCATATATAATGGATAGTAACTATGATGTGTTTAATGTTTATATATTATAGTTATTACATAATTATTCTTTTGGAAGTATAATACTACATATAACTTGTAACATTTGTGTCCATTGGAAAATAATAATTTCATTTATGTGTTTGTGTGCACTACCACCTCCACAAAGTTATGTGATATGTTTTTAATTTCTTTTTTCATTTATTGTAATAAGGGTAGAATTAGCTAATATTTATGACTTACATAATATGATAATTATTATTTAATTATTATTTATTATTTACCTTTCCTTTATTCCATGTTTTGAAATGTGAAAAAACAATTCATTTATAATTACAAACTATTATCTCCATGAATGATGTAATTAAATTTTATATATGTAATTTTTATGGATGAATATATATAATGAATATATGTTATATTTATATAATTATTGAATTTATATATATGATGGAACCATGATCAATATATAAGTTCCAAAACTAGTGAACAAATATACTCATGATAAATGAAACCATTAACACACAAAAACGATGATTTTAATAAAGAAATATTGATAAAAGGTGTTGAAATATAATAATGTGATAATATATGATATTATAAGTATCTAAATGGTTATATTGTATATATACAACAAATTAAAATGTATCATAAATGATGTTATAGTGGTTTCTATGTAAGTGAATCTTGAGTAAAGGGTTTATCATCTCAAATTATCTTCTTTGGGATATATGTTATGCCATGCCCCTATATTCTTTTAATAAGTGTATAAATTAAACTTTTACATGTTATATAATGATTATAATTATGATAATATATTTTAATGTTTTATTTTTTGTTATTATTTAATGGGAATTATGATACAAATGTCACCACATAATAAAGGGTTTAATGTTACTATCTCATTGTTTGTAGGGATTGTTTCTGATTACGTTTATGATGAGGAAATATTATGATCTACCATTAAAGAAACTAATTAATTTTATATTACACTAGGTATTTATTTATAATGCTTATTCTATTTTCTTCATCCTCACTTTATGTACTCATGATACCAAAAGAACATTTTTAATGAAAACTGACTTTATTTCTCCCTATAACAAAAACCTTATTCTTCCATATCCATGTTTTTTTAAAATGTTTTCAAGAATTTTTTAAATATTATAATATTATTCTATAAATAAATATTTACCCATGAATGACCGTTTTATGAAATGGTTTAAAAAAATCATCAATTCATTTTCAAAACGATGTTCTTTTTGAGGATTAAGAAAAATTTGAAAGGAATATTTTCTTCTATCTTATACGACATGAACTAAATTTCAAACTATTATGACTACTCAATACTACAATGATTATATTAATAGCCACATGGGATATTTTCAATGAAAATTATTTTCATAATATTTTGTCAATTTTTTGTTTCTGAAAAAAGATTTCCAATGTTGAAAGGGTATTCTATTCAATAATGTTTTTAAGCTCCTATAATGGTATTTATATTCATCAAATAGAAAAACATGATTTTACTGATACTTTATAGGGGAAGTGATCCAAGGTTACCTTGCATATTTTTTCCATGTATGGTTTATGATTATTATGAAGATATGATTATGAAACCTATTTTTTTCCAAGGGTTATGCTATGATTAAAAGATACAATGCGAATGAAAATAATTTCTTTTGTATTACTTATTCCATGATGAAATATTTATGAATCCCATTTATTTTTATGGGTTATGATATTATGGTAGTTTTGTAATTTCCTTGAACACATTTATATGATTTTATTTATATGATGGTTGGTATCAGAAATATATATCCCTCCAAGTAATTAAGTATCTATTGATACCTAATGAGATATACATGACTAAAATAGGGAGTGAACCCAGTTCAGTTTGGGACTCTGTCCACTACGATATTCTTGGGAGTGAACTTTTCCAACTACGATGTTTTTTTAGAGTGAACCCAATCGACTATTATAGTCTTTTCAGTGATCATTAACTATTCTAGATGTGATTTTATAGTCTCAAGTGTATTAAAAAATTTTATGTCTCATTTAAATATTATTTTCCCATAGGTCATGTGATTAGATACCTTTATGATTCATATATTTTGAATTCCCCTAATTTATTAAATTACACATGATTATGATATTTGGTATGCAGGTTATGGTTTTCAAATAATATTCCCATGTTATCATACCCTTATTCTCATGTTATACTCATGTGATGTATTCATTATCCTATGAAATGAATAATGGTATTAAGTATGATATTTCTAAGAAGGATTGTAGTTATAAAGAACTAAGTTGGAGATGACGTATTTCATTCATGAACCAGTTGTTTTTGTTTATATATTTCTCATTATACATGAACTAAATGATTCAATGTTGATCGTAATATTTTCTATTCAATATTCAAAATATAAGATGTAAAATTATTAATTAAATTCATGGGTTTAATAAATACATTTCATAGAAATGTAATCTCATCCCATGACCAGTCTCTATATATAACCACTATGGTATGTTTTCAAAGAGAAGAGTTTTCTGACAACAGTTCATTTAAAGTTATGCATTCTAGAATCTTATATATTTTTATTGATGTATCAATATAATCTCTAACATTTTAGTTTCTCTAGTGAATGTTTTCTAATGAAAGATTATTTCTTAGATTAACGTTTCTTTTAATTTTTTTCTAGTTTGTCATTCAATTTTTGGATTTTTCATTATTTTGTGATTTTTTTCTGTTTTTTATTTATTATGTATCTTATTAGGTAGTGTTTTTGATCCTGGTGGGTTTGGGTGGTTTCTCACTAATTACTAAAATATATTAATATTTTTAATCAAAATATATAATTTCCGAGTGATGATTTATATTACTCTTGTAATATTTATGTCTTAAATTTGTAATATAGGTTGAAAAAACAAGCCATATGATGTTCTTACATATTGAAAATTATTATAATTATTAGTTTATTCCTCATGGTTAAAAAACGGAAGGTCATTTTTTGTTGTGAATGTAGGTGTGAAAAAGAATTTTGTAATACGATACGTGTACCTTTCAATAGTATGATCAAATTTTGACAAATTATATACTCTCATGGTTAGAATGTGAAAGGTAGATTTAGGATAAAATTGAACTAAAATACATTTAAAAATAATAGTTTTCAAATTTTTATCATCCACTACATAATTATTTCCACTCTTATATAATATAGAAATTTTATAAATTGGTCAATTCACCTATCTTCATACCATTTAATCACCCTAAATTCTAATACAACCCATATAAAATCACTATATTTGTTTGAATATCTTATTGGAATTATTTTTCTTAATTAATTATTAAAATGTATAAAAAAACATTTTTAGTATATATTTAGATATGAAATATCTATTTGTTGGAAC
The DNA here is from genome assembly GCA_963277665.1 of Viscum album. Taxonomy (NCBI): domain Eukaryota; kingdom Viridiplantae; phylum Streptophyta; class Magnoliopsida; order Santalales; family Viscaceae; genus Viscum; species Viscum album. The sequence continues at coordinate 323,987,355 of OY728144.1, read as the reverse complement.
CTCCTTGTATGGAGTGTGTTTGACACTATCTTATTTTAATAATCACAAACCATGATAATTTTAGTTCTAATATTTGAAATGTTGTATGACGGAATTTTATATAATAATATTGATTCTATGATATTTCTGCTATGTATTATGGAAAGTCACCATTAAAAGAAGAGTCAGTGTTACTGCCAAGATGAGCTACCACCATACAAGAGTTACTGTTACTACAAATAGAATATACTTCCTAATGGGAGTCATAATTACCAAAAGAATGATATATTACTAGACTGAGTCACTATGATCGACAATAGAAGATACCACCAGGACAAGACACCTCCAATGTCGAGTCACCACAACCTTTTTTTACATTTTTTATATGAGGAAATTATCTTGAATGGATCAATGACTGAATCTATTCATGGATAGTTTTATCAAGTATTCAAGACTTAGTAAAAGCTTATCCAAGGATTTTGGATCTCCTCCAACTGACGATGATATATATTCAAAACGGATCTCGCTATTGGGTACATAACTACAAATACTATAGAGATTTGATACAATATATGGATGAAAAAACCCCTAAAATAGATCATTTGACAAAATTTTTGAATTATCACAAACATAATGATTCACATTCTATGCAGAACAATGACATAGAAACACATAAACCATTATCGAGAATGATTGAGACATCCGATAGAGATCAAATAAAACATACCTATATATTTCTACGATCCTCTGTCCTACTTCAATTTTCCAAAACAAGGAACACAATCCTAAAAAATGTTGATCTGAGAACAATGAACAAACAGAAAATATAAGATCGTTCTTCTTCTTTTCTTATTTTTTCTGTATGTTTTACTTTAGTGTAGTGTGTTGTTTTCCTATTATCCAACACACAATGTATCCTTTATATTCATATAGAATACTTGTTATTCTCTTCATCCTAAATTTGTTTCCAATTGTATTTGTAGAAGAGGCCCCTATACGACCTGTGATTTTCTTAAATCTGGCAAATAACTATGGAAGATGACTTTTAGCCTAGATAGCTTGTTGTTGTTGACTGTATACCTAATTCTGGTTTTGAATTTATTTTGTTATATTTATAATCTACATAGTAATAGGTGATTTCCAAGCGGAGGTGATTATGTATCCCCTTGAGACAGAACCTCTTGTTTATTATGCTATGTCACTGTGTTGTTTTTTACTATCATATTCAAGACAAATTTTTATTAAAATAAAAACACAATTTCTTTGATAATTAATCTTAACTATTTTTGATATTTTTTATTATCTAAATATATTTATTTCTAATGTTATGCTATTTCTAGAAAATATTTTAACATAGACTTAATCATTCATAAAGAAATATTTTAAAAGGATATCTCTTATATCGATATGATATTTTGATTAATTGACCAGTTTATTTTTATTAAGGTGATTTTAATTTAACCTAATATTTAACATAATTGTTTATTGGGAAATCAATTCACCCCTCAAGAGTTACTCAATCCGACCAACATTTGGTATCAAAGGCCGATTTTAAATTAAACTTTTTAACCGTGATTTTAGTTTTATAATAAATATCTCACATTTTTATCCTTTATAAATTTTAGTTCTTTATGGATAATAGAAAAAGGATCTTCTAGAAATTTACCTCTGTATATTAATGGTACAAACAATGATCAATAGAAAATCAAGATGAAAATGAATTTGGAAAGTATGGGTTTTGACACATGGTCAATAATAAAAGATCAATATGAAATACCACAAAATACCAGAAGTGAATGGAGTAATGATAAAAAAACTATATACAATAATTATTGTAAAGGTATGAATGCCTTGTTTTGTGTTTAGGGAGATAATGAATTCAACAGAATATCAACTTGTAAATCTTCTTTTCAAATATGGTAAAGCTTATCCATCTCACATGAATGAATATAAAATGTCAAAGAAATGAGATTAAATACATACATAACCAAGTATGATAATTTTAACATTAAATTTAATGAACCTTTTGGACTCCTCATGTATTAATCATGTTTTAATGATCACAAATACTATTACTATTAATTACTCTCAATCTTCATTGCACATATTTCTAATGATCTTCAATCTCAATAATAACTACACATAATGTTTTAATGATAACAAATATTATGATGTTAATTACTCACTTTATTATTTACAAGTCTCATGCATGATCATAAATCTCACATATATTATCAAGCCTTTATATTTATGATTGAAGATCTTTTACTCTCTAATTCTTAAACATAATCCACATTCTGCATATTACTGTCTAAGTCCAAATACAGATATTTGTCTAAGTATGGAGACACCATGAAGGACTCACCGTGACCAGACACCGTAAAGGACTCACCATGACCAGACACCATGAAGGACTCACCGTGACCAGACACCGTGAAGGACTCACCGTGACAAGACACCATGAAGGACTCACCGTGACCTAGACATCGTGACCCAGACACCGTGACCCAGAAACCGTGATCCAAACATCATGAAACTCATACTATGAAGCTACATACCGTGAATCTCATAGAGTGAACCACGTACCATGAAGAAGACACCATTTACTTAATCACTGTGACACTGTTTCTTAACTTTTGTCAATATTATTTAAATAATTCCAACAGTCATATTTGATGTTTTTGATGCAATTGATGTTATTTAATGATATTTTTTGGCATGTCAGGAAACTGTATCTCGTACCTATGAAAAGGGAATCATTCCTACTTCCAGATTTCATGAAATTTAATAAATATTGAAATGCAGTACACGTGTAAGAAACAAGCGCAAGTAGTGACGTGAAAGTGTCAATATACAATGAGAAGAACTTGCATAAACCAGAGAGCACTGTGCTTAACGAGAAGAACAATCCTGAGCAAGAAAGAGATTGAAAGTCTTTCAAAGAACTCTCATGAATGCAATCCAACACCATTGAAGAACAGACGATGAATCAAGATATCATTCTCACTCCTGTAGAAGAGAAGCTGAATTACGACACTCTGTTTTTCAACAGAAAAACCAGAGAAGGACTTAGAAGCACTCTTGCTGAATCCAATGAGTCCCGAGCTGCATTGATAATCTCTACATCTTTCTAAACTCTTATATATCTTCTCTACGTAATTTATTTATTATATTTTGAGTAGAGTGGTGTACTCTATATTTCTTATACACACACTATCTCCTACACTGAAGTGGAGGATATCAAAATCCTCATTCCAAATCTCTTATCACTTGTTTACCCATGTTAGTTGTGGAAGAGGTCCTTGAGTGGCCTAGTCTTTTCTTTGTTTCCCACGTAGAAAAGTGGTAGAGGTCCCTGTGTGGCCTGGATAGTTTTGTAAACTATTGTTAACCCTGATCCAGGGTGTGGATCAAATTTATATAAATTTGAGAGGACTAAGTCTCAGCTTGATACTGAACTTCTTGTTATATTTGATGTGCATTTATTTGTTTAAGTTAAAAGTTTACTACACATATCTTATTTATTCCGCTACTATTACATTGAAATACAAAACTATTTTAAAGCTACTTTGATAGTCAAATTAGCCAGTGTTTACACTTATTATAAATCAGTAGATAACTTTCATAATTTAGTTTGATCTTGTGGTTAAAATAACTGAGACCTAATCAATCTTTGAGAAGCTAAGTTATCATTTACAATCTATATAAATTCACTACAGTTTAACTTGTTTTATAAATTGGGGGATTTTAAATAGACAATATTTTAACATAAATTTTAATTGGAACTCAATTCACCCCCCCCCCTCTTGAGTATCCACTCCGACCAACATTTGGTATTAAAGGAGTAGTTTTTTATTAAAATATTTTTGTAATTCTATATTTTTTGAACTGTGATTTTAGTTGTATTTCAAAGTTTTTAAAATTTAATTTATTTCTAAATTTTTATCTCTTTAAATTATATTTCTAAAATATAGTTATGGATAATAGACTAGAGGGTGCTGCTACTAACATGCCACCTTTCTTCAATGGTACAAACTATACTCAATGGAAGCTGAAAATGAAAATTCATTTAGAATGCATGGGTTTTGATATCTGGACTGCCATAAAATCTGAATATAAAATTCCCACTACTGTTAGATCGACTTGGGATGAACCTACAAAGACTTCCTACAATAATAATTGTAAAGTTATGAATGCCTTGTACTGTGCTTTAGGAGATGAAGAGTTTAATAGAGTTTCTCCTTGCAAAACTTCTTTTGAAATTTGGGATACTTTGGGTGTTTCTCATGAAGGAACAACCATAGTTAAAGAAATGAGATTAAATACTTATACTATTAAATATGATAATTTTAAAATGAAGACTAACGAGCCTATTTTTGATATGTATCTCAGGTTTAATGAGATAGTAAATACAATAAATTCACATGGAAAGGATATTCCAGCAAAGGAACAAATTATGAGAATCTTGAGATGTTTACCAGACCGATGGAGAGGCACATCTGTTTCAATCAGAGATTCATGTGACATTGCTGCTATACCTGTCAAAGAACTCATTGGTAAGCTTATGATGTATGAGGAATGAATCAAGGTAAATAAAGAGGAAGATGATGAACCTAAAAGAAAATATGTGGCTTTCAAGAATACTGCTTCAAAGAGTAAGGAAAAAGATAAATCACAAATGCAAACTGACAGTTCAACCAGTGAAAATTTAGACTCTGATAGTGATGCTGAAATGGATCAAATAGCCAGAAGGATTAAGATGTTTTATAGGAAAAAGAAGTTTTTCAGAAAATCAAATTACAAAGTAAAGTTTGACAACAAGGGACACTGCAAAAAGGATTGGAAGAAATATGACAAATCTGATGAATTTGCCTTCTATGAATGCAAAAGAAAAGGAAATATAAAAGCAGACTATCCAAAGATAAAATACACGAAGAAATATTATTAAAAATACAATAAGTAAAATAAGGCTATGAAGGCTACTTGGAGTGCTTCTGAGGATAGATCTAGTGAATATGAAGCCTCTGCAACTGAAAACCGAAATAAGGAAAACATGTGTTTTATGACAAACATTTATGAGGTAACATCTAAAACTCCTTTAAATTCTTATTATTCTGAAGATGATTCTGATTCTAAAAATATGTCAAAATCTGAATTGTTTGAATATTGTGATATGTTGGAAGAAACCTATAATGAAGTAAAAGACAAATACAAATGTTTAAAGAAACAGTATGCTTTAACTGTTAAACATAAATCTGATCCTGATAGAGAAATGGAAAAGAATGCCCAGTTATTTAAATAAAACACTGAACTGAAATTGTCAAATGAGAAACTTAGGAAGGATGTAGAGGAGTTCACAAATGGATGATATACACTAACTCAAATTCTAGGTAAGAGGATTGCACCTGGATATACTACTGGTATAGGATATCAACCTGGACAAAGGAAAATTACTAAAACTAGATTTATTTCTAAATCTGGATAGAATGTAGATAGTTCTAGTTCTCGAAGTCTGTATGCTTCAACTAGTTATATTCATAGTTACGGATCTAATAAAGTTTATCATTAAAAATCTATTGATTCTACAAATTTTATGAGATCCATAAGACAAATTTATGTACCTAAAGTTTTATTAGCTTGCCTGTCTGGACCAAAGAAGATCTCGGTACCAAAATCATTTCCTATCTAAATCTGTTTTTTAGGAAACCTACTTGAAGAGTTCCCACAAGAATACATGGTATTTGGAAATTGGATGTTCAAGATATATTTCTGGGGATTACTCATGCTTCAAGAGTTTAATAAAGGTTGATGGAGGTCATGTCACCTTTGGTGATAATTCTAATGGGAAAATCATCGGCCTAGGCCAAATTGGTAACACTAATTTAGTTTTAATTTCTAAAGTTTTACTTGTTGATGGACTTAAATATAATCTGCTATGTATTTCTCAATTATGTGATTATGGATTTAACGTGAAGTTTGAAAATGATTCTTGCAATGTTTTTAATTCTAAAAATGTTTTAGTCTTTTCTACTTTATGAAATGAAAATCTTTATACAGTTGATTTCAATTCCTTAGCCAAGCAAAATGTTACCTACTCAAATGCTTTTCATAAAGAGTAATGGTAATGGCATAGAAGATTAGGACACTGCAATATACACTCACTTAGAAAAATAACTAGGAAAAACAAAGTTAGAGACCTACCTAAACTTGAGTTTCCAATTGAAAAAGTTTTAAATCCCTGTCAAAAGGGAAAGGAACATAAAGTTTCTTTTAAATCAAAGAAAAAAGTTTCAACTTCTCAAACTCTCAAGTTGGTTCACATGGATTTGTTTGGACTATCTTGTGTTTCTAGCTTAAATGGGAAGCAATATGTCTATGTCCTCGTAGATGAATTTTATAGATATAATTGTGTATACTTCTTAGCTCACAAAAGTGAAGCTTGTTCTTACTTTGATAAATACTCCAAATCTGTAGAAAATCATAGTGGACTTAAGATTAAAACTCTAAGAAGTGATCATGGTCGTGAGTTTGAGAATCATGATTTTGAATCCTATTGCTCACACAATGGCTATTGTCATAAATTTTATGCTCCTAGGACACCTCAGCAGAATGGCGTAGTATAAAGAAGGAATAGAACCCTGCAAGAAATTGCTAGAACTATGCTTAATTAATATGACCTGCCTATTTATTTTTGGGCTGAATCTATCAATATATCTTGTTATGTTATCAATAGATTCTTGATTAGACATGTTCTTAAGAAGACCCATTATGAGATGTGGAACCATAGGAAACCTAAGGTTAATTATTTCCGTGTTTTTGGTTGCAAAGTCTTTATTCATAATACAAAAGATAATCTTGATAAGTTTTCATCCAAGAGTGATGAAGGAATTTTCATAGGTTACACTATTTCTAGTAAATCCTAGAGAGTCTTTAATAAGAGAACCAAGTGTGTGGAAGAATCTATTCACATCAAGTTTGATGAAACTGATCCACATGAGCCTAAAATCTCTCTTGAAAATCTTAAAGAAGATTTATCTGTTCTAGACATTAATGACAAATCTAATGAACCTGCTATAAAGACAACAGGTTCTGGACTTATTCCAGAATCTGTTCCTAATGAACCTGAATCTAGAGAAGAACCTGAAATTTCTAGTCCTACCTTTACTAGATCAACTAGAATTCTAATGAATCATCCTTTAGATGTTCTTGCAGGAAATCTTGATAGAAGGACAAAGACTAGAGATTCTCTTAGAAATCAGGTTGAACATCAAGCTTTCTTGTCACAGCTTGAACCTAAAAACATTGATGATGTATTAATGATGAATTTTGGGTAATTTCTATGCAATAAGAACTCAATCAGTTTGAACGAAATAAAGTTTGGAATCTTGTTGAATGACCTAAGGACACTTTCACAATAGAAACAAAATGGGTTTTTAGAAATAAAGTAGATAAATCTGGAAACATAGTTAGAAATAAAGATAGGATAGTTTCACAAGGCTATAGTCAAGATAAATGTATTGATTATGAGGATACTTTTTCTCCAGTAGCTAGATTATAAGCCATTAGGATTTTACTTGCTTATGCTGCACATCTAAATTTTAAACTATATCGAATGGATGTCAAGAGTGCATTCTTGAATGAATATATTGCTGAGGATGTTTTTGTTGGACAACCACCTGGTTTTTCAAACCCTCATTTTCGAAATCATATTTTCAAATTATCAAAAGCTTTATATGGTTTAAATCAAGCTCCAAGAGCCTGGTATGATAGATTAAGTACTTTTCTAATTTCCAAAGGTTTTACAAAATGAATATCTAATCCTACTCTATTTATAAAACAAATTTCTAAAGATGTTTTAGTTATAAAAATTTATGTAGATGATATTATTTTTGGATCTTCAAAGACTACATTATGTACTGATGTTTCTAAAATGATGCAAAATATATTTGAAATGAGTTTAATGGGTGAACCTAAATTCTTTCTTGGATTTGAAATCTTTCAAAATGATGATGGAATTATTTTAACTCAAAGTAAATATACTAGAGATCTTATAAAACGTTTTGGATTGGATAGCACAAAAAGTAGCGACACTCCCATGAGTACCACTTGTAAGATGGATCTGGATGAAAATGGTAAATCTGTTGATCAAACCACTTATAGAGGAATGATTGGAAGTATACTCTACCTAACTGCTAGTCATCCTGATATTATGTTTAGTGTCTGTATGTGTGCTTGTTTTCAAGAAAACCCTAAAGAGTCACATTTAAATACTGTAAAGAGAATTTTCAAATACCTCAAGCATACTCCCAATTTAGGATTGTTCTATCCCAAAGGACAATCATGGTGTAGTAAGAAACAAAATTTGGTGGCATTATGTACTCTAGAAGCTAAATACATAGCTGCTGGTAGTTTTTGTGCACAAATTTTGTGGATAAAACACACATTACTAGACTATGGATATCAATTCAGACATGTCCCAATAAATTGTGACAACACAAGTGCTATTAACATTTCTAAGAATCCTGTTTCTCATTCTAGAACAAAACATATAGATGTAAGACATCAATTTTTGAGGATCATTATCAAAAAGGTGATATCACTTTGGAATTCATTGGTTTTGAATGTCAACTTACTGATATATTCACCAAACCATTAAATTCTGAAAGGTTAGACTACATCATACATGATCTTGGTATGATTAATCTTAAATGAATATATTACTGATATTAATGTTTAATAATTTATTGTACTTTACTTTATGGTTTCATACTCACTGTTTCTAAGTTACTATTTTATTTTCACGGTCTCACCATCAAGAATTTATGCTCAGGGTCTGTCAACTCATTGTCTCACTATGACTATACAGAATGCTCACTGTCTCACCGTGATGACTGCCAACTGTCTCACCGTGATGACTAGTTTTCATCACACTGTAATGCCTACTCACGGTCTCACCGTGAAGAGTGATTTATATTTTTATTTTAACGCATATCGCCATAATTTTTTATTTCACCGCTACTTTTTTTCCGTGTTTTTGTTTTTATAACATTTGACTTTCCCAAATGATAAAACTTAAGGGTTTCATTCGATTCCTTACCCAAACTATCTCCTGAACTTTCTCTTCCCTCTAGCCCAAACCTTCAGTGGATGCCAAGGATGAAGCGTCTATCTTCACCTTCGTCTAAGAACCGCTGCACTAAGAAACAGAAGAAGATACCGAGGATAGCTCCTGAAGGACCTCTAAACCCAAACCTGGTAAGTTGTACAGTTGTACCTGGAAAATAGGTTTGTGTAGAGTGGTTTCTGTCTAGAAGATCATTAGTTTTGAATGTTTTAAGAGAACAAGGATGTCTTGAATGGTTCACTCGACAGAATAGAATGATTTACCCGAGACTGGTATCTCAATTCTATCAGTATGTGAAGTTTACTTTTGAGTTTGGAGAAATCTTTATGGTGAGAAGATAGATAAATGGTTATCAGTGCTCTTTATATTCAAGGATATGGGTTGCATCCCTAAGAATTACCCATGAAGGAGTTTGTGAAGATTACCAGAGAGACCCTCCTCCAAAACCAACATCTTTGACCTAGAGAATGCTTTGGAGAACCTGACTGGAAATGGAACATAGCTGCTGAATTAGATGGGGAGAATAGACTTCTGTTCAAGATTGTTCAGAATTTGATTAGTCCTAGAAAAGGATACTTTGCAGTGATGAAGTATCATGATGTGTTCTTGATCCATCTATTGAATAATGTCCATAAAATCAATCTTTTCATGTATGTTATCAACTATATCTATGAACTGATTAAATTCACTTCCAAATACACCTATCTATTTTACTCAAGGATGATCTCAGCTATGTTAGTTGAAAAAGGGATGGTTGGACCAAATGAAGAAAAGTTATAGGACCTTGATTACTGCCTATCCATGCCTATCATGGGAAGGATGATGACTAGCTGGAAACACTGGAAAAAGAAATGGGTTGAGGATAATGATCAAGTGTATAAAAAGTATAATCCTATTGAATATCCAAGAAGGCCTAAAAATCTATCTCATCCTGGTTTGGAACCAGAAAATGTGGCTGAGTATTCAGAAGAATAAGAATAAGAGGAATTAATAGCTGAAGTATCTCCTAGAGAAGAAGCTAGAAGACCTCAAATGGAAACAGCTCCTGTTGAAAAAGAAAGGGCTGTTATCCCTGCTGAAATACCTCAAGAGGTGGAAGTTGGTGTTAGTTTGAGAGAAGAGGAAGCTCCTGCTTCTAGTGTGGATGTAAATCTAGAAGCTCATTCTAATGCTGCAAGGAAGTTAGTTTTCCCTAACTCATAACAGCAAGCAACCTTATAGGAAAATCCTGTTGAAGAGGATCTTTCTGTTGAGAAAGAAGCAAGTCTGGAAGTTCAACTAGTGGAACAGTCGGTTCCTGATATTATTCCCTCTGCTGAAGAGAGGATGGAAATTGCCTTTCAGCTGGCAAGGCAAGAGTTTGCTGAAGATATTAGGGATGACCCTGAGGCTCTTGTCCATGTTCCTCAGCCACAAGAATCTGGAAAGGAAGCACAAGTTGTGGGGGAGGAACCTCAAATCCTTGAGATTGTAGAAGCTAGATCTGCTGAAGCTTCTCATCCTTCTGTCACATATTCTGTGTACACTTGGTATGAATTCCCAAGATTTTATGATGTGAATGAGTCAGAACAAGTGACTTCAACTGGAATGGATATTTTTTCTCTATTTCAACTGAAGTCTTTAGTTCATCCAGAACTTGAACCAGAGCCCTAACCTCAATCCCAATCAGAATCTGAGTCTGAAGATGACTCTAAAACTCATCCAGAATCTAAACCACTACCTTTACCTGCACCCCTACCTGAGCATCACTCCTTTGTAACCAACGATGATCTGAAAGTTTTTGGAAAAACTTTGTTAGCTGGAGTTAAGAAAATTATCTCCTCTCAACCTCGTCCAATGACTCAGTTAAGTCAAGAAGATGCATCAATTCTCTTGGAAAATATTATCTTGCATATTCAACCAAGGTTGATCTGTGAAATTCAAGAAGTCAGAGTTGCGAATAAGCTGCTAAGTGCTGATGTTGAAAATCTGAAAATTATGGTATCAAGTTTGCATAATGAGTTATCTTTGAGATCAGAGCCTGCTCCTGTTTCTGCTCCTGCACCTATTACTTCTTCTCCTGAGCCATCTAATTACCTCCTTTCTAGAGAGATTGTGCCTCAAGATCATCCATACCTACATTTTTTTGATGAGATGATTGGAAAAAGGCACACCAAGATGCTGGAACACATGAGAGAGCTTGTGTAAAATCTAAATAAGCTTACAGATGAATACACTGGATGCTTGCAAAAATTTCTAAAACAGCTCAAAGTTCTAACTGAAGTGGTCAAAGCTTCACCTGCTACTGGTCATTCCTCCACACCTTCATTGGATGATTCTATGCAGTGATCCATAACCAAGGAAGAACTTCAAAGTTCCTTCAATGGATTGGATCTATCGTCTTTTTCAGAAGTGGTTAAGAACAGTGATAGAGCATTGGACTTGGTTAGAATCCATTCTAAGATAGCCAAGGATTCTCAACAAGAGATCACCAAGAAAATTTATCTGTATCTCTCAAGGATTTTCTCTAAAAGTGATATGACATATCACTTTTGATATCTTGTGGAAAATTTGAGAATCCCTCCGGTGACTCAATCTTTTAAAGATCATGTTCAGAAACTTACAGAGTTCACCAGATTGTTGGAAAGATTTCTGGAGAATAAGGATGATTTTGAAAAGGCTATGCAATATGGTGGTGAAATAATTACTGATTTCATCAATCTTTTGACGTCGTATCTTCATGTGCAGAGCACTGCTATAGTTACTCCAGCTACTACACCCCTTAGACCTGGTCTACCTACCTTAGCCTCAACTGCCATGACAGTTAGCCAAGATCTTTCTCAAATCTGGCCGGTAATTCTTGACCAACCACAGCCTAGATCATCTCCTGCTCCCACTTTGGCTCCATCTATATTTGAAGGTCTGCCCTTACCCTCTTTTTCTACAACATCTATGCCTTCTTCTCCTTCAGCACCAGCTCCTGCTACTGATAAAGGCAAAGACAAGGTGGATCCCTGGAGAGTCTGAGGACTGTTTTTCATTTTTGATGGGATGTCTTTTCTTGTTTACTATTTGTACTTCTCCTGTATGTTCTATTTTGAAATCTTTTTAATAACAAATGTCGTGTTTCATTTCATTTTCATTACTTTTTTATAATCCCAAAAGGGGGAGAAAAATCTAAGTATAAAAGGGGGAGAAATCTCTACAAGTATAAATGGGAGATCAAAACTACTAGTGTCAGTTCTATAATGGGTTTTTCTATGCTAGTATCTTTAATATTACATGTCATTTATATTCTGCCTATATCTGATTTGTGATCATCAAAAAGGGGGATATTGTTGGACTCATCATGTGTTAATCTTGTTTTAATGATCACAAATCATATTACTGTTAATTACTCTCAATCATCATTGCACATCTTGCAAATTCTCTTCAATCTAAATAATAACTACACATCATGTTTTAATGATAACAAATCTTATGATGTTAATTACTCTCAATATTATTTACAAGTCTCATGCATGATCATAAATCTCACATATATTATCAAGCATTTATATTTATGATTCAAGCTCTTTTACTCTCTAATGCTTAAACTTAATTCATATTCTGCATATTACTGTCTAAGTCCAAATACAGATATTTTTCTAAGTATGGAGACACCATGAAGGACTCACCGTGACCAGACACCGTGAAGGACTCACCGTGACCAGACACTGTGAAGGACTCACCGTGACCAGACACAGTGAAGGACTCACCTTGACAAGACACCGTGAAGGACTCACCGTGACCCAGACACCGTGACCCAAACACCGTGACCCAGACACCATGATCCAAACACCGTAAAAATCATACCGTGAAGCAACATACCATGATGCACATACCGTGAAGATCATACCGTGAACCACATACCATGAAGAAGACACTGTTTACTTAATAACGATGACACCATTTCTAAACTTTTTTTCAATATTATTTAAATAATGCTAATGGTCATATTTGATGTTTTTGATGCAATTGATGTTATTTAAGGATAGTTGTTGGCATGTCAGGAAATTGTATCTCGTACCTATGAAAATAAATTCATTCCTACTGCTAGAACTCGTGGAATATAAAAAAGAATGAAATGAAGTACACGTGTAATCAACAAGCGTATGTAGTGACGTGAAAGTGCGAATATACAACGAGAAGAACTTGCATACACCAGAGATCACTATGCTGAACGAGAAGAACAATCCTGAGCATGAAAGAGATTTCAAGTCTTTCAAAGAACTCTCATGAATGCAATACAACACCACTGAAGAACACATGATGAATCAAGAGATCATTCTCACTCCTGTAGAAGACATGCTGAACTACGGAACTCTGTTTTTAAATAGAAAAACCAGAGAAGGACTCAGAAGCACTCCTGCTGAATCCAACGAGTCCCGAGCTGCATTGATAATCACTAGAGCTTTCTAAACCCTTATCTATCTTCTCAACGTGATTTATTTATTAACTTTAGAGCAGTGTGGTGTACTCTATATTTCTTTTACACACACTGTCTCCTGCACTGAACTAGAGGATATCAAAATACTCACTCTAAATCTCTTATCACTTGTTTACCCACGTCAAATATGGATGAGGTCCTTGAGTGGCCTGGTTTTTTATTTGTTTCCAACGTAGAACAGTGGTAGAGGTCCCTGGGTGGCCTGGACAGTTTAGTAAACTGTTGTTAACCCCGATCCAGGGTGTGGATCAAATTTATACATATTTGAGAGGACTCAGTCTCAGCTTGAGACTGATCCTATTGTTATATCTATTGTGCATTTTTTTTGTTTATGTTAAAATTTTACTAAATATATCTTATTTATTCCGATGTTATTACTTTGAAATACAAAACTATTTTATGCTACTTTGATAGTGAAGTTAGCAAGTGTTTACACTTATTGTAAATCAGTAGATTAGTTTCATATGTTATTTTGATCTTGTGTTTAAAATAACTGAGACCTAATCAATCTTTGAAAAGCTAAGTGAACATTTACAATATGTATAAATTCACTACATTCTAACTTGTTTTATAAATTGGGGGATTTTAAATAGACAATATTTTAACAGAAATTTTAATTGGAACTCAATTCACCCCCCTCTTGAGTATCCACTCCATCCAACATAACCTATTTCTGATATGTATCTTATGTTCAATGAAATAGCAAATACTATTAACTCTATCGGAAAACAAGTGACAGATAAAGATCAAGTAATGAAACTACACAGATTTCTACTAGACAAATGGAGAGTCACATCTTTGTAAATCATAGAATCATGTTATGTAAGTGAACTACATGTCATGGAACTAATAGGAATGCTGATGATGTATGAAAAATAGCTTAATGTTGACAAAGATATTGAGGACTATGAACCAAAAATAAAATCATTTTCCTTTAAATCTACTCCAAGTGAAGAGAAAAAGTAAAAACTAAAGATTCTAGTGAAGAAGAATATCATGATGTCAGTGATGAACAAAAGACACACATGGATAGAAAATTAAAGAGATTATATAGAAAAACTAAGTTATTAAAAATATAATATTTAAATGAGATTATGATAAAAAAGTAAAATGGTAAAATTATTTGAAATATGATTGGAAAAAGTATGAAACTCAAAATGAAGTCGCCTATTATAAATGTAAGAGGGAAATTCAAATTAATGATTTTTTCCCATAATTGAAATATAAAAAAAAGTGTAAAGATATGGATAGAAGATACAAAAAGGCTATTGAAGAAACATGGATTTTCTCTAAAAAATATCAAGTAACTCAAGTACTAATAAATAAGATAATACTAATAGAGCCAATATGTGATTTAAAAAAAACATATCATAGGTTCAAAATTTTCTTCCTATTTATTCTACTAATGTTTCACACATTTCTAATATTGAATAAAATTAATACAATGAGGAAAACATAGCCAGGAAAGATCTGTATGATTATTATATCTTGCTAGAATACACCTTTCATAAGTTTAAAGGTAAAGACAAGTCACTCATGAAACAACATGCCTTAACAGTAAATGTTAAAAATAACTTTAAATTTAGAAAAGGGAAAATTGATCAACTACTGAAAGAAAATAATGAATTAAAATTGTCAAATGAACAAATAAAGAAGGACATAGAATAATTTACCAGTGGAAATAAAAACTTAACTCCAATACTGGGAATGAATGTTTCTCCCAAGTATACAACTGTAATAGGTTACCATCCTAGACAATGAAAAATTAAAAAAACTAGATTTACATCAAGTAACGCTTCCAAAATTTCATATACTTCCAATACCTACTCAAATGGACCTAATAAATTTTTTATCTCTAGATGTCTTAAATATGTTTATAAGAAACCTATTAGGTAAATATGGTTTCTAAAATCTTTTATTACTAACATGACTGGACCAAATAAGTTTTGGGTACCAAAATCATTTTTTTTCATAAACTTTGTGTTGTAGGAAACCTGTTTTAAAAAATCTAGTAAAATCCTATGGTATGTAGATAGTGGATGTTCCAGAAACATTTCTAGTGATTATTCAAACTTCAAAAACCTGATCACTCTTGTTGGTGGACATGTCACTTTTGGTGACAATTCAAAAGGGAAAATCATCAACCTTGGCCAAAATGGAAATCCTAATTCAGTTTTAATTAATAAATTTTTATATGTACATGGTTTGAAATACAATCAATTTAGAATATCCCAATTATGTAATGATGGATTTTATGTAAAATTTGAAAACAATATCTTTAATATTTTTTGTGATAAAAATGATTTAATTTTCACTATTTTGAGAAATGATAATATTTATTCTATTGAATTAAAATTGTTATCTTTTAAAAATATTTCTGTCTTAAGTACCTTTCATAAAGAATATTGTCTTTTTTATAAGATAATAGGACAGTGCAATATTCATTGAATTATAAAGCTTACAGGAAAATGGTTAGTTAGAGACCTACCAAAGCTTGAATTTTCAAATGATAGAGTTTGTTATCCCTACCAAAAAGGAAAAATTCTTAAGATTTTGTTTGGACAAAATCCCTCAAGATATATTCTAAATATGTTTTTGAGTGTTATTGTGTTTGTTGACATGGCCGGATGACTGTGAATGAGTATGAATGGTGATTTCTGAAGCAGGTGTCTAAGGTTGAACAATTTTCCAGTGTTTTCCCAATTTTTGGGCCTCAAAATCAGGTGTTTGGTTTTTTGAAAAGTTTGATTTCCACATAGGGTTACATAGTACACAGATCATGAATCATGGCTCATAGAGTGTAAAGGAGGTATGTATGAATTATTCTCATAATGAAAATGGTATAGGGATTTCTTAGGAAGAATAGTTCATGGATTAAAGGAGGTTCATGGGAAGGGCTTTAGTTCGCAGAAGGAAAGTAGTTCACATGATGGTGTGTTATTTGATAAAATGAGATGGTGATTTTAGTGTCCATGAAGGAAAAGGTGGTATGTAGACTATGTAGGGCAGAACAGTTTGTGGGATCATGGTACAAGGTAATGATTTGGGTAAATTTTATATTTTTATATTTTCCAGATCTATTTGCCTATATAAGGAGCACTAATCCCATAATGACTTAGGGAAATTTTCATAAGCAAAAATATTTTCTCTATGAATTTGGATTACTCTAAAGTTGTTTGTGGGAAAAAATTCCATAATGGAGAAGTGGTTTGCGAGGAGGATTTCACGAAATGGGAAGGAGTTATTGGAAACAGTTCACAAAGAGGTTTTGTGAGGAACTATAGTCTATAAAAGAAAGATGTACATAGAAGAGAGTTGGTTCGTTAAGGATAAGTAATCTTCACAATAGGAACTCTATAGAAGAAGGAATTCCAGTACACATAAGCGGTATATGGAAGTGTTATACAGGGATGGTACACGATAGTGAAATCGGAGGCAATACACAGAGAAGGTGGTCCATAAAGAATACATGCTACACAGTTTGTGGAGGAAGCAGGTGGTTCACAAAGTGACTTAAATAGTTCGTGAAAGCAATTTCTATTGACTAACAGTATGTAGAAATGTGGTTTTCATTTTCAAGTGAAAAGGGTCTTGAACAATGAATTTACCTATAGTTGAGGATTAATATTTTAATGAAAATAAAGGAACCTAAAAGTCCTTAAACTGAGAGTGGATCCCTTCCAAGAGTAGTGAGTGAATGAAGAGGAAGATGATGATCCTTTTCACTAGCAGTGATCCAGAGAAAGAGACATAGGGAGTTACCCTTGAGAATTAAGTGAGAAGACCCTAAATCTTGTAAATACAGAGAGTCAAGGCATAGAAGTTATCAAAATTGAACCTCGTAATTGGAAGTGATATTTAGTGGATTTGGTACATCAATAAATAACCATTTTATAGTCCTTTGATGTTTCATAGTGAATGTGAACCAAGTAAAGGCACTCTGTACTGTGCATGATTTCATTTCTGTTTATATATTACCATGGTAGTAAGAGAGATGTTTTTTTGTTTAAAAATGAAACAAGATATGAAGGGGTGTTAGTTTTGTATCTATCATACCATGATTCACAACTCTCTCAGGGTATTTAACTCAGTATACCTACCATATTTCTTTTAAATCAATGAAAGATGTTTTAACATCTTAGCATTTAGATTTAATCTATATGGGCCAATTTGGGACTTCTAGAGTCTCTAGTCTAAATGGAAAACATTATGTATTTTTCCTTATAGATGACTTTTCAAAGTACACATGGGTATACTTTCCATCTCACAAATGTGAATCTTGTTCTTACTTTATTAAGTATACCAATCTATAGAAAACATTAGTGGACTTAGGATTAATAAATCAAGGATCGATCATAGTTGAGAATTTTAATATCAATAATTTGAATCATTTTGTTTTGAAAAATGGTTATAATAAAAACTTTTTTTCTCCTAGGAAACCATAAAAAATGGTCTGGTAGAAACAAGAAATAAGATTCTTCATTAGATAGCCCAAACCATGTTAAATCAGTATAACCTACCTATCAAATTTTGGGATGAAGTTTTTAAAATAGACACTTATACTATAAATAATGCATTGATTAGACCTATATTAAAGAGAACACCTTATCTGTTATGGAATAATTGAATTCCAAATGTTAATTACATTATCATTTTTGGTTGAAATGTTTTTATTCTAAATATAAAGGATAATTTATACAAATTTCCTTTTAAGAGTGATGAAGTAATTTTCATGGATATTCATCTTCTAGAAAAACTAATATACTATTTAACAAGAAAAATCGAACAAAGGAAGAATATGTTCACATCAAATTTGATAAAACTAGTCGCAATGAAGCTAAGGATAACTTATAAGACCCTAAGGATGATCTATAAACTCTGAATCTCAATTCTAAACCTTCTGAATGTTCAGATAAATAAAAAGATAGTTTAGCGAGTAAACTTCTAGAACCTGAATATGAAGACGTCCTTGATTTTATTAGCCCCTCCTCTCAAATACCCATTAGGAGTCATATAAATCACCCATTAGATGTTATAATAGGAAAACTTGATAGAGGTATATATAACAGATCTTCCCTAAGAAATAAAATTGAACACCAAGCCTTATTAAAACATATTGATCCTAATAACATCAATGGTACCATCAATGATGAATTCTGGGTAATATCAATGTTGGAAGAACTTAATTAGTTTGAAAGAAACAATGTTCGGTAACTTGATGATTGACCTAAATACACCTTATCTATTGGCACTATGCGGGTGTTTAGAAACAAGGTTGATGATTCTTGAACTACAGTAAGAAATAAATCTAGACTAGTTGCACAAGGTTAAAATAAAAAATAAGGTATTTATTATGATGAAAAATTTTCACCCGTAGCAAGACTTGATTCCATTAGGATACTGTTTTATTAAGCAACACATTTGGACTTTTAACTATATCAAATAGATGTAAAAATTCTATTCTTAAATGGATTTATTATTGAGGATGTTTTTTTGAACAACCCATGGGATTTGAAAAACCACATTTTCCTAATCGTGTTTTTAAATAAACAAAAGCTTTGTATTGTCTAAAACATGATCCTAAATCTTGGTATGATTGAATTAACTCTTTAATTATTTAAATTTTTTTTTAAATGTATAGATGATCCAACCCTCTTTATAAAAATAATTTCAAAAGTTGTTTTAATAGTACAAATATATCTAGATGATATTAGTTTTTGATCTACTAAAGATTACTTACATATTGATTATTCAAAATTGATGTAAAACAAATTTGAAATGGGTTTATTGGGTAAAATCAAATTATATCTTGGATTTAATAGTTTCCAAAATAAATATGAAATTATCTTAAATCAATGTAAATAAACTAAACATTTTTTGAAACATTTTTTCCTAGAAATTGCCAAAATTAGTGAACCTCCCATGAGTACCACCTGTAAACTAGACCATGTTGATTTCAAGAAATCAGTATATCAAAATAGTTAATGAGGTATGATTGTTATTTTTTTATACTTAACTTCTAGTTGGCATGATATTATGATTAGTATGTTTATGCATGCTCTCTTTCATGAAAATCTAAAATAGGCACATTTATTAACTGTTGAAAGAATTTTTAAATACCTCAAATATACAACCAATTTATGATTTTTCTATCCAAGAGTACATGCTTTTTATCTAGTAGGCTATTTAGAAATTGATTTTAGTGGTTGAAAGTTAGATATAAAAAGTACATCAGGAACATGTCATCTTCTTGGATAATATATAGTATCATGGTCTAGTAAGGAACAATATTATATTACACTATCTTCTATTGACGCTGAATACATAGCTGCAGGAAGATATTGTGCACAAATCGTATGGATGAAACATACATTAATAGACTTTGAATACCAATTTATACATTAAACTGTAAAATATAATAACATAAGTGTGATAAAAATTTCAAAAAATATATTATCTCACTCTAGAATAAAACACATTAATTTAAGACATCAACTTTTGAGAGATTTTTATTGAAATGGTGATATAAATTTAGAATTTTTGATAACTAAACATCATCTAGCTAATATATTCACAAGGCCTTTGAATTTTGAATGATTAAACTACATCAAACATGAATTAGGAATGATAAATTTCTTTGATGAGTCACCTTTAATGAATTAACCATTTATAAGTCACCATTGATGAGTCACCATTAATGATTCCCAATTATGGGGTCATTGTTGATGAAGTCCCCATTGATAAGTCACTCATGAAAAGTCACTATTGATGTGTCAATATTTATGATTCACCATTGATGAAGTCACTATTGGTGAGTCACTATTTATGAGTCACCATTGATGAAGTCCCCATTGATAATCCACCATTGATGATTCACCATTGATGAGTCACCGTTGAAGGAGTCATCATTCCTATTTATGTTACCATTAATTTTTATGTTAAAATTTATTTATTATCATTTCTTTTTTTCCATTACCAATTAAATTTTTATAATTTTAAGTTTATTATAAATTTTATAGAATCATTAAATGAAAAAACCATACGGATAACTCTAAATCTATTCACCATAATTAACCCTTGATCTCCCGAAACTTTGTCAACATCTCAAACTGACCTTCCTTCTTCCTTGTTCCACATAAAGCCTTCAACTGATTTGAATGGACCATGTGAACCAAGTTGCAGAGTCAAATCCAAAAGAGATTAGGAATTCCAAGAAATAAAAAGTATAAGCAGGCAGTTTGTAAAGCATTTCACTAAACCCACATCTGAGAAGTCATGTAGTTGAAGTAGAAAATGAAATTGATGCACATTGTCTACCAATATGAAATAAATGAGTATTTAATGTAATTGAAAAGAATATGTGGATGAATTGGTTGACCTAAAATCACAGAGTGTATTATTGTAGGGACTTATTTGAATTTTATTAGAATGTGAGATTCATTTTCGGGAAGAAATATGACTGAATTCAAAGAATCATAAATGGAAGGGAGATTTCTTTCTATACAAAAGAATGGGAATAATGTTTAAAGGTTCCTTATAATGGAGTACATGAGGATTTCTAAGGAAGTATACCATGTGATAGTGGAAATTTCAATTATGAAAGATCTCTCCAACAGTTAATTGGAGATGGAACCCTAAGAATAACTTATGATTCCAAGAACGATGGTGAATGAAAGTTAATTTTAAAATTTTTACAACATGTTTTATGACCAATGAAAGGGGAATTCGATACACGGATTTATTAGGATGTCTACTTTTTAAATAGGATGAATAAATGGAAGATAATAAATCTATTTAGATTTTTTATGATACAAAAGCCTAAGACATGTACGAAGAGATCTAGATCACACTCCACCATATATCCCAAGATTATTTCATCCATCTTACATGCAAAGGGTTATGTCAAACCTATGGAACAATATGGGGAAAAATTGGTGGATTTTTTATCAAAAACAAATTTCAAAAGCGTAAGAGTTAGATAAAACCCATATAAGGTATAATGTGTAAGATATAATGAAATATTTTATGATAAGTTCAATATAATAGATCATTCTAAAAGACCTATGGACATTAGGGATCCTTTTCTAGAATATGATGAGATAGATGAGTACTCTAATGTTGATGCTCTTGCTGAAAGAGATGTGCCAGCAGTGGAAAAATCAGAATTGGATGAAAAATAAGAAGAGGATATTTTATTTAAAGGAGGGAGTGATATAGAGATAATTAAATCTATAAGAAGAGTAACATCTGGTCATGTTAGTTCATTAATCTCTCTTCCTACAAAAGAAACTCTCTTACCTAAAAATGAAAAATAAGATACTAATGTTTCTAGAGAATCCCCATTTAAATTATCTAACTTTAAGCCTTCAAGTGATGAGAGTGGTAATGGAGGTAATGATATTGTTTATAAAGAAGAAGATACATAGATTATAGATCTTGAAAATAATGATGAATCTTACAGTCAAGATGATGATGGTCAAAAAGATGAAAATCATGTTGAAAAGGATTTTGATGATGAAACCAAAAATGGTGGCCCTGATCATTGAGATGATAAAAAAGGTGAAACTAATAAAAATGTTAGTAATGAAAAAGGAAATGATCCTGACACTGGATAAGAGATATTTCAACATCAATCCTCTACACCTATGGTATCTAGTTATCATAGAGATGAAAATCAACCAAAGGATACGAGGATGCTAGATGTTCCAATAGTTCATAAAGAAGGTATGGAAGCTGAAAATGAGGGGGAGAAAACTCTAAATCATGAAGATACAATGGAG
Organism: Viscum album; assembly: GCA_963277665.1. Taxonomy (NCBI): domain Eukaryota; kingdom Viridiplantae; phylum Streptophyta; class Magnoliopsida; order Santalales; family Viscaceae; genus Viscum; species Viscum album. The sequence goes on along the minus strand of OY728144.1, from coordinate 323,965,004 downwards.
AAATAAGAACCAGTAAACAATAAGGAAACCAATCATAAATAAGTTTAACTAGCTATAAATGAGTGGGAGTTGACTTCTATTCCAATTAATTTGTCAGTTCTAGAGGATCAGTCTCCACAGACAACCAACTTGCAACGGTAACATACAACACATGTACCCTCATCAACTAAAATTGGTTATGGTTATGAAGTGTATAGAAACTCATTCATACTTCCATATATAATATCTTTATTTTACTTCATTAAATAATTGTAAAATTATCCAGGTTTTTTAGACTTGGAATTTCTTATATTAACTTGGATGATGAGCCTAAAATTGTTATCATAAGATAAGGATATATAGTGGATCATATCGATCAAGGTGTAGAGTTACAACCATTTATACCCATAGAAACCAATGGTCAAAATGTTCAACCTGTTTTACATCTAGATTTATTAAAACAACTTGATTTGAATTCCTTTCGTAAGAGGGTTAATTATGATTTGGACACTCTGAGAAAGAATTTAGTTTCTGAATTTACTCATGTCTTGAACTCTCAACCATCACCAACTACTCGTCTCAATGAAGAAAGTGTTTTATATTTGGTCGAATTGGGATATCACATATACAACATTGAATAAAGTTTTATATTTAAGAAATGGATGTTGAAAATAAGACCTTGGAAAATGAAGTAGAACGATTAAGAAATATAGTAGAGGGTTAAACATCCTCTCTTTAAGAGTTTATGAATTCTACATCTCAGAAGTTAGACAGTATGACTGTTATTGTATCTACTTCAACTGAAACTCCTTTTGATATAGTAAAATAAGGTAGAGAAGATTTGAAATAGTTTTTTTAAAATAAGGTGGTGTCTCAGTCAAGGACCAAGACACAATTTATTATTAAAAGGAGAAGTGGGGGGGGTTACATGATTCTGAAGTAAGGGATTTTTTTTACAATCTCTTTCATAAAGAGGAAGAACTTCAATAGGTAGCTCCTCCTTTCAAGTGAGATCCTGGCTGATACCCATATTATCCAGACTGTCAGCAGCCTTGTTTGCCTCCCGAAAGGTGTGTGTGGCAATGTAGTTGATCTCCAAGAGAGAGGCCCGACATCTCATCCAGAGAGTAGTGAGAGGCTAGGCAATATGTAAGTCCCCATTCCATATAGCTTGAACAATAGTGGTTGAGTAACTTTCAATCCATATGTTGTTCCAGCCCTTTTTTTGATGAAGTCCACCGCATGAATTACACCCATCATTTCCACCAGCAAGGACATGTCCGTACAATAGTTACCAAAGAACCATCCATGACATCTCCCATTAGAATCCCCGAAAATAGCTCCATAACCAGTAGGTCAAGTATTACCTTTGGAAGATCCATCAACATTGACTTTAATCCATCCTGGAAGCTGGTTATTCTAGAAAACATCAAAGGTACGCTTTAGTTGCCTATAGATACCATCAACTTTGAGCTGATTAAGGATCTTGAAATCACCAACCGAGTTGTCACAATAGGATTTTTGAATAGAAGCAGCATCCTTGATGGCTATTTCGATTTGCGTACGACCTTCATTAATGTTGAATGAGTAATTGTTGTAAATAATGGCATTTTGATCATACCAGATCAAGTATAGGAGCTCTTCCACTGCTTCTAAGAAAGTGTTTTTTATTTTCTGTGAAGAATTGAGCTCCACACAGTACTTTATTTGAGTACTAATTGAGTTTGAATGTAACCATCAACAGCCAAAAAAGTCAGTAATATAATTCCAAATCGCTGAAGCTGTAGCACAAGACAAAAATAGATGGTTAGCATCATCCCTGTGCTAATAGAAAAATGACATTTAGAACAAAGTTTTATTCCAAATGATTGAAAACAGACATCCGTGGGAAGATGGTCGTGGGCAATACGCCAGACACGATTAAGTCTCGAGGGCTTAATCTAGTTCTTATTAAATTCGTTTAAACAAACAAAGCTGTGATCAGAAATAGTAATGTTATGATTGTAAAAAAAATTGAGTCAAGGATCCCATTCGGAGAAGGTTCCCAAATAAGAAAATCATCATCAGTATAGGGATAATTATCAAATAATGTTAATGATGTTATCGGGCAGGTCTTAAACACTAGATAGGTAGATAAATCGTCATAGAGAACATATCCTTTATTTCATAAGAGGATATTCTAGAGATATTATACAATATAAGGAAATAATAAAAAATATACCAAGAACTAATTTTCAAGGATCTATATGAAGCTTGAAATTTCTGATAATTCAAATTTCATAATGATAATTTGAGGATACTACCAGTGAAAAGAGACTTAAAATAATGGGTGAGTCCACTCATGGTTCTCACACTAGATGTTCAAAAATTTATGGATGAGAAGAAAGAATTTTTTAATCTGATAGAGGGGGAGAGGGGGGGGGGTCAATAATTAATGACTTAATAAAACTCTTAAAACCCTAGCTTCATGACCATAAAATCACTATAATTTCTTGTGATGAAATTCATATTTCAAAAATTATTTCAACCAAATCCACAGAACCAATTCAGTACAGGCCTGCTCTAATCACTCATTCAGGCAGTCTTATGCCTCTACCATATTAGCCTATGAGTTTGTTACTTATTGAAGTAATCAATCATCTCATACAATTTCTTTTCTAAGAACCACTTCCTCATAATACCACACTACCATCCATTACAACCTTTCTCTGATATACACTTCTATGGTATCATCACATGATAGTGATAGAGATAGTAAAAAATATAAAGGGAAGTAGAAATTTTATCAATCCCCATCTTTTATAAAGTGAATATTTTTTGAAGTTATTTTTATAGGGATCATTTATATTCTACTTTTCATTCTTATTTTTTGTACTCATACCATTTTACCACATAGATAATAAAAAATCCATATATTCTTATGTTTTTCTCTCTAAGTTTAAATGTTCTTTTTAATTTTTGATAATATCCAAGGGGGAGATAAATTGGGAATTTAGTTTTATATTGGTAAGAAGATTATTTTCAATATCAATTATATCTCTGATTATTTATGTTTACTCATTTAGTATATGATTTATAAAATTCCATGTTTTGTGATCATAAAAAAAGGGGGAGAATCCTTGCACCTCCATATATGGAGTGTGTTTGACACTCTCTTATTTTAATAATCACAAAGCCTGATTATTTTAGTACCAATGTTTCATATGTAGTATCGTAAAATTTTATATGGTAAGGATACTTCTATGATATTTATTCAAAGTAATATGGAAATTCACCATTTTCCGGGGGTCACTATTACAACTAGGATGAGCTACCGCCAGACGGGAGTCACCTTTACCACCAACAAGAGATACCCCCAAACGAGAGTCACCATTACCATCAAGATGAGCTACCTCTAGACCAGGACATTATTACTACCAATAGGAGATACCAACAGGATGATCTACCGCCAGAGGAAAGCCACCACTAGGTTCTTTTCACCATTATTGTCCAATGAATTTAGCATGTATGGATCGACGAATAAATATATTCTTGGATATTTTGAAAATTTCATCAAGAAATATTAAAAGTTGATCTAAGGATTATAGATATACTCCAACCGATAATGATATATATTTTAAAAGGATATCTCTCTTTAGTAAAAAAAATAGATACTATATAAATCTGATACGATCTCCAACTAAAAGAAACCTAATGTGGATTGTGTGAAAGAATTTTTGAATTCTGATGAACATTCTAATTAACATTATGTGAAGATCAACGACATCTAAGAAAAAAAACACATTATCAAATTTGATTGATACATCAGAAAGAGATCAACTGAAACATACCTACAGTTTTTATGATCCTATGTTATGCTTCAAATTTCTAGAACAAATTATAGACTCCTCACCAATTCTGATCAGAGGTATATGAACATACAGAACACATCAGACTGATCTTTTTCTTTTCTTATTTGTTTTGTCTGTTTTACATTGGAGAAGTGCATTTTTTTCCTATTATCTAGCACACACAATCCCCTACATATTCCTGGAGAATACATGTTTTTAACATTTTCCTAAATCTATTTCCCACTGTTTTTGTGGAAGAAGTCCTTGTGTGACATGTGGTATTCTTTCATCCAACAAATAACTATGGAAGTGGATTTTTATCCTAGAAATCTTGTTTCTATTGAATTTTTAACTAATAAAGGTTGTGGATTTATTTGATTATATTTATAATCTACTTGGAAATGGGTGATTTCCATGTAGATGGGATTTATTCTCACCTTGAGACTGATCATCTTCTTTTTTCCACCGATTCACTATGTATTTTTTTATTTTACTATCATATTCAAGATAACATTTTATTAAAAAACAAAATAATTTCTTTAATAATTAATCTTAACTAGTGTGGATATTTGTTAATTTCTAAGTAAATTGATTTCAAAATTTGAGGTATTTCTAGAAAATATTTTAACCAGCACTTAATCATTCTTTAAGAAATATTTTAAAAGGATAAATCTTATATTTGTATGATATTTTAGTTAATTTTATAGTTTATTTTTACTAAAGGTATTTTACACTAACCTAATATTGAACAAATTTTTTGATTGGGAAATCATTTCACTCCCTCTTGAGTTACTCACTCCGACAAAAACTATTTAATATCAAAAATTTGGAAAATGATTCTAATATCCATCAGTGTTGTCACTTAATTCTTAATAACATCTAAATGTGGTAGATCTAACATGAATTGAAATTAACTAACAGTTTTTCCATCACCCACTTACAATATTCTATCCATGAATTTTTAAGGGAAAATTATTCCAAGATTATATAGGGTCTATTATATAAATTTCTTATTCTCAATAATTTCTTCTTAATAAAGATTATATTGATATATATAATACCATTTTTATAGATCATAGGAAGTAAATCATTCTGATTTAAGAAATAATAATTATGGTTATTTGGAAAATACTTTAGATCAACATCATGTGGGATGTTTTCACATAATAAATAGGTGTTACACACTCCAAACCATCAAACCATGTTTAATTATTTTTCATTCTAAAACAAGTATATTTTGAATGTATAGTAGTAAATAAAAATTATTCAAAAAATTGTTTAAAAGTATTTTTTTGAAAACATTCAAGATTCAATTAAATATTGAAGATTTTAAATATGAAAATAAATTCTATTATTTTTATAGAATAATTATTAGTAATGTGACATATATAGTTATTATGTTATAAATAAAAAAATTAGTATATTCATTATTCTCGTGGTTTTTAGATGATTCAATTAAATTAGTCGAGAAATCAAATAGTTTTATAGGATTACATGAAATAGTATAAGTATTCATCTCCTTTTCACATGAAATATTTTCACACTCATTAATGTCATGTTTAATAATAGAAAAATTATCAATTTCAAAAACAATAAATAGTGGTTCATGACTTTTGAAATCATGAAATAACATAGTGGAGAACCCACTAGTCATGATGACTTACTGAGATGAATGATCCTTAATTGGATATTTTTTTAGATTAAAAAAGAAAAAATAAAATATTTATATTAGAAACATAAGTTACATAATGACTTTTTCAACATTAATAATTTATTTAATAATTTTATGGTAAGTTATTATAGACTCAAAGGACCATGTATTGTAAATCTATCATTTTCCATGTCTAAAAAATAATGATTATTTGGGAAAAACACATCTTTGAAAAATATTGATTCATAATTAAAGTCTAAATAATATTTGGATGTATATTTTTAAGTCAATTTAATGATAATTATAAGGGTACTTAGTTCTACTACCTATAATGTTGAGTAAATAGAGTAATGCATCACATTTATCAATGCGTCCAAATCTATCATAACATCATTAAATCCCAAATCATATATAGTGTATGGAATAGTAAATATAGATTTATTTTGGTATTTCATAATAAGGTAATGTTTAATAATAGAGAAAATATTCCTCCTATTGTGTAATTTATCTCATCGCTTAAATTTTCCCTTACAATAGCACATTTATTTAAAAACCATGGCGTGATTAAGAATTTATTTAACAAAATCCTTCCATGGAATGTTATGTAAGATATATTTACAATTTTTAGGTAATCCTAAAACCTCATTTTTAATTTATCTTTGGTTGGTTTTGGTTTGGGGATGTTTCAGGTTAAAAATTTACAAATAATGAATTTCTAGGTTAGTGCAAGGTTTGCAAACTGCTGGCACACGGTTTACCAAATCGGGTGCCCTACTACAAGAAAATGGAAAGTTTTGGATAAAAATATCCACCTATCTACCAAAAAATTAGTCAATATTTATACGATCTTAGTAGAAACAATGAGACCCATTTATAATGGGTGCGCGTCTTGAGCACGGTTTAACCAAACTATGTGCTAGCTCATAGGAAACTATTAAGACATGATTTTGTGAGATCTGGAAATTTGTTAAAAATTATAGATACTTAATTTTAGGTCCTACACAGACCTCCTTCCACCTAAAATCAGTTATCCTTTCCATATATCTCTCATGGATGATTCATGGCCCCTCAAACCCCTCCTTATCTGAATCTATGAAAACACCCGTCGATCTCCTTTTAGTTAGTTATATCATCTCGTTCTTAATATCCCATGGTCTTTCTATTTCATTATAATGTTTTAAATTTCTACATCATTGTCAGATGATATAATAACCACTATTATGGATATAAACATAGGTTTTATTCCAGTTTATTCTAGATCTGGTTTTTTCATTTTTCATTGACAAATCCTAGATAGGGTTTGGTGATCCGAGATGTGTTGATCCAGAGGAAGGTGGTTCCATTACAATGCACAATTTTTGTTAACCATAATTGATTTTTTTTTAATTTAAAATGATTTAATGAAATGAAATTGTTTTATTTTGGATTAAATTGACTTTTAATCATTTTATTGAAATACCCAATTCCGATGGATTGGTTTTCTCTGAAAAATGGGAGGTTTGCATGAAATTTGAACACCCCTAATTCCATTGAATTGGGATGTGTTTATTGAATAGTGTTGCATTAAATTGTTATATTTATATTATTGTTTTTATGAAAATGTAATTAATTTAATTATAATATTTAATTGATGAAAATATCTTAACAGAATGATTTGTGAAATACACAAATTCCAGTGAATTGGGTTTTTATGATGACATTGATGGAATTATTTGAAAATAAAATTTTTGAATTTAATTTTGTCATGGATTGTGAAATACCATGAGTTGTATTCAATTTCTTGGTTATGACAAATGGTTTAAAAATTTTGTGATGGGAACCTTAGGGTCTCATCTTGGTGAAAAAGCATGTTTTTGATTAAAAACCTATTATGGGATTTAAAGAGAAAATTTGGCATATTTAAAATGAGAGATGAGATTTTATTTTATTTTATGAATTATTGAAATAAATTTTCCATCATTGTTTGTATGTGGGAACATGAAATCCATATGTATTTAGTGAGTGTTCCTGTGTGTTGCTTTATGAATTAAAATGTTCTGAAACATAATATAGCTTGGATCCATATATCTTGGAACTATCATACCTATTTAGAATATGAACGTGTTTCATTCTTGTTTTATTTCAAATATATATGCCGATGTTGTAAATTATTCTATGTGCAATTATAATTTATATAAAATATTTTATATAAAAGTGTTTATTTAAGAAATTTTGTGAAAAGTGCTGTTTGTGTAATAAATCCTCGGATTTAAAGGTAAATTCCATCTTTTGAAATGTTTTTCCATCATATGAAATGTAAAACATGATTTACTATCTTAAATTTTAAATCATGACTTGTTTAAATATGCTTTTATAAATTCTAAACCTATTTTTTAAAAATTGAAATCACATTACTGTTTAATTTGATATTGTCCTCTCTTTATGGAATATTTAATGAAATCATAATGGGATTTGGATCAAATATTACTTTTTCCTTTTGGTTTTTGTATATTATCTCTTTCCAGGATCGAGTAGAGGTAAATGATCTCTTATATGTGGATCAAGTTGTTGAACCTTGGACTTGATGAGTTGCATAGGATTTTGAGCCCATGCAATTTTCCTTGTTTTTAGTTCTTTGGTTGTATTACTCTAGTATTTCTTGCCCGTTTGTCTATTGGTACATTACACCCATTGGATTATCTTTTACTATGCATATAATCTTGCTTCTTTTTTCGCCACAATTGTTAGAGGGAAAATCATTCCCACTTCTCATTTGTATGATTCCAAGTTCTAGTCTCCAACCCATGGGGCTCGAGAATACCCTTCGAGCTATATCAGGACCAACTCGTATTTCACGTTACAAGGGTACTCAGGTTGGTTTTTAATAAAGTGGTATGAAAGGAAAGCATAAGAATGATGATTCTCATGGATGTTTCTGATAGAGAGGTTGTTCTATTCCTCCTGCATTTCTTGGAAGAGGTCATTTGGTCTAATAACAATGTATCATGTATGGTCATTCAAAGGAGAGTTCCACTGAGGCACCCAAGAACTGTGGATCCTGTGGAATTTTAGGGAACTTGTAAAAATTATACCATATTTATTAAAAAGAACACAGTTGAACAGATCATCAAAACCTTATAAAACATTGGAGTAATCAGTCGATTCACATGAAAAATGGTTCCATCCATAAACATCTAGAACAAATCTTCCTCATGAAATAGAAGATTCTCTAGAGGATGTGGACATAAGTCCAGCGACAATGAGAGGAACCATTACTATAGATTTGGAATTATTAAATTCTCTATTTGATACCACTACATCACATTCATTCATTTCTACCAGTGTTGTTATTCTTCCTAATCTTCCTAGAAGAAGTTTATCTTATGAAATTGGTATTACTAAACCCCTTTCCGTGATGATAGAGTAAGGTATCCATAGTCCAGCTTGTTTTTTCTCTCTATTAGATGTTGCGCTAGTGTATAATTTTTTGGTTCACGATTAGAAATATCTCGACAACATTTTTGAGATGGATTGGATCATTGCGAATAATGCTTAGATTGATTATTATCTACAACGGGTCTCCTTTACTACACCTTGCTGTGTGTCTCATGTCTTTCTGGGAGAATGGGACCCAAGGTTGGTTAGGGATAAACCATATTATCTATAGTCGAGGAAATTAATATCGGTTTTGGACATTGATCAGTTGTTGGAATATTTGATCGATACTCTCCCTCCAATCATCATTGAGTTTTTCGATGTGTTTCCTTCGGGTTTCACTGGTTTTCCACCGATAAGAGAGGTTGGGTTTTCCATTGACTTAATTCCTGGTAAACAACCAGTTTATATCCCCTCTTAACACATGGTACTAGCTAAAAATAAAGAGATTGATTCCTATTTGGATAATATTCTTGAGAAAGGCTTCATATTCCTGAGTGTGTCTCCTTCGGCGGAACAAGTTCACTTTGCTAAGAAGTATGATGGTTCATTTTTCTTATACATTGATTATAAGATGCTCAATTGAGTTACCATAATTAATAAGTATCTATTTTCATGGATTTATAATTTTTTTGATCAGTTGAAAGGTGAGAATTGGTTATTAAAGATTGATATGCACTCTAGTTACCATTAGTTAATAGTAAAGGAATTTGACATTTAGAAAACTACCTTTTGAAGCAGGTAAAGTCGTTATTAGTAACCTTTTATTCACTTTGGTCTAACCAATTCTCCTATAGTTTTCATGGAAATAATGAAGAATATTTTCCACGAGTATCTTGTTACTTTTGTGTTATTATTTGTTGATGAAATCCACATATAATCTATGTCTGAGGAGGATCATGAAAATCATTTGAGAATAGTACTGGGATTTCTTATAAATCACCGACTATGTAATTTTTATATTTGGGAAATAAAATTCTTGGGACACGTGGTGTCAGAATAAGGAATATAAATTTATCCTGAGAAGGGGAAGATTATTATGACATCAGAATAAACCTGAAATTTCTTCGAGATTTAGATCTTCTTTGGATTAACTGGATATTATCATCAGTTTTTGAAGGAATTATCAATGATGGATTCTTTGATAATGAAACTAACTCAGAAAGGGGTAAAGTTCACTTAGGATAAGAAATGTCATAATTATATTTTTGAGTAGAAAAATATTTTGAAAATAGCTCTGACATTGACTCTTTTAGAAGATGGAAGGCTATGTGGTCTTTTGTGATGCATCAGGTTCGGTCTTAGGCTACATTCGTAAGCAGGGTGATCATGTAGTTTCTTATGGATCTCGTTAGCTTAAGAAACCCAAGAATAATTATCCGACCCATGACCTTGAACTTCCAGTTGTGATGAAATCACCACAGTGTCAGCAGAATTACCTTTATGGTGAAAGGTTTATCTTGTTTTTAGAACAACAAATTGTGAGTTATATATTCTCTCAAAAATATATAAATCTCTTCTAGTGGAATTTAGAGAAATACCTATATTATTTTGATTTATACATTTCCTATTCCCCACGGAAAGGGAACGTCATTGAAAATTCATTGAGCATGAATATTTTTAACCACGTAGTAAGAGAATCATCGAAAGATTGGAACATGATGGATGTCTTGGAACAGTTTCATATTAGAGTTCAAGGGAATGGGGATGAGGTTTCATTTTCAAGTTTTCAGTTAAAATATTCTCTTATCTTATTTATTCTTCAAAAAAATTATCTTGATGATGAGTTCTGTGTCATTAGAGACTCTCTTTATGGTGGGGAGGAAATTGTGCAGTGATCGTTTTCCAATGTGGTAATTTTGTGGTATCTAAATCATTTTTTGGTACCGTTGTCAGTAAAGAAAACTGTGATGTGATATTACCATATTTCAGAATGGGTAGTGAACCTAAGAACCACAAAAAATTTATATGACATGTGGTATAAATTTTGGTGGCCAGGTATGAGATGAGTCAGTGCTGAATTTGTTTCTCGTTTTTTTAATTAGGTTAAGGCTGAGAACCAGAAACCTTGATGTTTGATTTAGACACTTCCATAACCTACAGGGAAGTGATATGAGATCTCTATGGATAATGTGGTTGGGTTTCCATGTACCCAAAATAAGAATATTGTGATATGGTTTTTCATCGATAGGCTGACGAAATTATCTCACTTCTTACCCATTCTTGATACAACTAAAGTTGAGGATTTGGAAAATCTCTATGTGAAAGAGATTTTTCATTTTCACAGATTCCCATATGATATTATATCTGATAGGAATCCTCAGTTCAATTATCTCTTTTGTATATGACTTCAATAGGCACTAGGATCTCATGTCCATTTGGGTACGGAATACCATCCATAGTCCGATGGACAAACAATAAGAGCTATACAGATTATCAGGTACATGATATGTGCTTGTGTTATCACCTTTGGGGGTGCATGGGATGATCATTTGGGATTGGTTGAGTTCTTTATAACAATTGTTAATAGTAATCGATTAGGATGGATCCTTTTGAGGCCTTGTATGGATACCTTGTGAATCTCATTTCTGCTGGCCATAGATTGGTGAGAGTTACTTGGTTGGGCTGAGCTTGGTCCAAGAGATGAAAAAAATATATAGTTTATTAGTTATATAATATTAATGGCATAAATATAATAAAAGTATTATGTTGATTGATTCTATAGACCCTTGGAGTTCTCAGTCGGTGACTAGGTGTTCTTAATGTTTCACATCAGTTGGTTCGTTGAAGGCTTCAGAGGCAAGGAAAGATTTCCCTTTGTTTTGTTGGACCTTTTGAGGTTTTATAAAAAGATGGAGAACGTTTCTTACCATTTGAAAATACCACTGCAACTGAAATTGATACATAATGTGTTTCACATATCTTATCTTCAAAAGTATTTACTTTTCCCCTCTCATGTTCTGAGTTAGCATGATCATGAAGTGAAACCTGATTTATCTATGACTGTGTGGCCAGTTAGGCTTGTTGATTATGAGACCAAGGAACATTGTGGGAGGATGATACCTTTGGTTCAAATGATATGGTATCATGATTCTAATTCTTATGAGATGAAATAGAGGGAGACAGTGATGAGAGATAATTGACCTCATCTTTTTGATGTTGTGGCTTATTCGTAGGCATTATACGGATAAATGTTCATATGGTGGGGAAGTTGTAACATCCCGTTATCATTTTCAGGTATTCCTAATCTATGAATTTAAATTTTTCTTTTGTTGGGTTTCTTTTGGAGTTGTTTTGGGTTAAAAATTAACGAATCATGGATTTCTGGGCTAGTGTAGAGTTTCCCCAAGGCTGGCACACAATTTTCTAAACCATGATCCCTGCTACAGAAAAATAAAATCTTTTGGAAAGAGATAACAGCACATCTTGTGAATAGTTATTAAATCCATGCATCTTATTTGGAGAAACCGTGAGGCCCATTTATAATGGTTGCAAATACGGATAATTATTTAACCAAACAATGCATAGATTCCTAGGAAACCATGTAGATGAGATTTTTTGAGACCTAAAAATTTGTTAAAAATTCTCAAACCCTCTTTTTCGGTCATGGATGAACCTCCATCAACCCAAACATTGTTTTACCTTCCATATAGCTCTTAAATATTATTTTTTGAACCTCAAATCCCTCCCAAAAGTAATCAAAATATATGAAAATGTTGTTCGATATCCTTCTGGTTAGTCTTCTCCTCCCATTTTTAATATCCAATGGTCTATTTTTTCTTCATAGGGTTTAATATATTTCCAATATTGTTGGATGATATAATTCCCACTCTTATTGATCTAAACTTAGGTCTTATTCTCATTTCTCCTGGATCTATTTATTTTCATTCTTCATTGATGAATCCCAGCTATGGTTTGATGGTCCGAGATCTGTTGATCCCAAGGAAGGTGGTTATGTTACAATGCCCAATTTTTTATTTACCCTAATATATTTGTTTAATTTAAATTTATTTTATTAAATTCAATTATTTTAATTTTTATTAAAATATATTTCAATCATTATTTTTAAAATACCCAATTCTGGTGAACTGGGGGGTTTTTTTAGAAAAAATGGGGTTTTGGAATGAAATTGGAAAAACCCTATTTTCATTGATTTAGGGTGTGTTTATGGAATGGTGGTAATTTAAATTTTTAGATTTTATGTTTGGTTTTCATGGAAATTTAATCAATTTAATAGTGCAATTTAATTAAAAAAATGTTTTAATGGAAAATTTGTGAAAAAAACCTATTTTATTGAATTGGTGGTTTGTGATGAAATTGATGTAATTATTAGAATATTATAATGTTTAATTTAATTGTGATAAAGATTGTGAAGCTTCATAAGTTGGTTTCAATTCTTTTGTTCTTAAAAAAGGCATAAAAATGTTTTTATGGGAACCATAGGGTTTTATCTTTGTAAAAATGAATATTTTGATTGAAAAGCTATAATGATTTTTAAAGAGAAAATTAGGAATATTTTAAATGGGAGATGTGATTTAATTGTCTCTTTAGAATTATTGAAATAAGTTTCACATAATGTTTTGTACTTGGGAACATGAAATGCTTATATAGTTAGTGACTTATCTTGGGTCGATGTTTACAACTTACATTGTTCAAAAACATCATATCATCAGATAAATTTCCTTTGGAAATGGTAATGAGTTACCTTTTCCTTAGGCCCAAAGGGGTGAATATAAATACTTTTCATTTCATAGTGTTGTATCTACATATCTATGAACTATCATACCTATTTGGAACATGACCATATTTCTCACTTATTGTATTTTAAATGTATATGCCAATGTTGTAAACTGTTCTACATGACTTGAGAATTTATATAACCTATTTTATATAAAAGTGTTTATTTAGTCCATTTTATGAAACGTTTTACTTGTGTAAGTAATACTTTTATTTAGAGGTAAATTCCTTCTATTAAAATGTTTTTCCACAATATGAGATGTAATGAATGATTTTCTAAATTTATTTCTATCTCCTAAACTGTAAAGTATGACTTATTTAAATATGATTTTGTAAATTCCAATCACATTTGTTTTTTAAAATAATTAAAATAACATTATTGGTTAATTTGATATTATAATATCGTTATTGTATCTTTAGTGAAATTGTAATGAGCTTTGGTTGCCACCCAATTTGTTCCTTTCAGTGTTTGTTGATTATCAACTTTTAGGTTTGAATAGAGGGAAATGATCTCTTAGAGGTGGATCCAGATGTTGAACCATGGACTTGGTGATTTTCATAGGATACGGGGATTGTGTTATTTTCCCTATTTTGGTACTTTATATTTAGTAATTTTGGATTTATTTCCCATTTTACATCTAGTACATTACTCAAAATAGAGTTTATTTTTTTATGCATAATATCTTACTACAGTTTTACCAAAAGTTTTAGTGGAAAAATACTTCCCACCTACTATTTTTATGATTCTAGGTGCTAGTCGCTGACCTGTGGGGATTTGGAATTCCCTTTGGGATAAGGTGGGACCAGCTCTGTTATCAGGTTACTATGGTAATCAGGATAGTTCATGATATGTTAAATATAGCATTCCAAAATATCTCAATTCATTTTGTAACTCAATCTAAATACGTATCTTTACTAGGGGACTACTAGTTTGGTATTATAATGGTGATATTTTCAATTATTGATCAATTTTTTTCACTATTTTTACTATAATATGGTTGTATCATACTCTTTCAAACATTGTTGTTTCCTTCATAGAAAAATTATTTTTTAGCATTTTTATCTATTCCAAAATATATACAAATTTTTGGTAGGATAAACATGTGTTAGACTAACTTTAATAGTCTCTAAATTATGATAATAAGGGGAGGAACCCTATTTAATAGTTAAGGGTTATGATTTAGATATTGGGGTTTGTTCAACTTATTTTGAAATCAAAATTTCAAGGTGGAAAAACAATAAATCACCCTCTGATTTTTTAGGTTATGAAGGAATTATTACTATAATTTGCTAACTTATACAACCGACATATATATATATATAAATATCCATTTTATGCATCTATGTCATTAGATTACTCATGAAAAAATTTAGTTGTTTCAAAGTTTAATTATTGTAGTTTTTCTAATTTTAATGTGGGTCATATAGGTTAATAATTCCACAAAGAAAGGTCATTTTATTTCCTCTATATTTTTCAGGGATTATAGTAACTTTATTATAGTTAAATAATCATTTTTATAATTAAATATGCTTAAATTAAATACTATGTTGATTTTTACCAACATGGTTATATTGTTTATTAGTTTGAAATAGTATTTGTTTATTTATTTTGGGAAATCTACCTAGAAGAAATAATATTACATGTTATAGCAGTCTCTTGATTTTTTATAAGTGATCCTGTAATGCCCTGACCCCAGTTACCTAGATTCGGTACATTATTTTAATGCATTGGTATGATTATAAGGAATCAAGCCCCGAAGAAGTGATCAGTTTTGTATTCTTGGGAAAATAGATCACATACATGAATGTTACATTTTCACTTCATGACATAAAAAAGAACATAAATAATCTTAATGAACGCCAATATTCCCTTGGATTAACCCTGCATATCAATCACATTTCACTTCATGGAATCCTGGGAAAAATAAAACATAGAAAGGGGTGAGCTCAAATGCTCAGTAAGGGTAATAAATACAGTGGAAACTTTCTAAAATAAGCATAAAAATTTAAGGCAATGCATAAAACTAAAAAAATCCCTTTAAACATGAAATTCAGAATAATATGGTAGAAATAAAATGAAATAATGAAATTTACTTATTCACATGGATATTCTACTAATCGAATAATCACATGAATTATCACTAACCACTTTCATAATGATGGAATGCATAATACTGAACATTAATTTATGTGTCAAGGCCTTGGGCCAAGACCTAAGTTATAACTGTAACCAGAACCCATCCCAGAGAGCCTCTATAACCAGACTCCAACCCGGAGTGCCTCTAATAACTGGACAGCAACCCGGAGTGCCTCTAATAACCGGACAGCAACCCGAAGTTCCTCTAATAAATGGACACCAACCCGGAGTGCCTCTAATAACCGGACACCAACCCGGAGGGTCTGCTGTAACCAGACCCCAACCCGGAGGGATTACATTTACCTGTCCCCAACCCGGAACATACTAGTCAAACACATTCATCTTAAAAAGAGGCTGAAATATAACATAAACATTCTTATTAAAACTAGCATAAGAAATCCCAAAACCTTAATCATAAACCATTAATGGAATAAAGATAACTCATCCATAGTCAAACATATCACAACAATTTAAATACAATATGGAAGATTTGTATCATAATAAATCAACTTCAAACTAGTGTAATATATATCAAAGGTTGTTGACATAGATGAAATCAACACTATTTGAATGAAATATATCTATTTCATGAAAACATTTAAATGTCACATAATTTGGAAAAGAATTCATTTAAAGACATTTTTGAATCAAGCCGTCCCATACCACTTTGAATCTTTTGAAAGGAATTAACATTTTAAAAACATTCATGTCTATATAAATAAATCCTTAAAAATCATTTTGAAGACATGGAGATTAATGAGAATGATTTAGAAGAATAAATATTTAAAACGTTATAAATGATGTTTTAGTAAAATGTCCCTTAAAATAATCCCTTTGAAAACTCTTTCATGAAACATAGATATGGATAATAAATTTGTCCAAGTAGATACTTACGTAAAAACAACCTCGGATAATAAAGGGGTTGTGAAATTAACCCTTATTAAATTGGTAACTTACGAAACATACAACCCATGAAAGAGGTACCATAAAATGAATATGTAAATACACATAAATTAAAGTTCATTACATAAAGAATACAATTCTGGGCAGTACATACACCACACAAAAGGTAATAGTGGCAATATTGCACAAATCTCACAGAAATAAGGAGTGAGATGAAAACCCCTTACATTGCACTTTTCCTTGGTTAAGGGTAGGTTAACCTCTTGTATAATGGTGAAATAGTTTTTATTTAATTATAAAAGAATCATATAAATTAATATGAAATCATATATGATCATTTAAAATTGATTTGTTATTAATATCTTATTACTATCGTTGTTTCGGGTGTTAACTTACTCATTTTCTTTTATATGTTTTGTTAGGTAAGCCATGTTTTTAATGGATTGGTTGTATCTTATTCATATCCATAATGATATCAAGTCCTTAAACATTATTTTTAAATCATCAAATTATAATTATACTTGAATAGATACGATGGAGAATGAATCTAATCGCATTCATGGAGACTGTAGTCCGTACTTACGCATGAGCGACAATATCATTATTTTGATATTAAAATAATATATAATTTGATGGTATATCATATATACAGAATTATTATAATTTTTTATTTATTATTTACATGAATTATAAATCATTATTATACCCATCCAAATAATAATTTATTGAATAACAATTACACCACGATGTGGAGACGGTAAGCCGTACGTATGCATGTATGGTGACATGTTATTCAAAGGATGGATAGAATACTAAATATGGTTGTACCATATTTATAATAACATCACATTATATATAATATACTGGAGTTATTATTTTATAATGGTAATAACAAAGGAAGAAGAAGTGGAAGAAGAAAGGAACTTGGAAAAGGGTGGTGAAATCATTACCTCTTCTTCGGGTTCTTCCTTTTGATTTGATCAAAAGGGATCCATAGGATGGCATTCTGACTAATGTAAGGCCTCTAGGATTAATTTAGAGAAGTTGAGAGATTATTTTTTCAGGGGTTGGCCGAACAAAAAGGCTTTGAATGTGTGAATTAGTGAGAAGGGGGGGTTCCCTTTCATAATAGGGGTGAGGGGCACCTTTGGGAAAATTAGAAATATTGTTTTATAATAAATTCATATTCGGTTTATAATGTCTCCAAAGTGTATTATTTAAAATTTAAGGTGGTTATGGGTCTAAAATCACTCAACCAATATAATTTAGACAGGTTTGGGTCACTATATTAACCTTATCTTTAAGTATTTACTCTTAGTTAATTAGTTTCACTTTTACAATGTCTCTTTGTATTTTTATATTATATGGTTAATAATCATACTATATACATCCAACAGACCATCAAGTGGTCCATTAATGATACAACTATCATGATATAAGTATCTTCGACAAACCTTAGATTTTTAGAAATTTAATATTAATTAATAATATAATATTTGTTTTAAAAGCTCTTTTATGTCAATTTTGACACTATTCAATAATTGATTTTTTAAAAAACTCATAACAGAATTATTACTTCGAAATAAGTTAATTAAATCATTCCTAACTTTTCATATTAACATTGAAAATTATTGGTATTTATAAAAAGTCTCCAAAATAAATTTATTTGGGTATTTCTGATATCAATTATTCTAATTTTTCACTATTATGGTAATTATTGCATCACCATTGTGTCAGAAATAAATTAAATTATTTAATGTCTAAAAATTATAAATAAACTACCATTATGTTAGAAATATTTTTATATTTATAATAAATATTTATAGTCAAAAATCCAACATATATAACTCTATGTAAAAATTGTTTTTCTAAAAGATATATGCTTGTGTCATTTTTGTATTCATTTAAACTTAATTAAAATAAATTGTCCCTATCACTTACAAGTGGCTCCATGGGGTCCCAAAATCAACCAAAAGATGACCATGGTTGGACATGTATCAACCAATAAGGTTAGTACACATTTTAGGGTAATTTCTTATTATTATAATATTATTTTTTAACCCTTATTTACCGGATTTACCCTTTAACCATGGTAAATAATATATTTACCGAAGTAATTATTCAAAATGACTAAAAATAAAAGTTACCTATTTACACAATTTTAACATACTGATTCCAAATATGGAATCCATTTTTTCAAATTCAAAACATAGAAGTGAAGGAAATTAATTTAAAATTAATTTTGGTTGTTAAAACAAAAAAGTGTGTTTTTAAGAGATAATAACTATCAAAATATTGACACTTGTTTATATCCGGTTTAACTGTGAAATTTTGTCCAATGACCAAAATTGTATTAAATTGTAAAAATATATTCTAAATATACTTTAAAACCACTAAAATTCATAATTTATCAATACTAATTATTTTGATTGAAAAAGTTGTTTTTAATTAAAATTTTCTAATTTTCACTATTCATCAAAATATAAAAGTTATCCGAAAAGTACCAAAATTTCACCCTAGGATAAATTAGATATTTCGAATCCAAAAATGAATTCAATTTTTAGAGATAAAATTTATTAAATTTTAAAAATTAGGTATTACTATTCATTTCGCCTAGTTTGATTGGTTGTAGTTTGCGTTAGAACTTGATGTTTTCGTACAACACACGCTACTGTATTTTTCAAAGTGAAGTGTACCGTGGAAGTTTGGGGTATTACATTGTAAATTTTTTTATGTCCCCATTCTAAATAATAAATTTATTTAGTCATATTGAATATATGAAAGTTTAAAATATTGGATTTAAAATGGGGTTCACTATTAAAGTTTGTAAAAGTGCATTTTTAAAAAATACTTCTTTTATCTGAAAAAAGGAATTTGTTCTCACATTATGTCTAAGAAACTCATAATATGAATTCTAAAGTTATAAGGATTATATAAATTCTAAAATTTAGTTAATACTATTCATAACCTTTTTTGAACGGCTTGTTTGGTAAGTCATGGTGCGCATGAACTCGGTGTTGCGTGTAGTGAAAGTTATTGAATTATTTTAAAGAAATAACACACTATGAAATCTTGGGGTGTTACATTCTCCCCTACTTCAATAAATTGAGTCCTCTCAATTTGAAATAAAAGGTTCAAAATATAAAATATCTTTTTCAGAAAACCCACATCGGAAATTGGGTTACTAAAATTTAGTCTTAATATGAGGAAAAGAGAAATGAAAGGGTCACCACCAAATTATGATCTCGATTAGGAGAACATTGGTTGCAATTATAGACATATAACTGGAGGGAAAAGGTAAATATTTATAGGTAGTGATTGAGGTCATCAATCACAAACAAGTTTAAAATTGAGGTCCTTAAATTCATCAATCTATGATGATTTAAAATACCATCGGTTCAACAAAACATAAGGTATTAGGATAACACATTTTTGACGTTTCAAAATATCTTAGTTGAAATCCCTCATCAAAAAATGTATTAATGAGGCCTCTATTTAAAATAAAGATTTTAATGTATGAAGATTACTGAAAATAACACATACTAGGGTTCCATGTAGGAAAATATGGATATGGAAGAAAAATCTAACCATCAATTATCTGATGGAGAGTGGTAGAGAACATGGCTTTGAAAAGGCCAACAATGCCAAAGCCATAAATTAGTGATGATCTAAGGTACCATCCAGGAAAACATTTTTGTTCTAAGTTCCTTTTCTTAATATTGAGGAATTTATTTATGAGATTGGCTATGATCATAAGGATATATACTTACTTTATAATTAGAGTTTTATACATTAATAAATTTATACCACAAACTCATCTTTCACCCCAAAACATAATACAACTCAAAATACTCTATTTATCCTAATCGTATAGGGTTCCAAATATAATGAATTTATATTTCACATATCAGACCCTTTATATAAAGAAACTAAATTATACCATCTAGGAACTTCATGTAGCACAATAGTAGGCGATAAATCCCAATTGCACTATGGTTGTGGGTTCGATTCCCGCAACTTTGTCTGACACGACTCGACATCACACGGTCTGCATGTTGTCCCTTTATAAAAATCCAAAAAACTAACCTTTGAAACTTAATCCATTCCAACCATTAGACTTATCCAAAATAATATTATCCAAACTCACAATCCAAAATTTACAAGGAAGGTAAACATAATGAGGATCCTTTTTTCCAGGAAATAACATGTGAACGCCTTCCTCATATATTCTTTTAAAACACCGCAACAACCTGAATTACCAAAATCAACCATCTCTTATTCCAAAATCACTACCTCAATATTAGGATCATATTAAGGTTTATCTTTCCTTCAACAATGTAATTTCCAAAAAAAATTAACTCGCTATAGAGTCACTTTTTTTAGTACCATAAAATCCCAAATCCTTAATTAAATAGTACTGTAGTATAATCCTTATTTATTTCTAGAACATCATTGATACAACACTTAAATGAAATAATTCTAAAATAACAACATAATAACACTATTCATTCCTCTTCATTTGTGGTAGTATCATAACTAGATTATTATCCAATAGCATCATTTGCGGCATAGTCTGATGACCAGGGCATTGGTTCGCGTAGTGTCCAAACTCCTTTCAAATGAAGAATTCTACATTTGAAACCATTTTCTTACCCTTGCAGTCACGTACTTTGTGCCCTTTTCCTCTACACTTATAAAAAACTCCCATTCCTTTTAGGCAAGTTCCAGGGTGTCTCTTCCCACAGTAATCACATATTGTAAAATTCTTCTTTTCCCTCATACCTTTATCCATATTTCTCTCGTCCATCATTTTCTTCTCTTGTTTCCCTTCAAAACCATAGGACTCCGAGAATTCTTTACTCAACTTATCAACACATGATACTATTTATTCATATGATGATAATACGTGGGAAACAATTTCACTTCTAAATTCTGGCATATGACCACGAAATATATGATCCTTCTTACTCTTTGGATCATACATAATATGGGAGTTCACATTCCTTCTAATTGGTGCCATTTCTATACAATAGCATAAACTAGTTCAGTTTATGAATTGTAATGAATTATTACCAAACTTGTAAAATACCTAACACAAATTGAATAGTTTATGGATATAATCCATAATCATAAAAATGTTTTCTTTGAGTAAGTATATACTCATAAGCCCTTCGAAAATGTTTGTAAAGAAAATGAGAATTATCCTTAGCATATCCCCCGGCAGTGTCGTAACCAAAAGTGCAGCAAGGCCCGTTGTCATGCACCAATTACCGTTCGAGTCTAGCTCAAAGCGGTGTTTTCATGTTTTACCCCTAGGTACTTCTGTGCCAGAGCCGCCGCTACCTACTCGTATCCAGGCAGGGATGTATTGCTCGGAAAACTCACAAAATCTATACAATACCAAAAATCTAGGAAGTTCTTCTATACTAATCCTCAAAGTCTATCTTACGGCTATATCCTCTAATCATAGTTTATATAAATCTAATTTCCAAGGTTATTGCTAAACTTTCTCTGATACCAACTATAATGCCCCGACCCCAGTTACCGAGAGTTAGTGCATTATTTTAATACATTGGCATGATTTCAAGGAATCAAGTCCTGAAGGACCGATCAGTTTAGCAGTCTTGGGAAAACAGATCACATACATGAATGTTACATTTGCACTTTATGACATACAAAACAACATAAATAATCTTTATGAACGCCATTATTCCCTTGGATTAACCCTTCATATCAATCACATTTCACTTCTTGGAATCCTGGTAAAAATAAAACATAGAAAGGGTTGAGCTCAAATGCTCAGTAAGGGTATGAAATATAGTGTAAACTTTCAAAAATAAGAATAAACATTTAAGGCAATGTATAAAACTACAACAAAGGCTTTTTAACATGAAATTCAGAATAATATGGTAGAAATAAAATGAAATAATTCCATTTAATTATTCACATGGATATTCTACTAATCGAATAATCACATGAAATATCACTAACCACTTTCATAATGATGGAATGCATAATGTCAAACATTAATTTCTGTGTCAAGGCCTTGTGCCAAGACCTAATGTATAATTGTAACCGGAACCCAACCCAGAGAGCCTATGTAACCAGACTCCAACCCGGAGTGCCACTAATAACCGGACACCAACCCGGAGTGCCTCTAATAACTGGAAACCAACCCAGAGTACCTCTAATAACCAGACACCAACCTGGAGTGCCTCTAATAACCATACACCAACCTAGAGGGTATGTTGTAACCGGACCCCAACCCGGAGTGCTTACTTTTACCGGTCCCCAACCCGAAACATACTAGTCTAACACATTCATCTTAAAAAGAGGATGAAATATAACATAAACATTCGTATTAAAACTATCATAAGAAATTCCAAAACATTAATCATAAACCATTAATGGCATAAATATAACTCATCCATAATCAGACATATCACAAAAACTTAAATAAAATATTGATTATTTGTATCATAATAAATCAACTTCAAACAAGTGTAAAATATATCAAAGGATGTTGAAATAGATGAAATCAACCCTATTTGAAAGAAATATCTCTATTTCATGAAAACATTTAAATGTCACAAAATTTGGAAAATAATTAATTTAAATACATTTTTGGATCAATCCATCCCATACCACTTTGAAACTTTTGAATGGAATTAACATTTTAAAAACATTCATGTATGTATAAATAAATCCTTCAAAACCCATTTTGAAGACATGGAAATTAATGAGAAAGATTTAGAAGAATAAATATTTAAAACGTTAGAAATGATGTTTTTGTAAAAAGTCCCTTAAAATAATCCCTTTGAAAACTCTTTCATAAAACATGTATATGGATAATAAATATGTCCCAGTGGATACTTACGTAAAAACAACATCGGATAATAAAGAGGTTGTGATATTAACCCTTACCAATTTGGTAACTTACAAAACATACAACCCATGAAAGAGGTACCATAAAATGAATATTAAAATACACATAAATTAAAGTGTATTACACAATGAATACAATTATGGGCAGTACATACACCACACAAAAGGT
This sequence comes from Viscum album, assembly GCA_963277665.1. Classification (NCBI taxonomy): domain Eukaryota; kingdom Viridiplantae; phylum Streptophyta; class Magnoliopsida; order Santalales; family Viscaceae; genus Viscum; species Viscum album. The sequence continues at coordinate 323,941,299 of OY728144.1, read as the reverse complement.
AATCGTGGCAATATGGCATGAATCTCACGGAAATAAGGGGTTAGATGAAAACCCCTTACCTTTTACTTTTCCTTGGTTCGGGGTAGGTTAACCTCCTGTATAAGGTGAATTAATTATAATTCAATTATACAAGAATAATATACATTCATACGATATCATATATGATCTTTTAACATTGCTTTGTTAATAATATCTTATTATTATCATTGTTTTGGGTGTTAACTTACATGTTTTCTTTTATATGTTTTGTTACGTAAGCCATGTTTGTAATGGATAGGTTGTATCTTATTCATATCCAAAATGATTTCAAGTCCTTAAAAATTATTTTTAAATCATAAAATTATAATTATACTTTAATGGATACGATGGAGAATAAATCTCATCGCGTTCGTGGAGACGGTAGTCCGTACGTACGCACGAGCGACAATATCATTCTTTTGATATTAAAATAATATATAATTGGATGGTATATCGTATATAAAGAATTATTATTATGTTATATTTATTATTTACATGAATTATAAATCATTATTATACCCATCCAAATAATAATTTATTGAATAACAATTACACCACGACGTGGAGACGGTAAGCCGTACGTACGAACCTATGGTGACATGTTATTCAATGGATGGATAGAATACTAAATATGGTTGTACCATATTTATAATAACATCACAGTATATATAATATACTGGATATATTATTTTATAATGGTAATAACAAAGGAAGAAGAAGTGGAAGAAGAAAGGAACTTGGAAAAGGGTGGTGAAATCATTACCTCTTCTTCGGGTTCTTCCTTTTGATTTGATCAAAAGGGCTCACTAAGATGGATTTCTGACTAAATGAAGGACTCTAGGATGAAGTGAGGGAAGTTTAGAGAGTATTTGGGGAGGTTTTGGCCGAACCAAAAGGATATGAATGTGTGAATTAGTGAGAAGGGGGAGTGCCCTTTTATAAGAGGGGTGAGGGGAACCTTTGGAAAAGATAGAAATATTGCTTTATAATAAATTTATATTCGGTTTATAATGGCTCCAAAGTGGATTAGTTAACGGTTAAGGTGGGGATGGGTCTCAAATCACTCAACCAATAGAATTTAGACAAGTTGGTTCACTATATTAACCTTATCTTTAAGTATTAACTCTTAGTTAATTAGTTTCACTTTTACAATGTCTCTTTGTATTTTTATATTATATGGTTAATAAACCTACTATATACATCCAAGAGACCACCAAGTGGTAAATTAATGATACAACTATCTTGATATAAGTATCTTGGCTGAACCTTAGATTTTTAGGAATTTAATATCAATTAATAATATAATATTATTTCGAAAAATGCTTTTATGTCAAATTTGACACTATTGAATAATTGATTTGTTTGAAACTCATAACAGAATTATTACTACTAAAAACTGTGAATAAATCAATAATAACATTTCATATTAACCTATAAAATTATTGGTATTTATAAAAAGTCTCATATTAAATTTATTTGGGAATTATAATATCAATTATTCTAATTTTTCACTATTATGGTAATTATTGCATCACCATTGTGTCATAAATAATTTAAATTATTTAATTTCTAAAAATTATAAATAAACTACCATTATGTATGATATCGTTTTATCTTTCTAATTAATAGTTATAGTCGAAAATTCAACATATATAACCTTATGCAAAAATTGTTTTGCTAAAAGATATATGCTTGTGTCATTTTTGTATTCATTTTAACTTAATTAAAATAAAGTGTCCCTATCACTTACAAGTGGCTCCATGGGGTCCCAAAATCGACCCAAAGATGCCCATGGTCGGACATGTATCAACCAATAAGTTTAGGACACATTTTCGGGTAATTTGTTATTATTATTATATTATTTTTAACCCTTATTTACCGGATTTACCCTTTAACCATGGTAAATAAAATATTTACCGAAATAATTATTCAAAATGTCTAAAATTAAAAGTTACCTATTTATACAATTTAAACATCCTGATTCCAAATATGGAATCCATTTTTCCAAATTCAAAACACAGAAGTGTCAGAAACTAATTAAAAAATTACTTCCATTGTTAAAACAAAAAGCGTGTTTTTAAGAGATAATAACTATCAAAAGATTGACACTTGTTTATGCCCGGTTTATTGTGAAATTTTTTCCAATGACCAAAATTGTTTTAAATGGTAAAAATATATTCTAAATATACTTTAAAACCTCTCAATTTCATAATTTATCAGTACTAATTATTTTGATTAAAAAAGTTTTTTTAATTAAAATTTTGTAATTTTCACTATTCTTCAAAATATAAAAGTTATCCGTAATGTACCAAAATTTCACCCTAGGATAGGTTCGATAATTAGAATCCAAAAATTAAGTCCATTTTGAGAGATAAAATTAATAAAATTTTAAAAATTAGGTATTACTATTCATTACGGCTAGTTTGATTGGTTGTAGTGTGTATTAGAACTCGAAATTTTCATACAACACACGCTACTGTATTTTTCAAAGGGAATCGTACCGTGGATGCTTGGGGTGTTACATTGTAAATTTTTTTATGTCCCCATTCTAAAGAATAAATTTATTTAGTCAAATTCTATATATATATGTTTATAATATTAGATTTAAAAAGGGTTCACTATTAATGTTGGTAAAAGTGAATTTTTAAAACATACTTCATTTATCTGAAAAAAGGAATTTTTCTTACATTATGTCTAAGAAACTCATAATATGGATTCTAAAATTATAAGGATTTTATAAAGTTTAAAAATTAGTTAATACTATTCATAACCTCTTTTGAACGGCTTGTTTGGTAAGTCATGGTGCGCTTGAACTCGGTGTTGCGTGTAGTGAAAGTTATTGAATTATATTGAAGAAATAACACACTATGAAATCTTTGGGTGTTATAGATCCATTTAAATCATTATTTTAGTAATAACATCAATAATGAATAAGAAGTTTAAATCCTATATATGCTTTAGGTTAGTTTGGAAACAAATTGGAAAAAGATCATGGACCTCACCATAGTAGTAAAATAACCAATTTCACTCACAATAATATCACTTTAAGAATTTTATATAGGCAATGCTTGGGATGTTTTTACAAGAAGTATACCCCTTGGATAAATGTTTTAGGAATTTTGGGCCATGATACAAATGATAATGTATGTATTATTTGTAGATTAATCTATAAGATCTCTTCTGTAGAAACATCTATCATGATTAGGTTTTAAGGAAATAACACTTCAAATAAATATTAAATTAATATCTATTCATTAATTTTATGGAGAGGGAAAGTAAAAAAAAATATTTTAAACGCGACACAATAATCATATATTGTTTCTAAATGAGATTTTCAAATTCCATGGACTTCATTCCTAATATTATATATTTTTGAATATATAAAATATTGTTCAGGACTGTTTTTATTCAATTTATTCTAATCCATAATTAAATTAGATATATATTATAGTAGAACCATTACTTTTTCACCCATTCAAATGATAAAATAAAATATCTATATTTATTTTGAAAACACTTTAATTCAAGTGGTTTGATATTAAAAATAATAACTAGAGGTTTGAATGTGTTTATATGGATCTTATATGGGTTGTATATTTATTATAAGATATTGACGGAATAATGAATAATTTGTTTTAAAAACTAACTTGGGCCTCTAGTAATGAACATTTTTATATTGATTATTTTCATATTTATCATGTAATTCATTAATATTTTCTTGAAAACTCGTGTTTATTTTACATTCAAAAGGTTTTATTATTGGTGATTTGGTTATATGAAAATTGTTAGGTGAATTTTTAGGTTGATATATAAATTATTTCACACTTTGAAGGTCAAAAAATATGTTATTATCTTCTAAAAACTTAATAAATCTCACTCTACTGTAATAGTTTTGATCAATTTTATTTTCCAGAGGCTATAAATCAGGTTCTAAACAAATGGAAATTCAAAAACATATTTTAGTGACCTTCAGTACAACCGAGAAAATATAACTAAATAGAAAGTATTATATTTCATGAATCCCATTCAAATATGTTTCCCAAATAATTCAATATAATATTCAAAAATTGTATCTCTCATAGATGATGCTAACTATGTTGAGATTTTACTTTTTCAATTAATTTTTATTTTTTTGAAATGATGGAAAATAATGTGGATCATTGTGATATTTTGATATAATTATGAATAAAAAATATAGTAAATATGAATATATTTCAAACCATTCGAAGTAAGTAGATACAAGTTTCTTTAAACCATCATAACTAGCCTTATTCATTGATAATAAGTTCTCTAGTTAAATTGCACAATGATCACTTTGAAACCTAACAATTTCGACCTAATCCTCAATTAAAATCATATAAAAACATCTATATGATTGTTATTCCTCCTATAAAAGTTATTAGTTTACTCAAAAGAACTCAACGAAGTCAAACCCAATTGCACTCACTTTTATCTTGTTAAGTCCTTTCCTATGAAATTTAAATAGAAGATATTTTTGTTTACATTATATATTCAATTAAATTTAATAATTTAATCAAAAAAATTTAAAATTCATGAATAAAAAACATGTTCAATTGAGAATTAAAATATATAGAAGATTTCTTTAGTGAAAAAATATTTTCATGACTCTGGAGGGGGCCTTTAGGTCTCCACTACTCATAAATATAAAGTATTTTTCTATAAATTGTTTTGAATATTGAATATTCCATATCCATATTTTTTTGTAACTCAATTTCATCAATGATTAGTCCCTAAGAGGAACCTCTAGTCTTTTATTCATGTATATAAATTGTTTTATTCAGTCTTAATAATGAAGTGGATTTTTTTAAAATAAGGTGCACAAAGCATATATAATTGAATGGGATAAACATTTAACACAACCTGTAGGTTATTCTACCATGTTACAAGAAGATTTGTGTTTTTAATTCTTAAATAGTGGTTACTATTAACATAATAATACTTTTTAAATTATACAACTGAATAATCCCTAAAACATTTAATTATTCTATGTACAGAAGGATATTTGGATATGAAATAGTGTTCACTCAATAGCTTTATTGAATTTCACGTAGTATTTGATATTTATATATGCTCATATTTAATTTTTTTATACCATATGATGAAAAAATGACTATAATGTATTGGTCGAGGTGACACATATATATCTCAGGGAAGGGACATAATAACTCATATACACTGACCTGTGACCATTAAATATCAATTCTTAGACTCTTACATAATCATTTGTATGAGTTTTTCTTTTAAAACCTTTCTTCATTTACTTTTACCTATGCTCACAAAATTACTCTTACAAATGGAAATACTATTCCTTTACATGTTTGTTCTATTGTCAATTTATCTTCACATCTTCAAAAAAATATCCAAATGTTTTCCAATATCATAACATACTCAAGGGTAACTATCATCAAATGTGAAATAAATAATAAATATTTTTATTTTTATTTTATTATTTAATCTAAAATAGATACATATATTAAAAAAAAAATTATAAATTCATAATTAATTTAGAAAGATCTGTAATAAATATTTGGCTTTTCAAATATATCAAAAATTTAATAAATTAACGTAATAATACGAATTTATCAATTTTATCCATAAATCCAAAAAAATATTCCTAAATTATAGGAATGATTCAATTTTAATAGAAATCAAAAAATAAATGGGATGAAATCATTTAATATAAAATAAAATTTAATGAAATTATAGGATCTATCAAATATCTTATAATTATATATATTCAAAATTATTTTATCATGTAACAATTATATACCTATTTTATGATTATGATATTATTTAATTAAAAATTTTATATAATGAATGAAGTTTATGTTATTAAATAAATAGTGTTTTAAAATGATTAATTTTTAATTTCTAATATTTTTAACGTAATTTTTACAATGAAGCATATCGCTAATATAGAAAATTTAGAAGTAAATTTATTGAAATGGATTCTAGATTATATCAAATGTTTTTATTGCTGACACGATTGGATTTAAATTGAGTTATTTTCTTGGGGAACCATGTTTCATGAGAATATTATTTTTATTATAATTTGGATGATGCTTGTCTAGTTCTATATGGTCTCTTATGAATTACTAATGAATATGTATGTTGAATATATATTTGGAAACATTGGGACTAATGGGGTTCTCATAATCAACTAATCAGTCAAAATAATCATGTAGTGAAACTACACTTTCTTGGAATTTTTAGAAAGGCAAGTTTTAAAGGTCTGCTACAAAATTTTGAACGACTATGTATGGAGATTATACAATCAGGCATATATATCAATATTTAATCTTTTAATACCCTATAACCCCATATATATTTTTTCATTTTATCTCTCAGAATTCTTTATATAATTCTATATAATTTTTTGGTACATTTTACAGAACACAAATCCCTTCATTAAATGACCATTATAATTAGTCCTTATGTTAATGTCAGACTTATAATTAAGTCCATTATATTAATCCACTCCATTTTTTTCACATGATCCTACTCTCATTTCATGACGTGAGGTTCTTATATTATTTATTCTATGAAAACTGATTAATGATTCCCATTCATGATGATTATGTATTGAAGGATTCTTCTTATTAGTGATAATTTTTATTATATATTTAGATAGTTTCTTTGAAAAACATGAAAAGGAAGGTGGGTGCGATCACTTTCTTATGGTCAAATAAATTAAAATTATTTTTTACTCATTTTTATCTATTAGGTATTCAATTATATATTTTTTGTAAAATTATGATTTTTTACAAAAAATGATTTTTTACAAAAAAATGATTTTTTAGAAGATTTGGGTTTTACGTGAAATTAATGATTAATATTCATTTCTATTTTGAAATAAAAAATACTATTTATTGAAGAAATTTATTAATATTTTAATTTTATTTAGAATTGGGGTTTTTTTAAATATTTTTTTTCATGTATTTTACATTAAAAATTAGTTGATGTTTATATCAACGTTATTCAATAAGAATTATGTAACATGTTTGATAAATTAATTTTTCTATTATTTATGTAGAATATAATATGTTTTATTTTTAATATTTTAAGTATTTGTTATATGTGGATTGTGAAGCTATTAAATTAATTTTGTGATAAATGTTTTATAAACTAATATTTTACAACTAAGTAGAGGTGATGGATTTGATTGTGTGTATTATGGTTGGAAATATTTAGAATAATTCTGGAAAAAATGTGACACTCACTATAGTGTGAGTTTAAGATGTATGATTGGCGATTAATACCTTTCTAAAGCTAGATAATGGTGTATTTATTGATTATTTAGTATATTTCATTGAATGATGAAATTATTTTTTTGGAAATATTGATCCTACATTGGATTTTAGAATAAATTGGTATTTTCCTAAAAACAATTAAAATAATTTTTTAATTACCATGAGAAAATAATGTTCATTATATAAAATTAGAAAATGGGGTTTTTTTGGAATATATATTATATGTTTTTTAGAAAAATTCTTTTCTAAATTATCATTAAATTTTGTTTTGATTTATATTATTCTTAATTTTATCAAATTTAATGTAAACTATTATTTTGGTTGCGAAATGTTGTATATAGATAATTTTTTAATCTAAATAGTTTTCAATTGACATATAATTATTGATTGGTGTTTCATAATTCCATTTTCTCATGTATGAAAGTGTATTGGATTCATTAGGGAAATCTTTTGGAGTTTATATTCAACCACTACATTTATAAATATGTGTACATGATGTCACGATTGTCCATAAAGAATGTATAATGTTGAAATCATTCTTCATTAATGGTCTTCCATTTTCCCAGTTTAGAGTTATTGAGATATAGGTTTATCCTAGTGGGTTGACCATTATATTTTGGTGTTATCAAGTGGGAATTTTTTCTAATTAAAATATTTTTTTGTATAACGAAAATTTGTTTATTATTAAATTAATCTCATTTTTTTCTAATTAAAGGGTAATTGAAATTTTAATCCATTTTTGTGGTTTATATCATCGAGGGTAAATAAATAACTAATAAATTTATTTTATTACTTATCACTTTTCAGAATCCTCTAGTTTTTAGAACGATGGTATTGAGGACATCCAGTGACAATGTTTATGTATTGGGGTTTGATCTACTCATGCAGGGTGCTATATTTTTGACGTATTCCTTGCCATATGGATATTCAAGTTAACATTTATAATACCCACAACATAGAACATCGGATAACCTCGAGGCCACTCTCAAGGAAGCAGTGTCGAATGACTAAGTGTTATATTTGATTTTTTTTGATATTTATATTTTAAAAATATAAAAGAAAAATAATGGAGGATTGATGAAAACCAAAGTGAGGTTCAAAAAAGTGAATGAACAAAAAAACTGGATAAGCAGAACACTACGAAGAAAAAACATAAATATATACACAACACAAAGAACAAAAACACACATAATAGAAAGATGAGAAGAAGTCACAAAATAGGATTTAGTGAGAACAAGGACTAGATCCAGGTGGATCCACCCTCAAATCCCTATCATTAATCTTATGAAGTGTTAAAACAACAATTATAGACTCACTCAACGCATGTATTATGGCTCAGATCACAATTTAATCTCACCCAAAATTGAACACACAGACACAAAATTTATACAATTCATGAGTATTCCTCCGAACTGCATAATGATTCACTTAGCAGGGTCATCACAGCTAGGAATCCATATAAGGAAGAATGATCCTACTGAGACCGTCAAAAATAAAAAAACCCCTATTAATTTCTTAGTTAAATAAATTAATAAAGAAATGGGATAATAAATGAGGGGAGGAAGTAGAAGCTGATCCAGCCCAAGAATGCTCTCACACGCACCCCAATTAACTTTCATTATCTAATAAGGAGAAGAAGAAAATGATGATCATTATAATGTTATATTCTCCATGTCGCATAGGGTTTCACTGCCAAAATCTAACATTGAGAAATATATCTCCATCACTAGAGATTCCAGATCCAAATCATAAAACAAAGGAGAAAAAAAATAAGAACAAAAAAATATCACCATACAAAATAAACACACATTTAAATTAAAAACAGTGCATCACAACATATTTATAGAAAACATAAATGAAAACAAAGAAGTGGATATGGATAATAGAGAAGTATTTTTTATCTTTGATGTAGAAGAGGATCCCCAATCCGAGGTGAATAGATGGATTGGTATAGAGTGTCCCCCACCGAGAAGAAGATAGGAGGAAAGGAGATGCTTATTCAGAGAACAAAAAACATAGAAAAATAGATCATATATGAAGTGTTAGTATCAATGAGGTTCCCTTTGAATCGCATGAAATCAAATCCGAGTGAATTTAAAATAATTTCGACTATACTTGCGTAACAACCTCACACTTTACCCGTGATCTCCTCACTTTCGACACACGATCAACCCCTGTGGAAACAATAACAAATATGCCCCTCATTTCTTAAAAACGTAACTATTATTATATATATTAATTTCATTACTTAATGAAATATAATAATAGTTAAAAATAAATTCTATTATATATACCTAAATAATTATCAACTACATTTTTTGAATATATAAACATAAAAAAATAAAAAATAAAAAATAAAAAATACATTTATTTATTTTGATATTAAATATATATAAATTACTTAATTTATTTATAAATATATAAAAATTTATTAACACACACACACAAATATATATTTATTTGATAAACTAAATCTACTTAAATTAATTTTAATGTTTTTATAATTATGTTATATTAATAATATGAATTATAATTATATATATTATATTATATATAATATATGATATATTATCATATTTAATTATATAAAATAGTAAAATGAAATAAGAAGATTGAGGGAGTTCGGCTAGGAGAAAAGGGGGAATTGGGAGGGATGGGGTTATGCTTACAGAGAAGTCCAAGGAGGCATAAGGCACAGGTGAGGGTTTCTCAGCATACAGCGAAATTCTATAGGCTAGAGAGGAGGTGCATGTGGTGAGAAGAGAGGACATCAAGGGTTAGCAGCGTAGGTGGGGGAATGAGTAGTAAATAGATGCGAGTAAGATTATCGTGGGCTTCAGTATTGAGTGGCAAAATTCATATTTGGAGGCTTAAGGTGGGTTCAGTACGCACAACTGCGACATGTTTCTGTGGTCATATCTGGTTTTTATTATTGTAAATCTGATTTAATTGTGTTCTTCTATTGTCTTTTTTATTGCTTTTGGTTCCTTAGTCATTGTATTTTTTTTGGAACCTATATATTGAAATTGAAAACCATTTCTCCTACCATAATTTACTAATTGTTGAATTTATTTTTGAGGATGGTATGTTGATGTATAGATATTGATAGAGAGTCATAGTTGATGCCAGTGAGTTTCTTATTTGTATAATGAGAGGGGTGACATCGCCAAATGTTCTGGCGGTGTGTGGGGTATAGTAGTAGTGGATACGTTGTCTTGTGGATGGGGAAACTAGTGGATGATGAAGGGAAAGAGGGAGACAGTGTGTGAGGGAGACACTTGTGTGTGAAGATGAGAAAAGAGATAGAGGATGGGTGGTATCAAATGCAAGATACCTCTGGGAACATCGTTGGTGGTGTGAGAGGAGACACCACTAGAGGATCTGGCGATGTGTAAAGTTGGTGGAAGTAGGTGAAACACCTCTATTATGAGGCTGTTATTGTTAACAAAGTGGGGCCTAGTGGTGTGTAATGGTATTCCGCAAGTATTTTTAATACTGAAGGTCTATCTTCCTAAAAATAAAACAAACAAAAACATCAAAATAAATTATTTATTTAATAAAATGAAAAGGAAAATTAACTAAATAAATTAATATAAAAACATTTAGAAAAGTTAAAAAAAATTAATGCCAATTTATTCAATTACAAATTAAAACATATTTATAATTAAGTTAAAAAATAATTTATAATAAAAAATCCAGTTTAGTTAATTTAATTAAAAATTTAATTAATAAAAGAAATAATGTAATTAACCTACTAAATCTTGGCCCAGATTCAGAAGGGAGTCAAGATTTTTCTGTGGATTTTAAATCCTTCACTTTTGAAAAATCTTCTACTGTAGAGATTTTGAAACGTTCTCGGAGTGCCAATCATGGCCGACGGCTATGGGATGGCACGATAGGCACGGGCCACTTTTCTGTTGCTAGGAGCTGTGGGTCGGCCGTTAATCAGTGTTGGCAATTTTTTTGGAGAGGATTTTAGGTGACGGTGACACTTAGTGGCAAGGCGGGACCCCAGTTGAGGCAAAGACTTATGCCCAATGGTGGTGAGAGGCGGTCTTGGGATCACGGAGGATCTGGTGCTTGGGCGGCGTGTGAGATCTGATTGGCGACGAAGTGTGGGATGGCGGGGAGGAGACCTCGTTGTCCGATGGTTTCTTCTACGGCATGTTTTGGCTAGCATGATTGGCGGGGATCTTGGTCCAAGGACGGGGCGTTGTTGGGGTGACCTCGGTATACAGGGATTACCACGACGGAATGTGGTATCTTTGAGGATGGTGATGTGGACCAGGACCTGACGATGGCCGGAGGTTGATGGTTTCGGTCATTTGACGGGGCAACTCAACACTTTGGGTTGTGTTTCTTGCTCTGGAGAGGAGCATGGAGGTGATGTGTATGGATTTCATGCACCTACGCGATAGGGAGCAGGTGATGACATTGATTGGCTTTGGCGTCAGAAGAAGGGATCCCGACAGATCTAGGTTCCAGGGTTGGGACGACAAACATGGGGATCCCAGTGGGGAGTCCTATGGTGCGACATCGACTCGGTGTTAGGGGGTTTGGGACCCTCGTGGATTTTCTGATGACGACGATGGAGGCTTGTCATTTGGAGGGGTGTTCGGACTGGATATGAGCGGGATAAACCGGCGAACGATTTGGGCGTATCGGTGGGGTGTCACATGAGCGATCACGGGAAAGTGACATCCACAAGCAAAGTAGGTGCTTGACTTCATGTGGGGTGTCGGCATGACAGGCTATTATTCCACAAGGCAGAGATGGAAAACTCTCTCAAAATGTGGGTGGACGTGGTTTTGGTTGGCACTGCGAAGACTTATTATCCCATGAAAGTAGTGGCTGGCACATGGGGTTGGCATTGTATATTTTGGTTTTAATTTTTGTGTTCACATTGATTTCTGTGGGTTTGGTGACCTATTATTTTCTGGCTGGGTTTTGGCTACTTTGGGGGGTATTGGTTTCACCACATCATGTTTTTGGTGACCTTTGTGTCACATTCTTTGTTCTTGGTGTACTTTAATTTTCATTAATAAATTTTTAGGACCGACTACGCTCGGCTCCTGAACATTCCTGGTACAAAATTGACAATAACTGGTGACTATTAATTAAAATACTTAATTTTTACATCTAAAAAACACTAAATAGTGATTGAAAATATGGAAAATTGTATTAAAAATGAGTCACATCAAACCCCCCACACTTAAATCTTTGCATAGCCTTAAATAATTTCATGATTTTGACTTTTTAAAACATAAAGTATGGTTTGTGACATTGAGTTCAAAAATTACATGTCATGAATTTAGAAATCAGAGGTACGAAATCTGAATGTATAATTTTCAATGACAGTATTCACTAAAGTGGTCTTATATGGTTTCGAAAAACTAACTGGAAATCAGTGGAAAAAAAACATCATCCACCATTTAAAATTTCATTCCTCATATATAAAATCACTTATTGTCCTACTTTAATTCTAATTCAACTTCCAAATCAAGGAGTTATAACTGGTAAAATTAAGTGAAATTAAGACCGTTACCAAAACTACCTCCAATTCTCATTTATTGTAGATTCCTAAATTTAATATCCTATTATTTACTCACTTAATTACTTAAACTAAAATTATTTTTAGTTAAGTCAATTTTTACCTTATTCATTTGGGTTCAAGATTCACCTCACCTAAATGAGTTTATTTTTCGACTGGGCACATTATTCTAATTTTTCCAAGATATATTTCTTATACAAGGAACTGTTCATAACATATATTAAAATTGAAAATTTATTTTATTTAATAAAAAAATGAACCCTATACACATTGTCTTAGAGACTCACTATGGGATCCCATTTTCCTATTTTTTCCAGTTACAAAGGACATAAATAATTATCATTTGAGTTGACCTCCTAAAGTGATTATATAATTTGTTTTATAAAAAGCGAGCCCCCTTTGTTATAGTAAACATTTATAGTTACATAATTTCATGATCCTTATAACATCCCAAGTAAGTAATGAGTAATATATTTTCTTATATATGTCTATTTATGAATTATATAGTGTTCTAAGAGGTTTAAAATGATAATAAATCCAATCTTAAGCCTAGAATACTCTAATATTTATAAAATATTGTTTTACCGCATTTTGATGGAGAACCATTTTTAAATCTATATTTTGAAAATTTTATAAGCTCTATTTGTCAAAATAAACATATTATTTAGTAATTTGAAATTGAAATTTGTATTTGATAATTTTTTGGTATTTTTCTGACAATGTTCATTTTTTAATGAATAGTGGAAATACTGCATTTTAATTCAAAACTGCTTTTTCATATAATTTAATTATATGGTTAGATTATATTTTTAATTATTTTTTAAGAGTAAATATAATATATTTTAACCGTTCAATCTAATGGGGGTCATTATAATTAATTTAACTTTGGAATTGGTCATAAAAAAGTGCCAAACGTTTCATAGATATTGTTTAAAAAAACCCCGCTATTTGTTTTGACAACGGGAATTATTTGAAAAATTAGTTATTGCAATTTCTATGCCTGGAATTTGGTAAAATGGATTCCATATTTGGAATCATAAGGTCAAAATTATGTAATTAATACTTGTTTGTTTTTTGACATTATAAATAGAAACAACAGTAATTATCTTTAATTATCGTGATTAATTAGTAATCGGGTAGTTAAGGATAATAAAAAAATATCATAATAATAATTAATAACCCCAACATGTGTCATAATTCTACTGGTTGTGTCATGGATGACCATGGGATGCCAGTTTCCAAACTTTGGGACCCCATGGAATCACTTTTGGGTGAAAGTGACACTTTATCATTTTATTTTTAACGAAAGGAGATTATCACTAAAGAATGCATCACCCAAGTAAACCATTTTTAGTTTTGTCTGCGTAAAAGATATCTTAGACACTAAATTATAATTGGAAATATAAAATTATTTACTACATCATAGTATTTTTTTATAATTTTTAGACAATAAATAAATTTATTTATTTATGACACTATGATGATGCAACGATTACATCATTAATTAACGATTTAAATAAAATGAAAAGATAATGTAAAATATAAATGTTACACGTGTCAAAAACCCATTGTATGAGTATATTTCGAACCCTTTTCACCTTATCCTAGAAATATATCAATGTGGGTCCTTTTAAATCTGATACTCATTTTAAAATAAAGTAACATTTCTTAGCTTTCCAAGAGTGCCCCTCCTCCGTCTTATAAAAGGCCTCCACCTATACTTCCTTACCAACACTTCTCAAGCCATTGACTCATCCAAAATATACACATTTTATATCTCCACATACCTCTATTAATCATAGAATCCTTACCTTAGGTAGAAAGATCTTTAAGAAACCCTTTTGGTTCAAACAAATAGGAGTTACCCGATTTAAAGGTAATGTCTTCACTTGTGTGCTTTTGTTTTATTTTTCTTCTCCAACCCAATAAACTCTTTTTATTACATTATTTTGTAACAAAAAAATTATATTAAATATTCTAGGATGTTTTTATGAGAAGGATTCTAGATACACTTACACAAACCTCCATCTAATGGTTAAAGAACATACTGTTTTTGTAGATAGCGAATTTCTGCCTCACGAAATGATGATTGTTCAATATTATTTTAACACCTTTCATGGTATCCATTAAGATGTAACTCTATTTATATATGATATATATTATGTTTATGTTTTCCTTATGCTTATGTATTTTTCATTTATGTCATAACTTTATGGTTTCTATTATGTGTAAACGCGATATCATTATTTTAGGAAGTGCGGACTACCGCCACCTCAATGTGATTTGATTCATTAATGCCATATGTGGGACGTATAAAGGATGGAGTTAATGATATTATAAATGATATTATAATTTAATTATATTATAAATTTATATCATTATGATTCCATTCCATAAAATACGAAATAGAAATGAAAGTAGCGTTCATGCGTACGTACGGATTACCGTTTCCATGAACGATGCATTTCATTTCTTACCTATAAATGTTATGTAATATTATAAATGCATTTAAATAATAGATATATATTATATATATGATATCAAAATCATTAATATAATTCTGGATATAATGGATATTTTACCACATGAACAACTTGTAATTATAAAGAGTTTGTTTTTGAATCATGTACCAATGATCGACAAAACGACCATTATTAACTTCAATAATGGCATAGTGTCCATAACATGATAATAAGTGATATAAAAGAAATAATAAACTATAAAAAGGTTCTTAATCAAGTAGAAATTAAATCAAGTTTATTATTCAGGAGGTTAAAGAATGATCCAGTCAAGTCAGACACGAGGTAAGGGACTTCGTCTCAATCTCCTTTCATTGAGGCATATTTTGTTTTATATACAACTTTCTTTTATATGGTGTATAAACCCATTTTACTTTTACATTTATTCAAAAGGAATATATTTTATACAAATCATTTTATTAAACGACAAAATGGAATTTTTTTGTCGTACGTATGCGGCGACAATGACTTCTCCGCACTTGTGACAATTATTTGAGTTTTGGCTTCCTCTACAAGTCATAACTTTTTTTAAATGAAAAATAAATACCATGTTTTACTTTTATTTTATTTTGGTATTGAAAATGGATTTTATAATGTTTTTATTATATAAATGTGTTTTTTATATCTTGTGATTGAAATGTGGAAATGTTATATTTTCTTTATGCATGTTTTCTATGATACGATTATGTTATGGTTCTTGGGAATTATTTATGAAGATGGGTGGTTCTGTGATAAAATAAGGGTGGGTGATCCCGTGATAGCTCTCCAATGCATTGGGTAACATGAAGGGGTTAAATGCTATGGTTTCTCCGATGATATTTAGGGAATATACTGTGATAGGTATTCCAAACGTTACTATGAGGGTTACTCCCTATGTAAGAATGTTATGAATGCCTCAAGTTACCTTTATGTCTTATGATTTCTATTATTTAGTTATGATTTAATGAGGTATGTTAAAGTTCTTATGTTTTATGAGTAAAGTATAATTTCATTTATTCTTATGTATACATAGACTAATGTTTTCATTCAGTATTTTTATATACCTCACTGAGCTTTTTTTTCCATCCCATGTTTTTGAAATGTTTTTCATAGGTCAAGGGAAAGGTACATGATGTGATGATAGTGTCAAGGAATTATCAAGAAATAATACATGTTATTCTTTAAATATGTATCCTTCGATGGGAAAAGTGAATATTGTTTTTAATGTAACCACCTTGTTTAAATGTGGAATGTAATGCATGATTTATGATATAATTCCCTAAAACTCTAAACATGAAAAGATCCTCAACCTGTATTCTTGAAATAACTCAAGATTATGTAATGTTTAAGGCTGGGGCCTTATAGTTTGTATCAGATGTCGGTTTAGATAACATTAGGAGTTATAATTCTATTAAATGATTATCCAAAAAATATTTTTTATGGTCAAATTGAAATGATATAGTATTTGAAGACTACCATGTCGCTTCATCTAAGACATGTTTGTTCAGAATGGTTTTCCGTAGAGGAAACATGGAAGTAGTTCTAGGAAGGCATACAAGAGGAAATGACCTTCTGAATTAGCATCCTGAGATGTTTGGAATTGGAACTAAATAGTTTGTTGTAGTAATGGAGCAGTTGACTCAAGCGATAAATAGTGGTGGTATCCATGCACAAGATTAGCCAAATCAACCGTAGAGGAACATGTCAGTGGTGGAACATTTCATGAGGCGACATTCCCCATCATTCAGAGGATCATCTGACCCTGTGCAAGCTGAAGGTTGGATTAAAGAACTGGAGAAGATTTTCGATGTCATGGGGTGTTCATACAATGAAAAGGTTAGTATTGCAATTTACCGTTTGGAGGGTGAAGCAGATCAGTGGTGAACAATGGTTAAAAATAGCAGGGATGCTAATGAGATTGATGCTCTCGACTGGGATGAATTCAAAGGCATGTTTCATGAGAAGTATTTTCCTAAGGATGTTCGACTTAGGATGGAAAAAAAATTCTTGCAATTGAGGCAAGAGGACGACTCAGTGGCTTCTTATGAAGAGAGGTTCACTCAATTGGAAGGGTATGCTCCAAATTTTATCCTAGACCATGATAGTAAAATCAATCGTTTTTACTCAGGATTAAAGAAAAAATATCGAAGAGCTTTAACTTCTCGTGAGTTCAAGAGTTATGAAATACTTTTTCGATCTTCTAAGAAGGTGGAAATAGAGTTTTTCGATGATCAAGTGTTCTATAACAACCAATAGAAGAAGAGACCGAGGTGGAGGGAGAAAGGGATGAATTCTTCAAAAAGGTTTGATGGTATGAAAACTAAGTTTCCATTTTGTGATAAATGTGGTAAAAGGCATGCTAGGGAATGTCTTCTGAATTCAGGAAAGTTCTACTGATGTGGCAAGATGGGACATAAGGCTCATGACTGCACTGAAAAAGATCAGGGTGATGGTAATACCAAATTTTATTTACAGTTAGTGAAATGTTTCAAGTGCAACGAGATGGGTCGTTATGAAAATGAGTGTTCGAAAAAGAGCTCAAATGATGGGAAGGATTCAGACTACAAGGAAAAAGGGGTGGTGAAATCCTTTTCATCTACATTAGCAGATATTGGGCCATCGAATGAAGTGGTATCAGGTACATTGTTTGTTTTTCAGATTATGTCAGTGTGTTCTTTGATTCAGGGTCTACACATTCCTTAATCTATGAAAATTTTTCTAGTAATATTGAAATACCATCTCAAGAAAAGACTCCTGAACTTGTGGTAAAAACACCTAGGGGAAATATTGAGGCAAAAAGAATTTATAAGAATATTCCTATCATTATATGTGGAAAGAACCTACTTGGAAACATTATTGTTTTACCTCTAGTAGAGTTTGATATTTTCCTGGGTATGGATTGCCTCTCTATTTACCATGCTAAGATTGACTGTAGAGCTAAAGAAGTTTCTTTTTAGAAAGACTTTCAGTTTGTGTACAAGAATGAACCCTTACTGTTGATAACATATCAAGAGGATGAGAAATTTGTAAAAGATGGAAATAAATGTTACCATGCACATATTGTTGAAAACAAAGGAACTGTTTAGATTAATGATGTGTTAGTGGTAAATGAGTATCCTAATGTTTTTCCTAATGAGTTTCCTGGAATAATACCAGATCAGGAATTTGAATTTACTGTTGACTTAGTTCTTGATGCTAAGCCAATTTCAAAACCCCCTTATCGAATGGCTCAAATTGAACTTTTAGAGTTAAAGGATCAACTACAAGATTTATTAGAGAAAGGTTTCATTCGACCTAGTACATCACCATGGGGTGATCCTGTTTTATTTTATAAAAAGAAAGATGGTTCTATGAGACTTTGGATTGATTATAGATCCTGGAATAACATCGCTATTAAGAAAAAATATCCTTTTCCTCATACCGAAGATTTGTTTGATCAGCTCCAGGGAGCTCAGTATTTTTCAAAGATTGACCTCAGATCGGGGTACCATCAGTTGAAGGTAAAGGAATCAGATATTCTGAAAACCACAGTTCTTACAAGATATGGCCATTATGAATTTGTAGTAATGCCTTTTGAGCTAACCAATGCACCTGCTGTATTCATGGAACTTATTAATATAATTTTCTATGAGTTCTTGGATAAGTTTTTGGTTGTTTTCATTGATGATATTTTGGTATTTTATAAAAGTAAAGAGGAGCATGAAAGTCATTTAAGGGTTATTTTTCAAAGCTTAAAAAAGTAAATTGTATGGGAAATTCAGCAAGTGTGAGTTTTGGATGAAAGAAATTTCTTTCCTTGGTCATATTATTTCTAAAGATGGAATAACTATTCATCATGCAAAAAGAAGGTAGTGGAAGAATGGCCAAGACCCACAAATGTTACAGAGATTCATAGTTTTCTTGGTTTTGAAGGCTATTACTGAAGGTTTGTTAAAAAAAATTCACAGTTATCAAGTCCAATGAATAAGCTAACTCAGAAGGGTGTTAAGTTTATCTGGACAAAATAATGTGATGATTATTTTTAGGAACTGAAAAAGAATATTGTTGAATGCTTTAGTTTTGGCACTACCCTACAGGAATGGGGAATTTGTTATCTACATTGATGCTTCATTGAAAGGACTTGGTTGCGTCCTAATGCAGAATGATCACGTAATTTCTTATGCTTCACGTCAGTTGAAAACTCATGAGGTAAATTACCCTACACATGGTTTGGAATTAGCTTCTATTTTTTGCTTTAAAAATTTGGAGGAATCATTTGTATGGAGTAAAGTGTGAAATATATACTGATCACAAATGTTTAAAGTAAATATTCACTCAGAAATAATTGAACTTGAGACAGAGGAGATGGCTAGAATTAATCAAGGATTATGATTGTACAATTCATTACCATCCGGGAAAAGAAAATAAAGTGGCCGATGCTTTGAGTCGAAAAATTAATGCTTCATTAACCATGTTAAATTTTGAACGTGATCCTTTGGTTAAGGATTTGATGAAATTTGGCATAGAAGTTGTTGGTGTGGGATGTTCTTCTATTTTGTTTTAGGTATCAGTGAAATCTTCTCTATCAGACAGAATTAACCAAGCACAGAATCAAGACAGTGAGTTGTAGAAAAAGGTAGAGCTGGTTCAAAAGGGTAAGTTTCCTGAATTGAACGTTGATAATGATTATGTTTTGAGATTTGGGAAGATATTGTGTGTGCCTTTTGTTTCAAAATTGAAGAGAGAGTTGTTATGTGAAGCTCACAGTTCTACGTTTTCAGTTCATCTAGGCAGAACTAAGATGTATAGAGATCTTCGGGAGTATTATTGGTGGGACGGAATGAAGTGAGATATTGCTGATTTTACTGTGAAGTGTTTGAATTATCAGCAGGTTAAAGCAGAGTGGAAGTTACCGAAAGGGATACTTCAGCCTTTACAAGTGCCAGATTGGAAATGGGAGAATATATCCATAGACTTCATTGTGGGATTGTCGAAGACACCTCGAGGTAATAATGAAATATCGGTTATTGTTGATCTCTTGACTAAATATGCTCATTTCCTTTCTACACAAGATAATTTTTCTCTAGATCAACTTTCTCATTTTTATCTTAAAGATATAGTCAGGTTACATGGAGTTCCCCTATCCATCGTATCTGATCATGATCCTAGGTCTACTTATAACTTTTTTAAAGGCCTTCAGAAGTCATTGGGTACTGAATTAAATTTTAGTATAGCTTTTCATCCTCAATCATATGGGCAGTCAGAATGAACAATTCATACTTTGGAAGATATGATACGTGCTTGTTCGATGGATTATCAGGGAAGTTGGGACCACCATCTTTCTTTGGTTGATTTTTCTTATAATAACAGTTTTCATTCTAGTATACAGATGGCACCGTTTGTGGCATTATATGGGAAGCAGTGTTGAACTACAGCTTTTTGGGATGAAGTGGGTGAAAAGAAGTTGATGGGATAGAAATTGGTAGAAGATTTGACAAAAAAAGGTCAGAAGATACAGATACACATGAGAACAGATCAGAGTAGGCAGAAAAGTTATGCGGACAACAGGAGGAAGGATCTCACTTTTGAGGTAGGTGATCATGTTTTTCTCAAAGTATCACCATGGAAAAGTGTGATGCGATTTGGTAAGAAAGGAAAGATGAGACCAAGATTCATTGGGCCATATGATATTCTGGAGAGAGTTGGATCAGTTTCATACCGAGTGGCTTTACCTCCGAGTTCATCTCAGGTACACAATGTTTTTAATGTTTCAATGTTAAGGAAGTACATGCCAGATCCATGTCATGTTTTGAGTCCAGAGGTAGTTCAGCTAGAAGAGAATCTATCTTATGAGGAACAACTGTTCCATATTCATTATGAAAAGGATCAAGTGTTATGGAATAAGTTGATTCATCAAGTAACAGTTTTGTGAAAAAACCACATGATTGAAGAGGAATCATGGGAATCTGAAAATGCTATGAGGGATAAATACCGCCACTTATTCGATAAGTAAATAAATTGCAGGGAAGCAATTTTCTGAAGGGGGGAAGGATGTTAGATACCAAGTAAGTAATGAATAATATATTTCCTTGCCTATGTCTATTTATGAATTAGATAGTTTTTTAAGAGGTTTAAAATGAGAATAAATCCAATCTTAAGCATGTAATACTCTAATATTTTTAAAAGATTGTTTTACCGCCTTTTGATGGAGAACCTTTTTTAAATCAATCTTCTGACAATTTTATAATCTCTATTTGAAAAAATAAACTTATTCATTAGTATTGGGAAATTTAAATTTACATTGGATAATTTTTTGGTATTTTTCTGACAATGTTCATTTTTTAATGAATAGTGAAAAATACAGCATTTTAATTCAAAACTATATTTTCATATAATTTAATTATATGGATAGACTATCTATTTAATTAATTTTAAAGTGTTAATAGATTATCTTTTTACCATTTAATCCAATGGTGTTCATTAAAATTAATTTCACTATGTAATTGGGCATAAACAAGTTCCAAACGTTTCATAGATATTGTTTCAAAAAACCCCGCTATTTGTTTTAAAAACGGGAATTATTTTTAAATTAATTATTTCAATTTATATGTTTTTAATTTGGTAAAATAGATTCCATATTTTTATTTATAAGGTCCATATTATGTAATTAATAATCTTTTGTTTTTGGACATTATGAAAGGTAACGACAATAATTATCTTTAATTATCGTTATTAATTAGTAATCGGGTAGTTAAGGATAACAAAATAATATCATACTAATAAAAAATGACCCCAAAATGTGTCATAATTATACTAGTTGTGTCATGGACAACCATGGGATGTCTTTTTCCAATCTTTGGGACCCCATGGAATCACTTTTGGGTGAAAGTGACACTTTATCGTTTTATTTTTAATAAAATGAGAATATCACTAAAGAATGCATCACTTAAGTAAAACATATTTAGTTTTGTCGGTGTATATGATATCTTAGACTATAAATATTCATTGGAAAGATAAAAATATTTCCTAAATCATAGTAGTTTTTTGATAATTTTTTGCCATTATATAAAGTAATTTATTTATGACACCATGATGATGCAACGATTACCTCATTAATTAACGATTTAAATAAAATGAAAAGATAATGTAAAATCTAAGAATTAAACTTGTCAAAAACCTATTGGATGTGTATATTTAGAACCCTTATAACCTTATCCTAGAAATATATCAATTTGGGACATTTTAAATCCTAGGATCATTTTAAAATAAAGTAACATTTCTTGGCTTTCCAAGAGTGCCCCTCCTCCCTCTAATAAAATTCACCCACCTCTACCTCCTTACCCACAATTATAAAGTCATTGGATCGGCCAATATTTTCTCATTTTATCTCTCCGCATCCCCTTATTCATCATAGATTACTTACCTTAGGCATAAAGCTCTTCACAAAACCCTTTTGGTTCAAACCAAGAGGAGTTACCCGATTTAAAGGTAATGTCTTCACTTGTGTTCTTTTGTTTTATTTTGCTTCTCCAACCCCCTAAACTCTTTTTATTACTTTATTTTGTAACAACACAAGTATATTCAATATACAAGGATTTTTTTATGAGATGTATTATAGATACACTTACACACACCTCCATCTAATGGTTAAAGAACATATTGTTTTTGTGGATGGTGAATTTCTGGCTCACGAAACGATGATTGTTCAATCTTCTTTTAACACCTTTCATGGTGGCCATTAAGATGTAACTATATTTATATATGATATATATTATGTTTATGTTTTCCTTATTCTTCTGTATTTTTCATTTATGGCATACCTTTATGGTTTCCATTATGGGTAAACGTGATATCTTCATTTTAGGATGTGCAGACTACAGACCCCTCAAAGTGATTTGATTCGTTAATGACATATGTGGGATGTATAAAGGATGGAGTTAATGATATTATATATGATATTATAGTGGAATTATAATATAATTTTATACCATTATGATTCCATTCCATAAAATATGAAATAGAAATGAAAGTAGCATTCATGCGTACGTACGGCTTACTGTCTCCATGAACGGTGCATTTAATTTCTTACCTCTAAATGTTATGTAATATTATAAATGCATGTATATACTGGATATATATGATATATATGATATCTACATCATGAATATAATTATGGATATAATTAATTATTTATGATCTAATTCTCTGAAACTCTAAACCTGAAAAGATCCATCAATGTGTTTTCTTGAAATAACTCAAGATTAAGTAATGTTAATGGTCGTGGCCATATAATACTAATTCTAAAAAAACTATTCTATCTCAATCCCTTGATCAGATCCTTAATATAAAATTCATTAATATAGAATGTTACTCAACTCAACAATCATACATCCCTAACAGTTTCAGAATTCAGGGAAATTTTTAACACATAGAACTTGTTATCCTCTAGGAATGACAGAATTGACGTGAATATGAAATCCAACAGACCCTCATGATATGCAATATTATTTGAAATGTTTTTAAGGGATTGAGAAATTTTGAAAAAAAATCTATCATTTTTAACAAGAATTTAGGGGGGAAATTGAAGTGGTAAAATGACCCATCTCCCCCACACATAAAACCAAACATTGTAAAAAATGGTGATTGACAAGGTGGAAGAAATCTTGGTTCAAAATAGATGGGAAATTCATCATTAAAATGTAAAGGGGCAGTGATGAAGTACAAAATATAAGTTTCCTCATAAAAAAACAAAAATTAAATGAAAGAAACGAAAAAAATCATAAAAAATAAATTCCACTGACCAACACTAGTAATCATGCACATATTTTTGAAAATTTCATGTTATTGAATTTAAAAATCAGACCAATGATTTATCAATGAATTTTAAATAGTAGTGTGATAAAAAATTATGTTTAGTATCATATGTTGAATCACGAAAGTGAAAATAGTGGGGTGCAAGAAATTTTCACAAATCAGTGAAAAATAATTTTTTCAAATCTCGAGATTTAACCATGCTAGCACCCAACAAGAAATTAAATTTACCAGTTTCAAAAATTAGGGGGAACTCATACTAACTAAAATCACATAACAATTTAATATAAATGTATAGATTGAAATAAATTGCAGAATTAAATCATTACTTCCTTGAATATGAATCTTCATAAATTTAAACTCATCCAAATAAAGCCACGCTTTGTTTACTTTATAAAGAAACAATGGTTACTCCAATATAGTACCTACATGATCAAACAAGGGAAAATAAGTCCTCATAATTTATATTTAAAAATAAAAATGAAACCAGGTTTGAGTGAGGGAGTATTATCCATGAAATTTCAGTTAGATGGCTTCTTTGATAATGATTGACTACCAAATAGAATCTACTATATGTTTATTGAACTACTAATAAAACCCAAAAAAATTAACATAGACATAATAAAAACATAAGAATGAAATGAAAAGTTATAATACTAGGATAAACCCATAGGGGGTGCTATAGTTTTACTATCCATAACTAGACAATTAGTAGATCAACCCCAATCTGATGGGGGATGTGGATTCAAACTTAAGAACTACTAGATGTGGTTCTTTCCATTTTCAATGATATTCCTTAATTGGAGTACCCCTTATGTAGGTTCCTTAAAATTACCCTCCTTTTTAGTGGATTAATTTTTTTTACAGTGATGGAGGAGAAACTAAAAGGTAGTTTAACATACCCTCTTCTGAAGCTTGAGGGTTTGTTTGCACAGGTGGTGAGACTTCAGCACTAAGATGATACTTTTATTTTGGTTTAATCCAATAAAATATTTTTTATTGTGAAATGGAAAATGATTCATCATCCTCTACCCATTTCACTGATTCAATACATCATCTTGAATAGTAGCTCCAAAAATTGATTATTCATCCAGAAGTGGGAGTTACATTAATTCTTCTATATATGCATCCTCATGATTCTATTGACTCTCCAATAAATCAAAAATGTAGAATAAATCTTCAATAACATCAATGGGAGAAACATAATTAATATTATCTTCAATGAAATAAAAAACAGATTCATAAAAAATTATGTGTACTCCCTTGAATAGTAAAATATGTTCTTCTTGGATGAACAATAATATAGAGAGTATGTCTGTTAAAGGAGGAAGGTAGTAAACCTCCTCTATCCTCTCTTCAAACCATATGACCTCTGATGTGGTATCTTCTAAGGTGAAGGTAGGGATGTCATATGTGGCTCATCCTGCGGGAACAATGAATAATTATTAGACAATTCTGAACACATAAAATCATAAAATGGAAAAACAAAAATTAATTGAAATCCATGTATTTTCCCATCTTATTCTATGTCTTCACATCCCATATCGAGCAAACTCTTGAAAATATATTCTAGTTGTAACTCATGAATTTTTACCTACAAATCATAGGGTGCCCATGCTCAAAAATTGGTATCTTCATCTACTTGTCTCTACTTATGTTTCTTTTTTTCAGTTCTTCTCATTTTCATTCCATATGGATAAAGTAAAGTAGTTTTTTGGGGTTCTTACATGATATTTTGGTCCTCTTAATACAAGTAGGTTTGGCCAAGGAAATCAAATATTCTTTTTGTATCCAGAAAAAACTTTATGGAAGGTATCATCCCCTACTGACCCTATATGATTTTGTTTAACCTCTATACATACTGTTGTTGGGTTTTATGAGTCACAACCCTCATTGCATCTAAAGGATATCCTAATGGTTCGGTCTGTAACCAAAATTGAAAAAGTTATACATCCTTATAATGTTATTTCACATTAGAAAAATAAAAAAATCATCATCATTAAAATAAAAAACAATATACATATTGTTTCTTTCTTTTTTATGTGATTATTTTAAAAAAAATAGAAATACCACTCAGGAAAATTTTTCTTCCTTGAAAATGGTACCAAATTTGATGTCATACATTTCTTTAGGATGATAATGTTTACATTTATACTACTAAAAGTACAGAATAATGACTAATGTCAGGTTTTCTATCCTAGAAGTAGCGTGGAATGACCAATTGTTATTTCCAAAAATCTTTTTGGATTTTTTTTTATATTTTGAAAATAGGAATGAAAAAAGTGGATAAGGGATGAAAACTAAGTGAGGTGAAAAATAGTGAATTGATAGAAGCACAAGAAAACAAAACACTATAAATAAAAATTAAAACATAGACATAACACAATGAACAGAAACACATAGAACAAACAAATGACAGTAAGATAGAGAGGAAAAGACAGTGAGAACAAGCCCAGAATCTAGGCGGATCCAGTATAAAGTCCATATCATTGATATAATAAAGAATTTAACCAAAACTTCTTGACTCACTCAATGCATTCTTGATGGCATAGATCACACACCAATCTCACCTAAAATTAAACACATGAAAATAGAATTTCTTTAGTTCCCAAGCATTCATCTGAACTATAATGTGATTCAATTAATAGAGTCATCCTTACAATGTAGAATGGTCCTGGTAAGATATTCATAAAGTACAAACCATCTTTATTTATAAGTTTTAGAAATTGAGAACGGAAGGGGATAATAAAATATGTGAGAAAGTAGAAGACGATCTAGCCCAAGAATATGTTCACGCACCCCCGATTCACTTTCATGATCTACTAACATGAAGAAGAAAATAATGATCATGATAATGTTAGAATCTATAGGATACATTGTGTTTCACTACCTAAACTTGACCTTGTGAATTAGATCCCAATCTCTAGATATTCTTGATCACAAGCACAAAACAACGGAGTAGGAATAAACATGAACAACACAAACATCCCAATACAAAACACACACATAGTTCAATTATAAACAGAGCAACATAACATATTTTGAGTGAATAAAATGAAAAAATTAGATATTAAATAGAGATGAGAATTTCTAGGGTTTGATGTCGAAGGTGATCCCTAGTCTCGGGTGAATGGATGGGGTGGTGTGGAGTACCCCCCGCCACCTAGAAGAAGAAAGGAGGAGAGGAGACACTAATTCAGAGAATGAAAATTCAGAAAAATAGATCTTATAGGCAGCATCAATATTCACGTGGTAGCCTTTGAGATGTATGTCACCAACTCCAAGTGAATTTTCAATGAGTGTAACTATCCTCGTTCAACGACCTCCAACTTTTCCCACGATCTCATCTCCTTTGATGCACAATCACCCCCGATACAAACAATAGAAAAATAAAAAATCCATTTCTTTTAAGAAGTAACTATTATATATATATATATATATTAATATCATTACTTAAATAAATATAAAAATAGTTAAAAAAATGAAATTAATTATACCTAAACAACTATTAACATCATTATTAGAATATATAAATATATATAAAAAATAAAAAATAAAAAATAATTTTTTTATTTATATTGATATTAAATATATATAATTTACTTAATTTAATTAAAAAAAATAAAACAATTATTAATATATATGTATATAATAATCAAAATATATTTAAATTAATTATATATATTTTTATAATTATTTTAAATTAATAATATAAATTATAATTATATAAATTATATTACATATAATCTATGATATATTATTATATTTAACTATATAAAATAATAAAATTAAATAAGAAGATGGGGGGAGTTCGGTAGGGAGAAGAGGGGGAACTGGGCTGATGGTGTTCATTCCATGAAGGCCAGTGAGGCGCGAGGCAGGGACGAGGGATGCTCTGATCGGTGTAAACTTCACCAGGGTGAAGAGGAGGTGAAGACATGTGTAGAAAGGGAGAGGTAATGGAATCGAGGGTCGACAATACATGAGGTAGAGTGAGTGGAAACCAGATGGAAGATGACTTGTGGAAGGCTTCAAAGGTGAGAGGTGAAATTCAGATCTGGCGGCTTCAGGTAGGGTCAATACTCACAATTACAACATGTTTCTATTCTCAGATTTTGTTGTGATTGGTGTACTTCTGATTTAATTCTGTGCAGCTATTATCTTTTCTATTTATTCTATTTATGTATTTGTTGTATTTGTTCATGTTTAATCCATTGAATGAAATTGAAATTCAGTTGTGCTGCCTTGATTTAATCATTTTTTAATTTCTATATGATGTTGGTTTGCTACCGTTGGGATGCTGGCAGAGATTCATGGTTAATGGAAGTGAGTTTCTTGTTGGCGGAAGGAGAGGGGTAACACCACCATAGGTTCTAGCGGTGTGTGGGGTAGAGGGATGGTGGTGACGGTGTCTTGTGGATGGGGAGACTAGTGGAAGATGGAGAGAATGAGTGGGGACTTGGCAGTGTGTAAAGAGTGGGTACTTGGCAGTGTGTAAAGAGACACCGCCAGTCTGCTTCTGATGGAAGGTACATCTGCATAAAAATCAAACAAACAAAAACAGCCAAAATAAATTTATAGTTTAATAAAACTAAAAGAATAAATTAAATAACTAAATTAATAATTTAAAAAAAATACATTTCGAATAGTCAATAAAAAATAAAATAATATAAAATACAACTCATTCAATTGCAAATTTCAATTTATTCATAACTAATTTAAAATAAATAAATAATAATCAAAAATCATGATGGGTTAAGTTAAATTAAAAATTAATTAATTAATAATTTAATGGAGTTAAAATATTTAATTAACACATTAACATATTTACTTAACTGAATTTTAAAAATGAAATGAAAAATAATTTAATTATTTTATTAAAAATTTAGAATGAATTAGAAAAAAATGAAAAAATGTTTTTAAAATCTGAACAAAAGAATAAATAATTATAGGTGGAGCCGAATGAATGGATTAATTAAAAAATTATTTAATGTTACAAAAATAATCAACAAAATACATGTCTTCATAAAAAGTTACTATTTTAAAATCAATTTATAAAATTGGCAACATCAAGTGATTATAAATTAAAATAAATAATTTTGACATCTACAATACATAACGATACAATATGTGGAAAATTGAATTAAAAATGAGCCACATCATCATTTTATTATGTTAGGACTTATAATCATTCATGTATCTCTTAAAAATATAACTCTTATTTTCAACTTAAGTTTATTAATGAAACATTTTAATTTTTAATATATTCCCAAATATTTTCAACATAGTAATATATTTTAGGTGGAATCATGTGTAATGAATATTATGAAAGAAATATATATTTTTTGTGTGATAATATATATATAGATATACTCCCCATAAAATATTCCTTTGGATTCTACGAGTGTGTTTTTAATAATGATATATTATGTATAATCATATTATATGATGTGAAATACATGTTTAATATGAATTTTTGTCTTAGTTTTTCATTTTAAATTACAAAATAGACCAGAATTTTGATGTTGTAATATCAAGTCCCATTCCAACAATGATTTGAAACCATAAGACCTCTAGTCCATTGATTTGACTTTCTTACCACAAATACAACCGACATTGTTTTTTATTCGCATTTTCAATAGTAGATAATTTTTTTACATAAACTACTATATAGACTATGAACATTTTTCAATATCCATTTAATAATAGAAAACCCTGATGTATTTGCTTTCCCCATGGTGGCCAATATTTTCATAAATTATATCCCCCAAACCAATTTTCACTCCATGATGTGAACATTAATCTCATATATATAAATAATGGAAAACCATGATATACTGGAGAGAAAATAATTGAATGTTCTTAATCAATACATATATTTTATATAAACTCCATCATTTCAACACAAAACTCACTCATTTATTTTATACGAGTTTAAAAATCCAAATGAAGAAAAAATATTTCATGCATTGAAAACATATTCCATTATATAAGATACTTCTCAAATATATCACACCATAGAGAAAAAAACTAAACTTTGGATTGAATAAAACAGTATTATTTTACTACCATGTAGGAAACCTCCCAATAAATACCCTCAAAAAAAATTACACATATACATAAATGTTGAGTTATGAGATCTAAAATATCATCAATTATTTAAATATCATAATTTAATTCAAACCCCTCTATAAAAATTAATATTTAAAACATCGTTGGGAATTAAACTCTCCTTTGTATCTCCATATCCCATAAAAAATCCTATAAAACAAAATTTATCTACAAAAAACATACTTTAGGATGTTGAATTTGTATTAATTAATTTTTTTAATACAGATCTACTTTACAAAAGTAGAAAATCAGTAGGTATTTACCATCCAAAATTATAATGTGCATTGGTTAAGAGGATGAGAGATTGGACTCATCACACCAATTTGGGGTGGAATTATTTCATACACTGAAACATCCTTATTAATTTAATACAAGTTCAGAAATCCTTCCCAATGGAATTAGTAACACCACTAGTTATACTTATAAAATTGACAGGATAACAACATGAATTTAAAAAGATACTCAAAATGGGAATTATTTTATCGATTTTTTGATCTATATATCTGATTACTCAATAAATTATATCCATATTTGTTGTCACTATATATTTTATGCCTATAAAGGATGGTATTGGGATCCTATAAAAGGTGGAAAGAGGTGATGATTAGTTAGGATCAAGGCCATTAGAATGGATTTCTATGTCCAATTATAAGGGGAATTAGAACCTTCATAGTCTAGTGTTTCCAAATGGGGGACGTGATAACCTTTATGGTCATGCGAAAGGGAACAAAAATGATCATTTATGGCCAAGTATCCATTACTTTACTATGGTATGTTAATATGAGGAGAAAGGGAATACAATATTAAAGTTACATATTAATTATTGGTGTCATCCTTATGTATGAGATTCCTTTTTTTCTTATTATATACTAGAACCTAAATAAAACATGATTAAGTCTCAGATTACACATAGTAGGAGGTCTATATATATATTACACCTCCATTATATTTGTAACTAGATAAAGAAGGAGAACTCTAAAGATAGTAGATTATACTTAGTAGAAGGTCTATATATGGATGTATATATCTTATATTTTTCTAACATGATGAGTATAGTAGATGATAGTTTTGTTGAATAAAATCTATAGTTTGAAAAAGATTTATTTTGTGTTTGATTCTAAAGGAGTAATCCTATATGTTCTCATTTTTAGAAATCAATTCTTACATGCATTGAGCTTCACAATTTAATGTTGTATATCACGACTAATCCATTTTGTTTATTGTCATGAAATAGACATATGGGTCATTAATGGGGTAAAAAAAGGTGTTGAGGTGGGTTAATTAATTATTTTACCCTAATAGTTAATCTTTTCCATTGGAAACTAAACAAGAGAATAATGTTCGGGTTTTCCTGAAGATGGATTCCTATATATGGTACATTTTAGATAGTCATCCAAATGAATATATTTTTTGGTATTGAGAGGGGCATATCTATAGTAGGAATTTTTTGAAACCAATAGGAGTATCTAAAATCAATTAATTATGATGGAATGAATGGGAGTATGTAAAACATGATATTTTTAATGTACACTATGTTCGATAGTGAAAACAAAACACAACAATGATCTTAAATAAACTATAAAATATTAATATTTAAATATGACCATTGTAAACTTGTTATTGAATTGGTAGATATAATTAGAAGTAGTTGAATTATTGAATATATATAAAATATTCCAATTTTTGAAAAATTTATTGATTAATTTTTAGGAAATAATCACTCATTTGTTTGTAAATTCATTTTAGGCTTAAAAGATATATTATCTGAAAAAATATTTTTTAATATATTTTGTGAGTATATATTATAAATAATTTCATCCAATTTTATATTTTTATTTTAGAAAGAGGATTTATTTTTTTAATCATCATATCTAAATTATCCAAGGGTGATTGTTTTGGATTTTTCTTAAAGGATATTTTCTTTTTGTAAATAGTAGAAAAAAATGATTTTTGTAAAAAAAATATTTTCTTTCATGAAATAATATATCATAAAATTAACTTTTTTTATTTTATTTTGAATATAATGAAACATAAGAATCAATTAATTAGAAATAATTTATTTAGATACATTTTAATCGATATTATACTTAATTTAGGAATTATTTGTTTTCTGAGCTTAATACACATTTTCCTAAAAATTATTTTTCGCTGCACTTTACATTTTTATCATAAATTAATTATATATAAATTAAATAATGTAGTTGGATAAAATGGATTCCATATTTTGAAATATTGTAAACTTTATTTGTTTCATAATAAATAGTAATCATTGTAAAATTTATTAGTACTCTAAAGGGTAAATTGGGTTAACTAAGGTCAAAAATAAAATTAAAACAATTTAAAAAACCCTAACATATGACATTAATTTAATGGATGGATTTAATTCGACTATAATAATAAAATATTTAAAAATATTTTATTTTAATGCAATTTTTAATTTATAAATAGCATTATATTATTTTTGTTAATGAATAAATAGAAATATTAGTTTCCTGATTTTTATATCTCTAGTATATTTACAAAAGAAAAAAAATTATTGAATGCTTATAAATGGTTATTTTAATGGACCATTTCCCATGTTATTATTGTTTTTTTTAATATTTTTTTATGTGACATAATTACGTTACATGAGTTTTCAACACCGACTCAATGCATATACAAACAGTAGAGAAATGATACAAATGAGTTTAATGTAATAAATATTGTTCCATGAATTTTGAATATATATATAATGTATTAGTGATGTTTTAAAAGTTTATATTCATATTGAATAACTATCTTCAATTTCTTGTCAAATTATTTGAATTATCCTGAAATTGACTATAATGGTATTTATGTTAAATAAATATAATATTAAACGAAATAAAATTGAAAAAATACCTTATATTAAGGTAACTTAATTATATATGGTGTCGAATACCATCCCTTTCAAATTTATGGGACACATTTCCTTATATAATATCTTTCACTCCCCTTATGTGTAAAAACCATTGATATTACAGTATTTTTCAAATGGGTTAATGAGGGGATAAAGCTAAGAGGAATGGTTTAAAAAGTTAACTAATCCTATATAGAAATTATTATAAGGGATTATTTATACTTATATTCATCCAAGATTTTAAATATTTCATTTTTGAGCTACATTAACATTAAAATTAATTTATTCTAATTTAATATGTTCGTTAATTTCAATGGTTCCCTCTCCTCTCTTATATAAACATAAAAAACCAAATATCTTCTTAAAATTTCGTTATCTACGTAGCTCACCAAATATCCTTCTATATAGATTAAAAAAATTACAAATTACTACTCATATTTCCTTGTCACACAAAAAGATAAACTTATATGTTTTAAGGTGTAAGTGAAAGGAGCTTCTTTAGAGAGGAAGTAATCATATAAACTGAGAATTTTCATTTTACATCTTCTTCTTAAACATTGATTAATTATTTCCTAAATAATTAAATATAATTAAATAATAATATAAAAAATAATGTGAGGTTATTATGTTAATTTAATAAAACTATTCATCCCCTTTTATATCTAATGGGAAATGAAACCATAATTCGTTTGTAAATCCAGACTATTACCTTACGAACCAATTTTCAGTTTCTCATAAAAAAACTTTTTTTAAAGATTGATTATATATAAATATATATA
Source organism: Viscum album (assembly GCA_963277665.1). NCBI lineage: Eukaryota > Viridiplantae > Streptophyta > Magnoliopsida > Santalales > Viscaceae > Viscum > Viscum album. The sequence continues at coordinate 323,907,403 of OY728144.1, read as the reverse complement.
TATTATTACATTATTATTTTTATGGAATTACAATATCTTATATACCATATTACATTCCCATCATTTGAAAAACGATAACTTCACTCGTGTATATGTTTTGACCACCCCCTCCATCAAGTGATATGTTTTTTTTAATTTTATATTTACATGATAGTAAGAAATTATATTTTTATTGATTATATATTATATTTATGATATAATAATTATTCTTTATAGGTGAATTATAATTTACCATTATTTATTTCCATCCATTAAAAAGTGTAAACGTCACCTCTAAGTACGTATGGGCTATAACCTGCCCAAAATTAGGTAATTCATTAATCATGTTATATTTATATTAGTGTTATTAAAATATTATATAAGAATTAAAAATGATAAATATTTCATGATTTATATGAAATATATTACGGATCCAGGACCAGGGTGAACCTACTAGATCCATCGAACTGAAAGATGTATAAAAAATGGACCAATTTCACCCGAATGGCCTTTTTAAGGAATAATCCTTAATAAAAGTGTAATTTAAAATTTAAAAGTATTGTTACATAGTATTATTTATATAAATAGTATTCTATAATATATGCACAATATATCTTCATTTATTTATTAAAGATTTTTGACCCGTATGAAGGAGGATGAGACATAGGGTTAGTGTTCGTCATCTCAATAATGATTCATTGAGAAATTTTTGATGTTATACACATATTTATGTTTATGAGGTGTATAAAATTACCATTTACTGTTTCTAATCATGAATAAATATTAATTAATTGTATTTAATGTTAATATTCAAATTATTTCATTCAAGGCGTTTTTGATTTGAATGTTACCAAAGTGTTAAGGGTTTATGGTCTCACTAATGAATCTTAGAAACATACTCAACATTCACCACTAGTTTATTTAATGTGGTGTACATAATTTTCCATTGATTCGATAAATCATGAATCTCATTATATTAATGGTATTAAATTTTTATTTTTAATTATTTATTTTATGGGAGTTATGATTCAATTGTTACCAACACAGTAAGGGATTATGTTACAATCTCAATTATTTATAGGATTTTTTATAAACATTTTACAATAAAAATTTATATGATTATTATTATTCAAAAACTGCCAATTTTTAAAAATTAAGATATTTGTACAATTTTTATGTATTAGTACCATTTACCTACATTAATAAAAATGATTATTTCTTTAAATAAAATAAAACCATATTTCCTCTATGTTCGATGAACCTTTTCATCCACATCCATACTCATGAATTTGTGTTATGAATATTATTAATGAAATATGAAATTTATTACAATGTAAATTTTCAGAACCATTGAATTTATTTAAAATGGTTTGAAATGTAATCCTTCTAATCATTTTTCAAACAAGTTGTCTTTTAATTTTTCAAAAATTGTGAAGTGGAGGTTTTCTTTTAATATATATGACATGAAATGATTTTCCCACATTTATTTACTTTATCTCTATTGAATATTCTGTTATATTTTTCCATTCATATTTTCATTGTAAATTTTTTTCTAAACATTCTAGGAATGTTATGTTAAATTTTTTTCAATTAAAAAAGGATATCTTCTAATTTTTTCTAAGAAAGGTTTAAATGATATTTGAAAATTATTTTTTTATCTATGTCAATAACCATTAATGATAGATATAATTCACAAGGGGTATGATGTTATGATATCATACAATATCATTATCTAAATGTATTATGATGATGATGATTTAGTACTGATTCTATGAAACCAGTTTCATTCCCATAAAATAATTATTCTTGGATGAAATCTTTAAGAAATATATTTCTTGTCATAAGTTTTTCTATAATAAAATGATGCAATAAAACCCTTTTGGTTTCAATGCGTAATGATATTTTGGATTTAAAAATTATTTTATTATATTGTAAAATAATTAATGTTAATTATTATGTGATGTGTAGACCCATTATAGAACTCCATGGAATTGGGAAAGGAGGGATAACTCATAATATAACCATTTTGTGTGTGAACATAATTTCATATTGAAAAAATTATGTGTGGAACTCATTTCATGACCATAATTTTATTCATATACATGTTTCATCTCTATATGTTTATTTCCAACCTATATTCATATCAAAAAGTTTATACATAGATCGATATTCATGTTCATAAGATTATATAGGTATCATATTTCATGTCCATAAATTAATAACTAAACCAGTTAATGTTTATTCATGTTAACAATGTGAAAACTTATGTTTTTTCTATATTATTCTATTTAAGGAAATTTCCAAAGGATTCTGATTTATTATTTATGATTCAACACTCTAATGAATTTTTTAATTATTTTATGAATATGATATTTTCAATCACTCGTGATTAAAGTTATTTAATTGATTTGTTAAGTCTTTGTAAAGTTATGATCATGTTCCTACACTATTGTTCTCATGTATTATTATTGACTGATATCTCCAATTTTTATCCTCACTGAGCGATTGAGCTCAACAAATTTTTTTTTCATTTACCTCAGTTATATGTAATGATGTTAAATGTATTATTTCAAGAAATGTTTTATCTATGAATAACTTTATGGGAGATGATGAAGAAATATTATGAAATAAGTTGTTATGGGTATAGTAAGAGAATTGATCACTTGATGAAATTGATATTTTTATATAATTTTTCATCCTAATTCATTAAAATGGTAACCCAAAATAGTCATCAGGTATGTTTGTAATCCACGATTTTCATTTGTTGATGTATGTTTTGGATTCCTATAATTTGCTCATGTTTATTGGTATTGAATCAGAATATATAATTATTATGATTTTGAAATGGGATTCATGGGTATAGGTTTATGGTAGTTATAATTATTATTATATTAGGGTTTAGATAACTTTAGAGAATATGATGTTCTCAGGTGAGGTGAACTTAACAATTATAGATACCTCCACAGGTTTATAATTAAATGGTTGATCATAAGTTTTAAATCGTAGAAAATCCATTTGAGGTTTTGATTGATGGGATATTAAGGTTGTTAATTATAGTTTGGTTATAATATAATTGAGATTTGAAAAATAAATATAGTTTATTTAACACTTCTGTTAATCTTGGGTGACAAATAAAATGCAATTTAGGGAATAATATTTTTATTAATTTTGGACATATGTTAAAAGGTATTGATGACCATTAGGCTTAAATTGAAAATTTATGTTCATATAATTATAGTGAATTGGGATAGAAGGGTAATTACATTCTTTGAATATATTTTTTATCATATAGATAAAAATGTGATTCATAAGTGATTTGGTGACTTTGTTAATAATTTTTTGGAAGAAATATAATATTCAAGGAGAATTATATGATCGAGGAAAATGGATTTTTTTCCAAAGATGTTATTTAATTTAAAGAATAATGTTTAATTTATCTTTTAGAAGTATATATGAGATTATTTTTCTTTTATGGAAATTTAAGATATTTGGGGAAATAATAGAATATTTTTGACATTATATGTTTAGGAAATATAAACTTTTGTGTATATGAATTTATGAGTGGCTAATTTTGTTTAGATATACATTTCTATTGATCATGAAAGAATATATGATCATATGCATTTAATTTTTATTTCTGAACTTGGTAATTATTATTTTTCATACTTTTTTGGTATTTTATTTATGTAATTTTACCAATTTAACATTGTATAATATTATTTGTGATTTTAAGATTAATTAATTATTTCATCATATTGGATATTTTCATAACTTGTGGTAACCAATTTGGGTTTTTTATTATGTGAAGACATCAGGAATAATTTTTTATCCTTTTATGGTTCATGTCATGCATTAGATGCTTATTTTTGGACTGTAAATCAATTACTCAACTATAGGAAAAGGTTCCTGAAATAAATATCTTACCATATTAAATTGATTTATAATATATTAACTGCATTTTTTAGAAAAATTGATTTATGGTTTCATGGTCACTGACAATATCATGATCATTAATCTTTTTATAATCAATGATCTATGTCAATTTATATCATTATTTAGACCTTAATTTTATCTTATATGTGCTTATTTTGACATCTCAATAATGTACTCATATTTTATAACATAGTTATTTATTATTTATATCCACCTTTATGATTCCCACTTTCCCTTTTAGAAGGGATTCTTTATTAACCCATTTCACTATGAGGAATTTATAATAATTAATTTTCAAATGATAAACCTGTAATTATTGACCACAATTTTAAATTTTGAGGTATAATTGATTAAATAGTTGGTGAATTTTACAACCAAATATTTCTATATAACCCTATGTTTGTTATCATATATGATCACAAGAGCCTCAACCCAGTTGGTGAGGACTCGCTAGGTGCATCCAAGAGACCCGAGATCAAATCCGGGTGGAGGCATATTTCAGGGGTACTGTAGCAGTACTATAGTAGGCACTATAGCATGAACTGTAGCAAGCACTGTTCGGTACTGTAGCAGCTAGAACTATTCATCCATATGGGCCTTTGGGCCACCAGTTTGGTCCTTAGGTCCTACAAGGCTTTCAGGCCACCCAAGGCCTTCAGGCCAGTTGATTCTCAAGGCCTTCGGGCCATCTTAAGGCCTTAGGGCCACCCTAAAAGGCCTTTATGCCACATGAATGCAGGCACCAGACACACTACAAAAAAGGAGCAGCCCCAGAAGAGGATTCAGAGCAGGTGCACTCACCATAGTAGAGCCAAATGGATTTTCATAATGAGAGGGTATGGCTATGCCATCGGTACCAGCCTATGCTTGCACGAGAAGCCTAGCCAGACGGTCATGCAAAGGTGGAGAGATACTATCAAAGATGCAGATGTTGTGGAGGTGCAATTCCTTATAGATAGTCTGGTTTAATTACCTAAGACCTTCGGGTCATGTAATCCCCTAAGCCTACGGGCCTTGTAATCTCAGAGCCTACGGGCCTTATAAGGGTTCGCCCTCATTCCTTGAAAGGGGGGATATCAAAAATCAATAAACATGATGGCCTTCGGGCCATTCAGGCAGGATATCATATATGACACAAAATATTGAGAATAAATGAAGCATAAATATTATTATTTAGATATGATAGTTATAAACTTTTCATTGAATGAGAAGATATGAATTATAGTAATAAAATTATGAAATATATATATAATTATCATACTCAATAATTGTTTTTGATATATGCATTAGAAATATGATTTTTATTAATTTATTTAAATTATTTAAAAATATGTTTCCAACAAAAATGGGTTTGTATGAATTTTTTGAATAAATTTATAAATAATTTCCTCCAATTTAAGAATATTGTATTTGACACAAAGGTTGTTATTTTTGAAGTTTTCATATTTTAATTTCTTAGATAGTATGACTTTATTTTCTTTCCATAATGAATTGTAAACATGGAAAAATTTATTATCATAACTAAGGATAAATTAAGTTTCTAGGGTTCAAACTAATGTTAATGGGATTAAAAATGTCCATAACAATTACCCTATATTTAATGTATGATTTTAGTTTTACCCTCCCCATCCAAAATTTTTAAATATTTCTTATTTGTGAAATTATTCTATCATAAAGGCCTATGTATTATTTTTTGTAAAGAATAATTCCAAAATTACACTTTGTTGTTTTTAATATCTCTAATATCATTTCACAAGGATAATAAAAATTCATGAATTGTTCTAAATTGTTATTATGAATATAATTTTGTCTATTAATTATGGTCGATTATTTTTCGTTTTTTTATGAAATAATTAATTTAAATGCTCATGTAATACCAACATTATTGTTTTGAAATAATTACAGAAACCATGTAAATGATTATAAAAACTGTAAAATTAATATTTTTGGGTGTGTTATGGTGTTGAAAAAAATTTAAAGTAAAACATAAATTATTTATATTCATTAATGTATATATTTCAATTATACTATTTTATTTATATGTTTTTACTGTCAAATTATTTGATTTTTCCCAAAAATGACATTCATGGTATTTTATGTTACATAATACATACTAAATGACTACAAATTCATAAAAATATTATATTCATCTAAATTATATTAATAATGTTAACATAATCAATATTTATTTATTTATTTGTCACATTTCGTAATATAAAAAAAATCTTGACCACTAAATAGTAACAAAATTTGATATCGTGGTAATCATGAAAAGGTGAATATTGGGTTAAAACTAAAAGACAAGGGTTAAAATATCACATACACATGTTTGAATATTATTATATGAGATTGTTTTAAATTAAACCCTATATATATTTAAAATATGTCATTCACGAGTAACATGAAGGTTAAAATAATTTTATATAAATTTAATAATTTAATTAATTATAATAGTTCCCTCTCCACTCTTATATGAGGACACTGTTATTACTCTATTCATCACACTTCTTGATCCATGTATCCCATCTAGGTTCAATAATATAAAATCCAAAAATTACTTGTAAGAACCAGGATCTTTATTTCAGGTATGGATCTTTATTTTAAGTTGTTTTAGAGGAAAAAAGAAGAATTGGAAAAAAAAATTTGAGTTCACATTGTGTAATTTTGAGTACACGCCATATACCCTATTTCCACGTGTAGCCATGTACAGGCCGTGTGACTGCCAAGTACGTGGCTATGTAGGTGACCTAGTAGACTGTCAAAATAGGGGGTCAGTTGAAGATAGTACATAATAGGTACGTTAAATGAACACACCATGTAATTTTGTTGTTATTTGATAAATCAGTGCAAGTCACATCTGATGTCCAAAACACCCTTCTTATCGTCGTGTTTCATACAAGAGAGTGACAGAATGACAAATAGCTCTGAAACTCTCCCAATTCTTCATCCGACCTCATATTGAGACACTATTGGGTACGTTGGATACCCAATGGTGAGTTCTCTCTTTCCCTGGAGCCTTTCTTCATGATTCCACGTCTCTTGTGAGTATTTCAAGGTTGGATGTTTTTTACTTTGTTTTAGATTTACATCATTCTAGGGTAATTCATGGGCCGATGTTCAAGAGTGTTGATCGTACAACATCGAGGTATGTGGTTTGTGACTTTGGTTGATTTTACTTGGATTATATATGCTAAAAGTTATATATACCCACATTTTGGGTATTGCATGTTTTGAAAATTTAACCTATTATTTACCTTCTATGGTTTATTGATTGAAAAGTGATTGTATCATATGAGTAAGGTTAGATGACTTGTTTACAAGACACATCAGGGGTGTGTTTCCCTAGTTTGACTGTTTATGGCCATTTGGCCTAGGATTCCTATGAGGCGTATCTTGTTTCCAGGCCTTGTTTTGTTAGGTTAGAGTTGATTGATTATATGAATTTCATAAGATATGCTTGTAAATATTAGTCATGTATTAGTTATAGATTACATGTGCTTCCTTATTATGAAATGTGGGCTATTATTCCAATAAACCGTGAGAGCCTTGGACCTAGAAAACTATGGGGGTTTCCATGTTTATTTACAAAGGACCATGAGAGCCTTGGTGTTGTCTTTTACCCAGGGGTATTGACCGTGATATCTACCTGGAGGTTGTTTATAAATTATTTTTGATATGTTGAACTAGGGGGTATTGATGGTGAGAGCTACCCATAGGTCATTTATAAATCATTGATTCTATCTAGACTCATGGATATTGACTATGATAAATACCATAGAGGACTTCATCATTACTTTATTCTACGTGGGACCATGGGGGTTAGACCGTGAGAGCATTCCCAGAGGGTCACTTGAGACTGATTGAATGATTGTGATTTGCCTGTCAAGCCAAAGTAGATGTTTGGACTCGTTATTACTTTGTTCTTTAGGTGGTCTTCTAAGACAATTGTTTTGGTACTCTTATACAGGAAGATATATATCATAGGCTAGATCTTGAGGTTTCGTTATTAAATGGATTTAATAATTAATAAATGTAAATATATGTAATTGGAATCTGTATGATTCTTTACTTTTGAGTATTTCCAAGTTTATTGATTCATTTTTCATATTACCCACTATATATATTCACTGACAGTTAGGCACAAATATTTTGGTGGTTTCCTACTAGGATTAATCTCACACCCTATTTGGGACATTATTTTGGAACCAAGAAGATTATATGGTTGCAGGTATAGAAAAGGGAAAGTAACCTTTCCCTATTAGGTACTTGATTGCTGTTGGAGGTGAAGAGCATTAGAACAAGCCTATGCTTGCGATGCAGTTAAAGTTTATATATTTTTTTTACATTGGTTTCAGTATTTAATTTCTATAATTGAGACTTTTTTGTTATCTTTCATATATATATATAGACATGAGTAAAATATATATATGCTCCAGTTGTTTAATTAGTATCATTCTTACGTTGTTCACTTTTATTTTATGGTATTACTACTTCCTCTATTGTTTACTATTTTTATTCCATGGTCTATACTCTACCATTGAGGGAATTGTTTCCCCACTATTAGATATTTTCCCTTGCTACTAGTTAGCAGCCTCTGGAATTTTGAGAAATACGCTTCAGGTCATGTGACCAACCAGGTACGGGGCACCCTTGGAGGCCCCTAGAACAGGGACATTATAAAGTGGTATTAGAGGAGGTTATTTTTTGATTTTACTTTCTATTTGGAGAATATAGACATGGATAGTAAGGAATAGGTTGTTGGTAATATGTTTTTCTCAGGAGTATCTCACTTGTGTAAAGGGAAAATCCATGTTTCCTCAAATATTCCAATTTTTATAGTTTTGCAATTTTTTATAATAGATTTGATTTCACCATTGAAGGATTTACTTGTTTTGTGCTATTATGATTTATATAATTGAGTTTCTATTACAATTGTAACCTGATGAGATGAGGGTTTTCCATCTCATGCATCATATAGGCACTTAATAGAGATCACATGTCATGCATTCTTGTCATGACATTTAGAATGAATTACCGATTACATGCTGTTATGATAGATGTTGTAATAGAAACCATGATACAATACCTGAAATTTTGATAGGGTATTATATAATGTAATATTTCATTTGTATAGATGCCAAACTTTAGTCCTTAAGGTGTTATAGGCCCTCTTGGATAAGAATTTTGTGGATACTGATTTAACATTAATTGAATTTTTTCATGTTATGATGTGAAAAAAGGATGAAAAACATTGATTCACAGAGAGTATGAGATCCCACGGGTCAGAATTTTTCTTTCCATGGAAAATTTTATGTTTTTTATGGTTAAAGATATTTTTCATAGGCATACTATCTGGAAGCCCAGACAACATGGCATATTATGTTATGAACACATGACAGGTGTTCTTCTATTTGGGATGGATGACTTTTCATAAGTACATGCCATGTATTGGGAGTACATGATGTGTAGTGCTTGAATGTGTGACCGAATGTGTGAGTAGAGACACATGAATCATAAATGTTTTGTAGAACAAGCCGTGTACTGTAAGTACAAGCCATGATGTAGTGACCGTGTATCAGGCTATGTGACCAATGACACGGGTGGATGAAATTTTGATGGTATGTGCCGTCTCCAGCTCATACACATTGTTTGGTGATCGACTTTGTATCTGGATGTGTGAGAAATGACATGGGGGGATATAGAATAAGAGGTACACATCGTGTTAGGGGTTAACACGCCATGTAGTGTTACACTTAGAGAGAACGATATTGTTCTAGCCATGTAGATGTTCATGGGAGGTTGGCAAATTCAAGTACACATTGTGTCTCAGGATGAACATGCCATTTGTATGGGGTGTTACAAGACTAGGTTGGCAGAGGTACAAACCCATATATAAAGATTACATGAACACACCGTGTAGTGGTTCTACATGTCATGTAACCATATTTTGTGAAACATAAATGATTTATTCTCTCATTCATTTCGTTCACTTATAAGTTTCTATCCTTGATAATTGTGAACTGGGGTGTTCGCTAGACCTTGTAGAGTCATGCCACCAATATGTCCTCCGGTTGTACACCAGGTGTAGGCAATGACCATACACTGGATATAGTTGATCAGGGACTACCAGAATATCCTCCAATCATGCTTGTCTTGGAACCAGGTGTTATATCATAAATAGGTTATGATACATAGTTTTGTGAAGTCTTTGTGAGGATGCTGCAGACTTTCTAGGAATCAACGCATCCTTCCCCGACTACAGAAGAGTTGATGAGAGTGTTTCAGCAGCTACATCCTCCTACTTTTTTAGGGGACGGGGGACCATAGGATTTAGAGTCTTGGTTAGATGCCATGAATTCTATCTTCGAGTATCTTGAGAGTCCTCTAGAGGGAAGGGTGAAGCTTGTGATATACATGCTATGTGATTCCACCACGAGATTATGGGATGTTATATCACAGGAAGTAAATCATGAAGATATGTTTTAGGATGAGTTTCAAAGGACCTTATATGATTACTTCTACCATGATATGTTGAGGGACGACATGGCCTGGGAGATCACGCATTTGGAGTAGGGTGATCTATTAGTGACAGACTACTCTTCCCATTTTACAGAGCTTCAAATCTTCACACCTATTTTGGGAAGAGATGAGTTATCATTGGCTTGGTGATTTTATTATGGTATTAAGTATGACATCCAAATATAGGTTAATTTTTTTAGGATGACTTCAGTGATAACTATAGTAAATTAGGTTCAGCATACTGAGCGCAATCTGAGGGAATTGGGAGCTATGAGCCAGGGTGGTTCAACATCCAGGGATGGTACTCCTTCATTTTATTTCCAGAAGCACTACAAGGAGCCTTTATGTGGTGATTTATATAGTAGGGATGTATCTAAAAGTAGATAGGTGATGTGATACTTGTGTGGGAAGAGTGGGAACAGGAGACCTTAGTGCCCAAGAGACCCATTTGAGTGCAGGTCTTGTGGAAAGATGGGTCATATTCATCAATTTTTTCCAGATGTCCTCACCAACATCAAGTGAGAGGGGACTAGTTACGAATCCACGTTCTGGAGAAGGACCACCCATTTCTCATTAGTCATGGAACTACAGTTTATTAAGCCGTTCATGCCAAGGAGGTGGTTGTGTCCATGGTAGTCATGCTATATGATTTTATTGACAATAGGGTGAATCAGCTCAGGTTAGTTAGGCAGGGTCACAGGGCCATGGTACAGGTCCAACATTTACAATGGAGAAGACCCAGTAGGAGAAGGATCCCAGACCCTCTACTTTTATAGGTATGTTTCCTCAGTTTTAGATTCTTCTATTTTTGATATAGGGGCTTCCCATAGTTTTATATCTGTTGTCATTGTGGAGAGACATGGGCCCTATATCTTTACTTCTGATGATGTTATGACAATAGACACTCTGTTGGGTATAAAAAAGGATAGGGTACGTCAATGGAAGGAGTAACCTCATGAGGTTGGTGGGTGTAACTTCTTATGGGACCTCTATTTCATAAATATGATTTACTTCGATTTCATTCTCGGAATGGAATGGTTGGTCTTATTTCAGGCCTTTGTGGACTGCTATAAATGTAGGGTGAGTTTCACATCACTAGGGGTGAGTATATTTTACACAAGGGAGAATGGGATTTCTAAGCGGGTAGAGAGGGACCCGATAATCATGGGTTGAGAGGTATTACTACCCTGATCGATATTTTATATCTGGATGACCAGGGGACTTCATAGATGGACTTTTCTCTAGTGGTGGTTCATTTCAGAGATGTCTTTCCAAATTTATATTTATGTTTACCTCCGTAGAGAAAGGTATATTTCTCAATTGATCCTTTTCTAGGAGTGGAAATAGTGTGCATTCCTTCTTACAGGATGGCTACATCAAAGTTACAGGAGCTCACTAATTAGTTAGAGGAGTTGAAAGAGAAGGGTTTTACATAATCTAGTACTTCTCCTTGGGGTTAACCTATCATGTTTTTGATTATGGAAGACTATACCCTCATACATTGTGTGGATTATCAGAAGCTGAACTAGTTGACAGTCAAGAACTAATATCCATTGCCGAGGATTGATGATCTGTTTGATCAGTTTCACAGAGCCCAGGTGTTCTCAAATATTGACTTGAGAACCAGTTATCATCAGATTCACGTTATACCAATAGATATACATATTATAGTCTTTTAGAGCAGGTATGTTCTATACGAGTATTGGGTTATGCCATTTCGTCTCATGAATGCACCAGCAGTTTTCATGGGACTAATTAATTGGGTTTTCGTTTCATACATGGATTCTTTTCTGGTTGTTTTTGTGAATGGTATCATATTTTACTCTTAAACTCGACACGACCATGAAATCCATCTTGATATTGTATTTAGTACACTAAGAGAGCATCAGTTATATGCTAAGCTCTCAGAATTCCACTTTTTGGTATACTAGATTCACTTCTTAGGGAACGTCATCTCAGAGATAGGAGTATCAATAGACCCATATAAAGTGAGAGAATTGGTTTACTGGCAGTAGGAAAAGAACTTTTTTGAGGTATGAAGTTTCCTAGGGAAAACTGGTTACTACAAATGCTTTATACAAGACTTTTCATGCTTAGAAGTGCCACTGATATGCCTGACTAAGAAGGGTGAAATGTATATGTGGGCAGATTCCTGCGATTCATCCTTTCAAGATATTATAGATAGATTGACTTCAGCACGGATACTGATTTTTCCGGATCATGGAAAGAGTTACACCATTTACAAGGATTCATCAACTATCAGACATGGAGTAGTGCTTATGCAGGGGAAGGATTCATTGTGTATGGGTCTCGACAGTTGAAGCCACATGAGAGGAACTACCCATTTCATGATCTTGTGTTAGCTTTAGTTTTAATGATTTACACTGTTGGAGACATTATCTTTTGGGAGAGAATTTTGTGGTATACACTAACAACAAAATCCTAAAGTATATATTTAATCAGCGTGATCTGATTTTTAGATAGTGCATGTGGGTTGAGTACCTTAAATATTTTGACTTTGATATTTCCTACATTACGGGTAAAGGAAACATTGTGGCTGATGCAATGTCCAGGAGGATTTAGATATAGGAAATTTAGGAGGCCAGTAGTGGGTGGAAGCTTATATCTATGTTTAGGGAGATTCATTTGGTGGTACATGACAGTTAGGGGAATACATTCCTTTCTATTATAGTTGTTACCTCTACCCTATTAAATTGAGTGAAAATAAGGCAGCTATCAGATTCTGAAGTCCTAGTCCTATGAGAGTGTGTGTCGGGAATGGACCCAACTCCTTGGTGGACTGTAGGAGAGGATGATTTCTTTTGTTTTCATGGATGCGTATGGGTTACAGTTGATATTTTTGAGTAGTTGATGCAAGATTTTCATTCCTTAGTTTTGGAAGTTAATCCTGGTGTCACCAAGATGTATCGAGATATACACCTTTAGTATTGGTGGACAGACATGAAGTGGGATGTTGCTTTTTTTCATGAGGTGTTCCACCTTCCAACATGTTAAGTTTGATCATCAGAAACTGTCAGGTATTTTACAGCAGTTACCCATTCTCAAGTATAACTGAAATGATGTCGTGATGTATTTCGTGACGGCTTTTTCGACACCACCTTGACAGAATTATGTAGTTTGGGTTGTTATCGACAAGCTCACGAAGTCTTAACACTTCTATCCAATTAAGGAAACCTTTAGTGATTATGATTTGGGTAGGTTGTAAATCCGAGATATTTTACTTTTTCATGGGGTTTTACACTATATAATTTCATAAAGGGATGCCCGGTTTACTTATCATGTCTGGTAGGGATTACCGAGGGCATTGGGTACACAAGTACTTCTGAGTACAACTTACCATCCCTAGAAAGATGGCCAGTATGAGCGTATGATTCAGGTTTTGGATGAAATTATTCCAGCATGCGTCTTGTATTTGGAGACTCTTTGGAGAGAAACATACCCCTAGTGGAGTATGTCTACAATAACAGTTTTCAAGAAATTATTTAGATGGCACCTTGTTAGGTTTTGTATGGTAGTCCATGTTGATCACCCATATGTTGGATAGAGGTAGGGGAGGCAGCTATGATGGGATCTAGTCTTTTATAGGAGACCACAAAGAAGGTGGAGTTGATTCAGAAGAGGATGAATATTGCACAATCTCACAATAAATATTATGATGATTGACTGAGATGAAATCTGGAGTTTGAGGTCTAGGATCAGGGTTTTATACATGTCACACCAATTTTGGGACACATGAGGATTAAGAGATATAAGATTCTTTCATGGAGATATGTTTGGCTGTTTGAGGTTTTGGATAGAGTTGGCCTAGTTTCCTATCGGTTGCAATTACCTCATAGGTACCAGGCTATGCATGATGTCTTTCATGTTTCTATGATATGGAGTTACTTTTTATACCCGTCTCATTTTATTCAACCCGAGGAGGTTGATTTGGAGGTGGATGCAAACGTAGAGGGGCACCCTATTTGGATTGTGGATCACAACACAAAGGTTATACATGGATAGTCTGTTCCTCTGGTACAAGTGTTATGGAAGCATGGGTGAGTACATAATGAGACTTTTGAATGGGAGGTCGATGTATGATCATAGTGTCTAGATTTGTTTAATGTTTCTTCTTCACAACCCTTTGAAGGGAAATTCGAGGATCAATTTCATTAAGGGGGATGTTTGTAAGAACACATATCTTCATTTAAGGTATCAAAATTTATTTTGGGTTATTTTTTCAGAAAAAGTAGGAATTGATAATTTTTCTATGTACATGCCATGTACCCGGTCTCCACATGTAGCTGTGTGCTGGTCATGTAACAGATGAATATAGGGTAGGGTATGTGACCTGGCAGACCAAAAAAAGAGGGGTCTGGTTGAGGCTAGTACACAACCTATACCTTAAATGAACACATCATGTTCCATTATTTTCTTTTTATAATAAATTAGTGCAGGGTCACATCTCATGTTCAGAACACCCTTCCTCTCCTCGTGTTTCATAAAGGAGAGTGATAGAACACCGAATAACTCCAAACCCCTCCCAACTCTTCATCCGAACTCCGATCGAGACACCACCAGGTGAATTGGATTCCCACCGGCGTGTTCTCTCTTTCCCTAGAGCCTTAGTTCCTAATTCATCCTCTCTCTTGAGTACTTCAAGGTTGAATTGTTTTGACCTTTTTGTAGATCTACATTGTTTTAGGCCAATTCAAGGGCAAATTATCAAGTGTGTTGATCGTACAACATCAAGGTAGGTGGTTTGTGCCTTTTATTGATTGTCTTTGGATTATATATGCTAAAAGATTCATATAACCATATTTGGGGTATTGGGGTTTTTGGAAATTGAACCTATTATTTACCTGTAGTGGTTTAATTTATTGAAAATGGGTTTCAAGATATGTGTTAGGTTAGATACCTTATTTATGGGACACCCCATGGGTGAGTTTTCCTAGTTTGACTATTTATGGTTATTTGTACTAAGTTTGTTATGTGGCGTACCTTGTTTCCATGAATTTTTTTATTTGGATAGAGTTGATTGATTATATGAATTTCATGGGATATTCATTTAAATTTTAGCCATGTAGTAGTTTTAGATTTAATGTTCATCCTTGTTATGATATGCGCTCTATCATTCCAATGGACCATGAGAGCCTTGGACTAGGAAAACTATGGGGGTTTCCATGTTTACTTACATAGGACCCTAATATCCTTGGTGTAGACTTTGACCCATGGGGGTATTGACAATGAGAGCTACCCATAGGACATTTATAAATTATTTATGATATGTTGACCTAGGGGGTATTGACCATGAGAGCTACCTAGAGGTCATTTGTAAATTATTGATGCTATTTAGACCCAGGGGTATTGATAGTGAGAGCTACCACGGAGGTTTTCAACATTACTCTATGCTATATGGGACCATTGGGGTTAGACCATGAGAGATTTTGAAGATGTTCATTTTTGAATGATTGAATTATTGGGAAAAGTATGCAAAGAAAAACCAAATCTCAGACTCAGTATTACTTAGTTATTTAGATGGTCTTCTGAGAAATCTGATTTGTTACACTTATATAGGGGATGCAGAGCTTAGTCTAGTTCCCGATGTTACCCTATTCAATTGATTGAATAATTAATAAATATAAATGAATATAATTGGACACTATAGTATTTTTTACTTTTGATTACTTCCAAGTTTAATGCTTCATTTTTCATATTACCTAATATATATATATATATTCACTAATAGTTAGGCCCATATATTTTGATGGTTTCCTACTGGAATTCATCTTACACCCTATCTGGGTTATCCTTTTGGACCCAAACAGATTATATGGTCATAGGTATAGATAAGTGAAAGTTATCTTATTCATCATGTACTTGATTGTTGATGATGATGGAGGGAATGAGACCAATCCAAGGCTTGTGATGATATTGGAGTTTCTATCTTTTCAATACTTTGGTTTCAGTATTATATTTCCGGCATTGTGAATTGTTCGGATGCTTTCTAAGTTATATGTGACATGCATCATTTATATATATGATCCGGTTGTTTTATTACTATCATTCTTCCGCTATTCAATATTTTATATGGTATTAAAACTTCGTTTATTGTTTATTATTTTTTATTCTTCTGTGTATACTCTTCCAATGAGGCCATTGTAACGCCCCGACCCCAGCTACCCAGAGTCGGAGCATTACTTCGTAACATTGGCATGATCACAAGAAAGATCAAATCTCGAAAGACCGATTGGTTTAGTAGCCTTGGAAACACTAGATATATTCATAAGTTTTACATTACATCATTAAACGAAAAACTACTACAACTACATATTGTCTCCATAATCCACACTCATATTCCCACATAATATCCCTTATGGTCATTCATAATTTACTTCTTCACATCCTGGGAAAAATAAAACATAGAAAAGGGGTGAGCTCAAATGCCCAGTAAGGATAACAATATAGCGGAAACTTTCATAAATAAGAATAAACATTTAAGGCAATGCATTACTAAAACAAAAGCCTTTTAAACATTAACTTCCACATAGTATGGCAAAAGTAAAATTAAATAATGCCATTTACTTATTCACATGGATATTCTACTAATCGAATAATCACATGCAAAAATCAATAACCACTTTCATAATGTTGGAATGCATAATGCCAGACTATCATAACCACATAGTCAAGGCCTCGTGCCAAGACTACAAATAAGATTTTGTCAAGGCCTTGTGCCAAGACACTAGTTTGTCTCATGAGACCTACCGATGCATCGAGGAGCTATAGCGGGCTCCACCCGTCACATATTAAGTCCAATGCATTCCCATATGAAAAGTTTTAAACATAACATAAACATTCGTATTAAAACTAGCATACGAAATGTCAATACTTCCACCATAAACTATGAATGGTATAAAAATAGCACATCCACAGTCAAACATATCACAAAACCTTCAATACAATATAGAAGTTTTGTATCATAATAAATCAACTTCAAATAATCTTAAAATCCATCAAAAGATTGTTGACATAGATGAAATCAGAATTCTTTTAAAAGAAATATCTACTTTTATTTTGAAATCATTTAAGATCCATATAAAATAAAACATTTTCTTTGAAAATATTCTTATAAGCTTGTAAGGGAAGCTTTGAAGATTTTATAATGGTGGAAAATAGCCGCACCCGCCGTATAAGTTAAAAAAAACATTTTACCTTAATTCTGTCGAAAAGGTTAAAAAGGACCTTGTTTTGAAAACGACCGAAAGATTCCTTTATAAACCACTTATAAAAGTCAAAAAGGGTATAAATGACTTTAACTCATATTCTAGTAAATAGTAAAAATGTTTTGAAATACATTTTTAAGAAACATGGATGTGGATGATAAAGAGATCCCAGTAGATTATTACGTATAAACAACCTTGGATAATGAAGAGGTTGTAAAGTAACCCTTACCTTGTACTTTTCCTTGGTTGGGGTAGGTTAACCTCCTGTATAATGGTGAAATAGTTGTTATTAAATTATACAAGAATCATATATATTAATATGATATCATATATGATCTTTTAACATTGATTTGTTAATAATATCTTAGAATTATCGTCGTTTCGGGAGTTAACTTACTCATTTTCTTTTATATGTTTTGTTACATAAGCCATGGTTGTTGTATCTTATTCATATCCAGAATGATATCCAGTCCTTAAACATCATTTTTAAATCATCAAATGATAATTATACTTGAATGGATACGATGGAGAATGAATCTCATCGCGTTCGTGGAGACGGTAGTCCGTACGTACGCACGAGCGACAATATCATTCTTTTGATGTTAAAATAATATATAAATGGATGGTATATCATATATACAGAATCATTAACATGTTATATTTATTATTTACATGAGTTACACATCATTATTATACCCATCCAAATAATATTATATTCAATAACAATTACACCACGACGTGGAGACGGTAAGCCGTACGTACGCACGTATGGTGACATGTTATTCAAAGGGTGGATAGAATACTGAATATGATTGTACCATATTTATAATAACATCACAGTATATGTGAGATACTGGAGTTATTATTTTAGAATGGTAAGAACAAAGGAAGAAGAAGTGGAAGAAGAAATGAACTTGGAGAAGGGTGGTGAAATCATTACCTCTTCTTCGGGTTCTTCCTTTTGATTTGATCAAAAGGGCTCCTTAGGTTGGCTTTCTGATCAAACTAAGGCCTCTAGGTTGTAGTGAGGGATGTTGGGAGAGTATGTGGGAAGAGTTTGGCCGAACCAAAAGGCTTTGAAGGTGTGAAGAAATGAGAAGGAGGAGTGCCCTTTTATAAGAGGGGTGAGGGGCACCTTTGGAAAAGCTAGAAATATTAATTTATAATAAATTCATATTAGGTTTCCAATGGCTCAAAAGTTGACTATTCAAAGGCTAAGGTGGGGATAGGTCGAAAACCACTCAACCAATAGAATTTAGACAGGTTTGGGTACTTATATTAACCTTATCTTTAAGTATTAACTCCAAGTTAATTAGTTTCACTTTTACAATGTCTCTTTGTATTTTTATATAATATGGTTAATAAACTTACTATATACATCCAAGATACCCCCAAGTGGTCCATTAATGATTAACCTATCCTGATATAAGTCTCTTGGCCGAAACTTAGATTTTTAGTAATTTAATATCAATTAATAATATAATATTTGTTTTAAGAACTCTTTTATGTCAATTTTGACACTATTCAAGAGTTGATTTTTGTGAAACTCATAACAGATTGATTACTTCGAACAAAGTCAATTAAATCAATCCTAATATATCATATTATCCTATAAAATTAGATTAATTCATTAAAAGTTTCATATTATATTTATTTGGGTATTTATAATATCAATTATTTTAATTTTTCACTATTATAGTAATTACTGCATCATCATTGTGTCATAAATAAAATAAATTATTTAATGTCTAAAAATTATAAATAAAATATCATTATGTAGGAAATCTTTTTAGATTTCTAATTAATATTTATAATATAAAATCCAACATATATAACCCTATGTAACAATTGGTTTTCTAAAAGATATATGCTTGTGTCATTTTTGTATTCATTTTAACTTAATTAAAATAAAGTGTCATTATCACTTACAAGTGGATCCATGGGGTCCCAAAATAGACCCAAAGATTCCCATGGTCGACCCTGTATCAACCAATAGGTTTAGGACATGTTTTAGGGTAATTTAGTATTATTATAATATTATTTTTTTAACCCTTATTTACCGGATTTACCCTTAACCATGGTAAATAAAATATTTACCGCAGTAATTATTCAAAATGTCAAAAAATAAAAGTTACCTATTTACACAATTTGAACATCCTGATTCCAAATATGGAATCCATTTTCCTAAATTCTAAACACAGAAGTGGCAGAAATTAATTTAAAATTAATTCCCGCTGTCAAAACAAAAAGCGTGTTTTTAAGAGATAATAACTATCAAAAGATTGACACTTGTTTATGTTCGGGTTAATTGTAAAATTATGTCTAATGACCAACATTATATTAAATTGTAAAAATATATTCTAAATATACTTTAAAACCACTCAAATTCATAATTTATTACTATTAATTATTTTGATTAAAAAAGTTGTTTTTAATTAAAATTTAGTAATTTTCACTATTCATCAAAATATGAAAGTTATCCGAAAAGTACCAAAATTTCACCTTAGGCTAAATTTGATATTCCGAATCCAAAAATGAAGTCCATTTTAAAATATAAAATATATATAACTTCAAAAAGTAGGTATTACTATTCATAACAGCTAGTTTGATTGGTTACAGTGTGTTAGAACTCGAAGTTGCGTACAACACACGCTACTGTTTTCTTAAAAGGAAAGCATACCGTAGAATCTTGGGGTGTTACATTTTAAATTTTTGATGCCCCCATTTAGTCAAAAAGTTTAAAATATAGTATTTAAAAAGGGTTCACTATTAAAGTTGATAAAAGTGCAATACTGAAAATGAATTTGTTCTTGCATTATATCTAAGAAACTCATAATATGGATTCTAAAATTATAAGGATTATATAAAGTTTAAAATTTGGTTAATACTATTCATAACCTCTTTTCAATGGATTTTTTTGGTAAGTCATGGGGCGGTTGAACTCGGTGTTGCGTGTAGTGCATGTTATTGAATTATTTTGAAGAAATAACACGCTATGAAATCTTGGGGTGTTACATTCTCCCCTCCTTCAATAAATTGCGTCCTCGCAATTTGAAATTGTTCTTCAAAAATAAAAGGTTGAAAATAGAAAATATATTTGTAGGAAAACCCACATCGGAAATTGGGTTACTAAAATTTAGTCTTAATATGAGGAAAAGATAAATCAAAGGGTCACCACCAAATTATGATCTCGATTAGGAGAACATTGGTGGCAATTAGTGACATATAATTGGAGGAAAAACGTAAATATTTGTAGGTAGTGATTGAGGTCATCAATCACAAATAAGTGTAAAATTGAGGTCCTTAAATTCATCAATCTATGATGATTTGAAATACCATCGGTTCAACAAAACATACGGTATTAGTATAACACATTTTTTACGTTTCAAAATATCTTAGTTGAAATCCCACATCGAAAAATGAATTAATGAGGCCCCTATTTAAAATAAAGAGTCGAAAGTATGAAGATTACCGAAAATAACACATACTAGGGTTCCATGTAGGAAAATATGGATATGGAAGAAAAATCTAACCATCAATTATCTGATGGAGAGTGGTAGAGAACATGGCTATGAAAAGGCCAAAAATCCCAAATCCATAAATTAGTGATGACTTAAGGTACCATCTAGGACAACATTTTTGTTCTAAGTTCCTTTTATTAATGATGAGGAATTTATTTATGAGATTGGATAAGATAATAAGGAGATATACTTAGTTTATAATTAGAGTTTTATCCATTAATAAATTTCTACCAAAACTCATCATTCACTCGTAAAAAAATTCTATTTATACTATTCATAGAGGGTTCCAAAATAAACGAATTTATAATTCATCTACCAGATCTTTTAAAAAACTACTTTATTTAATCCAGGACATCTCGTGGGATAGTGGTAGGTGATACACCCTTGTCGCCCTTTGGTTGCGGGTTCAAGTCTTGCAGCCTTGCTGGACGCGACGGGTTGCCGCCCGACCTCCGGGTTGTCCTTTTATGGCAATCCAAAATAATCCAAACTAGAACTATCCAAAATACTTCTGTCCAAACTCACAGTCCAACATTCATAAGGAAGGTAAACATAATATAGATCCTTTTTACCCCATAATAGCATATGAATACCTTCATCATGTATTACCATATTCCTTATTGATTACATTCATGCTCCCTTATTCCATATAGAATGCTGGATATACTTCATTAATCCAAAAATGTTTTAAACCCCAACAATGATGGAATATACAAATCATTAATCAGTTCCAAGGTAGTCAAGAATATCCAATATAATTTATCCAAAACAATCACATATTATTCCAAAATCACTACCTCAGTATCAGAACTATATTATGGTTTATCATTCTCTCAACCATATATTTTCAAAAAATCTATCCTGCTAATGAGTCACTTTTCTTTGTTCCACACAATCTCAAGTCCTTAATAAAATAGTACTGCAGTACAATCCTTATATACTCCATAATTATTATAACAAGTACATTGTTGATACAACACTCAATTGGCATAATCAACATAAGAAATCTAATCATTCCTCTTCATCTGTGGTAGTATCATAACTTGATTATTATCCAATAGCATCATTTGCGGCATAGTCTAATGACTGGGACATAGGTTCGCGTAGTGTCCAAACTCCTTGCAAATGAAGCATTGTACATTTAAAACCATTTTCTTACCCTTGCAGTCACGTACTTTGTGCCCTTTTCCTCCACACTTATAACAAACTCCCATTCCTTTCAGGCAAGTTCCAGGGTGTTTCTTTCTACAGTTACCACATATGTGAAAATTCTTCTTTTCCCTCTTACTTTTATCCATCTTTCTCTCTTCCATCCTTTTCTTCTCTTGCTTCCCTTCAAAGCCATAGGACTCAGTAAACTCTTTACTTATCTTATCAACACATGATATTATTTCTTCATATGATGATAATACATGGGATACTATTTCTCTTATAAATTCTAGCTTAAGACCATGAATGATATGATCCTTCCTTCTCTTTGGATCATGTGCATTTCTGGAGTTCTCATTCCTTCTACTGGGCGCCATTTGTAAACAATGGCATAAACTAGATTAGTTTATGAGTCAAAATACATAATCCCATACTTATAAAACACTTAACATAAATTGAACTATTTATGGATATAATCCATAATCATAAAAATGTTTTCTTTGAGGAAGTATATACTCATAAACCCTCATAATGGTTTGTAAAGAAAATGAGAATTATCCTAAGCATATCCCCCGGGAGTGTCGTAACCAAGAGTGCAGCAAGGCCCGTTGTCGTGCACCAGTTCCCGTTTGAGTCTAGCTCAAAGCGATGTTTTCAGGTTTTACCCCTAGGTACATCTGTGCCAGAGCCGCCTCTACCTGCTCGTATCCAGACAGGGATGTATTGCTCGGAAAACTCACAAAATCTCTACAATACCAAAATTCTAGGAAGTTCTTCTACACTAATCCTCAAAGTTCATCTTAGGTCTATGTGCTATAATCAGAGTTTATCTAAATCTAGCTTCCAAGGTTTGTACTAAACTTCCTCTGATACCAACTGTAACGCCCCGACCCCAGCTACCCAGAGTCGGTGCATTACTTCGTAACATTGGCATGATCACAAGAAAGATCAAATCTCGAAAGACCGATTTGTTTAGTATCCTTGGAAACACTAGATATATTCATAAGTTTTACATTACATCATTAAACGAAAAACTACTACAACTACATATTGTCTCCATAATCCACACTCATATCCCCACATAATATCCCTTATGGTCATTCATAATTTACTTCTTCACATCCTGGGAAAAATAAAACATAGAAAAGGGGTGAGCTCAAATGCCCAGTAAGGATAACAATATAGCGGAAACTTTCATAAATAAGAATAAACATTTAAGGCAATGCATTACTAAAACAAAAGCCTTTTAAACTTTAACTTCCACATAGTATGGCAAAAGTAAAATGAAATAATGCCATTTACTTATTCACATGGATATTCTACTAATCGAATAATCACATGCAAAAATCAATAACCACTTTCATAATGTTGGAATGCATAATGCCAGACTATCATAACCACATAGTCAAGGCCTCGTTCCAAGACTACAAATAAGATTTTGTCAAGGCCTTGTGCCAAGACACTAGTTTGTCTCATGAGACCTACCGATGCATCGAGGAGCTATAGCGGGCTCCACCCGTCACATATTAAGTCCAATGCATTCCCATATGAAAAGTTTTAAACATAACATAAACATTCGTATTAAAACTAGCATACGAAATGTCAATACTTCCACCATAAACTATGAATGGTATAAAAATAGCACATCCACAGTCAAACATATCACAAAACCTTCAATACAATATAGAAGTTTTGTATCATAATAAATCAACTTCAAATAATCTTAAAATCTATCAAAAGATTGTTGACATAGATGAAATCAGAATTCTTTTAAAAGAAATATCTCTTTTTATTTTGAAATCATTTAAGATCCATATAAAATAAAACATTTTCTTTGAAAATATTCTTATAAGCTTGTAAGGGAAGCTTTGAAGATTTTATAACGGTGGAAAATAGCCGCACCCGCCGTATAAGTTAAAAAAAACATTTTACCTTAATTCTGTCGAAAAGGTTAAAAAGGACCTTGTTTTGAAAACGACCGAAAGATTCCTTTATAAACCACTTATAAAAGTCAAAAAGGGTATAAATGACTTTAACTCATATTCTAGTAAATAGTAAAAATGTTTTGAAATACATTTTTAAGAAACATGAATGTGGATGATAAAGAGATCCCAGTAGATTATTACGTATAAACAACCTTGGATAATGAAGAGGTTGTAAAGTAACCCTTACCTTGTACTTTTCCTTGGTTGGGGTAGGTTAACCTCCTGTATAATGGTGAAATAGTTGTTATTAAATTATACAAGAATCATATATATTAATATGATATCATATATGATCTTTTAACATTGATTTGTTAATAATATCTTAGAATTATCGTCGTTTCGGGAGTTAACTTACTCATTTTCTTTTATATGTTTTGTTACATAAGCCATGGTTGTTGTATCTTATTCATATCCAGAATGATATCCAGTCCTTAAACATCATTTTTAAATCATCAAATGATAATTATACTTGAATGGATACGATGGAGAATGAATCTCATCGCGTTCGTGGAGACGGTAGTCCGTACGTACGCACGAGCGACAATATCATTCTTTTGATATTAAAATAATATATAAATGGATGGTATATCATATATACAGAATCATTAACATGTTATATTTATTATTTACATGAGTTACACATCATTATTATACCCATCCAAATAATATTATATTGAATAACAATTACACCACGACGTGGAGACGGTAAGCCGTACGTACGCACGTATGGTGACATGTTATTCAAAGGGTGGATAGAATACTGAATATGATTGTACCATATTTATAATAACATCACAGTATATGTGAGATACTGGAGTTATTATTTTAGAATGGTAAGAACAAAGGAAGAAGAAGTGGAAGAAGAAATGAACTTGGAGAAGGGTGGTGAAATCATTACCTCTTCTTCGGGTTCTTCCTTTTGATTTGATCAAAAGGGCTCTTTAGGTTGGCTTTCTGATCAAACTAAGGCATCTAGGTTGTAGTGAGGGATGTTGGGAGAGTATTTGGGAAGAGTTTGGCCGAACCAAAAGGCTTTGAAGGTGTGAAGAAATGAGAAGGAGGAGTGCCCTTTTATAAGAGGGGTGAGGGGCACCTTTGGAAAAGCTAGAAATATTAATTTATAATAAATTCATATTAGGTTTAGAATGGCTCAAAAGTTTACTATTCAAAGGCTAAGGTTGGGATAGGTCGAAAACCACTCAACCAATAGAATTTAGACAGGTTTGGGTACTTATATTAACCTTATCTTTAAGTATTAACTCTAAGTTAATTAGTTTCACTTTTACAATGTCTCTTTGTATTTTTATATAATATGGTTAATAAACATACTATATACATCCAAGATACCCCCAAGTGGTCCATTAATGATGAACCTATCCTGATATAAGTCTCTTGGACGAAACTTAGATTTTTAGTAATTTAATATCAATTAATAATATAATATTTGTTTTAAGAACTCTTTTATGTCAATTTTGACACTATTCAAGAGTTGATTTTTTTGAAACTCATAAAAGATTGATTAATTCGAAAAAAGTCAATTAAATCAATCCTAATATATCATATTATCCTATAAAATTAGTTTAATTCATTAAAAGTTTCATATTATATTTATTTGGGTATTTATAATATCAATTAGTTTAATTTTTCACTATTATAGTAATTACTGCATCATCATTGTGTCATAAATAAAATATATTATTTAATGTCTAAAAATTATAAATAAAATATCATTATGCAGGAAATCGTTTTAGCTTTCTAATTAATATTTATAATATAAATTCCAACATATATAACCCTATGAAACAATTGGTTTTCTAAAAGATATATGCTTGTGTCATTTTTGTATTCATTTTAACTTAATTAAAATAAAGTGTCATTATCACTTACAAGTGGATCCATGGGGTCCCAAAATAGACCCAAAGATTCCCATGGTCGACCATGTATCATCCAATAGGTTTAGGACATGTTTTAGGGTAATTTAGTATTATTATAATATTATTTTTTTAACCCTTATTTACCGGATTTACCCTTAACCATGGTAAATAAAATATTTACCGCAGTAATTATTGAAAATGTCTAAAAATAAAAGTTATCTATTTACACAATTTGAACATCCTGATTCCAAATATGGAATCCATTTTCCTAAATTCTAAACACAGAAGTGGCAGAAATTAATTTAAAATTAATTCCCGCTGTCAAAACAAAAAGCGTGTTTTTAAGAGATAATAACTATCAAAAGATTGACACTTGTTTATGTTCGGTTTAATTGTAAAATTATGTCTAATGACCAACATTATATTAAATTGTAAAAATATATTCTAAATATACTTTAAAACCACTCAAATTCAAAATTTATTACTATTAATTATTTTGATTAAAAAAGTTGTTTTTAATTAAAATTTAGTAATTTTCACTATTCATCAAAATATGAAAGTTATCCGAAAAGTACCAAAATTTCACCTTAGGCTAAATTTGATATTCTGAATCCAAAAATGAAGTCCATTTTGAAATATAAAATATATATAACTTCAAAAAGTAGGTATTACTATTCATAACAGCTAGTTTGATTGGTTACAGTGTGTTAGAACTCGAAGTTGCGTACAACACACGCTACTGTTTTCTTAAAAGGAAAGCGTACCGTAGAATCTTGGGGTGTTACATTTTAAATTTTTGATGTCCCCATTTAGTCAAAAAGTTTAAAATATAGTATTTAAAAAGGGTTCACTATTAAAGTTGATAAAAGTGCAATACTGAAAATGAATTTTTTCTTGCATTATATCTAAGAAACTCATAATATGGATTCTAAAATTATAAGGATTATATAAAGTTTAAAATTTGGTTAATACTATTCATAACCTCTTTTGAATGGATTTTTTTGGTAATTCATGGTGCGGTTGAACTCGGTGTTGTGTGTAGTGCATGTTATTGAATTATTTTGAAGAAATAACACGCTATGAAATCTTGGGGTGTTACAGCCATAGTTTCCCCATTATCAGACCTTGGCCCTCACTGCTAGTCGGTAGCCTCTGGCATTTAGGGAAATGTGCTTGAGGTCATGTGAACAACATGGTATGGGGCACCCCTAGGAAGCACTCAGAACTGGGATGTTACAATACTCCACAATTCCTATATTTTATTTTCTCATTAAATGATCATACTTTAAGTATTATGGTGTAAGAAAATAGAGGTTCTTCAAATAGAAGGTAATGGTATTAACAGACCGTTTTAAGTTTACATCGTATATATCCTTAAATAATAACCCAATAAATTAAATATAATAGTATAATTTTCTCAAATTTAATTATATTTTTTATTTAATTTCAAAATAGTATTTATCTCCCTTTTAATCGAATGAGAAACAAACCCATCATTTGTGCGTTCATGCATACTACTACCTCATAAAAAGATGTTATTTCATTTCTCATTACCACCACTAATGGAGAGTTATTATGATGTATTTAATATTTAATTAATATATTTAGGACGTAATTATGCATATTTAATTATAATATCTTGTATACCTTCTTACCTTCCATTCCACTAGAAAATGATAACATCAATTTTTCACAAGTGTAGACTATCTCTTCCATGATGTAATGTTATTAATTTTTCATTTATTCAATACATGGATAGTGATTAAGTTATATTTAATGAATTTATATTATATATTATAATTTAATAATCATTCTTGATAGGTAAATTATACTTTACCTTTATTCCCTTGAATCAATCAAAAAAATGAAAATATCACCTGTGTGTACGTACAGACTACCATCTCCAAGAAGTGATGTAATTCGTTTCAAAAAAGTCTTAATATTAACAGATATAAAATTTTATATAATGAACATATATTATAATTTATCATGATAAATATTATGAGTATAATGAATCCAGGACCATGTTTCATGTATCAGAACCATCTAACCGAAACTGGCGTGGAAAACAGACTCGTTTTCACACGAATAACAATTTAAAGGAATAATTAAAAAACAATATTTATAAATTATAAATTATAAATTAATGGTATATAGTATTTTAAATTTATATATGGGTCTATATTATATTTAAAATATTTCTATTTATTATAGGTTCAATTTTACCACATAAATAAATTATAACACTTTAGGTAAGGGTTCTTTGTCTCAATATTTTTTAATTAAGAAATGTTTGATGTTAGGGAACTATTTATTATTATCATATATATATAAATCCTGTTTGAAATGTGGTGTCATGGATCCCACTTAATTAGTTTCATTTAATTTAATAATTCAAATTATTGCATCCGTAATTTTTTTTATTTGATAGTTACCAAACTTGTATGGGATTCACATCTAACTTTTGTTTTTGTGGGAAATATATCAAATTCACAAATTGTTTCACTCATTTGGTGTATATACTACCGATTTTATATGATATATAATTAATATATTTTTATTTCATGTATTTAATTTTTAATTTTATGTTATTAATTTCATAGTATTTGTGATTCAAATGTCACCAAAGCAGTAATAGATTATACAACAATCTCTAATATTTTTGAGATTTTTATGATAAAATTACATTCATGAAAATAATTTTGATCATATTCCTTAAAACATATCTATTTTTAAATACACTAGTAATTTTCATATTTTTGTTTCTCTTATTACTATTTTATAGTCTTTGGTATGTTAAATATTCGAGAAATTGTTTTTCAATAAATGTCGACCATATTTCAACTTTGGCTGATGAAAATTTTCGTCAGTGTCTATAATCATAAAGA
This sequence comes from Viscum album, assembly GCA_963277665.1. Taxonomy (NCBI): domain Eukaryota; kingdom Viridiplantae; phylum Streptophyta; class Magnoliopsida; order Santalales; family Viscaceae; genus Viscum; species Viscum album. The sequence goes on along the minus strand of OY728144.1, from coordinate 323,878,329 downwards.
TTATTTTATAAACGGGATAATTGATATTTTAAATGTTTTAAATGGGTTATATTCTCTACATTTGTCTTTATTTACAATGGTTTAAAATAATAAAATCTAGGAAATGTTTCACAAAAATTTGTTTTTGACATTTTACCAATGTGTGGAAGAAATGTATTATTTTAATGTATATTAACTGGAATGATTTTCACATTATCATGACCATTAATTTATGTGAATAATAATTTATATTATTCCTTGGTTATTTTCAATGGTAATTATTTTCTATTTATTATGGTGATTTTCATTTTAAATGTTGTCAAAAGTAGATTTTATTTTATATCTATGTCATATATGATACCATCAACTATATTTTATAGGATGGATTATGATGATGATGATTTAAGGATGATTATATTAAACCCATTTCATTAACTTTGGTTTGTTATGTTATGTTGATATATTTAATAGTCCCATTCCCTTTACATGAGTAATTATATGATGAAATTATGTAATAAAACCCATTTTATTTTCATGGGTTATGATATAATGAATTAATAAATGTTTTTATGATCTTATGGGGAATTTATTATTTATATTTATGCGATGGGTGGTACAATTATAACACTCTAATGAATTGTGCAATGATTCATATACCATGAGATAAAAATGTTATTTGTAAACCTAATTTCATGTTAACAAAACTATGAGTGGACCATGTTTTATGTAAATAAGTTTATGCATGGACCATGTTTCATGTCTATAAATTTAAACAAGGACTTGATTTCTTATTAATAAAAAATTGATTCAAACTGCTACTATATATACACAATCTAAATGTTATAAAATATTTTATTTCCATATTCCTATGTTTATGATATGATCTCATTGATCAAGTTTGATTTCTCATGATTCTAAACAATTATGACATTTTTATGACAATGAATTATTTAATGACTCATGAAAAAATATATTTATTTGATTACATATGGTATTATTTTTCTATAATCATCTTATTATACCATTATGATCACATTTTATTATTAATCGATATCTCCTCTATTTACCCATGTTGAGTGATTGAGTTCTCCCTTATCATGTTTTTCATTTCCCCAGGTAATGAATAATGTTTTTAAATTAATTATATCTATAATGGTTTCATCTATGAATAATTTTATGGGATATGTTTATTGAAAATTATTAAATAATAAATTTTTTTATAGTATGAATAATTATCACTTGATGAACTAGTTATTTTTATTTAATAGTTTTTACAACTTCTATAAAACACTAAACCCAAATGGTCTATGGGATGTAAGTAATATAATATTTTAATTTGAGTTTTTATGTTTTGTTTTGATAAAAAAGGGTAATATTTTTTACTATAAAAAATATAAAGATTAAATTTTTAACACTAGATTGAGGTTTATATCACTCGGGATATTAGAGTGTGCATCAAATTAAGGATCTTGCATTAGGTTATATAGGGGTGCTAAAATTTTGGGTTTATCAGATCTGTGTTTAACTAAACATTAGAATGTATGTTTGGGGATTACAGTTAGGAGGAGGTCCATATATGGTTGTATTAATTTTGTGGATTTAAACCAGGTGATACAAATATAATTATGTAATTTGGGATTATCTAAATTTTTTTGGTGACATGAGTGAAAAAGGATTAAAGGAATTATCATACATAGCTGGATTTCACTGTGTAGTGTCCATGAATGGACCATATATTTCATAACCTAGTATCAAATGGAATAGGTGGAATGGAACCCTATAAATCCCTCATATTATGTACCATTAAGGTTATTCATGATAAAGTTTATGGTTCCATTAGGTTACATGCTTCAAAAAGGGGTTATACAATGAAAAGGAATGAAAATACATGTAAGATCATGATTATTATGGAGTGAAAGTTAATAAGAATCTTCTAAAGGGTTTTATATGAGAACCCAATTGAAATAAATTTTTTATAACCTGATAATGATCTTTAGAGGAGTTATTTTTTGATGTATCCTCATAATGGTTTTTACGGGCAAGCTTCACAGATGGTTCCTCACAAAGGATCCTTGCACGAGTTTCTCATGGATGGGGCATCACCAAGGCATACTAAGGTAATGTTGTGAGGATGGGATTCATATAGGAGCCTCATCAGAAATTTTAAAAATACAAGTCTTTTTAAAGGTTCCACATGAATTAACCCCAGGGATATATATTTTTTGAATTTCATTACATAAGGCCTTCACAAGGTCTCTCTTCGAATGATGTTCATAGATGGGTCCTTCCCGATTCTCCTTCCTTCCCACTAATTTAAACTAAATAATTCAATTAGTGGTATCTTAAAGCATGTTTTTATTCAATAATGGTAATTTTAGGTGATAACCTTATATTCGTGAAAAACATATATTTATATGTTACATCTAGTTTCTTTCTTTCTAAAAATCCGGCTGTATGGGAATCATGTGGTCACCATTAGTATGCATATGTGGATGATAAATGTTGATATAAAATATATAAAAGATTGTAATGATGTAATAATATGACCATATAATATGATTTCTATTATAATGGTAATAAATTCTATGATGAAGTCCTATCAGTGTACTTTAAATTACTTCAATTTGTGAAGGGAGATTGTGACCATGAATGAAGCCCCTAAGAATGTTGCCAAAACCAATAGACTATGATGTAAATATGTGGTCCATAATAGAGTACCCTACTAAGAACTAAATAAATTTCTATAAATGGATTCCAAATTCTTTTTGAGAACGATAATTGGTAATTCATGATAATATTTCCATTATAATGTGTTTATATTTATGGTTTAAAAGAAATCCAAAATTAAAACAGAAATACATTTTGATAACTATATCTATCTTATATTCATGTACCATCAAATAGATTCCCATGAAGAAAACTTTACATCATGTAATATGGTTTCTTAATAAAATCAATTTTATGATTTACAAATCTTCTTTTATGTCACTAAAAATTCATTTTGTTAGTTTTTAAGATCCCCATTTGTTAGTAACATAAGAAATAAATTACCTAATTCAATTGTTAAAATGTCATCAGACTAGTAATACAATTACATGGAGCTTTATCACCATTTTTATTTGAAATAACTCCATACATAGGGTTTCTATTTATATATATCACATTATTTTGGAATTTATATTCCATTAAAAATAAATTTGATGTCTTTGATATCATTATTTATAGACAACACTAAACATGAATAAACCCTGATACAAATAATATATTTTATATAAACTAAAAGTTTCATCATATTGTTTGAATAATACAAACTCAATTACCAAATATATGAATAAAGTATTTCCTTTATTCAAATGTATTGAACGATGCTATGTAAGAATAACAATCTATTTGAAATGGTAAGAATAAAATCCTATAACGTTAACGTATATATTATCTTAATATATTTTTCTTTTATATATATTGTGTATCATGATTAATAATGAACATTTATTTTGAGGAAATATATTTTTAATTAATTTACAATAATTCAATCATTGGTTATAAATTTCATATAAATAATCTAAGAATCATTTGATGGAAGATAATGAAAACTTTGATTGAATAAATTTTATGTGAACAATGTACTTTTATTTTAACTAATAAAGAATATATCTATTGATGAAGGATTTTATTTAAATGTGTTGATTAGTTATTCAATTAAATAAAATTACATACATATTTTTATTATTACTATGAAAGAATTATAGTTACATCATTTTATGCTTAAAAAATTATTTTTTTCACAAATTATTTTTATTAAATTTGAGTGTATTATTTTTAAATTATTTTCTACATGATATTGGAATTTAATTCGATAAAATAGTTTTCATATATGAAATAATCATTTTTAAAAAATTTAAATAGGAAAATTTCCATTTTAGTTGATATGAATAACAATTGAGTTAAAAATTCATTACTACGGTAAATGATAAATGTTTTAATGAGGGGTTAAAAAAATGAGATAAGGATTAAAATTTAAAAATAACATTTATTAATCCTTTTGGGTGAATTTATTTTAACCATATATCATACAATATTTTTAGTTTTTCGAATTGGGAGGCAATTTTCCATAAATGTAACCTTATATTATTTTAATTATTTGAATGATTACATGTGTCTCACCCACTAATTTATGAAAGGACACCACCTATACTTCATTATTCACACATTTATGATCCAATTTTCTCTATAAAACGATTACTAAAACAATTATAATGTTCCATGGACACATTATATAAGATCATGTATTCATAAAAGTCCAACACATGTGTTAAAGTCAAATGAAAAACATGTTTCCCAAAAAATAAGTAATCCTATTAAAAAAATATAATATTTTTTTCATATTTTGCATTATTAAAATAATAATTATCCATATAAATTTTTTGAAAAATGTAAAATGAAATTAATGAAGTTTTATTATATCACTATAAAAATGGCATCAGTTTTTTATCAATTCTAATTGAGTAAGAAAATATAATCCTGAGTATGATGGAATTAATATTTCCATGACCGATGCTAAATTTTAAACATTGACTTTCATGTATAGTTATATAAAAAGATTTAATTATTATATATTATGTATATGATATTCATTTTATTTTTTAAAGATAAAATTTTATCAACCTTCTAACCCTCTGAACCATTGAATGATAAAATCATTTCTCCTGTGTATGTGTTGACTACCACCTCCACCAAGTGATGTGATTCATTTTCCATTTAATCATTACATGGATGGTCATGGAATCCTCTAGCTTGAGGTTATAATCTTAATACTGATGTTTCATGTTGCTTGGGCACCATACATGGAGGTGGGGTTGTTCGAGACACCAAAGGCGTAGTCATTATGGCCTCCTTTGCCTATCTAGGTAGTGGGTCCTCCATTCAGGCGGAGGCCAAGGACACTCTTACTGTCCTCACCCTATCCCAACAGGACAATATCCTTCTCTCTGAGGTGGATACAGACTCCCTTATTATGCATAAATCTCTAAAGGGTATTGGTTTCTTCCCATGGTCAATATCCTATTCTATTAGAAGGTGTATGGATATTCTTCTCAAAAACAACACCAAAGTGCTTCACACGTGGCGTGGAGGGAACAAAGTGGCGGATCACCTTGCAACCTTGGCCGAGCCCAACTCCAATAGCTAGAGAATCTCTAATTTGGATCTCTTATAACCATAGGGTGTGGTTCTCATTCTGGGGGATTCCCTTGGGTTACATTATTACAGACCTCCTTAGTCTTGTTCATATTTTTTTATTTGTCGTTGGGGGTGATTTTCTCCCCCCTTTTCATATCTTAATAAATAAATAAATGATGATGATGGTCATAATAATTTATTTCATGAATATTTAGGATATTAATGTTTTTGTAATGATATTTAATAATAAAATATTAGTTACTATCAGGTATAAAATGGGATATGGTGACATATACCCAGATGGGGTTGGGGGAATTAGTGTATATAGACTTTTACAATTTTATATATTTATTTTCATCTAAAAATTCCTCAGTGTATTTTGACCTCTAAATAGTAAGGGGAACCATTATTTATTATTAATATAAATGGTTTCAAAAACATAAATTTCCCTTTTTTTGATATTTATCTCATGAATAAATTATAATTATGTGTGAAAGGTATTTGAAAGAAATTATGATAATACCATGACTTTTACTTTTTCCACCACTATGGCCTAATACAAGGAGCATGCATTATAGATTGTTTTGGTGCACTAAAAAAGTGAGTATTAGTACCTATTGGTTCATTCTATGTAACTATATACTAGAATAAGTACTCTTAAAATTGTTTATAAGTAGATTAACTATATCCCCAAGATCACCTCCCTCTGAATTTACCCCCCTCACACTTCCCACATCCACCCTTTCATTATTGGGACATCATGATTGGTACAAATTCCCTAAAAAATCAATTTGTATGTTATTCAAGAAAATATGGAGTTGGTGCCTTTGAGTTCCGCATACAACTTTATAAACTTTATAAGAACTTTAATTCAAGAAAATCCTTTCCATTAATGATTTTGAAACTTGTCCCCCTTTATAATGATTTCCATGTCTTCCCCATTCTTGAATAATTATGGAAATCCTCTTCATCCCGAATTCACAATTAGAATTAATTATCTTTCAACATAGTTGAATAATGTTGAGTTTTCACATTACTATTGGTAATTAAAAATCCACTTATACATGAAGAAAATATCAATTAATTTCATGATAAAAATTATTTTTTACTGTAGAGAAATATCTCCTTGTGAGAACCATCTTTTTCTCTTCATCTCTAGTTCAAATATGGAATTGTCACTATTCTTCTTCTATGGGTGTATCCTAGTGTAGTGTAGTCACATCGCCTATATGATTAACCCCTTTTTGTCTTTTTAATTTTCCATGGATTTATAGAGAATGATAAAATAGTTTATATATTAATAAATATTGAAATCCCCTTCTTCTTTAAACAAAAATAATTCTACAATGTTTGTAATTTATTACTTATATGAATATATTATTTATCCATTATTTTAAGACATCATTTAGTTTTTATCAACACTAGTTTTCAAATCATGAAGCCCACAGTATCTGTATGAATATTTACTTTAGAAGACACAAAATATCATTCACTATAAGAACCATATTTATAAATCATTTAATACATGAACTGTTTTTCTTTTTCATATAATTATCACCATAAATTATTATTAGGAAATCATGATAAATATTAGGCCAAAGTATCTACAACATGATAAGGTCCAAAATCATATCTTTATTTGTCAAATTTGGAGTTAATTCAAAGATTCATTGAATAGAAAAATATATTCCATCATTCATACCATTTTTCAGGCTTATTTTCCAAGGGAAATATTCCATTTTTTATGGTGTGATGAGATTTGATTCATTTTTTTGAGCCGACCATATTTTCATCTCCATTGTATTGATATATGTGTTAATAATGAATTGATTTGAGGAGAGGTTAATGTTGAAAACTCCACAATGTCAGTGAGATGTTGAATATTCTCCACTGATCAGAACATATAGTGGGGGACTAATGATTGTATAATTGATATTATTTTCATTTCTTTTTAGTGTGGGTGAATAGTTCCCACTATGATATACTCCACATCCAAGTATTCTTAATTTGAACACTACATAATAAGTTGGTAATTGTGTAAAAAGGTTTAAAATTCCATACTCTGAGTGATATTTACCAATAATATAATATACACACATTCCCGTGAATGGGTCTATCCCATTCTACTATACATCCCACCTGGGCTAAGCTGTTACACACGCTCATGAACACATGTATGCCTTTATGACTACATTCTTGTGGAATAGTCCCTCATGTTATTCTTTAGATACCTATATATTTATAGGTTAAAAGGCCATGGTTGTCCAATTTATTTTTCATTATCGATATTTATAGATTTTTTTAGAATAAAAGATCAAAAACAAAACCATACTCAACTCCAATCAACTAAGAAAAAATTAACAAAAACACACCTTCTATTATTCTCAAAATATAAAGCATGATACATTGGGACTTCAAATAATCTCTGACTTTTTATTTGGTTGAAATGATAACATACTCATTGTTCCCCTTATTCTTATTAATGAGTTATAGAGAAAAAAAATTCTCCCCTCTATTGAAAACGAAAGTCCCAAAGGTATCCAAACATAACTCCACTTCCACAAGATAATTTCCTGTGAGACTTATTTATTCTTAATTCATGAATATCATAAGGTGATACTCATTTTTATGTTTGAAAATAAACCCCATTTTTCAATAATCTATTTCCACCAAAATTTGGTATCATTTGAAATAAATATTATTTTTTAAATTATATTTACCTTTTTTAGATCCTGTTCAATAATTATTTCATTAATATATCAAAAATATATATAAATAAAAAATACTACTTACATATGAGAATTAAAAAAATACCATAAGACAACCAATTAGGTGTTTAGTGTAGAAAATAAGGGACATAGACACAATGATCGAGGCTATCCTTATTTCTTAAAAAAAGTAAACAAATTCTCATCGATAAAACAAATTTTGGACACATATTTTTATTGAAATATTATTAAATAGAGTATAAAAAATAATAAAGAAAAATAGGTTAAGTAAAATTATATAGTAGATCTTTGTTTCCATTATTTTCATATAAAAATAATGTAATTTAATCGAACATAAATTTCATATACATCCACATAGGCTCATTAAACGAGAAATAAGACTGATCCTCTTTTGGAACAATGTATCCATATCCTCGTAATTTTTGGATTTTTATTCTTTAAAATTTAAAATTTATAGAAACTCTTAATGTTGAGAAAAAACAACTTGATATGTACTGAGCATATTTTTACACCTATTGAAAAAAACATGTTCTGAGAAATAAATATTTGTTAAAGCTATTTTAGTATGAATCCATTGAACATACTCAAGGTATTCCATTAATAGTAGTTAATATATTACATAATCAACCCTGATTTCTAATAATTTGGAAGAATACAAATCATCAAGAGATTTTTCCTATTACAACCTCCTTTTAATGAAACGATTCTACACAAAATAAATAAATAAACTTGTTAAAAGGAAGATTCATCATCATATAAATAATAAAAATAAATCAATCCCAACACACTAGTTATTATCCAAATCAATTCAATTTTAGAGTACCTAAGAATGAAATGTTAACATTGTTTTAATGTTATAGATTTGGGTTCACACAAGATCTGAAATACCTTAACTAAAACTTATTACCACATGTTTTATTCAACTTCTTTATTTGAAATCACAATCTTATTTTTCAACTGTACAACATATACTCTTTATCCCAAAAAAAAATTCTCTTTCTTGGGTATTTTTTCTGCCAATGACATTTACCTTCAAAATTATATTTATATTTCTTTCTCCATAAAATCTTGATATTTAATTTTTCATGAATGTGTATTTATTTTCTCAGTATATACTTTTCTTTGGGACATTCTGATCACATAACCGTATCTAGTCATAGAGTTATGTAAGATCTTCCTATTTTTCTTTTAAAACATTATATGGTTTCTCCATGAGTATTTTGATTAAGTATGATACTTATAAAATATTATTAGATTACTTTTATCATGAGGATACTCTTTTTATAACTATTGAATATTTTTCTTTTATGTTACTAACATATCATTGTATGAATATTTATTTCTGCATTTAATTATCTATAAAAATATTAAATATTATAATTTCTTAAATTAATATATTTATTATAAATAGAATGATAACCATACATTGGATTTTTTGGTTGGATTCATATGTTTTCATATTTTATATCCTTACAAACTGTATTATTTTCTAATTCCAAAAAATAAAACATTAAGTGTAACCATACATCCTAAAAAATAGTTATTGTCTTGACACCCTATTTTTTGGATATAATAGTTATAATTACCTATTTAAGGTATCAACATAGATAGGTTTCCATAGCCTTCACCATTTTATAAATTATTGGAAATATCCATATATTTCACACATTGTTTCATGGGATTGGGTTCATCATAACTGATTCTATATTTTCTAATAGGAAATTTTCTTTGGGAAATCAAAAACATTTCAGTATTTTACTTAATTAAAAAACACTTATTATTTATTACATTAGAAACTATTAATTAATAATAAAATAATCAATGCAAATGATTTTTTTATTTAGGTTTACCTTTATTACTAGAATTATCGACTTCTTTTTAACCCAATTTCATATATTCTCTACAATGTTTTATAATCATATCCCCTAAATGTAGTTGAGAATTTTGTTCTTTATTTAGGTTATTTCCACTAGAAATATAATATATAAATTCTTGGAAGAGCTTATCCACATTTTTACCATTATCTTTCACATTAAAATTAATTTTATTTACATAATATTTGAGGTAATCCTTATATTTTTGTACCTTTTTCCACTGATAAGAAAAATTATGATAGGTGACTGGAAAGGTAATTATTCATGGATTTCTCGATGTGAATATATTTTGAGTTCAAATTGATCACCTTGAAATCATCTATGGGTTTTTCACCTTTTGGGAAATCTTTTATAATTATTAAGTTTGGGATTAACTCTTTTTTTATGTTATTTTTAACATACAAAATCCTTGTATTTGGGATTTTTTATTTTTGAACCTCAATTATTATCATTAGATTCCTAATATCTAGTTTTTCATTCTCCTCTGGCATCTTAATATTTTATTTTCTTGACTGCTGACCCATATTCTCATCATATGTTGTTCAAACATCACATTAAATATCTGTAACCTCATTCATTAATATAACATCATTAAAAATAGATGAAAATATAAACCATTTAAACACTTATTTTGAATATAGTTGGTTTCTTTTAAATTAATATAACCTTTCAAATAGACAGTTACACACTGTGGGACTTCACAAGAAATTTAATTCCTTACTTCAGTACTACCATTTATAATGGAACAATAAAAGAAACAAAATTATAATACTAAACCCCAAGCAAAAAATTTAATCCAGGTAGAGAAAAAAAATTAAAAAAAGTAAAATACCCTTTGATACCATTTGTGTTGTGTAAAAGGGTACAAGGTGAGATATAACCTAGGTGGGTGGGGGTATTTAAACATATTATAAATCTACATCAAATTTTATTTATTTATTTTCTTCTCACAAAAACCAAGTGGATCATGACCTCTTATTTATATATTTCACCATTATTCCTTATTAATAAGAATTGATTCAAACAATTGAATTTACCTATCACTGATTATTAACTCTTTAAAAATATATAATGATGTGTAGAAATTAAAGAAATATTGGAATGGGGACACCTTGATATTTTTGTGGTTCAACAATAAGGCCAAATATATTGAGCATGATTAGAACAGATACCTCAGACAATATCACTTTATTATTTTTTCAACAAATATATAGTAGATTAATTTATGTCTAAATTAATGATTTATATACTTGACATGAAATTTTCATCAAAAAAATCGTTTCCATGATAGTTCATTGAAACATCTACTCATTTTTAATGATTCCAATGATTTAAATTTAAAGAATAATCTGACCACTCTTCCTCTTCTGTAATTTAAAACTGGAACTTCTTCTCCTTTAAATATATTGAATAATAGAGAATGTTCACCTTTCTACTAATCACTATAACTGAATATAATTATATATATTATTTAAATTAATATCTTTATCAAACTCCACAAATTTTACCATGTATAGATATCTTACATGAACACCTTTTTCTTCTCTTCTTATCTGGTTCTGATGTAGCAAAATCACTCTTCTTTCTCTACAGGTATATCCCATTACAGTGTAAACTCATATATATGTTTAAAATATTTAATTATTATGACAATTTTTTATTCTATTTGGAATTATTAATAGGATTACATATTATAAAATATGGAAGTCATATTCTAATTTGTATGGCTATAATTACATAATTTATGGAATAATTTCTATATATGGATATATTATTCATCCAATATTTTTTTCTATTTTATTTCTATATAAAAAAGTTTTTCAACTCCACAATACCACAATATATAAAATAATCCTTATTTATAAAATAACATAATTTATATCATTAATTAAACCCTATTTTGTGTCTTAAAAAATGAATTAGTATCTTTTTTGTGCAATTATCACCATAGTTTCTTATTATGACATGTTGAAAAATCATTTTCAATAGTATCTTCAAGACATTAATATGCATGCTGATTTCTACCTTTTCAGAATTCTATGACTCTTCATTATTTTATTCGTGGCCATGACATATTCAAACTATTATTTCTTTTAAAATGCATATTCTCTAAGTTCACCATTCCTAGTGACATGAAATGGGGAATATACCTACCATATTTATATCGACCTCTATTTAATCTATTTCATGATTATATATGTTTCCATTCAGATAGATTTTAGTTATGATGAATGGTCCATTCTGAACAAATATCAGAAATAGGTTGAAGGTTGATCAATAATATGATGAGACGGTGGATCCATAATGATTAGTTGACTTAATGCCTCCCACTAAGCCATATTGGAAATTTAAATATTTTACATCCTCACTATGCATCAAAAGTTAGGACATGAGTGTAGAGGGGTAAAATTACAGAAACTAAGAGAATTGAATCTCAACCACACTACACACAAACAAGCACATGCATGATTTTTGAAAATTCCATTACACATCCCAGTCGAGCCACATCATGAAGATTCCCATATTCTCCTGCACACAATAGTTAAAAAATTGATAGGTATTCTCCCTAGTTCCACCATTTATAGCTAGGTAACTATGTATTTTATCCATGGCCTGCCAAATTTTTTATCTTTATCCAAATCTAATATTTTTTCTAGAATAATAGTTTAAAAATAAAACAATATTTACATTCAACCAACATTCCATAAAAAAGGACATCATATTCGTGTAAAAAAATAAAACATAATACAAAGGAATTTAACTACTATTAGTGAATGAATGATGCAATCATGCGCAAGTGAAGATTACCATCTATATAAATGATGTATTTAATTTTTCTGTTATCTCCATTCTTAGTTTGTTTTGAAGTCATATCTAATGAAGAATATGATATATATGACATGAATAACATTATATAGGTGGTGAAATCCTGAATCTGGTTCATGTAATATTCATTTAGAAAAAAACGTTTATTTAAAAATATAAAAAAATTGAATAATTATTTTAAAGAATAAATATTAATATTGGGTTAAATGGAAATTATATGTGAATTATATTTTTTTAAAATAAGTATGAATATAGTTTCATTGTAAATTTATACTAAATATAAATATATTATATATGAGGTTATGAGTGGATAAGATGAAATTCAGGAACTGTGGAAGGTGTTAATGTTACAATATCATTTCTTTTTTTGGATTTTCTAGGTTAAATTTCCATTGAGTAAATTATACAATCATTAATAATTAAACCCAATATATTTTATTTTTATATATTAATTTATAGTATTTCGTGTATTTATATCATTCTTCCATACTTTTTAATGAAAATGACTGATAAAATTATTTTAATAAAAGTTTATCGTATATATATTTTTATTGGAATTCATTATTCACCATGTCCATGTTCATAAAAATGTTTTGGAGAAGTTTTAACATATTAAAATTTCTTTTGAGAAAGGTTATTTTTACTACCATTAAAATTATTTATATTTGATTAAATTTATTCTTTTAAAATTATTTTATAACAGTATATTTATAATTTAGTTACAATGTGTGAAAAGAATCCTTGTTGTGAAGTTTACAAAATAAATGAATTTTACCATCATCACAGTCATTATTTATATTAAAGATAACATCAATATTTTCCGCTATTATTATAAAAAAATATTTTTCTCGATTTTCAAGAAATTTATTTTTTTAAATGTTACAAAATTATTATGAACATTTTATTTTATAATTTAAATCTTATTTTAGAAGAATTCATAAATAGTTCTTTCATCTATTTCAATACCCTTTAAGTATTTTATCCTTCAATGGGGATATGATATTAGGGTATAATCCAAATTCATTATTGGGATATATTATGATAATTTTTAAGGAAATTTATATGAATACCATTTTTTCAGACATGTCATGTAAGGGATGATGTATTAATGAATTATTCTAGGTTTTATGTGGAATTTATATATATGGAATATCATTATGAGACTCTTGATTTTGTTATAAACCTCAAATGCATTGGGTAATGTGATACATATATCACATGATATGATGATGAAAATAAATATAAGTAATTGTAAAAAATTATATTCACTTCTTAATGTGTGAGTGTGATTTATTTATGTTATTCTCACAATATTATGCGTGGGCATGTTTCTAACAAACTGAGATTTTTTGAAATATATCACTTCAAATAAATTTAATTTCTATTAAATCATGTGATAAATAGAACCATGATTCTCAATGAACCATTATTTTATATTCCATTATTTATTAGTCATTAATATAATAATATGAATTTGAATAACCACATTTTGATTTTGTTTGAAAAATCATTATATGCATTAATAATATTTTTTTTTCCTAAAAATATTTTTTATAACTTTTTTTCAAGAACATATTATATATTTAATTTCATCTTATTTGTTATAATTTATTTGATAAAATTAAAATCTTACATGAAACCATGATTTTTAAATTATCTTATACATAATGTTAAGATATTTCTCAAGAAAATATTTTTTTGATGAATAGTAAAAAATAATGATTTTTATTAAGAAAAATAGTTTCATTAAAAGTATTAAAAAAGTCTATTTTTAACATGTTTTTATTGTAAAAATAGTTCATAAATAATACAATTTGTTTTATAAGAATTAATTTTATTTACTATTTAGAAATAATAACTTTTTTATTCTGGTAAATTTGTTTTTCTGGATATCAACTTTTATTTGTGCTTCTAGGGTCAATTTTAAATTAAAATATTCTACTTCGATGAATTAATTTTGATAAAAATGAGTAAATATGAGAAATAAATATTTCTTAATTTGGTAATTAGACTACTTTTAGTTTTGTTCATTATGAATAAGAACATTGGTAATCATTTTTCAACTCTATATGTGTAAAATGGGTAAAATATGATTAAAAATTTATGACAAGGATTTAGAATTTTTGAAAGTCTTACATTTATCCTATTGGATGAGTATAGATTGACCATTATGATTCATGCATCAAAATTATGGCCACATATTTCCATTTTTATTTGAAATTTACTTTTATATTATATTAAAAATAAAAAAAAATATCACTCTCTCGACTTTAATATCATTAATATATTTACAATAGGATGAAACAAGGCTATTTTTTGCTTTAAATGTTAAATTAAAAGTTAAGTTAATTTTATTTATGAAGGTAATTTCTTTTTAATTTTATTTTGTTATTTAAGGATTACTTTAAATGCTTACGCCACACGGACACAATATTTATTCAATTAATAGAAAAATAAAATAAATTAATTTAAAAAATATTTAAATTATTATAATATTGGTTAATTATTAAATTTTATTAATGTTGTTAAAATATCTAATATAATTGTTATGGGTTAAAGGATTATATTAAAATTTCATATTATTCATTATGAAAATAATGTCAAACTAATTGAATAGTTAAAAAATGAAAAAAATAATATTTGAGGAAATTAATTTTGGTTTAAATTATTAAAAAAATATTTAACTTGGATAATATGGATAATATATTATAATTACTAAAACTATTCCTACATATTTATAACATTTAAATATTTTAATATTAATAACATAAAATAAAGATACTTTCCATTATCGTTTTGGTATAATAAATTTGGAAACATGTATTTAGAAACAACTGGTTCATAAGTGAAGTTGATCAAATACCACTAAGTTATTCATAACCATCACACTTCGTAATCATGTCATACTATTTTCGATGATCGGGGCGCGCGCATCCGTCTGCGGAGGACGCGCTGCTTGTTGCCCTGCATTCCCACTTTCCAAAGGCGGGTGGCATTCGTTCCTTATTCAGGGACGTCTACTCCTTGATCAAAACGGGATGATGGGATGTCAGTTCTTCCTTCCGTGGATTCCTCCTCAGAACTTGTCACCTAGTCTGGGTCTCCCTCATAGATTTAATACGTTGTTCATGAAACTCTTCCTAGTTCCATGTTTTCGTGGACGCCGGTTAATTACACTGCTTCTTTCGGGACATTCCAAAGGGTCCGGTCAGGGCAGCATCCTTCAGTCAGGGGAGTAGTCACGTTGTGGCATCAGTAGCATGTCTGGATGCTGGGGAACATGGAATGTCTATCTTTTATCACTGGCCACAGGGCTTCTCGAGGGCGTGGAAGCCCGAGGCATCCCACATCGAGCGCAGGGAATTATATTCCATAGACACATATCCGAGGTTTTCCTCAGCTTTCCACGTTTAACGGAGGGTACGCCACGAGTTTAATATCTAGAGGAGATGGACCATCCCGATCCGAGTATTAGCTAGATGGATCAGATGGAGGGATCTCCCTTTAAGGGGTGCTGATACCGGGACCAACCCATGGGCATCTGTGAAGAGGAGCGTACCGACAAGATCTCACCGGGATATGACAGCCCGGGCGAGAATCAGGGTGGACGATGGATAGACCAATGAAGTGGAAGGGGTAATGGCAAGGAACCATTGCAAGGGGAACGGTGAAGTTGGGCTTGAGCCTTTAAGGGGGATTCTTACGTATCCCCGTGGCAGGGAATCAAAGTCCACGTAGTTCGGGATGGTGCCGGTGGACTGGCCCGAGGGTGGACCTTGGTCCGATAGGCATCATCCATGAATTGACGTGGATGGGGAGGACTAGGAGGGTCCTAGTGGTGTTGGTCTTGGACCTCGTGGAGGCTTCGTACGTACCATGTAATGACATGGATCAAAGACCACGTAGTTCCGAGGGGCTTCGTCGGCAAACCGACGTGAAGGTGGACCTTGGTCCGATGGGTGGTGGGCTTGATCCTCTGGAAGGATTCCAATGTACCATGCCTTGGCATGGATCAAAGTCCTCGTAGTTCGGATGATGCAATTCATCTGCGAACCGACGTGAAAGTGGACCTTGGTCCAATGATAGGTGGTCTTGAACCTCGGGGAGGCTTCCTACATACCATGCCTTGACATGGATCAAAGACCTCATAGTTCAAAGGGTGTTAGTAGTGAACCGACGTGAAAGTAGACCCTGGGGTCCACTAGTGGTGGGCTCGAACCTTGGGAAGGATTCCTACATACCATTCCTTGACATGGATCAAAGTCCTCGTAGTTCAAAGGATTGATGGAATACAGTTTAACGTCATGCAGGATGGTAGTGAACCCTAAAGTGAATAAACGACAGGAGGTGGGTGTCAGTGAACCGAAATAAATGAGGGACCTTGGTCCAATGGGAGATGGTCTTGAACCACTGGGAGGGTTCCTACATACCATGCCTTGACATGGATCAATGTCCTCATAGTTCGGGTGAAAATGGGGGGCCTGGCACACCGACAAGGAGACGTTCTAGGACAATGATTGTTGGGCTTGCACCTCCGGGAGGCATCCTACGTACCATGCCTTGACACGGATCAAAGTCCTCATAGTTTCAGTCAATCAAAACAGCTTGTTGTCGTACTGGAATGCAGTATAACGTCATGCTGGACGAAGGTAGAACTCAACGTGAATTGGATGATGGGTGGGCTTGAACCTCGTGGAGGCTACCTACGTACCATGCCTTGACATGGATCAAAGACCTCGTAGTTAAAATGGGTGTGCATTTTAATGTCATGCGGGACAAGGCCATATAGTTTAACATCATGATGGACGAGGGCATGCAGTTTAACGTCATGTTGGACTAGGGAATACAGTTTAACATCATGCTGGATGAAGACATGCAGTTTTTCATCATGCTGGACGGCAGCGAAACTCAACGTGAATGAACGACCGATTAATGTGGCTTGAACCTCATGGAGGCTTCCTACGTACCATGCCTTGACATGGATCAAAGTCTTCATAGTACGCTAAGGGTGGGGGTCAGGGTCGGTGCTCACTCAAAGCCCATTTGAGTCATGCTCGGTGTGAGAAGCAAGAGGTTGCAAGGACCATACAATCACGTCGTGAAGGATGCGTCTGTGAGAATCGAAGAGGGGATTACACATTAGGTGGCCCATGGTGTTGGGACTTACTCCAGGATGGAGGCCTGAGGTGTGGAAAAGCGTAGCAAAAGAGGGAATTGGGACTAATGATGGGGGAGGCCTTATTCCCTATCATTCCCTCCACTGACCTTGGTAGTGGGGAAGCACAGAGATGCAGCGGTGCAAACATCCATTGGGGAACTAGGGTCTCCCTTCTCCTATTAACATACGCCACTCCAATAAGGAGGATATCAACCCTTGTGGATGGGTGATTCCGCTCCTATGGAGACGAGTGGTGTAAAGAATGTTCGAGCTGGGGGGACCCTTGGTGAGAGGCATGAGGTCGGGTCACAGTTTAACGTCATGTGTTAAGGACGTGATGCTTGGCAGTTTAACGTCCTGCAGCTCGGACAAGGTGGGTTCACTCCACACCCCTAGGACTTACATAACCGGTACCCTATGGTCCTTGGGGGAGGGAAGGTACTGGAAAGGCCATGGTCAAGGGGGATTGTGGAGCGAGCCATTGAGGGGCTCACGTTAGTGTGGCTATGAAAAGAAGAAATAGTCGTTAGCATGCCTATGCGAAGAAGCATTAGGCGAAGCAACGCTATGAGTGGTATTGTCCATGGGACGTTGAAATCACATCGTGCATACCTGGAGGGTCGCACGAGAAGAGGAATTGCCAAGCAAAGGAGTGTGCTTCGTGAAGTGGAGCTCCTTGGCCTTAGCATGGGGAATAGGTGTGAGTGGAGGGTGCTTCGCGAAGTGGAACAGTATTCGCGGAGCACTGCCTCACGAAGAAGAGGTGCCTCGCGAAGCAGGGTGCTGCGAAGCAGTGTGCTTCGCAATGTGTAGAAATCCTGCCATAGCATAGGGATCACTAGTACATGTTGGGTGTTTCGCGAAGCTTAAATTCTCCACGGCTACACGGGTTCCCTTTGGAATCCCCTTCCTTCGCGAAGGCCCTTGAGCTTCACGAAGGGTATCCCTCTCGGAAGAGGGGCTCAAAACGAGAAAAAGCAAAGGCGTCACATGAAGTAGAAGTACCTCACGGAGCTCATGATTCCTGGGGAAAAGAGTGCTTCGCGATTCGGTAGAGGAGAAGCCGAAAGGCCGGATCGTCCATCCTCGGGACTCAGGGGGAGTCCAGTATTTATAGGAAAGGGGCGCCGTGAATCAGAACTCGTGCGCTGACTCAGGTGCTTTGCAGCGCGCTCGCGAACGTCAAACGCGGTCGTGGAGAGTTACCACCTCTAGAGCTTCGTGGCGGGCTCGCGAATGTCAAATGCATTCACGGAGAGTTACTGCCTATGGAGCTTCGCGGCGGGCTCGCGAACATAAAATGCGTTCGCGGAGAGTTACCTCCTCTCGAGCTTCGCGAGACAGCGATGCTCGGGGTGCTTCGCGTCGATGCTTCGCGTGGCAGCGTGCCAGCCTTCTTTTTCGTCCCTTCCTTTCGGGCGATATTTTGGTGCCAACAAATGATCCCCCTCAGACTTGGATCCGCGGAGGTTGAAGGGTCGAAGTCTGAGGGAAAATCGCCAAAATTTTCGGTGGTTCGCAAGGCGGCTTCGCAGTGGGGGCTCGCGGTGCTGACAGGGGCCACGGATCTCGATGCGCCACGATGCTCCATGCGGGTGAGGCGCGCGGCGATGCTCTGGGGTCACCACCTATAAATAGAGGGGTCGACCTCTTTTGTCTTCATGTGACTTCATTGTATTTTTGTGCTCTCTATTTCGCGAAGCTCTGCGTACTCTGCGACAACCATCTGTGAATCGAGCTTCGCGGCGAACCGCGGGTCTTCGACTCCGTGTCCGCGCCAAGAGAACTTCTATTTGTCGGCCTAGGCCAGACTTCACGGCTTGGTCTCGCAACCGACCTTCGCGATCCGGCTTCACGATCCAGCTTCGCGATCCGTTCTGAAAAAATTCTTTTCTGAGGGTCGGAAACAAAATGTCCCATCAAGAATCTGTATTGGGGTTGCTTGCAAATGCCGCCCGTCGGGATGATATAGTCTACCGTCCAGGCCTTGGGGAGATGGTCTGAAGCCATTCGGACCACGCTTCTTTGACAGATCTGCTATCGGAGGGTCAAAAAGATTATCCGCAGTGTAAGAAGCTACCATCTTACGGCTTCGGGTTAAGGGATGAAGTCTTCATCCCTGAGGCGAGTAGGGATGAACCAGCTTGCTGGTTCAACAATACACCATGTCAGCACCAATGGTTCAGGGCGACCGATGGTCATGCGCAGGAGGACTTCACACTCATCACCGCCGACTGTCTCTACAACAATTTGAACGATATTGACAGGAAGCCACTGCAACCAGAGACGTCCCCTACTCTCTACCGTACCATGCTGAAGGCAGATTTGCAGGATTAGAAGAAGGGATGGTTTGATGAGTGGGACCTGCGCTAGGGTGGGAACTTCATTGATGACTGGGCCTGGGCCTACTGGGTAGGCGCCTCATGCGAGGAGTTTGGGGCCGAGCTGAGGAGAGTGGGGTTATATGAGGCGGCATTGTCCTCCCAATTCCCCATTTATCAACCGAAACAACTGACGCCGGAATTGCTGATCAGATGGTCGTCTAGGACCAATACCTTTCACTTGCATCATGGGGAGGTGGGCATCTGCCTGTGGGATGTCCACCAGATTTCTAGGGTTCCGATCTTGGGGGCCATGTATGATGAGTTCCTCCCCGTAATGAGCGCGTGGGAGGATACAGAGAAAATGCCACGACTGGTGTCAGCGCTGATGGCGCTGGTCCCTGGAGAGGACAAGGAGGCAGTGAGGGATGTCCACTTTAGGAGATAGTTCAAATGCATCCTGATTTTCCCAGAGAATCTAGAGTTCCCCCTGAGGCCTCGAACCTGTCCGAGGGCGGCCCAATGGGGTAAGGGGCACTCGTATTGGCGGGTCTTGGAGCACAGCCAATGGAAGACTTGGGGTTTCAGTGTCAGCACTGAACAATAGCCGATAGTCAGGCTGGCGGCATTCATCGTGGCTCGCATCTGCAGTTGGATCCTACCGGTGAGGGATAAAAGCATGGGGGTGCGGCCCAACTCATTTATTATGGTGTCCATGTTGTCCATGTGGCAGCGGTTCAATCTGGGGATTCCAATGCTCGCCAAACTGTACAGAATGTTACGGCACATTAGCGAGGGCAAGAAGATACCAAGGATATGCAGGCCCTTCCACCTCCTGTATGGGTGTATGGAAGTGCACATCAGGGGGATTTATGAGTATCCAAACCCCATTTCACAACCGGGATCAAATTTACTCCCCTCTATCCTGAATGCGGTCGGGAGCTTCCCATTCAAACTAGTCGTGCCGATGGTGCAGAATCGGGTGTGGAGGGCGGATGAGTTTAATTTCCACCCCTTTCTATTGCCGATGGGGATACTTACTAACGATGGGAAGGGAACATAAGAACATCGGGCATACCTCCTGGCCCTTTGAGGTGGAGTTTTGGTGGAACGAGTAGATCGTGAGCCACTCTGCGAACCGTACACCCCGCATCGGTTTGCGAGGCAGTTCCGGTGCCTCCATTGGCTAACCTCACAGGTCTACTGGGAGGTGCGCCATGACGATCACCCACGTGTGATGAGGCATCTATGGATCATGTTCACACGGGAAGATGGGAAGATGTGAATTGCATTGCCTCCATCCACTGCTTCCTTCGGATTAGTGAGGGAGTATTCCATTAGTTGGGAGGCTTCTTACCCAGGGGAGATACTGAAGCAGCCCACTATTTGGGTCGGTGACGGTGGGCCTCTTCTATCTCGAGGTTTGGGTCAGAGGGCAGCTAGGGCCTCTCGCGGTAGCGGGGCTTCCATGGCGGCGAGACCCGCACCGGCCGAGGGTGCCGCAGCGGCGGCAGATCTGGTGATTCTAGAAGATTAGGTCAATTTTAAGGGGCATCCACCGAGGGGATTTCGTAGGATATTCACTCAGGCTCTGGGGAAGCGCCTACGTCATATCGATGTGGCAGACGATGTCGTCTTCCCGGAAGCCTGGGACATTTTTGATGTCAACTGGCAATTCCTCAGCCCACCCGAGATATGGGCCCACCTGAATTGCCTTGGGATGGAATTACCGGGCATAGGCCCAGTCCGGGCTGGATTCATGGTGTCTTTGACGGAGGCATAGCAATACCTGGACAAGCTGGAGGATTACGTCCACTCTAGTGGCATCCCTCGCCCAATAACAGACCGGTGAGGGTACTGTTGAATCAAATGGTCCCCCCATAGTTATTGGCTGCCGATCTGAGGGAGCGCTTCCCCCTGCGAGAAGAATCAGAGGACTCCTCTCGGGATGATGAGGCTGGAGGTGGGAGCCCGTTGGAGGAGGGTCAGGTCGGAGATCAGGGCTCAGATTCTGACGATTTCACAGAGGCTCTCGAGGTAGCATTCTGAACTTCTTTCCTTATGGTCCTTTCTCGGGCCACTATGGAATTCTCACAGATGATTGAGCCATACAGGAGGAACTTGTTCGCATACCTCATTCTTGCCCCTCGGCGGGTGATGATTCCGGACCTTCAGAACCCGCTCCTATGCCTGCGTTTAGTTCTGCGTCTGGTGGGGCCAGAGCACCCGAGGTGGATCCTCCGGAATCTCCAGACCTTCCAATAGTATACGAAGGGCCTCGCCTCGGGGTCCCGTCAGTACCGGCTCAAGATCAGTTCCAGGAGGTCGATCTCCATAAGTTTCCTCTACCGGTTTCCTTGTTGTCACATGTAGACTATGCCACCTAACTTTTATGTTCCTCTCTATTGTACTGTTCTCCGACTAGCGTGGGCTGCTGCGGCAAGACTGGTCAGGATGTCTAGTGGCGTCCCTCCTAGGGGCATGTCGGTGATGGTGGAGATAGTCCCCCCATCTCCTCAAGCTGCAACACACATCATCCCTGGTGGGACCACCTGCAGGGTCGTGCCTGAGGTCATCGAGGTGGACTCTGATGGTGAGGATCAACCGGTCGGTCCTAGGCCGGTCACGCCTTCTTCGACGCTAGGTGTCGTACTGGATTCAACACCAGCTGTTGATCCTTCCGAGGATTTCTTACGGGTGTATCCCGCGTACGAGCCTTCCAATCGTGCAGAATGGGACGAAACGACCTCCGACGGGGAAGAGAGTAGCATAGTCCACCACCGGTCGTGGAAGCTAATCACACGCTTCATCAAGGACACCCCCCAAGCACAATGGCTGGCCAAAATGGACAGAATCCTCTTGCGGTTGTACGAATTGTGTGCTGGGGGAGTGGATTCCCAACTTCCTCACGCACTCATCCGAGATCTTATGGCTGAGAAGATCCGGGAGCATGATCGTGGGCTCAGCGTGGGCTGGCAGCGGAGGAAGGCGACCAACATTAAGAAGCTCCAGGAGGCTGAAGGCAAGGTCCAATAGATGCAGACCCGGGCAGATGAGCTTTCATCCTCTCTCAATGCACAATCTGAGCTGGTCTCACAGTTGAAGGCCAAGCTGGCAGAGGCAGAAGAGCATATGAGGCAGGCCTCTGGAAAGATGGCTGCCATTCATGCTGGCGTAGAGAGGGACAAAGCCAAGGCTGACGAACTACGCCCCGCCGCTGCTGAGGAGGAGCGGGAGCTGAGTCAGTGGCAGCAAGCCTTGGACGCCACAAGCCAATGGGTAGTGGAGCTGCAACGCTCTTTTGATGGGGTCAACCCGTCCATGGGGGGAGTTGACCCCCGTGTATTGTAACAAACCAAAAACTGTTTTTTGGTACTTTCGTGCTTCAATTTTTTTCTTTCTTTGTTTGGAATGTCGTAGCGTGCATGATTTCCACTATTTGAATCACCTCGTTACATCCATATAATGTTTGCGGGACGTTAAGTGATAATTCCCCAAGCCCACATGGGTCGAGCCCGATGTGAGAAACAGGAGATAGTTGCCTTCTCGTCCCACCTAACATAGGAGTGGAGACCATGCTCCAGGCATCCGGGATTTGGATTACCAGTCCAGATTTCCGAAAGATGGGAGAGGCTTGACCGAATAAGGAACTTTTCTGAATAGCCGAATTACGGTTTCTTCAGTGTGCTCTTACGCATGAACGGTGCAATGCCAGGGGCACTGAAATCTGTCCAATGGGATGGAAATGGGAAGTGTGAATCACGACAACCAAGATTCGGAACATAGTGGGGATGGCGTGACAATAAGGGAAAACCGTTAACCATAGTGGAGAAGCGGTATCCTTACCGCGTTAGCCTGAAATGGGGACAAAAATGAGGGTCGACTGTTGACCATGTTCGAAACACGGGACCATGTCAAAAATGTTGTCGGTCAATATTTCGGGATGTTAGCCCAGGATAGTAGGCGTACCCTAGGTCAAGCATCCATACTGTTAGGGGGTCCTTCCAAACATGACCAGTCTTCCGGGACGTTGGCCAAGGACGGTAGGTGAGCCGATGTGGCATGAGACCAGGCCGTTAGGGGGTTCCTTTCGACATGAAAGGGGATGAGGGTCCGAATAAGGGGCACTCAAAGCATGGAATATGGAGTGATGGTTTTTTCGAACAAAATCCATCACTCATGTAATTACATCACCGTGGTAGGAGTACGCCATATGGGCACATTGGTCTGATCATGGATTATTCCTTATTTGGGATAGGGCCTTTCTGGAGAGGGGGAATGCCGCTTTCCAATGGGATCTTGGGACATCCTGAACTTGTTCAGGGAAAAATCGCAGCTACATAGTTCCCCCGAGGGGCTAGGCCAGTGGGTTGGAAATGGGGAAGAGCATGATTTTGCGATTCCTGGGGCTGGACCCTAGGTGAAATGCCTGGGTGTCCCTATGTATCCCATAAGGATGGGAATCAAGCCATACGTAGTTCTGGGGAGGCAGTTTAATGTCATGTGGGACGAGGATACATGGACTCCTGTAGTTTAACGTCATATGATAGGATGTGGAATAAAATGGAAGATCCCAGGGAACGTGTGGTGCGGTAGATATGAAACCGACGTGAATGAGGACTTGGAGTACAAATCGCACCATGTACCCTAGGAGGAAACTCTCTAGGTCAAGAGACCAAGATTGAGGATTAGTCTGGGCCCGAAGCAGAGTGGTTGAGCGTTCCTACGTACCCCATGAGGATGGGAATCAAGCCATACGTAGTTCTGGAAGTGTAGTTTAACGTCATTCAGGACGATGAGAAGCCTGACTGTGTTAGTACACATCCCACCAAAACTACTAAGCCCACGTGAGTCGTGCTCGGTGTGGGAAACAATAACTAGTGGTGGGAATTTCCCGACACAAAAAGGGGAAGGTTAGGGAAATGGGACGCTTGGTGAATACTGACCCAATGACACTAACACAGTCATTTATCGCACCTTGATGCGCGAAGAGAAAGAACAGAGTAGATGGAATTCCACTGGAACATGAGGAAGTGGAAATGTGTGAATCATGGTGCTCGAGATTCAGATCACGATGATGGTGGTGTGACGATGGAGGATAACTGTTGAACGTGGCGGAAACCCAACATCCATATCGCGTTAGCCTAGAATGGGGACAAACAAATGAGGGTTCATCGTTGACCATGTTCGAAACACGGGACCATGTCACAAATGTTGTCAAATATCCGTAGGGACGTTGGCCTGAAACGATTGGAGGGCCCTTAGGTCCAGCATTCATGGAGAGCCCTTAATCCTAGTATCCATGTCGTCCAAGGGTCCTTTTGGATGTGGAAGAGGATGAGGATCCAAATAGCGAGCTCACGAAGCTTGGTCGTGGGATAAAGGGAATGTCCGTATGAAATTCCCACACTTCGGGATCTT
The DNA here is from genome assembly GCA_963277665.1 of Viscum album. NCBI lineage: Eukaryota > Viridiplantae > Streptophyta > Magnoliopsida > Santalales > Viscaceae > Viscum > Viscum album. The sequence continues at coordinate 323,852,843 of OY728144.1, read as the reverse complement.
TGTAGAAACACATCTGAATACGACAACGAGACGTATTAGAGAGAGGGATTAAATTCCTTTCCCATGGGGAGATCTTAGTTTAGGGTTGTAGAATTCGGACCATGGATGGGAGGAGACATAAGAGGCACATGGTGGAGTAACTCAAACACCTAGCGTGAATGCGAATAGGGGGTGTGTACGGTGCGGTGAACAACCTGACGTGAATGAGGACATAATCACATATCACACCGCACGACCCCCTTGGGAGAGGCTTTAGGTCAGGGGACCAAAATCGAAAGTTAGGCTGGGCCCTCGGGGAAGTGTCCGGGCGCTCCAACATATCTCATGAGGATGAGAATCAAGCCAGACTTAGTTCTTGATGGACCATAGACAATAAATGTGTAAAGGGAGCAGGGGACACATGGAAACAAAACCCAACGTGAAGGAGGACATAATCACTACTTACCATGCGTTCTCTGGAGAAATGCTCGAATCAAGGGACCGAACACAAAGGGTAGTCTGGGCTTGCGGGGAATTTCCTGGGTTCTCCTACGTATCTCATGAGGATGAGAATCAATCCACACGTAGTTCAGAAGGGTGGCATGGTAAGGTACCAGTTCCAGGAGAAAAGGGGAGTGCGGGTGTGGACCTTGCACTGAAATAAGCAGAATTTGATAAATTCTGTTTGTCCCTTAAGGTGAGTGGTTTTGTTTTTGTGAAGCGATAGGCCTAAAGTAGTGGGTCGTGGTGTGGCCACATGAATCAATCTGTGATAGGTGTTGACAAATGGCATGGCACGTGACCAATACCTAATGTGATTTCCTCTATAACGAGGTCATCACAATGCAGTGCCATTTTTTCGTCGTGCAGCTAGGAAGATAATGTCACAGTTTAGGGTCGTATGACAGGACCAAGCATTCATTTTATCATCATGAAGCACAGACGTAGCAGAGATGATGCTAGGTGGGGAATGTGCGTAGTGTTATAAAACACAATTGATGGAGACATGATCCCACATCACATTGTATGAAAATTGGAGAGGGAGACCTTAGGCCGAGGGGCCTATATAGAGGTAATATGTGAAACAGGGGGAGAGACTGGATCCCTAAATGGGTTGTACCTGAAGACAGGGTGTCTAGGCGGTCCTACGTATCCCATGAGGATGGGAATCAAGATGAACGTAGTTCCGGATGGATCTTAGTTTATGGTCTTAGAGCCCGGGCCGTGAATGGTAACAACTTCCCAAGTTAGCGCTGACGTCAACCTGATCCCTAATCCCACGTGAGTTAAACATGGAGTGGGAAACAAGGGGGGGAATCCTCATTGCAATACTTGGGGCGTCCATCAGAGGGGAGTCGGCAGAGAGCCCCGAAGGACACCTTTGACGCGACTTGTTTCTCCAACATGTAAACGTGAACGGAGGAAAAGTACCAAGAGTTCCGAGACTCTACTTGGGCATGATGAAGTGATGAAGGGTGTGAATTGTGTACCCGAAATTTTGGGCTTAATGGATTGGCGTGGCGATAGAGGAAAACTGTTAACCATGGTGGAAACGCAACATCCATATCGCGTTAGCCTGAGGTGGGAACAACAAATGAGCATCGACTGCTGACCATATCCGCAACGTGGTATTTTATCGATTTGTTGTATGAAACCCTCAGGGGTGTTGGCTCGTAACGGTAGGAGAGACCTTGGGCGTAGTATCCAGGCCATTTTTGGGGGTCCCTCAGGGTGTGAAAGATGATAGAAGCCCTGATGCGGGGATACACAATGCCTGGAGAGCGGGTGCGGACGTGTCAGAGTAAAGCTTGGCATTCCAAGTAATAAACCAGAGTACTCTTAGGCACATTGGTGAGCCACTGAAAAGGGATCGACGAAATAGCTTAGTAGGGAGAGGTACATGGAGTGGTCATTACGAGACCGACGTGAATGAGAAAATAACATCACGCCACACCATACACTCCTACAAGAGAGGACCTGGGCCAGGGCCTGGAAAGGCCAAGGGGCCTGATGGTTAGGCCTTGGTCAGGAAGGCCTGACCTGCTTGCAGTTTAACGTCTTGCAGTAAGGACATGGGTCGGGGACCCGAGCAAGCCAAGGGGCCTGAGGCTGGGGCTCGTAAGGGAAGACGTACGACATGGTACTTGATCCCTACGTAAATGAGGACATAGTCCCACACCACACTGTACAACCTAGGTAAGAGGTTGGGAGGAGGGGTCTGAGAAGGCCAAGGGGCCTAAGGTCAGGCATCAATCAGGAAGGCCTGACGGGTCTGATCTCGACGTGAATGAGGACGTAGTCCCACACCACACCGTACACCCCTATGGGGAATCGGGGCCGTGGGACCGACTGCTAGCATCAACCAAGGGGAAGTTTGTCACTTCGGGATGGGGTAGAATGAATCACTGCACTTGATTTCTGGGACATCTCGGGGTGGACCTGAAGATCCAGGACACTATTGACCATGTTCTAAACACAGCGTTCGTATGGTGACCTGATATGGGAGCAACAAATGAGCGTCGACCGCTGACCAAATTCGCAACGCTGGACTTGCATTGGCTTGATGCTTGAAAACCCTTGGGGTCATTGGCCCGTATCGGTAGTAGATCCCTTGCGCGTAGTATCCAAACCGTTCATGGGGTCCCTCTAGGTGTGAAAAATGACGGAATCCCAGTCAAGGAGTGAGTGAAGCATAGCTGTATCCATCCACGAAAGATGAAAACATCTCCAGGGGGATGTGTAGCCGGGTCAAGGCTTGCTCAATGTGAGTTGGGGCAAAAGTGTGCACCCTGCCATATGTCTTGACCCGGGGGGATGATTTTGGATTTTGGGCTGGGCCAATGGACGAAACGCTTGGGCGTTCTTACGTATCCCATTAGGATGGGAATCAAACCATACGTAGTTCTTGAAGGCCACACAATTTAGCGTTATGCGGTGAGGACATGGGAGGGTAGAAGAACGGGAGTGGGAACATAGTGCAACCCTTACAATCCTTGTGTGAGCGGGGTTGTATGATCGGGGCTAAGAAAGCCTACTCCCTGCTATACAAAGATCCTCCATGGAAACTATTCCCAGGGGGGTAGTGGAAGAGAAAATCTTGGGGCTGTGCTCAAGATGAGGCGTCCGAGTGTTCCTACGTATCCCATTGAGATGAGAATCAAGCCACACGTAGTTCTTGAAATGCAGTTTAACATCATACGGGACGTGGATGCATCTCATTTGGGGATATGTAAGGTATGGAAAGTAATCAGACGTGAATGAGGAAATAACCTCACACCAAACCGTACAATCCCCCAAGAGGGTAAGTAAGGGAAAACCAAGGGGCATGAGGCCGGACCGCGGTCAGGGAGACCTGACCAGCATGCGGTTTAATGTCTCGCGGTGAAGATGGGGGCGATGGGTCCTGAGGAGGCTGAGGGTCCTGAGGCAGATCCTTGGTCAGGAAGGCCTGACTGGCTTGTAGTTTAACGTCTTGTAGTAAGGACGAGGGTGGTGGGCCTGAGGAGGATGAGGGGCCTGAGGCTGAGCCTCGGTCAGGAAGGCCTGACTGGCATGCAGTTTAACGTCTTGCAATAAGGACGGGGGTCGTTGGCCCGAGGAGGCTGAGGGTCCTGAGGCTGAGCCTCAGTCAGGAAGGCCTGACTAGCTTCAGTTTAATGTCTTGCAGTAAGGATGTGGGGAAGATCTTAGTTTAAGGTCATAGAGCTCGGACCATTTCGCAGTTTATCGTCTTGCAGGATGAAAATGCAGTTCAAGGTCATGCAGGACCTTACAGTTTAAGGTCGTATTGGACCTTACGGTTTAAGGTCATGTTGGACCATAACGTGCAGTTTAAGGTCATGCGGGACCATTTTACAGTTTATCGTCTTGCAGGACGAAGATGCAGTTTAAGGTCATGCGGGACCCTTTTGCAGTTTATCGTCTTGCAGGACCCTTTTCCCTAGGCAAAGTATCACTTGAAGAACTTGGCATTGGTGGGAGGGGTTATGCGCTCTCCATCCGTGGTCACTAAGGAGTATTCTCTATGGGGGTGAACCTTATGGATTATATAAGGCCCTTCCCATTTGGGTTCTAACTTGGGTGGTTTCCTACCGGGGATCATTGGAGCTCAAAGGGATAGTACTATGTCGCCCTGTAGAAAAGAACGGAGACGAACCTTCTTGTTGAAGGCCCTTGCTATCTTATCCTAATGGCTTTCCAGATTGTGCAGGGCACAAATCCAGTTCTCGTCCAGTGCTTCTGACTCATCTTGACGGATTTCGGCTACCTCATCTGATGTCTGGTAATCATAGACTGCAGTGCGTAATGATGGCAGCTGGATCTCAATGGGTAGGATAGCCTCAGCTCCATACACCAGGGAATATGGGGTCACATGGGTAGAGTTGCGAGTCATCGTCTGGTAAGCCCAGAGGGCATTGGGGAGCTTGTCCAGCCAACTTTTCTTGTTCTGACCAACCATCTTCTGCAAAATGTTAGAGAGGGTTTTGTTAAATGCCTCGATCTGTCCGTTTTCCTGCACGTGGTAGCGGGAGGTATGGTTCGAACGGATGTCGTACTTGGCGTACAATTTCTTTAGTTCAGGAACTCATAAGTTAGTGCCGTTATCGGTGAGGATGGCGTGAGGAACCCCAAACCGGTGGATAATATTGGAGCTCACAAAGTCGACGATGGAATGGGCCTTGACCTCTTTGAGTGGAACTGCCTCTGCCCACTTGGAGGAGAAATCTGTAGCAGTCAGGATGAACCTACACAGGCGGGCTATTGCCGGTGGATACGATCCCACTACATCAAGTCCCCATACCACAAATGGCCAAGAGTACTTGGTGGGGTGGAGGGGCTCTGGTGGCCGATGTAGGAAGTTGGTGTGAACTTGTCATGTGTGGCATCTCTTGGCATACCCAATACAATCGTGGATCATAGAGGTCCAGAAGTACCCCAACCTCCAGATTTGACGGGACAGCTTCGGCCTAGCTTGATGGGAGCCACAGGAACCGGCTTGAACCTCTTGAAAAACATGAGGAATCTCTACACCTTGAACGCAACGGAGGAGGACACCATTGAAGCTCCACATATAAAGGATCTGTTCAAGACTAGGGCCGCTCTGGAGGGAAAATTATAGCGTGTGGCGTCGGATTCGCTCGCGCTCGGCCCGGTCATCCGGGAGGCGACCATTTTGGAGATACATGACAAAAGGTGCCCTCCAGTTGGGAGTGGCTTCATCCACTATGTATGACGAACCCGAGGCCCCTGACGTAGAGGGTCCGGTAGTGAGATGACTTAACCGCAGGCCATCATTGTCCTCTTGGGTGATGGGGGCGATGAATCTCCGGTGTGCCATATATATGATCAAATCATCTTGCTCGGGTTCTGCGAGCGACCCGACTAAGCCAGCCAAGGCATCTGCTTGACCATTATGTGACCGTGGGACATGGGTAACCTCTGGTGGAGAAGAGAACTGGGCCATTAGGCAAAGGGTGTACTCCAGAAATGGTACAATCTCTACCTTCCTCAAGACATAGTCTCCATTAACCTGTTTGATTACCAGCTCGGAATCTCCTTTCACATGTAGATGGGGAACATGGATATCAAGGAACAACTCGAGACCGGTGATGAGAGCCTGGTACTCTTCCTTGGTTTTTATACAGCCTTCTGAACACATGAACGAGTATGGTAGGACGGCTTGCACCGGGGTAATGAAGACAATACCCAGGCCCACTCTGTTGAGCTTAGGATCATTGAGACGCCTACCGGTGGGGCTCCTGGAGGCGCTGTCGAAATGCACCTACAATCACATGCTGGCATGATCAACTGAGAGGATCGTCTCATCAGGAAAATCCAGGTCCAGGAATTGATCCGCGGAGGTTGGATGGGCAGCTAAAAAGTCTACCAACGCATGTCCTTTAATGGCCTTATGAGGTATGAACATGATATTAAACTGCTGGAGAATCACTACCCAACGTGCTAGTCGGCCAGTCAGCATGGGGTGGTTCAAGATGTACTTCAGTGGGTCTACCCGGGAGACCAATTGCACCTCATGGTGTTGTAGGTAATGTCGCAACTTCTCCACGGAGAATACGAGTGCAAAGAAACTCTTTTCGATAGAGGAGTATCTGGCCTCCGTATCGAGAAGCATGCGACTGAGATAGTAGATACTGTTCTCGGTACCCTCGTTATTCTTCTGGGCGAGCAGTGCACCAAGGTATCTTTCTAGGGTGGTCACGTAAAGGACCAACTGCTTTCCAGAGACGGGTGGCATCAAAACTAGAGGTTGGAGTAGATACTGCTTGATTTTCTCGAAGGTGGTCCGACACTTCTCATTCCATTCGTAGGCAACACCCTTCTTCATGAGCTGGGAAAAGGGCTTACACTTGCCGGCCATATTTGCGATGAATCGGCGTATATAGTCTAAGTATCCATGGAGGCCTCAAAGTTCCCGAATGTTTCTTGGGGGAGGCATTTGGCTGATGGCCTTGATCTTCTCTGGGTCGATCTCAATACCTTGGTATCTGAAAACAAAGCCCAGAAACATTCCAGAGGTGACCCCGAAGGTGCACTTCAACGGGTTCATCTTCAGGTGACAGGAACGGAGGAAACTGAAGACCTTCTCGAGGTCTTTGAGATGGTCCTAGCGTTGACATGATTTGACAACTAGGTCATCTACGTTGCATTCCACCAACGTTCCGAGAATCGGCTTGAATATGCGGTGCACGGCCCTCTGATAAGTGGCACCTGCATTTTTCAAACCGAATGGCATAACCTGGTAGCAAAAGGTACCTTGGGGATCCCTGAAGGCAGTGGACTCCTCGTCTTCGGGGGCCATCCAGATCTGGTTGTACCTGGAATACCCTTTCATGAAAGAGAGAGCTTGGAACCCGGCCGTGGCGTCAATAAATAACTCCGTCACCGGGAGTGGGAAATCATCCTTTGGGCAGGGGCGATTATGATCATGGAAGTCGATGTAGACTCTGATCTGCCCATTCTTCTTGCTGACTGGCACAATGTTGGCAAGCCACTTGGGGGACTGGACTTCCTTAACGAAGTTGGATTTGATAATCTTTTCAACTTCGGCCTCAACCATAGCACCATGAGAAGGGTGCATCTTCCTGGGAGGCTGCTTAAATCCATGATGGTTTGACAGGAGGCCCAGACGGTGAATGGCTACCTGGGGATCTAGTCCTGGAATCTTGTTGTAACTACAGGCAAACACGTCACGGTGTTGTTTGAGGAATTCTACGTACTACTGTCGCTCCTCGTGGGACATGGCTGCACTGATCAATGTGGGTTTTATATCTACCTCACTACCAGGGTTCACCTGTACCAGTTCATCAACCGTGGTAGAGATTCCTTCCTCAAAGGTGGGGGGAGCATCCTCCAGGTCTTCCTCCCCACCCGTGGCGGGATTTCCCGCGACGGGAGATACTTCTAGGCTATCAAAGCCTGAGGGACACCTGGTGCCGGCTCGGGCAGCAGTGTTCAACATATAAGGATACTCACTTTACATTGAGACCATAGCAATGAAGGCCTACGATCCTATCCCATTTGGCCTTCGGCCTAAGGGGCCACGTTTGATGATATCAAAGCAGTGGTGACATGTCGGCCTGAGTCGGTGGATTACATCCCGACGGAAGAGACACGTATGGCGTACCGCCGTTGTCATAAGCATGACATTCCGGTACCGTACATGGGTAGGAGGATCCGAGATCACCTGATCCTGGTTGTTTTAGGAGTACGATGTGATTTTCCGCCGTCGCTTAGACACGTGAACACGCCTTCCTTGTGTACCCGAAACAACAAAACCTTGCCCCATGTCGGGGATCGTGGCCTCTGACCGCGCTGTCGTGACACGTCAAATTGATTATATATTTAAGGTTTATTTATAGTCTAGGGCAGACCCTAGGTCTTCTCTCAAGGAGGTTTGGTAGGTTTAGAGTGTGTATTTCTAATAAAAATAACTAAGAGAGGTGGTGGTTTTGAAAACAGTTTAAAAAAATGACTTAGTTGAAATAGCTTAAACGATGAGTGAACAAGTGGATTTTGAGAAATATGAGATAAAAGGGTCTATGTGATTTCACTACACACATATCAAGTTCATTGTTCATAGATATTTATCTTGTGTTTAGAGTAATTCTTTCTTTGGAGATAATTGGAATCCCGATTAATTCCTACGCTTTTATTTCAATGCTTTAAGGACCAATCCTTGATGTAACAATCGTATTGTCAAGGTCCAGTACTTATGAATGGAATAAGAGCTTACAAAGCATATTGAAATCTCAATAATTTGGGTATGAAAAGGATTCTTGTGATGTCCAATCAGAACAACACAAGTCACGCACTCAAAACCACAAACCGATTGGTTAGAAATTAAGAGCACAACACTCGCATGTATCAAATCAAGCATTCAAATCTGAAATAAAATAAGATACATGGAATGAAATGTTTAAACACCCAAATTACTCCAAACTAGTAGCTAGTTTATGCATCGGAACTCCCTTGACATGTGTGTATCTCCCTCACAACGAAGACCCAACTTTTAGCTTGACATCGGGAGGAGGAGGAAGCTCGGTTTGAACTCCTTCTTCATTGTTGACCCCCCTATGAGGATAGGGGCCTCCAGAAACTCCAAGTTGATTAGGGGACTCCTATGGGACTCCAAATTGGTAGCACTTCACTCCTTGTCCGAACTTCCAAATGAGGATCCCAAGGTGCTCTTTTATAGGAAATGTGGAAGGTGGTTTTGGGCACACAGATTTCATCAATCCACTTACATGACGCATTTTTGCCTTCAGAATGTATTATATCTCTTTGGAGAAAATAGAACAGTTGTAGCCCTAGACCTTTACTATCCCCACCGAATGTTTGGCACCGTTTGGACAACTACAGATCATGTTATTAATAAAATACAGAACACTGAATTTGACTTGGTCTAAATTCGGTGGCATGGACAGATCAGTTCGGTTGGGCCCCTTAATGGCCGAAGTTCCTTTGGGTTATTAAATGAAAGTTGTAGCACAATGCGTTTTGGATAAGCCCAAAAAATATCAACCCATTTTAGTGCACGGTTTAGTATTGGTATGAATATTAGTCCACTGAACCTCTTGGATCCTACGCAGTTTGGCCCATTTTTCAAGGACTTCATCATGGGCCCTCCAAATCACCTCCACCTATATTGTAATTTTCAAAACAAGTATCATTTCCCTATTTAACAGTGATAAACACAAAATTATTGAATCAACATGAATCACAATTTGATAATATTTTTATAATTTTTAATACAAAAAATGTTTAGCCCAGCGGTGTAAGGTGAAAATGAAACAGTGAATCATGGTACGATCACACCCCCACACCTAAACATTTGCACTCCTGGGCAAAGTCATATATCCAAATACATTGATGCATATATATATATACATTTCCAACATCCTGAAGATTTATCATTTGAGGAAATTTTATTTATCGATGCATGAATCACATGAAGGAGTTCTTCCTAGGGAAAATAGAAAAGGTTGTCTCATAAATCATATCATAGCGAAATTCAAAAAGATTCATGATACCAAATTGAGAAAAAAATTCATAAGTAAACCATGACACTAACTCTCCATGTGTGTGTGTGAAAATCATTCCATGCTATTCCTTCCACTTTCTATCCAATAAATATATGTTATTTTAACATTTTTCAGCTTAAATGATTTTGTCACTGTACCTGTCCTACATCCTTTGCAATCATATTTCAAGACCCACTCATTTAAGAATTCCCAGAATTCAAACCACAAGCTCCCGACCTAGATATCCCCATATGTTGCAAATTTCATCAGTCCCCTCATTTTTTTTGAAGTTGCAATTGGAACAAATCTCACACTCATCTCTCAACCCTTGATTGATCTCCTCACGACACTAATTGAAATAGTTATAACAAGATCAAAGGTTGAGGAGGAGTGGTTTTTGACCTGCCCAAGACACAACAATTTTTTTGAGGGCGTAAAACAGTCGGACATTAGGTACACACGCATAGGTCAATCTGGTACAGTAATGAAACATATTGGATAAGGAACGAACGTATGGAGATATCATTTAAAGGTGAAAAATATTAACCCAACATATATTTACCTTATATTAAGTAAGAAATAATCACACTTTGTGGTTTGGTGCAAACAAGTTTTTAGATATTAGTGACACAGTTTTCCCAAAAACTACTCCCACAATGGGCATCAATCATCTCAATTGTTTCACATATATACAACCATTTATATCATTTACAAAAAACCAATTCACTAAAAATCACTCCCTGATGTTAAATTCATACAAATATTCTTTTTAGCCTTCGTTATGGTATTTTTACTTTCCCCACATTATGGTCGCCAAATCATGGATCTTCGAAATTGTTGATGGGGAAAAATGAAAATACCATAAAGAAGGCTAAAAAGATAAAAAAAGGAGAATACAATGAAAAATACTAACTAACCCAGGAATGTATCCACCCCCCCCCCCCAACACCTAGAGAATGCAGTGTCCTCACTATAATAAAAGAGACTGTGGGAAGGAAGGATAAAACCTGGTGAGTGTTATTCATAGACCGCTTCTTGAACATGGAGTTCCTCCATTGGGGACTCCGAAATGGCTTCATGAAAATGCTCCACCCACTGCCCATTGACAGTGAAGGTTAGCTTGGTGTCTTCATTTTGAACCTGGACAACACCAAATGGAGAGACATTAGTAACAATGTAAGGTCCAAACCAACGTGAACGAAGCTTACCAGGGTGCAACTTCAGCCTTGCATTGTAGATGAGGACCTTCTGCCCGATGTGGAATTGATGATGAAGGATGAGACGGTCATGGGTAGCCTTGGTTCACCCCTTATAAATTCGAGAGTTCTCATATGAATCTTTTCGCATTTCCTTCAACTCCTGAATCTACAACTTCCTTTGAATACCTGCACCAGAAAGATTAGAATTTCATTGTTTAATAGCCCAGTAGGCTCAGTGCTCTACCTCAACAGGGAGGTGACAACACTTCCCAAAAACTAGTCGATATGGTGACATTCCAATTGGAGTTTTGAATGCAGTACGGTAAGCCCATAATGAATCATCGAGTCTAAGACTCCAGTCTTTTCTGTTTGGTTGAACTGTTTTCTCAAGAATCTGTTTTACCTCTCTATTTGATACTTCAGCTTGACCATTTGTTTGTGGGTGACAAGCAGTAGACACTCGATGCCCAACCCCATACCTGCGCAAATGATATTGCATTGTGCGGTTGTAGAAATGAGAACCCTGATCACTGATGATAAACCTAGGTAATCCAAACCTACAAAAAATTTGGGTTCTCAAAAATTCCACAACTGTCTTGGAATCATCTGTCCTCGTGGCTTGTGCCTCTACCCACTTTGAAACATAATTCACTGCCAGAAGAATGTAAAGGCTCCCAAATGAATTGGGGAATGGTCCCATAAAGTCAATGCCCCAAACATCAAAAATGTCCTGGAAGAGTAAGGGTTGTTGAGGCATCTCATTTATTTTAGATACATTCCCTATTCTTTGACAGCGAGGACAATATTTACAGAATTCATGGGTATCCCTAAACAATGTGGGCCAAAAGAGACCAGAATATAAGACCTTGCAAGCAGTCCGTTGGGGACCAAAGTGGCCCCCTCAAGCAAGTGTGTGGCAGAACCTAATGACAGACTGAAACTCACTATCGGGAACACAACGCCTAATAACATGATCACTACATGTGCGCCAGAGGTAGGGGTCATCTCAAATGTACCAACGAGACTCATGTTTTAGACGGTCAGCCGGGTTTTTGGTGAAATCAGCAGGAATGAAAGACGCTACCAAATAATTTACAATTTCAGCATACCAAGGAATAGCATCTTGCACTCGGTACAATTCCACATCAGGAAACAATTCATTTATGGGAATACAGGGGGATGAGTCAATGTCCGAGGATGGGAGAATCCTACTGATATGGTTAGCAACCACATTCTCTGCTCCTTTTTTATCCCTAATTTCTAGATCAAATTCCTGAAGGAGGAGCATCCAGTGAATGAGATGTGGTTTGACTTCCGGTTTCTTAAGGAGATACCGGAGGGCTGCATGGTCTGAGAACACAATGACATTGGACCCTAAAAGGTATGACCTGAATTTATGCAAGGCAAACACAATGGCAAGAAATTATTTTTCAGTTGTGCTGTAGTTTTCCAGGGAAGGGTCCAATGTACATGAGGCATAGGCAATGACATGTGGAGCTCGATCGACCCTTTGTGACAAGACAGCCCCAACTGCATAGTTAGAGGTGTCACACATGAGCTCAAATGGTAAATCCCACCGAGGTGGTTGGATTACCGGCGGTGACGTGAGACTCCATTTTAACTTATTGAAAGCATCGTCACATTTTTTAACAAAATCACATTCTTTTTCTTTTTGGAGTAATCGAAAGAGGGGGAGTGCAATTTTACTAAAGTCACTAATTAAATGAAGATAAAATCCAGCATGACCCAGGAAAGACCGCACATCCCGAACATTTTTAGGTAGTGGTAGGGAGTAAATGATATCTACTTTTGATTTGTCCACTTGGATACCTTCCCCAGAAATGACATGTCCCAAGACTATGCCTTGTCGCACCATGAAATGGAATTTCTCATAATTTAGTACGAGATTCTTTTCAATACATCGACGTAGGACAGAAGCAAGACTACTCAAACATTCATCAAAAGAGGATCCATAAATAGTAAAATCATCCATAAAAACCTCCATGAAATTCTCCAGGTAATCCGACAAAATACTAACTATACATCGTTGGAAAGTACCTGGAGCATTGCACAGACCAAATGGCATCCTTCTATAAGCAAATGTACCAAAGGGGCAAGTAAAGGATGTCTTTTCCTGATCCTCAGGGGAAATATGGATCTGAAAGTATCTAGAATACCAGTCAAGGAAATAGTAATGGGACTTCTATTCTAGCCTCTCTAGCATCTGGTCAGTGAATGTCAATGGAAAATGGTCCTTCCTAGTGTATTGGTTTAGTCGGCGATAGTCTATACAGACACACCAACTATTCTGCACACGAGTTGGAACCAGTTCATTGTTTTCATTTTTAACTACAGTAAGGCCAATTTTTTTAGGAACTACTTGAACGAGACTGACCCATTGGCTGTCAATGATAGTGTAAATTATTCCATCAGCCAACAATTTTGTTACTTCTTTTTTAACAACATCAAGTAGGTTTGGGTTCAGTCGACATTGTGACTGCCTCACTGGTTTAGCCTCATCATTTAATAAAATATGATGTGTACAAATTGATGGGCTAATGCTAGGAATGTTAGCAAGTGTCCATCCCAAAGCATGTTTATACTCCCTCAAAAGATAAAGCAATCGCAATTCATGCGCAGGAGGGAGTGAACTAGCAATGATGACGGGCAACTTGTTTCCATTCTCAAGATATGAGTATTTTAAAATCATGAGGCAGTTGTTTCAGTTCCAATTCTGGGGGATTTTGGATTGAAGAAAGTGTGTGTGACAGTGAGAAGTCACTGATCTCATCTAACTGCTCAATGGTAACATCCTCAGATGAGGAATGAGCTTTTACAAGCTTAGCAGTATCATCGATGGTCATGTGATCCTCTGTGTTCAAGAAATCGTCAATTAAAAAACATGCATGACATTTCTCTAGACCGCTACAACAATCAATGCATGATTCATTACCTAACATTTCAATCAATGAAGAAAACTCAGAAAGGGGATCAGTTGAATGAAAATAAGTTGTTTCAGGGGAAGGGAGAACATCAATTGAATTGACAGAGAGAGAGGAGTGTTCTTCTGAGGGGTGCTTCATGGCATCAAGGATATTGAAGTGGAAAATTTTACAACCAAACTCCATAGATAATTTACCATTATGGACATTAATTATGGTTTTGGTGGTTTTCAAGAAAGGTCTCCCCAATATAATTGGTGCATGTCCATTCATCCTATCATCTTCCATTTTAAGCACGTAAAAATCAGCAGGGAAAATTAAATATTGCACCCTCACAAGAACATCCTCTTGCACACCAGAGGGGTGTGCTCTACTTCGATTTTCTAGCAGAACGACAATACCAGTGGGATTCAGTTCACCGACCTGTAATGAAGAGTAAATAGAGTGAGGCATCACATTAATAGAAGAACCCAAATCAAGCATAGCATTAGAGAAAGAATACTCCCCTATGGTGCACGGAATCGATAATGTTCCAGGATCGTTGCACTTGGTGGGAAGTGATGGTTGTATCAATGCTGACACATTCCTCCCCAGGCTCACCTTCTCATCACCACGAAGCCTCCTTCGGTGTGTACACATCTCCTTCAGAAACTTTGCATATCTTGGAATTTTCTTCACAGCATCAATCAAATGAATGTTAACCTGTACTTTCTTGAAAGTTTCTAAGATTTCATTATCATGTTCAGTTTCATTTTGTTTACTTGGATGTGCAGCCCTTTGAGGAAATGGAAGAGGAATGGTTGGGATAAGTGGCTCATCAACATCCATAGTCTTTCCTTTGGAAGGGCTTCTCTTAGGAAAAGGGTTTTCTTCTCTTGGACCATTTTCAGCAGTTGGGATGGTGGTTTCCTTTGGATGGGAGGAATCTAATGGAGGGGTCATTTGTATTTTTAGTTGTGCCCCACTCTTAAGGGTGATGGCACTAACATTTCCTTTATCCCTAGGGTTTACTACTGGTTGAGATGGCAGTTTACCCGACCCATGACTTTGGATTTCCCCCACCGAGTTGGCAAGTTGGCCTAGTTGGGTCTTTAGGTATTGTATGGCTGATTGGGTGGTTTGTTGGAATTGGATATTATTGGAAGCCATTTTCTTCATCATATCTTCTTGTCTAGGCTCAGTTTTTGGAGGGGGTGGTTGGAATGGCCTTTGGGGTGGTTGAGGATTTCTTGGTGGTGGTGGATGACTACTCTGACCCTATAGGTTCCATTGCTGTTGAGGTTGGTTTGAATACCCCCCTTGCCTATAGTATTGGTTGTCCTTCCACCCTTGATTGGATGAATAGTATGGTTCTTGCCTAAAGGGTTGGTTAAAGGGGTGTCCTGGAAATATTGCCTCACAACTCTCAGAAGTTTCTCTCAATTGAGGACATTGGTCAGAATAGTGGGTGTCAGAAGAGCAGATTCCACAATGGATGGGAGGAGGAGATTGAGATTTCCCTTGGGAGAGAGGAAGTTGTCATAGAAGGGTACTTACCTCTTCAAACTTCATGTCCACCTTCTTCTCAAACTCAGTACTTTTCACCTCATGGACACCTCGAATGGGAACACTAGACCGTGTACTGAATTGTTGAGTGTTATGTGCCATGTTCTCAATTAGGGTTCTTGCAGCAATTGGGGTCTTGTCTACCAATGCACCACCTGCAGCAGCATCAATCATATTTCAATTAATAGGAATCAAACCTTCATAAAAATATTGAATTAAAAGTTGATCACTTATTTGGTGGTGTGGGCAACTTGATCATAACCTTTTAAAGAATTCCCAATATTCATGTAATGTTTCCCCTTGAGATTGTATTATACCACATATTTCTTTCCTTATAGTTGCAGTTCGAGTGGCTGGGAAGTATTTTTCAAGAAAAAGGCGTTTCATGTCTGCCCAGCCCCTAATTGGTGAATTGACATAGTATAACCAATCTTTTGCAGTGTCTTCTAATGAGAATGGGAATGCCCTAAGCTTCACTTTTTCTTCATCCACATTAGCAGGTTTGAATGTTGAACACACAGTATGAAATTCTTTTAAGTTATTATGAGGGTCTTTTCCAGGAAACCCATGAAATCTTGGTAATAAATGGATTAGACCAGATTTTAGCTTAAAATTTGGTGCCTCGCCTTGTAATTGAATGTAAGTGGGTTGGATATCAACATCAGGTGAGGTTAGTTCTTTTAGTGTTATATTATTTTCAGCCATGTTATACATGTTATGTTCAATTTTAACTTTGGTTTCAGAAGAAGAAGAAGGATCAAGAAGAATTTTAAGATTTGATGTCTCCTCCTTCAAAGTGTGGTCTTGTATGTCTCGGTTTCGTTGATGTAGGATCCTCACCGGTTCGGGTTCGAAAGTTTGTAGGCCTCCCGAAGTAGAACGCATCATACAAAGAACCTACAAAATAAATAAATTAGAACAAAAAAACAAATTCAAAGGTAGAGTATAAAACAAACAAATATTCACAAAAATTACAAAAACTTTTATCAAAAACACGCACAAAAAACCAAAGCGCTCCCTGGCAATGGCGCCAAAATTTGACAGTGCTGTCATGACATGTCAAATTGATTATATTTTTAAGGTTGATTTATAGTCTATTTCAGACCATAGGTCGTCTCTCAAGGAGCGTTGGTAGGTTTAGATTGTGTGTTTTTAATAAAAATGACTAAGAGAGGGGGTGGTTTTGAAAACAGGTTAAAAAAATGACTTAGTTGAAATAGCTTAAAAGATGAGTGACCAAGTGGATTTTGAGAAATATGAGATAAAAGGGTCGATGTGATTTCACTACACACCTATCAAGTTCATTGTTCATATAGATTCATCTTGGGTTTAGAGTAATTATTTGGTTGGAGTTAATTGGAATCCCGATTAATTCCTAAGCTTTAATTTCAATGCTTTAAGGACCAAACCTTGATGTAACAATCGTATTGTCAAGGTCCAGTACTTATACATGGAATAAGAGCTTCCAAATCATATTGAAATCTCAGTAATTTGGGTATTAAAAGGATTATTGTGATGTCCAATCGGAACAACACAAGTCATGCACTCAAAACCTCACACCGATCGGTTGGAAATTAAGAGCATAACACTCGCATGTATCAAATCAAGCATTCAAATCTAAAATAAAATAAGATACATGTAATGAAATGTTTAAAAATACAAATTACTGCAAACCAGTATATAGTTTCTGCATCAGAACTCCCTTGACATGTGTGTACCTCCCTCACAATGAACACCCAACTTATAGCTCGACATCGGGAGGAGGAGGAAGCTCGGGTTGAACTCCTTCTTCATTGTTGATCCCCCTATGGGGATATGGGCCTCCAAAACCTCCAAGTTGATTAGGGGACTCCTATGGGACACCAAATTGGTAGCAATTCACTCCTTGGTCGAACTTCCAAATGGGGAGCCCAAGGTTCCCTTTTATAGGAAATGTGGAAGGTGGTTTTGAGCACACAGATTTTATCAATACATTTTCATGACGCATTTCGGAATTCAGACAGTCTTATCTAGCTTTGGAAAAAATAGAAGAGTTGTATCCCTACCTCTTGACTTTCTCCATCAAACGTTTGGCACCGTTTGGACAACTACAGCTAAAGTTATTAAAAAATTACAGAACACCGTATTTGACTTGGTCCAAATTCGGTGGCTTGGACAGATCAGTTCTGTTGGGCCCCTTAATGGCCTAATTTCTCTTGGGTTATTAACTGAAAGTTTTAGCCCAATGCGTTTTGGATAAGACCACAAAATTTCAGCCCATTGGGATGCACGGTTTAGTATCAGAATGAATTTTAGTCCACTGAACTTCTTGGATCCTGCGCAGTTTGACCGGGGCATGTTCATCCTCACTTACTAGGATTTTCTTATCCTTACTTTTGTAATAACCAGCATCCAGATATCGGGCCTCACAAGAAGCGAAAGGGGACTCATCTCCTTGGAGGACGCCTACTCGACCGTTGAGTGAGTATTTGAGGCACTGGTGATACGACGAAGGGATTGTTGCATGCAGATATATCCATGGCCTACCCATCAACTCGTTGTAGGCGGTGTCATGAGAGAATACCATGAACTCGGTGCTGGCAATTAAGCCACCGAACTGAGTCTTCAGGCGGACCTTGACGACTGGGGTTTGCTCGGTCCTGTCGTACCCCTGGATTCTGAGGAAAGAGGGAGTTAAATCACCTTCATACAGACCCAGCTTTCGCAATGTCCAGGTCGGAATTAGATTGATTCCGGAACCCGTGTCAATGAGGCAGCGGCGGACATCCACACCATTGAAGTGGCCAGTGATGTACAACGGGTGAATATAACCCTGAATAAGAGGGTCCTCATCTTCACTGGAGAATGAGATAACTGTCTGACATTCGGCGTTCTCAATTGTCTCAGTATGGAAGGCTTCTTCAGCTTCTACCTCTATCTAAAACAGGAGGGGTCTCCTTTGGTCCTCGGAATGTGCCTCACATATTTCGGATGATAGGATAAGGGCCTCAAGGATAGAAATCCTTGCCGGAATGTTGGTCAGGTGCTTCAGGACATCATACTTTCATTCCAAATGCAAACCTCTGCCTACAGAAGGTCGTTCGGCATTTGGAGGCATAGCGGGTCCTGCTGGTTGAACCAGCGATCGACTAGTACTTGGTACATCCTGCTGCCTACTAGTAGAAGCAAGGAGAGTAGTCGCCGGACTAGGATCGGAGAGCGGAGGCTGGCCTGTAGCTGGGCAAGAATGACTGTGATACAAACAGGGCATCTCTCCTTGATCTAGTGGCACAAACGGTGGTGGAGGTAGAGCCGAGGGCGTTAGATGGGGTTGCGCGTGCTGAGCTCTGCACTGAGCCTACTGCTTGGTCTCAGTAGCATTCACGGCATGGCTGAAAAGTGCATGCTGACGTACCTCGATGACCGGCGTGGTTGCGATTCCGCTGACATTGACATCAGCTGGAAACGTTGGGGAGGTTCACCTGGCGCTCCCCCTCATCGGGAGTCATATAGGGCTTTACCAGCTCCACAATGTTAACTAAAGCGTACCCCTGGATGTCGCTCAAGGAGTCATCCACCACCGAGTGGATTCTAGGAGGAATCCCCATTTCAGGGGGCATAAAGTCACCGATAGTACGGGATGACGACAGAACTGGCGGTGCGCGTTGCTTCTTCTTGCGTCGCCGCTGCTTTCCCTTTTCGGAAGAGGTCGACTGTGAAGACAATGCGGAGGTACCAGATACTTCTTCTGAAGGCTCCGGATGCTTCAGGTGCGCCCGGATGATATCATGGGCACGGACGACAGTTTTTTGATCCATCCAGTCATCGTATTTCTGGGATCCGCGGCTGGGAACCTGCTGCCACACACCTTCGCTGTCGCTACCGATCTCTGACCCTACAAAGACACCCACCACTTGTGTTGGTGCCGGGCCCAACCTAAGAATGTTGTTGTTGACCTGGTCTTGAAGCCAGTATTTAAACACATAGCATTGCCTAAGGGTGTGCCCTAGAATCCGATGATAAGGACAGTAGTTGGGGTGATCGGTGAGATTCGCCTCTTCCACCCTTCTGCACTCAGGAAGGCGCTCAATCCCTTGCTCTAGAGCACTTCGGAAGTAGCCAGGGACCTGATTTTCGTTGAACGAATAAGTTTGATGCCTTCTTTCTGGATAGGGGGCCCTGTGGGCCTAGCCCTGACGAGGGCCCGGAGGTGACTGCTGAGGAGGCGGCGCCTGATTATCTCGCCTGGGTGGTGGTGGCGCATTGCGCAGGGGAGCATGTCGGTTCTGAGGCGGTCGCTGCTGGGCAGGAGCCTATGCTTGAGGTGGAGGACCTCTGCAGGGTTGTCGAGATGGTGCCGCTAGCAGTAATTCCAGCTGCTTAGGAGCTTCTATTTGAGCCACCGTGGTGGGTTCAGCCCTGGCGGTCCTCCTGGACGGGATCATAGGGGGAAAGAAATGTGCCTGACTAGCCTGTGGAAGAGCTTCCTCAAGGCACTAAGCCTTATCTGAAAAATCTCTGAACCCTCCGGGGTAGTTCTGGGTAATTAGGGAGGGTACGAGCTCTGTCTTGACGTTACCCACAAACATCGTCAGTAATTTCTCTTGAGTCAGTGGCATTTTGAGGGAATATGTATGTCCCTTCCACCGGGTGATGAAATCTGCGACCCGCTCATCGGGCCTTTGCTTGCACTTGAAGAGGTCTGCAATGCTAGTCTTCCACGTGGTGGAGCTTTACTAGTATAGGAACTGCCGGTGGAGATCCTCCCAACCGGTCACTAATCCGATAGGGAGCTGGTTGTACCAGACGAATGCTGGACCTTCCAATGTCTGTACGAAACATTGGAGCTTGGCAGCTTCTTGCTGAGCCGGGGTCCCCAGCATGGGGCCACACCTAGAAGAAAAATGAGCTAAGTGCTACGGCGGGTCCCCTATCCCGTTGAAAGGCGAGAAAGTTGGGTTCCCAAAACCTGAGGGTGCGGGCATATCATCCACCCAAGCGGGATACGACCTGCCGTCCAGTGGGACCGCTACTTGCCGCGTTTCCAACGCTTCGAGGCGAGCTGTGAGTGCCACTATAAGATCATCCAGGTGGGGGTCCCTATCTTGACGGGGATCCCTAACCACAAGTGCGTTTCCAGGTTCCTCGACACGGTAGATGGCTTCGATAGCTCGTGGATCAACTGGCAGAACAACCTGCAGGGCGACTGGGGGAACCCGGACGGGATTCTTCAGATTGCCCCATCGCTCAGGGGGTTTTAGCGAGACTTATCGCGCCCTCTTGCCGTAAGTTCCGGCTTCTCCCCTGTCTGCGGAAGTAGCATGATCAGGGTTGCCCGGAGTCATCTCACCGGGGGGAAATTGTTCCTGCCCCTGCTGCCCCAGCCTGGGATTACCATAGTAGGGTCACTGCTCTGCAGTGTGCTCAGCCAAGAGTTCGTCAACCATCCTCTTCTGCTCAGCAAGCTGCTGGCATAACGTGGCCTTCTTGGGATCTTCGTCTGTTTTCTGCACAGAGGCAGACGGGTCGGAGTGCTTGAAAATTCCGACATGCTCCTTACCCTTGCCAGTATTTCGACTGAGTACCAGCGACTCGGTGGGTATGGGGAGGCCTAGCAGGTTCTTCTGCTGACGGCTAACTCTCCCTGATGGGTCCAGTAGTGGTTGTACACCCTCGGTGGGTAAGTCTCCATCAAGGAATTCAAGATCGTCTTCCTTGTCCACGACATCAACCATGTGGACCGCGACTCTTCTCAAGGGAATGTCCTCAATGTCAAATAATGAATCGGGCTTCCGTCGGATAGGGTCGAAGAGGGGAGCGGCATAGTGTCCCCAACCACGGACTTGCACATGGGGGGTACCTTCCCTGATGATTCTGTGGAGTACTTTGAATCTCTGAACACATTTCCGTTGAAGGGAGCTCTTGCGGCCTGGCGACTCAGGGTGCTGGGCCATAAGGAGTGCGGCCAAATCGATCAGGAGGCATTGCTCGCCGATTTCATTGAAGTTCTCTCGACTTCTGGGGTATTCCACCTGCTCGTAACGAAGGCGGAAGTGTGTTCCCATAGGGTTCGACAAAAACACACCACTTCTTCAGGGGTAATTGACTCTGGTGCGCGAAAGTTCAGCGTCGTCGTCGGCCAGAATTTCTCCGGGAAGTGGTCCACTGCGAGAATACTCCAGAAGCCCATGGGTTTGGGCTCGGGGTCTGGCCCTGTGTTTCCCCACTCTTCAACCGGGCTTGGGTGAGGGACCGGTAGTGGTACCGAGGCAGACCTTTGGTATAGTAAACTCGGCAGTGGAGAATATGGAGAACGAGCTGACTGGCCACCAAATTTTGGGCCATCCTCTAAAGGGTGAGGTGACCTGGCCACGATGTCACGATACGATGGGCTAAAAGCCACAGCTTCCGGCACAGGAGTCGCGGCTACCGGCGATAGGTCATGTCGTCGCTCTACCGCCGTTGGCCCCCCAAAATAGCTCTCTGTGATCTCTGGTAGAGGTAGAGGGTGCTTCTGATGACAATGGCGGTGATTGCGTGGTCGAGACCTGCAGAATTACCAAGACATCTTCCTCCTGGATGTACCTGCAGAGAGATATGGGAATCCGGTGGACCTCATATTCTAGGAGAATGAGGCTAACGCGCCTGGTTCCTGCCCCAGTCCTTGATACAGTGGAGCATGGAGAAGGTTCCATCACTGAGTCGCATTCCGCTTCAGAGTTGGAGAAGCGGGCAGGTTTGATCTCCACCTGGACCTTCACAGGACTCTTCTTGTGGCGGCGATGACCCGCTCTCCTGCCCCGAGGTGGCTCTTCGGGACACGACTGATTTTCATCATGTAGCCTCGGGGCGGCGCTGGTGTCGTGGCAAAGGGGGGCCCTACTCGAGATAGCCTAAGTGAGAGGGGAACTAGGGAAAATGTCGAAGGGTACATGGGGAGGACCTCCATGAGCGTCACCCATGTGGGCGGAGCCTCTGTTGGAACCGGCAGGAGCAGGAGGACCTCCATGGTCGATGCGGGCGGAGCGAGGTTGACCTTCACTCCTCGAGTTGCCGGGGCGAGGAGGACCTTCGCCGGTTGCAGAGAGGACGTAGGGAGGGCCCCCACATTGGAGAAGGACTGGATGGACGGTTCCTCCAGATCGGCGGTCGGGGGAAGGAGGATGGACTCCATACCCTGTATAGTGGGCGCGAGAAAGGTTTTCGCGCTGAGCGTCACTGCCGCGGGGAAGGTCTTCCTTCAGGATGGGGGTATAAAGGGGAATACCTACATAATGAGCATCTAAGCGGGGAAGGCCCTCTCTCTATGGAGTAGTGGTACGGGGAGGGCCTCCGTACGGGGGGACATCGCCGCGGGTTAGTTCACGGCGATCACCACTCAGGCCAGCAACCCGTAGAGTCAACCCAGCTTGCCCATGGGGCGGTTGGGGTCTCGATCCTAGTTGGGTGAAGGAGTGCCCCTACTCAGTGTATGTAGGGGCCCCATGATGCACGTCAGCGGTGGCTCGAGCCACTGTAGCTGTTGACGTCGACGCACCTGGGTGAGCATCCTCAGCCTGGGCCCGACACTGACGTCAGGTCAGACAAGCTGGTGCAGGTGGTGCAGGGGCATGGCCAGCCTGCTCTTCCTGCGGAGTCGGACGGTGGCGCTGATGTGGCCGGACGGGAGCTCTTTCCTGGAGCCCTTGGGTTGGGACCCTGAGCGGGCTGTGCCGGACGGCGCCTGCCTCATCAGCATAAGGTAAGGAGTCGTCAAGGCATTCCAGGGACAGGCTCCCGAAACGGTTGAACGTTGGGGTGGGGAGCAGTGGCTCCCTGCGCGGACTGTTAGGGTGGCATTGACAGTGGGGTATGGAGGCCTTCATGTCCAAGCGGGCCATATCCCGAGTTGGGATGACCCCTTCCTCCTCGTACCTACGCACGAGGTTGTTGATCACCCTTCGCTGGATGACCTCTGATGGGGAAAGGGGATGTTGGCACCCCATATTCCGTGATGTGGCGCCATCGTGGCGGTAGCCGTGCCATGCGGGGTGGCTGTGGAGGTGTTTCCCCTACCCTATATAGGCAAGTGGGCAGTGATCGTGTCCCTATAACAGAAACCTGGTTCCTGGGAAATGAAGGGATTAACTCATCAGCATTGTGAGGAAAAGGATTGAGAACCAGTTCCCCAACGTCCTTCCATTATCCACGTCTGTAAGAAGGATCCAAGCCAACACGCTGCAGAACGGAGTTCCCCACGTTCTACTACCCCAACATCCGGTGAGTTTCACGAAAGGCCCGCCATTTTCATGGTGGGACCAGGTGCCGGATATCTGGATCTGGTGACACATCAATCTACTGGTGTCTCGAATGCTACTAATCTCCACATTGAGGAGAAGAATTTCACGTCGGGTTCACCATTTCTGTTTCTGACGCTTTCGCCGGGGCGCACAGATCCATCTGCGGAGGACGCACTGCTTGTTTCCCCGCATTCCTGCTTTCCAAAGGTGGGCGGAATTCGTTCCTTATTTAGGGACGTCTGCTCCTTGATCGAAATGGGATGATGGGATGTCAGTTCTTCCTTTCGTGGATTCCTCCTCAGAACTCGTCACCTAGTCCTGGTCTCCCTCATCGATTTAATACGTTGTTCGTGAAACTCTTCATAGTTCCATGTTTCCATGGACGCTGGTTAATTACACTACTTCTGTCGGGACATTCCAAAGGGTCCGGTCAGGGTAGAAACCTTCAGTCGGGGGAGTAGTCACGTTGAGGCATCTGTAGCATGTCTGGATGCCAGGGAACCTAGCATGTCTGTCTATTATACCTGGTCACAGGGCTTCTCGAGGGCGTGGAAGCCCGAGGCATCCCACATCGAGCGTGGGGAATTATATGCCATAGACACATATCTGAGGTTTTCCTCAGCTTCCCGTGTTTAACATAGGGTATGCCGTGAGTTTAACGTCCAGCGGAGATGGACCAGTCCGATCGGAGCATTACCTAGAATGGATCAGATTGAGGGATCTCCCTTGAAGGGGTGCCGATACCGGGACCAGCCCATGGGCAGCTGTGAAGAGGAGTGTACTGACATGATCTCACCAGGATATGACGGCTCAGGGAGAGAATCGAGGTGGATGATGGATAGACTAATGAAGTGGAAGGGGGAATGGAAAGGAACCATCGCAAGGGCAATGGTGAAGTTGGGCTTGAGCCTTGAAGGGGGCTTCCTATGTATCCCCATGGAAGGGAATCAAAGTATGCGTAGTTTGGGATGGTGCCGGTGGACCGGCACGAGGGTGGACCTTCGTCTGATGGCCATCATCAGTGAACTGACATGGATGGGGAGGACTAGAAGGGTCCTAGTGGTGGTGGGCTTGGACCTCGTGGAGGATTCCTACGTACCATGTCATGACAGGGATTAAAGACCACAGAGTTTAGAGGGTCTTCGTCGGTGAACCGACGTGATGGTGGACCTTGGTCCGACGGGTGGTGGGAATGATCCTCTGGAAGGCTTCCAACGTACCATGCCTTGTTATGGATCAAAGTCCTCATAGTTCGGATGATGGAATTCATCAAAGAACCGATGTGAAAGTGGACCTTGGTCCAATGATAGGTGGGCTTGAACCTCGGGGAGGCTTCCTACGTACCATGCTTTGACATGGATCAAAGACCTCATAGTTCAAAGGGTGTCAGTGGTGAACCGACGTGAAAGTAGACCCGGGGGTCCACTAGTGGTGGGCTTGAACCTTGGGAAGGTTTCCTATGTACCATGCCTTGACATGGATCAAAGTCCTCGTAGTTCAAAAGATTGGTGGAATACAGTTTAACGTCATGCGAGACGGTAGTGTACCCTGACGTGAATAAACGAAGGGCGGTGGGTGTCATCGAACCGACGTAAATGAGGGACCTTGGTCCGATGGGAGATGGGCTTGAACCTCTGGGAGGGTTCCTACGTACCATGCCTTGACATTGATCAAAGTCCTCGTAGTTCAGGTGAAAATGGGGGGGCCTGACACACCGACAAGGAGACGGTCTGGGCCAATGATTGTTGGCCTTGCACCTCAAGGAGGCTTCCTACGTACCATGCCATAATGATGAGGAAAGTCCTTGTAGTTTGGGTTGGTCACAAAGTCTTTCCGTCGGAATGGAATGCAGTTTAATGTCATGCTGGATGAACGTAGAACTCAACGTGAATTGGATGATGGTGGGCTTGAACCTCGTGGAGGCTACCTACGTACCATGCCTTGACATGGATCAAAGACCTCATAGTTAAAATGGGTGTGCAGTTTAATGTCATGCTGGAAAAGGGAATACAGTTTAACGTCCTGATGGACGAGGGCATGTAGTTTAACGTCATGCTGGATGAGGGAATACAGTTTAACATCATGCTGGACAAAGACATGGAGTTTATCGTCATGTTGGACGGGGGCGAAACTCGACATGAATGAATGTCCGAGTAATGTGGCTTGAACCTCATGGAGGCTTCCTATGTACCATGCCTTGACATGGATCAAAGTCCTCATAGTTCACTAAGGGTGGGGGTCAGGGTCGGTGCTCACTCTAGGCCCACGTGAGTCATGCTCGGTGTGAGAAACAAGAGGTTGCAAGGACCTGACGATCACGTCGTGAAGGATGCATCCATGAGAAGCGAAGAGGGGCTTACTCATTAGGCGGCCCATGGTGTTGGGACTTACTCCAGGATGGAGGCCCAAGGTGCGGCAAAGCGCAGCGAAAGAGGGATTTGGGACCAATGATGGGGGGTTCCTCGTTCCCTATCATGCCCTCCGCTGACCTTGGTAGTGGGGAAGTATGGAGATGCAGGGGTGAAACCATCCGTTGGGGAACTAGGGTCTCCCTTCTCCTATGAACATACGCCAGTCCAATAAGGAGGATATCATCCCTTGTGGATGGGTGATTCCACTCCTGTGGAGACGAGTGTTGTAAAGAATGTTCGAGCTGGGGGGACCCTTCATGAGAGGCACGAGGTCGGGTCACAGTTTAACGTAATGTGTTGAGGACGTGATGCTTGGCAGTTTAACGTCCTGCAGCTCAGACGAGGTGGGTTCACTCCACACCCCTAGGACTTATATAACCAGTACCCTCTGGTCCTTGGGGGAGGGAAGGTACTGGAAAGGCCTTGGTCAAGGGGGTTGTGGAGCTATCCATCGAGGGGCCCACATTAGCGTGGCTATGCAAAGAAGCAATAGCCGTCGGTGTGCCTATGCGAAGAAGCATTAGGCGAAGCAATGCTACGAGTGGTATTGTCCATGGGACTTTGAAATCACATCGTGCATACCTGGAGGGTCGCACGGGAAGGGTAATTGCCATGCAAAGGACTGTGTTTCGCGAAGCAGAGTGCCTTGGCCTTAGCATGGGGCATAGGTGTGAGTGGAGGGTGATTCGCGAAGTGGAACAGTATTCCCGAAGCACTGCCTCGCGAAGAAGAGCTGCCTCGCGAAGCAGGGTTCTGCGAAGCAGTGTGCTTCGCGATGTGTAGCAATCCTGCCTTAGCATAGGGATCACTAGTACATGTTGGGTTTTTCGCAAAGTATAACCGCTCCACGGCTGCCCGGGTTCCCTTAGGAATCCCCTTCCTTCGCGAAGGCCCTTGAGCTACGAGAAGGGCATCCCACTCGAAAGAGGGGCTCAAAATGAGACAATGCAAAGGCGTCACACGAAGTAGAAGTACCTCGTGGAGCTCATGATTCCCGGGGCAAAGAGTGCATCGCGATTCGGGAGAGGAGAAGCCGAAAGGTCGGATCGTCCATCCTCGGGACTCAGGGGGAGTCCATTATTTATAGGCAAGCGGCCCTATGAAGCAGAACTCGCACGCCGACTGAGGTGCTTCGCGGCGCGCTGGCGAAGGTCAAATGCGGTCGCGGAGAGTTACAGCCTCTGGAGCTTCGTGGCGGGCTCGTGAACGTCAAATGTGTTCTCGGAGAGTTACCGCCTTTGGAGCTTCGCGGCGGGCTCGAGAACGTCAAATGCGTTCGAGGAGAATTACCGCCTCTGGAGCTTCGCGAGACCATGATGCTCGGGCTGCTTCGCGTCGGTGCTTCGCATCGGTGCTTCGCGAGGCAGCGTGCTAGCCTTATTTTTCGTCCCTTCCTTTCGGGCAATATTTTTGTGCCAACACATACAAAATGAAATTATTCATAGGTTAAGGAAAGAAAACTATACTAAAGAGTGAGCCCAGATTCTCAGTATAAGTAAATAAGGAGATATGAACATAACATGAGCATAAGGTTATGAGAACATGAAAAAAATATTAGAAAACATTACCCTTCATAACAAATATATTAAATTAGAGTCATGGAATAATTAATAGTAGCTCATAATACATGAATCATGATGAAATCAAGGAACATAATCTATGAGAGCACAAAATTTTCAAAATACATATAATTGTAGAATATATATAAGTAAAGAAAATCTGATGGAAAATAAACCTCCAAAGAATTTCATAACATGTTCGGCTTGGGCCAAGAATCCATGTACCAACTTCGAGCTAGAGATAAGATCCATTTTACCATCTTTTTATCTTGAGATAGCCTCCCATGTGCCCACATTTGGGCTTGTTATAACCACATGTGAACCCACTTATTTTAGGATTGGTATAAACTCCCATGAACCATCTTATTCCAGGCTTGGGATAAGTTCTTTGGTAACATTTTTTTAATCATTAGATTTCCTCCCAATGACACTTGAGCTTATATAATATTAATCATTATCCAATTCATTGGATGAAGATTTATGTCACACTGATTACATAATCTATACATTTTTTTTACAAATGATCGTAAAAAATATTTATATCATAACCTGAATAAAGTAAATGGTTTTCATAAACATTAATCATAATATAAT
This sequence comes from Viscum album, assembly GCA_963277665.1. Lineage (NCBI taxonomy): Eukaryota > Viridiplantae > Streptophyta > Magnoliopsida > Santalales > Viscaceae > Viscum > Viscum album. Next base: position 323,824,814 of record OY728144.1, on the reverse strand, counting down.
ATATTGAAAATAAAAGGGTTCATTAAAAATATTTTCATCATGAACATAAATATTATAGAGAATGAATATGGAGATAATTGTAGGTTACTGGATTAGTAAATCATTAGTAAAATTAAATAATATCATCTTAGATGGAAAAATATTTTTGAATATCACTTGGAACATTATTTTTGGAAAATATATATTCCATTTTGAAATAAGTTCTTTAAAATTTTATTTTTTCATCGAAATTACTGAAAAAATTATTATTTAAATGAAGCTTTGAAACATATAATAGGAGCCATAAATAATTGTGTTGTCATAACATAAGGAAATTACATTTATCCCATACACATTAAATTATATATTCCTTTCACATTTTTGATAATAAGCGAAACAATCCTTGCTAGAAAATGAAAAAAAGAATCATTTTAAATATTAAAAAAATTTGTTAAAGTTTATTTAAATACCCATTTATCAATTTTAAAATCTTTCTTTAAAACATATTAAAAAACCATAAACCTGGGATAAAAGGATTTTCAACATAATAGGAAGATACAATTGACTTTTCAGAAAAATAATATTTTATTCTCTTGAGTACATAAAGAGAGAAAATTAAATGGAAACTTTATTCTCCATAAATATAAATAGGAGATGAAAAAATGATATTCTTGATATACATATCATATGATCTCATCATTAGAAGGATTATAAAAAAATATTAATAAATCATGATACTGTAACAAAAAAACATTACTAGTTTGGTAACTTTAAAATCATAAGCCCCATGGAATAAAAAAACAACAATTGATTTTTATATCCCATAATATTCATTATAATATTCATGAAATACATTAATGAGTAGTATATGCATTATAAAAAAGAAATAACTTTTGAATAAGGCATGTGTTCCACGGAAATAAAAGTGAGACATAAATCAATTACTAGTTTTTTAACTTTTTAATCATTATGATAATGAAATTATAAATATAAATGAATAATTAAATATCACTATGATGTATAATTTTATGATATAAATTTTCAACAGGTAATTATATACAACATAAAAATGAAACAAGAGGAAAATATGGAATATGTTCCACAAAAGTAAAAGTGAGACGAGAATTGCCTTCCTCAAGTCTCATATTTATTCATACATGTTCAAAAATCAAGTGTAATAAATATAGGTTTAATATAAAATTATTCCATAACTGAAATCATAAATATGATAGGATATATGATTTAAATAGGACCTTTTAACACCCATGTATTAATAATTCCCATTTAAAACCATCTTTCATGTAACAATTGCTTTGTTTTTCATAAATGTCTTGGTTTGGTATTTTCGGTTCATTTATATTGGTCATGATTCCATAATCCATATAATTTTAATAATTATATAAATATATTCTAAATTAATTATATATTTATTTAGTGTAATCCATAATTTTTTGAGATAGAAAATGAATTACACCATTAATGGAGATGGTAGGTTGTACGTACTCGTGAGCATTTTTTCTATTTTTTGACATATTGAATAGAAGAATGGAAAATAATATATAACCATATGATAATACTTTTTATTTAATATATATTCATTTAACATATCCTTTTATAATCAAAGTTATAATAAATTGAAAAACATATCACACTGCTTTGTGGATGCAATAGTCCACATGTACGCATGAGCGATGTTATCGTTTTCAAAAGAGATAAAGGTAAGAATTTAGATGTGCTATTATAATTGAATAAGTTTAATTACGTAATAAATATTTTACATATACATAAAATTAATCATTATATCCATCCGTGAGAGGTGGTGATTGAAAACAAATTACATCGACTCGTGAGGCTGTAGTCTACCTCACACATGATCGATAATTTCAATTAACATTTAGTGGGAGATGATATGTATGTTGGTTATGAAACTAACATAATAATAATTTAGTATATGGTATATATTTATGATATTATGTCAAAATATTTTACGATTATTTTAATTTTTTTTAAGAATAAATAAAATGAAAATGTATTGTTAAGGACCATACCACCTCTTCGGAGAACCTCTTAAGATTTCCACCAAAATTCATTTTAAAAGGGTTTATTAATAAAAATAATACATCTAAGAAGTTTTTTTGGGGGAGGTATTATGGATTATATTTTTGAATATCTATTCTAAACCAAAAGGCTTTTCATGTGTGAAGTGTAGTGGTGAGGGGGTTCCCTATTATATGCGGGGGGACACACTTGGATGTTTTAATAATAAAAAGTCATACCAGGTTTTATACATTCTGTAAGGATCCCAAATGGATCATTATAAAACATTATATGATTTAATGTTTAAATATTTCTATAAAATATTAACTAGACATGTTTTTTGTCCATTTTAACCCATCCATTTTTAGATTTACCCTGTGGTAAACGAGTTTTTATCATAACTACATTAATTAATTTTTATTATTTTTATTATTCAATATAAACAAAAATTAAAATATTAGTATTATTATATAATATTATTAATTATCAAAAAAAATATCTATTACATTTATACAAATTCAATTCATAGAAGTGGTAGAATTAATTTTAAAATTAAACCACTAGACGCGATGAAAAAGTGGTTTTTTATATTTTGAATTTTTATAATTATAAAAAGATTAAATAAAAAATCAATATTAAATGATTATAATAACCATGTATGATTAATAATAATTTTATTTAACAAATATTAATTTTAAAATATTTTATAACATAATATAAAATTGTAAATGACTTAATCAAATATGCAGTTTTCTATAAAAACCAGTATTTTTCAGTATTCATACAAAATAATAATTTCAATATAAAATTCCAAAAATTCCCCCAAATATTGTATAAAATGCTAATTAAAAATTTATGTTAATTTTTAGAAATAAATTAAATAAAATTGGAGAAAATTATTTTTATTATTTATTCATATAAAGTAATAAAAATCACTTTTTGAAAAGAATGTATTTTTGAAGCACATAAAGACTTTACCAAAAAATTAAGTACTTATTTAATAATATATTTTTCATTTATAAAATAATTATAGTATATTTTAAAAATTTGTGAATTCCTTTTCCTAATTCGATTGTTAATAACTAGATTAAAATATTTATTTTTATATAATACTATAAATAGTCTATCACAGTTCACTAAGATGTGGTGTTGGGTGTAATGCAAGATATCGAATAAATTGTGTTTATTTGAAAAAAAATATTTCATAATTTTTTTTGGTGATAGTAATATTTCTGAAAATTTCATTCCCTATCCATTTATGAACTATGTTTAACCATATAGGTAAAATTAAAACCCTTTAATAGTGAAAAGTAATTCCAATGGTTAATGTTAAAGATTATAAAATAAGTGTTTAAACCAAATGATATGGATCAAAAAAGCACATAAACAATTAAATAATTTTATGTATAAAGGTAATTTAAATTTTTTTCATATATTATAGATCATTTAAATAAAGTGCTAATTTCACAAAAAAAATAATGTATTAAATCTATACCTTTTTAATTCTATAAGTGACCATTCTCACCATATAAAAGAAAAAAATCCATTATCTTTTTTTACAAAACATTAATCCATGTATCTAAATCAGATCCTTAAAAAATATCTTCTATAGTTCTCTATGCATGATTTAGAGGTTATAGTCTTATGAAAATACCTTTCCCAGGGTCCATAGAAAATGCTCTGAAGAAGGCCGACCAAAGATGGGGTTATCTTCCTACCTAAAATCTTTCAATTAATTTCTTCTTATTCTAACTATAATTATATGTTATTCATCATAAAATAGTAAATTATGTTTAATCAACATGCTAAAATTTGATTATGATTATGTAACAACCATTATTAACTCTATATTCAATCAAATTAGATGGGCCGACATCGCCTATTAATTTGTATGGACAACCCCTCCATGTAGCAATGCAATTAATTTTTATGATCATCATTGATGGATGGTTATTATTATTTATTTAAATATTATAGATATTATTCGTGAAGTAATTATTTTTTTAAATTATAATATTATATCTTCCTTCTTACCTTCCCATTGTTTTGAAAATTATAACCTCATTCAAGCACATGTGTGAGATACCACCTCCGTATAGCGATGAAATTATTTTTTCATTTAATATTTTAATGGATGTTAATGAGGATATATTTAATTAATATATAAAATACATATTACATAATAATTATTCAGGAATTAGGAATTATAACTTACCTTTATTTATTTATATTCTTCCCAATGTGAATAAATGTTCATCTGTATGCTTTACCTACCATCTCTATGATTGGTGTAATTAATTTAACAAATTATATCCATGATGAATTACTCTATAAAAATATATGTTTTATATTTGATATTTACATAATAATTTATGTTATATATAATTTTATCCATTAGTCATTGTGAAATTACTGAATCCACCTAATGGAAGTCGTCATGAAAAACCAAATTCTTAATACCCTGAATCGATGATTTTAATAAGAAATTATTAATAAATAGGTTGCTGAAATAATATAATTAGATTATATATGGAATTATAAATATTTAAATGAAAATTTTATAGAAGTATAATAAATTTAAATTCATTATAAATGTGTGTTGAGAAATTTTGAAGCATGTCAAACTTGAGGTAAGTGAATTCTTTTACAATATCATATTATTTTGGGATTGTATATATTTGAATTTCCATTGAAAACAATTATATGATTATTATTTGATAAAACCATTTAATTTTATTATACTCTATTTATTTTTCTAATTATCATGTAATATTACAATTTTCCTTTATTAGGTACCTAACAATAATGGGAAAATGTTTTTTTATCAAAAAGGGAGTTTATATATTATTCAATTGGGAATATTTTTCATACATTTCCATATTTTCTAATAATGATTTCATTCATGTTTTTAATATTTCACTATGATTGATTAAGTCATTTTTTCAAATGATTTTTTAATAAAATATTTTATAAATATATTTTATAAATAATAATTTTTTACTATTTATCTAAAATTAAAAAACAAACCTTTTTATTATATAACATCTGAATATAATTTACTTCCATATTAACCACTAAATTGATTAAATCATACAATACATGTTTATAATTTTATATTGAAGTATATTGATTTAATTAATATGTGGAAAATTATTATATTATACAAATTAATATTAGAGTGTAAATCATATCTTCCTCATGAAATACTTCAATGAACTTTTAGAGTCATTTTCAATAGCAGAAAACCCATTGATGTTATTAGGGATAAAATTCAATAATACAATATTTATTATTTCTCAAGATGGTTTAAGATGATCAAATATTGGTGTTCCATATTCTTTATTCAATATGAATAATTTTTGACATGTAAGGTATTTTTAGAATAAAATGTATTTATCATCCAAAATATAATGAATGCATAGGACATCCATGTGATGGGTGGGGCATTATATTAGATATTCCATTGATGATTCAATTGAATCATGATTAAAAATTGGGGTCCTTCTATATTACATGGATATTTTCTTTACACATACACATTTATTATGAAATATTTCATTGTTGGGATTTCATAATAATAAGATTCATGATATATTAGCTAAGAGTCATTGATTGTGAATGTCTAGATTTATGAAATTTAATTTTTAAGCATTAATTTATCTTAATCTGTGTTTTTTCTATATTGATATTATCTATGTATACTCATTGAAATCATGTTTTGGTTGAATAGAACATGTTTTTATTTTCCAATCATCCATATTGATTATTCTATTTTTTTATATAGGTAAATTCAGTTCTATATAAACTGTAATGAGAATCTAAGATCATCATTTAATTTTTTCCATTCTATATAATTTACTTCAGGATATTATAAATGATATTAAAGATGAAATAATGTTTCCCATGCCATTTTTTCTATAATTCAAATGTAATATGAGAATAATTTATTTATCTATATTTCAAGACTCCTAAATTAATCTATCCCATGTGGTGAGAATACATGTTTCTTATACTAAAATAATAATGTAAATAATGGTTATAGGTTATTGGATTCTGGGTTTCTATATATAGTATCATTAATTTCTCTTTTCCCTGCACTTATTTGAAATATATCTACTAATATTTTCAAGTATTGGTGTTGAGACGACAAATGATTCCAAGGCCCAATGAGAACAAAAGTGATGATTTAAAAATATTAAGTTTATTAATATCATAAACATGCAGGTTTCATAAAATATTTGAACAAAACTATAAAATAGGATAAAATAGGGAATCTGAGGACACTGTTGAGTTAAGAATATTAGTTTTACCCTAGGATCACAATGAAATTTGATGGAATAAGTAATTTTTCTAATGTGTATTTGTAGACACCGGAAAAGTCCTTAACTCCCAAAGGAAGTTTCGAAATGAAAAAGCGAAGTCATATTCGGAATCAGAGGCCCGGTCTGGAGGCCCTGGAAGTGGTGCACGAAATAAAGGAGGGCTGGCGCGACATAATGCTGTGCGCGCGATGCATCCCTAGGATTCATGAAATCGAGCCGATGGTGCGCACAATTTTGCGCGCCCGGTTCCGCACAGTAAAGCCTAGCGCACCGACTGTTCCTGGCGTATAAGACTTCACGCGCCGCCTGGATTTCGCACTGGTAGGTGCCTATAAATAGATGGCGACCCCAAATGGTTTGGGGTTGCAGAATTCGGAACAGCTCCCGTGCGCGCAATTTGACTCCCTCGTGTTCAAGAGGACTTCCAGGTAATTACTCTTTTCACACAACCATGCCCCAGGGTTCGCCTTTGTGCGCAACTCCACTAGATTAAGTGAATTTTCCCACACTTCTGGGTTCTTCCCTTGTGCGCACTCCTTGCCCTGTGCGTACAATCCCCTTCTGTGCGCGTAATCCCAATCCTTTGCACGCAATCCCATATCCACGCAATCCTCTAGCCATATTGCACGCCATCCCTGTGTTTTGTGAGCAAACCTTCTCTTTGCGTGCAACACCCTGGACCCTTTACCTTTACGCTCCTTGGCTGCCTCTCTGCACCGAGACTTGATGTCTTCTCTATTGGGCAAGAGCTCCATGCGTTTTTTTCCTGTACGGCCTTACAGGCTCATATGAAGTAACCACAAGGTCCCTTGGGTAGTGTTTCCCATTGTGTTTCCTTTACTTATGCTTCTCTGCATATTCACCCTAACGTCTATTGATTCTTCACATAGCCACGCTAACGTGGACCCCTCGATGGTTCACCCTGCACCCCCCTTCACTACGGTCTTTCCGATGCCTTCCCTCCCACAAGGGGGTAGAGGGTGTTGGGCATGTAATCCCGGGGTGTGGAGAAAACCCACCTCATCCAAGCTGCAGGATGTTAAACTGCTAAGCACCTCATCCTTAACACATGATGTTAAACTGTGGTCTGACCCCGTGCCTCGCACGCAGGCCCCCCCAGCTCGAACATTATTTACGCCTCTCGACTCCATGGGAATGGATTCTTCCTCACATGGAATGAGATCCTTCTTGTCGGAGTGGCGTTTGTCCACGGTGGAAGGGCTGCCTCAGAGCGTAAGCCCCTAGCCTCTCTTGCGGAAGTTGCACCCATGCACCTCCGTACTTCCCCACTACCAATTCCAGTGGAGTCCCTTTCCCACTGCGCTTTGTCGCACCACGGGCCTCCATCCTGGAGTAAGCCCTGACACCATGGTCTGCTAACCATGTGTAAGCCCCTGTTTCCTCTTTGGGATGCTCAACGCGTAAGCCCCTTTCCGCTTCTCACGGACGCACCCTTTGCGACGTGATCATCTGGTCCATGCTGCCTCTTCTTTCTCACACCGAGCATGACTCACGTGGGCATGGAGTGAGCATCGACCCTGAAATCCTCCTATGGGCCACCTCAGAGCGTAATCCCCATACCAGCGAACTATGTGGACTTTGATCTGTGCTAACGCATGGTACGTAGTAAGCCTCCATGAGGTTCAAGCCCACTACCCGGTCATTCCAACCTCTCCATGTCAGTTCCCCGGCCTCCATGAGCCTCCTCAGAGCGTAAGACCCATATCCACTTTGGGCTGCCTCAGAGCGTAAGCCCCAAATGCCCTCGTCCTGCATGACGTTAAACTGTATCTCGTCCTACATGACATTAAATTGTATCTCATCCCGCGTGACGTTAAAGTTTATCTCATCCAGCATGATGTTAAACTATACACCCTGAACTACGTGGACATTGATTCCCTTCCATGAGGATATGTAGGAAGCCTCCATGAGGTTCAATACTTTCACCCCATCACCCATCCTGATCCTTACCCGGTCCGCCACATCCCGGTGAGATCATGCCACCTCATTCCTCTCCATAGTATTCGGGAAGCCGCCCACGTGCTGGCCCCAACATCGGTTCTCCCCCTAGGGGGTCCTTCAATCTAATCCACTCTCAGTGTTCCGATCAGTTCGATCCGTCTCCAAAATATGTTAAACTCGTGGAATACCCAGTGTTAAACATGGGAAGATGAGGAAAACCTCAGATGGTACACAACCCCCATGTTCGATGTGGGATGCCTCGAGCTTCCGCGCCCTCAAGAAGCCCTATGATAAGAGACAGAAGACCGACATGCCAATCCACCAGCATCAAGACATGCCAATGACACCCCAATGTGACCATTCTCCTCACCGAAGGTTTCTAACCTGACAAGACAACTTGGAGCATCTTGATGGAAGTGGCGTAATTTACTGGCATCCATGTAGATATGGCATTGGGAACAAGCTTGACGAACCCATATTAAATCTATGAGGGAGACTTGGACTAGGTGACGAGCTCTGAGGAGGAATCCACGGAAGGAAAAACCAACATCCCATCATCCCGGTTTCATTCAAGGAGCAGACATCCCTGAACAAAGAACAGATTCCACCCCCCTTTAGAAAGCGGGAATGCAGGGCAACAAGCTGCACGTTCTACCAGGTGTGACGGACACGCGCGCGCGCGTGCCCCGATGTAAAAGCGTCGGAAACAGAAAATGGTGAACCCAACATGAATGCTCTTCTCCTCAATACGGAGACTGGTAGTGTTCGGGGGTGTCAGAAGATTAGCATGTCACTAGGTTCGGGCTCCTATCACCAAGACGTGAAACCCGCTAGGGGTTGAGGCAGTCACAATTTTGATCACTCCGTTCTGCGACATCATCAGCGTGGATCCCTCTCACCGAAAACGGAAGACGGAGTGACGATGGTCTATTGGTTGTCAATTTATTTTCCTATTAGTACTAATGGGTTCATCTACCTGCTTTCAGGAATCAGATCACTGCATCCAGATCTCGATATCCACATGCCCACCGACGCAGGGGCAAGGGCAGTACCGACGCGGCTACCTCGCACGTTACTTCCTTTTCCACAGTCACTCCGGCTTCAATTGATACGACTCTCGGGTGCTCACACCCCCTATCCCCATCATAAATCATCCAACGAAGGGTGATCTACAACCTGGTTCATAGGTATGATGAGGAAGGGATCATCCCCACCAGGGGAATGGCCCGTTTGGATCTAGAGGCAGCTGTGCCTCACCATTGTCGCTACCCCCGAGGGCTGCGTAGGGAGCCGTCACTCCCCACTCTGACGTTCAACCACTTCTGGAGCTTATCCCCGGAGCGCCTTGACACATCCCTCCCCTACGCCAATGAGGTGGGGGATGTCCGGGTCCACCTGATCGGAGACCTGTCCTAGGGGTTAAATGCAAGAGCCCCTGCCGGGCTGCATCGATGCCGCCACCCAACTCCCTTAGATGAGGAGCTGGAAATCTTCGTGCCCGCACCACCGGCTCCAACCCATCTGAACTGACGCCAGCGTCGGGCGCAAGCGAAAGAGAATTCCCATCCTGGGGCACCAACGTCAGCAACCACTGTGTCCCGAGCCACTACTGACTACTATTTTTAGTCCCCTGCACACGTTGAGTTGGGGCAGTCACATGCCCGACTGGGATCGAGGACCCGACCTCCCTGCATGCAGGTTGGGTCGACTCTCCCTATCACAGGCACAGGCAACAGCCACTGCAGACCAATCCATGGTAGTGCCACCCACCATGAAGGCTCATTTCGTGCCACTAATCTGGAAAGCCTATGGCTTCTTCACGACAGCTTTGCTCCGGGTATGACTCTTTCTAGTTCCAACCGCACTGGGTATGAGGTCCCTCCTCCTACCGCTAACCACGAGTATGGAGCCATTGCGTATCTGGTCTCTCACTCACATGGAGGTCCTCCCCTTGTCCCTTTCAACATTTGTCCCAGTGCTTCTCGCACCCCGGCCTTCAGTCCCCTCTACCCCATCACTATTGCGGCAAGGGGAATCCCTGACAGAAATCATCCTTACCCTGTGGAGCCACCCAGGGGCGGGAAGGCATGGTGTCATCACCGTAAGAGGAATTTCAGGGGAGTCCGGACAGAAATTAGACTAGTTCGTTTCTCGGACTCTGAGGCGGGGTACGACTCGATGATGGAACCTTCCCCTAACCCTTTGATTCGTGGGCGAGGATGGGGACGCGGCGCATCATCCTTGTACTCCCCAAATGCGAGATCAGTATGATTCCCTCCTCCCTCCAAAGGTATATCCAGGAGGACGAGGACCTGGCATACCCCCAAGTGTCAAAACCGCAGTTACCACTGGCCTCCCCAGAAGAACCTTCCACCTCATTCAGCGAGGGTGGGGAAATTTTTTGGGGACCGACGGAAGAGTTTCAACGTGAAACACCATTGGCGAGCACCGATACTATGATATGAGGCATGTTTTCCAGATCATCCTATCTTGACGTGGTAGCCAGGGCACTGAAACCCTTGTAGGATGACTCTGGGATCGGCGACCAATCGACCTGTTCTCCGTATTCCCCGCCGGCCAGCCCACCTTCCCGGTGGCCTGCCTCGGTGTCATTTCCAGCTCCCTGAACATTCTCGGTTGATGAGCAGGGGAAACAAGGGCCATATCTTGAACCGGAGTAGTGGAGCTTCTGGACCGTCCTCGCAGTGGGCCACTTCCCCGAGAAGTTTTGGCCGGTCGCAGGATGGGATTTTGATATGCCAAAGTCACTCACCCTGGGAGAGTTTGAATGTTTCCTCTAGACTCTTCGGGTGACTCACTCCCGTCATCTCCATCAGCGAGTGCCTTATCCCGGGAGCCAAGCACATCTCGAGGATATCAGTGAGTAGTGCTGTCGGGTCAACCTGGCTGTGCTCCCTGTGGTTCGGCATCCTGAGTCACTCGGCCACCATGGGGCCCTCCAGCAACAATACGTCCAGAGTTGTTAAGTTCTCCACAAGGTTATTGAGAAAGCCACCCCCACATGCACATCCGATGATTGTGACAGTACGCTGCGCTTCTTTTTTGTGTGATCCACCACCAGCCCAGCTCACTGGGGGGCCCTGAGGGAATGTCGCCAAGGGCAGTGGCGGTCAACATGGATGACCATTCAGATGAGGGAAACGGTGTGGAGATCCTTGATGGGGACTCACCCCTTGAGGGAAAGCCACTACTGGACCCATCTGAGAGGACTATTCGCCAAATGAGGAGCCTACTAGGTCTCACCACACCCACTAAGGCACTAACACTGAGCCGAAACATCGGCAAGGGTAAAGAGCATGTCGGGTCTGTCAATCTTACCGACCCATCTGCCTCGGTACAGAAGGCATAGGAAGACCCCGAGAAGGCCACGCTACGCCAACAGATTGCTGAGCAAAAGAGGCTAGTCGATGACCACTTGACCAAACGCATTGCAGAGCGGCAGCCTGACTACGGTAACCCTAGGCCAGGACAACAGGGGCAGGAGCACCTACCCCTGACGAGATTCCCCTGGGAAACCGCGACCATGTTGCATTCACCGATAGGGGATAGTCCAGATCCCATGGAAAGCGGGCGCGATATGTTTCATCGAACCCTCCTGAGCAGCGGGATCACCTGGGGGACACTGCTTGGTTTCCTCCCGCTACCTCGAGAGTCACTCCGCCAGCCGCCCCACGAGCTGTTGAGCTTGACTACCGGATTGAAGAGCCCGACAATGCACTTGTAGTTAGAGATCCTCTTGAGGATAGTAATCCACATCCGGACGATATAATGGAAGTACTCATCACCCTCTTTGAGGCCTTGGAATCTCGGCAGGTGGCAATCCCACCGGACGGAAAGCCATACCCAGCATGGGTGGATGATATGCCGGCCCCACCGAGAATTGGGAACCCAACTTTCTCCCCCTTTAATTGGACTAGAGACCCACCACAGCACCTATCCCACTTCAACTCGAGGTGCAGGCCTATGTTAGGGACTCCGGCACAGCAGGAGGCCGCCAAGCTCCGTTGCTTCGTTCAGAAACTGGAAGGAACAACATTCGTCTCGAACCGCCAGCTCCCTGTCGGATCTGTGACTAGCTGGGAGAACCTTTGTTGGAAATTCCTCTACCAGTTCAGTTCCACAACCTAGAAGACGAACATCAAAGACCTCTTCAGGTGCAAAAAGGCCTGATGAGGGAGTCGCGGACTTCGTCGCCTAGTGGAAGGGGCTCACGTACTCCCTTGACATGCCACTAACTCAAGAGAAATTACTGACAATGTGTGTAGGGAACATAAAGGCAGAGCTGGATCCTTCTCTGATCACTCATAATTTCCCCGGAGGGTTCCGGGACTTCTCTGACAATGCTAAGTACCTCGAAGAAGCCCTGCAACAGGACAGTCAGGCATGCCCGCTGCCTCCTGTAATCCCTGCAAGGAGATCCGCCAGATCCAAGCCCACTGCTCTGGCCTAGATAGAGGACCCTATACAGCTAGATTTTCTACCAGTAAGGCCATCTCAACATCCAAATAGGGGTCCACCCCCACGGGAACAGCCTCCGGCCCAGCAGCGACCCCCTCAAAATTGGCAGGCACCTCCGCGTAACGCACCACCACCACCTAGGCGAGATAATCAGGATCTTCCTCTTCATCATTCTGCTCCGGACCCTGGTCATGGCCACCCTCCAAGAGCCCCCTTTCTAGATAGAATGAATCAGACTTACTCGTTTGATGATGCCCAGGTCCCCAGTTATTTCCGTAGCACCTTGGAGCAGAGGATCATGTGGCTGCCTGAGTGCCGGAAGCCAGAAGAGGCATGTCTCACTGATCACCCTAAATACTGCCCTTATCACCGGTCCCTGGGGGCACAACATCCAGTGATGCTATGTGTTCAAAGACTGTATCCATTACCAAATTTACAATAACATAGCCAGGTTGGGCCCAGCCCCGGCGCAAGTGGCAGGTGTCTTCGTGAGATCAGATGGAAGCAGTGGCAACGAGGATGAGTGGAAACAGGTTTCCAACCATGGATCCTAGAATTATAATGACTGGATGGCCCACCGAATGGTCTCCCATGCCCATGTCATCATCTGTGCCCGCATGAGTCATCCAGAGCCCTTAGAATCTGCGAGCGTCGCTTTGGCATCGTCGTCCCAGCCTACTTCTTCCCAGAAGAGCAAGATGCGGTGAAAGAAGAAAGAAAGCACCCTGCCAATACCGTCATCATCCCGCACGCTTGGAAATTTTATGCCCTCAGAGATGGGTATTCCTCGGAGACTCCATCCTGTAGTGGATGACTCCTTGAGTGAAAGCCCAGGGTACGCTTCAGTTAACACAGTAGAGTTGGTAAATCTCTTTTTGACTCCTGACAATGAGGAACACCAGGTGGACCGTCCCAATGTCCCCAGCTGTCGCCAAATTCGGTGGAGCTGTGGCTACGTGAATCGACGGGGTACGACAGTTGTCACCTCTAGTCATGATATGCATGCTACTAAGACTAGGAAGCATGCCCGATACAGGGATCATCACACGCGACCCCCTCACCTGGTGTCGACAAGTTCGCCTCCACCACCATTTGTGTTTCTGGATTAGGCGGGACCACCTCGGCCATACCGCGACTTGCCATGCCCTGCCACCGACGGGCTACAACCTTCTGGTCCTAACCTGGAAGCCACTTCCCGGGCATCGACTAGTGAACAGCGTGATGTGCCTAGTACCAGTCAGTCACTGGTCCTACTGGAAGGGCCCGTCATGACTCCGATCGCAGAGCAGCCTCTTGTAAGTAGAATCATGCGTTTGTCTTGAAAGTATGATGTTTTGAATCATCTGGCCGACATTCTAGAAAATATTTCTATCCTTGAGGCCCTTCTCTTGTCGTCTGAAATGCGTGAGGTGCTCGCCGAGGCTCTATGGAGCACCCACCATTTTGAGACGGAGGTGGCGACCGCAGAATCCTTCCACACCGAGGCAATTGAGGACGCTGAATGTCAGGCAGTTATCTCATTTTCCGGTGAAGATGAAGACTTTCCCATACAGGTGCACATTCACCCACTGTACATCACCAGCTAGTTCAATGGCGTGGAAGTCCGATGCTGTCTTGTTGACACGAGTTCTGGGATTAAACTAATCCCCACTCGGACACTGCGGAAGATGGGCCTATCTAAGGATTATCTAACTCCCTCCGACCTCAGAATCCAGGGGTATTGCAGGACCAAGAAAACTCTACTCGTTAAGATTCATTTAAAGACCCAGTTCGACGACCTACTTTCCAATACCGAATTCATGGTTGTCTCTCAGGACACCGCCTACAACACGTTGATGGGCAGGCCATGGCTCCACCTTCAGGAATCAGTCCCCTCATCATATCACCAGTTCCTCAAATACTCCCTTAAGGGTTGATTGGGCATGCTCCAAATAGATGTGTCTCCTTTTTCCTCTTGTGAAGCTCGTTATCTGGACGCTGACTATTACAAGAGAAAGGACAAGAAGATCTTGGCAGGTGAGGTTGAGCCCGGCAATGTCACCAGGGATCCCTAGGCAGGTTTGGATGAAACATATGTCTTCCCAATCCATTGGTTGGAGGCCATGACCCCCGACATGGGGCAGTGATTGGTTGTTTCGGGTACCAGAGGAAGGAATATTTCCGGGTCCAAGTGACAGTATAAAATCACCTCGTACTCCTACACCAACCAGGCTTAGGTGATCCCTGAGCCCCCTACCCCTGTATGATATCAGAACGTTAGGCTCATGGCAATGGTAGTACATCATACGTGTCTGTTTCACCGGGCGGGAATCTACCGGCTCAAGCCAACGCACCACTACTACTTTGATGTCATAAAGCGTAGCCCCTTGGGCCGAAGGCCAGATGATATTTGATCAACCGCCTTTATCGCCATGGTCCCCGCAGTGCATGAGTCTCTTGATGTGACGACCTTTGCCGCCCAAGTCGGAACCAGCTTCCCATCAGGGTATGGAAGCCCCGAAACGGCTCCCCCCGTAGATGATCCCTCCACAAGTGGAGATGAGGACTTGGAAGATGCACCCCCTACCTTGGAAGATGGCGTCTCCACCACGGTTGACGAGTTAGAGCAGGTGAACCTCGGTAGTGAGGCAGACCCAAGACCCACATTGGTCAGTGCCATTATGCCCCCCAAGGAACGGAAACAGTATGTAGACATCCTCAGACAGCACTGTGATGTGTTCTCTTAGAGTTATGACGAGATTCCAGGACTAGATCCCCAGGTATCCATCCACTGCCTTGGCCTTCCAGCAAACCACCGCGGGTTCACGCAGCCTCCCAGAAAGATGAACCCCTATCACGGTGCCATGGTTGAGGCAGAAGTTGATAAGTTCATCAAAGAGAACTTCTCAAAGAGGTCCAGTACCCCAGGTGGCTAGCCAAAATTGTGCCATTCAAGAAGAAGAATGGGCAGATCATGGTCTGTATCGACTTCCATGATCTCAATCACCACTGTCCGAAGGATGATTTTCCCCTTACAGTGAAAGAGTTGTTGATCGATGCAACAAATGGGTTCCAAGCCCTTTTATTCATGGATGGGTACTCCGGGTACAACCAGATCTGGATGGCCCCTGAGGATGAAGAGTTCACTGCCTTTAGGGCCCCCTAGGGTACTTTCTGCTACCAGGTTATGCCCTTCGGCCTGAAGAATGCAGGTGCCACCTATCAACGGGCTATGCATCGCATATTCAAGCCGATTCTTGGGACACTGGTGGAATGCTACGTGGATAACCTGGTGGTTAAATCTCATCAGTGCCATGACCATCTCAAAGATCTTGAGAAAGTGTTCATCTTCCTCCGTTCTCACCACTTGAAGATGAACCCATTGAACTGTGCCTTCGAGGTCACCTTTGGAAAGTTTCTTGGATTAGTTGTTAGATATCGAGGCATCGAGATCGACCCGGAGAAGATCAAGGGTATCAGTCAGATGCCTCCCCTGAATAAAATTCGGAAGCTGAGAGGCCTTCAAGGACACTTAGCTTATATACACTGATTCATTGCGAATCTGGCCGGCAAGTGTAAGACATTTTCTCAGATCATGGAGAAAGGCACCACCTATAAATGGGACTAAGAGTGTTAGATCTCTTTTGAGGAAATCAAGAAGTATCTTCTCCAACCTCTGGTCTTGATGCCACCCGTTTCCGGAAAGCCATTGGTCCATTACGTGACCACACTGGAGCAATCCCTCGACACACTTCTCGCCCAGAAGAACAGCGAGGGAACATAGAATAGCCTTTACTACCTCAGTCGCTTTCTCCTCAACACGGAAATGAGATATTCTCCCATCTATAAGAGCTACCTGGAGCTCGTATTTTCCATGCAGAAATTGTGGAACTACTTGTAGCACCACGAGGTATAGCTGGTCTCTCGGGTAGACCCGTTGAAATATATTCTAAACCAACCTATGTTGACCGGCCGGTTGGCACCCTGGGCAGTGATCCTCCAACAGTTCGACATCAGGTTCGTACCTCAGAAGACCATCAAAGGATAGGCGTTGGACGACCTCTTAGTTACCCACCCATCCTCCGCGGACCAGCCACTGGATCTAGGATTTCTTGATGAGGCAATCCTCTCAGTCGATCACGCAATCCCATGCTGGCAGATGCACTTTGACGGTGCCTATCGGAGCCCCACCGGGAGAAGGCTCAATGATCCTAGGCTCAACAGAGTAGGCCTGGGTGTCATCTTCATCACCCCGGAGTAAGACAATCTACATTATTTATTCCTATTTTCAGAAGGCTTCACCAATAATGAGGCAGAGTATCATGACCTCATCACTGGCCTCGAGTTGGCTTTCGAGATTGAGGTACCCCATCTATTTGTAAAAGGGGACTCTGAGCTAGTCATCAAGAAGGTCAATGGTGACTATGCTCTGAGAAAGCCAGAACTCATGCCATTGCTATAGTGCACCCTCTGTCTAATGGCTATGTTGCCCTCTCTGCCAAAGGTCGTTCACATTCCCCGGTCGCAGAATAGTCGAAAAGATACTTTGTCCAGCCTGGCCGCATCACTTGCGAAGCCCAAACAGGATGACCTAATTATCCAAGTGGCACACCGGAGAGTCATTTCTCCTGTTATTCCGAAGGGAGATCATGGCCCGCGAGTGAACCATCTCAACGTTGGTGCCACTACGTCAGGATCCCCGTGGGCTTCAGGTGTGGTAATTGAGACATTCCCTAACTGGAGGACGCCATTGGTTGAATATCTCCAACATGGAAATCTTCCATCGGACTGAGCCGAGCGCGAGCGAATCCAACGCCATGCACCGCAGTTCACCCTTCAGAGCAGTCCCAGCCTTGAGCAGCTCCTTTACAGGCACGGATTTGATGGTTTTCTCCTCCGTTTCCTTCAAGGACTCGATATCCCACAGGTCATGCATGAAGTGCACATTGGTTCCTGTGGCACCCACCAAGCCGAGATGAAGTTGTCCAACCAAATTCGGAGGCTGGGATACTTCTGGCCCTCCATGATCTACGAATAAATTGAGTATGCCAAGAGGTGTCATGCATGCCAAGTTCATGCTATCTTTAGGCATCAGCCACCAGATCCTCTCCATACTACCAAGTACTCTTGTCCCTTTTCAGTCTGGGGGTTGGATATTGTAGGACATTACCCGCCGGTGATGGCCCGCCAGTGCCAGTTCATATTGACCACTACGTATTTCTTCTCCAAGTGGGCAGAGCCAATCCCACTCAAGGAAGTCAAATCCTATTCTATCGCTGACTTCGTGAGCTCCAATATCATCTATCTATTTAGAGTACCTCATGCTATCCTCACGGATAACGGAACCAACTTCTATGCAGCGGAGCTGAAGAAATTGTATGCCACGTACAACATTCACTCTAACCACACCTCCCGCTATCATGCATAGGTGAATGGACATATCGAGGCGTTTAACGAAACCCTCTCTAACATTCAGAAAAAGATGGTTGGTACGGACAAGAAAAGTTGGCCGGAAAAGCTCCCCAATGCCCTTTGGGATTATAGGATAACGACTCGTAACTCCACCCAGGTGACTCTGTATTCCCTGGTTTATGAAGCTAAGGCCGTCCTTCCCATCGAGATCCAATTTCCCTCATTGCGCACGGTGGTCTACGATCAACAAGTGACAGATAGAGTTGCAAAATCCATCTAGCCGAATTGGAAGCACTAGATGAAAGTAGGCTTAATGGTTTACATAACATGGAAGGGCATCAGAGCAGGATGGATTGAGACTTCAATAAGAAGGTTCGCCTCTTCTCCTTCCTTCAAGGTGACCTGGTGCTGGCTCTCCGAGCGCCAATGATTCCCGGTAAGAAACCACCCATGTTAGAGCCCAAATGGAAGGTTCATTTCATTTTCCATAAGGTCTATCCCAATGGTGCATATTCCCTGGTGACTATAGATGGTGAGCATGTCCCTCCTCCCACCAATTCCAGGTTCCTCAAATGGTATTTTGTGTGACCCATTTGGTCCCAGTTCTATGACCTAAAACTAAGATCCTTTCCCAATCCCACATGACGTTAAACAGTATTTCATCCTACATGATGTTAAACCATGTCTCTAGAACTATGTGTGGCTTGATTCCCATATTAATGGGATACTTAGGATTTCCTGAACACTTATATTTAAGGTCAAACCCCATCTCTTAGGAGATCCCACGATCTCCTGGTTGCCTCGGTCTTTTGGCCTTCCCTTCCCTTGGGAATCTGCCATCTTTTGGCCGCTCTCAGACTGAGCCCTTCGACCCTTTCCAGTGGTCTGATAATGTGTTCAGAGTACTCTAGTCTAGGACCTGGAGTGTTAGATTCGACTTAGTCAAGTTTTCGTCCGCTTGTCAAGCTTTGTGTTCCCCTTCATTCGGGCCCCACCATCTTTCACACCCGAAGGGACCCCCAAGAACGGCCTGGATATAATGCCTAAGGGCTCTCCTACCATCACGAGACAACACCCCCGAGGGCTGTGGGCAACAAATTGATACAAATCCAGTGTTGCGAATGTGGTCAGTTTTTGATGCCCATTTTTTTGCCCCTATCTCTAGGCTAACACAACAGGATGCTGTGTTGCGAACATGGTCATCAGTAATCCTCAGTCATCACGCCGGCTTCTTCGGGCCATGAATGTTGGTTTCATGATTCACATTATGTTCTTCCCCACCGTGTCAAGGTGGAATCATGACACTCCTTGTACTAACCCCCAGTACACCCCCACATGTCATGCAGACCAAGCTGCGTAACAGTGTCTCTCGGGGCTCCCGCGATCTGAGCGCTAGAGAATGTGCTTGGGTTTCTTCTTTATAGGTTGTGTGAAGCTTGACCCTCATCCCCATGGGGAACGAGGAGTCACCCAAACAATGCGTTTCAGGCCCAACGTAGCTGGGAGCTAGCATCTCCTGCCCCCTGATTGTTGAACCCTCGTAGGCCCCTTTGGCCCGAGGCGCCTCTCAGAATCATGCGCGGTGATGGTATGTGATTATGCCATCACCCGCATCAGTTATGCTTTATCGCATCGTGCGTGTTCCCACAGGTCCAAGACATACGACCTTAAACTATGCTGCCAGGTCCAAGTGATACGACCTTAAACTATGCTGCCATGTCCAAGCCATAAGACCTTAAACTATGCTGCCCGGTCCAAGCCATACAACCTTAAACTGTGATGCCAGGTCCAAGCCATATGACCTTAAACTATGCTACCATGTCCAAGCCATGTGACCTTAAACTTTGCTGCTAGATCTAAGCCATATGACCTTAAACTGTGCTGCCAGGTCCAAGCCATACGACCTTAAATTGTGCTGCCAGGTACAAGCCATACAACCTTAAACTATGCTTCCAGGTCCAAGCGATAGGTCCTTAAACTATGCTGCCAGGTCCAAGCCATTCGAACTTAAACTGTGCTGCCATGTCCAAGCCATACGACCTTAAACTGTGTTGCCAGGTCCAAGCCATACGACGTTAAAATATGCTTCTAGGTCCAACCACATGACCATAAACTGTGATGATATCGTCCCGGTTGTGAGCCTTTAAGACTCTACCTCTCAAGAACTACATATGGATTGATTATCATCCTTGTGAGATTCGTAGGAACACCTGGGAACTTCCCCACAGGCCCAGCCTAACTTTTCATGTTCGGTCTCTCGACCTAAACACGTCCATAAGAGAATATAGTAAGTAGGGATTTTCTCCATACACATTGGGTATTGCAACCACTTTACCGTGTGTCTCCCATTCCGATTATCCTTTGGTATGAGTTATAAGACAGTAAACTAAGACCCTTATTGTCCAGCATGAACGTAAACTACATGCTCGTACTCACTGTAAGACGTTAAACTACATGCTGGTCAGGCCTCCTAGGCCGAGGTCCGGCCACAAGCCCCTTGGCTTTCCACGACTTGGTCTCTCTTGTGGGATTGTACGGTGTGGTGTGGGATTATGTCCTCATTCATGTCAAGTTACTCGTCGTACCATGCCTATCCTCAGATGAGATGTGTCCCCTATCCCGCACGACGTTAAACTGTATTTCATCCTACATAATGTTAAATCGTGCTTCTAAAACTACGTGTGGTTTGATTCTCATCCGTATGGGATATGTAGGAATGCTCGAACATCTTGTCTTGGGTCTAGCCCCAGGTATTACCAAATCTCATCCCTCCTTATTGTCGGCCCCTCGGCCTGAATTCTTGGGAAGTGGTGTAATCGTGACATCTACTCTGAATAAGTCTGGGATGCCCAATATTAATAATGGGAAGCAGTAGTTCTCTCG
Organism: Viscum album; assembly: GCA_963277665.1. Taxonomy (NCBI): domain Eukaryota; kingdom Viridiplantae; phylum Streptophyta; class Magnoliopsida; order Santalales; family Viscaceae; genus Viscum; species Viscum album. The sequence goes on along the minus strand of OY728144.1, from coordinate 323,803,761 downwards.
CCAGAGAGGTCCTATCTGAAAATTGGGATGATCTATGATCGGGTTGGTACATCCGCCTAATGCGCCTCTTCCATAATGGTGCAATTTCAGGAGTGTTGGACTCTGTTCGAACAAAACACCACTCCACTTTCCATGCTTTGTGTTCCCCTTTATTCGGATCCTCATTATCTTTCATGTTTGATGGGACCCCTTAATAGTATGTATGATAGACCTATGGTCCGCCTACTATCCTTGGCCAACATTCTGGAGGACTGGTCATGTTTGATGGGAGCCCCTAATAGTGTGGATGATAGAATTTGGTCTGCCTGCTGCCACAATATGAATGATAGACCTTTGGTCCGCCTATCGTAGCAGTATGGATGATAGGCCTATAGTCTGCATGTTGTCCTGGGCCAACGTTCTGGAAGACTGACCGGCGATATTTGAGTTATGCCCCATGTTGCGAACATGGTCAGCAGTCAGCCCTCATTTATTGTCCCCTTTCTAGGCCGATACGAAATGGATGCTGCATTTCCACCACGGTTAACAGTTATCCTCCATCGTCATGCCCCATAGTGTTCTGAATTCGGGTAGCCTGGTTCACCTTTCCTTTCTATCTCCCTATGTTCGTATGGATTTCAATGCCCCCAGCATTGCCCCGATCATGTGTCAGAGAACATTGAGAAGGTGATATATCAATAGGTATGAGTTCTTCTCCTCAGAAATCCAGGTCCAACATCGGATGCCTGAAGCATGGTTAATGCCCCATAGTTGGACGAATTGATTACACAAGTATCCTTTGCTTCTCGTGTTGGGTGTGACCCACATGAGCTTATGGGTGAGTTGTTATTCATTTTGGAATTATGGTTGAGCATATTAAACCAAAGGTACAAATAAATGTATTTGTCCATGTATTGGATTGATATGATGAGCAGTACAATCAAGAAGTTCATGAGATTTCCAAAACAAAGCCCCTAAGGGTCGGCGTGCTGGATAAATCTTTCCAACGCTGCTACCCTTTGGCTGGTAGCCTCCAGGACCACTTCTCACTCCTTGAAGACTCTCTCCTCATCAGCCACCACAGAGCACAGCTTTCCAACCCTAGCTTGTGCCTGCACCCGCTCGGTTTGAAGTATGGTCATCTGGTGAATCGCCTCCATCAGTTGTTCCTGCGCATCAGCCAGCTGGGCCGTTAGTTTCTCCACAAGCTCAGAGCATGTTTCAATGAAGGACTCCTTATATGACGCATGCCCTTCAAGTTTCCGGACCTCCCACTCAACCCTCAGCAATGCTCGAGCGTTCACCGATCTTTCCTGACACTGTGCAACTTTGGTGTGCCAGCTGATCTTGCGTATCTTCTCAGCCATGTAATCATGGATCGTCAGATGAAGGCGCTAAGCGTCAGCCCCTCCGGCGCATATGAAGCTCAGCCAGGTCTGGATTGATCCCATCTGCCTCAGCCAATCCGACTGGGGCTATCTAAGAAAGCTCTGGATACACTTCCACCTTTTGTGTCATGCCATCCAGCTCTCCTCAGCTGCCTCTGAGTATGAGTCGTCTATCTCCTTAGGGTCAAAGGGTCGGTATGTTGGAAAGGCATCCAATAGGTCGGCAGCAGGATCTGCCTCATGTATGTCTTCATGAGGAATAGGATCATCGACGTCCGAGTGACCTTCCTCTATCACCCCAACAGTGATGGTGCCTCTATTAGCCTCCAGCCTCTCCTCAATAACAGCGTCGCTGATGCCCGCTGCCCCCTACTCACCGATTGTTGGGGCCAAATCAGTGTAGGAAGTTTGTTCTGGATGAGGTGGTATGTCTGCCACTGGTCCGCTCATGGACGGCTCGGGCTCAGCAGCCTGACGAGCCTCCAATGACGAGATCGCTGCGTAAGGCATACCTTAATCAGTTAGGATTTTTGATAGAAAGTTCCAGTAGTGAAGCGTGAGACTTACAAGAACCCAGAGCGTTGGACTCCAGTGTTCTGGCCGCTACAGGATCCTCCATGATGGGAGACCCCTCTGTACTTGTCAATTCAATGATGGGTATCAGATCCCCATATCTTCCCACATGTTCCTCTCCTCCCTCCTCTAGTGGGGATGCCTAACAAACACTTAGGTTCTCCTGAGTGAGGTACAATGATTGGTTGGAAATTGAAAAGGGGGATGGACGAAGAAGGGAAGTTAATGAAGGCAGAGTGAGTCCTCGAGTATCTCGGTTATGTCGAGATCAGAGCCGACAATCTCGCCGCTCTCCCGGAGACTCCCTTGGTGGGTCTCCCCCTGCGACCCATCACCTTCGGGTTCTTCTTCTTTATCTTCTCCTTCTCCTTTGTCTTCTCCGGTTTCCCCATCCCCCTCCGACTCTTCATCACTGTCACCTGCTCCCGGTGGCATCACTTCCAGATCATGATCCTTTCCTAGCATCACTTTCACTAGGAAAGGTGGCTCTGCACACCGACCCCTTTGGCGTGCGTATGTGTCCATGGCCATCAGATTAGCACGCCGCCGATGGATGTTTACCCGGTCGGTAACTCGAATGAGCCCGACCTCTAGAAGCTGGATCCCGTTTTGCATTATCTTCTGCCAGACGGATTCAACGCTTAGAGATTGCCGCAGGGTCATCCAGGCCGACCACAGTGTCGGGATAATTTCATTTTGGGAAGGTTCGAGCAGGTACCATATCTGCTTCCCGGGCAGGTCCCTGGCCGCCTCATGTTCCCCCCTACAGTCAATGAGGTCGCGGTGGCAGCATGTGATGTGCCCGCTGCTGAAGTCTCAGCGTGCGTAGGCCTCGCTACCTGATGCACCCATGGTTCCCCCCTTCCAGCAGCACCTTTCCTTCTCCTCTGTCACCCGGTTTTCCGTGCGGGTTGCCTCAAGTCACCGGACTTGCTTGCGTAAAAGCCTCGCAGGGTACGCGATGGTCCATTGCTCGACATACTCAGTTTCTAGGCCAACGTCAACCCCTGTGGGAGGAAGAGTAATGACGTCACCAGAGCTGAAAGTGGTAAACATCACACACATCTGGTGCAGAACTCAGGGATTCTTCTCCTGCCAGAGAGCCGTGAATACCTTCTTCGGCAATCGTTGGAGGCACCAGAATTGCCTGGAAAATCGGGATGGCACGTAAGGCTCGCATATCACCTTCCCATCGATCCGAGCCACAAGCACGCCACCCTGAATGCTCTAGAAATACTTCTGATGTTCCAGAGAGCCTCTCCCATTGTCCACCATCTGGCCAACCGGGGTGGGGAACAGGCTGAAATGGAAGTTAGTATGGTTACCAATGCGGATTCTCACGCCCTCCTCATTGAGCGTCATCGGCGCCACCCCAACGATGTTCAGTAGGGACGATCGCAGGCCATTGCCCGAAGGACGGATGGAATTTGGGTAAGTGTACCTACCTAGATGAACCGTCACCCAACCATGGGAGATTTGGAATGGGTAACATACTCTCTGAGGCGACCCCCCTCATTAGATGCGTCTCAGGATGGCATACATCTTGGCCAGAACGGGGACCCCAAAGTTGAACCATTTGTTGGCGACCACGGTGCCTACCATCACCAGTGTTGCTGGACGGACGCCCATCCTCTCGTCCCGCACCGGCAGGAGCCACCCACTCTGGAAGGCGGTGAGGAACCCGGCATACCAAACGTTCAGGTCCTGGATCTCAATGACACGGTAGCCCCATGATTGGTATTTCCCCGCCTCCAGTTTCCTCCAGTATGACCCATCTTTGCTCCTTTGAGTTGCAGTTGGGCACCATTTATCCCGTCCCAACATCTTGATTACCGGATCCTTCTCAGGGAATTGGTTGAACCATCCCTAGTAGAAAATGTCCTTCAAGAAGTCATTGACCCCCAGCCTCTCTTTGGCTAGCTCCAACATGTGCCATGTCAGCATGGGGGTCCGTGACCTGTCTTCCTAGGTGTTCTCTGGAGGAGCGAACTTGTCATATTGTTAGCCCTCCAGTGGGACACCTCGGATGAAGTGAACGTCTCATAGGCTGATGCCAACATCTCCATGGTTAAGGTGGAATGTGTTGGTATCAAGATACCACCGGGTGAATAGCTTCGGCCCGAGCTCAGGTTGATGGTGGAAGTGGAACTGCGACATCCATACCGCCTCGAACATGCCAATATGCCGCAGTTCATCACCAAACTCGTCCCAAGTATGGAGAACCCATAACTCCCAGGCCCACTCGCTGGTGAAGTTTCCCCCAAACCGCAGGTTCCAATCCTTTATCCAGCCCTTCGTGTCTTCTATGACGCTCTGACAGAATGTGCTCGCGTAGAGGGTCGGAGAATTCTCTACAAGAGGCTCGTCCCCGGTAATGCTCTTGGTCTTCGGGTTCAGGACATATACATCCATATGTCTGGTTTCCCTGGCAGGATGGTCGTTGTTGGTGATGTATTAGTGAGGAAGATCATTCTCCCGGGTCACCCATGACCACGGTATGTCCACCTCTAAGCCTTGCAGGGGAACCTCCTCCAGGATGCCAAAGATCCAGAGCGGGAGGTTTTCAGACAGGGGATACATCTTCTGGGCTGGAGTCAGCAGATTGAACAAGGTCAGGTTGTTGGAAACGATCACCTTGGCACCATAAACCTCCTCGTTCGCCACCATTTCGGTTCTGTGAGTGACAACTTCCCCCTCATCAACTCGGTTTGCGGCCATCTTGAATATTTCGGGAGTTGCACAAAATCAGGATGTAGTGCACAGAATCGGAGAGTGCTGCGTGAAATCTGAAGTGGTGGTGTGAAATCCAGGAGTTGGGTGCACAATCGGCACACTAGGCGTGGAATATCCTGAGTAGGCGTGCAAGTGAGTCCAAAATTCGGAAGGACTTACATGCTGCAAGAGAGTTTTTACGCGCATTTGTGGGACCAATTTCGTCCACGAGAGCGGTAAGCCTGTCGAGCAGAAAAGCCTGAGTACAGAACATGGGACCCATCGCCCCTTTTTATAGGCGAGGTCAGGGTTCCGCAATGAGCAGAAAGAAAATTCCATGCTGATCTGTCATTTTTCACGCCCCGTCAGTTTTTTGTGCGCTAAGTGCCCAGGAGAGGCCCTGATTCGGCATTTCCCTCGAAATCCGACCATTGCGACCTCTCACAGATCCAATTCCGAGGGGTGTGGGCATTTGTAGATGCCGAAAAAGTCCGTAACTCCCAGAGGAAGTTTCGAAATGACAAAGAAAATTCATATTCGGAATCAGAGGCCTGTTCCGGAGGCCGTGGAAGTGGCGCGCGAAATAAAGGAGGGTTGGCACGAAATAATGATGTGCATGCGAATCATCCTCAGGATTCGCGAAATAGAGCCGGTGGTGCACGAAATTTTGCACGCCTGGTTCCGCGCGGTGAAGCCTTACGCACCGACTGTTCCTGGCGTGTAAGATTTCGCGCGCCACCTGGATTCCGGCCCGGCAGGCGCCTATAAATAGAAGGTGACCCCAAATGGTTTGGGGTTGCAGAATTTGGAACGGCTCATGTGCGCGCAATTCGGACTCCCCTGCCCTCAATAGGCCTTCCAGTTAATTCCTCTTTTCATGAAATCATTCCTCGGGGTTCGCCTTTGCGCGCAACTCCACTGGCTTAATTGAATTTTCCCACTCCTATGGGTTCTTCCCTTGCGTGCAGTCCTTGCCCCGTGCACACAATCCCCTATTGTGCGCGCAATCCCAATCCTTTGTGTGCAATCACCTGTCCGTGCCATCCTCTGGCCCTATTGCGCGTCATCCCAATATTTTGCGCTCAAACCATCTCTTTGCATGCAACACCCAAGACCCTTTACCTTAACGCCCCTTAGCTGCCTCTCCACGCCGGCACAAGATGTCTTCCCTGCCAGGAATGCGTGCCATGCGTTGTTTTCCTGTACAGACTTCCAGGATGGTATATAGTAACATCAATGTCCCTTGGGTGGTGTTTCCCATTACGTTGCTTTTCCTTATGCCTCTCCGCATAGGCACGCTAACGGCTATTGCTTCTTCGCATAGCCATGCTTACGTGGACCCCTCGATGGTTCGCCCTATGACCCCCCTTCACTACGGCCTTGCCGATGCCTTCCCTCCCATAGGGGGAAGAGGGTCTTGGGCATGTAAGTCCTATGGGTGTGGAGAAAAACCACCTTGTCCAAGCTGCAAGACGTTAAAATGCTAAGCACGTCGTCCCTAACAAATGACGTTAAACTATAGTCTGACCTCGTGCCTCGCACGCAGGGTCCCCCCAGCTCGAACATTATTTACAACTCTCATCTCCATGGGCATGGATTCTTCCTCACATGGAATGAGATCCTCCTTATTGGAGTGGCGTTTGTCCACGGGGGAAGGGCTGCCTCATAGCGTAATCCCCTAGCCTCTCTTGCTGAAGGTTGCACCCATGCACCTCCGTACTTCCCCACTGCCAAGGCCAGTGGAGTCCATTTCCCACTGTGCTTTGTCGCACCACAGGCCTCTATCCTGGAGTAATCCCCGACACCAAGGGCCGCTAACCACGCGTAAGGCCATGTTTTCTCTTTGGGCCACTCAACACGTAAGCCCCTTTCCACTTCTCACGGACGAACCCTTTGCGATGTGATCGTTTGGTCCCTGCTGACTCGTGTTTCTCACACCGAGCATGACTCACATGGGCTTATAGCGTGTATCAACCATGGCATCCTCCTATGGGCTACCTCAGAGCATAATCCCCATACCAGTGAACTATGTGGACTTTGATCTGTGCTAACACATGGTACTTAGGAAGCCTCCAAGAGGTTCAAGCCCACCACCCGGTAGTTCCGACCTCTCCACATCGGTTCCCTGACCACCATGGGCCTCCTCAGAGCAGAAGCCCCATATCCACTTTGGGCTGCCTTAGAGTGTAAGCCCGAAATGCCCTCATCCCGCTTGACATTAAAATGTATCTCGTCCCGCATGAGGTTAAACTGTATCTTGTCCCTCATGATGTTAAACTGTATCTCGTCCCGCATGAAGTTAAACTGTATGCCCTAAACTACTTGGACATTGATTCCCTGCCATGGGGATACATAGGAAGCCTCCACGAGTTTCAAGCCCGTCACCCCATCACCCATCCTGATCCATAACCAGGCCGCCACATCCCGGTGAGATCATGCCACCTCATTCCTCTCCATAGTATCTGGGAAGCCACCCATGTGTTGGCCCTAACATCGGTGCTCCCCCTAGGGGGTCCTTTAATCTGATCAACTGTCAGTGTTCCAATCAGTCCGATCCATCTCCACAAGACGTTAAACTCGCGACATACCCCGTGTTAAACATGGGCAGCTGAGGAAAACCTCAGATGGTACACAACCCCCGCATTCGATGTGGGATGCCTCAAGCTTCCATGCCCTTGAGAAGTCCTACGATAAGGGACATAAGACAGACATGCCAATCCCCTAGCGTCACGACATGCCAACAACACCCCAACGTGACCATTCTCCTCACCGAAGGTTGCTGCCCCGACAAGACCCATTGGAGCGTCTTGACGGAAGCAGTGTAATTAACACGCATCCATGTAGATATGGCACCGGGAACGAGCTTCAAGAACCCATATTAAATCTATGAGGGAGACCCAGACTAGGTTACGAGCTCCAAGGAGGAATCTACAGAAGGAAGAACAAATATCCCATCATCCCGGTTTCGATCAAGGAGCAAACGTCCCTGAACAAGGAATGGATGTCGCCTGCCTTTGGAAAGAAGGAATGAGGGGAAACAAGCCACACATCCTCCCATGCGTGACAGACATGCATGTTCACGCCCTAGTGTAAAAGTGTTGAAAACAGTAATCACAGGAGAAACTAATAAAATTAAAAAAATAATTAATTTAATTTTTTTTTATTTTTTACGTGTTGGCACATAATCCATAAAACCTCTTATATAATACCCATTATAGAAATTTTTTATATTTATCCACATTAACATGATTAATGAGTGTAAATATAAGAGAATATCATTGGCATATTACAACTACAGAGTTGATTAGATCAATACTAACAACATCAATCTTTCTAATGGATTTCATGGGTTTTGCAAACAATTACGATGTAGGATCACTATTTTTAATTGAATATTATGAAATCTATGTTGGTTGATATTTTATGTGTAAATATTACCCATTTAAAATCCAATAATGAACATAAATCAACTCCACCAATAGGGTGATTCAAAGGTATTTGGGGAACTGTTTTAGATAATCATAGTACTAATAATTATTTATTCATTCAGAAACAAATTGTAGCTAACAAAAACATGGTTTATGTTCATAAATAACCTTTGGTTTTTATTTTTCTACCCCATTCCATTTCATATTCATCACAATATATTTCTTAGGACCACGATTTGATTAATACACGTTATTATATCATTGTGTAACTGTTAATCGTTGAAATATATCAATATTTTTTTATTGATTCATATAAAGGTGTTGATAAATTATTGATGAAATTGGATGATGAATATTAGTAGATTACACAATTTTCGAGGTTCCTTGTTCCCCAATTTGGCACACCGATATAGAGTAAGAGACAATGGTGTTTTCTTTGTCAAATCGGATGGCTGAAATTGGATCAACATTGATTGGAAGTATTGTCCATATGAGATAAAAGTTCCCCAGGTGAGATTTGTGATGTATGTGGAGGTGATAATGACATGTGAGAATTAAAATAAGGAACCATGTTCTTATAGAAAAAATATATTACAAAACATGTAATCCGGAGTTACATTATATGTTGGGCCCTTGATGTAGTGCTATGGTTTTACAGAGAATAAAATATCAAACACTATATGAAATGTTTCCCATATTGGGTTACCAAACCTTGTGACTTGTAGTGTTCCCTCAGGTATGTTGGAATAGAAGGAGTAAAAATACTATGACATGTACTTATACTTGGGTAGGGTACAAATTTTACGTCATGTACTAAAACATGGACACATATAGATTAGAATATACTGAGGTACATGGGAATGGTACAATGGCATGGTTATGTTTCTGGCCAACCTTTATATTCCATGTTACTCTAGGGGACACAATATTTATATGAAGGTTTATATGGTATGTGATATGATGATACACATTCAGAATAAGGGTTGGAAAGGTGTTCCATATACTCATAGTACACATCAGGTTCTCCCTTTAAGGGTGTTTGGAACCCTTTGTTTCCTCATATTAGACAAGGAACAGTTTAGTGTGATTCTCTTGTCCCAAACCATTTCTGTATAAGGTGGAATTCATTCCTTGGAATTGGATTGTGATTACCTTGATGAGTTCAGTATAAGATATAGTTTAGTGTATCCCCCTATGGGAGAAAGGTGGGATCCTATATTATTTGGTAGGAGGGGTTTGTGGTATTGAAATTACCACTAGGAACAGCGTGTCGAACCCCTACCTATAATACAGATCCAATAGTGGTCATGGTGTCCCCCAATGGACCATGGTGTAATACTATACTCAAATTATGAGATCTTTAGAGATCCGGTGACAACATCACAGTTGGAGCCTGATTATCTTAACATCTTGGATGATCATCTTCAGTGATAACATGGATCATGGACTAGATTCTCCCAGACGATCATTACATAGAATCCCCAGTTAATACCATATGTCTGAATGTATTAGTTTTGGAACTTTTCACATGTTGTTTGTGATGATTATATGTGTTTTTCTTTGTTGCATTGGCATTATGAGATGTGTAGTATTTATTATTTATGTTTGGTCATTTTTTTGGTGTCATATTGGGTATTATTATACTCACACCTATATGATCTCTTCCTACACATGCAATGTCTTTTTAATATTATCAATCCTTTAATAGAGTCTTAGTAAGAATGGGGGTAGGGGGAGCATTGATCTAGTCTAAACATACCAATGTGTTTATTAGTGTAGCATTTGAATATATTCAACTCATTCTGAAAAGGATGGACTCTTTTTCTGTGTTTTTGGCTCATATTTAACAACTTTATAGCTTTACAATAGTTACTATAATAATATAATGAGGGATGAATTTATTTTTATTAGTTTTAGATTTAAATTTTAGATCCTTAGGGAATTATAGATGTGTGAGTTCATATAGTTACATTAAGATAATCTAGCCCATGTCTATGATAATCTTACTCAGTGATGGTCTCTATCCCATATCCTATTAGATTTCGACATGGGGTAGTCACAATTGAATTATCTTCATCTAGGTACAGTTGTTGGGTTGGTTAATGATAGAGTGATATCATTAGAGTCCATTATAGCATAGGACCAGAGTCAGGATTGTCTACTTGTGAGTTTTTTTGGGATTTATTTAAACCATTGTATCACATTTTAGGTTCAACATTCAGGAAGGGGACTCTTGTTTGTTAGGACCAAGATGATAAAAAATATTCTTTTATTTACATATTTTGTTCTATTTTCAAGGAATTGTCAATGAAAGAGAAATCACCTCACTTCATTTTTTGTGGAAATCAGACTTACCATCATATTCAAAAAATCAGACTCACTTTTCTTAAGATATTCAATCATATTGACAATATTGTTTCTAGAATAAAAGGCTCATCAGACTCATCTTGGGTCTGTAGTGAGTTTATGATCGTAATGTGAAAGATAATCAAATTATTCATGGATCTGATATAAATTTGATGATTCCTTTCTATTTTATTTTTCTAAAAAATAATAAGTAATTTATAAATTTTTTGATTCAATGAAAGGAGGAGAAATGTTTCTGGAAATCAGTTTCAGGAATATAATATTCATACTTAGTTGGATTAAAAGATGTTTCTGTAGGAATGGGAAACATAAATACTTTCAATTATAAGTTAGGTGATGCTAAAGTTGATCTTAAATGTTTTAAAGTCGTGATTAAGTCAAGATTATAAGAAATGATTTCAAGAATAAGAAAATTTGAATTGTATTCTAATTAGATCAAGAAAAAAGAAGATGAAAATTCTATTGGTTTTCATTTTTCTTTATCATAATGAGGAATATCATAATTGGAATCAAATTGTTGTTATTCCTAGAATTATGCTTGAAGAGTTTTAAAAAGATGTAAAAGTTTCATTAAATGGTAACTTAAAGCTCAAATAATATGTTTGATTTTGTTTTCATCAATCAGTATGGTGAAATCAAAATGGATAAATCAGAATAGAGAAATCATAATGAAGAAATCAGAATCGAAAAACATAATGGGAAAATAAGAAGGAAAAATCCGAATCAGATTAAAGATTTGTAAGAAAGATGAAAGGGAGATAAATTAAATATAAGGTATAGAATTCAAGGATGGTTGAAGAGGTAAAATAAGGCTTTAGATTTCATAGGTAATTGAATGAGTGAAATAAACATATGATATTTAAAGAAGATTGTTGATTCAAAAAAGTTGTTAATATAAAAAAACATTTTTATAATCCCACTAAAACCATTCTTGAGAGCCTATAAATATGAATAGAGTGCTTCATGTATTTAGCGATTTTCATCACTTGTGATATTGGAGAGAGAATCTCCACATTACTAGAAATTATAGAAGGTTTCTAGATTTTTATTTCTTAATATATTTATCCATAAAGAAAAAGAAGAAGAGAAAGGTCATATTCAGTTGGTAATCATATTAGGTTGGATAATCAAATTGGGAAGAACTTATCAAGATTTTCATATCGAGGAGGAATAAGTTCATATTTGTCTCATGTAGTATTCTATCAAAGTAGAATTTTCTATATTGAACAATTGGACATGGGAATAATACTGGGGACTCAAAATGGAATTTAAAGACACAGACTAAAAGTGGATCAAAAATTTCCTAGTGATATTCTGATAGAAGTATATTTTATATTTTGAGAGAAACATACTTGTGAATCTGAATGCGGAATCCAAATGATTCTTATTACTAATTTTAGGAAGTTATTAGATACTTATAGGAAATAAATCAAGAAATTCATTTGAAAGATCATATTTGTGAAATTTGATTAAGAAGCACGATAATATGATTATTACAAAAATCGTAGTATATTATTTCATCTTACTTGAAGCCAATGTACTCTTTTATTGACCATTATTTTACATGAGTATAAGGGAATATACTACTCATTGTATTCCACACAAAAGGATAAATTTATTGTGGATTTTTTGTATTGGATTATTTTTAAACCTACAAAGGACTATCTAATCAAGTTTATTAGTGACTATTGTAAATTCTTATGTTCCTTTAGTTATGTGTTTTCTTTTTTTTAGTATAGAAAGAAATCATTAATAGTAGTTGATGTTTGGTTCATAAGAAGGGAAAAATCAACCAAAAATATATCACTGGTTCACCCCCTCTCAGTGACACATGAATCATGGCTGGTTAATCTCAATTTTAATTAGAGTGAATGTTACCTTTATTTAATCTTTGATGTATATCTTTAAAAAATGTTCTAATGAAGAATTGAAATCATGTGGAAAGTAAGGGGATTCCAATCTTCGATGCTAGGAGATATCAAATTTGGAAATATGAGATGTTCCCTTACCTTATGTATCTTGGGTATCATGTGCTTTAAGTTACAATAGATTGATTTACTCCTATTAATGATAAGGTTCCTCTTACTAACATTGATAATAAGAATCTGAAGAATGATGGATGTGCTAAAAAATTATTTACTCTCATCACATTCTGAAAGTGATATTTTAAGAGTGAAAGGTGCTACTGCCACTTCTAAAGGTATCTAGGATAAGTTTAAAAACATTTATGAAGAAAATAAAAAAGAGAAGAAGGAAATAATTAAAAATATGGAGGATAAATTATGAAGATATGAAAATGAGTGAGAATGAATATTTTAGGGACTTCTTTACTAGGGTAAATGATGATTTCAACACCTTAGATGTAACAGAGAAAAGTTGGAGGATTTTATATGTGTTGAAATGGACTTTTGATTTCTTTTAGAAAATTTTTCTACCAAAGCTTCTTCATTAGAATATAGTGACCTTGAAACATTTTATCTTGATGATTTTCATAGTACTATCATCACTTATAATATGATAAGGTAGAATATTATGAATAGAAAAATAAAATATGGTATAGAACGGTCTTACAAAGACTCCAAAAAAATATTAAGAAGTATATTGAAGAAGATGATGTTGCTGAATCTAATACTAAAAATAAGGTTTGTAAAAATATTAATGATATTTTATCATTTTCTTATAAAAATGTGGGAAGGGGTATAGGTAAATAAAAATGGAATCATCCCTTGAAGTGTCTATTATATGGATCTATAGGACACATTTCAGAAAATTTTCCTTAAATAAAGAAATAAGAGATTAGTGACGAATACGAAATAAGGCCATGAAGGTTATGAAAGAAACATTGTGATAACGATAAATATTTTTCTAGAGGAAAATATTAAAAATTCTACAAATCCAAATGAAGAAGTTTCTATTATAAAGATGATGAAGAAGTAGAAATTGAAGATGAATCTGAAAATTATCATAAAAAGTATAAAGAGAATAATTTTATTAAAACACCGAATAATGAAGAGTTAAGAAGTAGAAATTCAGAAAAATATGAAGAAAATCAATTATAATTTTATCATAAATAAGAATCAAAATAGTGTTTGAGAATGTTTGGAAGGAATGAGAATGAAATTATGAAAATAAATAATGAAAACTCTTCAAAAAATAATTAAGAATGTTTTACAAATGAGAAATTCAAGATGATAAAAGAGATTAAATATTTTAGTATATCTATGAAGGAAAAAAATAATCATCATGAGCATATAGAGGAAAAGCTGAAGGAAATACAAGAGAGTTGGAACTTGTCCAACAAAAACATTTTAATTGTGAACATAGGGATAAAATTTTCAAAAAATCTGGTTAATATTCTAGTAAAGATAAACATAATAAGTATCAAAAACATTTACCATAAATGGTTGATAATAAAGTTGAAATTATTTTTGAGATGAAGAGAAATGTATTGTTTATATATGTGGGAAAATTTAACAAATTTTGAAAAATCAAAAAATTATAAAAACTCTGAGGCTAAAATTGTTTATAGACATTATGAATATGGAAAAATTATTACAAATTCTAGTTGGGAAAAGGATGAAAAGGAAAAAAAATTTAGAAATAATATTTTGATTGAATGTAGAAATGTTTGAGGTTGACCAAGTTATATTAAGAATATTTCTAAGAAACATTCTCACAACATTGGTTAATCCCAAAGTTTTAGAGAAAAATACTCATTATGTGGATACTATTGGTATTGTGGTGGAATTAGGAATATTGAAAATATGTTTTTGTTTGACCAAAACATTACTATTATTCCATATGTTATGGAAGTTAAGGTTTGAGTGGGAGTCAATCATCCCAAAAGAGAATGTTTGAGAAGTAAGATAGAAAGATACTTGAGAAGGATAGTAGAGATTTTATAATAGCTTCCAACCCCTAGAATTTATTTATGAAAGATGTGAACATATTAGAAATATATCTATGTCTTATTTTTTTGATTCCGAATCAATAAATGTTTCTTAAAAATAATCAAATTGTGGTGGTGATGAAAGAAAATGGAGAAGAAAAGGCTCTTATTGTAGAAAGATCTTTTAAATCTATAAAAGGAGAATGAAATTGGATTCTTTATTATGGGTTTTATTTTCATATGAAAAGATACATAATGTTGTTGATGAATGTGAATGACTTAAAATAAGGAATAGTTACATTTTCCAATGATTAATCTATGAGAATCAATAGTGTCTGATCATCCATCATTGTGAAAGAAAATTTGAAATCCAAGAAACCAATATATTTTGATGGGATGAAACAGAAAATGTTGATTGTTTCAAAAAATTAAGATGAGGATAAAATATTTATCTTAAAAAGGGATGGGTTTTTGAGAAGAGTGAGGAAGATGGAATAATAGTTACAAGGGGCCAATGTACAAAAGGAAACATATTTCAAGTTGGTGAAATACAGGACTCTTATTGATGGGTATGGTGAAAGAAAATCAGTTGTGTAATAAAAGGATTAGACATATGTTTTCAAAAAAACATGAAAAATCTATCAAAACAAGGTAGTGTCTATGAAATTTATGATATTCAAAGATGAATATTTTGGTGTTTCACTATTTTTAGGAAAGGGAAAATTATAAATTTAGTGCATAATAAAGATAATATTTATTCACAACAACCTATAGATGTTATTCATTCTGATACTTTTAGCCCAATGAGAACAAAATCATCTAATATATATAATTAATTCATCACATTCATTGATTACTTTACTTGCATTTATTGTGTTCTGTATATGAAACATAAGTCATATGATCTAGAAATGTTTTAGATATTTATGTAAAAAGATGAAAATGATTGTGGGTATTTAGTGATTAAGTTGAGAACTGATAATGGTGGTGATTATAAGAATGAAAAATTGGAATGTTATACTAATAATCATGGAATTTAACATGAGTTCAGTTCACCACACAATCCTTAAAAAGATGGGGGTTCTAAAAGATATAATAGGTGTTTGGTGGAAATTGGGAGAACTATATTACATGAACATGTTCTTTATCCTTACTATTGTATCCAAGCCATGTGTACTGATGTGTATATTCAAAGATGATGTTTCTATTGGACATGTTATGATATGACTCCTTGGGAAATGTTTTCTAGAAAAATTCTATGTTTTAAATACATATGATTTTTTCGGAGTCCATAAATTATAAAGAAAAAAAGATAAAAGCCATGGAAATTATGAGAAGAGAGGTGATGGTGGAGTTTATCTTGGCTATGATCTTGAAGGAAGTGGATATATGTGTTCTAAAAATGAAATAGAAATAATTTTTGATTCTGTTGATGTGAATTTTATTCAAAAAGCTAAGGAGGATAAACAGACTAATGCATATATGGAAGTTGAGGAGGCTAAGGAATGTTTTGTTAAAATTTCGGATAAGGATACAGTCAATTGAAATCATACCCAAGAAGAATAATCAAACTCAAATATTTCAAGTGATAAGGATGAAAATAAAATTACTCATCCCAGGGTGAGGAATCTAATGGTGGATTATAACATTATTAGTGATCAATATCAGAGGTTTCAAAAAATAATAACATCAAAAACTGTTATACATACTTATGTTTATTCAAAATTAAAATTGAACGATGTGAATAATGATTTTGGTCATACAAAATTGGTTCATCCTTTGAATGAAGAGATTAATCAGATAGAAAAAAATGATACATGGGAACCTGTACCTAAAATGGATAAAAAATGATATTGGTATAAAGTTGCTTTTCCGAAAGAAGATAAATAAATAAGGTTAAGTGATGAGGGGAAATTCAATATTAATGTGAAAAGGTTACAAAAAAATTGAAGGTGTTAATTTTTATGAGACCATTTCTTGGGTGGAATGTTTAGAAACAATCAGAATATTGTACTATACTGATGAACAATGAAGCTACAAAATATTTCAAATGGATATGAATACCACAGTTTGGATTGGTGATCTTGATGATAAAGTTTAGAGTGATAATCCTTTTGGCCTTGTTATTGGAGAAGATGATTTTTTTTGTGTATGTCGAAGAAATGTTTATATGGATTAAAAGAATATTTGAGGGGATAGTATTCCAAATTGGATACTTAACAAAGAAGATGAGTTTCAATAAGGGGAGAGGTGATAAAAATATTCACATCAAGGAAAGTCAAGAGTTTTACCTCATCATAATTGTTTAGGTTTATGACGCTATCTTTGATGAGAATTATGAAAGAACTTGTGAAAGATTTTCTGAAGAGATGAAAAGGAAGTTTTAAATTTCCATTTTGAGTGAAATGAAATACATTCTTTGGATAAAAATCTTAAAAAATAAGAAACATATTTTTCTTTCTCAGGAAATTTATTCTAAGGAACAAATTAAGTAGCTCAACATGGAAAATTTGAAACTAGTTTACACACATATTTCAGTGGTAACCAAGTTTTATAAAGATAAAGAAGTTAATGAAGATGATCAGAAATAGTTTCAAACTCTAATTGTAATTTTATTATATTTGACTTCCTAAGATTTGAAATTGTTTCTACTCTTACTTTATGTGAAATATTTTCGAGTGATCCAAAATAATCACATTTACTTGTTGGAAAAATAATTACAATATATATCAAAGGCACAAAAAATTTCAAAAATAGGTATGATAGCACTGAACTTGTTGGCCTGTTTGGGTATTCATATGCTACTTAGGAAGTAAATGTTTATGATTAAATATCCATATTTGGTGGAGTTTTCTTTTAAAAAAAATGGTTTATTAGTTATAATATTAAGAAAAAAATATTTGGTAACTGTTAGCATTGGGGAAGATTAGTATGTTATTACTACTCAAGAATCTACCCAACTTATGTGGATGAGGACTCATTTAGATGATTTTATTATTGAAGTATTGTTAACCTTTCTCTCGGGATGTGACAATCAAAGTGAAATTAACTTTATAAAAAATATGGTACAATATTATCAATAAAAAATATTGACATAAGGTACCACTTAATTAATTTCCATGTGGAGAAGAATTAATTACATATGGAATATGTTCCTTTATTAGGACAAGTTACTGACATATTCAAAAATCCTTTTCCGAATGAAACTTTTTATAAATTCATATTGACCATGGGTGTCCAACCTATTTATAATAAAGGTTAATGTTTGTGTATCGGTTCCCTATGTCATCCTACCTTTGGATTGGGTTACCAATGGGGAGAATCATTTGATAAATATATCCTTATGGAAACATGAAAAATTTGGAGTTGTGGGTACGATGTGAATCCATCATGTTAGTGTGTGAAATATTCTAACTATTTGTTGGAGTGTTTTTAGGAACAAATTTTATTGTATTCCATGAAATATGATGAAAGAGAGACTATATGAGGATGAAATATGAGGAAGAAAGATTAGGAAGGAATTCTGAGGAAGAAATGATAAGGAACCAAAGCTAAGTAAGAAAGTTGAGGAAGAAAGATATGGAATAAAATAAGAAGAAGATAGTCGAGGAAGTTATTAAGAGTTACTAATTTTGGACAATGTGGTTTTTCAATCAACAATTATTATTTCCTAAAAGTAGATATCTCATATAGTCTTGTAATTTTGGTTAATTAATCTATATCTTGAGGTTAAAAAGTTCAGTGATTTAGGAATTCTTGTTGAGAATGAAATCCAAATGGGTAGATTATTAGGAAAAATAAGATAAAAAATATTATTGTATTCATGTATTTCCATTTTTTAAAGGAATTATCAATGAATGATAAATCAACTCACATTGTTTTTTTGGAGAAAATTGGAATGACCATCGTATTTAGAAAATCACAATCACTTTGCTTAAGATATCTCATCATATTGAGAATATTTTTTCTAGAATAAAAGGCTCATCAAACTCACCTTGGATCTGGAATGATGTTCTGATTATAATGAGGAAGAGAATCAAATTTATCAAGGAACCAATTGATATCTAAGATGATTATATATTTTATAATGTTCATAAATCATAGGTAAGTAATAAAAATTGTGAAGAAAAATAAAGGGGGATATAATTTATTTCCAATAATTTTCACGAAATTAATATTAAATCTATATAAGAAATAAAGAAATTTTTGGGAAAATGGGAAGCTACAATAATTACAATTATATGTTTAATGATACTGAAGTTAATCTTAAATTCATCAAAGTAATGAAAAGGTCATGCCTATAAGAAATTGGTTAAAGAATAAGAAAATTTTAATTGTATTCCATCTGGGTATAGAGAAAAGAATAAGGAGATTATATTGTTTTATGTTTGTCATCATCAAAATGAGCCGAATCATAATTAGAATCCAAGTGGAGTTTTTTTAATCCTAGAATTTTACTAGAAGAGTTTGAAAAAGATATAAAACTGTTTTCAAAGGTGATATTTTAAA
This sequence comes from Viscum album, assembly GCA_963277665.1. Lineage (NCBI taxonomy): Eukaryota > Viridiplantae > Streptophyta > Magnoliopsida > Santalales > Viscaceae > Viscum > Viscum album. Next base: position 323,784,916 of record OY728144.1, on the reverse strand, counting down.
TCAATGAAATTTTGTTTTTGTTTTCATCATTTGGTATTGAGAAATCAGAATATTGAAATCAGAATAGGGAAATCCTGATGGAGAAATCATAATGGAGAAATCAGAATAGAAAAATTGTAATGGAAAAATTAGAATAAAAAACGAACTAGATTGAATATTTTTTAGAAAGACTATAGGGGGATAAATTAAATAGATGATATAAAATTAAATGATGTTTAAAGAAGTACGTGAAAGATATTGATTTCATGGGGAATATAATGTTTCAAATAATGATTTGAAATTTATTAAAGATTGTAGATTTGGGAAATTTAGTAAAGTGGGATTTTTTTTCATAATCCTACTTAAACCGTTATTGAGAGTCTATAAATATGAGGGGATTACATCATGTATTACATGACTTGAATATCTCATGAAATAGGAGAGAGAATATCCACATTTGTATAATGTCTATAATGTTTCTAGATTTTGATTTTTTAAAGCAGTTAGCCCGAAATAAGAAGAATAAGAGAAATATTGAATTCATATGGTTATCTTATTGGGATGGATAATTGGATTGGGAAAATCATATTGAGATTTCTGGAATGAGGAAGAATAAGTTCATATTTTTTTTCAAGATATATTTTATTAGAGTTACATTTTCATTATTGAAAAATCATACATGGGAATTAGACTAAGGAATCAGACTAGAATTTACAGACATAGATTAAATGTGTCTTTGAATTGTAATAGTAGTATTCTAACAGAAGTATATATTTTTTTGTTTTGAGAAAATAAGAGTTGGAAATCTAAATGGGTAATCAGAGTGCGTGTTATTCCAAAGTCTGACAAGTTATTACCGGCTTCTTGTAAAGAAAGTGAATAATTGTTTTGAAAGATCAAATGTCTGAAAGTTGATCAAGAAGTACCATAACATGTTAGTTAAAAAAATTGCATTACATCATTTCTTGATACTTGAATCAAATGCACTATTGTATTGATCATAGTTCTACATGAGTGTGAGGTCATATCACAATCATTTTTTCCACAAAACAATTATTGTTTTCTAGTGGATCGCGTGGTTTTGAATTATTTGAAAACTATACCAATGACTAGTGATCCTTTACATTATATTATTCTTGTGGTTATTTGTTTGATTATTTTTCAGAAGATAATGAAATATTTAATAGGAGGACAAATTTTTTTCTTATTAAAGGAAACATAAAGTAAAAATATATCACTAATTCACCCCCTCTCAGTGATTCATGAATCGTAGTCGAGTAATCTTACATTGTTGATTCATAGGATGAAAAATCCATATACAAGTACCCAAATAACCTTCTTATTGAATTGTTACACAGAGGAGCTGGTTTCAAGGAAAACCATTAGAACGTGAATCATATAGGAATTGGTTTTAGATTCATTGTCCTTCATGTGTTCACTCCCAATATATAATCACTTACCATGGTGTGTCTTGTTTATTTTTGGATTCCTCCGTGAAGACAACCTGCTAGAATTTCACTACTTAATAATGAGGGGAATCTACCAAGTGATGAGGCTTTTTATAGGCGCCTATAAAGGATGTGGTATATATAAGTGATTACTAGTTAGGAAACCAACCATTGAGTAGTATTTAAATCTATAACTACCATCCATTGAGGTATTCATGTTGAGTGCACTGCACGTAATTACCCAAAATGTTTAAATTATAGATTTTTCCTGAAATTGTGTGTTTTATTATATTATACACAACAAAACCACATATATTTAATAATGAAGTAAATATAAATAGAAATGTGACCATCTAGATTTTACAGCTACATGACCGTTGGTCAATATGACTATTTGAAGCTATTCACTTGATAATAATTCTAATGTTATAATTAGTATTTATAAGTAAAATTTGACAAAGGATAAATCTTGCATAAAAAACAGTCAATAACTTAAACCAGTAGAGTTTTTATATTTGAAGAACATTTTTTAGATCTTGGTAGTGAGGTAACATAACTTGGGTTTACACTTGATCAAGACTAACCAGAGCTTCAACAAGTTAAATGAGAATGAAATATACTATAAGAGAAGTTCTTATTAGTGATAATTACCACTTAGGTGATGTTAGGAGAGTCACCCCATTCACTTATAACCATACCACACCATACCCTTAGGTAACATGTGGGTGTCATAAAGGGTTATGTTTCAAGGCCTTAGTCACATATTGTTTAATTACATTATATAAATAAAATTGTTATGCAATAAATTCCTTTTTAAGAATAGTTTTTTTAATAAAATTGAGATGGTATTTGATAAATTGATTTTCTGAATAAAAATTTTATTCTTTAAAAAATATATAAATATTTATAATAAACTAAGATAATATTAATAATACATATTTTAATGAAATACTATGATAAAAATATTCTTATTTTAATATAAATTATAAAATAATTTTATTTCTTTAATGTGTTAGATATTTAACTATGTATTTTTAATCCTAAATTACTTTTAATAGATATGGTTTTTATTTTTAAATTATTAATTATCATATTTATAGAGTTTATTTAATGAAATAAATTTCATTTTTAAATCAACATGCCCAAATTATGTTAGGGTGATATTTTGATAATTTTCTAAAACACTATAATTCTTCCTAAATAGTAAAAATAGTGGTTTAGTTTTTTAGTATGTTTATGACATAATACTTATTTCATAATGATGTAATAAATAATTAACCACAGTAAATGAACTAAATTATATAATGTTATTAATATCAATAATTTTAAAATATTTTAATCAATTTACAAAACTATAATTTACTTTTCACTGTTTAAAATGGAAATTTTAACATTAAAACATAATGTTTATAGAAATTTTACATTTCCATGAAAAAATAAGAAATATAAATTATGATAAACTCTTTTATATTCAAATTATATAAAATATAAACCATATTTCCAAAACCATGGGAAAATAATATGGTTAATCCCTTGGTTTTTCATTTTCCACAACCTTGGTTTCCAAGGGCTATATTTGGAAAATAAAAAACAAATCCTCTACTTTTTCAATAAATAACCACCCATGTATCCATTCTATTTCACACCCAATCCATCCTCCATGAATACATGATATTTTTACCTCCCAATGAGTTCTCTAAAGGTTTCCCCAAACCCCTAAGGTCCTAATACTCTTTTTTAGAATAACTCGTCATGGTAAGGGAAATCTTCACTTATCTTTTCTATTCAAGAGTCCTTTTTTACGGTATGTCCAATAATTTACAATAAAATAACTTTTTTACACATTATTTAGTCCCATTACTGTAATAATAGTATTTTATGACTTATAGAAACTTGTTACCTCTCATTTCAAATATTTTTTAAACTGCATTTTATACCCATTATGTTGCCAAATTTACCTTTCAAAATTTCTCTTTTCTCCACAAGATTTTCTCTTTTTTTGAAAAAATAAACCTCATTATTTTAAATGGGTATTAAACTAGATATAAAAATTATATATTTTATTTAGTTACTAACATATATGAAACATGAATTCCCTTTTTGTGGGTTAAAAATTTCGTAATGATCTTATCTTTAAATACATTTAAAAGCCCATGTTTTTCAATATAAAACCCATTTCTTTTATCTTCCATGAGTTATTTATGAAATGTTTTATTTTTATCTATGTGTATCAAATTAATTAATAATTATTAAGGGTGTTCCCTAATAAAATTATAATTCATTTTTTATTGAATTAAATCTCTACAGATGACATGTTTTACAAAAACGTGGTGAATAACCTTGTTACTATTTATGAAACCTCAATGGTAAACCATTTTTATATGTTTATGAAACTCACATTTAATTAATAAATCCACATTTTCGTGTTATTATTAATGTTATTTTTATTATGATATGTATCATTTTACCTTTCTCATTCCAAAATGATATTACTTTGTGCTTATTAATATTCTTCAAGATCATATGTAAACGTTTTCTCGTTCTTTTTACCTTAATATGCCTTATGATCACCCTTTCCTATGATATATGTCCCCAGGTTATGAGATGTAGTAAATTTACGTAGTATGAACCAATTAGTAATCATTTCAAGTGTATTATCATAAATATTTACGTTTTTATGTATTATGTACATTTTTTCCAAGAAACTGAACATTAAAAGTTCCTTTGTTTGTGAAATGTAACGAATAGTTATTTAATAAAAAAGAGGGATTCCATAATTGGTATCAAAGGTTTGTTTAGTTATTTCTTTAAATTGGGATTTGAAATATTTTAGAATAATCATATATAAATGTTTAAAAATAGGAAAACATCATGGAATTTTAGTGAAATATTAAGTAAATGGTTTTAAAGAAATGAAATCTCGGCCAGGATACAAACAAGTGGATGTGGTTCTTGAACATATGTATCTTGGGGTGAAAAATGAAAACACCGCATTGAGATGTAATAGAATAGGAATTTTTGCCTGACACCAGGTCTTACTACACTACGGATTTGGAATTCCCTGAGGTCATATTTGGTTAATCATAATCTTTTTATGAACTATTATAAAGGATTTATAGAAAATAGATTTTTCTGTTAAGAATAAAATCTTTAATCATGATGTTTTATGAAATAAAAAATACATTACAATTATAATATTATTCAAATAAATATGTTTCTCACGAAGGTTATATTATTTTTAAAAAATATCAGGATATAGGAGGAACTACATAAATGATAGGTGCAAAATACCATGCACTGATGGCCATACGGTAGTATCCATAATGGAAAACCTCATGAGAATTATAAACCAACTAACTCAATTTATAAACAATAACATGAATCCATATGAGATAATAGATTACCCTCAAAGGGAACAACTTTTTATTGAGTCATTTCAATGTTAATTACCACCTTATTTTTGAGGATCTACTAACCCATTTATTACCAAACAATTGATAAGATCTATAGAAAATATATTTTCTATACTACATTGTTCAAATAAATGGAAATTCACCATGTATGTGTACTGCTTATGGGGGGAAGCTGACCAGTGGTGGGAAATTATAAAAAAAATTAAAATAAGGGAGATTAATTATATGGATTGGGAAAAATTTGTGGGATCCTTTAAAAAAAATATTTCCACCATTCAATGTGAATTAAAATGGATAAATAATTCCTAGATTTGAAGAAGAAGGAAGATGAGTCTATGAAAATTTACGATATTAACTTTACAAGACATTATTATTACACCTCTATATTTATAATGGATCCTAACAGAACGATTTATCAATTACATAGTGTACAAAGACACCATATATAGATGAATCCACCCAATTGAGACTATGAAAGCTATAAGGAGATAGTGGGAAGTGCTATAAAGGTTTAACTAGAGTTAGAAGAGATTAAATGGTCATATATATTTAATGAAAAGAAAAGATCAAAGGATCCAAGTGTGGGGAAGTAATTTGATCTGATAAGTGGAGTAAAACAAGTGTAACGTCCCAAATGAAACAAATGTTGGATGAATCATTTAGGGAACCTCTTTGTCAGAAGTGGGAAATGTTACAGGTGTGGAAGAGATGGCCATGCTGTTAAAACTATCATAGTGAGAAAATGCCTCAATATCTCAACAATAACAACAAATGGAATACGGTTTAGGGCCATCCAAAAGTACAATTCTAAAACTGTGTATTTATTTATAACTTTTATAATTACTGTTCAAATTATAAGGCATTGGAGGGGAATCACTATAAAAATAATTATAATCCAAGTGAGAAATTTTGGTCATTTTCAATCACAACGACTAAAGTAGAGGCCCCAAATGATGTTGTGTAAGGAACTCTCATTTTTTATCTCAAAGATAGAAAGTACATTGTTTGATTCTGGTTCAAAACATTATTTTATTTCCTATAAAATTACACAGAATAAAAAATCAAACCCTAAACTACTAAAAGTAGAGGTATCAGTCAATAATAATATAGGGATTATCTAAGAACCAAATTCATATAGAAACTAAAGTATTCAAATTAGAAATCAGAATATCATAGTAAATCTTGTATACATTCCCATTATAGAATAATACATTATAGTAAGGATGGAATTAATATCAAATTACAATTCTATATTCAACTACATAAGTAAGGAAATCATAGTGTACATGAATGGAAAATCTATATTTGTTTTCAAAGGAGATATATATTAAACTTATATTTTCTAAAATATCCTCTAATAGCTGTATTTATAGAAATTATCAGTGAATATAATGAAGTACCTGGAAGTATACAAAAAGAAATTGTCCCCATCATTCAAGAATATATTGAAATATTTCATGAGGAGTTACTTGGACCTCCCCAAGAAATAGAGGTAGAGTTATCCATTGAATGCATTCCAGGATTCAAGACAATATCAAAGACCCCAATATAATGGAAAATATATAGCTAGAGGAATTAAATAAAAAAATCCATGATATTTTGGACAAGGGGTTTATCCGAACAAGTGTGCCTCCTTGGAGATGAAAAATTCTCATTGCGAAGAAGAAGGACATATAAATGAGGCTATGAATTGATTATATAGAACATAATAGAATCAAAATGAAGAAAAAGTACCCTCTTCCAACGATTGATGATTTAATTGAACATTATCATGGGGATCAATTCATCTCCAAGATTGATCTTCGAACTTGTTGTCATCATTTGAGGGTGAAGAAAGAAGATATTCCAAAGAGTGAATTCTGATCAATATATGGTCATTATAAGTTTATTGTAATGTCTTTTGTATTGAATTATGATCCAACTATATTTATCAATTTGATGAATAGAGTCTTTAAGGAATTCCTTGAAAACTTTGTGTTAGTTTTGATTAATGATATTCCGATATATTACAAAAGTGATGAGGAGAATGAGTATCAAATAAGGGATATATTTAATAATTTGAGTAAGGACATGCTATTTTTAAATTTAAAAAATGTGAATTTGTGTTACATCAAGTTTATTTCATGGGGCACATTTCAATCAACGAAGGAATCTCATTTTATTCTACCAAGTCAATGGTTGTGGAGGAGTTTCCTCATACTAAAAAAATAACTAAGATTCAGAGTTTCCATTATTTATGAGTATATTATAGGTTGTTTTTGAAAACAATTCATTACATTATATTCCACTAATTATGTTAACTTAAAAAGTGTCTAAGATCCTCTGGGCCAAGGCATGTGACAAAGGTTTCCAAGAGCTAAAGAAGAGATTGGTTACTTCACCCATGTTAACTCTACCCTCTCTTGGATAAGGAGTCATTATTTTTAGTGATACATTTCCTAATGGGATTGTGAATGTCTTAATGAAAAATGATAAGGTTATTTCTTATGCATCTTTATAGTTGAAGCCTCCTGAAAATAATTATCTTATGCATGACTTGGAGCTCACTGTGGTTACTTCTTCTCTGATGATATGGAGGCACTATATTTATGGGTAGAAATATGATATATATATATAGAACACAAATGTTTGAATTTTAATTTCATGAAAAATTAATTCAAAAAGAGACAAAGGAGATGGATTAAACATCTTAAAGACTATAATTCTTCAATTCATTATCACCCCAAAAGAGAAAACGAAGTTGCTGATGCATTAATTAGAAAAGAACCTATTATTATAGAAATAATTAGGATTCAAGAAGATCATCAGATCAAAGAACTAGTATTTATTTACATGGGAATATTAAGGAAAGGTAAATAATCTACCCTATCCGAAATTATTTCTCAACTATCATTATTAGAGATGATCATGAAAGATTAAAGAGAAGATCCATTGTTACAAAAGCAGACAGAGGATGTGAAGAATAGGAAACTTCCTAAGTTAAATGTTGATCAAGAAAGTGTACTGAAATTATATACAATGTTATGCGTTCCACCTTTTCTATAAATAAAGAAGGAGATGATGGATGATGCTCATACATCTATATTATCTATATATCATAGAAGTACTAAAATATATAAGTACCTTCATGGTAATTTTTGGCGAGATAACATGAAAATGAAGATTGTTGAATATACTACAATATTCTTTATGTGTCAATAAGTGAAGGTGGAGTGAAAACATCCTAAAAGGGTATTGCATCCACTACCCATACTAACAAGAATGTGGTAAAATATCACTATGGAATTTTTCAACAGTCTCCTGAAAACATCCAAAGGAAACATTGTGATCTGGGTTATAGTGGATCATCTGACGAAGACTGTCCATTTTATCACCATTTGGGAAAATTTCTCCCATGACCAAAATTTCATGATATATGTAACAGAAGTAGTGATATCTCATGGGGTTCTAATTTATATCATTTTGGATCATAATTGAAGGCTCAAATTATAATTTTAGATTAGTGTTTAAGATGATCTTAGTAGAAAATTGAATTTCATTAGGGCCTATCACCCCCAAACTGATAGCTAATCTAAAAGGACTATTCATACACTTGATTACATGTTGATAAAATTTTAAATGGAATTTAAAGCTTAATGGGATAAAAACCTCCCATTAGTTTAGTTTTCATACAAAAAAATATTCTATTCGAGTATTCAAATGGCATGCTATGAATCTCTATATGGGAAGAAATGTAAGACTCTTACATTTGGGAAGAAGTTTGTGGGAGAAATATTCTTGGTTCTAATCATGTGAAAGAGAAGATATAAAAGGTTCTTTCCATCCAACAACACATAAGATCTTATTAGAGATGGAAAATAATCTACGATGACAATTTTCTAAGGGACGTAGATTTTGATTTTGGTGTTTTTGATAAAAAATGTTGCACCAAATGATTGATTGGGGTTGTTTCATCGTTTGTGAAATTGATCCATGTCAGGTAAAATATCTATGAATTTTATCTAATGGGTTTGTTATCAGAGATAGAATTAAGCAATGGACCTCATATCCATGATTCATGGGCCTAATTTCCAAAGGTAGTTCTTTGTTGGATGATTTATCCAATGAAACTTAAGAACTCACATTGTTTAAGAGGATGGAAACTTGGGCTCATCACATCCTTTTTGTGGGAACTATTTCATAGTCTAGGACACTCTTATAGATTTAATCCATACTCATATGTTCATGAATCCATGCTTCATTCCAAAGAATGTGTCTAAAAACTATCCATAGGTATCAAGATCGATCATAAATACGCTCATGTTTGGAATCATTTGTTTGTATTAGAGGTTCTCCATAAATTCCACCCTTTTACAAATAAATAAGTTATGGTTTAGTAATTTAATCAGATAATACTAGATTTATTCCATATGGGATGGATCTATAGAGTTTATTTTCATCCATGGGAGATGGGATTTGTACCAATATCTTGGTCGAACCCATAATATGTGCTTCCTACATATCCCCATGATAAGAATCAAAAACCCACATAGTTCGGTGTCCCTTAACTGGGCACATCAACATTTTGGGTCGTGTGACAAGGGTCCAACCATACATCATAATTTTATGTGGAACTGACACCTATGTGTATGGTTCCTATTTAAAATTTACTGTGGGACATATGTGGAGGCAGCCTGAGGGACCTAGAAGAGATGTGGTCTCCTAGGTGGGGGCATGATCTTATTAGGGATGTATCCCAACAAAGATGATTTTGAGTGTTGTGTTTGGACCTTATGAATGATTCCTACCCATCCCGGTTAGTTTATAATCAAATCCCATGTAGTTAGGTATCCCCATATAGTTTTAAGTTCATGTAGAGGGGAAGAGAGTGAACTGATGTGATAATGAACAAATGAATGAGACAAGTGAGGCATTAGGATTAAACCCTAGGGTGGTTTCCAACATATCCCGTTTATTTGGGTATCAAGGTTCACAAAGTTATGAACATGTTATGGGTTACACTTTAGAGGAGGTCCATTTCAATTACTTTTTGGGACACATGCATGGGGGATTCCCTATTAAGGGGGAATTATTGAGGTTTTCATCTAAATATAAGTTTCATTACAAGAGGATTGCTCTTACTTGAATTCTATATGAGCATTATGCATGGAATCTACCTAGTTTTTTTATAGTTGGTGATTATATCTGTGAAGAAGTCCTATGTTAATTCTAGGACCATGTAGATATCATGATCACCTCCAAATTCTAAGACATCATGTTTCATGCTCTATGTGAGAACCAAGAGGATGCATTAGAAATGATAATCACACAACCCTCCCCATCTGCTGATGGATGGTTCTGGAGCCCAAAGGTAGAGAGGGAAGGGATTTGAATATTTCAGTTTATTCTCTTATTTTCATATCTTGGACAGTAATTTTTGGTTACACATCTAGATACGTCCTTTGTTTAGTTGAATAGTAGAAATAGCATCTCCTACAATAAGAAGGGATGGGGTCTTCCCTTGGGAGGAGTGTCCTATTTAATGTCATATGAGGTATACTACAATTCAATGTTGTATATCTTAGAAGATGGAATAATAGTTTAATGTCATGTTTTATTGAATATGAAAACAAAATTTAATGTCATGTAATAGGGAATAATACCATAAAGGTTAGATTTATGGTGATATAATAAATTGGGGTCTTTCAGTTTAAAGTCATATGATGAGGACCACTTGTTATAGAAACCCTGATTGACTAGAGGATAATTGGGATGGGATGTTCTAACATGAATCGATCATGATATGGGAGGAAATTTTAAACCATGATTCTGAGGATTCGTGGATTAGGAGAAATGATATGGTGCATTGAATAAATTGGGGGAAAAAGAGGTAAGAAAATACTATATTGAGGATGAATTTGTCTCTGGATGATAGGAAGTTTTTCAGAGATACTTTTGAAGAACAACTAGGTGATATTGTGCATAGTTAAGAAAAGGTTTCCTTAAGGAACAAAACTTCCACTTACAATGACAGAGGAGGTTTATGATGATATGAAATTTCCTAGGACATGGAGTTCGATGGATGTAGAATGTTGTTTCTGAGCATATAATAAAAATTCAGACAACGATTTCCACAGATATTTGGATCAACCTGGCATATGAGGTAGGTAATGGGATTTTAGAAGTTTCATGAGGAAAAGGTCGACACATGGTATTGAAGGGATAAATGTTGTGGCATCATTAGGGTGAAATATAAAATGTTGTTGACTAGCCCCAAAAAGATTGCGGTTCCACTCTTCATTTTTCATGGGACTCAGTGAGGGTAGTGAAGGGGCTGGCCGAAAGGTCGGGGACTTCAGCCTGACAATGATCCCAAGTGGGGGTGCAGGGGCGTATACCCTATAGTATGGACTAGCGGGCATGAACTATTTTTCCTCATACAAGTTCACCACATAGTAATATCGACAAAGGCATGCCCTCTTAGAATTTTCTACGATGTGCTTTCCATATAAGAGGGGGAGGCCTATGGTTGGCCACACAAAATCTTCTATGTGGGAGCACATGCAGAGGAGCATCCATGACTAGTTTTCAGAAAAGTGTCATTTGCGAGGGATTTTTTTCCAAAAAGAGGATCTGTAATGGAGAGTCTACAAAGGGTTTTCCATAAAGGGTCTGTCCATGAATCATTTTTATTGTTTTAAGGGGTTAGGAAATAATGCCTCAATCTTCTAGTGATAGTTCACCTACAAGGAATCTTCTATGGAGGTTCTTCCATATAAGTTTTAAGGGACGGTTTCCATGAAGGGCCACCCACATATGGTTTGTTGTATGTCTTCCGTTAATAGCTTCAGGTGTGAGTTGTATTTCTATTACACCCTATCCCAATATATTTCTTCATCATTTGTCTCTTTGATCACTACATTGAGAGAAATAACTTTTTTGGGCCCCCTTAGGGTCCTTTAATAGACTAATGGATTTTTTGGTTGTCCAGATGATATGGTATACAAGGCCTTTATTTACAAGTTCCCATAGATAATTCCCTCACTTATGGATGACTTATTCATGGAAGGGAATTGTTTTTTAGAGATGGGTATTCCATCTCATCCCATGACCTAATTAGTTCAGATAGTATATTCTCGTACGGGGTTGGAAACCACTACCTTCACCTCGAAAAATGTATATGGTTTCATTTCTGGGAATTGGATCCATCGCCATCATCCTTTAAAAATACACAGTTCATAGATGCTTCATGAAGCTGGGTACAACAATGTAGAGTGGCTGTCCGTGAAGGAATATTGTTCCTCATGGTTCCAGCCCTTTGTACATTTTTCTTAAATTTTCTCTAGGATTTAATTTCTATGATTTTTCAGAGTATGATGGAACTTTATTCATATTGAATGCATAATTTTCAGGACCCAATAGTTGGTGAAAAAATATTCCTTCAAATATCACCATAGATGATAGTCAAGAGGTTTGGGAAGAAAGGGAAGCTTATCCACAAGTACATTGGTCCCTATGAAATCCTAGATCACATTAAAGTAGTGGCCTATCAACATGAACTTCCAAAAAATATAGATCATGTTCTTAATGTAACACATGCATCCCTCTTGAATATATACATACTTGACCCTTGACATGTACTGAATTCGGAGGTGTTTTAATTGGAACATGACCTATCTTATGAGGAGTAGTCGGTTGAGATCTTTGACCATAGAGACAAGGTAATACACAACAAGACTACCCCCCTTGTCGAATGTATTCCGGAGGAACAATAAATTTGATGAAAAAAATTGGTAAATGGAGGAGACAACTAGGAAGAAGTACCTACACATTTTCCCATCCAATAGAATATGTTGAAATTTCAGGGATGAAATTTATTAAGGGGGGAAGAATGTACTGACTGAGAATTTTTAAATGATATTTGTTTCATGAAATTGTTTTTTATATTATATTATACCCAAAAACCATATATACATAATAAATAAGTAAATATAAATGGATATGTGAAAATATTGATTCGATTATTATATAAATGTTGGTTAATTATGACTATTGTTCAATGTGACTATTGGTCAATATGATCACTGGAAATAATATACATGATAAAAAGATTTGCATTATAATTAGTATTTATAAATTTAAAATGTCAAAGGATAATTTATACCGAATGAATAGCTGATGAATTCAACCATTAGATTCATTCCATTTAAAGCCCATTTTTTTAGAGATTTGGAGGGAGGTAGAATCAATGGTGTTCACACTTGACCCAGCCCAATCTGAGATTCAACAGGTGAAGCTATAATGAAATCACCAAGAGGAGAAGTTCATATTAGTGGAAAGTACCACTCAAGTTTTGTTATCCGAGCTTCCCAATGAATCAATCACCATAACGCATCTTACCCCAAGGTCATATATCGGATTTATAAGGGCTTATATGTCAAGGAATGGATTCAATCGCCTCGACATGCGAACGGTGGGAAAGGATCCAGTTCCGAGCGGTATTTCCTCTACGCCGAGTTCCGATTTCAGAAATCCAGCGGCTTCCTCTCTTGATTTGCTCGCGTCGGCTGGTGGTGTTGTCTCCTCCGGCGAGCGACGGTCTTTTGGGAAGGATGTCGACCCGAGCAGCTTCAAAAAACTGGAGGCTTCCTCTGCTGATGTCGCATCAGCTGGTGGCGCGATGGTCTCCTCTTTTGAGACTGTTTTGCTGAGATCGGAGGATGGTGCGGCGAGGGTGGACCGGTTGAATCGCGTCGCTGCGAAACCTCTGCCCTGCAAATCCCTCAACCAGTGTGCTTGGGATTCTTCGAGGTCCATGGTAAAGGATGTTTTGAAGATTGCCTCTTCTGATGTCAATATTGGTCAGTTTCAGGAATCTGTGAAGGTTCTTCCTGGTGCCGCATCATGTGGTCAGCGTTCCTTTGTTGATGTGATGAAGGATTCTTTATCGGATCAGAAAAAGATTGATAATTCCTGCTTTAGAAGGATTCTCCGAAAGGGATCTTTGGCTCACGTTGAGGCGAACCCCGGTGTGATTTCTGAAAGGTTGGAATTGGGTGAGAATTCATTGATTGCTTGCATTGTTCTTCCTAAAGGTGCGCAACCCTGGAAATGTGAAGATTTATTCCGTAGAATTTCGATGTTGTGGGGCTTTGCTAGCTGGAAATGTGTCTCCCTTGGGCGGGGATTCTTTCACTGTTTGTTTCCATCGGCGGATCTCAAGATTAGGGCATGGAGTTCTAGTTCCATGTTTCTAAAACCGGGATGGCTTCATCTGCATGAATGGTCACTTGACTTTAATGTCTCGAATGCAAAAAATGTCTTCGCTCAGGTATGGGTGCGTCTTCATGGTCTTAATTGGGTTCTTTGGCATCCAGAGATCCTGCATGATATTGGAACGACAATTGGCACTCCCATCCGCCTTGATAAGGAAAAAACTGATGTCAGATTTGGGCACTTCGCTAGAATGCTGGTGGAAGTTGATCTCAGATCCACTCTCATTGATACGGTAACTCTTTTTATTCCATCTGATCAAATTCTAATTGATGTTGAATATTAAAAGAAACCTCTTTTCTGCACTCAATGCATGACTGTGGGGCACTCTTTGGAGTTGTGTCGTAAAAACAACTCTTGTAAGGAGTGTGGGATGCGAGGACACCCCTCCAATCTCTGTCGAAAAAAGGATACTTTGAAGGAATCGTCCTCTCCAAAGCATGTCATCAAGGACAGCGACCCTCCTATGAAGGCAGCCCCTGATGTGCCGACTCCTGAAAAGGGCAAAGAGTTGATTGTTGATTCTACTCTGACAAGATCTTATAGCGGCCCTTCTAGAGATCCTGATGTTATCACTTCCGATAATTTGATCCCTGACTCTCACCAGGTTGATGTCTCTAATTAGGGTGATGTGCAACTACATGTTGATTATCATCATGAAATCCAAAAGCAATTTCAGATATCTGAGTTACCTGAGAAATGGGGGAACATTTCTGAAGATGAACAGGGGAGGGTGCGTACCCCGATCAGGGTCTCGGGCAACAAGTCAAAGACTACTGAAGGTGAGGGTCCTCCCCTTAAGATTCCACAGCCCTCCTCCTCTACATCTGAGAAAGGAAGGGCGGAGGAATCCACTCCTGGAGTTGGGGACCTAACCCTCTGCAAAGGGGGTGCCTATCATATTGAGACCAAGGGAAGAGGTATGGATGCAAATACGATATCATATAGTGATATTGTCCGAGGAGAAAAAAAAAGAGGCTCTGACAATGAGGGTGTCAGATATGCCCCTGTTTCAAGGAAACCAAGGAAGGACTACTTTGCAGTTCCGAGGATCGTGACCACTAGGGCATCTGCCAAGAAGGAGACTGAGAAGCTATCGAAGGAGTAGCTGGACAAACGGAAGCTCTATAAGAAGTTTCTTAAACAATACGAGACCCAATCAGAATGGGAATCAGCTGATGCTGATGACACGATCGGGTATGGGGGTGGTGACTATGAATGTTTTGACTTGTAATCTCTCTCTCTTCCTTCTCCTGTTTCTGCACTTTTATTTTATTAATAAAGTTGGTGGTCCAAGCTTTCTTGGATCAGACTTTCTGGTATATGTCAAGGAACATTTTACTTAAAGTGTAATTTTGTTTATAAATAAAATTCTTATTCCATCAGTTCTATTTTAATAATAGTTCTTCTTAATAAATTGAAATGCAATTTGATAAATTGATTTTTTGGACATAAATAGTAATTTTTAAAATAGATATAAATATTTATAATAAACTATGACATTATGAATAATTTTTCTAATGAAATAATATTATAATAAATCACTTATTTTTAAATTAATGATAAAATATGTTTTTCAATTGTTAGAAATGTTAGTATACATTTCAATCCACTATTATTTTTGATAAATACTTAATTTAATATTTAAAAATTATAATTATAATAATTATAAAACTATTTTGATAAAATAAATATCCTTTTTGAAATCATCATGAAAAAATTAGGCTAGGGTGATTTTATGACAATTTTCATAAATACTTTATTTTTTCATGTATACTAAAAATAAATTTTGAGTTTTCAGCATCTTTATTGACTTAATAATTATGTAATAATGATGTAATAACTAATTAAAGACATTAAATGACATAACTTATGATATTAAATTATTATGAAGTATTTTAATAGATTTTAATCATTTTCCAAACCTATTATTTACTTTCAAAAATCTAAAATGGAAACTTTATCATTTAAAACATTATTTTTGTGAAGATTTAATTTTTCAAGGACAAAATAAGTAATATTAAAAGTATAACATATTATTCTAGATTAAAATAACATAAAATATGATCTATATATCCAAAACCATGTTAATATACCATGGTCAAGACCATGGTTTTTCATTTTCTTTAATCTAGGTTTCGAAGGCCTATATTTGGGAATTAATAAACAAATCCTCCTATTGTACTATAAATACCCACCAATTTCTCAATTTCCTTTCACTACCAATCCATAATCATAAATTAATCATATTTTACCTCGTAAGGAGTCCTACCAAGGTTTCCACAAGTCCCCAAGGTCCTGATCGTTATGTTTTAGGAATAACACTTCATAGTACGGGAAATCTTCACTTTGCTTTTCCATTCAATAGTTATTTTATGGTATGTGATCCAATTTCCAAGAAGATTTATTCTTTTCCAATATAATTTATACCATTATATTAATAAGTTTATTTTATTAATGGGAGACCCTTTTACCCTCTAATTTTACCAATTTCAAAAACCAAATTTTATTCCCATTATGTTTCTGGATTTACTTCTCAAAATTTCTCTTTTATCATTAAGAAATTATCTTTTATTTCTGTATTTTGAATTCCCAAACCATTTTATATTCAAGAGGTATTCACCTATATGTAAAAAAATTCATTTTATTCTGTTATTAACATACATGAAACCATCATTCCTTTTATGCATGTTAACAATGACATAATGATCATGTATTTAAGCACTTTTTAAAACACCCTAATTTTCAACATAAAACCAATTTATTTTATTTTCCACTTGTTATTTATGAAATGTTTTATTACAATCCATGTTTCACACATTGATTTTAAAAAATAAAAGATGCCCCATAATATAATTCTCATGAAAAGGGTAAATAATTAAATCTCTATAGATTACATGTTTTATGATATCTTGGTGACTAAAATTAGTAATTTTTATGTCACCCCAGTGAAAAACCATGGTGATATGGTTATTAATATATAATTTATATGTTTTATCCACATTTTCATGTTATGATTAATGTTTTTTTTTGTTATAATATTACTCAGGTTCCCTTTCTCATGCCATAATGATATTTTTTATTTTCTTATTAATATTCCTCAAGATCACATGTAAAATGTTTCCCTTTATTATTACAATAATAGACCATATTATCACCATTTCCTCTAATGTATTTCACTAGGTTATTAAATTTAGTAAATATACTTTGGATGAACCAATGAAGAATCATTTCATGTGTATTAGATGAATATTTTTATTTTTTCTTGTATTATGTACTTTTTTTCAATGAAACAAAACATTAAAAGATACTATGTTTGTATTATTTAAAGAAAAGTTATGTAATAAAAAGGTGGGATCGCATAATACATGATTTTGAGATACAATGAAATATAGGGTTTATGTAAATATAGTCCAAGGTGTAGATAGGTAATAACTCAAAGTATTTTCTAAAGTTTTTATTCTTGTGACGATTCTACAAATCAGACGGCAGTCCTCATAGTGAGTCTTCATTAGGGTTTCTCTAAGAGATGGTGGATTCTGGTGACCAATACAAATGATGATACAACTATATCGTTATAAGAATTTAAAATTATCTCTAGGGAGGAGGCTTATTTCTATACATGTTATAATCAATTCTAATCAAGGATCTTTTGCATTTATAGTAGGGTAGTGTGACAGTGGAGGTGTATTTGGAAAGGTTTCTTGATCTCTCTAGATACTCCATGAATATGGTGTATGGTCTATTTTTCAGGGATCATAAATTCAGGAAAATCCTGTGATTATATATCAGGGCTTCATTAATATCTATTTATATTTAAACATATTCTATAGTGTTTGAGTGATATTGTTTTTGTAGAGATGTTCCTAGAAGAGCAGACACAGATAATGGGTGCTAGTAGTGGGGATAAAAAGTAGAGACATCGACAATATATATCCTATATGAGTCATAGGGATCTATCAATGGGAGACACTTTAAGATATTATCCCATGATAATGGATTAGTTATTTAAGGATATTATGATGAATCGAGTTAGCTGTGGGTGTGGTGGTTCTTCTCTTGTGACAGTCAGGGACACATCACTTGGGATTGTCTAACATGCCATACAGTTGATTGGGATAAGTTCAATAGACTTACTAGAAAGGTAAAATAGTAGGATCATGGTGTCTTTAAAGGTTTTATATATTGTAAGAGTTCATATTGGGAAGATGTATGTGGCATGTAGTTTGACTTATTACCACCACCAACCCTAGGGGTGAATTTCGGGATCACATAACTTGTTGTCAAGGAAGAGTGAAGTAGTAGGAGGTGTATTCCTATGACCTCGAGGCTATGGGCATGATTATTCATATGATTTGTGTCTTCAATACTTTATCTATAGTACTGATAGACACTATTTTGATCTATTTTTTCTTTCAACTTCTATGGATTGGGACACTGTTATTTTGGTTGATCCCTTATCTCATCCCTCATACATGGATACTCCTACTATATGGGAATTTTTGATCACATAGTTCTGATAACAATGAGACCTGATTCTTGGAGGTATGAGATTCATATAGGATCCCTTTCTAGAAGTTTTGGGGGATTATTACATCATCTTATGTATAATAAAACTGTAAATAGTTTATTAATATATTGACTATTTAAGGTAGATTGTGCTGTGTATCCACATAAATAGATTGTGGTGTTGCTTTTTAGGGGAGAGTAAATACCATGTGGAGTAGTACACGATCATTTATAGGATGGTTATTCCAATTACTCACTAGTTTGATATATTTACTCTTGGAACCATAGATGCAATGGGATTTTAGTTTCATTCTTGGTGGTGGTGTATGATGACGTATTTCCTAAGAGAATGTCAGAATTACATATTTATTGAGAGATAGACTTATTAATTGACATACTCCCCAAGGAATCCCATATATCTACACCAACATATAGTATGTCGCCCTCAAAAATTTGAGAGACGAGGGTTCAATTGTAGCACTAAAAGAGAAAGTTGTTGGTTAGATCCAATGTTTCCCCATAGGAATCCCAATGTTCTTCTCTAAGAAGAAAGATAAAATATTTAATTTCTAGGGATTAACAATACCAAAACAAGGTGAAAAAAATGAATAAGTATCCACTACCAAGGATTAATGTCCTCTTCAATTTGTTTAATGGGGTTTTAGGGTAACCCTTGATTGACCTCAGATCAGGATATTGTTGGAACCATGGCTGTTCTATGCAAGAATTGGAGTTTGGTTTGTGTTTGTTGTCAATCCTCAGTGGAAGTTCAGAATGTGTCCCAGCAATGTGAACATACAGTTCAAGTAGACAACAGTATTGAAGGTGGTTCTGTTTCCCAGTGACTGACAAATTTTTTGGCCTCAAAATCAGAAAATGAAGACACAGGTTATTGGAAAAATTCAAAGAGTAAGTGGTGGAAGAATATCGGGAGGCATGCGCGTAAAATTTAGGGATGCGCCAAAAATAGTGGTTTTGTGCGAAAATCAGTGGGATTTCACAAAAAATAGTGTGGTGCATGAAATAAAGGATCGAGGAATTTCATGAAAATCGTGTTTCATAATCAGAATGTCGAAAAATGGCAAAGGATTGGGCTGCATGAAAAATCTGGAGATGTGCGTGAAAAACGATACCAGCGCAAAAATTATGCGCCAGATGAAATGTTTTACATGCCACAGGGGGGTTTTGCTAGTGGGGGTCTTAGATGACTATAAATAAGAGGTTACACCCCTCATTCTGGATGGTTAAAGACTTAGTGATGATCTGAGGTCTGATGCACATTAAAGGATCATGTAAAGGGGCTTGCGTGAAATATTCTGGATTGCGTGGAAAATTCCAGGATGTGTTAAAAAGGAACAGTTGTGCGTAAAAATTGAGTTAGCGTGTAAAATATTCAGGTGTGAAAAAGGGTGTTTTTGCGCGGAATATTTTTCCGCGCGAAAAGGAAATATTGTGCGAAATTGTATGGTTTTTCACGAAAAAGGCTTGGTGTTGCGCACAATTATCAGAGAAAATTATTTTCTCATTCTGGTTATCTGGTTTAGTGGTTCAGTGTGTGCAAGTGCATTATTCAGACTTCGATGCAAGTATGTCTCATGTTGAGCAGAGAAAAATACTTCAATGAAAATCTACTGAAGAGACCTTTACGTCTATAAACTGACTGTGACTACACCATGGGAAGTGAGCCAGAGGGAGTCAGCGGGAGTGACCTAAGGGACATTGTGAGCTATCCTTTAACCTTTTGTAAATACAGTGAGCCTGGGACATAGTGAATGTACTCGATCCACTGTAATCCACAGCTAGTGAATTTTAGTGGAATTTCGTACAACCGACCACTTTTCATCGTATGCTCCTTGGATGTAACCCTTAGTTGTGAACCAAGTAAAAAGTACTGTGTTATATCTCTGCATTTGAATGTTTTCATTCTATTCATATCCACTATAAAGGATTAACAAGTTACTACCAACGTGGGAACAATATCAATCACTTTAAAAGAAAAAGTTGACACTCTGATTCACCCCTCCCCTCTCAGGGTGTCCCGGGGTCTTACAAGTGGTATCCGAGGGAGGTTGCTGGTGTTGAATCTGTCCTTTTTCATCATGGATAATGCAGTCAATGTCAGGGGAGTCCCTCTTTTCGATGGAAGTAATATCCAGATCTGGAAGAACAGAACGAGATCTCATCTAAGATCCCTTGGAATGGAAGTTCTGTTTTCTACTATGCAAGGTATTAATGTTTCTGATCCAATAGAGCTGGCTATGACTGATACAGATAGAAATATTATTGATGCACATGATAAAGCACATAATTATCTCACCACAACACTTTCTAATTAGATTTATCTAAAACTGATGAGTTTCACCACATCAAAGTCCATGTGGGATAAACTTGAAAGTATTTATGAAGGTGATAGCAAAGTGAAGGAGGTGAAACTACAAGTGCTACACAATAGGTTTGATGATCTGAAAATGAATCCTGATGAGAATGCAGACTCCTTATTCAATCAAATTACTAAAGTGGTTGGAGCAATTCGGGGCCTAGGAGAAGAAATCAGAGACATTGATATTGTGAAGAAAGTATTGAGAATACTTCCACCCCTGTACAATGCAGAGGTGTCAGCCCTAAGGAAAGACTTATTTACAAACATTCTTGGGATTATCTATTGAGTAGCATAGTTTCATATGAAATGAGATTCAAATCAGAAGATGTTAATACACGAGTAAGCAAGGAAATGGCGTTCAAATCCATGGAGAAACTAAAAGTCTCAAAAGAGAGTAGTGGTGAAGGTGATGAGGAAAAAGAAATTCTCTCTATCATTTCAAAGAAGTTCCAAAAGGGAAAATTGAAATTCAAGGGAAATTTACCTCTAGCCTGCTTTCGTTGTGGCAATGTTGGGCACATTGATTCTCAATACTTAAGAAAGATCAATGATGATGATAGCGATGATGGAAACAATGAGAAGCCTCAGATAAGATTTTTTAAGAAAGGAGACTTCAAATCTAGAAAGAACGTTCTGAAGAAGAGTTTTTTCTGTGAAGAGGAAGAAGATTATAATGAATTATCTGATGAAGAAGAACCAGAATTTAAAACTGGGAAACATGCTTCCATGATGCCCATTGTTGAAAAATCAGAAGATACTGGTGGAGAAAATTAGTTAAAAACTAGTGCAGATCCTGTGTTACAACTTTAGGATTCTATTATCAAGCTTAAGATTAAATGTAAGAGTTTAAATAAGTGGAAATCAATGGTATAAGAATCAAATGAATATGTTGATCAACTTGAACGACTAGAAGAATTTGTGACTATACAGTCTACAATTTTTGAAAGCAAGTATGATGTAGTGGATCTGAAGCTGATAATTGAAGAGGAAGGGAAGGTCATCAATGAACTCACCTCCATATTAGAAGAAAAATCCAATACTGTTGAGGGTCTTGAGGAGGAAGTTTTTACTCTTAGGTGTAAAATTGGGACTTATTCAATTTCAAAATAATCAAGGAAGAAAATACAGTTTGGAAGATTCATAGATGCAGAATTACTGGCAAGAGCCATGAGTGGTTCATATGGGTCAGGAAAAACCTTTAGTGATCAAAGACCCTCTTTCATGGGAAAGAGTGGAATTGGCTGTGAAGCTGATACATCAACTGGTGTAAGTAAAGAGGGCTAAAAGAAAGAAAAGTTGAAAGTTGGACATGTTGAAACATTTCCTGAATTTCTGAAAAAGAAACCATCAATCCAAACTAAAAGGATAATTTAAAATTACCATCAAACTTTTAGAAATGACAGGTAGTCCCTCTATTCTCTCAAGGAAGAGAGTATGAGAATAAATTCATGTGAGAAGACATTTCCTCTCATGAAGTGTCAGTTTTGTGGCTATATGGGCCATAACATGTCATATTGTGAAGATGCAAGGATCTATCTAAATGGTGAAGAGCTGGGACATTAACAAAGGAGACTAACTTCATATCCTCTATCTTATAGAAGAAATAGTTTCTATGGATAGTGTTTTCATTTCATTAACTTTGGTTATAAGGCTGTTAACTATAGCCAGATAAGGGACATGGACACCTCATATCGGAATTCAAGACAAGTTATATCTCAGCGACATAGTGTTGTGATTTCAAATAGGTTTTCTACTCTTGAAGAAGACTTCAACTATGAATATCAAATGTACACAAATGAGATAATTGAAAGGCCATCAGC
The DNA here is from genome assembly GCA_963277665.1 of Viscum album. Classification (NCBI taxonomy): domain Eukaryota; kingdom Viridiplantae; phylum Streptophyta; class Magnoliopsida; order Santalales; family Viscaceae; genus Viscum; species Viscum album. Next base: position 323,762,115 of record OY728144.1, on the reverse strand, counting down.
GCTCTATACTCATTCCAATGTCTCATGGAAATAAAGGAATAAAATTGAGAAATACAACCTTTTAGAGGTGGCCCTCAAAGCTACAAAAAGCAGCATCACATGGATTTTGGATAGTAGTTGTTCATCCCGTATGACAGGTAATTCTGGCCTGTTGAAAGATATCAAAAGGAAGGTTGATGGAACTGTTCGATTTTTTAATTATGGATCTCTGAAAATCAAAGGAAGTGGAAGTACTAAATTTGCTAATGGAGATCTAAAGAAGACTTAAGTCCTTTACGTAGATGGCCTACGTCATAATCTATTCAGTGTGAGTCAACTCAATGACTTTGGACATATCGCTACTTTTAATCAGAAAGGTTTCACTATCAAGGGGAAGATAGGAAATTCACTTATGAAAGGATGCAGAACAGAAGGAAACCTGTATCAGGTTGATAGTAAAGAAAAAGTTAGATAAATGACTGTTGAAAAAGAAACCAATTTGTGGCATATGAGATAAGGTAAAAGCAATCAACAAGACATGGAGAAAATATCAAAATTGAGGATGGTCATGGAAATTCCTAACCTGAATCGTGAGCATGAAAAATCTTGTGATTCTTGCATTCGTGGAAATCTGGTCTACATATCATATCAGCCAAAGAAGAATTGGGCATCTTGTCTTCTTGATCTAATTCTTACAGATGTATGCGGGCCGATAAATATTGCTGGAACTCATGGAGAAAGGTACACTGTCCTTTTCATTTATTATTACAATAGAATGGCATTTGTTATAGTCATTTATAGGAAACGACAAGTGCTTGACTGCATGAAAACATATTTCTGAATCACCAAGAATGATACTGGACGAAAAATAAATGTTTTAAGATCTGATAATGAAGGGGAATACACGTCCATTGAGTTTGAGAATAACCTTGAAAAATATGGAATACAGCATGAGGTAGATGCTGTGAGAACTCCATAGAAAAAAAGAGTTTTTGAGCACTGGAATCGATAGGTCAACCACATGTCTAGGACTATGCAGATTGAGAGTGGTATCTGTCGCTATTACTTGAAGGAAGTTGTTGAAGCTGTAGTGCACATTTAGAATCGAACAGGGATTTATATGGGATAAAATAAGACACCATATGAATTGTGGCATGGAAGGAATCCTTCATTGAAATACTTTCGTGTTTTTGGAAGTAAATGTTTCATTCAAAATAAAGAAGGAAATCAAGGGAAGTTTGGTGACAATGCTGATGAAGGATTTTTTCTTGGATATCCAATAATCATCAAAGCCTACTTGTGTTTCAACAAGTAGTTAGGAAGGATTTTGGTAAGCAATGATGTTAAGATAATTGAAGATAAAAACACAAATGCTTCAACAATGTCATATGATAATGTGATATAATTTGAGGAAGAAAGTAAACGTGGAGAAAATACGAATACAGAAATAGAGGAAGCTGTACAAAACACTCACCAGTCACATCATGATGTTAACTCAAAAGACGAATCTGAAGAAGAAACTGTGGGTGGAGGGAATGCAACTGAACCACCAAGAAGAAATTGTAGAGCTGAGATTAATCCATATAACATAATTGGGGACATGAGTGCACCCAATCAATCAAGGAGGATGAGGAATAACACAGAATCTGCATTTCTATCAGTTATGGAGACATCCTCATTCGAAGAAGCTTCAAATGGTGAATCTTGGGTGAACGCCCTGAAATAAGAGCTAGATCAGATTGACAAGAATTAGACATGGGATCTTGTCTAGAGACCTAAAGGTCAAAATGTTATTGGTACAAAATGGATCTTCAAGAACAATTTTGATGAACATAGAAGTGTTATTATAAACTTGGATCGACTGGTATGTAAAGGATATTCCCATGTTGAAGGTGTTGATGTTGAAGAATCCTTTGATCTAGTGGATAGACTGGAGTAAATCAAGCTATTCCTTTCCATGGCTCTCTAAAGTGGATATATAGTATTTCAAATGGATGCCAAGACAACATTCTTAAATGGTGTACTCGATGAAGAATTCTATATTGAAAAACCAGTGGGTTTTCTTCTTGGTACTGATGAAACAAAGGTCTGTAAACTAGAAAAATAACATTATGGCTTGAAAGAGGCACCATAGGCGTGGTACTACCGGCTGGATTCTTATCATAAGAATTTGGAATTCAAAAGAGGGGGAGTAGATCACAATATATTTGTGAAGAATTCAGAAAAAGATCAGTTCATGGTTCTAGTCTATATTGATGAAATTATATTTGGTGGAAGTAGGAAGAAATAATTTGATGAATTTTCCAATCACAAGAAAGCAGAGTTTTAAATGACTATGATTGGGGAGATCACATATTTCATAGGACTCCAGGTGATTCAAAAGAAGGATTATACTTTCATTTCTTAGGAAAAGTATGCAAGAGAGCTGCTGAAGAAGTTTAAAATACAAGAGTCCAAACAAATTTCAACTCTGATTGTAGATGGAACCAAACATGGAAAGCATGAGGATGGGACATATGTAGATCCCACCATGTAGAAGAGAATCATTGGGATCTAACTGTACCTGATAACGACACAGCCAGATATTGTCTTTGCAACATGTCTAGCGGCCTGCTTTCAGAGTCATCCAAAGGAGGAACATATGGTGGCAGTAAAAAAATAAAGAGGTACATTCAATGGACTCATAACTTTGGGATATACTTTGTTGCAGGCTGGGACAATGAATTGTCAGCATTTTCTGATACTGACTGGGCTGGTGATGTAGTGGACAGAAAGTCCACTAGTGGTGGAGCATTCTATATTGGGAATAAATGTGTTGTGTAGTTGAGAAAGAAACAAGAAAGTACTCTATAAGTACTAATGAAGCTGAGTATATATCTTCCACAAAGGTATGCACTCAACTGCTATGGATTAATCAACTACTAAGAGATATTTGTGATGAGGTGAATCTACCAATGGTAATTTACAGTGATAACAATAGCGAAATTGATCTCACGAAGAATCTTGTTCGGCTTTCTCGTAAAAAACATATTGAAATCAGGCATCACTTTATCAAAGAAAAAGTTGTTCATGGGGTGATTAGAATGGATCATGTGGGAACTGATGAGCAAGTGGTTGATATCCTGACTAAGAAACTGCCAGCGGCTGTGTTTGAGAAGCATTGGTTGAATCTCGGTGTTCAGCCACCTCCCAGTGCATATGGAGGTTTCACAATACCCCTATCCTCGGTTATGATAACTATTTTTCTCTGTTTATGGATGTGATGCAGGTTTTTGGGGGAGATACTATCTAGGGGGATTATGGTTTGAGCTGTACATTGAACAAATTACAGGTTTTTAGGTTTATTGCCAATGGGGGAGAAAGGAATAAATTCAGGCATGTTCAGGAATGTAATGATCCTATGACACGATGCGAATTCAGTGTCAGTGATAGGATGAGAAGGATGAGAAGGAATACATCGGTCATGTAATGCTTCTTGGGCATCATTGAGAATTTCGAAACACTGGAACCCAATTCAAGCTTTCAATCTTATTTTATACACTGATCATTGCTCACGTCGACTTAGTGTGTTGGCTCAGTTAATCCTTGCATTTTTTGTTTGCATGTGGATGGTGATATATTGGATTTATTTGGTGATTTCCAACAAACCCATAGGGAGAGATTATTGGAAACATGGTTGTTCTATGTAGGAATTGGAGTTTGGTTTATGTTTGTTTTCAATCGTTAGTGGCTATTCAGAATCTGTGCCAGAAAAGTGATCATACAGTTCAAGAAGACAACAGTATTTAAGGTGGCCCTATTTCCCAGCGTTTTACAAATTTTTGGGCCTCAAAATCATAAAATGAAGACACTGGTTGTTGGAATGATGGAAAGAGGAAGTGGTGTGAATAATATCATTAGACATGCGTGAAAAATAAAGGGCTACGTGAAAAATAGCAGGTTTGCGCAAAAAACAGCGGGTTTGCGCGAAAAAAATCATGGTTCACAAAATAGAGGATCGAGGGTTTTTGCGCAAATAATGTTTCAGAATCAGAACCTCGAAAAATGGAAAAGGCATGGGCTGCCCGAAAAATCTGGAGATGGGCGCGAAAAACGATACCGGTGTAAAAATTATGTGCTAGATGAGATGTTTTACGTACCACAGGGGGTTTTGCACGCAGGGGTCTCTGGCGCCTATAAATAAGAGGTGACCCCCTCCTTATGGACGGCTGAAGACTTAGAGACGATCTGAGGTCTGATGCGCGTAAAAGGACCACGTAAAGGGGATTGCGTGAAATATTCTGGATTGGGTGGAAAATTCCGGGATGCGCGAAACTGGCAGAGTTGTGCGTAAAAACTGAGGTAGCACAGAAAATATTCAGTTGTGCGAAAAGGGTGGTTTTGCGCGCAACATTTTTTCATACAAGAAGAAAATTTTGCGCAAAATTGTATGGTTTTGCACGCAAAATGGTTGGTGTTGCGCGCAACTGTAAGAGAAACTTATTTTCTCGTTCTAGTTATTTGGTTCAGTGGTTCATTGCATACAAGTGCATCATTTGGACTTCGATGCAAGAAGAGTCTCATGCTGAGCAGAGACAAAGACTTCAATGAAAATCTATTGAAGAGACATTTACGTCTATGAACAGACTATGACTACAACAAGGGAAGTGAGCCAAGGGGAGTCAACGGGAGTAACCCGAGGGACGCTGTGAGCTATCCCTGAACCTTTTTTAAAGGAAGTGAGCTTGGGACAGAGTTACTCTGCCCAAACCTTTGTAATCCACAACTAGTGAAGTTTAGTGGAATTTGGTACCACCGACAACCTGTCGTTGTATGCTCCTAGGACGTAACCCTTAGTGGAGAACCAAGTAAAAAGTGATGTGTCATCTCTCTGCATGTGAATGTTTTCTTTCTGTTGATATCCACCATACGGGTTTAACAGGTTCCTAACAACGTGGGAACAAGATCCATCACTTTAAAAGAAGAATTTGACACCCTAATTCACCCCTCCCCTCTCAAGGTGTCCCGGGGTCCTAGAGATATCACCAGCTATTAGTACAGGGGAAATGATTTTATAAACATGAAACTAGGTTTTTTTAATTTTCACTATGAATACTTGGTAATTCCTTTTATAATAAAAAATACCTTATAAATGTTCATGATACTAATATTCATTCTTAGACACATTTTTGATGGTATTCGTCAATTATATCATTATGTACCTTGCAACTGGGGAGGAGAATAAGAGACACTTGTGGATGGTCTTGGACATACTTTGAATGATCTATCTTTATTGAAATATCATGAAGTCTCAATTAAGGATTTAGGTGGTAAACATTATAAGATATTTTAACTCAGTAGATGGTGTAATAATGGACCCCAGGAAGGTTGAGGTAGTGTGATAATGGGAGCCACACAAGAATTTGAATGTGGAGTATAGAATCTATTAGTTGATAGGATACTACAATAGATTCATGTGCAATTTATATAGGATATTGAAACCCCTAACTTCATTGAACTAAAATGGGATTCCATTCATTTGGACAGGTTGGTTTTGATATTCTTTTTAGGAGTAGTGATAGAGGTTGATGAGCACCCCTATCATGTACTTTCAGCAGGATGGGTCAAGTATGTAGTGTTTTGTGATTCCTCAAGGACTAAACATTGTTTTTTAAAGATAAAGAGGTGTTCAATGATCACCTATGGTTTTTTTAAGTTGCAATCACATTATAAAAACTACATTACCCATGATCTTGAGTTGGTAACAGTGATCTTTACCCTAATTATGTGATAAAACTACTTGATGGGTGAGGGGTTTATAATATATTATGAAAATAAGAATATCATGTACATATTATCTCACAAGTGCCTTAACAAAAAATATATGTGATTGATTGAATTATTCTAGGATTATGACTTTGAGATAGCTTGTACACCCAGGATGGCGAACATGGAATCATATGATCTCAACAGGAGGTATTGTGCATAGTTGTTAATAAAGGACACATAGATGTAAGCTTCATTGTAGTTGTACATGGTGGACATTAATGGTTATTATTATTTACAGTTGATAGTTATTATCCCACATATTCTAATTTTTTATGGAGGATCTGTGGGGAGATATAGATTTTGAGAAATTACATACTCAAATTTACACTAGATATGCTCCTCATGGATTTTTTTGAAGCTAAGGTGCATTCCATCCTTTTCCAAGGATGTGATATTGTACTAGTGAAATTACAAAGGAGGTTATGATGGAATTTAATACATCCCATTTGGGGTTAATACTCATGAGTAAAATATGTATCAGGACCACTGATATTAGTTATAGTGGGTAGTCTTGAAGAAAGGTGTAGTGGAGTTTGCCTCTCGATTCCTCACTAGTTAGAAAGTTGAGGACGAACACTAGATTATAGTGAATTTATCTCAAAACCATGATGTGTGAGAGTGGAAGTTCGAATAGATATATATAATAATCATGATGGGGTTACCATATACATATAGGGGACATGATATCATTTGGGTGATCATAGAACATCCCACCAAGGTAGCCCACTACCTACCTATCCGAGCGTAGTATTTAGAAGAGAGATTGGAATGAGTTTATATATAGGATATAGTGGAGTTCCCTGAAGTTCCATCAACGATCAATTTATACTATGATTCTCACTTGATATCATGATTATAGATAGTAGTTTAGGAGTCTATTGGGACTCAGTTCCATTTGAGAACAACATTTTAACCCCACATTGACCGCTACACTGAGTGGACCATTCATTTCCTGGAGGACATGATGCAGGATTTTATGTTGTATTTTAGCTTGAGTTGGGAGGATTTTATACACTTTGTAGAGTATACATACAACAATAGCTACCAATTATCCAATGGCACAGAACTATCTGTGACATTATATGGGAAATCCTATAGGTATCCAATATATTTTATTGATTAAGGTGGGTTATCACACATGGGATCAAAGTAGGTGTGATCTATTATAGATAAGGTGAAAATCATTTAAGTGTATTTGAGCACTATATAGAGATTCTATATGTCCTATAAAAATATATGACATAGTCCTTTGTAGTTCTAGGAGGTACGCCATTTAATTCTGAGTATCTCACATTGACGTAGAATATTAATATTTTGTTGGGGAGGTATGTTATCTCTAAGGATATTTATCCCTTTCTAGAAACTATGTAGGGGTAGTGATTTGGCGTAACACTTAGCTCTACCACCATAGTTGAAATAGATACACTCAATCTTCCATGTTCCATAGCTATAGAGGCATATGCATAACCCATTACATGTTATCGACTAGGTTTTTCTATAAATATAGTTTCAATTTACCTTTTTATAGTAACCTATGGAGATATAGGATTAGTAAGAGAGGATCCTTTATAGGTGATAAAATCCCTTATATGGTGTTCGATGGATGCATGGGAGTGATCAGGAGAGCACCTAAGAGATGAATACCTAGAAGAAATCTCATTAAAAACACAATTTGAGTAGTGGTTTCACTTTTCAAGATAAAAACCCCTAATGCGAGGAGAATGTAACATCACTTTTTTCCATGAAATGATTTTAAATATTTTGATTAATATTTTTCTATACAATAATTGAAACTACTAATGATTATGAGGCTCGAGGAACCTAGAAATGGTGTTTATAAAATATTAATTATATCAATTTCACATGCATATATTTTTCTTATAAAAGTTTAGTAACTATAAAAGGAGGCTCATTGAAGAAATATAAGACTGCTGTTAGGTTTACAACATGTGTTTTTACCCTAGGCATGGCATAACCTTTTTTGTAATTGGAATCGTTTTTAATATTTTGTCATGGGTACAAATAATAAAATAATTAATTTAATTAATTTAATATATTTATATTGTTAGGTGTTGTAAAATAGAAAAAAACCCTATACTACATAAACCCCGTTTTATCTGATTTATATGTAATCATGCATAATGATGATAATTTTAAAGAGATCATGGACGAGATCAATGGATAATGACAACAGATCAGAGGATTGGATCAATACCGAACACATCGCATATTCTAACAGAGTTTGTGGATTTTTCCAACGACTACAAAAAATGAACATTATTAATTAAAGACCAATAAAAACTAAATGCATGATTTTATTTTATATTGATTTATTATCTATTTAATATCCAATGATGAACATGTTTCAACTCCACCAATTGGGTGATTCATGGGTCAATAATTATTATTGGTTCGATATTATTAATCCTTGGGCTTTTGGGAATTGTTTTGGTTGATTGTTACTACTCTTAATTTTTCTTTATAATGGGGAAAAATCATGGAAGAAATGAACATGGATGAGGTTATTTGAATATATTATGGTTTGTTTTTTTCTCCCATATTTCTCCACAAATTTAACATGGAAAATTTTATTAGAATATGGATTCAAGAATACCTGTTATTCAATCATTGCTTTGTCATTCTTCAATGAAATGTATCAATACTATATGTAGAACTTGTGATTGAGGAATTGACCAATAATTAATTAAGATTAGTATGAATAAAGGAAGATAATACTGGCCTGTAGGTTCCTTATTACACAGTTTAGTGCACACTGATAAAATGGGTGACAATGTTGTTTCCCTGATCGAGAGACAAGAATACAATTTGAAAAAATAGAAAACATGATAAACTAATTTCAATATTCTAACATTCGAATGGTGTTATATTAAGTAATGTTTAAAATATTAAAAACCCATTTATATAATCATAAATTCACCTTAAAGTAAATATTATTACATGATCTTAGCATTATATGAAATCACATTACCATTTATGGCCTAAACATTATAATATCATCCATGTAGGTGGTAAAACCATCCAAAATGGTAAAATTTTATAAATTTTTAACGAGTAAGGGAATGTTAATAGATATTGATAATATGAAATATTTAAATATATTTAAATTTCATTTATATCATATATACTTTGAAAATCCCTTCCTAGAACCAACTGTGATAGGAGGTGATGATAAACGAAAGTCATTGTTTGTGGAGGTCATGGTGTACACATGCACAAAATTAACCATACCATTCACTCAATGAATGGATTAAAAGGTGGTATATGATAAATAATAATTATAAAGTGATAAATTTTAAATATAAAACTTTATAGCCCATCAACCAATCCTTTTTATAGGCCACTTGATGTGGTCATGAAAATAGAAAAACATCAATTCATTGTTAGGGTAGTCTGCACATAATGGCTATTGATATAATGTTTTCAATAGTTTATTATTGAAAAAGAAAAAAAATGATGACATGAAATTTTCCATAGGACCCATGATATTATTCTCTCATAGAAAACACATGTTGTGTTTGAGTAGAAATGTGTCTCCATGGTAGAAGAAGAATAAGATTCAATTCTATGTGCAAGAAGACCACTAAAACAATTGGGGATGTAAATTTCTTATAAAATTCACCAGATACGATGACATGGTTGGGAGAAGATCCCTCTATGTGTAGGATGTAGATTTTAAAAATTACATATTAAAAGATTTTTATTAATTAAAACACATTTTTATTGTATTTTGGGATATTTTTGGCATCATAAAACATTATTATATTGTGTATACATGATACTCAGGGGAATAGTTTGCTTTGTATGCATTGATTTTCCTATTTTAAGTGCCCAAATGGTCACAAAGATCAAATATAATGACAATTTTTTGTTTGGATCAATTTTGGCCAGAAGGAAAATCAACTATGAGATCTAAAAGTCATTTTCAGCTCAGAGGTGGTATTTTTCCACTGAACAAAACTTATCTACAATCATGTAGAACCTAAAATAGATTTTGAAAGACTCATCCCACAAAATGATTTCATTTTTGGTCTGAGTTGAAACATTTAATCCTCCTTCCAACTAATTTTTAATACATTTTTAGGTAGTGAATTTTGGCCAACTGCATAGAGAAAAAGATGTTATGTGGATGCATGTTTTCACACGGTCAATTATTTAAATGTGGTTGTTTCTATATAGATGGATATTTATGGAATGTTGTTATTCACATATACCTATAAATATATTCAACCACTTTGGGACTAGGGGGAATGGAGTTCATGACAATTCTAGGACTAGACTCTCTATATAAGAAATACATAGGTAATATTCCTAGGATTCAAAATAACGAGGGCCTTTGCATGGAAATCCTATAAAGGACCTTCACAAACCATTTCCTCTGTGAAACAATCCCATAAAAAACACTTATAAAATTAATCTTTAAAAAATGTTATGTGGAAATCCCTAAGAGGATCTCCTTTATGAGGACCATATATAGATGTCGTTATACAGATTTCCATTCATGAAGTAGTCTGATGATTCCCCAATTCAATGAACCAATAGAGAAGACCCTATGCATATGTTCCATCACAAATATCATATGAAGACACCCATTCATGAAGATCCATTTAGGGTACTCATATGTGGTATTTTTATGCATTTTTAACCGACATTTTCAGCCTCCTCAATAGGTGTAAGCTCAAAGAACATCCACCAAGTCCTACTCTTAGTAGTAATCACCTATCTCTCATTAACATCTCGTGAGTTATTATCCAGGCCAGGTACACCCACATTACGTTAATGCATATGAACCACACAATTTACGTAACTTGATACACTTCTCTGAATTTCTAAAAGACCACTGAGTTGAGATACACATCATGGTTTTAATTATTCTCCATGATTAATGACATTCCTATTTTTTCTAAATACATTGGCTTCTTCCTTGGTCTAATTCAAGACCAAACTTCCAACTACCATTGAGTTGAGATATTCCACATGCTTATCATTATTCACCCAAAGTGAAGAAACTTATATTAGCTTCAAATACATGATAATAATCCTCGGTTTAACCCTTAAACAAATAATCCATTACTATTGAGTTGTGATACACCATAGTGTAATCATTATCCACATCGAGTTGACATAATCCACTTGGTTTCAAATACACAATCATCTTCCAAGGTGTAAGTAAAAACCAAATAATAAATCAAAAAAAAGTTTATATACATATAATGGTTTTCATTTTTATCATTTAGTCTAGGTACCCCTCTCTGTTCTAGATATGTGGGAATCCTCCTAGGTCTAAGCCCCAACTATTACATAATATACCCGGAGTCAATATATTCTTCCTGGTTCCCAAATATGTGAATTCAGTTAGGTATAAGTGAAACAAATAATTTCACCTAACCCACCTACTAAGACATGTATCTCAGGGATAAATATGTGAATTTCCCTCATGAATTTCTTTTCTCTCTCGTTTCATGGAAGAAAAATCTTCTCACTATAGTGTTAGTGCATTATCCCTCCATTTTCGTTTGATACCATTCAATGATACCGATCCTCAACTGTATTTTTTTCACACACCATGCATGAATCTCATGGTATTAGAGATCATCAATTTTGATACCATCATTATGATTTTAATTCTACTATTTCTAGACTCATTTTGAGGTTTAAACTCAAACACTCAATTGAACAATATGGGATCAGAGTCTTGTTCTTTGTATGATATGTATGATGCCTCATTGAGGTTAAAAACCAATGAAATATCTCCATTAACCATTCAATAAATCTACATTGTTTATTATTATTATTTTCATAGGATACGTGTGATGCCTCACAAAGGTTCAATCCCAACATCAAAACACAAATCACCTCCCTGGACAACAAAACATTCTAGAGAGCTTAGTTAGTCATTATTAAAACAAAGAATCGCGAGTTAATAATATATTTATGGGGATACTGAAATAAATATAGAGGTTTAAATAAAACACATTGTCTCAATTGGATAATTGGAACATTTTGAACCATTTCAATACTTAGATTTGGGGGGGATTTATGAATACATATTAAATATATAAGAAATTCATGGAGTAGGAAATAATCCCCCTTAAAATAGTGAGGTGAGCCTGACCTACCATCATCTCCACCAATGAATTTTCAAAATATTTCTAGTAAAGTATGTGTTACCACATGATTTTGGAAGGAGGGTTAGCGTAGTATCAAAATGAGTGATAGTGTGAAATCCATCACATATTCCATAAAAAATGGTTTTACCAGCATGAATCATATTATTTTTTCAATCCTAATTTTTTTCATGTAAAACATTGTTTCGTAGTTCCTTGAAATGTGTATTCTAGTTTTAAGATTCACTGGTTCTAGAAAATTTCCAATGAATTTATTTATGGAACTAGAAAATTGCATTAGTTCATTATCCAAAAGGGACCTAATTTCCAAACGTTGTTTCATAGTTCCTTGTAATTTACAATCACTTCATAACATGTGTAAAATTTAGAATATTCAGTATGTATTCAAGGTTCTTTATCAATGGAGGTATCTGTATGTATTTGAGGTTCTCCATCAATGGTATCCTATAATATAATATTTCATGAATCTTTTAATCATCATTATGATGATATTGATTTTTAATCCACTCAGAAGGGAGCTCCGAAATTTATTGTCATCTAGGGAGACTAAGGTTCGGTTTGATCTTCGGATTGTGCCCTTAAAATGGGCTACCTACGTATCCTTGTAAAAGGAATCAGAACCGTCGTAGTTCGGTGCCCCTGAATAGGACACATCGTACCTTTTATGGTCATGTGATAAGGACCTAGCCATATAGTTTAATGTCATGTGTTATGGATATCTAAGTAGAAGGTTCTTAGTAGAAACATAGTGTGGGACATATAGTAAAGCATCCCAAGGAGAATGGAAAGGATATGGGTATCCAAATAGGATCAGACCCTATTAGAAATACGGCCCAAAAAATCAGGTTGATTTAAGGTATTGTGTTTGAACCTCAAGGAGGCTTCCTACGTATCCTGTATAAATTAGAATCAAATCCCATGTAGTTCGATTAGTCTCATAAGAGAGTATAGTCCTTTGAGATAAATGAGTTTGGAATTACTTCTTGAAAAGGATGCCATAGGGAATTTGGGGTGTTAATTTAGGGATTATTCATATGGAGGATGCCTAGATTAAGGGAATTAAGGTTGGATTCCTAAAGAGAATATCCTGTGAGCTCGGACCCTGAGAAGGATTCTACATATCCTGATTATAGTGGGAATTATATTTCTATTAGTTCATTAAATTGTGCAGATTTTATGACCATGACAAATATCTAAGCCCATGTGAGACTTGCTCAGTGTGAGAAATAATAGGGTGTCATATATTCAAAAAAGGAACATTCAAAATTTTCCTTCTCTTCTAGTGGAAGAGGGCGCACATATAGCAGCGAGGGTGGATGAGGTCAAGGTTACCCAAGAAGAGGGAGAGGTGACAAGACTTCCATCTATTATCATCTCATTGGACAAGGATCTAACATAAGGAATAAGGGATGAAGGTTAGGGTCTTACACCAAGATGGATTCCTAGGGTGACAAATCCCAATGGGAGAGGGAAAGGGTAACAAGAGTCCATGTTCCTATCTCCCCTCTAGTCTTTTTCACTAAAGAAAGGAGGAGCGGTGATACTAACTTCTGTAAGAAAAGCTTGGGGATTATGTCAGGATGGTTTCCCTACAATTGATCCTGGTAAGGGAGGGAGACTTATCCTTTTTTCAAAAAAAGAAAAGAAAGTGTTAAATTTAACTTCTCTACTAGAGACCTTAGCTTTTGGGTCATCTCTTTGAGAAGGGAGAGGCCAGGAACCAACCCTCCACCAAACCAAAAACCTCCCAACACTATTCCTTGGATAAAGGTCCATGTGACTATGGATATAAAAGCCAAAAGACACTCCATTAATCCTAACCCCATTGTGAAACAAATGTGGGAAAACTCTAATTGTGGAAATACAAACCCAAATAGGAGACACGCTGATGTGCCTTTCCCAATGGTTTGATAAGTCGGGAGGATTTGGTGGAGGTCTCAACAGAATCCCTTTCAGATATGGGATCCAAAAAAGAATAAGCCTTTAAATGAATGACTTTGATGAAGTCTTGATAAATTGTAGACTAAATATATTACATGAATCAAAGAGGGGTGCCTATTTAAAGAAGGGAACCCATGTATGGGCGTGCATGTAGGCTTGGGATACCTGATGTTCACTTAAGCGATGAACAACATGTATGGTAAAACTTGGGTGAGACCTGTCTCAAGTCTTCAAGAGTGTTCATAGGTGAACCTAGAATTAGGGAACTCAAGTTCCTATTAATATAATAAGAGGCATGAAATTATTTTATATTTTGGTAGGTTGTGCACTTTAACCGTGCAAGTGTTATGGTTTTTAAACACTAAAAAGGCTTATGTCCAATGATCTTTTCTTAAATCCTCTACTCAATGTGTTTAATAACTTCCTTGAATGTTTAAGGAGACTTGGGAGAAGCAATAGGGTGACTAGATCAGCAATTGGTATACATGGAAATTCGTTTGTACAAATGAGGTCCCCAAGGGTCTATTTATAGGCAAAAACAGGACCCTAGGCAAAAAGAGATTGGGCGTGCATGTAGGATGCACACCAGATTGGAACACACAAGTAGGCTGCACACCAAAATCGTGGTGTGCAATTACCTTGCGTGCAGATGGTGTTTTGGATAGACTGGGGCACCCCTACGATGACTTAGCCAAAATAATCACTCCAATTAGCTTCATCATGGTTGTTTGAATGTTTTTTCACGCAGGTACCTTGGGCGCCTCTTTCAAGACATAGCCAAATTTGTTGATCCATATTGTTGGGACTGCACCACTGCACCCCTGCTTGGGATCAGTGTCAAGATGCCATCTCGGCCCTTCAGGCCAGGGCCTTCACAACCTTCACTAACCCCCATGAAAAATAAAGAGTCACAACACGAACATTTCGAGCCCAGTTGAGGTTATTTTTAGTCATGGAACATGGAAATACACCATCAATTGAAGATAAGTGCATTCAACAAATTTCATCGTCTCTAAAAAACCCTCCCTTAGAATTTTATTCGTTCAGAATGAAAAGAATCTTTTTTATAAGGTAAAAGTAGGAAACATTGATGCATTCCAACGTCATTTTGTTAGATTTGTAGATACGTAAATTTTGGAAGGATGTTCTAATTTGTTCTTAAGATAAGAGGCCTAGCATGCATTGTTTTATTTTTTTCAGGGTTATATGGAAAAAACCAAAAAAAATATTTCTCGTTACTTTTTATTACTAAATATTATCTAAACTATACAAAATGTATGTTTAGTGAGCTGGGGTTCAACTTTTGTATAGAGTATCCTTCACGCGTTCTTAATCTGGTGAGTACCACATATCTTATCTATTTTGAGTCATGCATGTTTGACTATAAAGGGCTAGTATTTAAGGTCGAATAGATTTGAGCATAAAATTAAAATTAGATTCACGAAAAATAACTCAATGTCTAAGAATTGATTTAATATTCTTCAAATATCTCCAATGGGAATCTTGAGCCATGATTTTTATGGTCACCAAATTTAAAAATTATATCAACATATGGGGAGTCACTTCCAGGAACAAAGTTATCATTATTTGAAAAACCTTTAATGGGGGCTATGATATATCAGGAAAACTAGGGAATATGTTGCATTTCCTAATAGTGGAATCTTATAGATTATAGGACTGTAATGTAGTAAAATTATCTAAGGCCTCCTAAGGGAATGTACTTTATAGTAAACCAAAAGATCTCTTTTAAGAATTTAAAATTTTTCTGCTAATAGATAGGGGAAAATTAGATTTGGGTTACTCAAGATCAATGTGGGTGTTTTTTCAAAGGAAAGGAATTTTGAGAATGAAAGGGATATTTTATACCGATATATGTCATGAATAAGAAAAACATTTCAATAAAATTTTGTTCTATGAAGAGTGGATAAAATTTATCAGATAGGGGAATTTATGATATCATATTGTGCAAATTTAAATCATGCAGTGAAGACATTGGTACTGTGCAGTTTTAAGTCATGCAGTGAAGACATTGGTAATCTTCAGTTTTAAGTCAGGCAGTGAGGACATTGTATTACACAGTTTTAAGTCATACAATGAAGACATTGTACTGTACAGTTTTATATCATGTAGTGATGCCATTATGTGGATTTTATTTATGGTCTTTAGATTTTACCAAAGGTATGATATTACCCAAATTTCTTGATAATTTGTTTGGAATCATACATTCATATTAAGGTATGGAAAAGAACATTTTAAACTATGATTTGGGAGTTTCTAAATATGAAGAATGATATGGAAAAAGAGATAAAGGCATTAGAGGAATTTTTTCCAGGAAAGAAGTTACCATTATTTGAAAAACCAGTTATGGGGGTTGTATTATCCAGGGACGACAGGGGAATATGATATATAGTCAAATATTGGCATATTTCGGCTAACAAGACAATTATGTAGGAAACTTATGCAAGTCCACGTAATGGAATGTGCTTCATAGTCAGGAAAAATAGATCTCAAAAATATGACATTCTACTTATAAAAGACAAAGAATGTTTATGGAGATTCATATTTCCTAAAGCACAGAGTTTGGTTTATGGGGAAATGTACCTAAATATGGAGAGGGTATTTCCAACCAATATTTCCAAATAATTAGAGGAATAGGATTCCTACAAAGGTCTCACCCAAACATAAGAGTTATTGTGTCTGTAGTTTTTGGACATACAACTAGAACTATAAATGTAAAAGGTATGTGATATGTGCCCAAGTGGTTATAATGTTATTTCATATTGCATTGAACACATGTTAAGTTAAATGTGTAAACTACGATCTTGAAAACATTCAGATTGGGAGAAAGATAAATGGGATAATCACACATGAATGACTGTATTAAAATATATACTCTTGTATACTGTCATCAATGATTGAAGGGGACAAAGATAATATAACCAAAAACAATGTTACCATTATTTTTCAAACCCATTATAGGGGTTGTGTTATGCAGGGCCAACTGGGGTATATGTTGCATAGCCAAATAGTGGCATCTTTTGACTAATAGGCATGTTATGTAGGTAACTTATGCAAGGACACCAAAGAGAACATGATGCATAGTCAGGAAAAAGGGTTCATAGATATTAGAAACTTCATCACCAGAAACCATATGAAAGATTATAAAGATAGATAAATATTCATGATTAAGAGTGTGAAATATGGAAGTAGGTAATTCATAATGCATATGAAGAATATTTAAATTATTGTTGACCATGAATTTGGAATCCCCTATATAGATATTATTCGTATGTAAAATAGGGACATTGTTTATTTCTTTTTGAATTAACATTGTGATGTGTAGTTTAAGGTCATGCAATGAGGAAATTAAACAATGCAGTTTTAAGTCATTAAGTGAGGACATTAATAACCCTATAAGAATTTGAGACACCTTATTTATATAAATTATCCTTTTACTCATTTCCTAAGCCCACGTGAGCTATATTCAGTGAGCGAAACAAGGATTGGTAAGGGATTCATTTTTAACACAAAGGTGACACAAATGAAGAATATGGGTGTAAGATTTCCATGTAGTTTAATGTAATGCGGTAAGGACGAAGATGAACCGATGGTAAAATAAAGACATATTGTAACTATACTAGGGATAAAACCCAAGTGTCACTACGTGTATTTCTAGGGGAAAGAATCAAGCCATATGAAGTTATTACAACATTACCTATGAAATTTTTATTCTTATACAAAGAATAATGGGTTTTTATCATGGATAGGCCCAATATTGGAGATCTAGGAATCTCTACGTATCTCAAATAGATGATAATCATGTCTTATGTAGTTCCTAAAACAATCATCCCACACGACAATCGAGTTTGACTTGAAGAATGATGTCTTTGACACGTTCTGAGATAACAGATAATCTTAAGACATAAAATGGTATAATGATCAAACCATATATCTTAAGGAAACACTAGGTATAGTAATGATTCATATATAGGGGGAAAAAATAAAATAAAAATATTTTGTGATTGTGGATTTGCCCAAAATTGGAGATTTAGGCATCTCTAAATATCTCATTGGAAATGAGAATCAAGCCATATGTAGTTCTTGAAACAATGTTATTATACAGATCTGACTCAGGCATAAGGAAGATTGGGAATCACGTACCAGTAATGAGTAGCAACGATGTCAATGATGTTTTCTTATGAAAGCTCTTAACATCCAACATAGAAGATGATAACTGTGAAGTTTAATGTCATATAATAAGGATAAATGGTGTGATGCAGTTTAATGTTGTGTGACATAGAAAAAGATGCTACGCATTTTAACGTCATGCAACATGGATGAAAATGGTTGCTAGGAAGTTTAATGTCTTGAAAATTGGACATTGTACTATGCAATTTTTAGTCTTGCAGCTAGGACGTGGGGGCTGTGTTGTTTTTAGTCTTGCAGTAAGGACACTGTACTATGTAGTTTAATTCCTGAAGTGAGGAATATGTGTACAACTACACAAACTATTTCTTTAAAAATATTGCATTGGTTGGAGTTTTAATAATCTCTCCATTCATTGAGAATAAAGAATAATCTCCATTTGAATAGACCTTATTTATGGAATAAGTGACTTCCCACATTGGATCAAGATTTGAAGGTTTCTTCCCTGGTATCATTAGAGTCCTAAGGACCAATACCAATTCTCCTTGAAGAAATGAATGGAGGCAAACTTTCTTGTCAAAATCCAGCGCTATTCTATTCTGATAGACTTCTAAATGATGCAAAGTATGCAATATTTTCTTGTATAATCATTCCAGCATGTTGGACCATTTCTGTGACCTCTCTTCTAGAGACAAAAAATCACCGATTACAACACTCAGTGAAGGAAATTTCATTTCAATTGGAAAAACTGCTTTGGTTTCATATTCCAACGAATAAGGAGTTGCTTGGGTTGAAGTATGGGTAGTATTCCGATAAGCCCATAAAAATTCATAAGACTATCAGGACATGATTTCTTATCTTTATCTACCATCTTCTGGAGTATATTTGATAGGATCGTGATTAAGGCATCTATATGTCTATTGGATGCTACATGACAGCAAGATGACTGGTTGAATTTAATATTATTTTCCTGATATAAATTTTTTATCTCAACAGAACAAAAACCGATTCCATTATCAATTAAGATAGAATGAGGGACACAAAATTAGGTGATGATATTAGTTTTGACAAAACTAACAATTATTTTTGCTCAGACTTCGTTGAGAGGTATTACCTCATCTCACATAGATAAGAAGTTAGTAGCAGTAACAATGCATGTGAAATACTTCACCGTGGCTGGAGGATAAGGCCCTACTACATCCATTCCCCAAGTGGAAAATGGAATAGTGTATTTATCTGTATGTAGAAACTCTGAGGGTTGATGAATGAAGTTGGCATGCACTCGGAAAGGATGACATTTCTTAGTGAAATATGCGAAGTCCTGCGTCATTGAAGACCAAAAGTATCAAAGCCTTCAGATCTGATCAGAGAAGCTGTGCCCAGACTGGTGGGCACCACAAGCTCCTGAATGTACTTCTTTCATGACAGATGTAGTCTCTTCCTCATCAATACATCTAAAGAGGATTCAATCAAAGCCTCGCTTCTAGATGATATTTTGGTGGTCTAGACTATCCTAAAGAGTAAAATAGGCTACTTGTCGCTAAATCTGTTCTTTTTCAGCCCTATTTGGTGGAAGTAATCCATTTTAAATATATCCCATGATGGATGTTCTCCATCCTGTGGTATGACTATATGGATCAGAAATTGGGGTAATTTCATTAATTTCCTCTATTCTGGTTTGAATAAAAATTGATACCACACGAAAATGGGTTACTTTAATGACTGTCTCATCCCGATTTGGATCTTCCAATGATGTAGCTGCTTTAGCATGTGCATATGCTTGTCCATTTTTTGATCGCGAGACATATGATAATGTTGGCTCTGAGGGAAATTCATCCATTAACCTTATGGGGTAATCAAAAAAAAGGATTAACTCTTCTTTTTGATAGAATACTCCACATTGATTTGCTTGATTACCAATTCTGAATCACCTTTTACCTTCAAGTGATATATTTTCACCTGAAGGGCCAATTCCAAACCTACAATGAGATCTTGATACTCCACGTCATTGTCGGTTATTCCTTCCAATAATAGGAAGGAATAAGGAAGCACTACCTTTTCTATGGAAATATGGACAGTTCCTAACCCAACTTTTTTTAGTTTAGGGTTTTCTATTCTCTTCCATGTTAGACTTTAGGAAGAACCATCAATGTATATTTCCCATGTTTAGGAATTATCCGGAACAGAGAATACCTCTTCATCAGGAAGTTTAGTATTAAGTGATGTATCTTATGCAGATGGAATCTTAGCAAGGATGTCAGCTAGAACTGGTCTTTTATTTCCTTTTGAGGCATAAACTGTATATAAAACTATTTCAAAATAACTACCCACTATTCCAGATGCCCTGTAAATATAGGATGACATAGGATAAATTTGAGTGGGTTAATTCGAGATACTAATTGGACCTCATGGTGTTGCAGGTGGTGCCTCAACTTCTGAACTACAATGATTAATGGATAGTAGCACATTTCAATACTTGAATACAGTGTTTCTGCATCAAGCATAGTTTGGTTGTAATAGTAAAGGATGTTTTCATTCCCAACATAATTATTTTGAGGAAGGAAGGCACCGGGTGATCACTCTAAATCTATCACATAAAGAATAATAACTCTTCCTTCAGTACGTGGAATTAATACTGGTGGACTCAAGATATATTTCTTGAGGGTATCAAATTCTACTTGGAAGTCTTCAGTCCATTGGTAGGTGACTTGTTTCATCATTAATCTGGTGAAGGGAGAATACTTGACTACCAAATTGGTGATAAAGCACCAAATATATGCCATGTTTCCTTAGAGTCCTATTAATTATTTTAAATTTCGAGGAGGTGACATACTCAGGATTGATTTTGGTTTCTTAGGATCAACTTCGATACCACAGTGGCATACAAAGAATCCACCAAACTTTCCTGAGGTTACCCCGAAAGAACATTTCAAGGGGTTCATCTTCAGATTGTGTTGCCATAGTTTAAGGAATATGGTCTCCAAATCAGCCAAGTGTTTGGAACTTTGTATGAATTTGACCACCAAATCATCCACAAATCATTCAACAAATTTCCCTAAGAAGGGTTTGAAGATATGGTTCATGTAATGTTGGTATGTTGCACCTGCATTATTTAAACCAAATGGCATTACCCAAGAGCAAAACAGTCCTTGAGGTTCTCTGAGGGCTATAGAATATATATCCTCTAGGGCCATAGAGATTTGATTATACATAGTGTATCCATCCATGAAGGAAAGAGCTTCATAGCCAGCTGTTGCATCAATTAAAACCTCTGTAATAGGAACTAGAAATTCATATTTTGGACAATGCCCGTTAAGATATCTAAAATCAATGAAAAAATATAATTTGACCATTATTATTTTTCACTTGGAAAATGTTGGCCAGAAATTTCGGATATTTAACGTCCTTGAAAAAGTTATCCTTTATAAGCTTATCATATTCAACATCAATTTTAGAGGCATGAGTTGGGTGTGTTCTTCTTCTTGCTTCATTCTTGAATCCACGATGTTCTTCTAGCAGACCCAAATGATGGGTAGCTACGTCAGGATTATGTCATGGAATTTCTATATAATTAGAAACAAATATATCTCAAAATTACTTTATAAATTAGTTATACACCTCTTCATCTTCAGAGTTCATGGCCGCGCCAATTAGAGTGGGGCGTGGATCTTCTTCGATACCCTGATTTATTTCAATAAGCACATCCACTGTGGTAAAAACACCTTCCTCAAATGCTGGAGGAGCATCCTCAAGATCTTCCTCTTCTTCATCATTATGTGTTACCTCTTTTATTTCCACTTTCATAGTAGATGACGCAGAAAGAATCCTAGAGTTATATGGGGAGTTAGTGTTTGAACATCCCGAAGAAGAGGCTATAATATCTGACCCTACTGATGATGAAGGTTATACATAGGGTAATAAAGAGGAGATGATGGATTGAGAATCAACATCTTTTTATTCCTCTAGCATTGCTACAATTTATTCTACTCTATTTGATGAAGTAAAGGATTTTAGTAGTTCAGAAGATGAAATGAAAACATCTCTATTTAGGCTTCCATAATTGCTTGGTTGATCAATAGTTTCTCCAATGCTGTCAAGATCAGTTGCCATAATTGACATTATGTAAGTTATTAGATGAGTTCTTTGATTTGGTTTTACCTTCTCAATTTGATTGATGGGTATCACATGATCTTTACTCAAAATAATGAATGGATTTTCTAGGATCTTTTCTTGCCCATTAATAGCATTAACTCTAGTTATTTCTTTTGTCATGGAATTTGTTCATTTTCTCTGATAAAACTCTACCTCAATGTATTGAGATCCATAGATTTTGAACGGATCCTTGTCACCATAAAAACACCCTCATTTGATCATTTGAATAGTACTTAAGAAATTGGTGGTATGAAGAATGTATGGTTGCATGTTGATGCATCCAAGGCCTTCCAAGAGAAATATTTATGGATGTGTCCTGACGAACAACACTGAAATCTGAATTTGACACAAGATTTCAAAACAATGTTCTGAGTGTAATTTCGCCCGGAGGTTATTCCTCATTCTTATCATAAGCTTGAAACACTAAAGTGGAAGGAGATAAGTCAAATATAGTCAGGCCCAATCGACGAACTGTACGAACGAGAATGAGGTTGACTTCAGAGCCATTATCAATGAAGGCCCTCCAGATGTTTACATTGTTGACATTACTCGAAAAATATAAGGGTCCAGTATTTCCATTTACAATATCATCTTCATAATCACATGTAAATGATATGAATTCATGACATTATGCAAGATCATTCTCTATACGGTAAACCTCAACAGCAACAACTTCAGTTTCAAACTCTTGAGGACTTGAAAAAGCCTTAATAAGTGCATCTCAAAGGTCTTTTCACAGACATAAGGCATCCAAAATTGATAACTTGGATGGTATTTTGGATGATTTTTTCAAGACATCCTAATTTTGCTCCATTAGTCTGCATTTACCAGCCTGGAAATATAGTTTTTCTAGTGTTGGGGATGTTGATGCTTCTAATGTAGATGTACCTTTTTTCAGATCAGAAGCTGAAAATACTATTGGATTTGGTAGATTATACTAACTAGGTCTATTAAATTGTTGAGAGGAATACAGTGTGACCTATAATCGGTCCTCCAAAATAATTGGGTCAGAACCGAAACTGTCATTCATGGAAGAAACTTCTTGTTCTTGTTGACCCCACTAAAGGGGTCTTCCATGAGTTTTTGTCGCATATATGGTTCGATCAGGGGTAGAGTTAAAATGGTGATTTCTAGAATTCCCATGTCTTCCCCTGTATCCCCAATCCGGGCCTCTTCCTCTGGTTCCCCAATTAGGTACATAGAATTCTGGCTCATTATAATTTTAATAATCAGTGGCATAAGGATCTGTTAAGTGAATAATGTTGACATAACCAAATATCGATTCTTTATATGATATATATTCTTCCTGACAGATAAATTCTGATTGTTCCATTTGGCGGGGCAGTTCCCCTGATTTTAAAATATATGGAATGAAATTTACCATGGTCAAGGAAAACTTTGTCCTTATCATGATCTCATCGTCTTCTGACTGATCGTTGTCTTTATGATCACTTTTCTTCTTTGAGTAACATCCTTATGATGAATGTGTTTTTACATTGAAATGAGTGGCATAAGACTTCAGTTACTTCAACTGTGTTTGTAAAATAGTATGAGTCTGGTTGATCATTTTCCTAATCATCCATTCATCATATTTCTGCACATTTTTACTTTTTATTTCCTACCATTTTCTTTCATCCTCTAGATCAGTAGCAGTAACACATGCTACTTAGGATAGAGAATTTTTTAGTTTCACTTGTCCATAATCTATCACCTTTTTCAAGGTTTCCTTGAAAACAAAACATTCCTAGAAAGGATGCCCTAACATTTGGGGAAAGGGACAATAATTCAGAATATATTCATCTCCTTCTTTATTTGGTTTCGTCAGCCAGGGAAACTGAATCAAATAGTTTTACAAAGATGAGTTGAAGTAACATTGAAATTGTTCATTTCAGAAAGAATAAACTTTGTTCTTTAATTCCTCAAACTGTTTTCACATTTGATCTCTTTGATCATCTTGATGAGTCGGTCATTGCGGTTGATTCTGAGGAGTTACAGTCCTTCAACATGGTAAAGGTCATGAAGTAGAAGCAGGTACAATTTTCTTATTTAGTGTAATTTTATAAGCTCGTGGCTTTTTTATCCTCCTCCCCAGAGCTTATGGAATTTCATGAGTTTTACCAGTAGTTTCTATAATAGATTCTTATACCTGTTGAGCAATTAAAGCGGGGTCTCAAAACCCACCTGTATATTTCACATGGATCAATGCTGTGTATAACTCATCACGTAATGTTCCACACAAATTGGTAGCAACTCTTCTTGGGAGAGTGATAGACATAAGGAATATGTTAATCCTTTCCATCACGCAATGAAATCTGAAACTCTTTCAGTATACCTTTTTTACAATTTATAAGATCAAAAATAGTTTTCTTTGGTAGCGTTGAACTAAATTGAATAAGGAATTTATAATGGAGATCCTCCAATCCCGTAATTGATGGAGATTGTAAACTTGTATTCCTGAAAAAAGTTGTTCCCTGTAATGACTGCACAAAACACCGAAAGTTTACTACTAATTGTTGATGAGGAGTTCCAATCATGGGATCACAACAAGAAAAAAATGTGCTAAGTGTGGTTCTAGATCTCCCAATCCATTGAAGATTAGTAATGTGGATTTCAGAAAATTTGGTGGGGGAGGAATTGCATCCACCCATTCAGGTTACGCTCTCTTTTCTAGCTGAATTGGTGCACATTGTTCAAATATATCTTCCAATTGAGTTGATAATTCATCAACTACGTTCATAAGAATATGGGGAACATCTAGATGAGGTCAAACCTGTGCAGGCATAGAAACCGGAGCATGAGTTGGTGCAATGACTAGAAAAACCATTGATAGTTGTGCTGATATTTGCCTTGGATAACCCACGAGAATAGGCCTGTCAGGATATTTCAAATCCTACCTTGATTGTGTACCTAGTGGAGGGAATTAATTATCCGCATATGTAGTTACTAAAAATTCTCTTTGATGAGGAACTTTTAAAAGATTTTCAAGTTGAGGACCTTCCTAGGGAGTATATCTAGTTGAAATAGCGATTCAAAGTAGCTCTGTATTGACTATTTAAACTCCTTTATTTCCTCTTCTTATTGTGCAAATCTATCTTCAAGCAAAATAGATTGACCTTCTCCACTGGAAAAGTGAGATAAAATCTGACTTTTTTTCCTTTCCCCTTTTTAGATTCCTTTATAAGGGGTGGGGGTTGGTTATTTGAAAGCATACCTAGATTATGGGTAAGCCTCTGATTTCGGGTACGCACACCTTCTTCATTTGCCTTAGTTTATACTGTATTATAGACAAGAACATCATATCAGATTCCCCTGAACTAGACTCATTTTCTAGAGGATATTTTGTGGTGGTGTGAATGACATTCACTGATTCATAATGCATTGATGGCACTCTGTCATTATTTTTGTAATATCGTCTCTCTTTGTATCTTCCATGATACTCGGTTATCCAATATGATGAATTCCCTAGAACTATTTAGAAGAAAGTAACCCAAAGAGAATCCTTGGGGTAGTTTAGTTGTATGATTTCATTTTGGCTTCTTCCCTAATTGGACAAAAATGAACTTCCATGGAGGAGGGAATTGAAGATGTGAAAAATCCCCCATCCCTACAGGCTGGAGCTATTCCTATTCTTCTTATTCGAATCATTGAACTTTGTTTAATGAATTTGATGGTTTAATTAAATGACCCCCCAGCCTAGTAAGATGGGGTTATTCTTGAACTGAAATGGCTAAAATTCATGTAACTTCTCTATTGATTTTTTTAATTTTGGTTTGAACATTAGCTGGGTGAATTATACGACAACCACTCAAATCACCTATTTGGGAAGAGTACATTTCTATTTCAGACATTTTCATTCTTTGATGCCTGACATCCTCTAAGCAAGATGCCTGCTCAAGATTCTCAGATGCTTGAGGTAAAATTAACTCAAGAACTTCTTTTCATTGGGCCTGGCTCTGATGAGAGCTGGTTGAGGCCTATTCTTCAGAATACAATTGATTACATACAAACTCTTTTGATTGTGGATGACCATGCACAATAAAATTTTTTGACACAACTTTTGGAGGACTTTTCTGATTTTGTAGTGAATTGAAATGTAATGCTCCATGTGTACTCCATCCTCTGATACAAACACTATATAAGAAATCAGAAATTAACTGGCATAGCCTCTTTAGAGCATTGAGTAAATCACGTTGAAGGATTCTATGATGTTTTTCAACCTTTGGATGTTGGGAAACTGAGAGAGACACCAAGTCAATTTGGCATTACAACCCTTCTATTACCTTTTCATGATTTTGATATTCATCAAATGGTAATAATTTGGTTTTCAAATGACAAAGAGGATTCCATAAATTGAGGCGGATATCATCAATAAAATATTCTTTCCATAATTATGGAATGTTATAATGATAATTTTCTAAATCTTGGAACATGACTGGTTCTTCTCCCTTATCCAATTGTTTCCTCATGTTTAACACATCTTCATCGTCTTTCACTAGAGGTTTCTCCACTTGGTTTGACCAGTGTGGATGCTCTGTATTTGAAGAAAGATGAAACAAGGGAGGTTCATAGAATGAGCGTTACCTTATGATGTATTCTGGTTGATAAAGTGTTTCACCTATCAAGGAAACAACATCATACATGACTAGACTTGTGTTTGCAAGTGCCTCGAGATAGGAGGGATTTATCAACGCTACATTGTCAATTATAGAATTGTCTTGAAAATGCGAAATAGTACTGCAAAGAGGACTTTCACAGCAAATTCCAACATGCGGAGGATCACCATGGTGGATTACAGCAATGGACAAATCTTTTTGATCCTTGGTCTTCTGGCCACACAGAGGGTTGTTGTGGCTTTCATCCAGAGATAGGCACTCTAGATTGACTGAATATTCAAGAATAAATCCTTTATGATGATGTTTTGGATGATGAACCATAGAATTACTACTACCACTCCCATAATTTAGTAATGAGAGGATAGGATCTTTAGCTGCAATAGATAAATGTATGAGGGCTTCAATAAATCCTGCATTAAGAGGAGCCAAATCGCATCTTGAATATTGATTTTCTAGTAGTTCTTGGTGATACTTCTCCTTGGATATTCTATTATACTTAGTTGGGCCCACTTTCTAGGAGAAATGGTTATCATGGGCTTGTTTATGTGCCTGCCTTGGATTGGTTACCAGAATAGACCAATTACCTCCAATTGGAAAGGGTGTATGTTCCCGATCTTGTTGTCTATATGATATGAGGGATTATACTCCATGGCCCTCTTGGACTAGAAAATATGTATGTATTTGCTTCGAGATGGAATGCTGATGTGTCATCCCATGTGTGGGGATATATTTATGTGTCTATTTCCCCAGTACTTCTGAAGTTGTTTTTATAATATCTAGGAATGCTTCTAGAATATGGGTAGGGATTTGCATCTTCCCATTCACCATTGATAAGATGTGTCTCGTGACATCAGAGTCCAGAACGGGAATATACATCCATTCCATATATGGAGTAGGTGTATCTACCTGCACCTGTCCTCCTTTGTTTAGGAATGGGTATTGATAGTACTCATCTATGTTGGGTAGAGATCTGGGTATGCCCCGAATTTGTTGTTGGGGATTTCTGTCTGAATTCTCTGTGTGCTACCAAACGAGACTGTTGGTAGACTTGATGAACATTGGTAAGTGTATGTGCCTACTAAATGTTTACCATCAAGTATTATTGATTGACTTCATTCAATTCTGGAAAACGAGACTGCTAGTAGAATTGGTGATTATAAACAGGTGTATGATCCTGTTTACCAGTTTCCACCACATAAGATTGGCGGGATTCTTTAAATGCATTCAGAAGATCCTGCTGGATGGATGATAACTTTTAAGTAGGAGTATGTTCCTATTCACGGTAATCCACTAGATTTATCTAGTGGGATTGGTGGGTTTCTTCTAGAAGAGTCTACTGGGCAACAAAATTGGGACGGACGAGTGTATGTACCCGTTCATTGTTTTCCATAATATTAGGATGATGGGCTTCTCTAGAAGGGATAGAGGTAAGAACCTTCCCCCTATTGACAAGATTATTTCTCCGAATGTTTGTCTTGCATGACCGGGTCTGAGAGACCTGGGCTGAACATCTATAGGCAACACCCCCTTCTTGTTGGGGGTTCACTACCGTGCGATTCTGCTGGCGGTGATTGCTGTTGTGAGTCCTTAATAATGACTCCTTAATTCCTGAATTGAGGCATTGAGTGGCCTTTTGATCCACCTATCTGTAGTATGGGAGGAACTGGTTGTTGCATTCTGGGGATAAGGACCCGAAATGGTTGAAAGATGGGGTTTTTAACCGTCTACAGTTTAATGTCATGTGGTTTGGACATCTACGTTGAAGGTTCTTAGTCGAAACATAGTGTGGGACTTATAATAAGGAAGTACAAGGAACTTGGAAAGGATATGGGTCTCAAATTAGAATCAAACCATATTGGGAATATGTACCAAAGATAAAAAATTTGATTTAAGGTATTGGGTTTGAACCTCAAGGATACTTCCTACATATCCCATATATATGGGAATCAAATCCCACATAGTTCTATTAGTCTTATAGAAGAGTATAAGCTTTTGAGAGAAATGAGTTTGGGCTTACTACTTGAAAGGGATTCCTTAGTGATTTTGGGGGTTTAATTTGTGTCTTATTACTAATTAGGATGCACGGATTAAGGTAATTATGGATGGATTCATGAAGAGGATATCCAGTGATCTTAGGCCCTAAAAAGGCAACCTATGTATCCCGATTATGGTGGGAATCAGAGTGCTCATAGTTTATTAAATTTTGTAAATGTAGTGACCATGAAAAATATATAAGTCTACATGATACATGCTCAGTGTGAGAAATAAGAGGATGTAAAATATTCAACAAAGTCACTTTCCAATTTTTTCCTCCTCTACTGGTGGTAGAGGGCGCACCTATGTAGGTGAGGGTGGATGAGGTTGAGGTGACCCGGGAAGAGGGAAATGGGACAAGACTTTCCTATATTTTCTTAACATTGGACAATGGTCCAATGGAAGGAAGAAGGAATGAAGGTTAGGGGCCTACACCAGGATGGCTGCCCATGGTGAAAAATCCCAACGGTAGAGGGAAAGGGTAACAAGAGTCCCTTTACCCATACTCCCTTAGGTCTTTGGCACTGAAGAAAGGAGGAGCAGTGATGTTACCTCCTTCCCTAAAACCTAGGGGTTTACCCCAAGATGGTTTCCCAAAAATTGATCCTAGTAGGGGAGGGAGACTTATACTTTGTTCAAAAGGTAGGAAAAAAAGTGCAAACATTACCTTCCCTACAAGAGACCTAAGGTTCTGGGTCATCTCTTTCAGAAGTGAGAGGCTAGGAACCAACCCTCCTCCAAACCAAGAACATCCCAACACCATGGAAATACAAACCCACATATGAGACACACTGATATTCCTTTCCCAAAATTTTGATAAGATAAGAGGTTTTGGGGGAGGTCTCAGCAAAATCCCTTTCATAAAAGGGAGCCAAAGAAGAATAAGCCTTACCATGAATGGATTTGATGAAGTATTGATGGATTTTATACTAAATAGAGTAAGTGAATCAAAGAGGGGTGCCCAAGTAAAGAGGGGCGCACAAGTATGGGTGCACAAGTAGGCTTGGACAACCTGATGTTCACATAAGTGACGAAAAACCTATATGGAAATACTTGGGTGAGACCCTTATCAATCCTTCAAGAGTGTTCATAGGTTATCACAGAAGTAGGGAGATCATGTTTCTATAAAATGAATAGGCAACACATAAGTATTTATGATTTGGGGATGTTGGGCGCCTTAGACATGCACGTGTCATGGTTTTCAAACAATAAATGGACTTAAGTCCAATGATACTCTCTTAAATCCTCCACTCAAGGTCTTGAAGAACTACCAAGAATGTTTAAGAAGACTTGGGTGAAGCACTAGGGAGACCAGAGTAGCCATTGGGCTTCAATGAAATTCATTCATAGAAATGAGGTCCCCAAGGGTTTATTTATAGGAAAAAATAAGACCCTGTGTGAAAAGATATTGGGCGCGCAAGTAGGCTACACACTAGATATGAACGCCCAAGTATGATGCATTCCAAAATTGCGTGACCCATGTAACATGCGCACCGACGATGTTTTGGCGAGACTGAGGTACCCCTTTGAGGACTTAGCCAAAATAATCACTTCAATCAGATTCAGCATGGTGGAACATAAGTTTTTGCATGCAGGTACCTTGGGTGCCTCTTTTTAAAATTAGCCAAATTTATTGATCCATACCTTGGGAGTTGCGCCCCCGCACACCAGCTTGAAATCATTGTTGGGATGGTGGCTTCACTACTGTCACTGAACCCCCTGAAAAATGCAGAGTCACACTACAAACTTTTTGAGCCCGGTTGAGGTCATTTTAAGTCAGGTCACATGGAAATAAATCTTTAATTTCAGAGAAGTTCATGCAACACATTTCATTCTGTCTAAAAATGTTTATCCTAAAATGAGTATATATACTGTGTAAATCCACTCAAATATGAAAAAGGACAATGTTTCCATTCTTGTATATTGAAGGCGATCGATCATCCATGCACTCTTATTTGTGATTCTACACTGATGGGTTTCATGATTTTGTTTCTTTTTAAAGAACTCTGATACTTCTTGTAATTCAAATATAATATTCGATTCCACAAATAAAACCTCAGATCACTATACAGGTTAGAAATACCCATAGGGAACCTCAAGCCACATCCCACAACCAGTATACATGAAAAATATATTCCTTGAATACTATACAGATCATTTAATCTTGGACTTAATGTAAAAATTCATCAACACAACACCTCCAGTGCAAGGCTATGAATTCTCTAGTGTGTCAGTATCATTCAAATGGATTTATCCCAATAATGGAAGAAGAAAAAGAATATACCTAGAGGATGATTCCTTAAATTACATTCTATAACATATGGGATGTGATGAAGAATGTGGAACCCATAAATACATCAATCAGTTTTTTTATCCAATCCATAATTATTCCAAAACCATTTTTCCTAAGCATATAAAGGTGATGGAAGAAAAATTCCACATCTAGGAAACCACACAAGGGATGCCATGGAGGATCCTTATCCTCTATTATATTTTTGAGAATCCTGAGACCCCAATTCTACGAGAAACTATAGAGGAAATATTTCCTATCCGAACCTTATTGATTAATGAAACCAAAATAAGAGGCCTCCGGTGACATCTAATTAATCCAACTCTATAGTTTGTACATTTCATTCAAATTCCAAAAACGTTTTGGCCCATCAGTGCATACTGATAGAATCTTACATCCAATTCCAAATTTAAACTATAAAATTATTCAAACATATAAAAATATAGACTTGGTGAATACAAAATCCCATTAAAATCCCATCCCCAAGGTCTAGGATATTTTTATTCTTTTCTGATAATGAAATTACCTCCAATGTACCCATATGATAAGTAATTCACTATGATTTTAAATTATTCTCTATGGGAATCAATACTTCTCAAAATGAGTTTCACATTAGTAAATTTTATAACTAGTTGAACAACTAAGGATGAAAACTTTTATACAGTCAACAAGAAGATATGTGTAGCCTCATTCACTACCAACGCCCAATATACAATAGTGAATCTATCTTATAAAAAGATAATATTTCCCATATCAAAGATAGAATAAAATTTATTTAGTAGCTCAATGTTATGATTATTGGTTGAAAAAAATCCTTTGAATATGGTCATTAGATTGAATATTCCATGCTCCTCTGGATAAACCTCTTCAATATTGGATGGTTTCTTGACCCATAAGTTCATAATCGATCCACACTGTTGAATTGAGATTAAATCAATCATACCAATCCGCTGTATTTCCAATTGATTTCCTAGTGTTCCTATAATTAGGAAGAAATCTGATACAAGTCCAAGAAGCTCATCCGAGGTTAACTCATATAGGGTTATCATAAGAATTATTCGATTCTATTAATATCCATAGAGTTTTTAACATGGACTGTTATATAATGGATAAAACAAAAATGAAGATGTATCATTAGTGAATAGGTTTTACTCCTCCCTATCCCAACCATGGGAGGGAAAATTTGAAAATATTCAATGGAATGGGAGATCCTAAGCATCAACTTGACATTTTTCTTCTTAATGTGGTCTAATACGAGAAACCCTAGAATTAAAATATAATACGAATAACATATTCAATATTCATAAATTGGGATTACTTTCCTTTTCTTAGTATAATAACATTGCTTCTAGGTCATTCATAAGATTGAATGATCTGATTCTACAATTTCATTTCCATTTCATCTTTATAATAGGGAAAAGAACAGAACCCCCCCTAATTTCATGCATAATGAGAATAAGGTAGACACATATTTCATTGAAATAAGGAAAGGTGCAAAAAATTCCATGGAAAAATGATTCCCCATTATTATTTCAGAGATATAAATTTGAAAAACCAAAAGGATATATTGTCATAAATGATTATTCATTTGAGGTACCAAATTTGTTTTTCTAATATTTTGACTATATGAAATAATAAATAGGATGGTATTAATAGAAACAAGGAATGATCCTCTCAGGAAAGACCATCATGCATATACAATCTTGGGAAACAATAAGTAACTTCTATCTCTACCATGATGGAATAAACGAGTTATCATTGCCTAGAAGTCAAAAAAAAGATAAAATTAATTACTTTTATACTAATTAGGAACCCATGTAATTTATATTTTCACATGAAGAGAAAATGATTTTGAATCTCGAAAAATATAATCCAAATTAATCATGGAAGAATGCTCATCTGAATTATTATACAAAACACTATATACATGGTCACAAGATCTAAGAATGTTTCATCATTAATTTTATACTACATAGGGTGATAATGGATTGTCCATATCCATTCGATGACCCCAATTCAAATGTTGCATATTTTTCAATAATCTTACTGAAAGATACGAATGAACTTTCATGTGAACCCTTACACCAAATGATCAAAATGGTCCTACCTCGACAAATGATACATAGTGAATATTCTCACCAAATGAAAAACTAGACACTGACCTACCAAACTAGACAATAAATTAAGGTGTTGCAACATTTCACATATATATCCATCAATATAGTATAAAAACTATCTGAAAATATTACACCATGTTATGATAAGAACACTAATGATGAGGTTGATTTTAAATTATGGCAGAATTATGATCCAGAACAAGTTTACATATCATCTAATCCAAGAATTGTTGAAGAAGTGATTTTAGATAAACTTATTACTTATATATAAATAATTATCAACTATGTTCAGTATTTATAGTAAAATGTTGATAGAGAATATACCCAATTTCAAAAGTAAATCCAATATATAGGGTTCTCATTAGGACTCCCAACATCATCCACCCATTCAACCGTTGAAAAATAAATGTGAATCAATAATTATTCTTCATATAATCCCCTTGATTATGATGATGCAATCTTCTCCAAAGAATAAATCCACTAATTGAAAGATGAAAATGAGGATGTATTTATGTAATTATGAAGAGCCTTTATGTATCTTTTACTCATGATGTAAAACAAGAATCCTTTTAAGGGGGCCCTCCATGTATTGAAATAAACCATCCCATATACCTTGTGGTATTTTGAAAATTTTTACCCCCTCAACAGGTGAATTTCAGACCACATTTTGACTCACCCAGTACATAGTAATGTGGTCATTTTCATATTTTTCACCTCATCATCAGTTTTATTCATAAAATTTCATGAAAATATTATCTTATATAGAGTTTCTAAAAGAGTTAGAGTTCACCAATCTAAAATAGACATCATCAATATCTAGTTATTCCAATACTCAAGATTCTACCCCCAAATTCATTATGATCTAGACCCAACATCCCAGATCTAGAATTCATCCCCATTCCCATACCAATAGTGGCAAATGTAATATATTGGGGAAGTATTTTTTCAACCTATATTTTCATTATTGGGAAAGAAAATTGCATTCTTTTCAATTGAAATATTTCATCAAATACTTATCCTATTCCACTAAATTTTAATTGATGGAGCTCATAGGGACTATGTGACGTGAAGTGGAAGATTCATAAGAACATTCAAAATAATACAACTATAATCAATTGTTAGTGAATACAATTTTGAGGTTATTTTTTTTAAAGGATTATAATCAGAAGTAGTTATATGAGGGAATATTGAAGTAGGTGATGAATAATTTTATGCATTATATATGTGGACTCCATGAGAGGAACACAAAAAGTGTATAAAAGGTTTTTGATTATCCATATATTAGTGACATAAATAATAAGGTATATTCATTTAATAATGTGTATTTTCATACTCATTTTTTATAACCATCACGAGCCTAAAAATATTAGAAAACCTAAGTATGTATCCATGAATGATAATCCAAATTAGTTTCCCTACCACCTTATTTTTTATATATAATTGATGAATGCTTTATCCTCAAATATTGGATTCAGAAGAACATTGACAAATGCATAATTGATTTGGAGAATCCTAAGACTCATGCCACATTCATGCTTATTATTCTAACACCAACAGAAGTCCCCCATTCCTGATCAGTTTACTCATTTAAATTCATAGTCATATTACCCAATAGTATATGATATTATTTTCTTCTTTTAATAAAATTTAGATTTCTATAACTCCTCCTTGTTTCATAATGTTAAATTTCAAGAATATTACCTTTTTAAAATATGTTAAATTGTATGGTTCTCGATCCTTAATGAATGTTATTAAATTAAAAATTCTGTGAATTTTATGAAAGATGTAAATATTTATAGTTCACGTACCTATAACATGATGTAATAATACATGATGATTTTAACCTCACCTGAGAGGAAATATGTCTGTCATCAGTCTCTAAACATGACCCTTTATAGAACAATGTAAATATTTATTCCTAATTTCACGGGATACACAGTGATTACAAAAATACATGTATATGAGAGAAAAATATTTTCTCCACACATGTTATACTTTCTTTACTAGTATTTTTACCCTAAGGCCTATATTAATTACATGTTTGTTATAAATCTATCCAGATGGTGTCCCACCCTTACTGCTAGTCCTTAACCTATAACCATAAACTATAAGACACAAACATCCTTAATAAATGACATTAAACTGCATATCCAGCAAACATGTCCATTCTGTATGACAATAAATTAATTTTTATCAGTCCATGTTGTATGACCTTAAACAATATGGAATATCTGTCCTCATCGCGTGATGTTAAACTGCATGATAGACATCCATACTGAATGTTGTAAAAAAGAATGACATTTGTTCCTAGATAGATAACCTTTAAATTATGAGAAACATGGCCAAACCTGAATTAACAATACATTATTTAATACGTCACTGTAAATATATTAATCAATAAACATCAGGTGTTGCAGATCCATTCATTATAAGGATTAAATGAACATTCCTTTTATTTTGGTCATGTTCCACAGACCCATATTATCTCCTTAATACATTATGGTATAGTTATTGATTTTCCTAATAAGTTTTGAACAACCATTATTCCTCACATCCTACTATATAACATTTGATGTCTAAACAAATAAATTCATTTAGTTGAAATAATACTCTTAAATCCTCTCAATATCGAGTCGATTAATACACTTGGTTATCTCTTCCACAGAAAAATTGTGGCATCTATTGATTGATATAAAGGGAACCCACTAGGATTATATGGTGAATATAATTATTTTACCTTAATACAATTATGAAATACCATGGGGATATTTTCAAATAAGAGGTAATGTCCACCTAAACCCTATATGCTAACCCTGGTCTGAGTGTGGTAATGAACATCATACTCCAATGAGTATCCATTGATTGAGTGTGGAATTAAACTTCTTCTATTACTAATTCTCATTATACTCTGGATGATATCCAGTCTCGATTTTGGACATTGTTAGACATGACATACCTCACCTAGTTTACTATGATAAAATACATCATATTGTTTTTTATGTTTCGTGAAATCATAGTCCACTATAACTATTAAATATCCTCCCTTTAATGTGATCTTAAAAAACATAAATATTTGGTCCACCCTTCTTGAACATAAAATTAATATAATGGTCCAGTCCATGAGACACTTATTCATAACATACAATTCAAAAATACATAATATGCACCAAAATATAATAATTTATCTATATATTATGTAAGGATCATAATGTACAATATATTAAAACTCCACTAACTAAAGAACATTTTCTATAATGACCCTCTAAATATTCTTCATGTTACTTCACTTTGTCATAGTCAGACAATTCCAAACTATAAAAACATTCATCCTCACCACATGAAATAAATCTATATGTCCTTCATCTTTACTATAATAATTTAAACTATATTTTCTTCATCCTTATCATATGATATAAAATTATATATTGATGTGACCCTATATAGGGAGGAACATAACTCTCAATGCCTATATCATGTATTGCCACATTTTATAACAAAACGTGAATGAACCCTTTTGATAGGATATATACGTTAACACAAAAAACTATATCAATCCAATTAATGAACTCCTCGACATTGGCGAGGTTTCTTATACTAGCATTGTATCCACCTTGGTTACTCTATTCACATTGAGAGATTTTCCGTAGTGAGTAGTCTCAACTCCGTATATTATATGTTGTATGACCATCAAATATCGGTATGCTGACCCCTTAACTAAATGATTCTAAACACTATCAACAATAAAGAACCTGAAAGTTTGACCTTTAAAGACACATAAACTGCTCTATGCTAAATGACGATAAACTATAGCAATCATTCATCCCCTTAACATGATGTTAAACATTGTGGCCCTCATCAAGGTTACATTATGTTAAACTATATAAAATGTTCCCGAGGTACATGATGTTAAACTATTGAGGAAGCTCGTTGTCGATGACTCATAAATTTATGTCCTCTAATTCCTTATAGTATGACATGAAACTTCATAACACATGCTCGGTTCCATGTGACCCATTAAAAATATGTGAAATAGATCCTTGTGAAGATACTTATTATATGAATCCTATATACAATTCATTATAATGGATGTGTTCTCTATATATAAGGAATATTGGTGTTATACCTAGGGTTCTAGCTATAAAGATCCCCTTTATTCCAATATCATAGTTGGTTTAAATATGAAAATGTCCCCCCAAATGAGACCTATCATGTGGTTAGAATGATTTTACATGTTATATCTTATTACTCACACTAATAATGACTCTTGTGAGATTAGAGGATCAAGAGTGTCCCTCAATAAAGATTTAATTTTTTTTTAAAATTGGGAGAACATTGAATGGCCCGAATCAAAATCAACTACTCATGGGGACCAATTTCATATTACCACTTTATTTAAAATATGATTGCTCAGTATGTGTAAAATTAATTGGCACAAAAATTATATATGCCTTAGAGTATTAAATTCCCAACTCCATTGTATGTTTTGAATCTACAAAATTTATTATGAGCTAAGGTATCATATGTATAGACTGATTCTTATAACTGAATGACTATTTTTCAAGTATATGAGCTAGATTTAATTAGGGGACCTAATTTTCCTTCTCAAGAACAACATATGTATTGAATATTTTTCCAATAAGATAAATAGTGATTGAGATTTACCATATCCTAGACCCAAAAAAAACATTTGGTTTTGGCGGTGTGACTATAAACCTTATAATAATTTTCTCAAAGCTGTACAAACTTATATTCTGTTCATTCATGGAACTAACTGAGAGACCATAATATATAAATCAAAAGAGTCAAAAAACGCTTTTTAGGATCAAAATAAATAAATTGAATCCTAATATAAAGACAAGTATCCAATATATAATTCATTACCTAGCCGTACAGTTTAATGTC
The DNA here is from genome assembly GCA_963277665.1 of Viscum album. Taxonomy (NCBI): domain Eukaryota; kingdom Viridiplantae; phylum Streptophyta; class Magnoliopsida; order Santalales; family Viscaceae; genus Viscum; species Viscum album. The sequence goes on along the minus strand of OY728144.1, from coordinate 323,723,987 downwards.
ATGTGGTTTGGACATCTACGTTGAAGGTTCTTAGTCGAAACATAGTGTGGGACTTATAATAAGGAAGTACAAGGAACTTGGAAAGGATATGGGTCTCAAATTAGAATCAAACCATATTGGGAATATGTACCAAAGATAAAAAATTTGATTTAAGGTATTGGGTTTGAACCTCAAGGATACTTCCTACATATCCCATATATATGGGAATCAAATCCCACATAGTTCTATTAGTCTTATAGAAGAGTATAAGCTTTTGAGAGAAATGAGTTTGGGCTTACAACTTGAAAGGGATTCCTTAGTGATTTTGGGGGTTTAATTTGTGTCTTATTACTAATTAGGATGCACGGATTAAGGTAATTATGGATGGATTCATGAAGAGGATATCCAGTGATCTTAGGCCCTAAAAAGGCAACCTATGTATCCCGATTATGGTGGGAATCAGAGTTCTCATAGTTTATTAAATTTTGTAAATGTAGTGACCATGAAAAATATATAAGTCTACGTGATACATGCTCAGTGTGAGAAATAAGAGGATGTAAAATATTCAACAAAGTCACTTTCCAATTTTTTCCTCCTCTACTGGTGGTAGAGGGCGCACCTATGTAGGTGAGGGTGGATGAGGTTGAGGTGACCCGAGAAGAGGGAAATGGGACAAGACTTTCCTGTATTCTCTTAACATTGGACAATGGTCCAATGGAAGGAAGAAGGAATGAAGGTTAGAGGCCTACACCAGGATGGCTGCCCATGGTGAAAAATCCCAACGGTAGAGGGAAAGGGTAACAAGAGTCCCTTTACCCATACTCCCTTAGGTCTTTGGCACTGAAGAAAGGAGGAGCAGTGATGTTACCTCCTTCCCTAAAACCTAGGGGTTTACCCCAAGATGGTTTCCCAAAAATTGATCCTAGTAGGGGAGGGAGACTTATACTTTTTTCAAAAGGTAGGAAAAAAAGTGCAAACATTACCTTCCCTACAAGAGACCTAAGGTTCTGGGTCATCTCTTTCAGAAGTGAGAGGCTAGGAACCAACCCTCCTCCAAACCAGGAACATCCCAACACCATGGAAATACAAACCCACATATGAGACACACTGATATTCCTTTCCCAAAATTTTGATAAGATAAGAGGTTTTGGGGGAGGTCTCAGCAAAATCCCTTTCATAAAAGGGAGCGAAAGAAGAATAAGCATTACCATGAATGGATTTGATGAAGTATTGATGGATTTTATACTAAATAGAGTAAGTGAATCAAAGAGGGGTGCCCAAGTAAAGAGGGGCGCACAAGTATGGGTGCACAAGTAGGCTTGGACGACCTGATGTTCACATAAGTGACGAAAAACCTATATGGAAATACTTGGGTGAGACCCTTCTCAATCCTTCAAGAGTGTTCATAGGTTATCACAGAAGTAGGGAGCTCATGTTCCTATAAAAGGAATAGTCAACACATAAGTATTTATGATTTGGGGAGGTTGGGCGCTTTAGACATGCACGTGTCATGGTTTTCAAACAATAAATGGACTTAAGTCCAATGATACTCTCTTAAATCCTCCACTCAAGGTCTTGAAGAACTACCAAGAATGTTTAAGAAGACTTGGGTGAAGTACTAGGGAGACCAGAGTAGCCATTGGGCTTCAATGAAATTCATTCATAGAAATGAGGTCCCCAAGGGTTTATTTATAGGAAAAAATAAGACCCTGTGTGAAAAGATATTGGGCGCGCAAGTAGGATACACACTAGATATGAACGCCCAAGTATGATGCATTCCAAAATTGCGTGACCCATGTAACATGCGCACCGACGATGTTTTGGCGTGACTGAGGTACCCCTTTGAGGACTTAGCCAAAATAATCACTTCAATCAGATTCAGCATGGTGGAACATAAGTTTTTGCATGCAGGTACCTTGGGTGCCTCTTTTGAGAATTAGCCAAATTTATTGATCCATACCTTGGGAGCTGCGCCCCCGCACCCCAGCTTGAAATCATTGTTGGGATGGTGGCTTCACTACTGTCACTGAACCCCCTGAAAAATTCAGAGTCACACTACAAACTTTTTGAGCCCGGTTGAGGTCATTTTAAGTCAGGTCACATGGAAATAAATCTTTAATTTCAGAGAAGTTCATGCAACACATTTCATTCTGTCTAAAAATGTTTATCCTAAAATGAGTCTATATACTGTGTAAATCCACTCAAATATGAAAAAGGACAATGTTTCCATTCTTGTATATTGAAGGCGATCGATCATCCATGCACTCTTATTTGTGATTCTACACTGATGGGTTTCATGATTTTGTTTCTTTTTAAAGAACTCTGATACTTCTTGTAATTCAAATATAATATTCGAGTCCACAAATAAAATCTCAGATCACTATATAGGTTAGAAATACCCATAGGGAACCTCAAGCCACATCCCACAACCAGTATACATGAAAAATATATTCCTTGAATACTATACAGATCATTTAATCTTGGACTTAATGTAAAAATTCATCAACACAACACCTCCAGTGCAAGGCTATGAATTCTCTAGTGTGTCAGTATCATTCAAATGGATTTATCCCAATAATGGAAGAAGAAAAAGAATATACCTAGAGGATGATTCCTTAAATTACATTCTATAACATATGGGATGTGATGAAGAATGTGGAACCCATAAATACATCAATCAGTTTTTTTATACAATCCATAATTATTCCAAAACCATTTTTCCTAAGCATAGAAAGGTGATGGAAGAAAAATTACACATCTAGGAAACCACACAAGGGATGCCATGGAAGATCCTTATCCTCTATTATATTTTTGAGAATCCTGAGACCCCAATTCTACGAGAAACTATAGAGGAAATATTTCCTATCCGAACCTTATTGATTAATGAAACCAAAATAAGAGGCCTCCGGTGACATCTAATTAATCCAACTCTATAGTTTGTACATTTCATTCAAATTCCAAAAACGTTTTGGCCCATCAGTGCATACTGATAGAATCTTACATCCAATTCCAAATTTAAACTATAAAATTATTCAAACATATAAAAATATAGACTTGGTGAATACAAAATCCCATTAAAATCCCATCCCCAAGGTCTAGGATATTTTTATTCTTTTCTGATAATGAAATTACCTCCAATGTACCCATATGATAAGTAATTCACTATGATTTTAAATTATTCTCTATGGGAATCAATACTTCTCAAAATGAGTTTCACATTAGTAAATTTTATAACTAGTTGAACAACTAAGGATGAAAACTTTTATACAGTCAACAAGAAGATATGTGTAGCCTCATTCACTACCAACGCCCAATATACAATAGTGAATCTATCTTATAAAAAGATAATATTTCCCATATCAAAGATAGAATAAAATTTATTTAGTAGCTCAATGTTATGATTATTGGTTGAAAAAAAATCCTTTGAGTATGGTCATTAGATTGAATATTCCATGCTCCTTTGGATAAACCTCTTCAATATTGGATGGTTTCTTGACCCATAAGTTCATAATCGATCCACACTGTTGAATTGAGAATAAATCAATCATACCAATCCGCTGTATTTCCAATTGATTTCCTAGTGTTCCTATAATTAGGAAGAAATCTGATACAAGTCCAAGAAGCTCATCCGAGGTTAACTCATATAGGGTTATCATAAGAATTATTCGATTCTATTAATATCCATAGAGTTTTTAACATGGACTGTTATATAATGGATAAAACAAAAATGAAGATGTATCATTAGTGAATAGATTTTACTCCTCCCTATCCCAACCATGGGAGGGAAAATTTGAAAATATTCAATGGAATGGGAGATCCTAAGCATCAACTTGACATTTTTCTTCTTAATGTGGTCTAATACGAGAAACCCTAGAATTAAAATATCATACGAATAACATATTCAATATTCATAAATTGGGATTACTTTCCTTTTCTTAGTATAATAACATTGCTTCTAGGTCATTCATAAGATTGAATGATCTGATTCTACAATTTCATTTCCATTTCATCTTTATAATAGGGAAAAGAACAGAATCCCCCCTAATTTCATGCATAATGAGAATAAGGTAGACACATATTTCATTGAAATAAGGAAAGGTGCAAAAAATTCCATGGAAAAATGATTCCCCATTATTATTTCAGAGATAAAAATTTGAAAAACCAAAAGGATATATTGTCATAAATGATTATTCATTTGAGGTACCAAATTTGTTTTTCTAATATTTTGACTATATGAAATAATAAATAGGATGGTATTAATAGAAACAAGGAATGATCCTCTCAGGAAAGACCATCATGCATATACAATCTTGGGAAACAATAAGTAACTTTTATCTCTACCATGATGGAATAAACGAGTTATCATTGCCTATAAGTCAAAAAAAGATAAAATTAATTACTTTTATACTAATTAGGAACCCATGTAATTTATATTTTCACATGAAGAGAAAATGATTTTGAATCTCGAAAAATTTAATCCAAATTAATCATGGAAGAATGCTCATCTGAATTATTATACAAAACACTATATACATGGTCACAAGATCTAAGAATGTTTCATCATTAATTTTATACTACATAGGGTGATAATGGATTGTCCATATCCATTCGATGACCCCAATTCAAATGTTACATATTTTTCAATAATCTTACTGAAAGATACGAATGAACTTTCATGTGAACCCTTACACCAAATGATCAAAATGGTCCTACCTCGACAAATGATACATAGTGAATATTCTCACCAAATGAAAAACTAGACACTGACCTACCAAACTAGACAATAAATTAAGGTGTTGCAACATTTCACATATATATCCATCAATATAGTATAAAAACTATATGAAAATATTACACCATGTTATGATAAGCACACTAATGATGAGGTTGATTTTAAATTATGGCAGAATTATGATCCAGAACAAGTTTACATATCATCTAATCCAAGAATTGTTGAAGAAGTGATTTTAGATAAACTTATTACTTATATATAAATAATTATCAACTATGTTCAGTATTTATAGTAAAATGTTGATAGAGAATATACCCAATTTCAAAAGTAAATCCAATATATAGGGTTCTCATTAGGACTCCCTACACCATCCACCCATTCTACCATTGAAAAATGAATGTGAATCTATAATTATTCTTCATATAATCCCCTTGATTATGATGATGCAATCTTCTCCAAAGAATAAATCCACTAATTGAAAGATGAAAATGAGGATGTATTTATGTAATTATGAAGAGCCTTTATGTATCTTTTACTCATGATGTAAAACAATAATCCTTTTAAGGGGGCTCTCCATGTATTGAAATAAACCATCCCATATACCTTGTGGTATTTTGAAAATTTTTACCCCCTCAATAGGTGAATTTCAGACCACATTCTGACTCACCCAGTACATAGTAATGTGGTCATTTTCATATTTTTCACCTCATCATCAGTTTTATTCATAAAATTTCATGAAAATATTATCTTATATAGAGATTCTAAAAGAGTTAGAGTTCACCAATCTAAAATAGACATCATCAATATCTAGTTATTCCAATACTCAAGATTCTACCCCCAAATTCATTATGATCTAGACCCAACATCCCAGATCTAGAATTCATCCCCATTCCCATACCAATAGTGGAAAATGTAATATATTGGGGAAGTATTTTTTCAACCTATATTTTCATTATTGGGAAAGAAAATTGCATTCTTTTCAATTGAAATATTTCATCAAATACTTATCCTATTCCACTAAATTTTAATTGATGGAGCTCATAGGGACTATGTGACGTGAAGTGGAAGATTCATAAGAACATTCAAAATAATACAACTATAATCAATTGTTAGTGAATACAATTTTGAGGTTATTTTTTTTAAAGGATTATAATCATAAGTAGATATATGAGCGAATATTGAAGTAGGTGATGAATAATTTTATGCATTATATATGTGGACTCCATGAGAGGAACACAAAAAGTGAATAAAAGGTTTTTGATTATCCATATATTAGTGACATAAATAATAAGGTATATTCATTTAATAATGTGTATTTTCATACTCATTTTTTATAACCATCACGAGCCTAAAAATATTAGGAAACCTAAGTATGTATCCATGAATGATAATCCAAATTAGATTCCCTACCACCTTATTTTTTATATATAATTGATGAATTCTTTATCCTCAAATATTGGATTCAGAAGAACATTGAAAAATGCATAATTGATTTGGAGAATCCTAAGACTCATGCCACATTCATGCTTATTATTCTAACACCAACAGAAGTCCCCCATTCCTGATCAGTTTACTCATTTAAATTCATAGTCATATTACCCAATAGTAAATGATATTATTTTCTTCTTTTAATAAAATTTAGATTTCTATAACTCCTCCTTGTTTCATAATGTTAAATTTCAAGAATATTACCTTTTTAAAATATGTTAAATTGTATGGTTCTCGATCCTTAATGAATGTTATTAAATTAAAAATTCTGTGAATTTTATGAAAGATGTAAATATTTATAGTTCACGTACCTATAACATGATGTAATAATACATGATGATTTTAACCTCACCTGAGAGGAAATATGTCTGTCATCAGTCTCTAAACATAACCCTTTATAGAACAATGTAAATATTTATTCCTAATTTCACGGGATACACAGTGATTACAAAAATACATGTATATGAGAGAAAAATATTTTCTCCACACATGTTATACTTTCTTTACTAGTATTTTTACCCTAAGGCCTATATTAATTACATGTTTGTTATAAATCTATCCAGATGGTGTCCCGCCCTTACTGCTAGTCCTTAACCTATAACCATAAACTATAAGACACCAACATCCTTAATAAATGACATTAAACTGCATAGCCAGCAAACATGTCCATTCTGTATGACAATAAATTAATTTCTATCTGTCCATGTTGTATGACCTTAAACAATATGGAATATCTGTCCTCATCGCGTGATGTTAAACTGCATGATAGACATCCATACTGAATGTTGTAAAAAAGAATGACATTTGTTCCTAGATAGATAACCTTTAAATTATGAGAAACATGGTCAAACCTGAATTAACAATACATTATTTAATACATCACTGTAAATATATTAATCAATAAACATCAGGTGTTGCAGATCCATTCATTATAAGGATTAAATGAACATTCCTTTTATTTTGGTCATGTTCCACAGACCCATATTATCTCCTTAATACATTATGGTATAGTTATTGATTTTCCTAATAAGTTTTGAACAACCATTATTCCTCACATCCTACTATATAACTTTTGATGTCTAAACAAATAAATTCATTCAGTTGAAATAATACTCTTAAATCCTCTCAATATCGAGTCGATTAATACACTTGGTTATCTCTTCCACAGAAAAATTGTGGCATCTATTGATTGATATAAAGGGAACCCAATAGGATTATATGGTGAATATAATTATTTTACCTTAATACAATTATGAAATACCATGGGGATATTTTCAAATAAGAGGTAATGTCCACCTAAACCCTATATGCTAACCCTGGTCTGAGTGTGGTAATAAACATCATACTCCAATGAGTATCCATTGATTGAGTGTGGAATTAAACTTCTTCTATTACTAATTCTCATTATACTCTGGATGATATCCAGTCTCGATTTTGGACATTGTTAGACATGACATACCTCACCTAGTTTACTATGATAAAATACATCATATTGTTTTTTATGTTTCGTGAAATCATAGTCCACTATAACTATTAAATATCCTCCCTTTAATGTGATCTTAAAAAACATAAATATTTGGTCCACCCTTCTTGAACATAAAATTAATATAATGGTCCAGTCCATGAGACACTTATTCATAACATACAATTCAAAAATACATAATATGCACCAAAATATAATAATTTATCTATATATTATGTAAGGATTATAATTTACAATATATTAAAACTCCACTAACCAAAGAACATTTTCTATAATGACCCTCTAAATATTCTTCATGGTACTTCACTTTGTCATAGTCAGACAATTCCAAACTATAAAAACATTCATCCTCACCACATGAAATAAATCTATATGTCCTTCATCTTTACTATAATAATTTAAACTATATTTTCTTCATCCTTATCATATGATATAAAATTATATATTGATGTGACCCTATATAGGGAGGAACATAACTCTCAATGCCTATATCATGTATTGCCACATTTTATAACAAAACGTGAATGAACCCTTTTGATAGGATATATACGTTAACACAAAAAACTATATCAATCCAATTAATGAACTCCTCGACATTGGTGGGGTTTCTTATACTAGCATTGTATCCACCTTGGTTACTCTATTCACATTGAGAGATTTTCCGTAGTGAGTAGTCTCAACTCCGTATATTATATGTTGTATGACCATCAAATATCGGTATGCTGACCCCTTAACTAAATGATTCTAAACACTATCAACAATAAAGAACCTGAAAGTTTGACCTTTAAAGACACATAAACTGCTCTATGCTAAATGACGATAAACTATAGCAATCATTCATCCCCTTAACATGATGTTAAACATTGTGGCCCTCATCAAGGTTACATTATGTTAAACTATATAAAATGTTCCCGAGGTACATGATGTTAAACTATTGAGGAAGCTCGTTGTCGATGACTCATAAATTTATGTCCTCTCATTCCTTATAGTATGACATGAAACTTCATAACACATGCTCGGTTCCATGTGACCCATTAAAAATATGTGAAATAGATCCTTGTGAAGATACTTATTATATGAATCTTATATACAATTCATTATAATGGATATGTTCTCTATATATAAGGAATATGGGTGTTATACCTAGGGTTCTAGCTATAAAGATCCCCTTTATTCCAATATCATAGTTGGTTTAAATATGAAAATGTCCCCCCAAATGAGACCTATCATGTGGTTAGAATGATTTTACATGTTATATCTTATTACTCACAGTAATAATGACTCTTGTGAGATTAGAGGATCAAGAGTGTCCCTCAATAAAGATTTAATTTTTTTTAAAATTGGGAGAACATTGAATGGCCCGAATCAAAATCAACTACTCATGGTGACCAATTTCATATTACCACTTTATTTAAAATATGATTGCTCAGTATGTGTAAAATTAATTGGCACAAAAATTATATATGCCTTAGAGTATTAAATTCCCAACTCCATTGTATGTTTTGAATCTACAAAATTTATTATGAGCTAAGGTATCATATGTATAGACTGATTCTTATAACTGAATGACTATTTTTCAAGTATATGAGCTAGATTTAATTAGGGGACCTAATTTTCCTTCTCAAGAACAACATATGTATTGAATATTTTTCCAATAAGATAAATAGTGATTGAGATTTACCATATCCTAGACCCAACAAAAAACATTTGGTTTTGGCGGTGTGACTATAAACCTTATAATAATTTTCTCAAAGCTGTACAACCTTAAATTCTGTTCATTCATGGAACTAACTGAGAGACCATAATATATAAATCAAAAGAGTCAAAAAACGCTTTTTAGGATCAAAATAAATAAATTGAATCCTAATATAAAGACAAGTATCCAATATATAATTCATTACCTAGCCGTACAGTTTAATGTCATGTGGTTTGGACATCTACGTTGAAGGTTCTTAGTCGAAACATAGTGTGGGACTTATAATAAGGAAGTACAAGGAACTTGGAAAGGATATGGGTCTCAAATTAGAATCAAACCATATTGGGAATATGTACCAAAGATAAAAAATTTGATTTAAGGTATTGCGTTTGAACCTCAAGGATACTTCCTACATATCCCATATATATGGGAATCAAATCCCACATAGTTCTATTAGTCTTATAGAAGAGTATAAGCTTTTGAGAGAAATGAGTTTGGGCTTACAACTTGAAAGGGATTCCTTAGTGATTTTGGGGGTTTAATTTGTGTCTTATTACTAATTAGGATGCACGGATTAAGGTAATTATGGATGGATTCATGAAGAGGATATCCAGTGATCTTAGGCCCTAAAAAGGCAACCTATATATCCCGATTATGGTGGGAATCAGAGTGCTCATAGTTTATTAAATTTTGTAAATGTAGTGACCATGAAAAATATATAAGTCTACGTGATACATGCTCAGTGTGAGAAATAAGAGGATGTAAAATATTCAACAAAGTCACTTTCCAATTTTTTCCTCCTCTACTGGTGGTAGAGGGCGCACCTATGTAGGTGAGGGTGGATGAGGTTGAGGTGACTCGGGAAGAGGGAAATGGGACAAGACTTTCCTGTATTCTCTTAACATTGGACAATGGTCCAATGGAAGGAAGAAGGAATGAAGGTTAGGGGCCTACACCAGGATGGCTGCCCATGGTGAAAAATCCCAACGGTAGAGGGAAAGGGTAACAAGAGTCCCTTTACCCATACTCCCTTAGGTCTTTGGAACTGAAGAAAGGAAGAGCAGTGATGTTACCTCCTTCCCTAAAACCTAGGGGTTTACCCCAAGATGGTTTCCCAAAAATTGATCCTAGTAGGGGAGGGAGACTTATACTTTGTTCAAAAGGTACGAAAAAAAGTGCAAACATTACCTTCCCTACAAGAGACCTAAGGTTCTGGGTCATCTCTTTCAGAAGTGAGAGGCTAGGAACCAACCCTCCTCCAAACCAGGAACATCCCAACACCATGGAAATACAAACCCACATATGAGACACACTGATATTCCATTCCCAAAATTTTGATAAGATAAGAGGTTTTGGGGGAGGTCTCAGCAAAATCCCTTTCATAAAAGGGAGCCAAAGAAGAATAAGCCTTACCATGAATGGATTTGATGAAGTATTGATGGATTTTATACTAAATAGAGTAAGTGAATCAAAGAGGGGTGCCCAAGTAAAGAGGGGCGCACAAGTATGGGTGCACAAGTAGGCTTGGACAACCTGATGTTCACATAAGTGACGAAAAACCTATATGGCAATACTTGGGTGAGACCCTTCTCAATCCTTCAAGAGTGTTCATAGGTTATCACAGAAGTAGGGAGCTCATGTTCCTATAAAAGGAATAGGCAACACATAAGTATTTATGATTTGGGGAGGTTGGGCGCTTTAGACATGCACGTGTCATGGTTTTCAAACAATAAATGGACTTAAGTCCAATGATACTCTCTTAAATCCTCCACTCAAGGTCTTGAAGAACTACCAAGAATGTTTAAGAAGACTTGGGTGAAGTACTAGGGAGACCAGAGTAGCCATTGGGCTTCAATGAAATTCATTCATAGAAATGAGGTCCCCGAGGGTTTATTTATAGGAAAAAATAAGACCCTGTGTTAAAAGATATTGGGCGCGCAAGTAGGCTACACACTAGATATGAACGCCCAAGTATGATGCATTCCAAAATTGCGTGACCCATGTAACATGCGCACCGACGATGTTTTGGCGAGACTGAGGTACCCCTTTGAGGACTTAGCCAAAATAATCACTTCAATCAGATTCAGCATGGTGGAACATAAGTTTTTGCATGCAGGTACCTTGGGTGCCACTTTTGAGAATTAGCCAAATTTATTGAGCCATACCTTGGGAGCTGCGCCCCCGCACCCCAGCTTGAAATCATTGTTGGGATGGTGGCTTCACTACTGTCACTGAACCCCCTGAAAAATGCAGAGTCACACTATAAACTTTTTGAGCCCGGTTGAGGTCATTTTAAGTCAGGTCACATGGAAATAAATCTTTAATTTCAGAGAAGTTCATGCAACACATTTCATTCTGTCTAAAAATGTTTATCCTAAAATGAGTCTATATACTGTGTAAATCCACTCAAATATGAAAAAGGACAATGTTTCCATTCTTGTATATTGAAGGCGATCGATCATCCATGCACTCTTATTTGTGATTCTACACTGATGGGTTTCATGATTTTGTTTCTTTTTAAAGAACTCTGATACTTCTTGTAATTCAAATATAATATTCGAGTCCACAAATAAAATCTCAGATCACTATACAGGTTAGAAATACCCATAGGGAACCTCAAGCCACATCCCACAACCATTATACATGAAAAATATATTCCTTGAATACTATACAGATCATTTAATCTTGGACTTAATGTAAAAATTCATCAACACAACACCTCCAGTGCAAGGCTATGAATTCTCTAGTGTGTCAGTATCATTCAAATGGATTTATCCCAATAATGGAAGAAGAAACAGAATATACCTAGAGGATGATTCCTTAAATTACATCCTATAACATATGGGATGTGATGATGAATGTGGAACCCATAAATACATCAATCAGTTTTTTTATCCAATCCATAATTATTCCAAAACCATTTTTCCAAAGCATAGAAAGGTGATGGAAGAAAAATTCCACATCTAGGAAACCACACAAGGGATGCCATGGAGGATCCTTATCCTCTATTATATTTTTGAGAATCCTGAGACCGCAATTCTACGAGAAACTATAGAGGAAATATTTCCTATCCGAACCTTATTGATTAATGAAACCAAAATAAGAGGCCTCCGGTGACATCTAATTAATCCAACTCTATAGTTTGTACATTTCATTCAAATTCCAAAAACGTTTTGGCCCATCAGTGCATACTGATAGAATCTTACATCCAATTCCAAATTTAAACTATAAAATTATTCAAACATATAAAAATATAGACTTGGTGAATACAAAATCCCATTAAAATCCCATCCCCAAGGTCTAGGATATTTTTATTCTTTTCTGATAATGAAATTACCTCCAATGTACCCATATGATAAGTAATTCACTATGATTTTAAATTATTCTCTATGGGAATCAATACTTCTCAAAATGAGTTTCACATTAGTAAATTTTATAACTAGTTGAACAACTAAGGATGAAAACTTTTATACAGTCAACAAGAAGATATGTGTAGCCTCATTCACTACCAACGCCCAATATACAATAGTGAATCTATCTTATAAAAAGATAATATTTCCCATATCAAAGATAGAATAAAATTTATTTAGTAGCTCAATGTTATGATTATTGGTTGAAAAAAAATCCTTTGAGTATGGTCATTAGATTGAATATTCCATGCTCCTCTGGATAAACTTCTTCAATATTGGATGGTTTCTTGACCCATAAGTTCATAATCGATCCACACTGTTGAATTGAGATTAAATCAATCATACCAATCCGCTATATTTCCAATTGATTTCCTAGTGTTCCTATAATTAGGAAGAAATCTGATACAAGTCCAAGAAGCTCATCCGAGGTTAACTCATATAGGGTTATCATAAGAATTATTCGATTCTATTAATATCCATAGAGTTTTTAACATGGACTGTTATATAATGGATAAAACAAAAATGAAGATGTATCATTAGTGAATAGGTTTTACTCCTCCCTATCCCAACCATGGGAGGGAAAATTTGAAAATATTCAATGGAATGGGAGATCCTAAGCATCAACTTGACATTTTTCTTCTTAATGTGGTCTAATACGAGAAACCCTAGAATTAAAATATCATACGAATAACATATTCAATATTCATAAATTGGGATTACTTTCCTTTTCTTAGTATAATAACATTGCTTCTAGGTCATTCATAAGATTGAATGATCTGATTCTACAATTTCATTTCCATTTCATCTTTATAATAGGGAAAAGAACAGAATCCCCCCTAATTTCATGCATAATGAGAATAAGGTAGACACATATTTCATTGAAATAAGGAAAGGTGCAATAAATTCCATGGAAAAATGATTCCCCATTATTATTTCAGAGATAAAAATTTGAAAAACCAAAAGGATATATTGTCATAAATGATTATTCATTTGAGGTACCAAATTTGTTTTTCTAATATTTTGACTATATGAAATAATAAATAGGATGGTATTAATAGAAACAAGGAATGATCCTCTCAGGAAAGACCATCATGCATATACAATCTTGGGAAACAATAAGTAACTTCTATCTCTACCATGATGGAATAAACGAGTTATCATTGCCTAGAAGTCAAAAAAAAGATAAAATTAATTACTTTTATACTAATTAGGAACCCATGAAATTTATATTTTCACATGAAGAGAAAATGATTTTGAATCTCGAAAAATTTAATCCAAATTAATCATGGAAGAATGCTCATCTGAATTATTATACAAAACACTATATACATGGTCACAAGATCTAAGAATGTTTCATCATTAATTTTATACTACATAGGGTGATAATGGATTGTCCATATCCCTTCGATGACCCCAATTCAAATGTTGCATATTTTTCAATAATCTTACTGAAAGATACGAATGAACTTTCATGTGAACCCTTACACCAAATGATCAAAATGGTCCTACCTCGACAAATGATACATAGTGAATATTCTCACCAAATGCAAAACTAGACACTGACCTACCAAACTAGACAATAAATTAAGGTGTTGCAACATTTCACATATATATCCATCAATATAGTATAAAAACTATCTGAAAATATTACACCATGTTATGATAAGCACACTAATGATGAGGTTGATTTTAAATTATGGCAGAATTATGATCCAGAACAAGTTTACATATCATCTAATCCAAGAATTGTTGAAGAAGTGATTTTAGATAAACTTATTACTTATATATAAATAATTATCAACTATGTTCAGTATTTATAGTAAAATGTTGATAGAGAATATACCCAATTTCAAAAGTAAATCCAATATATAGGGTTCTCATTAGGACTCCCAACATCATCCACCCATTCTACCGTTGAAAAATGAATGTGAATCTATAATTATTCTTCATATAATCCCCTTGATTATGATGATGCAATCTTCTCCAAAGAATAAATCCACTAATTGAAAGATGAAAATGAGGATGTATTTATGTAATTATGAAGAGCCTTTATGTATCTTTTACTCATGATGTAAAACAAGAATCCTTTTAAGGGGGCCCTCCATGTATTGAAATAAACCATCCCATATACCTTGTGGTATTTTGAAAATTTTTACCCCCTCAATAGGTGAATTTCAGACCACATTCTGACTCACCCAGTACATAGTAATGTGGTCATTTTCATATTTTTCACCTCATCATCAGTTTTATTCATAAAATTTCATGAAAATATTATCTTATATAGAGATTCTAAAAGAGTTAGAGTTCACCAATCTAAAATAGACATCATCAATATCTAGTTATTCCAATACTCAAGATTCTACCCCCAAATTCATTATGATCTAGACCCAACATCCCAGATCTAGAATTCATCCCCATTCCCATACCAATAGTGGCAAATGTAATATATTGGGGAAGTATTTTTTCAACCTATATTTTCATTATTGGGAAAGAAAATTGCATTCTTTTAAATTGAAATATTTCATCAAATACTTATCCTATTCTACTAAATTTTAATTGATGGAGCTCAAAGGGACTATGTGACGTGAAGTGGAAGATTCATAAGAACATTCAAAATAATACAACTATAATCAATTGTTAGTGAATACAATTTTGAGGTTATTTTTTTTAAAGGATTATAATCAGAAGTAGATATATGGGGGAATATTGAAGTAGGTGATGAATAATTTTATGCATTATATATGTGGACTCCATGAGAGGAACACAAAAAGTGTATAAAAGGTTTTTGATTATCCATATATTAGTGACATAAATAATAAGGTATATTCATTTAATAATGTGTATTTTCATACTCATTTTTTATAACCATCACGAGCCTAAAAATATTAGGAAACCTAAGTATGTATCCATGAATGATAATCCAAATTAGTTTCCCTACAACCTTATTTTTTATATATAATTGATGAATGCTTTATCCTCAAATATTGGATTCAGAAGAACATTGACAAATGCATAATTGATTTGGAGAATCCTAAGACTCATGCCACATTCATGATTATTATTCTAACACCAACAGAAGTCCCCCATTCCTGATCAGTTTACTCATTTAAATTCATAGTCATATTACCCAATAGTAAATGATATTATTTTCTTCTTTTAATAAAATTTAGATTTCTATAACTCCTCCTTGTTTCATAATGTTAAATTTCAAGAATATTACCTTTTTAAAATATGTTAAATTGTATGGTTCTCGATCCTTAATGAATGTTATTAAATTAAAAATTCTGTGAATTTTATGAAAGATGTAAATATTTATAGTTCATGTACCTATAACATGATGTAATAATACATGATGATTTTAACATCACCTGAGAGGAAATATGTCTGTCATCAGTCTCTAAACATGACCCTTTATAGAATAATGTAAATATTTATTCCTAATTTCACGGGATACACAGTGATTACAAAAATACATGTATATGAGGGAAAAATATTTTCTCCACACATGTTATACTTTCTTTACTAGTATTTTTACCCTAAGGCCTATATTAATTACATGTTTGTTATAAATCTATCCAGATGGTGTCCCACCCTTACTGCTAGTCCTTAACCTATAACCATAAACTATAAGACACCAACATCCTTAATAAATGACATTAAACTGCATAGCCAGCAAACATGTCCATTCTGTATGACAATAAATTAATTTCTATCAGTCCATGTTGTATGACCTTAAACAATATGGAATATCTGTCCTCATCGCGTGATGTTAAACTGCATGATAGACATCCATACTTAATGTTGTAAGAAAGAATGACATTTGTTCCGAGATAGATAACCTTTAAATTATGAGAAACATGGTCAAACCTGAATTAACAATACATTATTTAATACGTCACTGTAAATATATTAATCAATAAACATCAGGTGTTGCAGATCCATTCATTATAAGGAGTAAATGAACATTCCTTTTATTTTGGTCATGTTCCACAGACCCATATTATCTCCTTAATACATTATGGTATAGTTATTGATTTTCCTAATATGTTTTGAACAACCATTATTCCTCACATCCTACTATATAACATTTGATGTCTAAACAAATAAATTCATTCAGTTGAAATAATACTCTTAAATCCTCTCAATATCGAGTCGATTAATACACTTGCTTATCTCTTCCACAGAAAAATTGTGGCATCTATTGATTGATATAAAGGGAACCCACTAGGATTATATGGTGAATATAATTATTTTACCTTAATACAATTATGAAATACCATGGGGATATTTTCAAATAAGAGGTAATGTCCACCTAAACCCTATATGCTAACCCTGGTCTGAGTGTGGTAATGAACATCATACTCCAATGAGTATCCGTTGATTGAGTGTGGAATTAAACTTCTTCTATTACTAATTCTCATTATACTCTGGATGATATCCAGTCTCGATTTTGGACATTGTTAGACATGACATACCTCACCTAGTTTACTATGATAAAATACATCATATTGTTTTTTATGTTTCGTGAAATCATAGTCCACTATAAATATTAAATATCCTCCCTTTAATGTGATCTTAAAAAACATAAATATTTGGTCCACCCTTCTTGAACATAAAATTAATATAATGGTCCAGTCCATGAGACACTTATTCATAACATACAATTCAAAAATACATAATATGCACCAAAATATAATAATTTATCTATATATTATGTAAGGATCATAATGTACAATATATTAAAACTCCACTAACCAAAGAACATTTTCTATAATGACCCTCTAAATATTCTTCATGTTACTTCACTTTGTCATAGTCAGACAATTCCAAACTATAAAAACATTCATCCTCACCACATGAAATAAATCTATATGTCCTTCATCTTTACTATAATAATTTAAACTATATTTTCTTCATCCTTATCATATGATATAAAATTATATATTGATGTGACCCTATATAGGGAGGAACATAACTCTCAATGCCTATATCATGTATTGCCACATTTTATAACAAAACGTGAATGAACCCTTTTGATAGGATATATACGTTAACACAAAAAACTATATCAATCCAATTAATGAACTCCTCGACATTGGCGGGGTTTCTTATACTAGCATTGTATCCACCTTGGTTACTCTATTCACATTGAGAGATTTTCCGTAGTGAGTAGTCTCAAATCCGTATATTATATGTTGTATGACCATCAAATATCGGTATGCTGACCCCTTAACTAAATGATTCTAAACACTATCAACAATAAAGAACCTGAAAGTTTGACCTTTAAAGACACATAAACTGCTCTATGCTAAATGACGATAAACTATAGAAATAATTCATCCCCTTAACATGATGTTAAACATTGTGGCCCTCATCAAGGTTACATTATGTTAAACTATATAAAATGTTCCCGAGGTACATGATGTTAAACTATTGAGGAAGCTCGTTGTCGATGACTCATAAATTTATGTCCTCTCATTCCTTATAGTATGACATGAAACTTCATAACACATGCTCGGTTCCATGTGACCCATTAAAAATATGTGAAATAGATCCTTGTGAAGATACTTATTATATGAATCCTATATACAATTCCTTATAATGGATATGTTCTCTATATATAAGGAATATGGGTGTTATACCTAGGGTTCTAGCTATAAAGATCCCCTTTATTCCAATATCATAGTTGGTTTAAATATGAAAATGTCCCCCCAAATGAGACCTATCATGTGGTTAGAATGATTTTACATGTTATATCTTATTACTCACACTAATAATGACTCTTGTGAGATTAGAGGATCAAGAGTGTCCCTCAATAAAGATTTAATTTTTTTTAAAATTGGGAGAACATTGAATGGCCCGAATCAAAATAAACTACTCATGGTGACCAATTTCATATTACCACTTTATTTAAAATATGATTGCTCAGTATGTGTAAAATTAATTGGCACAAAAATTATATATGCCTTAGAGTATTAAATTCCCAACTCCATTGTATGTTTTGAATCTACAAAATTTATTATGAGCTAAGGTATCATATGTATAGACTGATTCTTATAACTGAATGAATATTTTTCAAGTATATGAGCTAGATTTAATTAGGGGACCTAATTTTCCTTCTCAAGAACAACATATGTATTGAATATTTTTCCAATAAGATAAATAGTGATTGAGATTTACCATATCCTAGACCCAACAAAAAACATTTGGTTTAGGCGGTGTGACTATAAACCTTATAATAATTTTCTCAAAGCTGTACAACCTTAAATTCTGTTCATTCATGGAACTAACTGAGAGACCATAATATATAAATCAAAAGAGTCAAAAAACGCTTTTTAGGATCAAAATAAATAAATTGAATCCTAATATAAAGACATGTATCCAATATATAATTCATTACCTTTTATGTTTTAAGAAAAATTTAGTTTACAAAAAGGATCAAATAAGGTGGGGTTTACTACATGAAAATAGTGAAATCCTGGGTATTCTCACCAGACCTGGGGTCTATCCAAATGTAAGTGAGAATAATATTTTTCATATGTAAAGTTTCATTCATGATAATCTTACCTCCCCATATTGGGTATACAACCCATTTATGTTATTGCTCAGTTAAGATTATGAGGTTATATCCCTTCACAATGTGAATGTTTTAAATATAATATGGAATAAAATTTGGGGTGCATGAAACCTTATTGAATATCCCTATTCTACTTGAAATCAAATAGAATCACTAAATTCCAATTTAGTAGAAACTGATTGCATGAGATGATACACTTTTCTTTTAATATATAAAAATTGAGTTAATTAATCCTCTTGGTTTCATCTTTTATAGTCAAATCAACAGCATTGGTTGATATATCTAAAGGGACCTCTCTAGGATTTGAAATTGAATATTAAAAGATTCCCATAATCCTATAAATTAATCTCTATGGGATGTTTTTCTACTTCAAGAAAGAGACATCATAACCCAATGAACTATCCATATAATGAGTGTTTTAATAACTAACCTACACCCACTAGTTTCCAATGTTTTGTCATAGAATTTGTTATCCACCACTACGAATGGTCATAATACTCTCGAAATCCTATATATCCTAATGATTAATTAATTCATATATAATGAAATATTCACTCCATTACATAACAATTAAAAAAAATTAAGTTCCCTCAATGTTATGTATTCATGTATCTTTCCCAAATACAAAGAAAGATTATGAAATTATGTTCTTTTTGCCCTTCCAATATGGTTGCGCCTCCCCTTTAGAGATACCTAAGACTTAATTTGATATTATACATTTGGAAACAACTATCTTCCATGGAGACAATGATTTATTATAGTAAAATGAAATCCTCATATTCTCCATAGTAGTCTATAATAGTGGTAGGCCCTTATTTACAAAACATTTTTGCAAGACCTTTCTATAAAGACTACCCAACTCACTGGGTAAAAATTGTTATAATGAAAAATATCAGTGGCCTATAGAAAAATCTCTAAGAACGTAATATATTAGTAATATAGTATAAGTCTATGTACATATGTGGTGTCAAAATCTATATCCTCATACAATTTTTAGTCTTTTCCCGAATCACTATATAGACCACTTTGTTATGGTGAAAGCTAAGTAACCTTAAAATATATCCATAATCTATCCAAGAATTATAACAGAAAACCTTTTATACTTTTCCAATAGATCATATATACTAGCATTGGTCTGAATATTCTCATTAGGGGTTATCTGTCACATTTTTCTATAGAATGACTCACAAAATTTAGTGGAAAATATATGTGACATTAAATTGTAGCAGTATGTTGTCAATATTGTTCAAAATAAAATATCAAAAAGATATAGTTCAGGAATTATAAATTTAATATGAAAACAGAACTCCATGAGGTTGTCTACAATCATTATTTTGGGTACTTAATACATGTTAGGATTTATTTTCTTATGTTTGTATTTATACGTCAAAAATTTTGATCAGTTTTTCTTGACCTTAAACACCAACTACAATGTTCAAGCGTGCATGAAATTAAACATACAATAAAAAGATACATAGTACTATCTATGTTGAAAACCCATAATGTGATCCATGGGAAAAATTATTATATATTATCTTATGGAATGAAATTCACATATATTTTGAAAAAAAGAGTATTTTAAATTACGAAAAGGTCAAAAAAATGTTAAATTGAAATCCCTCAAAAGGGAGGATAAGAAAATCCATGTTCCCCTCTGATATACCCCTTAATATATTAGGAAAATGTTAGATTGAAAATAAATTGGTATATAGATCAGAGGGAATACCAATTATTCATAGAAAAAATCAGGATATGCTAACTAGGTCCATTTAAATAGGAACAAATTAAAGAAGATCATTTCTACTCATGGCCATATTGAGGGTACCATATTAGAGTTTTAATGAGTAAAAGATGAATGATATATAATATTTCATGGATGAGCTTAAATTATTTATATTGGCGAAATCTATGTGTCCTTAAATTTATTATTGAGAGTGATATTCATGAAACATCATCTTGAAAATGTAGGGCCCCTACCCATGATGCCATTGTGATGTGATGATGTACCCTCCTTAGAATTTGTGTTAGATCTACATATAATTTTTCATCAAAGAGTGTTTCATCAATTAGACTATGTTGAAATTTTTTTTAATCCATGTATGATCTTAGTCAATATAATATATCCTGTAAAAGAACTTGTGTGGATTGATTCAAACTCTCGTAGGATATGTAGCGATATACCATTCACCTAAATTTGATCCAACCATAACTCGACACTAATTTTATATCCTAGAATATTTAAATTTCTCTATCCAGAATAATTTTTCCCCCAATAGAGATTATTTTTTCTAGAAAATCAATCTCATTGAGTAAACGTACCCTTTTAGTTTCATTGAAAATCCATGTGTTGAGATCTTCATGATGGAAAGTATATTTCAACTGGTTAGATTTATCTAAATCCCAATATTTTATATAGGAATGAATCCATTTCCACTATATTTAACATTGAATTATATTCTTTTTATTATCAATTAATTTAATTCTATATTGGATATTTTTTTAGCAATAAAAAAATCTTGCCACTCACTTTTCCATTCAACTAATGACATTATCCTTACTTTTGAAACAAGTGTTTAGTTTCAGTAGAAATGATTCTCAATTCTAAAATAAGATGAAGATTTGATATCTATGTTATGAATGAATTCTCACAGACATAGGGATGGAGATTTCTCAAAAGTGGAAAGGAAAACCCTATAGGTGTATGTAATATATTTATAAAATTTATAATTAAAAGGAATAGATATTTTAAAACCCATTTAACGGACATGTATTCCCATTTTGGTATTAAGAAACATTATTATTGTGTGTATGAATATCATCGAGGGGTGTAGTTGACTTCTCAATATTCTACTTGACTGCATTCAAATTTTAAACTAGTATATATATCAAATTTATCAGCATTCTATGTTGGGATACATTTTAGGGCAAAGGAAAAGCAAATATGGGAACTAAAATCCATAATCTTCTAAAAGGCGTTGATTTTTTTCAAACATATATCTAATTATTGTAACTGTATCATGCCTTAAATAAATCATGAAACACTAATACATTAAATTAATGTTGTATGCATCCTGAGTAGATACATTTTGGCCTCCTTTAAACTGATTTCATTTCATGTCTAAAGGGGTAAATTTTGGCCTCCCACAAATAGAAACAAATTGGTAATAAACAATATTTTTCTACAAGGCTTACAATTTATATGTGGATTTTTATATTCACCTATCTATTTAAATAAATATTTTATTCATTGATTTCTCTATACACCAACACATAATTGGGGAGTAGGGGGATAGAGGGATCACTGGTTCTTGGACTTGAGTCACTCTCCTAGAACAATACATGTAAAATTCTTGATATTCTATATGGGGATGGACATTATGGTGTAATCCCCTAAAGGACCTATAAAAAGTAGTCCCTCTACCATGAATACCCCCATAAAGAAATTTATCCCTAAGGAAACATTTTGAAAATCAATGTATCCAGTCATATACAGAATACCTTTTAATGGACCCAATGTTTTTAACCCTATTAAAAAAACCCTTTATGAAGAACTATGTTGACCCCCTTTGCAAAGATACTATTTAGAGGGAACTATGTGGTTGTCCATTTATAGAGCTACTATACTGATTCACCATCATGAATATCATATATTGTAACTCATTTTAAATCTTCTAATCCATATGAACTTGGATTTTGGGCCTCCACCTAATATCAAATCCCCAACAATATCAACCATGACCTCCTCAAAAGAGTAAGACCATATCTCTCCTTACCTTCCCCGAGTCACTGTCCTGGATACATACACCTAGGCAGCATTAATTCACCATCCCAATCCAATTAACATGAGTCAAGACACACCTCATGGTTTTCTAAGACATCATTGAGTTTATATAATATTTTTGGTTTTCAAAATTCACATATAGTTGACATACTCCCCTTGGTTCTAGATATAGGTGATCCTCCTTGGTGTATCCTCTGACCGAACCATAAATTAACATTGATTTGTGAAACATATCATGGTATTAATAATTAACCTTATGTCATGATAATCCTCATGGTTTCAAATAAATTGGAATTCCCTTAGGTGTAATCACTGAACAAATATTCAATTTCCATTTAACCGAGATACACATTGTTCTTATCATTATTTACCTCATGAAATTTTAATCATATTAGTTTCAAATACAATTGCATCCTAATAGGTGTACTATTCAACCAATAATAAATTACCATTTAGGTGAGATACTCATAATGGTAATAGTGACACTATTATTTTGACATGACTATCACATCATTTTTAAGATAAACAACATAATAAAGATAAAACTTCTGGATCAAAAGGTTTAGTGTCTTGATAAAATTACGTTCATATATAACATGGACTTAATAAAAATATAAATTTATTAAAATAATTCATCTTTATACTTAAAATATCATGGTATCCTTGGAACATGTAATCACTTGAAGATATACATTAACAAAAAGGGTGTGCTAAAATCCGAGTAAGAAGATGAAAATGGACATTAATCAATATAAAATCGGTGAGTATAATCATCATAATAAAACGATAATTGTAGTATCATCATCATAATAATGAGAAGAAACATTAGATAAAGGAATGGAATGCGGCAATGCATAAAAATGAAATAAAAATACTCATTGGTCATATTACACACATAGTTGTGAACAAAGATAACATCATGTTCACAGATAACACATGTTCAAAATCAAAACATCATATTTTAAAAAAAATTAGAATCAGGTTTATTCATAATAAACATTATATTAGGAGATAAATCATATATCCCACTTCATTGGAGGGATATATAATTTCTATACCATTTGTCACATTATAACATTTATATAAACAAGCATACCATAAAAACATAATAGAATAGTAGTCATAAAAATAACCCATTGAAAATAATGAGTTTCATAATCATTTAAAAATTCATATATTCATGAATAATATTTTCTTTTTCCAAATGAAAAAGGTAAAAACATACTTGGTATATGAATTATCAATATTTAGTAAAAACACACAATATCGAGAGGAGTCAAGATGTGTTTTGGAGAGTGGAGTTATTTTCAGAAAATATTTATATTATTCACAAAACATGTTAGAGGTAATTATTTCATTGAATATATGATTCAAGAATAATAAAATTATATTTAAGTAACAGGAAATTTACATCCACACTAAAATTTGGCACGAATGTGGTATAACCGAAAGAATGGGAGTTGGGATCGAGGATCCCCTTACATTGTGTATGAATGCATTCTGCACATACACTTAATATCATAGATAATAAAACTATATTCACTGATTAATTAATTAAAAACATATTATAATAATATTTTATATATTATAATTTTCTTATGTTCATTTATCAACATTTTTATTATTTATAGAGTTTAATTTCTTCATTCAAAGTGTATTCATTTCATGGTTTAAGGTCAGTTCCCTTGATTATAATTATGAGATTTCATTTCAAATATAAGAAAAACACCCGAAGTGGAATTATATGTTATTAATGAAATTTTATAAGTTTAATTAGTCTCATATGTCATTTTTTCTTATTATGATGAATATTAAATAGATAAAATGTTATGAAAAATGTTTGCTTTATTTTGGCTGTTTTTACAACCACCACAAACTAGTATCATTTTATATAATATAATGATTATATATTGGTTACATAACTTGATAAAAATTTTAATACATATATTAGAATCTGATTTAAGCATAATAATGGTTTTATGACCTGTAGTGAATCGACAAATCACGGATGATGTTTTAATTTTTAGAATGCAAGGAGAGATGAAGTGATTTTATGATGGATATTCTATTAAAAAAATAAAATTAATGTATATACTTGATAATGTAGTCATAATTCCTATTTGGGTAAGGGAGGTAAGGATAGGATAATAAAATAAAATAAATTAGATGGGAGGGATTAAATATTTTACCTCTTGAATGTTGTCTACTTGAGAACCTCCTTAAGGATCTAAGGATTGGTCTTTTGTTGAGACTTGTAGATCTTAGAAATGGGGAAGATGATAATGAAGGGAATTGGGAAACAATTATATAATATAAAATTATTGGAATGGGTAAAGAGGAGAGTGGTTAGGGGTGGAAATTATAGGGGAGGAGAGGGGCGTTTTTTGATTATTTTATTCATTTGTTTTTTAGTTTGGCTAAGGACTATCAATAGTGATGATTCCTATGAATAAATTAAGTAAATAGTTTAAGAGAGTTCAAAAAAAATTCATACCTTATCCATACATCATCAATTACTCAATAATTCATGAATTTAGCTTACACTACAAATTATTGTATTTCACTATTCAGAAAAATTTCAAATATTTTAGAAAAATCCAAACAATTCACCATTTTTTTGAAGTGTAGATTTTAAAAGTTTGACCCATTTTATGAAAATAATGTCCAAACTATTATAAATTTATATTTTAAATAAAATTATCATTTATTTAGAAAATGGATTTTAATATTATAAATTATTTTATGCATCTTTGTAAAATTAATTAAGGTCTCATAAAATTATCTTATTATTATAATACAACATTATATTAATTTTTGAATCTATTTTTTGGAAATAAATTTTTGTTTGAACCATTATATTAATTATAATATTGTATATAAACATTTATGTTTTATAAATATACTACTAATTAATTTATCATTTTAAAACATTTATTTACATATACCATGATATAATTATATAATATTACCATATATAATATACCAATTTTTTTTTATAAATTAATATGTAAGGTTGATATTCTATTGGAAGAAATAGTATTCACAATTGTCATACTACTAATACTATGTTCATGTAACTATTCCATTTTTATAGGTTCTTTATTTTCTTTAAATATCACTTATTCCACTCTTAATTTGTAAGAATAATGTTTTTATTGGGTTCTCAGTGTTTTTCATGTGTTTTAGGACATATAAATAAATTCCATTGATAAAATTTTTGGTTGTTACATTCTTCCCCCTTTTCAAATTTCATCCTTGAAATTCTGTTTTACAATTTTAGGTAAAAATTGGTGAGGATATTTCTAATTAATTTATTCCACTAGTTCCCATGTCGCTTATTCAAAATTTTACTGCCTTCAAAACACTTTGAGAAGATGAGTCATCTTGTTGTGTAGGACATTATCACTGTGGTCCAAGATATTCAATGACTATTCTTTATATGATAGGTCATTCTCTAGTTATACTATTGCTAGATTTAGTATCTGTGAGGGGTCATGTATATAATTACTATGGAGAGATACTTGGAGAACATCCCAAACTGTACCTATATATGGTTGAAGTAAAAGCAGATAATCCAATTATTCTATGCGATTAAGGATATCAAAGTAACCAATATACCTTTGGCTAAGTTTCCCTTTCTTTCCAAACCACTTGAGTATCGTGCATTGTGACATTTGATGAATAAATTATCTCTAACTTCATAATCCAATTTCCATAGATGTTTAACAAAATATTTTTTTGACATGAAGATGATTTCATATGTTTTTAGATAGCTTGAATCTTCACTATCATATCTGAAAAAAGGTCAGGTCCAAGTAGCTTTCATTCACTAAATTCATCTAAATAGGTTGGAGTTCTATATCTCTTCCCATATAGAGAATCATATGGATCCAGCTTAATATATGTGTCGAAACTATTGCTGTAATAGAACTAATCCATTGGGATATTCTAAACCCATCAATATTTGAATTACATTGATAATTATCTCATCATGTCCTAATGAATTAGAATAGTCCTTTTAGATTGGACAACATTTTTGGGGTAAACATTCAATGGAAAATTTTAATTTAGTACTCAAAGCTTGTTCAAAACTTCTCTAGAATTTAGATGTGAACATTGGATCACGATCACATATGATAAAAAGTGGAAACCCATGAAACCTAAAAACTTCCTTAACATATTTATTGGTAATTTTTTGAAGTGATAAATCTTCCCAAATTGCAATGAAGTGGGCAGTTTTGGTGAGTCGATCCACCACAACCCATACCACATTGTTTATTTTAGAGGTCTTTAGGAGAATAGTGATGTAGTCCATAGTGATATTCTCCCATTTCCATGTTGGTAAAGGAAATGTGTTAATCATCCATTTGTACTATTTTTGCTATACCTTAACATTATTAGATACAAAAAATTTTGTGATGTACTCATAAATATCCTTCTTCATGTTGTCCCACAAGAAGTTTTCTCAAAGATCAAGGTACATCTAGGTATCACCGAGATGGATGGAGAAAGATGAGAAATATGTATTATCTAGTATCTCTTTATTTATCTCTGGTAATGAAGGCACAAAAATCCCAGTTACAAATTGGACAACACCATCCTCATCATGTTGTAACTTCATTACCTTCCATTTCATTAATTCTCTCACTTTATTTTTAATTTCATGATCATCCCTTTGTTCCTCGTTGATTTTTTATTTGATAGGTTGTTATGAAATAATTTGGTCAAGTTAGGATATATTTCATAACATTATGATTTCGAAATCTATCCTTTTTATATCCATGATGATAAGGTCTTTGACAATTCTAACAATAGATAAGGTTGAAGGAACTTTTCTGCTAAAAGCATCAGGTACCTTGTTTTACTTCCCATGATGATAGTTAATAGAGAAAAAATAGGTCATGATTATCTCTAACCATATCCTTTGACACATTTTGATATAATTTTGTTTGAATACATAATTTAGGATCTTAATATCAGTATATATGTCAAAGTTATCTCTATAGACACAGTGCCACATGATTTTTAAGGAAAAAATAAAAGCTCCTAACTCTAAAAGATGAGTTGGGTAGTTTTTCTCATGTATATTAAACTATTGTGATATGTAGTCTATCACATATTCATTAAACATGAGTACACAACCTAATACTTTATTTGAAGCATCATTAAATATCAAAAAATATTCCCAAAATGTTGGATGTGTGAGTAAAGATGCAATGATTATCCTTTTATTGATATCCTTAAAGCATTCTAAAATTCATCCACCCAAAAGTACTTTACCTCTTTCTATGTTAACATTGTTAGAAAGACAGAAAATTAGGATAAATTTCTATAAAAAACGTCAATAAAACCCTAGCAAGACCATAAAGATATTGGGTTCCATGACACTAATGGGTCTAGTCCATTCCTCAATTACCATTTATTGAAGGGTCTATAGAATGTTCCCCAGTTTTAATCACATTTCCCATGAATGTGACCTGCCAAATGCCCAAGTAACACTTTATTTACTTAGAATACAATTTATCATTCCTTAATGTTTCCAGCACAATCCTTAGACGTTATTCAGGTTCCTACATTCTCTTGGAGTATATGAAAATATCATTGATAAACACTTCCAAATTATTTTAAGGTAGTCTCTAAATAATATATTCATAAAATACATGAATATTATAGGGGAATTAGTATGTTTGAAGGTAATCACTAGGAACTCATAAGGACCATACCTTGTATAGAAATAAGGATTTTGAATATATTCCTTCATTACCATCAGTTATTGATATCCATAACAAAGATCAACTGTTGAGAAGTACTGAGAACCTCACAATTGATCTAACAAGTCATAAAATCCTTGTAAGAGGATACTTTTTCTTTACGTTGATCTTATCGAGATCCCGGTAATCAACACATAGCTACAAAGATCTATCATTTTTCATTACAAAGATCACTAGAACACCCCAAAGTGAATCACAAAGGTGTATGAACCATTTGACAAAATTCTCTAGAATATGCTTCTTTAACTCTTCTAGTTATATCAAGGATATCTCTTAGAGGAATTTTGATAAAGGACTGGATCTGGGAATGAGATCTATTGAGAAATCTACCTCATGATCTGGGGGAAGTTCGGGTTAAACTTTGATAAATACATCATAGTATTCCATAATAATGAGCATTTCCTCGAGGTTGATCCATTCATCTGAATCAATAATCTGAGCGATGTATACTTCTTTATAGTGAATCAACACCGACACTGTTGATGGGGTTTCAAAAGGAGATTTATGGTCTTCCTTTCATTTGTAATGGATCGTGAGATGGTTTAAAATATGAAAATATATTTACTTTATATAATTGATGATGTCTTCTCTACGTATCGAGATAAAATACATGCCTAGTGTAGCATCAAATTCCACTAAGGTAAGTATTATGAGATTCGATGGAAGAATCTTCCCATATACGTGAATAGAAGAAGATCCCAACATGTGTTTTTCAATAACCACACTACTAGGTGTTATTACGGATATATCTACATCATGGTTTTGGGGTTTTGATTCAATATATCATGAAAACTAGCTAGATATAATAGAATGAAGATAACTAGAATAAAATAATACTTTTTCCATTGTTGAGTGAATATGAAGTTTACATTATATAAATTCATTTTCTTGATCCACTTAAGTAGTAGTGATGGTGTAAGAATCCACGTTATCCTTCAACTGTTTTGGCTATTGTTGATGAATATCCTCAAAGTTTTATGTTTTAGTGCACTCTCTTGCATAGTTCCCATTTCTTCTGCAGTTGAAGCAGTGAACCATGGGTGGTGGTCTTATTTCATCCATCACATTGGCTAGTTTCTTCATGTATCTTCGACATTCATGATCTTGGAGGGTTTATCTACCACACTTACAACATTTCCATGTCCCTGTGATAAAGTTACCATGAAGATTATTCCTATACAGTTGGCGTATGTGCGGTTGAGCTTTCTTTCCAGCTCTTTCTTCAAATCCTCCATCTTGAAACTCAATATTTCATTTCTAATATCAATAGTTGTGGGAACATTCTCTAAATTCCATATCCACTTTGATAGAACATAAAGAAACTTATTCATAACACCCAACGTCTCAGAAATCTAGAGCCTTTTGAAGTTATAGTTTTGAACCACTAATGAATATATCACTATTTATGTCATAGTTTATAATAAAACCCAGGGAATATCTTGTAAGACCTAAGAATTTAACTTCATATTCCTTGATATATTCACCTTGTTTTTGATTCAGCTCTATATATTCTCTCTCCATCATTGTATAAATAGTTCATGGGAAATACATGTCAAGAACTATTTTCAGAAAGTTTTCCCACTACATATATTCCATTTAATAATTAGTATTTCTATTCATTATCATTTCCCAACATAGGACATCTTCATCATATAAAATATTTATGGATAGAGTAACCTTCTCCTTATTAGAATACTGAACCAAAGACAATATATTCTCTATTGAGTTAACATACTATTCTGCAACAAGTGGATCTAAAGTTCCACTAAATATCGGTGGTCACTGCCGCACAATGTATTCAATGGATAGTTTTGAATTATTGGGTATTGGGGGACATTTTTCATGGTTCAGGTTATTATTCACATCCTGATAAAATAGAGTAACTATTTCCATGATTTTTTGAACTCCAAATCCTAAGGCATTGGGGATGTCATTCGAGCAATCATTTCATTGCCCTTCACATGGGGTGTTGGCTTCATTTCTCATAGTTCCACCCACTGTTTAAAGTATAAAAGGTTTAAGAATAACATAAGTAAATAATTCATGAATAAATTTATTGTTTTTAAAAATTAACTCTAAATAAATATCTTATGAGATCCCTGTGATTTGATTTTTTATAAAACAAATTTTCTTGTTCGCTGAAATTTACTTATTATTTCCTAAGTGAATTCACTAATGTTCTCAAATCCTAATTCACAAATTAAGTAAACCATTATCTTATAACAACTACTATGACCATACTTTTTCTTACAATACTATTACATAATTTTTAGTAAAGAAAACATAATAAAGATATAAATCTAGGATCAAAAGTTTTAGTTTTATTGGGAAATTAGGCTCATACATAACATTAAATTAAAAAAACATAAACATTTGTATAAATACTTTATCTCAATACTCAAAATATCACAATATACTTAGAACATATAATCAACTGAGTATATTCATCAAAAAAGGGGTGAGCTAAAAGCCCAATAAGATAATGAAAAAGGACACGAATCAATATAACATGGGAAATAAAAATCATTTTCAAAATAACAGAAACATTGGATCATAATCATAATCATTATAGGAAACATTATATGAATTCATTGATTGTGGAAATTCAATAAAATGAAACATCATGCCTTATTGTTAAAATACCACACATAGTAGTGAACAAAGATAGCAGCATATTCACGCATAACATATATACATAGTTATAAAATCATCTTTTTGAAAAAATATAGCATCATTTTTATGAATAACAGAAATTATCTCATGTGATAGATCACATTACCCAATTAATTAGATAGATATACAATCATGTGCCCTCCCATCACATCATAACATCTATATAATCAGGCATGCCACATAGAACATATAATAATCATAGTAAAAATGTTACCCATGGAAAGGGATGGAATTCATAAAAATTTCATAAATAATAAATTCATGAATACAATTTTGGTTTCCTAATTGAAAAAAAGAAATAATACATGATATAAGAGTCATAAATCTTGAGTGAAGAAGAAACAGTCTCAAGAGGATTCAAGATGTATTTTGGAAAGAAGCGATCTTTTGGAAAAGATTTATATTATTCATAAACCTAGATGGAAATATTAATATCCTAAAAAGGTAGTGATAAGAAAAATGAATTTATATTTAAGTAATATTGAATGAATATCCACAATAAATGTTTTCATTAAATAGTTTTAACCCAAACAAAGGGAGTTGGGTTCAAGAATCCCCTTACCGTATGTCTGAATGCACTCTGCACTTGCACATGATATTATAGATAATCAAATTAGATCAATTAAATAAATAAATAAATAAATATTATAAATTTATTTTATTTATTATAGTATTATTATATCTATTTATGGACATTTGGATTATTTATAGAGTTCAATTTCGTCTTTCTGGGTGTGTTTCTTTCATGGATTATGGTTGGGTCCCTTGAGTATAATTGCGAGAGCTCTTGTCAAATAGAAGTGAAACTCTAGAAGTGAAATTATATATTATTAATGAAATTATATAAGTTTAAATTATATCATAAATAATTTCAGTTTTTGGTATGAATATTATTCCTTAGATAAAATGTTAATGAAAATGTTTAATTTATTTTGGAGGTTGTTACGACCATCACAAAATAGTATCATATTATTCAACATTATATTTATATATTGGTTCCAGAACATGATAAAACTTATAATATGTATATTATAATCTTATTTGACCATAATAATAGTCTCATGACCAGCCATGAAGGTGGTAACGAAAAACAAAAACTCATCGTCCACGAAGGCGGTGAATCGACATATCACAAATGATGTTTTCATTTTTAGAATAGAAGGAGAGGAGAAGAGATTTTATGATGGGTATTAAATTAAAAAAAATATAATTCAATAATCTATATGATACTGAAGTCATCATGACTCTTTTTATAGGGTGGGTAAAGAGAATATAAGATAATAAAATAAACTGAAAGATAGGAATTAACGATTTTAACTCCTGAATGATGTATCATTGAGAACATCAATAAGGAACTTGGGTTAAGACTTTTGTTGAGTACAAAAGAACATGGATTTGGGGAAGGGGATTGGGAAGGGAACAAGGAATAATTTAGAAAATATAAAACTCTTGGAAGGTGTGAGGAGAATAGGTTGTTAGGGGTGAAATTTAGAGGGGAGGAGAGGGGAGTTTTTAAATTATTTTATTCTATTGTTTATTACTGTTTCTCAAGAATATCAATAGTGAAGATTATTAAAACTAAATACAGTATATGGGTTATTATATTTTTAACCAATGGCTTTATACACCATCCATACATGATCAATGACTGAATAATTCATGTATTTTGCTTATACAGTCAATTACCATATTTCACTATTCACTTGAAATTCAACTATTTTAGAAAAATTCCAAAAAAATATCCATAATCGTTTTTGATGCGTATATTTAAAAAATGAAATAATTATTTTTAAATAATTTTTTAAATATGTGATATTTATTTTATAAATAAAATCATCACTTATTAAAAAAATAATTATTTTAATAATTTAATTTATTTCATGACCCTTTAGAAAATTAATTTAGGTATCATAAAATTATATAATAACTATAATACAAGACAATATTAATTTATGAATATATTTTATCAAAATAAATTCTATTTATAATCATTATATTAATTATAAAATTATAAATAATCATTTAAATATTACAAAAAACAAACACATAATTTATCATTTCAAAAACATTTATTTAATTATACCTTGATTTAATTAAATCAAATATTCATGTATAAGATACCTAAATTTTATTTAAACTTTCATAGGTGATGTTACTATTCTTTTGGCCAGATTATTATTTTTAATGGTCATATTACTATTCCCACAGTCAAGTTACTATTCCATCGGTATAGGTTCTTTATTTTCTATAAATTCGGCATATTTCATTCTTAATTTATGATAATAAAGATTTTATTTGGTTCTCAATGTGATGGATTTGTTTTATGACATAATTATAAAAAGGGAAATTCCAATGATAAAATTTGGGGTCATCACAATGGTTATCATTATACACCTTGAGTTGAGATACTCTTATGGGTTCTATATACTTGGGAATCCTCCTAGGTTTATGCCCTAAATGTTATTTAATATACCCTATAATGATATATTTATCTAGTTCCCCAAAAATTGAAATCCTAGGTATAAGACCCAAAAATAATTCCCTAACTAGACGCAACTACTTGGTCATGTGTCTCAGGGAAGCCAATGTGTAAGTCCCCACTTATTTCCTATTGACTTACATTTCATGGAACATGAATCTACATAGTGTATGATCGGTGTATAATCCCTCCTTTAAAATATAATTGTATTCCCTCATTAAAAGTGGTTTTTATTATTCTATATCTTATTTCCAACACCAATCTTGACTCATGTGTTATTGAATATATAAAAGGATTATCCCATCAATCTAATGGATGTTCCACTATTTTACTTCTCCTTTTGAAGTATAAGAACAACCAATTAACCAAACTATATAAGATACCATTACATTTATTATCAGGATATGTTAGATGAATATTTTAATTTCAAACCCAAATTCAATTCTTCCATAATCACTCAATCGAACTATGTGTGTTTAGATTCCTTGTTTTTCACAGGATACATAGGGAAGCTCTTCGAGGCTCAACCCTTACTCCAAAACACTAACTATATACCAAAACAAAAATATAATCTAGTGATACCTTCTAATGTTCTTAAAATTAATTAATAATTAATTCATATATTAATTATGGGGAATTTCCCATATATGTAGCAGTTTCAATCAAAATGATTATCTCTCTCAGATCATTGCCACAGGGCTATCTAGTCAAACATGTGGATTTGGGAATGATTTATAAAAAATTTAAAATCTATAAGACAAATCGATATTTGGAAATAATCCCCATTAAAAAGGTATATTGAGACCAAACTCCCATAATGTAGACTAACTATTTTTTGAGGTTTCACCTATAAAGTCCCAAAGAGCACCTACAAATTGGAAAGTGAGTCTGTGGTAACTTAAAATGAGTTTGATCATGAATGATTTCAAAGTTTCCATAATAACATTCATGATGACATGAATCTATTTAATACCATAATAAATTTTTTTAAGGAAACATAAATGTTGGACCTAACATGAATACATTAATATTTTCTAGCCTCTGACATATTAAAAGGGACCTAGAATCCAAAATTTAACTTTGAAGGTGTTTGATTGACCATTCACCATTAACTGTGACGTTTCACCAATGGGTTTATTTGTTTTGAATCAATTTTAGGACCTCCAAGATTCCCTAAAATCCAACTGGAATCATTGAGGAGTCCAATGAAATTTAGGACCATGAAATAGGCTATAAATAACTATTGGAAACCACATTCCACTGTACACAACCAAAATACATTCCCAAAATTATCATCAACTTCCATGGATACAAGTGACCCATGGATTCATCATACATTTTCATCATCCTAGAACCTCCAATCCCAGATGGAGAATGATCTAGTGTGTCATTTTAATTGTTATGGATCTATAACTTTAATAGAATTTTATCATGAATGTCTCTAGAGAGTTATTCCTCAAACGTTGTCATATTAATGACATGTTTCAATGAAGACAGTTGAACTCGTCACCAAATTCAACAGTTTTGAGATCCGATCACCGATGCATAGAAGCACATTCCATTACAATATTTTTAAGGTGAATTATGATTTCAACCAAACCATGGAATCCATCATATAGCTACCAAGGAGGGTATATATCCTACCAAATAATTTTCACTAATAAACAACCCAAATTCTATTGGAAACTGAAGAAGAAATAGTTCATTTCATGGATATACAGATTTAGGAATCTAGAAAGAGAGCTTGATAGGAATTAATCATGTAAGACAATAGAGAATTCAGATTCCCTAGCTACTTCCGAAATCTCTTATTCCCACAATCACAACCTAATAGAATCTTGGTTCCAAAACCAAAATTGCCACAATCCAGATAATTCAAATGTTTTTTCAGATAGCCTCAGTGGAATCAAAATCCTAAAGAATACAGAACCCATTGGGATGGTTGAATTTATATATTTTTTATACAAAAATAAACAAAATTTCAATCATGGGACCCTAAATTCACTATGGTTAAGAATTATACTCTATAGAAATCCACACTTATTATCACATATTAAAAATAGTAAATTTAATCACTATTAGAATAAATGATTATGAAAACCATGTCATCATCAAAAAAGATATATGTGTGGCCATATTCTATACCAACCCATCACCTGTCCATGGTAGATCCATCTCAATAGAATATATGTTTTTTCAGTGTTAATCTAGAGTATCACAACCTTGATAGATTAGTATTTAGTTTCATAGAGGAATATAATCATTTTTTATGGTAATTATATTAATTATTCAATGTCTCAACCAGCAGAAATACTTAAATGTGAGAATGAAGATCCACTAATAATGTCTAAATCAATCCACCCTCTTGAATTAATATAACATAAATCAGTCCATTTTACCATATTTCCAATCGATTACGTTGTGTCCCCACCCATAGGATGAAGTCATTTACTAGTTTAGGAAACTTATCCGAGATTAACATAGATAGGGATATCCAATGAATTAATGAATTATCTAATTATCTGAAAGGATATTCATTAAGGTTGATGACCCTGGGTAAAACCACATAGTAATCCCTATTTTATGTTTTCAGGTTTGACTCCATCCCCTACCATCATCAGGAAACCAATTTTTTCAACGTTTCATGAAGTTATAGATCCCAAGTAGCAGCAGAAAATATTTATTCCTAGTGGACTTGAATTCTATGAACCCTTAAATTACATGAGGCTTTCTAGCTCAGATAATTTGTACTAAACATGGGATGTTATGCCTTTCAATTTATATTACCAATACATATAGGACTATATCATGATGGAATGATCCATGTCAAAGGAAAATAAAAATGTACAACCCCCGACCTCAAATGATGAAGTATTTGTTCTATTTACAGCAGATAGAGAAGACCCTATTTCTATATCTCCCAACACCACAAATGTGGAGGTCTCCCCTCTAGAAGGTAATCCTATAGCTCATGACAAATCCAGTTTATCTCATGGTCTTCTAAATAAGGTTTTTGCTGGAAATACTTGACTACTGCATGCTAAGTACTGTAGGGATATAATCATTTCTATTCCAACCTTTTCCTTTTTAAAGAGACTAATGAACATGATGCTATGAATACCAATTCTTTACGCCATAAACCCCCTCTAATTGGGAATCATGAACAGACAAGTCCATTGAAGGAATTTGTCCATGCCTCCTCTCCTGAAGTGCATGCGGACTCTCCCAGATTGGAGGGAATAAAAAATGAAAAAGTGGATGGATCACCCCATCCTACACCATACTATGTCACCCCTCAATCTCAAATTCATACAGTTGTGAAAAAGGTGTGTACCTATAATTCATTTCAATTTCTTGTATCTGTCAGTAGTTATGAAGACAGAAAAACAACAAAAGATCAAGATGGATTTAAGTGTGGGAACATTGATGTAACTTCTGAGATCCTGGATGATGGTGGAGGACTCTAGATTTTGGAAAAGGCTAGGTGGTGGGGGAGACATCCACGTGGAAGGGGTGCTAAAATATATCATCATAGTTTGAACACTCTCTTGTGAGTGTGTTGATATCATTTTTATGGACTTGCATTGTTGTGTTTTCTCCTCTATCTTTACCTCTTGTATGGAATTATTTTTTCAATAATAGGGGCCTTTTCTCCTCAACCTTCTTATAAAAAATCTAGATGACATATCTTGTGATGATTATCCAAATTATTTTCCTTACTAAGATATAGTAGGTCACATATTTCAATAATGTTTCCTTATAAAGGATATATTACCGAGGATGATCGATGATAGTGAGGTTTCATAAGATGATCCTAATACACATGTGGAATTTGTTTCAAAATCCTTAAAGATGAAAAATAATATTCACTGGCAATGTCACAAAAAACAGTATAATGAGAATATTCCCAAGAAATCTAAATCACGTTTCATCCCACCATTGGTCTATTTTGTATGACCCTAAATAGCAATCTTCCAAGGTCCATGATGCATGATTCTAAATTATATACAAACCCAATAAATCTATTGTGATATAATTTAAAATTATGGGTACAAATCCCTATATTAGGTCCACAAACTAAATGCAATATTCACCATCATAAAGTTTTATAAAACTAAATGAAACAAGTCCTTGACACAGATATACTACTCGAAATTTGGTCATAACCACATGACCTTTAAATTTTTAGTGCGAGGTCCAACCTAAAAGACAATAAACCAGTCGAAGAGGTTACACAAAAATTTTATTATTCAATAGGAAAATTCCATAATTACATCTTATGTTACATCATCATTATTTTTAAGTATTTAATAAACCTTTTTTCTATTTGGGGTTCATTTCTATTATAGAAATATCCAATCTACCACATTATGTCATAGTTATGAAATTTTTTAAAACCTTTTGAACTCCAATTCTTCCAACCAACCTAAATTATAATTTATTATGTATTAATTAATAAATAATTTATGTTAATACACTCTTATTGAAATTGATAAATCATGGGTTGATTAATCCCCTTGGTTATCTCTTACACATCAAAATTTGTGTAAGGGATTTATTTTTTTATATGACCCCACTAGGATTTCATGATGAATAACATAAATTTACGTTGATAAAATGATGATACCCCATGGTTATATATTAGATTTGGAAGAAAGGTCTACATAATCCCCATATTATATCCTTTTGAGTGTGGTAAATGCCATTATACTCCATCCACTCTCCATTGACAGAGTGAGGAATAAGTCTTCTTTTATTAAAAATGGTCATTATACCCTCACTTGTCTCCAGTATGAAATTTAGATATTTGAATGCATGATTTAACTCAAAAAATATACTATGTTTAATGTGATCAT
The DNA here is from genome assembly GCA_963277665.1 of Viscum album. Classification (NCBI taxonomy): domain Eukaryota; kingdom Viridiplantae; phylum Streptophyta; class Magnoliopsida; order Santalales; family Viscaceae; genus Viscum; species Viscum album. Next base: position 323,685,062 of record OY728144.1, on the reverse strand, counting down.
GAATTTTTCTATTTTTTATTTCATCATACTCTATATATAATACTTTTCATCCTCTAAATCATTCGATCATAAAATCCATAATGCATCACTAAAACCTGCATGGAAATAAAATTCATGGAATGGTATTTTTCAAAAGACCTTTATTCCTTATATACAATTCATATGTACATATGATCCACTAGAATATTTTCATTTGTATATAAGATTATGTAAGGATTAAAATGCATCCTGCATGAAAACACCCCCAACCAATGGATGTTTTCAATAATGATGCATGACAAAAATATCAAGTCGGTTCACCATGTCTTAGTCATACATTGTCAAATTGAACAACCATTAATCATCCTTGTATGATGTGAAACTAAATTTCAATTATCCTTACCACATGATATTAACATCAATGGTCAATTTCCCTATTATATGATTTAAAATTGTGTGTAATTGTGGACCTCGCCTGAGAGGATCTCCACTCCCGGTGTTAGTCTCCTACCACACCTCTTTTTAGAATTACATGTGACAAACTTTTCATATGAAGGATATATAGAAATTAATATAACTCCTGTATTAGTCCCAATCATGAACTAATCCACTATTGAAAAGTTTTATTATGTTGGCATTGGATCTATCTTGGTCCATCTATTCACATCAAGCATGTACTTATTTAGCTAGTAGTCTCATCACACGATAGCCCAAGCTACATGAACATAAATCTATATACCCCATGGTATTAGAATCATCAACTCACAGTCGCCCTAATTTTTTAAGATTCATGACCATAAAAGGAAAACCATTGGTCAATGAGATCCGGCCTTAAAATACACCAATCATATATACCCACAATATGATATTAATCTTTGTTTCCAATTTCATGGTCATATGATGTTAAACTGTATGAAATTAATCATAGAATAATGATATTAATATATGAAGAACGGTCCGGATCACTTGGCCATAAACTATATAACATCGTATTCCTTGATGTATCACAACAAACTACACGACACATGGTTTATTCATTGTGACCCATTGCAAACATGAGAGATATATTCAGGTAATGAGACCTGGTATATGATCCATATCGGTAAATCAATTGTAATCTTATATTCTCCATTTATATGAAATCTTAATTATTCTATCTTAGGTACTGATATAGAGATTCACTTATTCCAATCCTATACTAGGATGAAATATGAAATTTCACCCAACATGTTCTAAATCATTCACTCTCAGGTTGTTCAAATGATTTTCCAAATTATCTAATATTCCCCACAGAAATGACTACTAATGTGGGAATTGAGAAGATGAAGAGTATCTCTGATTAGAACAATTGAGATGAAATTTTTTTTAAAACGAGGAACTTAGTTCTGGCTGCAAGACTATAAACTAATCTTGGTGGCCAAATTACTATGGCCTCTTTGTATCTTACATTACAACTGAATTTGTGGAGAAGTGTTTGGAACACGACAAATATATGGCTCAAATTATTAATTCCACACCTCCTATGTATGTGATGGATCCACATTGGAGGTTTTGCTGTAATTCATAACAATTATGGTTCTCGACTCACACTTTAATCCATATTTTCTCTATAGAGGAACCATATCTGCCTAGGGGACCCACTTTTCTTTCTCATGAACTATGTATGTCTTGATTATATTTTTAATGGGATACATAGGATTTACATGATATTCTATACTATTTCAATCCAAAATCATGCAATCTATTCTATTTTAACTTAATCATTGATAACATATTGTCAATATTGTATAAAATTAAATATTATCCCTACATGGTCATAATTGGATGGACTTTAAGAAATGATCAATAGAATAAAAACATATTTTTATATTTAAAACTCATAAATGGATTCCTTACAATAATTATAATATTTTATGTGTAATCCATTCCATTATATGGTTCATGTATAATTTAGTTCACAAAAAACAAGGAAACAATCTAGTGGGGGCCAATACATGGACTAAAAAGAAGCATGGATATGCCAACTAGAGCCCTGGTATAGGAAAGAGATTTTGGTCATATTTTCATTTCCCTTATAATATAAACTTGATCTATGTAATAGATTCATTTACACCATTTAGAAAACTATATATTCAGAGTGAGTATACAAACCATTTTTGTGATTTTTCACTCATGAAACTAAGGTTATATCCCATAGCAAGGAGAATGTATTCAATATAAAATGGAATAACCTTTTGGGTAATCTTACCCTTGATGTATATTTCTATTTTATAAAATACCACATCATATCTATTATTTTTTATTAAACATGATTCAGTTACATGATTTACTGTATTCCTCTTGGTATCCCCGAACCACAAGTCAATTAATTCTACTGGATATCTCTTTAGTAGCAATATTTGTGGTACGTATTATTAGATCTGAAGGGAACCCACTTGGATTTGATAGTGAATTACATTGTTTTCATTAGAGAATATGAAGTAACCCCTATGGGATGCTTTTTACCTATAAGAATTCTTCACATAAACACCAAGTACAATCACATGACTAAGTTTTGTAACCACTAGCCAACTCCCACAACTTTCCATTCACTGGTCTTGAAATTAGTTTTCTACCATTACTATTGGTCATCCAACACCCATCAGTTTCAATTAAAAAGTAATTAAAACAATAAAATTTATTAATTACATTCCCTATAACTCAATTATTATATATGATTCATGTTACACTAATGTTTCACATTTTTTGTATCATCCCCCTTACAAAGAAATAATATGAAATTATATTCTGATTCCCCTTCCAATATAGAGACCAATAATCCTATTTTTATTATACTATTGGGTAATCCTATCTTATATAGTGTAAAATATTCATTACCACATAACAAATTCCTCATATTCTATAGGGTAGTCTATGATAGTGTGAATCCATCATTCGTTCAAGCTTATGACTTGAATTTTATATGTTGATTACCCCTCTCATTGGGTCAAATTAGTTAGATATAAAAAAATATAAATGTCCCATAGTCTATTCAATAAGACTATAAAATATGGTCATTATACCCTTAGGCTATTTTAATATATAATAATGGGATCCACATCAACATCTGTTTGTTTAGTTTCCATTTAAGTGACCATAAAGTTAAATTAATTATTATCAAATTTGTGTAACCTTAACCTCTATACAACCCTAAATCCAAGCCCAGTTACAGAAAATATGTGCAATTATCCATGAGATCAACTATAATATCAGTGGAATCTTTATTCTTGTTGGTTTTCTCTTTCGCCTTTCAGTGTTGATAGCTTCACCCACCGTTTGTGAAATGAAATGTGGAATTAAAATACTATAATATTTGTTTAATGTTGTTAAAAATAAAACATGTAAAAAATATAGTTAATGGATTTTTAATTTTAAACTACATGAAAAAAATCCTTCAGGTTTTCTTCAATCAAGTTTTTTTGAACTCAATTTAGGTGGATTTTTCTCTTCTCAAGTATCTTTGTAATCCTACTATCTTTTAGTCAATATTTTCTGACCATAAACACTAACTACATGGTTCCATCTTGAAATACCATATAATTACAATTAAAATATCCATAATACACAGCCATTTTAATCCCTACAAAGTGATCCTTGTTAAAAATAAAGTCTCCTTCCTCTAGGAATGCACCCTACATCTCCTAGGAAATAAATAAGCGTTTAAACCAAAAGCAAATGGCATAATACCTATTAGGATGAAATACTAAAAAGGGAAACATAAGAAAAATCCTTCTTCCTCCCTATTATATATAACCATTAATAAATTATCCAAACCTTCAGGTGATATAAATATATATAAATCTTATATTTAATACAATTCAACCATCGAAAAACAGAGTTATGATCACTAATTCCATTTACTGATAAAAAAATAGAGAGCCTCTTTGCTCCTCAAGAAATTTTTGAGGGTACCAAGTAGTAATTTTAAATATTAATAAATTTTAATATTTGTTTGATCTTACTTGACCATAGTCTTATTATGGGGGCCTATAATATGTGGATTGAATTTTTTGCTTGAGAGTCAGATCTGTGAATCATCCCCATGGAAACATATGACCTTTACCCATGAATGTATAATAATGTGACGATATACCATATTATACATATGTGACAGATATAAATAGGGGATATTATCAATGATATTTTCTTTTATGAACCTAAAAATAAAATTATATCACCCTATATATGATCATGATTTATATAAGATTTCCTACTCATACATGAGATGTGGCAACAACCAGATCTCTTATATTTAATCCAGTATCAAATCCACATTCAATGTCAATCCTATATTTTTTAACATGATATATTTAGTATATTTATTACTTTAATATATATTACTCATCATGGAAACTCATATTCTTTATGTAAATATATACTCTTGGTGGTATTCAAAATCCATGAGTTGATATCACTGTTTGGAAACATCATTCCACTTGTCTGAAATCTCTAAATCCCACCAAATGATTTAGTAATAAATCCATGTGACCAAATTTTACCTAATAATTATATTATTTCCATTATTAATTAATCTTGTTCTTGATGAGTGGGTAATGTTTTTGGCATAAAAAATTCCAGCCACACAATACACCACATGACCAATGAAAATATACTCACTTAGACAACCCATGTCAAATTTGTGTATAATTGTGTCTCCTTGATAAAACATTATTTACCTTTCATATATATTTATTGAAATAATAAACATAGTAAATGTGATGGAGAATCCTAAAATACATTATCCTAATCCCATGGCATGTTGTTGAGAGCCTCCCTCTAAGAGTATATAGCAGAATTCACAAATTGATGATTAAATGGTGTAATGTCCATAACACCCTTCATGATTTTTCTTTTGAGATCATTATATATTAAAAAACATTATTTATCTATTTATACATCATATCTAGGGTAGTTTCTCACTTCAAAAGATTTGGTTTGAATACACACAGATCCCAAAAAGACTTATAAATCAAAATTTCTGACCATTATGTATTGGAATTATTATTATCCCAAAGTAAAATCAACTGTGTGAACTAAAATTCATTTGAGGATTAGAGGTAGTGATTTACCCCCCACAAAAAAATCTCATTCACCATTTAATTCTTAAAATACTTCACGAAAAACTCATCCCAAAAAATAATTTATTTTTAAATTTAAGTTGTTATATTTTTACCTCCCATAAACAATAGATGTCTATAGTTTGAGGTTGTGAATATTTTCCTACTTCATTGAGAAACAAAATTCTATGTTGTTAAATGTTTGTATGGGGATTATTATTTCAATTCAGTTGTTTCTACACATCTACCTATTTTGTGAAAACATTTATTCACTACTAACTATAAATATTGACACCGATTTCAATAGTAGGGGGAAGGGGACTTACTGATGCTCGAACCTTAATCACTCTCTGGGATCCACACGTGGAAAACATTGATGTATTAAGATGGGGAATGCTATTGTAATGTAATACCATAAAGTCCTTCCTCAAAATAGTCTATTTTTAGAGGAGTGCCTTCGTAATGAAATCCCACCCAAAAGAAAATTTATAAAATATATGAAACCATCCCTAGGTTAGATTCATTGGTTAATACCCTATATAGACCCACATTCATGAATCACTTGGTGGAATCCCCTTATTAAATCTATTATGTTAATGACCCTATGAAGATTCCCCTTTAAAATATCCTTTTTGGATACCATTCAAATTTTTCCCCATAATGCACTCCAATGAGAGAATGTGAGCCTTATGGAACTATTATTTATGGCCTCCTACTTAAGTGTAATCAACAACCACATTGACCAGAGACTACTCTTGGAAGTAATCCTATACATATCATTACCTTCACCTAATTTACTAGACAATATAGGTAATTCAAGGATGTAGTAATGTGTAATCTTAAAATAATTATCTTGATTTGTGACACATCTCATTAATTCATACAACACTGTTTAGTTGAGATTCACAACATGGTTATAGTTATTCGCCTTATGTAGAAATACTTCTCTTTGTACAAGATACATGGGAATTATACTAGGTATAATAGCTGACCAAATAATTAACTACCATTGATTTTAGAAACTTATTTTGTTTATCATTATTCACCTCACATTGAGAGAATTGTACTGGTTTCAAATATATGGGTATCCTCATATGTATAAGCATTGAAAAAATACTAAATTATAATTCAGTTGAGATACACCAATTATTATAATTATTCACCTATAGTTAGGATTACCCTAATGTTTTAGAAAAAACATGCATCATATTAGGTGTAATCCAAAACCAAATATTCAAATACCATTGAGTTGAGATACTTCCCATAGTTATCATTATTCATTGCGAGTTGATATATTCCTCTGGGTTACATAAACATTGTTATCCTCCTTAGGGTAAGCCTTGACCATTCTTTATTATAAAAAAATTATATATATTATTCTTAGTTCCCAAATATAGAGATCATGTTATTTATAATCCCCCAAAAATACTCTCACTTGACCCAACTACTAGGCTAGGTATGTGAGGGTAGCTCATGCATAAGACCCACATTATTTCATATTGTCTCCCCTTTTATGGAATATCAATCTTCTTAGTGTACCCATAGTTTTTAATCCACCCTTTAAAATATAATAGTATATTCAAGAAATTTATATTATCTTCTATTGTCTATTTTTTCTCACATTGAGCATGGTTAATATTGGATTTGAGATCATTTATGATCATACCATCAACATGATTAATGTTCCACCACTACTAACATAATTTTATTGTGTAAGACCAACTATTTGTATGAACTACTTATAATACAATTAAATTTCATTGTTGGATACATATTATTACTATTTGAGGATTTTTTAAAATTTCCTTTCCCCCTTACTCTTTAAATTGAATAATGTCAGTTTTTATTCCTCTTTTCATATGATATGTAGCACTCCACATCATGGTTCAATCCTAACACCAAAACAATTACCACACAATTTAGTGTAAATGAATACCATAGAGAATAACTAATAATCATTAAACTAACGAATCATGGTTTAATAAGAATTTTATGCAGACACTGACATATATATATATATGAATATTTACATCAAACATAATGTATCGATCAAATCATTAGATTGAGGGTAACTTGTCCAGTACTAAGATTTGGTAAGGATTCAAGGATATGACATGACTATTTAAGAGAGTCCCAGGATTTGAAATAATTCCCCTTAATTTTTGGTGGTGAGGTTGAACTCCCACTTGATCAACCACAATGTAATTTAATATATTACTGGTAATGTCATAGTGACCACTTACCTTTAGAAATAGTTCCCATACTAAATCACAATATGTTCGGCCATGAATTACATTTTTGTTTCCATTGGAAAAATGGAAAAACCTGACCTGAATCTCATTACAATGTCAATCTCATATTTTGTTAGGAAACCACATTTCTATACCAAAATTTATCATTTTATAGTCTCAATACACAGACATCAAAGAAGGACCACAATTCCATCATTTAACATTAAGGCCAATTGATTGACCATGCAAAATTATCAGTGACGCTCATGAACTGGATGTGGATTTTTCCCTTTAGAGATAGAAAAGACTCTTTATAATCCAAATTTAATCAATTAGTCCACCAATGAACTATATATTAATTTGAAAATCTATAAATATCCATAGGATACCTCAATATACTATATACAACCAAAAAACATGTCAAATATACGCCTCGACTCTTATAGAGAATGTATACCCCTATACATAATACACAATTTCATATCCATCACCTCTAAATTCAGATTATGAATTCCATAATGCATTTATATATTTGAAATGGAACTATTACAACATAAGATGAATCTCATGAATGCATCCACAGGTAGATGCATCAAAGAAAATCCATTAAATGATACATTTTTTGAAAGAATGTTTTCCATGTAACAAAATCCAATATGTTTTGGATCATACATCCAGAGTGCATTATCCCATTATATGCTTATCTTTGGTTTGTGGCGGATGAAACAGAACACATTAAGATAACTACCTAGGATATCCCAGGTTGGTCCTTATCCACCATGGTTATCATGACCAATGTGGGACCCCAATTCTAAAATAATATTTAGAGGAAAAAATACATATCCTACCCATCCTGTTTGAGGAATTTATAAAGAGATCATACTAAGGGGAACCATGAAATATAACTCTAGGGAAGGTCCATATACCTACTAGTTACAACAAACCTAAGGTACATTGGTACATTTTGATAGTGGATCTTGATTAATTTTAAATTCTTTTTATCTAGAAGATTCAAACATATGTGCATCTAGCCTCAGTGACAATAGAATCATAGAGAAAACCCCAAGCTCTAGGGTTATATGAATTTAGATTCATTAACACTGAAATCACCATCAGTGAAATCTTTTGAGAATGAAATCACAATTATTATAAATTATATTATAATATAATATATACTTATTTTCAATTGTGTAACATCAGTAAATTTCATAATTGTTTGACCAAACGATGTTATAAACCAAGACACTATCAAAAATAGGATAGATGTAACCACATTCGCTATACACCCATCACCTAACCATAGTTATTTTGTGTCCATTTGAGAAAATATTTCTCATCTAGAATCTAGATTTGTACATCTTTAGAATATTAATGATTAATTACTCAGTGGAATAAAATACTATGAGAATGGTCATTAGATTAAAGATTTCATGCCTCCTCCAGTTAAACCTCTTCAATGAGTGATGGTTTCTCTACCCATAATATAAGATCCATACCACCCTATTGTATTGAGGAAACAATAATTAGAAAAATATAATTCATTTACTATTTATTAGTACATGTTGTACCATGGGAAAGACATCAACTACTAGTTCCAGAAATACATATATGGAAAAATCAGATAGAGATATCCTACAAATTATTAGATTTCCTCATTTAATGTTTGGATTTTCATTAATTTGGATGTGATTTGGTAAAACCATAGAGGAAGCTATATCCTAAGTAAGTTGGTTTTATTACTCTCAATCCCAACTGCAGGAATCCATAATTTTCAATATTTAGTTGAACGTGAACTAATGACTAGGTTCTTGACAATTTGTTTACAATGTAGTCAAATCCTATAAACCAAAAAACAATAATCAATTTCCAAGAATAGATTCTTTTAATAGACCCTGGGATTCCTAACATTCTATTATTATAATATCCTTTTTTAGGTTCTATCTCAAGCTTTCAAAATCTCTATTCGAAATTCATTTTTTAATTCATCACTATGATAAGAAAAATGACAATCCTTCACCTCTATAATTGAAAGTTGTAGGATAAGTATATATTGCTCAATTGTATTTGAAATTTTAAGGGTATTAAATATTACTTGGAAACAAATCATCCCAAGGAATAATTAATATAAAACATATATAAAAACTACAGTATCAACTTTCAATAAAAATCATTCCATGGAAGTAACTTGGTGGTTTTTGATAGTTTTTGTTGATAAAAATATATATAGAGGATTTTATTCATAGAATTGAGGATGATACATAACAGGAAATACTAATAAATATATAGAATCTATAAAATGATGATGAATCCATTTTAAACCTCAATATGAAAAAGACAAGGCTATATGACCATTAAATGAGAATGAATAAAATGTATTCCTTCCATAATAACAAGGTCTGGGTATTTAACATTTACATTGGAAAAAAGAAGATATTTCTTCTAGAAATCAAGAATCCAGATAAATAAGGGTGGTATGATCATTCAAAGTATTATCCATACTATCTTATGTTGGGTGAAATGATCTAATAATGATTCTTCATCAAATATTTACTATAAAGGATGATTGATGGTGGTCAAGTGTCATAATATGACCTTAATAAACATATAGAATATGTTTTAACCATCAACCCAAAATAAGAAAAAATAATGGTCATGGAAACCATCAAACTAAATTGTATAACAGCCTCCATCACATTAAAATGTACATTGGTAATCATCTCACAAATGAGAAAATAGACACCAACTAACCAGATATTGATTTCAAGTTAATGAGAGTATCAGTTCCCCTATATCTCTATGACCATGGTATCAACCAGGTCTGAAGACTATCCACCTGGTTATAATGAGCACACTCTTGATAAGGGGGAATTTTCATTCCTATAATTCTTTGATCCCCATTAGGTTGTATTATATTCTTCCCTAAGAATTGGTGAACAAGGAATCAGTGATATAATTCCTACATAAATATAAGGAATTGAAAAATAAGATCATGTTTTAGAGTGTGACGTTGATAGACCATATGTAAAATTGAAATTATATATCTCATCTCTATGGTCCTCATTGAGACTCCCATTACCATCCACCCATCCTACCCTTGAAAAATGTAATGGTTTCATCAATTAATCTATATGTTAACCCATTAAAGATGATAGTGACATATTTTTTAAAGAATAGATCACTTATTTGATAAATGGAAATAAGGGTATCCTTTATTTAATTATGAATTTTTTTCCTGGATATTTTACCAATGATGTATTATTGATATTATCTTATAGAGGTAATAATTTAAGTGAAATTCCCTATTGCAAAGGTCTAGGTGTATTATCAATAGTTTCACCCACTCATAGGACAAAATATGAACCTTACTAAACCTAACCTATAGAGACCCAAGATTGACATACATGTACATGACATTACTTTTTCAGAATACTTAATACAAAAAAAACAGACACACAAGGACCGTAATAGTTTAGTGTCTTTGGAAACTTGGAACATAATCTTCTAACCGTGGTGAATGATCTTCAGCATCTCCCATAAAGATCTTCCATTTTTTTCTTACCTAAAACCATTGTTTATATCCCCGTGAATAGAAAACATAAAATGGGTGATCCCAAATTCTCAGTAAGGGTAAACATAGAGAACATAAAACAATCCATAAACATTTGAAAGCAAAAACATGAACATAAAATCTAAACATCAAAATATTGAGAAAAGACATAAATATTGGAAGTACATAAGGCATATGTCATAAAATAACATCAATCAGGATAAAATATCATGGGAATAAAACATGTAATTGTGGTAAACAATTAATCACATGATATGATTTCCACAGTAGCAAAGGCATTGCTGCCAAGACCATCTTACTGGCCCTTTCTGAATCGAGTTCACTTCTCGTTCCAGTCCTCTATCACTGAACCAGATTAACATAATATTCTAGCCATGTCTATCTCATGAGATATAAATCTTTACCCAATTCATTGGAGGGAGATATAGGTCCCACCCATCTCATAATGAAATCATTCTTACTTGTGCAACAAAATATAAATCATTCAACATAACCCAAAAAATAAAATGGGTTTCATAAACATCATCCCATCAAAACATGATCCATATAAAACATATAGATATCATTTCATCATTATAAGAATAAAACCTTGTAAATAATAGAGACATTATACTTGAAACATACACATATAAAATAATTAAATCTTATATGGAAAATGGTTCTAATAAAATACTTGAAATGAATTCTTGTGGAAAATATCCTTTCTTCTTCAAAATAATTTTCTTTTCACAAAATGACATGAAATTTTTAAAAAGAGGATTTTTTAGAAAATAGTAATTAAATATTATAGATTATTCTTCATGAACATAAGGCTTTATGAAACTGTAAAAATATATTCATACCGTATAAGTTAAAAAAACATTCTTCTTGTACTTTTGCCGGAAAAGTCAAAAAAAGTAACTTGTAATGTAAACAAAAGGAAGATTCTTTACATACCATGTAGTAAAAGTGAAAAATGGATAAAAAGGACATCAAAATACATTAAACCATTTTTAGAAAATAGGGAAAAGTTTGATAAATATAACCATAGTAAATACTTACTAATAAACAATATCAGATAAAAAAGAGATTGGAAAGGTTATCCCTTACATTATGTATGGTATGCTTCGTATGTATCTGAAAATCCTGTATAATGATTTAAATAATGTCATTGAATTATTAAATAATCGTATTCATTGTTATGATATCATATATGGTTCACTTATTCCATTATATTACCCATTATTTTGTAAATTCCATGTTAAAGCAGCGTTTTGGGTAAAATCGTTTTATTTATTATATGTATTTGGAGTTCTTGTTCTTGATATTATTATTACATATATCACAATTTACATACTTCCAGAATTTAAATCATGATTCATATATATCATATATATTCAGTATATATATATATATAACAGATAGATAAATGAAATGAAATACACCGTTCATTGAGACGGTAGGCCGTACGTACGCATTAATGTTGTTTTCATTTCCTTATTGACTTGAATGAAAGTAGGTAGATGAAATATATATATATATATATATATATATAGTTGCATTATTATGTCATATATTTCATTATTATTCATTATATATACTTTATAATCATTCTTGAATAGTTAATATGGAGAATGAATCTGATCGCATCGTGGAGACGGTAATCCGTACGTACGCACGAGCGATGATATCATTCCCATAATTATTGAATTGAATTGGAGTGGATGATATAATATATTAGAATCATTATGATGTTATAATAACTATATATAGTTATTCATTACACCATTATACGCTTACAAGTAAGGTTGGGGTGGAGAAACAGATTACACCACGGCGTGAAGACGGTATTCCGTACGTGCGCACGAGCCGCAATTTCGTTTTCCATAGGATGGATAAAAGGTGAAATGTGGGTTTTTCATATTTATAATAACATATCGGTACATTAGTGATACTTATGTTATTACTTTATAATGAAATAACTAATGAATATGTTGAAGAAGAAAGAAAACTTGAAAGAATCAGTAGAAGAGATTACCTCTTCTTCGACGCACCTCTTTTATGCTTCCTCTCAAGGCACTAGAGTTGGTCTTTGGAGGAGACCAGAACCGATATAAAGTTTCTAGGGATTTTGATAAGGGAATTGGGCATGGGTTTTCAGATCTTGAATGCTCAAAATTGTGAAAGGGAAGAGGGATGAGGTTCCATTTTATAAGGGAGGAGAGGGGCACCTTTAGAAAGTGTGAAAATAATATTTTATTATAAACTTATCATAAGTTTAAAAAGGTCCAAAAATCATTAAAGATGAATATTAGATGGATAATTGTCGAAATAAAATCATCCAATAAGAATTTTACATGTTTTGGATAATATTTTAATCATTATAATCTCATTTATTTAAATCATTTATTAAAGAGGTAAATACTGCATCATTATTGTGTCATAAATAATTTAATTTATTTGATGTTTAAAAATTATAAAAAAAACCCACCATGTAGGAAATATTTTTATATTTGAAATGAATATTTATAGCTAAAAAGATAATTTATATAACCCCTCATAAAAATTAATTACTGAAATATTTTTATTAATGTCAATTTTGTCTTTACATTAAATGAATTAATCCAAATTGTCATTATCACTTACATGTGTCACAATGGGGTCAAAAAATCAACCCAAGGATGCCCATGGTCGGACACTACTCATATAATAAGGTTAGGACAAGTGTTAAGTTAATTTTGAATTATTATAATATTCTTTTAACCTTGAATTACCCTATTTAGCTTTAACAGCGGTAAATAAAAGTCAATAGTTACCATTCACAAAAAATTATTTTAATCTTATTGAAGCAAATTTTATTTCTTGATAACAACCATGTGTGTCAGAATTTTGAAATTCAATTCACAGAAGTGGTAAAATTTAATTTAATTGAAAGAGTCAGTTTTCTAACTACCACTAAGTGGTTTCACTATTCATAAAAAATTGATGTTTTTCAGAAAAATACCAAAAATTCAACCTAAGCTATATTTGATATTCCGAATTCAAAAATGATGTCTATTTTTTCCAAATTAAAAACATAGGAGTGGCATTAATTAATTTTAAAATTAATTCTCGTTATCAAAACGAATAGTGTGTTATTAAGAAACAATAACTATCAAAAGATCGACACTTGTTTATGTCCAAATTCGATGTGAAATTAATTCTAATTACCATAATTGGATTAAAGGGTAAAAATATATTCTAATTACACATTAATACCAATTATAAATATAATCTAACCATATAAATTATTGTGATGAAAAAAGTTGTTTTTAATTAAAATATATCATGTTTTTACTATTCATTAAAATATAAAATTTATCAGAATTAAATGAAAATTTTATCCAAAGTAAATTTTTATATCCTGATTCTAAATAATAATTTTATTTTGTCAAATTGAACTTATAAACATGTAAAAAACTATATTTAAAGTGGGTGCACCATCAAAAGGCAGCAAAACTAAATTTTTTGAAAAATAATTATTTTACTCAAATAATTTATTTGGTTCTCATACCATGTTCTAGAAAATGTGTAAGATTAATAATAATGTTATAAAATTCAGAATGTATCTAATACTATTCATAGCGGCTAGTCCATAATAATATTATAACAATATATCGTTGTTTATTGATCCCCGGTATTGCGTACTACACACGCTATTGAGGAAGGTCGCGATTGCGTGTAATGCAAGTCAAGTCCGGGTTGCGTGTCGTGAAAACTCCATTTTTTGTTGCGTATAACATAATAAAAACTCTTTTCATTTATACATTTAAAAAAATTAGTACTTAATGTTGTGTAGAATAATTTTTTTCCGAAACGAACTTGAAATTGTGTGTAACACGAGCCAGGAATATTGTTGTGTATACTACAAGCTAATACAATGTTGCGTATAGTACAAAATAACATTGGTGTAGCATAAAACATATGAAATCTAAAAAATTAAAAGAATATTTTTCATAAAATCTCGAGGTGCTTCATTCTACTCCCTTAAATTTAATTTGTCCCTCGAAATTCGTCGGGGTTATAAATGGTTTACTACTTGAATATTTCTTTCATAGAAACCACATCATAAAAAAGAACACTAAAACTTAATTTTTAAAAGTGAAGTATGAAACATAACGGTTACCTAAATTAACTCATCACAGGGATTCCACAAAAGAGAACATAGGTGAAAATATGGATTTGGAAGAGAAATATAACCGTTAAGTTTTGATGGAGAGTGGTAGAGAACATGGCTATGAAAAAGCCAACAATCGCAAAGCCATAAATTTGTGATGAGTTAAGGAACAATCAGATTCATCAGATATAAGGACACTAGGACCACCTTTTTGGTTTTCAGGATCATTTTCCTAATGTTAAATAATTTTAATTAGAAGAAATACTTACATTATTTTGGTACAATCTCAACGTTGTTTATGCCTTGATCAATTTCCACTTCATCTCTTATAGAAATGAAGTTGAATTTGTCTTCCGTGAAGTTCTAGCAGATCATGCGATAGAATTATAGGTCATTACATCTATCTCAAACATAAAGTTATCAATAATTATATACATAAGTCCATCTATGGTGAGATTAATCATATATGGTTCCAAAATGGACTTATACATCATCTATAACACCGATTAAAATAAAACAAGTTTCTACTAACCAGGGACTTCTTGTAGGCAAGTGGTAGGAGATAAAGGCCGGTCGCACATCGGTTGTGGGTTCGATTCCCTCAACCTTGTCCAACAAGACGGGTTGTCGCCCATCCTACGAGTTATTATTTTTCTAAAACTACATTATTATAACATCCCATCAATAAAATTGAAAAAAAGTTCTAGCCTCAAACAATACTATCTAATGTCCAACATAATCCATTCCAACCTTAAGACTAATCAAAAATACTTCTATCCAAGATCAAAGTATAATGAAAACAATTACCAAATATTTCATCTACCGATTATGTGGATACCATCATTTATCACCCATATATCATAAGATATATCTTGTTGATCGCATTCGAAACAAGTGAATAAATTAATCTTTTATTTTATTGCCACATGAATTACCATAGAACCATAGTGAAAACATGAATGTTGTCAAAAGGAAACTCTTTCCACATACCAAAATCCCAAAATTTCGACATACTCAAACCATGATATCACTTTCTCATTATATCAGTCATAAGCTCATTAATATTATTTTCTCATTATCCCATCATTATGTGCATATCATCTTCTTTCCAAAATATTTGAATTACTTTTCATGGATACCGGTACCATAAAATTATTGAAAAACACAATATACTAATACATAAATATTCCAATATTACACGATACTATATACAACATTATTTTGGAATCCATTACATAAACACCTAATCATTCCACCACATTGTTGTCATATTCAACATCGCCAATAGTGATCGCATGTCACATACCTTTTTCCTTTTCCTTAGGAGGTTTCTCATTTCGATCATCATTGACCCTTGGATTAGGGCATTGATTAGTATAATGCCCAATTTCCTTGCACTTGAAGCATTGAAGTGTTGGTGGAGCATTCTCTTTAGTCTTTTCTCTATTCACATCATTAGCTACCTTTTCCCCATTACTTCGACACTCAACTGCTCGATGACATTCTTTTCCACACTTGAAACATTTTCTAGTTTCTTTTTGACAGTATCCACCATTCTTCTTTCAACACTTTGAGCATAAAGAAACATCCATCTTCTTTTCACCATTGTTATGAGATTTTTCCTTGAACTCCATCTTTCATTTTTTGTCAAAACCATGAGATGTATATGTTACACCAACATTCATTTCTACCTTGATAGCACAACGCACAATTTCTTCATAGATAATGAAGTCTCTTATAGTTAATTCCCTTCGAAGACTTGGTTTTAAGCCACTAAAGAAATGATCTTATTTAGTTTAAGGTTGGATGATAAAGCCAGATTAATACCTTGCAAGCCTTCTAAAATTTGCTTCGTATATACCAACAGATTCATCACCCTTTTTCTTAAGCTCATGGAAATCCTTTTCCATAATATTTCGAAGAATACGAGGGAAGTACTTATTGAAAAACAAGCTCTTGAACTCATCGCGTTCCATGGATTCAATTTCATCTTGGGGACTTGTATTCTTAATTAGAGTCTACCACTTGTCTGCTTCACGGTAAACACCTAAAATGTCTTTTTCTTGCTCTAAAAATCGAAGTATTTAAAATATTTATTTCCAATGGTACTAATCCATTGTTCAGAAACAAGTGGATTAGACGACCCATTGAAAGAAGGTGGATGTTTCCTCATGAAGGACTCAATATAATATTGTTCCTTTCTCTGTTCATTTGGAAGTCCACAATGATTCATAGCTTCTGTAAGTATAGAAATAAGATTTTGCAGCACATCTCCCATAAAATTGGTTTATTCATAAGGACAATCATTGCATTGTCCATTACATTGATCGACATGGTTCCTTTGGGTTCTATCCATTGTCTAAAACCCAAAAATAATATTGTGAGAGTAAAAAAATCATAATCAAGGGGTAGTACCTTCAATATCTAACATCTTAGGTTTAATTATAATATCTTTACCTTAATTCTTGGAATATAACCTATACTTATACTTATCCTTAGGGACATCCCTATAAATACCTTATAAATATCTCTAGGGATCTCACTAATGTTTTTTCATCCTAGTTTCAAAAGGTTAACTAAACCTTTCCTCTGATACAAACTATAGAGATCCAAGCTTGATGTACATGTACATTACATTACTTTTACAGAATACTTAATACATAAAAAAACAGACACACAAGGACTGTAATAGTTTAATGTCTTTGGAAACCTGGAACATAATCTTCTAATTGTGGTGAAAGATCATCAACATCTCCCATAAAGACCATCCCTTTTTTCTTACCTAAAAACTATATTTATACCTTTTGAAAAAAAAAACAAAAAAAGGGTCAGCTTAAATGCTCAATAATGGTAAACATAGGTAACATAAAACAATCCATAAACATTTGAAATCAAAAACCTGAACATAAAATATAAACATCAAAATCTTGAGAAAAGACATAAATCTTGGAAGTACTTAAGGAATATATAATAAAGTAACATCAAACATGATAAAATATCATGGGAATAAAACATGTAGTTGTGGAAAACCATTAATCACATGATATTATTTCCATATTAGCCAAGGCATTGCTGCCAGGACCATATTAGTGGAGAAAGTCCCTTTCTAAATCGATTTCACTCCTCATTCCAGTCCTGTATCACTGATGAAGATTAACTAACCTTTCCAGACTTGTCTATCTCATGAGATATAAATCATTACCCAATGAATTGGCAGGAGATATATGTCCCACCCATCTCATAATGAAATCATTCTTACTTGTGCCATAAAATATAAATCATTCATCATAAGATAAAGAATAAAATGGGTTTCATAAACATCATCCCATATAAACATAATCTATATAAAACAAATGGATATAATTTCATCATTATAAGAATAAAAATTGTAAATAATAGAGACATTATACTTGAAACATACACATATGAAATAATGACATCTTATATGGAAAATAGTTCTGATAAAACACTTGAAATGAATTCTTGTGGAAAATATCCTTTCTTCTTCAAAATAATTTTCTTTTCACAAAATACCTTGCAATATTAAAAGAAAAATATTTTGTTGGAAATAATTATTAAATCATGTAGAGTAAGCATCATGAAAATAAGGTGTTATGAAATCGTAAAAATATATTCATGCCATATATGTTAAAAAACATTCTTCTCGTACTTTTGCCGGAAAAGTCAAAAAAGTACCTCATAACGTAAACAAAAGATAGATTCTTTACATACCAAGTAGTAAAATTAAAAATTGAATAAAAAGGACTTTAAAAATACATGAACCCATATTTATAAAATAGGTACATGGATGATAAATATAACAACAGTAAATACTTATGAATAACAATCTCATATAAAAACGAGATTAGAAAAGTTATCCCTTACCTTATGTCTAGTGTGCTTCATATGTATCTGAAACTCCTTTATAATGATTAAAATAATGTAATTAAATTATTACAGAATCATATTCATTGTTATGATATCATATATGGTTCACTTATGACTTTATATTACCTGTTCTTTTGTAAATTCTATGTTAAAACAGTGTTTTGGGTAAAATCGTTTTATTTATCGTACATGTTTAGACTTGTTGTTCTTGATATTATTATTACTTATATCATGATTTACTTACATCCAGAATGTAAATAATGATTTATATATCATATATATTCAGTATATATATATATATATATAATAGATAGATAAATGAAATGAAATACACCTTTCATGGAGATGGTAGTCCGTACGTACGCATAAACACTGTTTTCCTTTCCTTATTGACTTGAATGAAAGTAAGTAGATGAAAAACACACACACACACATATATATAAACATAAATCATGTAGAATTATTTTTTCATATATATCATTATGATTAATTATATATACTTTATAATCATTCTTGAATAGTTAATATGGAGAATGAATCTCATCACATCGTGGAGACGATAATCCGTACGTACGCATGAGCGACGATATCATTCCCATAATTATCGAATTGAATTGGAGTGGATGATATAATATATCAGAATCAGTATGATGTTATAATAACTATATATAGTTATTAATTACACCATTATGCCCATCCAAGTAAGGTGGTGGTGGAAAAACATATTACAACATGGCGTGGAGACGGTATTCCGTACGTACGCACGCGCGGTGATTTCATTTTCCGTAGGATAGATAGAAGGTGAAATGGGGTTGTTACATATTTATAATAACATCTAAGTATATTAGTGATACTGATGTTATAACTTTATAATGAAACAACTAAAGAAGAATAAGTTGATGGAGAAAGAAAACTTGAAAGAATCGGTAGAAGAGATTACCTCTTCTTCGATGCACCTCTTTTAATCTTCCTCTTAAGGCACTAGAGTTAGTCTTATGAGGAAACAAAAACCTATATAATGTTTCTAGGTATGTTGAGAAGGAAAATGGTCAGGTTTTGGCTGAGATTGAAAGCTAAAAATTGTGTAAATAGAAGAGGGGGGAGGTTCCATTTTGTAAGGGAGGAGAGGGGAACCTTTGTAAAGTGTGAATATTATTTTATTATAAACTTATCTTCAGTTTCAGAAGGACCAAAAATAATTAAAGATGAATATAAGATGAATCATGGTCTAAATAAAATCATTAAATCAGAATTTTACATGTTTTGGATACTATTTTAATCATTATAATCTTATTTATTTAAATCATTTATTAATGAGGTAAATACTGCATCATTATTGTGTCATAAATAATTTAATTTATTTGATGTCTAACAATTATAAAAAAACACCACCATGAATGAAATCTTTTTAGATTTCCAATGTATATTTATATTCGAAATGATAATTTACATAACCCCTTATAAAAATTAATTACTAAAGATTTTTGTTAATGTCAATTTTGTCTTTACATTAAATTAATTAATCCAAATTGTCATTATCACTACCAAGTGGCTCAATGGGGTCCCAAAATCAACCCAAATATGCCCATGGTAGTCCAATACTCATAAAATAATGTTAGGACAAGTGTTGAGGTAATTTTGAATTATTATAATATTTATTTAACATTGAATTACCCTATTTACCTTTAACCACAGTAAATAAAAGTCAAAAGTAACTATTCACAAAAAATTATTCTAATCTTATTGAACCAAATTTTACTTCTTGATATTAACCATGTATGTCGGATTTGTGAAATTCAATTCACAGAAGTGGTAAAATTTCATTTAAATGAATGGGTCATTTTTTAACTACCACTAACTGGTTTCACTATTCATCAAAAATTAATGTTTTTCAGAAAAATTCCAAAAATTCTGCCTAAGATATATTTGATATTCCAAATTCAAAAATGATGTCTATTTTTCCCAAATGAAAAACATTGAAGTGGAATTAATTAATATTAAAATTAATTCTTGTTATCAAAACAAATAGCGTGTTTTTAAGAAACAATAACTATCAAAAGTTCGACACTTGTTTATGTCCAAATTCAAAGTGAAATTAATTCCAAAGACCATCATTGGATTTAATGTTAAAAATATTTTCTAATTACAGTTTAAAATTAATTAAAAATATATTGTATCCATATAAATTATTGCGATGAAAAATGTTGTTTTTAATAAAAATATAGCCTGTTTTTACTATTCATTCAAATATATAAGTTATCAGAATAATATGAAACTTTTATCCAAATTAAATTTTTAAATCCTGATTCTAAAGAATAATTTTATTTTGTCAAATTGAAAAAATAAAAATGTCAAAAACATTATTTAAAGTGGGTGTGCCATCAAAAGGTGGCAAAACTGATTTTTTTAAAAATACTTATTTTACTTGAAAAAATTATTTTGTTCTCTTACCATGTTCTAGAAAATGTGTAATATGAATAATAATGTTATAAAATTCATAATTTAGTTAATACGATTCATAACATCTAGTCCATTGTAATATTATAAAAATATATCATTGTTTAGTGAACCCCGGTATTGTGTACTACAAACGCTATCGAGGAAGGATGTGATTGCGTGTAATGCAAGCCAAGTCAGGGTTCCATGAAGTACAAAACTCTGTTTGGTGTTGTGTATAACAAAATCAGAACTTATTTCATTTATACCTTAAACAAAATCTATGATTATTGTTTCATAGAATAATTTCTCCAAAATGAACTTGAAATTGTGTGTAACACGAGCCAGAAATATTGTTGTGTATACTATAAGATAATACGGTGTTGTGTATAGTACACGATAACTTTGGTGTAGCGTACAACACAAGATATCAAAAAAATTAAAAGAATATTTTCCATAAAATCTCATGGTGTTACCTAACCCCAGTCCACAAGGATGGGAGAATATTAATATATTCCACCTCATTATCTGGTTCATTTTGGATGTTGTTTGACACCAATAGATTCCACAATTAATTAACGAGAGTTAGAGTTGTTCAAAAACGGGGAGAAAAAATCATTATATGGGGCCTCCAATGCATTTGATTCTACGCCCAAATTTATTATGACTAGGACATTACATACAAATTCTCAAATTCGTCAATGTTATTATACTAGTAGATTCATATGTAATATAATGCGGAAGAATGGTTTTCATCAATATCATGATGATTGTTGAGGAAAAGTGTATTTCCACAAAATATGGAAAGTTATCGAGTATTTTAACTTGTCAATAGATAATGATGTTATCATGATAAAATGGATTATGTGACCTGAAAAGGATTATTTGACATAACCTACAAAATACATCCCCTATAATCTATGGTTTTGGAATAAAATTGAGAGGTTCTTTGTCTTCAAGGATTATATTTAGATGTATAATGATTAATGTATATTGGAGCAAATGAAACCCCAATTTATGATTTAAACATGTTGAAACTATGAAAAATGCACAGAAAACACATCAAATCTTTTATACCATTCATCCTGTAGTGATAGAAACAACATGTTATATTCCCTTATATGTGATCATATTTCCACATAATGTACATTATCATATGAGTATAGCCTTATTAATCATCCAATGATATGGAGAACTGTGGTGGCTATCTTGAAACATCAACCCAGTTATTTCCCGTACCAAATAATGCTTTGGAATATAATTAAAAAAATGATTGATATTAAAATATTGTCATCAAAAGTTAGAAAATAAAAACCTTATATAATAATAGAGTCAGAAGAGTCATACCACTTGCATGTGAATTAGTAAAAATTCCCTAGATGATCACCTTTCTTAAAGTGTAATGTCACATATGTTCTAAGTCATGTTACCCAAAACTACATGAAACTGTAGTTATAGTTTCCTAACAATATACCGCCCATTACACATCCCAGTCACAAGATGTTAAACTGTAAGAAAAAATCATAATCAAAATTTATTAAATTTTATGGAACTATATCTTCACTATAAGATGTTAAAATTCATTTTCAATATCGATTTAGAATATATAAAACTACTTAATTCATGTATCTATCAAAATATGTAAACATTCATGATGCATTGGCCCTCACGTAAGAGGAATTTCCAAAAAAAATGATCTCTAATAACACACATTTTATCAGTACATATTCCTTGATTATGGATTTAATGGGATATGTATTAACACATAGAACTTCTATCCTAGGAACACCAAAAACTTATTATCCATATATGAGACTATCATTAAAATAATTTATCCCATGAGGATTCTATTCACATTGAGTTCATTATAACTAGATAGAGAAGCAATCACAACCCCACCATTAATACTAGTTGTATAACCCTAAAAAGATATACACCTATGTCTTAACTACATGAATTTAAACTGTATTAAAAACTAATAGTTATATTTTGAAAAACATTAAATAACTTGATGCAGTATGAACTTCAACTAAATTGATTATTCATCCTAATCACATGTTGTTAAACTGCATGGCTAATGTCCTTGACAAAAGATGTAAAACTACATGAAATTTAATCCTAGCCACATTACCGTTAAATTATTCTATTAATGGTCCAATTGACATGACCATAAACTACTCAACGAGGTAAATAATAAATATTATCAATAAAATAAATAAGATCCCCCCATTACATCTTGTGTTCCAGCTCCATAAATTGTGTGCTTTAACTGAATTTTTCTTCTATTTTGGGTCCATTACTCTAATATATATATCATGTCTGACACATGATGATATAGTAATGGAATTGTGAAAAATATTTTTATCACCCCATACTCAACACAAATTACATCATACCTTTTTATGTATTTATCCAATAAAATCATATGTTTATATAATTCTCCTAGAACCCCTGAACATGGAGTCAATTAATCCCCTTAGTTCTCCCCTCCACAAAAATATTGGTGGTAGTGATTGACAGATCATAAGAGGCTAGATAAATATTTCATGTTTAATAACATAGTTCTCCATATATCCTATGATGAATACCTTAGGATATATTTTTTTTCAGGAGAAAAGGTCTATGTGAACGCTATATATTATCCTTGTACTAAGTGTGGTAATGTCCAAACTACTCCAACTAGTCTTAATTGATTAAGTGTGGAATTATATTTCCTTCATTAATAATGGTAATTATACTACTTCCATTCTCTATTTTCTGGTTTTGAAATTTTAGGACATGATTCCCCTAATAAATTTTGTTATTATCAAATTGATCAAGAACATTTCTTTGTTTAATGTTATCATACTTCACAACTGATATTAAGGATCCTCCCTTTCAAGTGATGAAAAACTACATAATGCTTCGATCCACCATGTATGACCATAAACTAATTAGAATAGTCAAATACATGAGACCGTTCTTCATTACTTAAAAGTTATATATATTTTATATCAACTCTCATTTGGTCATTTATCCATATGTTTATATATGTATGATAATTTCCCCCACATGAAAACAACCCCAAGCAATGAATGGTTTCATTAATAATGATTTGAAAAACCATAACCTCAGTTCCCCTTTTCGTAATCACACAATGTAAATATGTATAACAATTTTTCATCATGGTATAATGTTAAACTGTGTTTCCCATATAATTACTAAAATAAATTAATGTATAGGGTCAATGATATTATTGTATGATGTAAAATTGAGGGTTGTTTTTCGGTCACTTCATTTGACCTTCAATCCCAGTGATGTTCCCTTACCACACCACTACCTAGAACCACTTTTGTATTGATTCCATTTCATGACATATTTAGTGACACCAATAATTCCTATATCATTCCTATAATGAAATTTCGTCCTCATAAGTGTGGTTTATTATATTTTAATTGCATATACCTAGGTCATTATATTCACATCAGGCATGTTTTTCCATGTACACCTATCTCATATTCCTATAGTCCATAATGCATGACCCTAAATATCAGCACCAAATGGTATTATCTACATGAAAATAAAAAATAGAACTACTAATGTTCCTAAATAGTGGGCCATATATAACAAAACCATTATTCAAAGGTATGAGATGTTAAACTACCAAAATTTTACATCCCTATTACATGAAGATAAAATGTTTTGGCAACATCTTCGTCACATTATGTCCAAATTGCAGGCATTCATCCTAGAATCACTTCTTTAAACTATGGAATACAATCCATATCACATTAACCAAAATAATAAAACATCTACGTCATTATGGAATGGTATTTAAATAGATGAAAAATTGTTCATTTTATGCGACTCATTATCTACATGAAAAATGGATCCATATAATGGTACCTTTTTTATGATACCTTTATTTAATTAAATATTAGCGTTAAATTTTCCTTTTATAATGAATATGAGGTCATCTGTCAATGGTACTAGCTATGGATCTTCATCTTATTCCAATCCCATATTAGGAATAATTTTAAAAATGACCCACCCTTCCCACATATTTTCTAGCATTCACTCTTGCATGGTTCAAATGATTTCCATGTTTTCTCCTATTTCACACAATAATAACGAATCGTGTGATTATAAAGACCTTAAAATTTACTCAGAGTTGTAAAATTGAGACAAATTTTATTCAAATTTGTAGAACATAGTCATGGATTCATGACTATAAGATACACAAGGTGACCTATTTCATGTTTCCCCTTTCCCTCCTAAACAAGGTCTCAATCAATATAGAATAATATGGAACACAAACTATCATTGTATCATAGTATTAATTCACCACTTCCAATATATGAACTGGATATGCACATGAGATTATGATTCATTATCTCTCATTTATGGGCCCATGCCCAGAATTGAATTCCTCCTTCCATTATATAAGAGGATGATCTTCCCATAGTACCATTTGATCTCAAGAATTATATATGTAATCATTGTCATTAAAATTAGATGTGTAGTGATGTCTTGATATCTTATCCTAATCCAAATAAGAATAATATTTTAAGCTATGTTACCATAAAACTCACCAAAATTTGATCAAAGATAAATGTCTATAATTATTATCCATTCTTGGTCCATATTTGACGAACATAATGTACATTTAAAAAGAGTTTAAATATATTTTCAGGTTGAAAACATATAAATTGAATCCTATGTAGAGTTCATGTCTTTTATCTCTTATCGATTCCCTTTTACAGTTTAATAAAAATTTATAGCATAAAAAACATCGTAAAATTATCATTTGGGTTTCTACATGGCCTTTTAAAAATCCTAGTAGGGCATGTTAGTCAAATAGTTTAGGAACAAGTTAAAGAATAGTTTCCTTTTACTTGATAATTTAACATAATATATGAAATAGTCACCTTTTCATTCTTGATAAGATTACATATTCATATTGAGTAAAAACCCCATTATACGAACTTCTAATAAAAAATATGAGATTATATCTATTTTCAATGAGAATGTTTTAAATATATGATGGAATAACCTTTGGGGTTATTATCCATTCTTAAATATTAATGTTCTTCATGAAACCAATTCATGTATATTATTTGTTATAAAAAAAACAAATTCCATTTATCGATAAACTCATATTGTTATCCCTAAACCATTCGTCAATTAATCTTCTTGGTTCTCTCTATCATTGCAATATTGGTTGCATTAATTGATTGATCTGAAGGGAACCCACTAAGATATGATAGTTAATAAAATGTTTTCCCATATCCTTATAAAGTAACCCCTATGGTATATTTTGGTCTTGGTATAAAGTTTCACATGAACATCATGTGCTATCCATCAACTAAGTGTTGTAATGACCAACTTATTAATACCTATTTTAATCAATTGGTAGTAGAATTATAATTTTTACTTTTATAATGGTCATAATACTCACTCATATGATGCTAAAATACTAATTCATAAAAATTTGAATGGTCTTGTTGGGAACATGGCCTCACGTACGCCTACCCATACACCGGAGGCTGCTAGCTCGAAGCGAGGGTCTATAATGATATATTAAGAGTAATATACTATTTTTATTATAGAGGATAAAAGAGTAAATTGAATTATTGAAACAGAATAAGCTATATAATGTAAAAAATCACAATTTTTAGAATAATTAAATCATCATTATAAATAAATACCAGTTTTATATACAAAATGTTTTTATGTCATGATGTTATATAAAAAGTAAAATACAAGGGATATTGGGAAATAGAAATACAAGACACATTTTAAATAATGAAAAATTGGACAAAGATATCCCCAATATCATCATGAAAAAATATCAACTCTCTATTCTTATACTTCATTATAGTAATGAGAATCATGAGTCCAATATTGGAAACTTTCCATACACCCTACCTGCATCCAAAAGATATCCTCTTGAACTAATCAGTTTCCCAGATATGGTGTTAGATAAACTCAGTAATACAGAACTAATGGTGTCTATAATTATCCATATAATTTATATATAATTATATATGTGTAGGTATGACACCATAAAGCATTAATATAAACATAATAGAAGTAATATCTGGTTTATAAAGGACACCCGACTAAGTCTAGGTACATATTCCTAAGAAAATGTATCACTAAACCAGTGTGTCGCCTTGTATATAGGGATACATGAATAAGTTTTAGTGAATATATATGAAATCTGTAAGTTCTAAAATTTATAGACATATATCTAGATACTCAGTACTAGCCCAAACCTAATGCGTAAATCACGGTACATTCATAATCATAGGGGTATCTTGCTATAGACAAGGGCATCATCCCAACAATCTGATTAGGGATAAAAATGTCATCACATATGATAACCCATTGATTGATGATAAATCCTGTGTCCAACATCCTCCATGAGAATGTGAATAATTGTTCCCAATGTGCAAATGGGTAATGTGAAAGTACTTCAAACATCACATGTCAAGGGAGCCTAAAGTGTAATGTCTATCACTAGCCTTGATAGTGTCTATGTGGCCATTATACATGGATGAGTGATAATAATAATATATAATGCATATAATTATTAACACAATCCATGCTGTTTTTTTTAATCATTTAAAATTTTAACAACCAAGGGAATATTCTACCACATCTATAATGGTCACATGACATGGTAACAAGATTCACATTCATTTATATATGAATATATGTATATATATATACACACACATACGTAGTACTATCTAGGACAAGAGGAATATCATATACATACATTCATAATCATAATGGTACCATACTATAGATAAGGGAATCACACCATGATTTTGATTAGGGATACATATGTCAACACATCTATCAACCAAATGAGAAATGTTAAATTTCAAATACAACATCCTACATGGGACTGTGAATCATCATATCCAATGTTCAAATAAATGATGTGAAAGGTCATTCCAAAAGTCACATGTTGAGGGAGTGCCAAGTATCATCCCTTAAACAAGCCTTTACTAACTCTTATTGACCTCATGCATGACTATGTAATAATATTTATCCATCATACATATAATGGTCAAGAAAATCTTGAAGGTGTTATTAATTATTTTAAACCATTATTATCCAAGGTAATAATCCACAATGTATATAAGGGTAATGTGACATGTTTTACCATTCACATTCATTTTGGATAATTTTTCCATTTCAATTAAGAGTAATTCCAAAACAATATAGAAGGTCGTTTGGTCCCATAAGAATTTATAAAATTAAGGGGCATTTCATAAGAACACCACAAGGTGTTACACTATTCGAACGGTCTATCCTTCGATGTTGAAAAGGGTTTAATAGAGAATATATAACATGGGAAGAATTTATTAAAAGATAAAACACAGTTTTAAGGCCACATAAAAAAGCTATAGTGTGCGGAACCACAAAACTAGATATTAACATTTATAAAATAGGGATAAGCACTATACCACCTACCATATTGTATTAGAAGTCTCCTCATCCAATGTTAGACTCTAATATGAGATAGAATATGAGAAATTAGAATAATAAACAAATACCTCATAATAGGGATTGTTAGATCTCATAAATTTGGTATCAAATATGGTAAGATAAATGGTGAAAGGATTCCAAATAATCTATGATATTACTGATACATATCTAATGTGACCAATGATGAGTGAAACTAACACCGAATGGAGGAGGATGATCAAAAACTAGATTGTATTGGAATGAATAATGGTGTATGAGTAGAGGTTCTATTTTTCTAAAATGGTGGAAGAGGAAGAATCAAGCGGGAAAATTAAATTAAAGGAAAAACAAATAAAAATTATATTTTCACTATATTGATGTTATAAAAAAGGGGGTTCACAATTTAAATTACCTATTTAGAATGTAATATTTAAAAATTAAATATAAATGGATCCTATAAATATATTGGGTGAGCCATAGACATATATGAATAAGATTCCATATTTATTCTATAAACTATATATTCCTGAAATAATTTTTTTCTGACAGTATGATCCTCTTTTAATGCTATATTTTGCACAAGGATTAAACAAATAAACCTAAAAACTAAAAACATTTATGAGGAAAAAGATTGAATTTTACACATCCAGTCTATTTTTTCAACTAATTCAGACATTCATATGTTATGGTTTATACACACTATAACCCACTATTCGAGTTGATTCATGTACCCTCAATTGTTACCCATTATTGTATAATTCTCACTTTTAATGAAATAATGTGAAATTATATTTATGTACCTATTTATTTATAGGTGTGCCTCCCCTTTAGAGACAGAAAATCCTTATGTTAATTTTATCATTATAGAAAATACTATCTTCTACATGGTCTAAGAATTAAGAAAATATACATAATTCCCCTTATTATCCTGGGTATTCTATAATAGCATTAGGCCCTTATTCTCATTAGGTTATGACTAGAATTTTCTATAAAAACTTCCACAATAATTTGGTAAAGAATGTTATCCCTAACAATATAAATGGCCTCTAGTAAATCCAATATGACAATAATCTATGAGAATTATCCCCTGAGGATATATACATATGTGATGTCAAGATCTACTTCCATGTTTTGGTTTTTTCTTTCGTCCATGTCACCATATGTATAAATTCATAATTATTAGATCCATGTGAAAATAAACTCATGCCTCCCATTTTTATGGGAACTTTGACATTAAACTAACAATAATTATCTATTAGATCATTTATAATTGCATTGGACTCTCTATTCATGTTATTTTTCACTTTCTTCTTACTGAATATACTCCCTCACCCATATTTTCTAGTGATTTTATTTGACTTTAAACTATAAAAATATGTGGTCAGTGTTATTTAACCTAAAACAACAACAAAATATAGTTCAAGAATTATTTCATTAAATAACATGAACCAATCTTTAATGTTATCTTTAATAATGATTATGAAATCCAATTCATGTCGTGTTTATTTAGCTCAAGTCACTATGAAGACCTCCTTAATTTTGGTCAAAGATGTCTGAACATAGAAAAATCTATATGGGATCAACACCAATTACCATAAAATAACAATTGAAAGATACATAGAACTCAACATTTTGAAAACCAATAATGAAAATGGAAGGAAAATATTTGATTCTGTTCTCACAACGCATGAACCCCCCTGGCCTAGAAAAAACATGATCATTTAAAACAAAAGGAAAATGAATGAAAATTTTCAGGTTGAAATATTAAAATTAAACCCAAGAAAAATCCATTTTTAGACAAGATTAGATGTCATATTAATGTATTATGAAATATTTTGTGGGAAAATAAATAGATATAAATTTTTTAGTGATCATTATTTAGCCTTTACCAAAATCAACCAATGCTCGCTAGGTCCAATGACTAAGTAAAAACCTAGGGAACTTATTTTATACCCATCAAAAATATTAGGGTACCAAGTACTCATTTTCTTGAAAAAAATACATGATATACTATCTATATTTCATGAACATAAACTGTATATAAAAGCCTACCCCGTGTAAACAAAACTTTTTGCATGACCATTAAGTATATGTAAAATACACTTTAAAACATAGGGCCCCTAACCATGAATCCAATTTTATATTATTATTCACCTTATCCTATATATAAAATAACTATCCATAGGATAATTCATCATAGATATTTTTATCAATGAACTAATGTGGAAAATTTTATCCCTCCATGTATGTGCTTGGTCTATATAGGGTACCCTTTAATAAAACTATTTGATCCTTGATTCATGCTCTAGTAGGATACATAGAAACATCCATATCATCTATATTTGATCTTGAAAAAATTAAATATTCATTTTATACCCTATAATCATTAAATTTCTCTATATAGGGATTTTTTTTCATTTAATAGAGATTACTCATAATGGAAACTCAAATATATCATGTATATTTCTCCTCTTTGTGACATTAAATAGTGAAAATTTGAGATCCATCATTGAAAAAAATCATACCACTTGTGAGATAACTTTAAAATACCACCAAATAATTTATAAATTTATCCATTATCAATAAATTTACCATACAATGATATTCATTTCATTTTGAACAAGTCCAATTATATAGGTGATATTTTTTTGGAATTGAAAAGACTTATATAGTGAAAATATATATGTGGATAATGATATTGTCATCAAATAGACAACACATGTAGAGTGTGATTATAAATGTGTAACCACACTGGAAGAAAAATCAAATTTCATTTATATATTCCAAAAGATATGTTAAAAACTAAGGAATAGGGTTTCTTTAGAAACATCATTTAATAGGATGGTGTGGTGGTGAGAACCTACAAATGGAAATTGTTTTTCGGATATTGAAAGTTTTTTATTAAATCATTATGATACCTTAAACCCAATTATTATGGTATTCTGAGATCATTTTGGAATAAAAACCATTTCACTAAGATTTTTTCAACAGAGGCCAGGTCATAGTTCACATCTCATGATTTTATTTGACCAATGGGTATAAATACTAAAACCCACATTAGGACTGGGGGGGGACACATGAGTTGATTATTGTCTTATTAGATTCAGTCTATTAGAACCACATAGGTAATATTCTATGATAATAAATTTGGCGAGGGACTTTTCTATGTAATACCATAAATGTCCTATGCAATATAGTCCATAAAAAAAGAATTCCATCCACAAATAAATACATCGACAAAGAAACTTTTTGATTTTTTTTTGGAAATTCATATCTAGAATTATTTGTGAGGACTATATTATAGGATTCCTATAAGGATGACCCTTCACAAAGAACTATGTAAACGCCCCTTCATGACACTCCTATGTAAATGACCCTGTAATCTCATTTGAACATGTCAATTAATGAAGATACATTGTGTGAAACCTTATTACATATTTGTATCCATCATAAACTCTCATTTTGGGCATCCAAATTAGGTTTATTCTCCAACCACATTTACTTGTTCATCCTCCTAGGATTTTTTCCTATCTTTCCTTACATTCAGTTGATCATAGACTAGGTTATGCATGATCAGGTGACATTAAAGAATAATCCCCAAACAATTTTCTCCAATTTATAAAAACCTCAAGTCTTCCAAAAAAACAACATAATGTTGAGAAACCCCTCAAAACTATCATCATCCACCATGAATCCGGATACTATATTTGATTCTTGATACACAAGAATCCATATTCATGTTTACATGAATCTAACCTTCAATTACCATTGATATGGGGATATCCTTATTATTATTATTCACATCAAGTAAATATAATTCTCTTGGTTATAAATATAAGGGAATATTACTAGATATAATCCCGGAACAAAACATTAATCTGTTAATTATATAATCCACCAATGGTTATCATTATTCACCTCGAGTCCGGATACTCTAATAGGTCTCAAATATATGAGCAAACATTTTGTTGTAAGATGTGGAAAAATATTTAATTACCATTATTTGAAACACCACTCATGGCTATCACAATTCACCATGAGTTGATATATTCCTCTTAGTTCTCGATACATGGGAATTATATTAGGTGTAAGCCCCAAATATTCCTCAATATACTTCACGTAAATATATTCCTTTTATTTCTTAAATACATGACTCATTAGAAGTCCCCAACCATAAACATTACCTAACCTTGATTTTATGTCAAGAATTTACATTATTATACATTGAGGATCATTTCATGTTTATATTTTTAGAGAATTAGGTCACAAATCACACATGAAAGAACCATAAAATACAAAGTGGGAAATTCTGAAAATTATCATCTTTTTCCAAAATATCAAAACATTTCAAATAACACATTTTTTATTTTTCTTGAAAATATTTATATCATTCATATTTAATTCCTCCTTTATATTAACCATAATAGTACCATATGATTTTAAAAAAAAATTGGATTCGAAAAAAATACAAATAATTGACATAAAAAAGGATAAAAAATATTGTTCTATGAATATTTCAAACCCATTAAAACATTTTAAAAAAGTTATACTTTTCACCACTAAAACATAATCTCTTTATCATACCTCATAAAATCATAATATTCATGTAAAACACCATATAAAACATAATTAATAAACATAACTTCAGGGAGCAAATCCATGTCACTCTTAAATTTACTATATCTACCATGGATATATAAGGATTAACCTTCATGGTTAAATTTGAATACCGACTAGAGTATATTCTCTTAATCTATTTGGAGAAAATCAACCAGTTAAATCCTTTTCATTACTGAATGAATTGGATAGACATTAAATTATCATAAATCCTCATTTTATCATGGAACCACACTTACTAATAAAAAATTCCCAGGAAACATAATTATAACAAATAAGAAATTCATAAATGAAAAATAACTTTTCCACTTTGAAATCACTTTTAATTTTTACAAAGCCTCACACTCCTAAAAGAAAATTTTTTATTTTAAAATGTAATTGTTAACATATAATATAATAATAAAAACATTAATGAAACATAAAATTTTGAAAATTAATTTATTTTTATAAGTTAAAAGAAATATTCCCTTTGACTTTTGTAAAACGAGTTGGAGAAGGATCTTTAAATGGGGATTTTTAAAAGGAAGTCCATAATCTTGAGTCCAACTCATATTGTACTATCGTTATCTTTCTAAATAATAAAAGCAGGTTAATTATTTAATTTCATGATAATATTTTTAAAATTTATTTTTCATTTCATATAAATTAGTTTTATTTAATAGTAATTACTTTATTATTTATGTCCACAACCCCTATTTGTCATTATTCATTATATAAGTCCAAAAAGGATTTCAAATGATGTATATTTTCAAAATGGTCATGTTTAAATCATCAAATAATAATATTAATGATGTAATATTCTATTTTATACATCAATTATAATTTTAAATCAAACCATTTATTTCAGGTTATGAGAAACAAACATCCTTATAAACAAGGAGACGATAAGCCATATGTACGCATGAGTAACATTTAAATTTTTCTACGATAATTATGGAAAGAAGTAATATATTATTTTAAGTAACCAGAATAATAATAATATCACCAATATCAAATTAATAATTTAAATATACTTATATATATCACCCATGTGATGTGGTTCTAGGAGATGAATGACATCTCTTCGTGGAGGTAGATAGTTCCGAAGTACACTTGAACGATGTTATTATTTTTATTAGAATGAAATGGTAATAAATTAAATTGAATATTATTTTTTAATAATGATAAATATATCCTTAATATCATAGATAATCAATAATTAAATCATTATAACCAGTCTTGAGAGATGCTAATGGAAAATGAATTATATCAGTTCACGAGGTGGTAGTCTGCTGTACAGACGAATGAATAATTATTTTCCCATATGATGAAATTGGAGAAGGATTTATGTGATGATATTAACATAATAACATCATGTTATATTTATTACAATATATTTAATATTTCATCATTCATGAAGAGTATTTTAAGAATGTGTAAGATGAAATGAAATTGAAACACTAAATTAAAAATGATAACTCTTCCCTTGCTTAACACCATAAGACCAGTAAGGGAGGTGTTCTTCCAATAATAAGAGATCTATAATCTGGGTAGGTATTATAGTAATATACTTGGGAAGATGTTGGACAAACGAAAGTGGTTTTTATGTGTAAATAATATAGAAGAATGAGTTTCCTTTTAAAGGAGAGGGGAGTGGGACTCTTTGAATTATTCAAAATATTAAATTAATATAAATTAATTTACTATTCAAAATGGTCCCAAACAGATTTATCTAAATTATAGGATTATTATGGGTCCAAAAAAAATCATCCAATGAAAATTTAACGTGTTATTCATTTTTTAATCCTAATCTTTTTTATTTATCCCTTATTAATTCATAAATTGATATTACGTAATTTACACTTTGAGGGTTCATATAATTACAATAAAATTACAAATGACCCATAACTGAGTCAATAGTGTAATTTTTAATCTTATTATAATAATTTGGAATAATTCAATATTTTTATGATTTTTATATCATATATGAAAATATTTTTTATTTTAATATATCAATAATTTCAACTTTGAAAATATGCAATACTTAACTATTTAAAAATATTATAACAACACGATATCTTCCAAAAAACTCTATTAAATCTTCCCTAACATGTCCGTTGATTCTTTTTAATTCTTGTATGACATAAATTATATCCAATTATATTTATTTAATTATTTATAATAACATTTATTTGATTCTTCCATTAATTAAGCAATTACTACATCATCGCCGTGTCAACGTGTAAATTAATTATTCTTCCCTAAAAATTATAAATAAATTACCACAATGTAGTTAAATATTTAATATTCATAAATATTATTTATAGTTTAAATTATATTTTATATGATTCTATATTAAAAATATTTATTTTTTGAAAATAAGAGTGAAAAATTTATCTTTTCTTTGAATATAAAAATATAAATGTCACAGTCTCATCCAAGTGGATTAAAAAGGATATAAATTCAAGAAAAAGATTATTTTCCTTGAGAAAAACTCATAAAATAAATTTAGGACATGATTTTGTTTAATTTTATCTGATTTATAATAGTATTTCTACCATTAATTGCTTGATTTACCCTTAACCATGATAATAAAAACAATTAATAAAACTACCATTCATAATGACCAAAAATAAAAGGGTCCTATTTTAAAAAATTTGACCATATAATTCCATATATGGAATCTATTTTTAAAAAATCAAAAAACATAATTAGAAGAAATTAAAAAAAAATTAATCCCATAGACGTAATTAGAAAACAAATTAAAATAAAAACGTTATAAATTAACAATGTTTTTATGTCCAATTTCAATGTAAAGTTATTCCAATGGAATTTATTGGATTAAATGATAAAAAAATTATCTATTTGTAATTTAAATCCATTAAAATATGTTACTTATCACTATAAAAAATGTTTATTAAAAATGGTTTTCAATTAAAATGAAATATTTTTTCACTATTCATCTAAATATGAAACTTATTAGATAAATTTCAAAAACTAAGCTGATGTAAATTTTTATATTAATATTTCAAAGAAGATGTTGTTTTTTCTAAAATATAATTCATAAAAGTGACAAAAACTAGATTCAAAATAAGTGCACCATCAAATAGCTGCAAAAATTCCTTTTAGAAAAATAATATTTTTAACAGTTAAACTAGACATATAGTTTACTCTATTGAACATATTTCATTTTTTAATTACTATATAATTCATTAAAATTAAATAACTATAAAAAAGACTTATTATATCATTACCTATGTTTTCACATTGTTACTACTTTTAGAAATTGTATCCCCAAAATTTTATTCATTTATTAAATAAGTGGGGATATATTTTTCTCATAGCATTACCAGATTCCCATGTTTCCCCTTCTACAATTAGGTTTTCCCAAAAAACATTTACATGATGAATCACCGTATTCCAAAACACCTTCTATCTACAGTTATAAACCTAAACAAGCTATTCCTGATAAGAAATATTCTCTTCTAACAGAACAAATTCTTGACCCAAAACATGATTTGGATCTAGCATAGAGTTTCTTAACATTGAAATAAGAAAAACATTGCGTACCTTAGATAAAATTATAGGCAAAGACACTATATAGGCAACTGATCCCAATTTCTCCAATATTTTATATGTCCAATGAATCTGGGACTCCACCTACCTTTCTTACCAAACCACATCATAATTTTCCCTCGAGAGACATTGTGAAAGGAACAATCACCTACCTCAAAAGAAAAATCCATCATCCAGTTATCCACAAAATTTTTCATCCTACTCTGGGATATCCTCATGTGTAATGACATAAACTAAAATTTCTATGCAGTTTCCTCTACCAGTATTAGTCTCATCAACTTCCTTTCACCCACTTCATCACAAAATTTTAGAGTTTGATATCTCTTTATATACAATACCTAAAATGGTGCTATCTGTATAATCAAATGAAATTTTTTATTAAAATAAAACTCAAACAAATAATGATCTTCATCCCAACATCCATGTAAATCCATTGAGTAAGTACGTATAATATCCTCTATGGTCTGAATTGTAATTTCTAACTCCACATATGATTGAGGATGAAATGCTTTTCAAAAATTTATTTCATTACCCATATAATTTTAAATTCCCTTCCAAAATTTAGAAGTGAACCTAAGATCATGATCAAATACAAGGGAGAGAGGAA
Organism: Viscum album; assembly: GCA_963277665.1. Lineage (NCBI taxonomy): Eukaryota > Viridiplantae > Streptophyta > Magnoliopsida > Santalales > Viscaceae > Viscum > Viscum album. The sequence continues at coordinate 323,647,489 of OY728144.1, read as the reverse complement.
CTCCATGTAACCTGACCATCTTCTTATGATATATCCTAGAGATATAATCTATAGATAAATTTTATCGAATAGGAAGAAAGTGTGTATATTTTTTCAATCAATAAATAATATCCAAAATAACATTTTTACCTTGATAAGTCATTAGTAATCCCACTATGAAGTTGAGAGCTATATTTTTCCATTTCCACTATGGAACTAGAAAAGGCATAATCATACCCTTTAGTGACTATCACTATTATTTGATATACAGACAAGTCAAATACTTCTTATGAAATTTATCAATATATATTTACATTCCATGCCACTAGAAATACTCCTAAAGGACTCGTTAAATCTTAATAGTTTCAGGATGACCAGAAAATGGCAAAATATGAGCTTCACATAATAACTCTTTCTTCAACTTTGAATCAAAAGGAACACATTTTCACTTCCCAAATATCAAAAAACAACATGTATCAACGTTAAACTTAGGAAACTAACCCTTCTGAACCAATTCTACATTTTTCTAAAACTCAAAGTATTCCTTCCATACTTTCTTAATTCTATTAGATAGAGATGATTGCACTAAAACCTAAATCAAAACAGAGTAATTTTTGACACCAACAACTTATAAACCAAAATTCATCAAATCATTAACCAAAGGGTCATATTCCATATGTATCACAGTTAATAGAGCATTACATTTGTAACTCAATTCATCAACCACTTTGTATTATTTTCTAGGATGGTAAATAATAATGTAATTATAATCCTTGATTAGTGCCAGCTCACTTATTTGTCTCATGTTCAATTCATTCTAAGTTAATATATACTTCAAACTTTTATTATCAATATATATTTCACTTTTTATTGAATAAAAATTATACCTCAAAATTTTTAATTAAAAAAAAACAGTATCTAATTCTAGATTATGTGTAGGGTAATTTAACTCATGAGGATTCGATTGGTGTTAAGGGTAAACAATTATCTGATCATTTTACATTAGGAAATAACCATGTCACTTCATCACAACATCAATGTAGTTGAAAAATTCCCTAATTCTAGATGGCAGGTCTTATATTGAAGCATTCACCAATATTCGTTTCAATTCATAAAAACAACCATCACATTGTTTTCTACAAATGAACCTAACTCATTTTCTAGCTAACATAGTCCGTCGAATAGATATCGGTAAATGTTTCCAATAAAAATCCAGTAATAGGATGCTAAAATATGAAGAATACGAATGTTATTTATATTTGTTGGTATTATCCATTCTTTAACAACATTTTTTAGAAGGATCAATAATTGTTCAATCTTTATAAATAATGTGTCTTAGGAAAGATATTTTTTTGAAAAAAAATTCATACTTTCTACATTTCCCATAAAGTTTCTTTTCTTTTAAGGATTTCAACCGAACACTTTGATTTACTTTTTATTGTTATTTACTTTTGGAATATTCCAAATTATTTTCAACAAAAACAACCACAAACTTATTAAATAACTCATGAAATATTCTATTTATAAGATCCATGAATATGATAGGTGAATTAGTTAACCCAAAATACATAACTATAAATTCATGATTTCCATATCTAGTTTCAAATTCTATCATTGGAATGTATTATTCCCCATATTCAACTGATGGTTCCCTGACCTAGAATCAACCTTTGAAAAATATTGTTCTCCTTAGAGATGATAAAAAAATCATCAATATGAGCCAAAGGGTACTTTTTCTTAATAGTGATGTTGTTCAATGATATATATTGAATGAAAAGTCTCATAAAACAATGTTTATTTTAAACAAAAGAGTCTGGAGCACCACATGGTGAAGTCCTAGGTCAAATAGCACCCTTATCTAATAACTCTGATATTTAATTTTCAACTCTTAATTTCCCATTTTAGACTTCAATAAGGGGGATTAGAAATTGGATTAAAATCAAAAGGTAATTAAATAGTAAATTCAACTTACTAATCAGGTATAATAATAGGAAACTCGTCCAAAAAAACATTAAGATACTCATTTACCATAGAAACATCATTAATCTTAACATTTAATTTTTTTTCAACAATTTGTGCAATATAAAATTCATTTACATCTCTTTATAGTTTACTTTATTCGTGATATGTTATCAATTACATGGGTTCATTCTTGTACAATAAATGAAACTCTTTCTGAAAAAAAACATCATTAGATATATAGTCTATCTTAGCATGGTAAATAGAGAGCCAATCCATTCACAAAAAAACATTATGCACCACTAGAGAGATAAATAAATTATTAAAAGTAAATTTATTTCCACATAAAGATATAGGAAGATTATTAAAATTGATTTTTTTCTTAATATTCCCCCTATGTTTTTTCATCTTCAGTTATTTAATTATTTCTTAAGGTAAAATTTAAAATTTAAAAAATATTTTTTACAAAGAAGTGAATGTGGATACCTTGAATGAAATAAAAATCTAGAATAATCTTGATAAAAAACAATGTACCTGATACCTCGTCATTTTATGGCTTTATATCTCCTAAATTAGTTTCAAATGATTTCACCACAAATTTCTTCTTATATTTTGGTTGTTTACCATAATTTGGGTTCCTCGTCAGGCACTTGTTTTCATAATGAACTATCTCATTTCATATAGAATAATTTAATGACTGTATATTCTATTTTTTATTACCAATACCATGTTCATTTTAATTAAACTTATGAGTCTTAAGCCACATTTTACTACAAAAAAAGAACTTACCAGAATTCAAAAGTTATTCCCCAATATGTTTTTACCGAAAATCTCACAATTTGTAAACATATTTTTCTTACAATATGACTTAATGGATAAATTATATTTGTCCTAACATCTCAGTTTATTTATATATTGGTTGTTGAGTGAATTTTTCCTTATATGCATCCACATAATCGTCCTCCTTCTTTAATTCCTAGAATTGTTTTTTCCATCCTAAGTTGATCTCCCTTTGGAAAATATTTCTCAAGAAAAATATGTTTGAATTTCTCACACTGCAAAGAATCAATCTCCTTAATATCCCTCATATTATTAACAATAGTCCACCACTGATCTACATCACATTCAAAATGGTAGACAATAAGAAAAACCTTTTGATTTTCTAAGAACCTCGTGTCATCAAAAATATTTTCTACTGATTTAGTTTACACATCAGCTACCATCGAGTCAGATGATCCCCAAAATTATGGTGTATGTTTCTTCATGAAATTATACACCACTTTCATATTACTATTTGGTTGATATGGAATATCTTGTACATGGATGACACCCCATTTACAACCTATGTCAGCTATTCTATCACAACAATAAACTATACAGTTTTGATTCTAGAAATCTCAAGATGCCGATTTGGAAGTATGTTTTCCTCTAGATTAATTTTCACCTCGTCTTCCCATTTTCCTCTATGGAAAACCATTCTAAATAGATATCTATTAGATAAATAAACCTTGTAATCTTAAAATTTTATATCATTTAAACATAACTATAAAGTAAAAATAATTGATGGATATTCTATTAACAATATCCTAACCCCTAAAGATTTTCTAAATAGACCTTTTATACGAACTATAAAGCATCATCCTTAAACATTACATAATCTTATGTTTATGTCAATAATTTACTTTCTTTTATTGAGGATTTTTTAAAGTTTAGTGTTTTAGAGAATTAGGCCCTAAATAATACATAAAAAAACCATAAAATACAATATGGACACTTCATAATAGTATCCACTTTTTCCAAAATATAAAACATTTAAAATAAAACATGGTTTCTTTTTCATGAAAATTATCATAACATTCATATTGACTTCATACTTTCTTTTAAGAATCCTTATACCCTGTGAAATGTTTTTAAAATATAGAATAATAAAAAAACTTAATAAGGTATATAAAAGAATGAAATTAACCATGAGTCCATGAATACTTAAAAATAATGAAATCATTTTAACAAAGATATACTTTTCACCCATAAAACATAATCTCTTTATCTTACCTCATGAAATCATAATATTATTTTAATACAAAATAGAACACATAAATCATAAATCTAACTTGTGGAATCAAATCTATATCACTCTTAAATTTATTGTAGCTATCAAAAATACATTGGGAGTGAAATTCTTGTTTACATTTGGAGTTCCCACTGTAGTATATTCCCTTAACCTCTTAAGACAAACCCAACCTGTAAACTTCATATCATTAACAAATGTATTGGAGAGATATCACAGGCTCACCCACCATATTTTTATCATGGAACCACCCGTACTCAAAAAAAATTTACAATAACCATAATCATAAAACATAACGTATTCATAAAATAAAAATAACTTTTTTCCTTTAAAATCACTTTTCATTTTTAAAACGTCGCTCACTCATAAATGAAAAAAATTTATTTAAAAATTAAAATATATACTTGAAAAGGAATAATAAAAAAAATCAATCAAAGTTAAAGGTGGGAAATAGAGTCATTATTTATAAGATTAAAAATCATTCCCTTTTTCTTTTATAAAAATATTTGGAAATTGATCTTTAAATGGAGATTTTTTAACCGAATTCCCTTACCATGAGTCCGACATGTCACACACCATATTTATCTTCATGAATAAAAAACGTTTAATTATTTAATCTTTTTAGAAGGTTATTAAAATTTTATTATTCCTTTTATATTAATTATTATCATTTTATAACAATTAATTAATTATATATTTTTACCATGAGGGTTTTGTCGATATTCTGTTTTAAATCCAAAATGACTTTAAAATGATGTCTATAGAAAAAATCTTCATGTTTACATCATCTACAGAATCATATTAATGAAATTTTTATCACTTGTATACATAAATTAGTATTTCTAATCAATCCATTTATGTATGGTTATGAGAAATGAATAATGTTATAATCATGGAGACGGTAATCCATATATACGTGTGAGTAACATTTCAATTATTCAATGATCATTATGAAATGGAGATATGTTTTATTTTATCTTAACATAATGATAAAAATATCATTAATATAATATTAATCATTTTAATATACTTATATATAGCATCCACTTGATGTGGTGTAGAAATAAGAATCGCATCGCTTCATGAAGGTGATAGTTCACACGTACGCACAAAGGACACTATCATTTTTCTGTGCATGGAAAGGTAATAAAAATGGTATATTGTTATTTAATAATGAAAAATATATAATTAATATCATATATAAACAATAATTCCATCATTATAACTATAATTGAGATATTGTGATGGAAAATTGATTATATCAGTTCGTGAGGTGGTAGTCCACTATACACAAGAATGAATAATTTCTTTATCATTTGATGAAATTGGAAATGGATTTAGGTGATTATATTTAAATAATATATATATAAGATAAATAAGTAATTATTCAATTTTGAATGAATAATATTTTAAGGTATTAGAAGAAGAAATAAAATAAAAACACTTAATTAAAAATGACACATCTTCCTCTCACCTCTTCCTTTTATTAACACCTTAAGAAAACTAAGGGTGGTGTTCCTCCTAAAACAATATCTCTATAATTTGGGTAGGAATTATATTAAGGAATTTAGGAAGATCTATGTTGAACCAAATCGGTATTGAGTTTTAAATAAAACGGAATAATGGTTTCCTTTTTATAGGAAAGGGGAGGGGAACTCTTGGAATTCTTCAAAATATTAAATTAATAGAAATACATTTTATTTTAAAAACTTTAGAAAACCAATTTATTTATAATATAGGATGATTATGAGTCTAAATAAATTCATAAAATAAAAATTTTTCATCTTGGTAATTTTTTTAATACTTAATTTTTTATTAACCCTTATTAATTCTTATTGCGATTTTATTCAATTTACACTTTGAGGGTTGAAGTAATTACAATAAAATTAAAAACAACTCAATACTGAGTCATTGGATACATTTACATAAAAATAATAATTATATGGATTGATATTATATTTTTATAAATTTTACATCATTTATTAAAATAAAATTTATTTTTAGATATCAATAATGTCAATTTTCACACTATCATTACTTAGCTTCTTAAAAATATCATAACAAATTGATATCATAGAAAAAATATTTTAAAAAATATATAAAATTTAAAATAAATACAAATTTTTTTGGATGACACAATTTATATAAAATTACATATATTTTCATTTTATTATTATTTTTTATTTGATTCATCCATTATTTAACGAATTAGCGCATCATCATTGTGTCAACATTTAATTTAATTTATTATTTTATAAAATTTTTAAATAAATTAGGACGAATAATTTATACATTATATATTAATAAATACTTTTTATAGCCGAAAATATTCTTATATAACTCCATAGTTAAAATGTTTTACTTTTTCAAAACAGGAGTGGGACAAAAATGACTTTTCTTTGAATATAATAATATAAATGTCATACTCTAATCAAAGTGGATTAAAAACAATATAAATTTGAAAAAACATGGTTTATTAGAAAAACCCCCATCCAATTATTTGAGGACATGTTTTATGGTAGTTTTATATTATTTATAATATTATTTTTACCTTTAATTACTCGATTCACCCTTAACCGTGGTAATGAAAACAATTAATAAAGATACTACTCATAATATACAAACATAAAAAGGTCATATTTTTATTTTTTTTAATTAATAATTCCATATGTGGAATACATTTTTCCAAATTCAAAACACTTAATTTTAATAAATTAATTAAGTATGAATCTTGTTCATGGAAAGAGAAAACAAGTTTTTAATGTAAAAACGTTCAAAAGAACACAACGCTTTTTATATCCAATGTCAAGGTGAAATTGATTTTGATTAACTTTATTGGATTAAATTATATAAAATGGATCTATTTATACTTTAAATCCATTGAAATGTTTAATTTAATTCCACAAATAAATATGATGAAAAAGTAGTTTTCAGTTAAAATGCTTTATTTTTCACTATTCATCAAAATATAAAACTTATTAGAAAAATAAAAAAATCAAATAAATTAGAATTTGATATTGTGATTTAGAATAATAAGTTTATTTTATATAATATAATTCATAAAAGTGAAATAAACTAGATTTAACATAATTGAAACATTTAAATATAATACAAAAGCTTTTTTAAAAATAATGTTTTTACCGTAAAACTAGAATTATATTATATGATATTGAACATATGGTCTATTTTTTATTTCTATATAATTAATAAATATTAATAAATATTAAAAATAATTATTATATCACTACCTAGGATATTACACTCATCATAGGTATAAGCCCAAAAAATACTCTCCCTTGACCCACCTAATAGGTTAGGTATTCCAAGGATAATCATGTCTAATCCCAATATCATTTACTACTTTATGACCTTTCATGGAACAAATAATATTCTAATGGTTGATACACTGTGTAACCCATCTATCAAAATTTTATGGTATGATCTCATAAAATGGGAAAAATAATATACTTTATTTTGATTCTCACACCGAACATGAGTCACATGGGTATAGAGATCTTTGATGATTATACCATCAGCATGATGAATGTTTCATCATTGGGGGCCCACTTTTAGTTAATATCCTAAACATTTAACTGATGTATGTGGGTATTCATTAATATTCTAATCAATATATTTTGGACACATTTTTTGAGGTTTTTACCCAAGTCATTTCCATCTTACAAATTCAATCAAATTATGTGGGTTTTTAATTATATATTTACATGATATGTAGAAATACTCTTTGAATATAAATTAGAACTCTAAAATAGTAACAACCTCCATTGGTGAAAAAAACTATAGTGAACCCAACTAATAATATTTAATACAAATTATCATGTATTAATAAAAGAATATTGGGGAAAATCACAGACGTATAGATGAGTAGAGAAAATGCATTGTCTCAATCTTATAATTAGAACATGGGTAAAAATTCCTACACTAGGATTTGGGAAGTATTAATTAATATATCATAAATACATAAGATATCCTCAGAGTATTAAATAATCCCTCTTAAAAGGGTGTGGTGATCCCAACCCCCCACCTTCTTGACCAAAATATTTTATGATATTTATATAATAATATCCGAAATACCAACACAATTTTTAAATATTATAAGATATTAATAAAAATTAGTATACAAATTGTGGGTATCAAATTTTACATCAGAAACAAAATGGTGTAACCGATATTAGACTCATTAGTATCTCAGTTTAATATTTTTATGAGAAAAAATTAGTGGAAAATATTGAATAATATTTTTCAAAATAATAAAATGAAATATAATAATTCTATAATTATAATTTCATTATATTAGTAATTTTATAGAATATTAGGATGAAGCACATAAAAATAAATACTATGATAATGTAATGCTAATGTTGGATGTTTTATTTTTTAATGGGAAAACTCCAAGGAACAGAAGGCCTCAAGAAAACTAAATGTGACTAAAATATTATATATGTCGGAGATGGTTCCATTAGTGTAAATAGTTCATTGATTGAGTAAAGAATTATATGGATAGTTGTAGTAGTTTTACATTTTTATAATTGAATATTAGTGTAGTTTTGAAAATATGCATAGAAATACAATATTTATATTTCAATATTAAAGGGTTGGAGGAATCAAAAAGAAAAAAAAAGAGGAAATGGGTTTAGTTTTGGTCATTCCAAAAATCAAAAATATATTTAGAAATATGTTTTTGACATTTTTTTCATTTTCCACATAGTAAAGTAATTTTTTCTATTATTACATTTTACGTGCGATAATATTTTTTTATATTAATTAATTAATTTTACTAAATCAAATTGAAATTAAAATTAATACATAATTAAAAACATAAAAATTAAAATAATAAAATATTTTTATCATATAAAAGTTTTAAATGGGTTGGATATTATTTTTTAAATAACTGCTTGTAATATAGTAAAAATCATTTTTTAGACAAAACACCTTTTTAAGATTAAAAATTATGTATATGGTAAAATTACAATTTACAATTTTCCATGTAATAAATTGATTCATTTTTTTAAAAAAAAATTACTAGGATTCCAAGTCATTAAAATGTTGAGTCAAAAGTTTTATTTTGACTCTTATGTCTTTTTTTGGAAATCACAAATTTATTTGACTATGCTGATCATACTAATAATGCTTATCATACTAACTATACTAATCGTACCGACAATACTTATCATACTAACTATACTGATCATACTAAAAATGATTATCATACTGACTATGCTGATCGTATTGACAATTCTTATCGTACTAACTATGCTGATCGTACAAAGAGTGATTATCATACTGACCATGCTAATCGTAATGACTATGTCAATCGTATTGACTCTCTTAATCATACTGACTCTGTCAATCATATTCTCTGTCAAACGTTTCTACTCTATCAAGCGTACTGACTCTATCAAACATACGGACTCTGTCAATCATACTGAATTTTGTGAATCATACTAACTTTGTATCATATTAATACTTTACACTAGGTAATACTAATAGAACTCATATTTTACTTTCATTACATGTTTGTTTTGGTTTTTTATCAACACAAGTCAATCGCACTCATGTTTATCATCATCATATATAATTTTCTTTTAAAATAAAATGATGTCGTGGAGTTAGTTATAAACTAATCAAAACGATGTCGTGTTTTCTATTTCAATATGACCGTTATAATGCTAGGTCTCCAAGTCCGTCCATGTTTTCTGGAGAAATATGAGCGTTGGAGGAAATATGACCTTTTGAACTTTAGGCCTATAAATAACAGGTCATTTGAAGCTGATAAGAATACACAACTCGGAGACTGATCATTATGTGCTATCAAGTTCTAGAGAGAGACATTGTGGCTGCTCTCCCGCTTCGTGCGAAAGCCTTGAAACTAAAAAACGTGATTGGATCGTTCTTAGTTTTTGTATTTCAATAAGTTCTTTGTTTTGATTTGTGCGACCGATCAGGTGATAACAATCGAGGGCTACCGGGGATTGGAAGACAGTGTTACTGATCATCGTATCGAGGGATTTAAAGTGTTTGAAAGATAGTGGTGTCGATTACCTGCAAAATTGAGGGCTTGTGGGGATAGCAAGACAGATGTACCGATCATCGTATCGAGGGCTTACCATAGTGGTGGTAAGATAGACCTCTTATCATAGGTGAAAAGATAACCCTTATCTTTGGGTCAAAATAATTTTAATACTTTTAAATTTCCGTTGTTTGTTTGTTTTAGGAAAGGGAATTTTATTGTTTTCCTTTCTTTATTTCATATTAATTTGTAATTTTTTCAATTACAATCATATTGTTACATATTGTATTGATTGATTCTATATTCTTTATTGTAGAATCGTTCACTATTGTATAACTCTGATTATTGTATTCATCTTGAATATAATTTCTTTAAATTTCATATAGTATTACATCATATTATAAATTTATATTCAATAAAATTGTGGTTGTCTGTTTTTTGTTGTGAATTGTATTAGTTTAAGATATTTTAAACTAATTTCTTAAGGGTTTAAACACAAATTTTTTTAACATACAATTCACCCCCCTCTTGTATTGTTCCATATAATATACATCTACATCTACATATTCGATCCAACAATTGGTATCAAAGGAGGTTTTCATAGATTTGTACTACTAGCTCTTATTCTTTCATATTACTATTTCAACTATATACTGCACTAACATGTGGAGTGGAAAAGATTATGTTTTATTAGATGGAAGGAATGAATATTGGGTTAATTGACAATCTAAATCCAACTTGACCACCAATATTTGATGGGAATAAATATGAGTACTAGAGAGATCAAATACAGACATTCGTTATCAGTACTAGTGTAGACAATATTATTATACTTACTGGAGGTTAAAAAATTCCTGCAAAAGAAGTCATTACTTTCCCCAATCAAGAAAATCATGAATATCAACTGAATTACAAGGTACACAATACTTTACTATGTTCTATGACCAGGAATATATAGAGCTAGGTATCTTCTTGTGAAGCAGCCAGTTGTATTTGGAAGAAATTGGAAGTCATAGATTTTGGTACATCCAAGGTTAAGAAACAAGAAGAGAAATGCTTCGAGCAGAGTATCATGGTTTTCTTTTTTCCTTATGAAGAGACGGTATGCAAAGTGAAATAGAGATTTATGACAATCGTCAAAAGTTTACAATCTATGGGAGAGAAAGGTCTTGATGATGAAGCTCTTGTAGATAATATTATTTATATAATTCCAAATGAATGGGAGTAAAAAAGGACAACTATTGATGAAAATAGGAAAGTTTTCCAAATTACTCTTGATGAACTATTTGGAACTCTTCTACAGCACGAGAAAAGAATGAAGATATATGCTAATTTCAACAAGAATAAAAATGGTAATGGAAGTATAGCTTTTACAACTACATCTAATGCTAAAACACCTGAAAGGATAACAATATCCAAAGTTATGAAAGTTGTCATTTAAGAATCAAGTGATAGTGATCACTCAGATAATGAGTTAGCCAATCTTTCTCGAAGGATGAACACTATTGTGGGAAAGAAGGACTTCCAGTATAGATTAAAAAAGAAATATAGAAAGTATAAGAAAGATTCATAGGTAACTTGTTATGAGTGCAAGAAAGTAGGTTATATAAGGCCAGATAGTCCTTTACTAAAGAGAAAACACAGAAAGGAGAAACATTCTGAAAGAAATAAGAAAACGTATTACAAGAAAATGACAAAGAATGTCTTGAAAGAAAATTATACTTGGAGTGAAAGTTGTAGCAATTCATTACATAATTCTTCAGAATATGAATCCTCTGGATAGAGGAATATTGGACTTATAGCTAGATTACCAATTGAAGATCATTGTCTCAAGGCTAAGGTACACAATGCTGAAGCTATTACAAATGTTACATTGAATACAAATTATACTGATAATACATATTATAAATTTTCAGATGAGTATTCATCCTCAGAAGATAATACATTACCTTGTTTTGAAGAAGTGTCTAGGTTTTCTAAATTACTTGAGATTGAAAATTCTAAACTCAAGAAAAAGCTTGATAAATCAAATTCTAGAATTTCAATTTTAACAAAAGAAGTATCAGATCATTCTAATTATCTTTGATATGAAAACTTTTGATTTTGAAAGTATTTTAAAAAACCTTGAGAAAGTAAAATATAATAAGGATAAAAATTCTAAGGATCTAGAAAATGTAATTTTTAAGAAATGTTTTTTCGAGCCTAACTCTAGTTCAAAATCAAATGTTTTGGAGGATAAAAACATTGTTTTAAAACTAACGTCTGGAATTTTCTCCTTGAAAAAATGTTTGTCAAACTTTACTTATGGAAAGAAAAAAATTTATTAAATGTATTCTAAAATTATACCTTTGAGGAATCATTTGGGTATTCGTTATACTCATTCTAAACCAATTTTTAGTAATAACTATTTTGTTCCTCAAAATACCCCTTTTTGTTCTTAGTGTCAATGTGGTGGACACTAGAAAAGGGATTTTTCTCTGAATACAACTCATTCTTTATGATCTCATAATGCTCATTTTTCAAAACAAATGTGGATTACTAAAATTATTTTATCTAACCCTTCCGGATCCAAACAAGTTTGGCTTCCAAAAAACTAATTGCTTCTTTTTTAGAAAAATAAGAAGTGTTACAACAACAAGAATATTTGGTACATGGATAGTGGTTGTTCTCGACACATGACCAAAAACAAATATTAATTTAAAAAGATTATTGAAACAAAACACATAGATATTTGGAATCACATTCATATACATCACACACAAAAAAGAGAATATTTTACTTAATACGCTTTTTATTTATCTGTCTATTCTCCTAGTTTGTATTTTTTTTCTTTGTGTTTATCGTATTGACTATTTAGTTATAATTGTTTCCCTTTTGATTGTTGTCTTAAATATTTGTTTTCTATCAGCACATCAGACTATGGTAAAAAAAAATTTCCATCAGCACGTCAACCTATGGTAACAAGTATGATTTCCATCGGCACATCACCCAATGGTAACATGTTTTTTTTCTATCGGAACATCACCCAATGGTAAAAACTTTGTTTTACATCAACACGTCACCCTATGGTAACAAGTTTTTTTTCCATTGTCATGTCACCCTATGTTAATAAGGTTGTTTTCCAATGGCACATCACCCTATGGTAAAAATTTTGTTTTCCATCAGCACGTCACACTGTGGTAACAAGTTTGTTTTCCTTCAACACATCACCCGATGGTAACAAGTTTGTTTTCCATCGGCACGTCATCCTATGGTAATTACTTTTTTTCCATCGGCTTGAAAACCTATGGTATTGACTTTGTATTACATCGGCTTGACAACCAATTTTAATGACTTTGTTTTCCATCATCTTGACAACCTATGGTAATGACTTTGTTTTCCATCGACTTGAAAACTGATCGTATTATTTCTCCATGTATGTTTGTATTTTCATTCACTATGTTAATATTATTAAACCAAAATTTTCCTTACAATCTCCGACAGGTACATACTTTCCTTACTTGGTATTGATTTTACTTTTTATTATTTATTGTTTTTTTTAAAATACCCTTTTAATCTTATCCGTTGATTTTTTTTCCTTTAAATATCAACCGTAGAAGATCAATGGTCATCCATTTTGCCTCCTCTAAATATACCCCTTTCCTAAACCCACACCATTTTTTCAAATTTTATGGCAAAACCATACCCCTTTTTATAAAACTTCATACAATCTTCCTTCTTCTTCACCTTTATGTCTCAATCTTTTTCCAATACTCCTGCCAAAATGTCTTCAAAGACTTTTTCAGAGAATGTTTTCTTCAGAGAGAGGTTAGTTTCTCGTAACTTATTTGATTTGTATGATTCTACAATCATAAGAATTATTTTGTTTCAAGGCTGGGATCATCTGTGTGTTGAAAACCTATGTCTCAAGATCTGGTTCTTATTGAATAGGTTAGTCAGTTCTATAAAACTGCGTCTTTTGACAAGAACATAACTATCAACTTTTCCATGTACGATAGAAAGATATCAATGTCTTTAAAACATACAGCCCACTTTCTGAATGTTCCAACAGAAGGTGATTCTTGTTTTCCATCTCATAAACTACATGAGGATGTTGGTACGTTTAATAAATAAAGGGATAAAATGTCGTTGTTTTCGATAAATGTAGAGAAGAGGAAAGTGTCTCATCGTTCTCCAGATAATAGAATCGTGACACATTGGAAGCAGGGTTTTCTTATCCCAAGGAAAGGGGATAGAGAAACTCTGAAAGTCTCTGATATCTTCATGCTAGACTATCTTGTCAATATGAGAAAGGTAAATATCATGGGATACATCTTTGAAACAGTCATGAATGTCAAGTCAGGAGCGATGAAATCCCATTTTATCATGTATCCCTCTATCCTTACAAAGTTCATTCTCGTTTCCATGAAGTTCTGTAATATTCCTTTGAAAGGCAATTTGATAGAGCTGAAGCCTTCATGGATAAGTAAGTGTACGTTGAAGAAGTTGAATGTTTGTTTTGATCAGAATTCAAAGATTTTCATCAGAGACATAGAAGCTGAATCGGCACAGAATCAATCAGCACCAAATCAATCAACACCTATACCAGCAAACGAAAACCCAAATGATCTTGCTTCTCAAAAGATAGATCCCCAAAACAGTTCAAATAAATATAATAAACCTAAGTACAGTAAGGAGGTTATGGGTAGGTGGAGAAAAGAAAGAAAACAGAGAAAGGAAGGTGATCCGAAGTTCGGTCTTGACCCAGCTGATGATTTTGATGAAATGATAAGGGTTGAGGATACAATACATGCTGAAAAGAAAAAGAAGAATCTTTTGTAAAGAATAGCTCAGGAATATGATGTTTCTAAAGTCATGAAAATGGTTTAAGATTATAGTGCTCAAATAATAGAAGAAGTATATCAAGAGCCTATCGTATAGAGTCTCCCACAAAAAGAGAAAGGGAAACAAATTTTGCAAGAAATATAGGAAGTTGAAGAAAAGGATGGAGATTTTCTTTTGGAATTCCTTCAGAGATCAAAGAAAAGTAGATAAGATTAGTTTCAAAAGCAATGTGAAGGTATTGAACAAACTCCTCATGACGATCAAGATCAATCTCAATATTTTGAAACTCTGGATAAAATTTATTCTCGAGAAAAGAAAGGTGATAAATCCTCTCAGAATGAAAAAGTAATTGTAATTAGTGACAATGTAAAAGAAGAAAGAAGGGAGAAAAAAAAGGAAAACAGCCAGTTGAATACTCAAGCCGATCCAATGAACATGATTTGTACGATGAAGATACTGATTTAGAACAAACAATCTCTTTCAAGAGGAGTGAGTACATTGTTCATGTTTTGATAAGGATTGAAAATACCATTCCTTATTTCCCTAGACTTGAAGGGAAAATTGATTTCATCAATGACAATCAGAAGAAAATGTATGGTTCTATAAGAGAACTAACGAAGAGACTTTTGTCAATGGAAGCTGATGTAAAAGTTCTATCAAAAAGTTCAGCTGCTCATAAGAAGTCATGAAATAGAATGACTAAGTGGTCATACAAAACAGAGAGCTCAGTGAATGATCATGAAATATCAATTGACGTCTTGAGGCGAATTTCAAATGATCTTGTAATTTGTTTCAACAAGATTGAAAAATAAACTATTGAAAGGATGAATCTTTTGTCAAATACTCATGGAACTGATATTCCTTCAACAAAAAAACTGCAAGAGAGAATGAATGCCTTTCAGTCTGAATTTTCAAAGGTTTTGTAACGCCCCGACCCCAGTTACCTAGAGTCAGTGCATTATTACATAACATTGGCATGATCACAAAAGATCAAGTCTCGGAAGACTGATTAGTTTAGTAGCCTTGGAAACACTTGATATATTCATAAGTCTTACATTACAACATAAAGTGAAAAACTACAATTACATGGTCTCTATAGTCCACTCATATCCCCTTCAGACTATCCCTGCAGGTCAGTCATAAAATATTTCTTCACATCCTGGAAAAATTAAAACATAGAAATTGGTGAGCTCAGATGCTCAGTAAAGATAACAATACAGCGGAAATGTTCACAAATAAAAATAAGCATTTAATGGAATGTATAACTAAAAAAATCCTTTTAAACATGAAATTCAGCATAATATGGCAAAAATAAAATGAAATTATGCCATTTACTTATTCACATGGTTATTCTACTAGTCGAATAATCACATGAAATATCAATAACCAATTTCGTAACGATGGAATGCATAATTCCAGACTATCATAACCATGTAGCCAAGGCCTCGAGCCAATACTACAAATAAGATTTTGTCAAGGCCTCATGCCAAGACCCTAGTTTGTCTCATTAGACTTACCAATGCATCAAGGAGAGATAACGGGCTCCACCCATCACATATTAGATCCAACACATTCCTTGTATGATTTGGTTTAAACATATCATAAACCATAACATAATCGTATCACATAAAACATGCATAAAGGAAACATAACATTTCCACATTTCAATGAAAATATATTATCAAAACCATTTTCAATACCCAAATAAAATAAAAGTTAAACCTGGTATTTATTTTTCATTTAAAAAAAATTATGGCTTGTAGAGTAAGCCGAAACTAAAATAATGGTCACAGTGGCAGAGAAGTCGTTGTTGCCACATACGTACGACAAAAAAACATTATTTTTTGTTGTTTAGTAAAACTCTTCATATAAAATGATTCCTTTTGATTAAACATAAAAGTCAAAGGGTTTTATACACCGTATAAAAGAAAGTTTTGTATCAAACAAAATATGCCTCAATGAAAGGAGATTGAGATGAAGTCCCTTACAAAGATAATTTTTTAAATAAAATAGACATATTATGTTTATTAACTATAATTAAACAAAAAGGTAGTACAAATACATGAAATAAAATAATAATATCTTGACATAATTTGAAAGTAAAAGATTAACCCAAAGAACAAAAATTGGGTTAAGAAGATCCCTTACCTCGTGTCCGACATGACTCGATCGTTCATTAATCTCTTGAATAATAAACTAGAGTTAATTTATACTTGCTTAAGAACCTTTTTCAAGTTCATTATTCCTTATATATCACTTATTACCATGTTATGAACATTATGTAATTATTTAAGTTTATAACAGTCGTTTGGTCGATCTTTGGTACTGGAGTCAAAAATAACCTTCTTATAATTACAAGTTGTTCATGTGGTAAAATATCCATTATATCCAAAATTATATTCATGATGTATATATCATATATATCATATATATCCAATATATATATATGTATTTATAATATTCCATAACATTTAGATGTAAGAAATGAAATGCACCGTTCATGGAGACGGTAAGTCGTACGTACGCATGAACACTACTTTCATTTCTATTTCGGATTTAATGGAATGAAATAATAATGATATAAAGGTATATTATAATTCTAGTACAATATCATATATAATATCATTTACTCCATCCTTTATAATCCCATATATGGCATTAACTATTAAAATCACTTTGAGGGGGTGGTAGTCCGCACTTCCTAATATGAAATTATCGCGTTTACCCATAATGGAAATCATAAAGGTATGCCATAAATGAAAAATACAGAAGCATAAGGAAAACATAAACATAATATATATCATATATAAAAATGGTTTCATCATAATTTCCACCATGATAGGTGTTAAAGGAAGATTGAACAATCTTTGTTTCGTGAGGCAGTAATTCGCCACCCACAGAAATAGTATGTTCTTTAACCATTAAACAAAGGTGTGTGTAAGTGTAAATAAAATCCTTCTCATAAAAAAATCATAGTATATTTAATATACTTTTTCTGTTACAAAATAAAATAATAAAAAGAGTTTAGGGGGTTGGAGAAGCAAAATAAAACAAAACAACATAAGAGAAGACATTACCTTTAAATCGATAACTCCCCTCGGTTTGAACCAAAATGCTTTCTTGAAGAGCTTTCTGTTAAGTTAAGGCTTCTAGGATGAAGGGAGGAGTGTTAAGAGAGTATTTGGGCAGCGTTTGGCTGAGCAAAATGGCTTGATGGTGTGAATAATGTGGTAGAGGTGGGTGCCTTTTATAAGAGGAGAGGAGGGGCACTCTTGAAATTTCATGAAATGTTACATTATTATGATGTGCTTTTTGGATTTCAAAGGTCCCAAAATTATATATTTCTAGGATAAGGTGATAAGGTTTTGAAATAGACTCATCCAATAAGTTTTTGACAAGTTTAATTCTTATATTTTACATTATATTTTCATTTGTTTTAAAAAGTTCATTAATGAGGTAATCACTGAATCATCATGGTGTGATAAATAAATTTATATATTTAATTACTAAAAATTATAAAAAAATTACCATGATGTAGGAAATCATTTTAGCTTTCCATTGAATATTTATAGTTGAAAATTCAACTTTTATAACCACTTGTAATAATTTTTTTAGTAAAACAATGCATGTTTGTGACAATTTAATTTTTACTTTAAATAAAAAGTTATTAATGTCCTTTTCTTAACCAAGTGGCTCCATGGGTCCCCAATTTGACCCATGGATTGTCTTGGTCGTCCATGACTCATCCAATAAGGGTAGTACAAGTTTAAAGGTAATATAATATTATTATAACATTATATTTACCTTAAATTACACTAATTACCTTTAATCGTGATTAATAAAACTTAAAAGTTACTATTCACCAACAATTATTTTCATCCCATCGAACCACATTTTACTTACTAATGACAACCATGTATGTTGGATTTTTGAAATTCAATTCACAGAAGTGGTAAAGTTTCATTTAAACAAAAAATTAGGTTTTTAACTACCACTTAGTGGTTTCACTATTCATCAAAAATTGATGTTTTTCAGAAAAATACCAAAAATTCACCCTAAGATAGAATTGATATTCTGAATTCAAAAATGATGTCTATTTTAAAAAATTACAAACATATAAGTTTCATTAATTAATTTTATAATTAATTCCTACTGTCAAATCAAATAGCATGTTTTTATGAAACAATATCAATCAAAAGATTGACAATTGTTTATGTTCAATTTCAAAGTGAAATTAATTATAATGACCACCATTGGATAAAATGTTAAAAATATATTCAAATTATACTTTCAAATCACTCAATATTATAATTTATCACTATAAATTATTTTTATTAAAAAAGTTGTTTTTAAGTATTTTTTCTGATTCATAGAAAATTGGATGTTCTAGAAAAATTACAAAAAATTCAACATAGGATAATTTCAGTATTCCGAATACGAAAATGAAGAAAATTTTGAAATGTAAAATTTATATAATTTCAAAAATTGGGTATAACTATTCATAATGGCTACTTTGATTGGTCGCGGTGTGTTAGGATCTCGTACTTGCGTACAATGCAAGCTATTGCATTATTGAAAGAGAAGCGTATCGTGAAAGCTTGGGGTGTTATATTCTCCCCTCCTTCAATAAATTGCATCCTCACAATTTGAAAATGTTCTTCTAAAATAACAGGTTCAAGGAATAAAATACCTTTGTTGAAAACCTATATCGGAATGAGGGTTAATAAAAGTATTACTTTAAAAGAAAGGAATATAAGTACAAAGGTCACCCGATATAGCCCATAATAGGAATCTATGAACAAATCGATATGGAGTAGAAACAAACCATCAAGGTCTGGGAGAGAGCTGTAGAAAACTGGATTAGGAGAAAGTTTAACTACAAGAAAATCACAAACTTGTGATTGGTTAAACGATCATTGATTCCCCACTAGGAAAAGTTAACTGACAACGTTTTTGTTTCATGTTACCCTTCATAAAGATGAGGCATTTATTTAGGAGATTTACTAAGAACGGAAGGAAGTATACATACTTGTCATGTAGACTTTCATTCTTTAATAATTTTTTACCACAAACCCATCTTTCACTCAAAAAGATAATAGAACTCAAAAATATTATATTTATCCAAAACGTACAAGGATCCAAATATTAACACATACCATTTAGATTAGGAATACTATTTTTTAATAAACAGGGACTTCATGTAGGCTAGTGGTAGGTAATAAAGTCCTGTCACACTATGGTTGCGGGTTCGATTCCTACAGCTTTGTCCGACGCGACGGGTTATCCCCCAACCTGCAGGTTGTCCTTTTCCTAAAACTATAGTATTATAACATTCCAAAAATAATCTTCATAAATGTTTTAAAATTAAACAATACTATCCAAATTTCAACTTAATCCATTCCAACCTTTATAGTTATCCAAAATACCTCTATCCAGACTTTCTCTAAAAGGTCTCTAAATTCCAAAATCAATTGTATCATAAGATTCCTCAAACAAAGTAAATTTTATCTTATTTTAACATAAGAAAATATGATTAACTTCATAATATTAAAACCTTAATGAAAAAACAAGTACTTCAGTACAATCCTTATATATATCACATTATTCTTATAACCAGAATATAATCCTTGAGTCCAAAATCACCAATACATTAATTATTCCACTTTAACAATAGTAACAGAATAATATTTTCCTTGATCCATTGGACTTTTCTGAGGTATGTTTCCCTGATACATAGGATATTCATTTGTATAATGCCACATTTCCCTACAATTATAGTATTCAACATTGATAGCCTCTTTATTTCCCTTACAATCACGAGCCTGGTGACCTTTTTCTCCACATTTATAAAAAACTCCCATTCCTTTTAGGCATGTACCAGGGTGATTCTTCCAACAATTATTGCATAATGGAAAATCCGTCTTTCCCTTTTTCCCTTCATCTGTCTCTTGTTCCACCATTCTCTTCTTCTCTTGCTTTACTTTGTTGTCATAAGATTTTGAGAATTCATTTTCTGTCTTGATATCACAAAAGACTATATCTTCGTATATTGAGAAATATTTTGATACAAATACTCAATGGAGAAATGGTTTTAACCCGTCAAATAAAAGATCAGTATTACTTCTTGGGTTATGTATATAATATGCATCATACCTCGCTATCCTTGTAAAGTTGGCCTCATTCTTTGTGACATTATCATCCTCCTTTTGTCTCAGACTCCGAAATTGCCTTTCCATATCTGCTCTATGGTCATGAGGAAAGTATTAATCTAAGAAAAGCTCTTTGAACTCATTCTATTACATATTTGATACGTCATCATCTTCCTTTGTGTTTTGAATCAATGACCACCATTGATCAGCATCTCCAGTGAGGCGGTAAACATCCATGATAACCTTTTCCCTTTCACTACTCCCTAAGGCATGGAATATTTTTCTAAGGAATTAACCATTGCTCAGCTACTATGGGATTTTTACCCCCATTAAAGGTTGGTGGTTGTTTCTTCATAAAGCAATCTAACATTGTTCCTCCACGCTGCGGATCAGGGTGCTCTATACGAGTAAGGTTATTATTCATAACCTAAGTGAGTTGTCCTAGTATGGTGATAAGATGATCAACACCAGTTGTATCAACAGCTCCATTATAATTATCTTGAGAAGGAGGGAAATCCCTACATGGAGTGCCTTCATTGATACGATTTCCATTCCTTCCACTAGGCTCCATTTCTAAACAATGGCATACACTAGATCAATTTATGAATCAAAATACATAATTTCATACTTGTAAAACACTTAACATAAATTGAACTATTTATGTATACAATCCATAATCATAAAAATGTGGTTTTTTGAGGAAGTATATACTCATTAACCCTTCATAATTGTTTGTAATGAAAATGAGAATTATCCTAAGAATATCCCCTGGGAGTGTTGTAAACAAGAGTGCAGAAAGGCCCGTTTTCATGCACCAGTTCCCGTTCGAGTCTATCTCAAAGCTGTGTTTTTGGGTTTTACCTCTAGGTACATCTATGCCAGAGCCGCCTCTACCTTCTCGTATCCATACATGGATGTATTGCTCAGAAAACTCACAAAATCTCTATAATTACAAAATTCTAGGAAGTTCATCTATACTAATCCTCGAAGTCTATCTTCGGGCTATGTGCTCTAATCAGAGTTTATCTAAATCTAGCTTCAATGGATAGTACTAAATTGCCTCTGATACCAACTGTAACGCCCCGACCCTAGTTACCTAGAATTGGTGCATTATTACATAACATTGGCATGATCACAAAAGATCAAGTCTCTAAAGACCAATTAGTTTAGTAGCCTGAGAAAGACTAGATATATTCATAAGTCTTACATTACATCATAAAGTGAAAAACTACAATAACATGGTCTCTATAGTCCAAAGTCATATCCCTTTCAGACTATCCCTGCAGGTCAGTCATAGAATATTTCTTCACATCCTTGAAAAATTAAAACATAGAAAGTGGTGAGCTCATATGCTCGGAAAGGATAACAATACAACAGAAACTTTCATAAATAAACATAAGCATTTAAGGCAATGTATAATTAAAAAAAATTCATTTAAACTTGAACTTCAGCATAATATGGAAAAAAGAAAATGAAATAATTCCATTTACATATTTACATGGATATTCTTCTAGTCGAATAATCACATGCAATATCAATAACCACTTTCATAATGATGGAATGCATAATGCTAGACTATCATAACCAGGTAGCCAAGGCCTCATTCCAACACTACAAATATGATTTTTTCAAGGCCTCGTGCCAAGTCACAAGTTTGTCTCATGAGACCTACCCATGTATCGAGGAGCTATAGCAGGCTCCACCAGTCACTTATTAAGTCCAATGCGTTCCATATATGAAAATGTTTAAACATATCATAAACCATAACATAATCATATCACATAAAACATGCATAAAGGAACCATAACATTTCTGAATTTCAATCACAAGATATTATCAAAACCATTTTCAATACAAAAATAAAATAAAAGTAAATCATGGTATTTATTTTTCATTTAAAAAAGTTATGGATTGTAGAGGAAGCCGAAACTCAAATAATGGTCAAAGTGGTGGAGAAGTCGTTGTCACCGCATACATACGAAAAAAACATTCCATTTTTTCGTTTAGTAAAAATCTTCGTATAAAAAACTTCCCTTTGATTAAATGTAAAATTCAAAGGGGTTTATACACCATATAAAAGAAAGTTGTGTATAAAACAAAATATGCCTCAATGAAAGGAGATTGAGACGAAGTCCATTAAAAAGATAATTTTTTAAATAAAATAGACCTATTATGTGTATTCACTAAAAGTACACAAAAAGGAAGTAAAAATAAAAGAGAGAACAAAATAATATCATGACAAAATTTGAAAGTAGGGGATTAACCCAAAGAACGGAAATTGTGTTAAGAAGTTCCCTTACCTCATGTCCGAATTGACTCGATCGTTCTTTAATCTCCTGAATAATAAACTAGAGGTTATTTATACTTGATTAAGAACCTTTTTCAAGTTCATTATTCCTTTTATATAACTTATTACCATGTTAAGAACATTATGTAATTATTTAAGTTAATAACGGTCGTTTTGTTGATCTTTGGTACTTGAGTCAAAAATAAACTTCTTATAATTACAATTTGTTCATGTGGTAAAATATCCATTATATCCATAATTATATTCATGATGTAGATATCATATATATAATATATATCCAGTATATATATGTATTTATAATATTACATAACATTTAGAGGTAAAAAATGAAATGCATCGTTCATGGAGATGGTAAGTCGTACGGACGCATGAACACTACTTTCATTTCTATTTAGTATTTAATGGAATGAAATCATAATGATATAAAGGTATATTATAATTCCAGAATAATATAATATATAATATCATTTACTCCATCCTTTATACATCCCACATATGGCATTAGCGATTCAAATCACTTTGAGGGTGCGGTAGTCCGCATTTCCTAAAATGAAATTATCGTGTTTACCCATAATGGAAATCTAAAAGGAATGCCATAAATGAAAAATACAGAAGCATAAGGAAAAAAGAAATATAATATATATCATATATAAAAACAGTTTCATCATAATGGACACCATGAGAGGTGTTAAAAGAAGATTGAACAATCATCGTTTCGTGAGGCAGTAATTCGCCACCCACAGAAACAATATTTTCTTTAACCATTAGAAGAAGGTGTGTATAAGTGTAAATAAAATAATTACCATAAAAACATCCTAGTATATTGAAAATACAGTTTTTGTTACAAAATAAAATAATAAAAATAATTTAGGGGGTTGGAGAAGCAAAATAAAACAAAACAACATAAGAGAAGACATTACCCTTAAATCGGGTAACTCCCCTCATTTTGAATCAAAATGGTTTCTTGAAGATCTTTTTTACTAAGGTAAGTCTTCAAGGATGAAGGGAGGAATGTTGAGAGATTATTTGGCCATAGGTTGTCTGAGCCAAATGTCTTGAAGGTGTGAATAAGGTGGTAGAGGTGGGGGCCTTTTATAAGAGGAGAGGAGGGGCACTTTTGGAATGTCATGAAATGTTACATTATTATGAAGTGATTTTCGGATTTCAAAGGTCCCAAAATTATATATTTCGAGGCTAAGGTGATAAGAATTCGAAATATACTCATAAAATAGGTTTTTAACAAGTTTATGTATTATATTTTACATTATCTTTTCATTTTATTTAAAAAGTTCATTAATGAGGTAATCACTACATCATCATGGTGTGATAAAAAAATTTATTTATTTAATTTCTAAAAATTATAAAAAAAATTAACATGATGTAGGAAGTGTTTTTATCTTTATAATGAATATTTATAGTCTAAATATTAACTTTTATAACCCATTGTAAAAATTGTTTTAGTAAAACAATGCATGTTTGTGACAATTTTATTTTTACTTTAAATACAATGTTATTAATGTCATTTTCTTACCCAAGTGGCTCCATGGGGTCCCCAAGTTGACCCATGGATTGTCTTGGTTGTCCATGACTCATCCAATAATGGTAGGACCAGTGTAAAGGTAATTTCATATTATTATAACATTATATTTACCTTAAATTACACTAACTGCCTTTAATCGTGATTAATAAATCTTAAAAGTTACTATTCACCAAAAATTATTTTCATCCCATTGAACCACATTTTACTTAATAATGACAACCATGTATGTCAGATTTTTAAAATTCAATTCACATAAGTGGTAATGTTTCATTTAAACGAAAAATTAGTTTTTTAACTACCACTTAGTGGTTTCACTATTCATCAAAAATTGAAGTTTTTTAGAAAAATACCAAAAATTCACCCTAATCTATAATTGATATTATGGATTCAAAAATTATTTCTATTTTAAAAAATTACAAACATATAAGCTGCATTAATTAATTTTATAATTAATTCCTATTGTTAATACAAATAGCTTGATTTTTATAAATAATATCAATCAAAAGATTGACAATTGTTTATGTCCAATTTCAAAGTGAAATTAATTATAATGACCACCATTGGATAAAATGGTAAAAATATATTCTAATTATAATTTAAAACCACTCAATAGTATAATTTATCACTATAAATGATTTTTATTAAAAAAATTCTATCTAATTATTTTTTCCTATTCATAGAAAATTGGATGTTCTCAGAATATTACAAAAAATTCAACATAGGATATTTTCGATATTCCGAATACAAAAATAAAGACCATTTTGAAATATAAAATTAATATAATTTCAAAAAGTGTGTATTATTATTCATAACGACTACTTTTATTGGTTGCGGTGTGTTAGGATCTCGAACTTGCGTACAATGCAAACTATTGCATTATTGAAAGAGAAGTGTGTCGTGAAAGCTTGGGGTGTTACAGGTTTTATCCTTCTAATATGAAGTAGTTATGTTGAAAAAGAAAAATTCCATGTTATCTAAGGAGAAAAAGAATTTGTAAGACAGAATTGATTCTCTTGAAGAAGTAATCAAAGTCCAAGAAGAGACCATAAAGAATCAGGATCAGCTTTTTGCTGATCAACAAGAGCTTCTCCAATCTTAGGCGGATTATATCTCATTATATTAGATAGAAATCTAAAATATGAATTCCGTTCTTTATGAGATGAACATGAAGGAAAAAGAAAGAGAAAACAAATGAGTGTTGTTATATCTTTGTTTATTCTTTTCCAAAATTATATAGACTTTTTTTTTCAATGAGATTTATGTTACCTTTCCCTTTGCCATACATTTTCATTTCATTAAATCTTTTAGGGAACTCAAGTTACGCCATTATTTTTTTAAATCACAAAGGGGGATAATGTTTTATAAGGGGAGAATGTTCTAATAAAATACTTCTAAATCAAGAAAAATCTACAAATACAATCCTTAGGAAAATAAATACCTAAGGGGGAGTTAGTTATATTCAATTTCATATTTAGAAGAGTTATAATAACTCTCGGGAAGATAAGTATTTGTTTTTGTTTTTAATTTATGTTTTGTGCTTTCCAGAAAGGGGGAGATTGTTGAGTCAAAAGTTTTATTTTAACTCTTTTGTCTTGTTTTGGAAATTAGAAATGTATTTGACTATGATGATCATACTGAAAATGCTTATCATACTGAATATGATGATCATACTTATAATGCTTATCATACTGAATATACTGATCGTATTGAAAATGCTTATCATACTGACAATAATGATCGTACAGACAATGCTTATCGTATTGACTATACTGATCATACTGACAATGCTTATAGTACTGACCATGTGGATTGTAATGACTATGTCAGTCGTATTGACTCTGTCAATCGTACTAACTCTATCAATCATATTCTCTGTCAAACGTATTAAATCAATCAATCATACTGACTCTATCAAACTTACTGACTCTGTCAATCATACTTAATTTTTTGCATCATACTCACTTTGTATCATATCAACACTTTACACTAAGTAATATGTATATAACTCATATTTTACTTTCATTACATGCTTGTTTGGTTCTTTATCAACACATGTCGATCGTACTCATGTTCATCATCTTCATATATCTTTTGTTTTAAACCAAAATGATGTCTTGTTTTCTGTTTAAATATGACTGTTATAATTCTATGTTTCCAAGTCCCTCCAAGTTTTCCAGAGAAATATGACCATTGAAGGAAATATGACTGTTGGAACCTGAGGCCTATAAATATGAGGTCATTTTAAGATGAGAAGTATACACAACTAAGAGACTGATCATTCTGTGCTATCAAGTTCTTGAGAGATACACTATGACTTCTCTCATGCTTCGTGATAAAGCCTTGAAACTACAAAACATGAATGTATCATTCTTAGTTTTTGTATTTCAATAAGTGCTTTGTTTTTCTTTGTGTGACTGGTTAGGTGATAACGATCAAGGGCTACCGGGGATAGGCAGATGGTGCTACCGATCATCGAATCGAGGGATTTCAAGTGTTTGAAAGACATATGTGCCGATTACCTGCAAAATCGAGGGCATGCGGGGATAACAAGACAGACGTACCAATCATCATATTGAGGTCTTACCAAGGTGGTGGTAAGAAAGACCTCTTATCCTAGGTGAAAGGATTACCCTTCTCTTTGGGTCAAAAGAATTGTAATACATTTACATTTCCGCTGCTGTTTATTTTAAGAAAGGTAATTTTACTGTTTTCATTTCTTCATTTCATATTCATTTGTAATTGTTTCAATTACAATCATACTGTTACATATTGTATGGATTGATTATATATGCTTTATGGTATAATCCTTCACTATTGTATTACTCTGATTATTGTATTCATCTTGAATACAATTTCTTTACATTTTTTATAGTATTACATCATATTATTCCTTTATATTCAATAAAAATGCAGTTGTTTGTTTTTTTATTGCGAATTGTTTTAGTATAATATCTTTTAAACTAATTTTTTTACTGTTTAAACACAAAGTTTTTAAACATATAATTCACCCCCCTCTTGTATTGTTCCATATAATATACATATACATCTACATATTCTATCCAATATAAAATACCAAATTTCATCTTAAAATGCATAATTTAATGAAATGATTGAAAACAATTATTTAATAATGTATCATATTATTTCAGTTCCAAATGAGATGTACATGCATTTTCTAGATCAAATATGATTATAAAAATAAATAATTTTATTTTTTAAATTTATATTTCATTACATAAATTGTTTTTATTCATCTAAACCATGATTAAAAAATGATAAAATCAAAAAGATTTTAATTTTCATCAAAAGTGTATATTTTTAATAAAAATTAACATCTCCAAAAAAAAACATTATGAAGTGTTTATTTCCATACATATAATTTAGAAAATAATTTAATTTTAATGATTTAAAATTCATTAATTAATGTTCATATTTTATAATATAAAGTTCTAGGGTGAGAACCAATAATTTCATATTGGAATTTTTTATGTACAATATTTATATTTTTTTATTTTTTTTAGAAATTATATTTTAGGACTAGTAAATTATTATTACAAATATTAAATTGATATCTAAATGTGATATAATCTTTTACTAATATAGGAATAAATTAATTGAATTAATATCAATCTTAAAGTGGATTTAATATTGAAACACACATTTAGTTTTATATATAATAATTACATATTGATATCGCACTAATTTATACTTATAATTAACCTTATAGCACATTTAGAAGATCTAAGGGTATGGTAATCGACCGTGAATGTTAGGTGTTTTGATTTAAGAAAGATGAATTTCAAAATAAGTTATACATTCTTAAGATTCTCTCATGCATGATTTCACCTATGCCCCACCTATTAGAGTGTGGATTTGTGTTGGTCTTGAGATAAACCTAAAAATTTCACCTCTTTCCCAATCTCAATATAATTGTGTTCATAATGAATAATCAATTTTTTTTTCATCTTACATACTTTTCAAATTCAAATTGTAATATGGTTATCCTTTTTTGTGTTATATAATTTAATTGGTATGATTACATATGTCCTCTTCTATATTTTTTTTATTTTAAACAATCATATATTTTTTTAGTTTAGTGGTTCATGTCTCCTGATCCATCAATCATTTTTTAAATTAATTGTATTTATATTTAAATTTCATTGGTTGTTATAACAAAAATGTAATTATGGAGTTATGCATGGGACTTTTTCAATAATTCCTTGGTTATTTGATTAATATTACCATCTACATTAGGATAAAATTATTTTCTATAGAATAATTGATTGAAAAAGGAATGTAGCAATCCCTTCCATACTAAATAATTAAATCAATGTAAAAATCTAGGTTGTTAATCCTTTTAAAAATATTAAATGTCACCCCATAAACCATATAAAACCCCCCAACATATTCACAACACTTAAATTAAATAAAGAAATTAAATAATTTGACTTTATTAGTTGATCCAAATAAACAATATTTAAATCATATCCTATTGATACTTGAGGAAAATACATTATTATCTCTTCAAATTTAGCTTTTTTAATTCCTCTATCAAACATTAATTGGTTATAATGGAGAAAATGAAACTCAATTCATAGTTTTAATACATTGGAAAAAGTAATAAAAAAACCCCTATATCAATTATTTATAATATATCACCAATGTAACTCCATAATGTAAGGGTAAAACATACTAATAAATAGATATACTACTAAAATTATGTCTTTAATATCTTGTAGAATAACTTCTTAAAACATTAATGGAATTAACAACTTCCCATCAAACCACTCCTATTGTTCACCATCCTCCATAAAACTTTATAGTGTACCATAATTAGAAACACAATCTCTGAACACTTATACCCCGATATCTAAAATATAGGAGTCCTCTTTTATTAAATTAATTTGAGTAAGTGATTATTTAATGAGGAAAAATACACTATAGTACACCTTCATGTCTAAATAAAAAAAAGAATTTCTATTTATAATTCACCACCTAATGCTATACTCAATAGAAACATCACTCAACATCTTCCATCTTAAATAAATAATTACTATTTTAGTTTTCCTAAGATTATTAGAAACATAAAAATAAAATTTATATATGAACTATATTTATCCCCTCTCAAAAAGTACATCAAATTATTATATGATGTATAGTGATACATTGTAATATGTGGAGATCATAAATTACTCCTTGAGAAATTAATTACACCATAATTTCAATTAGAACACCATAGATTAAATTTCAACATTATAGGAGGAATTCATATAGATGTCAATTCTTAATCGTAATAGTTTTCCTCGCCAAGTCTAAAATTATAACATAGAACAAATAAATACGGGACATTATTATTATATATAAAAGATTAATCCTTTATTAGGTATGTGAATGATATTTAAAATTATTAAATTCACTTTTAATTATAGATCTATATATAGGAACTAATTTGTCTTCATGAAATCATGTTTCTACATGGACAAAGAAGCCAAAGATACCATGATACATGATAAATTAAGTAGAAAATTACTATCATAACATCATTATAAATAAATAAATATATATATAACTATATGAAATTGTTGGATTCTACCTAGGACATGAATATAATAGTCATTAAAATAATAACATCTATCCCACAATAATTAATGACATTTATATAACACTTTACCTAATATATCTTAAACATTCAGATAGATAATTTCTATTCAAAAACTATTGTCGAATGTTTTCTAATAAATTCCTCAAATACTCCATAACCTTCACCATTATCATATAATATAAAAATATATCATTAAAAAACATAATCATTTACTAATATAGAATCTCACAGAATACTATATTCATTAATCCCATGAAAACATTGAGTGTGTTTGTGTCTAAAAATGAGATAAACTAAAACATAAAATCCCTACATCATTAAATGATAGTTGTTTTACGATAATGTTATTTTTTTACACACAAATAATTATATAAAGAAATAGATAAATATTTGAGAAATATCTTGCTATAATTGATTGATCAAATAAGTTATTAATTCTTAGCTGTGTATATATATTCTCCCATATCAACAAATTTATCGCCTATAATCCTCGAAATTTCATAAAACATAGTTCACCTCATTTTAATTCTCTGTTAGGTCTCTAAAACGTTAATCTATATTTGAGATTAAATATTTTTTAAAAGATCATAAATCTAAATCAAAATCTCCCCTTACATGAAACAATTCATCATATATAAAGATTTATATATACAAATAAACTATATTGCAACTATATTCTGAACAAAATTTATTATCAAGGGGGAAGTTTCACTTCCTCCTCATAGAAAGAATATAATAGCATATCCTAACATCATGGAAAATATATTATTTTACATCCACTAAATGAAACATATCTTTTACCTACTGATATATAATATTTTCCAAACATCTACAATATATCATGTGATCCATCCCTTATTCTAATATTAAAAATTCTTCTTCCATGTCATATAAAGTCATCCATTTGATTTGATAGAAAATAATATTTTTCATATTGTTCTATGAAACCATAAATTAGAAGATAATGTATTCTTTTAGTCTATATTTAATACTTAATTAATGTTTTTACAGTTACTTTATTGGATAATTAATATTACATATCACATTTATTATTATATTTTATCATTATTATTTATTAAATATTTTATTTATTTGAATTATGGAGTTACTATCTAATGAATTCCTGACATGTAGAATAAATATATGATAATGAATTTGTTTAATTATTTTCCTTTATTAATATTGTTTATTATTTTGAAATTCAAGAATATTTATTCTTCTATTATCAGAATTATAAGAATGAGTATATGCATATGACTCTTATGAAGCAGAAATTTACCCTTATGTTTATTGAGTTATTAAAATTGGAATTTTTTATATTATTCTATAGAACAAATATATAGTTAACAATTATATTTTATCGAATTCTATCTTATGTTATATATATATTTATATATAAATTTTGATGTTGTATCTTAAATATTAGGTATTATATTGTGTATTGAAACATTTTCAAAATAATGAATTATGATTTAAATATTAGGCATTATACATTTCATATTATATTTTATGGTGATGTCTCTTATATATTGACTCTTATAGGGATGGCCCATCATCTTCCAATTGAGATAATATTATATTTTATTAGTTATTAGTTTTAAATAGTTGTAAATTTCTTGAATTGTATTTCCCCACCACCTACTTATTATGATTCATATCAAGATTACAAATTTAAATTCAAAAATTGATCAGATGACCAAGGATTATTTTTTTAATGTCCCAAGATTATAGAAACTGTAAAATTGTGGTTTCTTCTAATAACATTCATTACATACTACACCTAGAAACAAAAAATAAAAACATATAAAGATAAATTTATTAATAAATCAATAAAAATTATTATATTTGGAAACCATTAAATATTTTCATGGTAAATAAATAAAATTAGTTAATATTGCAAAAATCAATTTTCAATAAAATCCTTTAAAAATATGTGAAATATATTGTTTTAAAAGATAAATTTATAACTTTTAGACATCAATAATTATATAATAAAATTATTTTTTTAATTATTTGATATAAAGTTTACCTAACAAGAATATTTTAGTTTTCTTTAATTAGTTGATTTTTCCACAAACAAATATAATTGTTTTTGAAAATTATAATTTTTATAATGTTTATAATTAGGAGTGAATAGCCAAGAAAAAAAATTTAGGTAATAAAATATTTATTTAATGAAGAAAATAATTTTTTATAGTATATTATTTTAAATTATAATACTATTTCTAGTATTTTTAAAACCAAATTAAAATGATATATCAATTTGTTTTTCATTATTTTCTTATAATGGAGGTTCTATATTGAAAAATTCAGTCTTAATAATCTCTGTTAAATATTTTTACATTTAATATTTTATAATAAAACAAATTTTCTCATTAATGTAACCATCAAATACAATTTTATCTTGTAAATAAATTTAATGAAAAATAATATAATTTCGATTTTCAATAAATGGTTCTTTTTGGGATTTAGTTTTTTGTTATAAAATTAAATTTTCACACTTTTAAAAAGTTTTATTCCTAAATTTTTTTTAAATATTATCTTCCAACAGTTTAAAGTCAGTAAATAGATCCAATATTAATTATATTGATTAATGTTAATTACTAAGGGTAAATGTGTTTACCAATATAAATGATTATTTGTGTAAAAGGATAAATTTATTGAAAAACAAATCCATAAATAACTAATGAATTATCTCAATAATAACTTATCAGAGTATTTTAGACCATATATAGTCTCTCTCACAATTTATTTTAATATTGGAGAAATTGACTATTGAATAGTTGCATGACATCATTGAAAAATGATTCGTGTTTCCAAAAGTTAAATTTTTAACTATTAAAAAAGGATAAAACTTACACCGTTTCTAGATAACAGTTAACTTAGAATTAATCCTTGAAAATATTAAATTTTTATTATAATATAACCCTCTCCCACATATATATTATTTATAACTTATTTTTAAATAAGGAAATAACTTCCAAGGATATTTCCATGATAAAACTCAACCTTCTAATGACAATATTACCTAGTCATAGTTTTTTCATTTAAAAATATCCTCCAAAAAAATTTATACCAATTTCAATATAATGAAATAAGGACTATCGTTTTACTTAAATTCATTTATATTAATTATAAAACAAATATTTAATTCATTCGATCCACATAGAAGATAAAAAAATCGATTGGACATACGGACAGACTACAGCTTCTGTGATACAATGTAATTTGATTTCAATTACTTCTCCTCAAAGAAGTAATCATGTATGGATTCAAGGAATAGATTTGATTTTATGTCAAAAATAAAATTATGAAATTATAAATTTTTATATACCATCATTTAATTATATCAATTGGAAATTGGATTGTAAATCTTGAGTATGTGTCCTCTACAGTCTCTATGAATATAAGATTTCACTTGTCACAACCACACAAATTTTGTGGTTATAATATTGAATTCAATGAATATATATGATAATTATTACATGTTAAATATTATATATAATTTATATCAACATTATTTAATAATGTATTCTTACTCATTCAAGCACTATAAAACAGTCATGTTTATCTGATTTGTCTACCAATATAGGCGATGTTATAATGTTTATGTCATGGATGATTATAGAATGTTATATTATGTTAAAAACATTAATAATAAAATATTTATTATTTCCATATGATTCTAGAGTAACAATATTAATATCTAATAGTGTTATTAAAATATCACGTTTTATTCATTAAACTCACAAAAATAAGATCAGATTCGATTTCATCATCAAAAGACATTAACAAAATAATTATGAAAACAAGCTAAATGGTATAATTATATTAAAATGTATATCATAATACCTTATGTGATTTAGTAATGATTAAATTTTTAAGATGAATAAATAAAAACTTAACTATTGCAAATATAATAAAAAAATATCATGTTTTCAGACACCCAATTTTGAATATAGTTGATTACTAGCTAATAATTATTTATCAAATAATTATAAACTAATTTTATAAAATGTTATTAAAATGAATAATGTTTTGTAATAGGTTATTCAGATAGTTATTTTTATGATATAGGTTGTTAGATCACATTTCACTAAGTAGAATTAATTTAAAGGGGTTTTGGGAAACAAATCCTTCCTTTGGGAAATAATAACATCTTTTTTTCTAAAACCATTTAAAATAAGATCATATCTAACATATTATAATTTTATCTTGTATTTAAAACATCCTTAATATTCGAATCATGTTTTAAAAATATATATATATATATCATTTTTGTTATTTTTTAGAAATAATATATTGTGGATAATAAATCATGTATATTTAATAGATTCATCCCTCCAAATCCATGTTTTTTCATACCTACAATATTCTCAGTTCCCTAATAAAAACTCAAATTTTTTATATTCAATGATCCTTATACAAACTTTTATTTTGAAACCAAGGTTTTAATGTATTTTTAATTTTGTGGGGTTTTAATAAAGGACTTATCAAATATATTAATGGATTTTCTTTTCAATGATCATATATTATTACTTTATAATTCATATTTTGACATTTGATTAATTTCTTTTCAGTAGATCATAATTGGAAATTTATTCAAATGACATGATTTAAAATGTGAACGCTTTTATTTCATAAAAATTGTTTTTGGAATGTAAATTCAAAATCACGTTATTTGAAGATAATATTCAAGAATATTTTTTAGAACAACGCTTTATCTTATTTAAAATTTGTTTTAAAAGAATTATTCACTAAAAAATTAATAACTCATAAATATCTCAATATATTCTATTTAGTGGTGATCATGTTTTTAGTATAAAATTATAAGGTTTATTATATCATAAAATTTCGATATGTTATGAAGCCCATTTTTATTCAGATGGGTTATTTTTTATAAGATGAATGACATGAATTTAAATGTAAATCATATGTATAAATGATTATTGGTGGGGTCCTATATTTCTATATAATTCCTTGGTTATGGTTTTATTTCACATTCGATAATGATTCTTGGATATACATGGATTTTTTCAAACAAATAATGCGTACACATACATGGATTTTTTACAAAATTAAATGTTGGAAATAAATGTATTAATTGTTAATTTTTTAATATTTTTATGTTTAGGACACAACTTCTCTAAAAAAGGTTTTTTCAAACTATGCCAAATTTTTATGATATTTCATGTTATAATTATATCCACATTCATTATGTATGATTTTATCTACATTATGTCATTATATTAAATGTTTATTATAAAATTTATTTATTGTTATGGTCCAATGATGTGATCCTTAATGATAAATTATTCTTTTTTATTAGTTATGTTCAATTTATCATTTTATTTGATGTTACTCCCTTAATCTGGTTCTCCCTCATATTTTGGTTATAACCATTATTAATAGGGGATATGTTTCCCTTACCGATCACTTGATCTCACCCGTTCTGATATTTAAATTCCACAGGTTATGAGGATGATTATGTTATATGATATGTATATAAGTGTTTCAAGAGGATAAGGTTTTGGGATAAATTTTCATAAATTTTATTCAATAATATGTTTTTATATATAGTATATAAGTTACTAAATTATTTAGTCAATGGTTTGTAATAATTTGGAGTGTATTAATTAAAAATGAAATGAAAATAATTATTTTGGTATGTTTATCTAGGGTGTCCATAGTTTTTATAAATCAGACAACTTTGTTATTGTTAGGATTAATATATAGAAAATTGGTGAGAACTCTATGAATGAGTCTATGTATTGTATAAAATCATGATATTTCACTAAATTAAAGAATATGTTGTTTTACATGTAATATATATATGTCTCAATATTGGAATGTTGACACAACTATGAAATAAATACACAGAGAGTTAATCACCTTGAAAATAGTTAGTTGAGATCTTGATTACTTTTCATTCCAATGAAAAATGAGTGGGCCTAATATTAAATACCAAGCTAGAAACTCTCAGGTGACATACTTATGTGATTACAACTTTTCTTTGTAAACCATTTTGAATGATTTTAATAGATAAGAACTAAGGATAACCGTTATTAAAAATAAAAAATCAAATATTGAAAATAAGGTGTCATGATTTTTGTATCCTATATATTATTTTCAATGTTATATGATTTAAAACTATGTTAATTGTTTCTCATTGATTTTAATTTGATTTTTTTCAATGACTAGAACCTGAAGAAACCATGTTAACAGTTCTTTTGAAAGACAATTCAATGATTTTACTCTAGAGAAATAGAATGAAATATGAGATGGAGGGTGAAACCATGTGATTATTACAAATCATATTTCGTGAAATATTATTAAATTGTAAATAAAGGTGCATTTATATACATGTAAAATAATAAGAAAGAGTAATTTTATGACTCTCTTTGTTTAAGTGATCATGAATGAAATAATGTTCAATTTATATCATTCATTTTATGTGAGAAAAAACCCAATAGAATGTATAAATAGAGGGGGAAGATATTTTCTTAGTTGAAATTAACATTATAATGCAAAGAATTGATATAAAATATGATTTTTTATATGCAGGTAACATGGTCATTATTATATACAATTAAAAATTATAATGGATATCACCTTAACCAAGGATGGGTATTTACTATAATGATATTTTAAAAGGATGTTTGTGGTTAGGTAAAACATATTGACCACTCCAAATTTAGGGATTTCATGTTAATGGTTGTATTAATTCTCCTTATAAAATGATTATAGTTCATACATTAGTGGAGTTTAAAGTGACTATGAGCATCTATTTCTCTCTATACATAGACAGAATAAATATTTCATGAAT
The DNA here is from genome assembly GCA_963277665.1 of Viscum album. Lineage (NCBI taxonomy): Eukaryota > Viridiplantae > Streptophyta > Magnoliopsida > Santalales > Viscaceae > Viscum > Viscum album. The sequence continues at coordinate 323,610,206 of OY728144.1, read as the reverse complement.
AAGGATTCCATGTGTGATATTTTAAAACAACGCATGATTATCTATAATAGAGGATAACTACGAAAATTGAATTGAAATTAAACCCTTTTCATAGGAGATAATTCCCATTCATAGTAGGTATTTAACTTATGTGGTTGGGGAGAAAATAATAATCAATGATATTCTTATGTTATGATATATTATTGATGAATTTCTCGATGTGTTTACTAATATTCACAAAAAATATGATGTTGATAGTTCCATAGAACTCATATTTTTTTATACACTAATCTCAATGTATTATAATTGGATTTTAAATTTTAAATTAAAAGAATTATAAAGGGTATTATATGGAAAAATAGATAATGTATTTGGATCCCTGAGTGATTTACCTTGTGATACACCGATGTTTTTTATGATGAAGGATGTATCAATGAACCTCTACAATAACTATCATGGACTTATCAAGATCACGGTAAAAAACACAATAAAAGTTTCCCTATTTTTATGATATATTTAATAAACTATAAGATGAATAATATTTATCAATGATATACATCCGATTCAGATATAATTTTTTAATTGTTTGGGGAGAAGATAGACCGTCAAAAAAATTTCAAAAAATTTCTAGGAACTATGATTTTTTTGTGATGTCATTTTATCTTTCAAATACTCTTTTCATATTTATTTATTTTATGAAACGTATCTTTATAATTTACCAAAAAAATTATTATAGCCATTATTGATGACATTATTATATATTTTGTGAGAAAGGATAAACATGTAGAGAATTTTGGATTTCTTTTGAAGACCTTATGAAATGATTGATTATATTCAGTGTTTAAAAAGTGTTAATTTTGGTTTGAAGGTGTATCCTTAATAGGTCATATTATAATCAATGTGAATATATATATGGAATCATCAAAGATATATATAATTAGGAAATAGATTAGACATACCAATATGTCTGAGATCTTTAGTTTTATTGTATTGGATGGATTCAACTAGTGTTTTTTGAGACAAATATCATGATTATCCAATCTATTAACCATTATTACATTGGAGGGAGTGAATTTTATATATACAAATAAATTCAAGGATAGATTCCTGGAGATTAACAACATATTGTTCATTGGGTCATTAGTTACACTACCGAGAAATTGAGATGTGTTTATGACGAATAAATATTCTTCCATGAATGGTTTTTCATGAATTATTTTGTTGAATGATAAGGTATATGAACCTTTAAATTAGATACCCATGGGAAGAAAAACCTAAATAGTGATCTAGATCAAGAGGAAATAGTTTTACATCAAAAAAATTAAGACATCATCTATATAGTTTGAAGTGTGATATTTATATTAACCATAAGAGATAAATGTATATATTAACACAAAATAGATGATCATATGACAAATGAGAGTGTTAATAATTACCTAGTACTATTATTGATAACTACATTTACATACTAGTAAAGTAATACAAGGTGGTTGATGCTTTGAGAATAGAAAATTTTTATATTTTATCCAAGATGCAGATTAAAAATTATTCAGCTGTCATGGGTTTACAATGTATGAATCATGATATAATAAGGGAAGGAAGAAGAAATCATATATTTATTAAAAAAATAATTACCATTTATTTTTGGGATGTTAAAAGAATCCCAAAAATATAATGTGAATCAACAGAGAAATGTAGTGTATATTAAATAGTTTAAACTTGATAAAGATAGTGTTACAAGGTTTGAAAACTCCATTTTTGTCTTATAATGTCCAAAATCGAAGAATAAACTTTCGAAAAATGCACATAGATCTTCCATATACATTCATCGATGAATCATAAATATTTATAGATATATAAGAAATAACTACTATTAAGATAACATTGATAGGGAAATCAATGAATTGAAATATCGATTCTCGGTATTAAAAAAAGTTAATGATGAATGAAAATTTTCTAATGGTATATTTTAACCAATAACCGTATAATTATTCAATTTTAATTAATTAGTGTATATTTTTTTTGGGGAAGACACAAAACATCTAAGTGTCTTAATTCTATTGTTTTCAACAAACTTGTAATTTCATCACATTTTATCACCATAAAAGAATATTTCACTCTTGCCCAACTCTAGATGATATATGTATGAGAAGTTATAAGATTTAATGGGGTGATTAAATCAATTATATTTGAGAAAAATACAGTATAAAATCAATATTTTAGTAAATATTTATAATTCATCAGAGATAAAAGTGATTTTAAAATATTTTTATAACCCTCAGAATGATGTTAAGTCTAAGAGGACCATCTGATCTTTATAGAATAAGTTGATATCTTTTTTATGGAATTCCACATATTTTGACATGATAATATTCTCATTTTATAGTTATAATATAATAGAAGTCCCAATTATAGAATAACTATAGAAATATATGTGGATATTTATGAGAAGATACGATGGACTACATCATGTTGGGTTGAAGTTTGTGAGAGAAATCCAATAGGTACTAACATTTTCCATGAAACGATGGATAAGGTTGAAATAATTATATGGAATATGAAAGCAGAGAAAAGTAAATATAAGAGGTATCTAGATAATATAAAATTATATCCATAGTTTTCTATTTGAGACATGGAATTAATCAGGATATATCCATGATAGAGGGTTATTGGGGTGTGGTATAAAGGGAAGATTAACCCTTAGTACATCAGTCCTTTAAATATTATTAACCATGTTATAGTAGTATCCTATCACTAAAAATTATCTCATAAACTCTCCCATGATCGTGATTTATTCAATGTATTTTCTTTGAAGAAGTAATACTAGACCCATCTCATGTACAAAATTTAGAATCCTTGAAATTAGAACATTGTCTCACATATGGTAAATCAGTAGTTGAAATTATGGATTAAAGGGATATGTGGAACAAGACCACTTACATGGTAAATTTTCATTGGAGGAATCATATGATTGAGAAATATATATTGGAAACAAAGAATATATTGGGATAAAATTACCCTCTCTTGTTTACTTTAGTGAAATAAAAATTTTAGGATAAAATTATTTTATGGGGTACAATGAAATGATTATAAATTCTAGAAATTGGAAAGCCGATGTTTTTTCTAATAACATGCATTACACACTACACCTAACAAAAAACCTCAAAATTTTAATTTAAAATAATTAATTAATCTATATTATGTACAATGATAATAAACCACTAAATAATTATAAGACAAATAGTTAAGAAAATTTACTATTAAAAAAAACTTCATTTTAAATAAAATCCGTTTTATTTAACAATGTATTTTATGGGAGATGGTAACTTTAATGATTTTAGAATTCATATTTTATAAAAAAATTATTTTTTTTGTCCCCAAATAAAATATTAAAAATTATTCATTTTGATTTTTTTTCTAAATAGGTATATTTTCCTGTAATAAAATAATGTTTTAAAAAAGAATTCATTATTTTATTATTATATAAGCTTATCCATGAAGAATAAAAAACAATTTATGTAATATATTTTTTAAATATTAAATAAAATTCTAATTAAATAAATATTCATTGATCTTATTAACCTAGTTCTAATATTTTTAAAACAAAATCAAAATCATACTTTAATTAACACAATTGTTTTCAGTCTTTTCCTCTTACATTGTGTATAGATGGGTATTTTTAGATTTTCTATTCCTCTAAAACATCATACATTTTTTATTTTTTATAATGAATAAATTTATGTCATTGAAATCACTATTCATGATACCTTTATCATATATATATATATATATTTAAATATTTAAAACTGTAACTTTATAAAAAATATTTTAATAATTATGGTGTTTTTATATAAAATTTAATATCAAATAGTTAGAAATTTAATGTGTTAAAATTATTTTAGAATTTTAAATCATATGTTTAATATTTGGTAATAGGAACCAATCGTATTTTTTTCATTAATGTTAATTAAAAATGTTAAAATGTTCTTACCAAGGTAAAATTTAATTTGGGTGAAAGGATTAATTAAAAAAACATATTCCCTAAATCATTGTTAAATTGTATAAAAATGAATGGATTATATGTGTTTCAACCTTATATTTTATCAAAATGGATATTTGTTTAATTTTTATCCAATTACCATTTCATAGTGTGATGCTATTATTAAAAAATGATGACTATTTCCAAAAGGTCCATTTTCTTCTAGTAATAATTTTTACCACTTAAAACCATTGATATTAAAAATAACATTTCAATTACACCTTGAAAATTATAAAATTTTACCCTACCTGAACTATCTCTAAATAAAAAAACTCTTTAGACCACCTTTAGTTTTCTAATTTCTTCCCATCCAAGGAGTTTTCCATGATAAGACCATAGAATCCAACATGAGTATTACATTCTATTAATATTTTCATTAATTTTATTCATATATAAAATAAATTATATCATTGTCCATAAAATTATTTCAAAATCATTATCACAATTAAATATAATTATATTAATTAAAAAAAATATTTCTTCCTTTTTATCCACAATGTAAAAATAATATGATCGATCGTGAGTATGTACAAACTACCACCTCAACAAAGAAATGTGGTTTTTCAATGACCTCCTAAAATAGAGGTGTAATTGATATATTTTATGTTCATATGGGTTTTATATTTAATAAATAAAAATATTCAATGATCACATTTTTTCATAACGTCATTACATCCATTCATGGGAAATGTTATCATTAATTGTGAATATGTGCAGACTAGTACCTCAATAAACAATGAATATCATTTTCCATAACCAACCATCATTGATGGTTCTCAGAATTACTTAAATTAATATATACGATACTTATGATATGTCCATGATTATATAAAATTTCTATTATCATTTTATAATAATGTTTTCTTCCTCATTCAATCTTTATAACGGACTATTGTTTACATCATTTTTATCAACAACATGAGTAATGTTGTAATGCTTATGTCATGGATTATTATGAAATTAAATATTATTGTAAGATAAAGTAATAAAAATTAATCAAAAAATATAAATTATGAAATACAAATGATATTAATATGTAATGAAATTAATAATATATAACCATTTATTCATTAAACTCACCAAAAAAGTTCAAATTTTATTGCATCGTCACAAGAATGTATCAAATAACACATGAAATGAAATTATATATTTATAAAATTTATTAATACACCACTGATATTACCTATTATGAACTAGAAATCATTAAATTTGGGATAATAATGTATATATAAATATTCAATATAAAACTAGTTTAAAATGATCAAGTTTTATGGCACACAATTTTTAAAATAGATATTAATTTACTAATACACACATAGTAAGAATTTAAATAGTAATTTTATAAAATATTATATAAATGACTAATTTTATTAGAACTTATATAAATGAGTAATTTAATTATATAAGTTATTAAAATAGTTATATTTTGAAATTGATTATTAGTAAACTATCGGCTAAGTGGGAGTAGAGGTAAGGGGTTTTCATTACTGAAATATATCAATTGGGTTATAATAAATTTAAATTCTCTAACAAATATTGAAATCTGATGGTATCTTTAATATTTTAATTTTAGGCTGTATTTAAACAATATGTTTAAGGAAATCAAGTTATAAACTAATTTCATCTTCCCTAATGAATCTATTGTTTTTAGAAATTAAATTTTGTTATGAATAATTCCTATATATAGATAGATTAAATAATATTTATCCATTTTTTACATCCCAAAAATATTCCCCTTTCATTATTTAAATCCCCAATTATTTTTATATGCAATGATTCTAATATTTCTTATTATTTTAAAAAAATGGGTTTGATTCTAATTTAAATATGTGTAGTTTTAATTGTTGTTTTTTGAAATGTTAAAAAATACTTTCATTCCAATACCTATATATTCTTCCATTATACATCATATTTTGAAATATTATTTATTCATTTTAAATATATTTTTATTAATTTTTTTGTATTTTTTATTTATTAGTCTTTATTTTCTAAAAATCAATTTCAAAATGTGACTCAAAACTCATGACGTTATAATATGATATTAAGAAAAGTTATTTTAAAAAATAATTTTTGTTATTTATTTTTGATTAAAAAAGTGTTCATATCAGAAAATATGATTTTCAAAAATAAATTTATATATTCTCTTTTAGGGAGGTCATGTCTTTGGTATCATTTGAAAATTTTCTATATGGTACTATTTTGAAATGTAATGAAATCCAATTTTCTTCCCATGGGTTATTTACAATAAGATTAATTATTTTATTATAGGTGGAATTCAAATGTATGGATGTTGGTGTTTAGGGTCAAATATATACCACCAATGAATTGGTCACGGTTTTATATTTCATTAGACAATGATCCATAAAAATACTTATATTCTATTAGAAAAATAAAGTGTCTACATACTAGGGTTTTATAACTAAATGAAAGTGTGGGATACATGGAATCATTCACAATGATTTCCAATTAATATATTTGTGGAACCACTTCTCTAAAATGGATCATATTTTTATGAAATTACAAATCTTTATAATATATCACATTCTAAAGATATTTAATTTTTTTATTGATTTCATGTTTTTTATCTAGTAATAAGATTTGTTTTTATAAACATTCATTGGTATTGTGTTCTTATGGTGTTATCCTTAATAATCAATCATTTATTTTTCTCACTTATGACCTCATGATCTTGTTATCTAATGTTAATATCTTACTCTAATTTTCCATCATATCTCAAATATAGTCATTTTGACAATGTGATAAGTTTCCATTACCGAGCATTCATTCCTGCCCTATATTATGTTTCCATTCCCCTAGTTATGATGATGACTATGTAGTATGATTTATCTAAAAGTGTGTATAGAAGATATTTGTTGTCGATAAATTTTAATAAAATTATAAAATATATTTTTTATGTATATATTCTCTAAGAAAATAATCCTTTCGGTTATGTAGTAGTTTAACCATAAAATCAATTTATTATTACATATGTTTATCTTTGGTTTCCATAATTTACCATTGATTTTTGGGATTATTCTATATGATAAAAGGATAATTATTTGTATCTATTAATTAGCAATTTTTCGAGGGATATTTATTATTAAGTTTTTAATTATTTTAATGATTATCAATATTAGTTTTATGCTTATTGTATGTACAGAATACCAAGAGTATTAAAGTGATGATTCTTATGAAGAATTATCATTGATAAATTATGAAGGTTGATCATGGGTATTGAACAGGATATTATTATCATTGGGGTTTTTCCTTTATTACAGGACAAATAAATCATAATAATAACTATTAAAAATATCTAATACCCATTGTTTGTCACTAAAATTATTCCAGTCCTAAGATTTATAGTTCAAATTATTTTGTGTCACTATTAGAAAACCCAGAATTCATTTTTACATATTTTTAGAATTCATATTAATAAAACTATTCTTCCAATAATTAGTTTAAACATCTGGGAGGTTTTACCAATTAATCGTTTTCATTTATATAGATTTTCTGGGATTATTTGTTTACATATAGTGATTATACCACTGTTAAACGGTCTAATTAGTTCAGTTCATTTGACAATATGATTTTTTTTATAGTTTTTTGTTTCATCCTACTAAAATAAGTTATTATAAATTGATCATGTAAAATATCCAGGAAATGGTTATTTCTTTATAAAATCCTATTTTAATGACCTATAATAAAATGTTATATGTTTTTTTCTATAAATTGAATATGTTTTTAGGGATACTTCCACGTAAATAACTTACATTTATCCGTAACCATTTTAAAAAATATATGTTTGTTGTTGAAATTTATATAATATTTTTTGTGTATATGAAGTGAATACATAACATTATTCCTTGCTTGGTCTCTGGTGTGGATAATCGTCTGCTCAACTACACCCCCCTTGATTCTGAAACCAAGGGCACTGTCTTTGTTCTAAATCCAGACAGTGCCCCAGGTCCCGATGGTTTCAACAATGGTTTCTATCAAAAACATTGGGATGTTATTCAAAATGATGTCTGCAAATTAGTGAAATCTTTCTTTGAAAAAGGTATTCTTCCCCATGCTCTCAACTCAAAATTCATCACGTTAATTCCCAAAGTTGAAAATGCTGATGAAATACACCTCTTCCATCCCATTTCTCTCTTAAATTATCTCTTTAAAATTATTACAAAGATCCTTGCCAATAGACTCTCTAACATTAACAACAAAATTGTCTCCTAGAACCAGTTTAGCTTTATCAAAGGTAGATATATACAGGATTGTATTTTCCTCACCTTGGAATCCACTAATTTATTTAACAGAAATACTAGAGGTGGGAACATTACTCTTAAACTGGACATCACTAAGACATTCGATACGATTGAATGGGAGTTCATCTTTAAGTTCCTCGCCAGTTTTGGCTTTAATGATTCCTTTATCAGTAAAATTAAAATCATCTCCAGCTCAGCCAATATCTCCATTGTTATTAATGGCTCTCCTAGGGGATACTTAAAATTCTCCAAAGGAGTTAGACAGGGAGACCCTCTCTCTACTATCATTTTTTCTATCACTGAATATTATCTTATTAGACTCCTCTCCCTCAATGTTGAGGGAGGAAAAATCAAACCAATCAATGATTCAAGAAATATTCATGCTCCCTCTCATCTTCTCTATGCCGATAATATCATTCTCTTTCTTCTGGGAGACAAAAGAAATGTTAACAATCTTAAATCCATCATTTCTCACTATGAGGAAGTTTCTGGCCAACACATTAACTGGAAAAAATCATTCATTTACTTTTGTAAAAACTTCCCCTCAATTAGGAAAACGCTTATCACCAATGTATTAGGAGTTAAGGAAGGATCCCTTCCTTTACTTATCTTGGTGTCCCACTTTTCTGGGGATGACCTAAAGCCTATTTTTTTCTTAGAATCCTTGATCAAACTCAAAAGAAACTCTCTTCCTGGAAAGGTAAATCCCTCTCAATGGCTGGAAGAATTTTCATTGTTAAATCCACTATTGTTTCTAAGCTGGTTTACTCGATGATGGTTTATAAATGGCCTTTGGGGCTGATAAAAAAATTAAATACAGCTATAAGAAATTTTATCTGGAGTGGAAGCACTCTAGAAAAGAAGCTGGTAATGCTCTACTGGTCCACTTGCTGTAAACCTATTGAAAATGGAGGAATCGGTATTAAGAATCTTAAAATCTTTAATGAGGCCCTTCAGGACAAAATCACATGGTCCCTCATTCATAATAACTCTCATTCCATGAGATTCCTCAAAATACAATTCCTTGATAAGCTTAAGGCTAGTTCTCCCAATTACATGACTTCTTCTATCTGGCGTTCGATTAAAGCCTATTTTCACTCTATCATGTTAAATTCTAGATTGATTGTAAGTAAAATTTATTCTTTAAATTTCTGGTATGAAAACTAGACTGGCTCCCCCCTCATTTCTGATATGCCTAATACCTTTTCACCTAATCCTTCAAAATGATCCATTAAAGAGATGCTCAACTCCCCTGAACTTCAACTTCCGAATCCTATCAAGGGAATTGTGGACAATTACTATTTCACCCCCAATGAGGATCTCCTTGTTTGGGAACCTTCTAATAATGGTCTTTTAGACTCAAAATTTTTTTATCACTTTCACTTCCCTAACAGGGATGAAATTTTTAATTGGTTGTCCAATTTCAATAAATCCCAGATTAAGCCTTCTCATCTCACTCTTATGTGGCGGATTGCGCATAAGAAAATTCTAACTGATGTGTGCTTGAAATCTTATGGTTTTAATCTTTTCTCTAAATGTATATTATGCAATCAGAATCGCGAGGACCTAAATTATCTCTTCTTATCATGTGATACTGCTATGGCCCTTTGGCATTACATCTTTGACCTTTTTGGATGCAGATGGAATTTAGATTCTTTTATTTTCTCTCACCTGAAAAGAGCGGTGGAATTCTCAAGATCATCCCAAATCAAGAATCTCTTTCTTACTGCTGTTGCGGAACTTCTGCACATAATATGGTATGGTAGAAATGACTCCTTTTTCAACAATAAAACTTTTTATATCAATAATGTTAAAATGAAGATTCTGCTGGCTATAAAGGAAGCGGCTACGATCCAAACAGCATGCTGTGACAATTCTGTCATAGATTTTGAAACCATTCGCTGAATCGGTGTCAAAGGAGTTTCACGAAGCCACGCTACACTATTGAAGTTTTCTAGCAGGCACCCCCTACTAGATGGATTATGGTAAATGTGGACAGAGCCTAAAAAAGAAATCATTGACTTACTGGATGCGGTGGAATTTTCAGAGACCATCAAGATCGGATCCTTGGATGTTTCTTTGGAAGCTGTGGAAATGCTTCTGCAGTGGAGGCAGAAATGCTTGCTACCATTCATGCCATCTGTTATGCAAAGCTCTTCAACTGGAAGAATATCTGGATTGAAAGAGACTCCACAACTATTGTGAAAGCCATCTGGAAGGGTGATGTACATCTTTCATGGTCTCTCACTCCCAGATGGATGGACTGCCTAGCTGCGCTCACCGACCTCAATTTCATTGCCACCCATACCTATTGGGAGGCAAATATGATCGCTGATGCACTTGCCATCTTGGGAGTTTCTCTTGAGATTACCTGGAGGAATGAACTCCCACCTGAGTTGCTTCCTTATTTTATTAAGGATTCTAGAAAATTTCCCTCATTCCATTTGTTGTAACTTGTTTTGACTATTTCTCTTTGAATAAAGCCCTAAGTTCTGTTCTTTTGACAAGAACCCACCTTTTAAAAAATTGTATCTCATTTTTGGTATGAATTATTTAATATTTTAAATTACCAAATACTACAATATATTATATGGTAATATAATTATTGATAATTTACAATTCACCATCTATTTCTTTATTGTCACTCTAGTTGGGATGTAACATTTTGTAAAACAGAATGATCATGTAAAGAAAATTATTCTATGTTTTTGTTATAATACATATATAGTCTATACCAAGGAGTATTTTTGAACATATTTCATGTTTCTAAACTATATCAAGGATTTCAAAAGTCAAAGGGAAATTTATATTTTTTTTCATGACATGACAATAGGTTGAAAATACCAATGCTTTTAAATAGACTCATTTCATTTTAAATAATTATAGATTCTAGAAGAATTAAATTAATTTTTAGAACTATTGTTATTAAGTACTAGACCATCATGCCAAGACTATAAAAACTAAATGAATTTCATATTGACACATTGGTTGAAATAAATGCTACAAAATATGTTTTCAATTACAAATATATAAATGTTTATTATTTTAATCTTTATGGAACTATTTATAATCATATTTTGTGTTATAAATATATGTTTGATATTTTGAAATCATTAAACAAAACTCAGCAATGAAACCAAAACATATAGGGAACCATGTACATATTCAAAAGGATTAATTTCATGAATTAAAAATATTTGTTTCTAAATGTGTTAATGAAATGAATTATAGGTTCATTACGATTGTGAACATCATTTGTACAAATAGGGAAACCATAATGAATTTTATTATAATTGAAAAAATTAATAAATATCCCCCACAAAATATACATTAATGTTTATTGTGATTGGTTATAGTGAATAATTTAATAAATGTACAATTGATGAGATTAATGGATCATTATTGCAATATAAAATTTAGTTATTGACAATTATAAATCCATAAAATTATTAAAACAATTAGTATAGTTTATGTAAACTAAACATGTATCTTTTTAATTTTATAATGATGGTGATGTTATTGTATTAATAAAAAAGGAGAAAATTAAATCCATGTTATTATGTTTATACGAGGAAATATGAAGAGAAGAAAAGGTTCAAAGAATCAATAACATAAGAATTATGAAAAGGATTCTAAAAGATATTACATATAAGATAATATGGAAACTGAAATAAAATTTTTTCAATGTAAACAGTTTTCGCACAACACGAACAATATTTTGAAGATGCAGAAGTAATCCCAAAAATGAATTAGTATATGATAAAAAATAAATTATTCACCGCTGGTTAAAATTACACAGAATATTTTAATTCATGTGAAGATTTTTAAAGTGGTATGGATACTAAAAATATTTCTCTCATAGATTCTATTATGACTGAGGTTAGAGTTGACCATTATGGTTCATATTTTTAATCATTTGAAAATTATGGTTGAGATAATCCAACTATTGATTTGATGAATAGAGTTTCTAAAAAGGATCATGATGAAATTAAGAAACATTTAAAAATTTAGAATCATATGAGTAAGTATTGAAAGAAAGTATCAATGGAAATAAAGTAGCTAATTTTAGAAAATGAATATTTAATGATTAACATTACAATTTTTGATAAAGAGAAGGTGAAATTATTGTTTATGTAAAATTACTTTTATAAACTGGATAAATAAAATGAAAATGTAAAAAATTAAGATTCAATTACCTAAGATAAGGTATATGGTCATTTAAAAGTTTTATAAATGGAAAATGGGAAGCCTAAGGTTGAGTTAAAATAATTAATGTATTTATTTTCAAAGAGTACATGTCATGTGAAACTCACGATAAGTTTATCAGATTTTACGAAGGAAAAGAATGAAGAAAAATATCTTCAGTCTTGGTATTGATTAGTGGTTTCAATAGATGCCCATAAACTATATTTTAAAAGGTGAAACTAAAGGAATTTATTATGTTAACTATTTTAGGTTTGTTTTACATTAAAATAATGCAGGTGAATCCTCATTATAGATTTCTCAATCTCGTTCTCATATGAGATAATTAGTTTTTAAATATTCATTAAATGATAAATCATGTTAAATTATAAATCATGGTTTATTAATTTTTCCTTATTTAATATGATTATACATAAGATATTTTACTTATATCTTTAAATGTATTTTAAATGGAAATCATTTATAAATATTTTGAATTAATTATATGGTATACCATCATGTATGAAAATTAATGGTTAATGTTATTTAGTTGCTAGATTTCCCTTAATTTTTTCCCTGGTATACTAAATTTTTTTTCTATAGTTGGTTATTATTAATTAATTACATTTATTTTTTAAAAAAATTGAATATCATAACAGAATATCATGGCTCATAGAATGTACTTATTTCTACAAGATGAGTTCAATAACTACTGTGAACGTATAGTATTTATATTTAATATATACTACTATAATTATTAGGAAAACAAGATATTTGTATTAATAGAGTGTCTTTATTATTAATTATATTTATAAATATTTCTTTATTATTTAATTATTCATGTTTTATGTAGGGTACTTTATAGATTTTAACATTTTAATTTAGTTGGATTTATCTTCTCAAAAATGATATCCTATTTTTTTATGGATATAAAAATTGTATTTAGATATTTTACTCCAAGTCTGTTGATATTAGTCGTGGTTTCTTATCGATTATATTTCCAGAAGTATGTATGTACTATATATTCATGATATCAATCATATTTACCCACTATTCAATTTCTTTTATTTTAGCCGTGAGTAACCCATTTATTGTATGTTTTATATCTAATTTTTCTTGAAGAAATTTTAGGATTGTTGAATTTTTTTAATCATGTTATCCTAATTTTTAATTATTCTAATTAATTTCTTTGTTTCTACCCTAAATAGTTATATTATCCATGAGAAATCCTGATTTTTACCATTTAATTATTTTTTTTATCTAGGGGGTGTGTTTTATTTTTTTTATATAGTCATAATTTTTATTACATTGTTTATTTGTTATAAAAAGGTGGATAAAAATATATGATTTAAGGAAGATTGATATATGGTTGAGTATTATATAATTATATAAGAATGGTGAATTTTTCAGTACCTAGGTAAATTATTTATGTTTTGATAAATACTTATTGAGATTATTTCTAATCCCTCTAACATTGTTTATGATTTTTTAATTTATATTATTAAATGTAATAATGGGTTTTTTCTTTGAGTCTTTCTTAATATTTTAAATGATTTCTAACATGGAATCCTTTTTTTGAATGTTTCCCCACACTATTCAGGTTTAAATTTGTTTCAACCCTTGTGAACTATTTAATTTTCCTTTATTATTCTCCAACTTTTGAGATCCCCATAACCAGTGGTAACGGTGACGATCATCATTATATAATATTAAATATCTATTAGTGGAATCCATATCCAATAATCCCGCTTACATATATAGTATCCAGAGTTTCAGATCCTTTATACTCATACCCTAGTAAGAACTGAGATATACTCGTCCCTCTATAGGTGGCATAACCAATCATTATGATGTAATTGGGGATGGATTGTTTGGTTAACCCTCAACAATATAGCTAAGTGGTGGTAGATAATATAGAAATATATCTAGTATTTCCACTTCCATCCATTCCGACAATTGAAGTATCATGAATGTGCATTGATTTATTAAATAATGACCCTAACATCTTTTTCCCTTATGATGAATTTATCACAGCTACTGATGTTAAAACGCAGAATATGATAATAATTTTTTGTAAGGATCACCCAACCCTTCTTGTATTTTTGAGGATAATTTTTTTATAATAGTTGTTAGGGATAGTGGAGATACGCATATTCAATCCCATATCATTCAATATCCTATGTTTCAAGATTGAGAAATTATTTTAGATAGAGGTAAAGTTATTATGGTATGAGAAAATAATCACTTTCACATGTATCACTCGACCTTGAAGGTGGATGAAAGGATATAATCTATGTTTTTTTCAATTTGGGTGAGTATTTCTATTCTATCTATTCTTTTTTCAACTTAAAAAAAATATATATATATATATATATATTATAAGGACCCAGCCTTAAACATTACATAAAATTTAATGAAATGAATAATTCACATTGAGGATCTTTTCAGGTTTACAATTTTAGATAATTAGGACATAACTATTACATCTCAAAAGATTAAAAAGTAGACACTTATACAGAGTTTCTAATTTTTTACATAAAATAAAATCTCTTGAAAAAAAGGGTCATATCTACTTCCATTTTTTAGACAACATGAATTTTCCTTGATCCCATCCATGGCCCTATTCATGTTTATGTCCTGTGAAAACATTTCAAAACATGGTTTGAGCATAAAAAGATCAGTAAGGGTTATAAAACAATGAAAGAAAACATTTTTTCATTAATAAATAGAAAACATAAACTCTTTTACTTACCTCATTAAAACATCCGATTTATGAATAACACATAGAAATCATAAATCATAAAGGTAACTTGTGGCATCCATATCAAACTTACATTATAGCTATCACAACTACACAAGGATTTACTTTGGAATACCCATAACAATATATTCACTAAATCTATTAGGAGAAGCATCCAAGTTTACCTTTGTCATGTTACCCAATTCATTGGAGATATATCTCAATCTCACCCACCCTAGGTTTATTATGGAACCACCTGTATACATAAATAATGTCCAAGAACCATAACATGATCATAACTCATAAAATAAGTTTAAATGAAAGATAACATTTCCATAATGTAATAACAAAATATCATTTAAAGATATTGAAATAATAAATCCATTCTCAAAATAATTTTAAACACCAAAATACAAAAAAAGAGTATAT
Organism: Viscum album; assembly: GCA_963277665.1. Taxonomy (NCBI): domain Eukaryota; kingdom Viridiplantae; phylum Streptophyta; class Magnoliopsida; order Santalales; family Viscaceae; genus Viscum; species Viscum album. The sequence continues at coordinate 323,594,578 of OY728144.1, read as the reverse complement.
GGTATCTATTTTTCCTTTTAAAAACATTACGGCTTGTTAAGGAAGCCAAAGATCAAATAATACTTGCGGCGACAGAAAGGTCATTGTCACCACTTACGTAAAAAAACATTCCTTTCTTTCTTTTAGTAAAATGATTCATATAAAAATATTCCCTTTGAATGAAATGAAAAGTCAAAGGGGTTTCTACACTGTATAAAATAGTCATGTAGAAAACAAAATATTCCTCAATGAAAGGAGTTTGAGATGAAGTCCCTTACATCGTGTCCGACTTGACTCAATCATTCTATAATATCCAGAATAATAAATGAAAGTTAATTTCTACTTTCTTAAGAAACTTTTCCAAGTTTATAATTCCTTTTATATCACTTTTTACCATGTTATAATCATTATGTAATCATTTAAGTTAATAACGTTCATTTTGTCGAGATTTGGTACTTGAATAAAAAATGAACACCTTATATTTACAAGTTGTCCATGTGATCAGGAGTCCATTTTATCCAGAATGACATTCATTATTTAGATATCACATATATCATATATATCCAGTATATATATAAATATATATACTTATAATGGTACATATCATTTGGAGGTAAGAAATGAAATGCACCGTTCATGGAGACGGTAAGCCATACGTACGCAAGAACGAAACTTTCATTTCTATTTATTATTTTAATGTAATTAAAACAAAATGATACCTAGGTATATTATAATTTCAGTAATATTTAATATATAATATCATATATAATATCATTAACCCCATCCTTTATGAGTCCCACATATGGCATTAACGAGTCATATCACTTTGAGGGGGCGGTAGTCTGCACGTCCTCTAATGAGATTATCACATTTAACCGTAATGGAAACCAAAAAAGAATTATATCAATGGAAATTACATAAGCATAAAGAAAACATAAACATAATATATGTCTTATATAAATACATTTCCATCATAATGGCCACCATGAGTGGCAGTTAAAGATAGTCAAACAATCATTGTTTCATGAGGCGTTAGTTTTCCATCCACATAAACATTGTTCTATTCATCCATTAGATGGAGGTGTGTGTAAGTGTAGTACTAATAGTTCACATAAAAATATCCTAGTATATTTAGTATAATGGTGTTGTTACAAAAGAAAAAGAATAAAATTTTTTCAAGGGTTGGAGAGGTAAAATAAAATAAAAATAATTAAAGAGAAACTGTTACCTTTAATTTCGGTAACTCCATTTGGTTTGAAACAAAAGACTTCATGAAGTGAATTTTTCCTAAGGTAAGGATTCTAGGGGGAGTATAGGGATGTATAGAGCCTAGTTGTTATGTTTTTGGAAAATACAAATGGCTTTAGGGGTGTTAGAAATTGGTTAGAAGTGGTCTCCTTTTATAAGTGGGGGATGGGCTCTTTAGGAAAGTGCGAAAATATTATTTTATTATATAATGATATCTGGTTTCTAAAGTCCAAAAATCCTTATAGTTGAAGATAAGATGAATCATGGTCGAAATAGAACCATCCAATAAGAATTGGATAGTTTCTGGAAAATATTTTAATTATTATAATCTTATTTATTTAAATTATTTTTTAATGAGTTAAATACTGTATCTTTATTGGGTTAATAATTTTTTAATTTATTAAATTTATAAAAATTATTAAAAAATTACTATAATATAGTAAATAGTTTTATCTTTCTAAATAATATTTATATTCGAAAAAATTACTTATATAACACAATATAAAAATTAATTTACTAAAATATATTTGTTTATGTCATTTTTGGATTTACTTTAAATTAATAAATTTAAAGTGTCATTAGCATTCATAAGTGGCTCCATGGGGTCCAACAATTGACCCAAAGATGCCCATGGTCTTCCATTACTCATCAAATAAGGTTTGGACAATTTTAAGGTAATTTTAATTATTATAATATTCTATTTACCTTGAATTACCGTATTTACCTTTAACAACGGTAAATAAAAGTCAAAAATCTGTATTCACCAAAAAATATTTTCATCTTATTGAACCACATTCTACTTAATAATAACAACCATGTATGTTTTATTTTCATAATTCAATTCACAGAAGGGGTAAAATTTTATTTAAATGAAAAAGTCAGTTTTTTTAAGTACTGCTAAGTGGTTTCACTATTCATCAAAAAATTGAAGTTTTTCACTAAAATACCAGAAATTTAGCATTAGATATATTTGATATTCTGAGTTAAAAAATGATTTTTATTTTTCCAAATTAAAAACATAAATGTTTCATTAATTAATTTTAAAATTAATTCCCGTTGTTAAAACAAATAGCGTGTTTTTAGGAAACAATAACTATCAAAAGATTGACAATTGTTTACATCCAGTTTCAATGTAAAATTAATTACAATGAATAAAATTAGATTAAATGGTAAATATATATTCTAATTACACTTTAAAACCAATTAAAAAGACAATATAACCATATAATTAAATTATATTAAACCATAGTTTTGAATTAATATACAATATTTTCACTATTCATTAAAAATGAAATTTATCGGATAAATCCCAAAAATTTACACAATGTAAATTTTGATGTCCCCATTCTGAAAGAAGGATTTTATTTGGTCAATTAGAATGTATTAAAGTGACCAAAACTATATTAAAAGATGGTTCTCTATTAAAAGATGGTAAATCATCCTTTTAATGTAAATTATGCTTAAAATTAGATGCATTAACATTTTAAGCCTCTAACTTTTTATTAGATAAATGAAAACAAATTTAATAGTCATGTATAATCATATTGTAGTTAGTTTTTTTAATTCCTTCCAATACAATGGCTAGGAGTTAACTAGAATTTCAAATAATAATATTATATTATTATTGTGCAACGTAAGATTTCAAAGAAACATGTTGTTGCATATCGGGTACACTATCGAACATAGCAACCCCTTTAATGTAAAATTAATATTTAACTGAAAATTATTAATAAATATGAAAATCTATTATTCTTCTTTTACCTGGTATGTTACATCCTTCCTCCCTTTTGGAAATTGCGTACTCACAATTTTTATTCACTTATCAAAATAAGTGGGGGTATTTATCCCTCCTAGAATTTTCAGATTCCAATGTCGCCTCTTCAATCAATTGGTTTTTCCACAAAACCTTTACCTGGTAAATTACCTTATTCCACAACACTTGTTTATTATGGTCATGAATCTAAACTAGTTGTTCTTCATAACAGAGATTATCTACCAACTGAACTACCTCTGGGCTCAAAACATGAGATGGATCTGGAATATACTTTCTCAACATCGAAACTTGAAAACCATTATGTACCTGGGACAAACATGGAGGTAAAGACACTCTGTATGCAACTAATATAACATACTCCAAGATTTCATAAGGTCCAATGAACCTCAGACTCAACTTTCCCTTTTTAACAAAACACATTACACTTTTCCATGGAGAAACTTTGAGAAAGTCATGATCACCTACCTCAAAAGAAATATCTTTCCTCTAGTTATCTGCATAACTTTTCTGTCTACTCTATGTTATTCTCATGTGCTTCTAAATCAACTGAACTTTCTCTGCCATATCTTCTACAAATTCTGGTCCCATTATCTTCCTTTCACCTACATCATCCCAAAAATCTGGAGATCGAAAATGGTTTCCATATAATGACTCAAATGGATCCATCTGTATACAAGAATGAAAACTGTTATTATATTAAAATTCAACCAAAGAATGATGTTGGTCCCAACTTACCTAATAATTAAGTGAAAAAATCACGTATCATATCCTCCAAGGTCTAAATTGTTCATTTTGACTGCCCATCTGATTGCGGATGAAAAGATGTACTAAAATTTAATTCATTACCCAACAAAATCTGAAGGCCTTTCCAAACATTATAAGTAAACTTGATAACATGATCAGATATAATGGACAGGGGAACTCCATGCAACATGACTATATCTTTGACATACAATCTAGAATGTTTTTCTATAGACAATGTATCTCAAATAGGAAGTAAATGAGTAGATTTAGTAAATTGATCAACAATAACCCCGATTCCAATATTACCTTGAGATTTATTTGGTAATATCACAACTAATTCCATTGATACTTTTTCCCATTTCCACTATGGCACTAGTAAGGGCAGAATCATCCCTTTCGCTAACTGCCACTCTACTTTAACCTGCTGATAAGTTAAACACATGACATAATATTGAATTAAATGAATAATTCACATTGAGGATCTTTTTAGGTCTAGAGTTTTATAGAATTAGGATAAAACTATTACATCTCAAAAGTTTACAAAGTAGACACTTCTACACAGTTTCCATTTTTGTCATAAAATAATAACTCTTGAAAAATTGAGATCCATGTATAGTTCTATTTTTTAGACATCATGGCTTTTCCTTGATCCCATTCTTGACCCTATTCATATTTAAGTCCTGTGAAAACATTTCAAAACATGGGATGAGCATAAAAAGTTCATTCATGGTTATAAAAGAATGAAAGAAAACATTTGTTCATAAATAAATAAAAAACATAAATAGTTTTACATAAATCATGAAAAAATAAGATTTATGAATAAAACATATAAATCATAAATCATAAAGGAAACTTGTGGCATCCATATCATACTGAAATTTTAGCTATCACAGCTACATAGGGAGTTAATTTGGAATACCCATCACAGTATATTCCCTAAATCTTTTAGGACAAACATCCACATTTACCTCCATCACATTACCCAGTGGATTGGAGAGATATCTTAGGCTCACCGCCCTAGGTTTATCACGGAACCATGCATATAAATAAATAATTCCCAAGAACTATAACATAATAATAACACATAACATAATCATAAAGGAAGGATAAAATTTCCATATTGCAATAACAAAATATAATTTCACGTTATTGAAATAATAAATACATTCTTAAAATCATTTTCAATACCAAAATATGTAAAAAGTGTATATGGTATTTATTTTTCCTTTTAAAAACATTATGCCTTGTTAAAGAAACCAAATATCAAATAATACTCACAGCGGCGGAAAGTTCATTGTCACCATTTAGGTAAAAAACATTCCTTTTTTCGTTTAGTAAAACGCTTCGTATAAAAAGATTCCATTTGAATGAAATGAAAAGACAAAGGGGTTTATACACCATATAAAATAAAGTCATGTATAAAACTAAATATTCCTCAATGAAAGGAGATTGAGATGAAGTCCCTTACCTCTTGTTCGACTTGACTCGGTCGTTCTTTAATCTCCTGAATAATAAACTAATGTTAATTTGTACTTTCTTAAGATCCTTTTTCAGGTTTATAATTCCTTTCACATAACTTATTACCATGTTATAAACAATATGTAATAATTTATGTTAATAACGTTTATTTTGTCGATATTTGGTACTTGAGAAAAAAATGAACACCTTATATTTACAAGTTGTCCATGTGATCAATAGTCTATTATATCCATAATGACATTAATTATTTAGTTATCATATATATAATATATATCTAGTATATATATATATTTATTTGTTTATTTATTTATAACAGTACATATCATTTGGAGGTAATAAATGAAATGCACCATTCATGGAGATGGTAAGTTGTACGTATGCATGATTGCTACTTTCATTTCTATTTCTTATTTTATTGTAATTAAAACATAATGATACATAAGTATATTATAATTCTAGTATAATGACATATATAATCTCATATATAATATAATTGACTCTATCCTTTATATGTACCACATATGGAATTAATGAGTCATATCACTTTGAGGGGGTGGTCAGGCGTGATGTTGCACTCCAGAGAAAGGAAAGAAAACCCTAACATTGTCGTTCAAGGGTTCCAAGATGAGAGAACGTTCGAAGATGTGGTCACGAGTATAATTCCTTCTGCATAATCGAAGGCCTCCGGAAACCTTGCTCAAAAATCATATAGACATAGAGGTCTATCGGCAATTACATTCTCCAAAGATGAGGTACTAGATCTCGCTTCAGATCTCCGTTTTGTCCTTGTATGTCATTTATCAAAAATCACCCTTCTCTGTTACTCTTACACCAAACCCTTGAGAACATTGGATTTACAAACTTTCACATTGGACTTCTGAATTCTTTTCATGTTGTTTTTTTCTTTACCTCAGATTATGGTTAATATAGATTTTGGATTTGAGGCTCATGGTCCTTTGTGGGGTCTTCTATGAAGGTCTATTAGTGGTCTCTGGATTTTGAAATTGGGTCTAAGCTTCCTATTGTTCCTATCTGGATCAGGTTCCTATGTTTACCACTACATTTGTTCAACCAGTGTTCTCTTTCAACAATTGATAGTATTTTTGGAACTCCAATTATATTATACGCTGCTACCTTAAATCTATCTCGACCCTCAGTAGTAAGGATTTTCACTGAGGTTGACATCTCGAGTGATCTTCAATCAAGATTCTGGCTTCAAAATGGTGAGAAAGTATTCATTCAAGAAGGGGTATTTGAAAATGTTCCTCCCTACTGTAAGTGCTGCTACAAAATTGGTCATTCGATGGAGTAATGTGAGTCTCAAATATTGGAACCCCCTCAACCTCGTTACAAATCAGTTTGGGTGAAAAAATATGGTTCAAAATGGATCTCTGATGCTCTTAAATCAAGGCCTATTGGTGACACCTTCACAATTACCATGGATGTCCCAGGGACTTCTAATGAGATATCATCACATAGGGAAAATTTTCTTCCTAGTAGGGATCAAGATAATACTCCTATGGAAAAAGGTGAGCATCTTACCAAAGATACTTCACCCATAGTTGTAGTTTCTAGTTTTACACACAGTCCCTCCCCTCCTCTTGAGGTAGTGTCAATTGTGCAAATAAATGATGACACTCAGGAGGATGCTAATAATGAGAGGTGCAATGCTTCTGAAAGTAGTGATTCACCAAATGAAGAGGAAGAAAACTCTACTCACATTGAGTGAGATTATATAGGAACTATGGCTAGGAAAGGTAAAAAACCAATAGTGGATGTAGATGGGTTCATTACCCCAAATCCCAAAAAAATGAGGAAATGTAGGGATTATTCCCAAGTTGAAAAAACTATAGTTACTCGATACATGGATGTCTCAAGAAGGGAAGTTTATATTGATCCTTATAGAATGGAAACCAATGAATCTACCCAAGTTAAACCTCTCATTGAAATTTCACTTGAAGTGATTTCAGCCCCTGACATATCTCAACATGTTGGGGTCCACAACAGCATGGAGGGGTAGAAAAGTTGGATGTACCTTGTTGTCAAGACCGTAAATATTCATATAAGCTCTGAGATGAAATCTTATAAAAATATTTTCAAAAGGGCAGATTTCAAAGAACACTTACCTTGACATTAAGAAGGATATCTTCAATGAAAAGGTGAAGAAGAAGTTCCAAAAAACTTCTTAATTCATCATTGTTTTTTTCACCCTCCGTAACGTAGGCTTTGGTATGCTTTTTGTTTTTTCTAGTGATTACTGGCTTTGAATGTATTATTGATTGGGTTGTCATGATCAGTTGATGGATTTTGAATTTGTTTCATAGTTTGCTTTGATGTCTATATTTGAGAATCTTTTTGTTTCTATACTTATGTTTGCACCATGTTTATGTGGTTTGGTGAACTGTTATTCTTCTCTCTGGAGGTTTCTGATGTCTTCAACCACATAGTCTAGATTTTCTAGACCTCCATCTTGTTCTTTCCTAGACTCTGGTTGATTTTGAAGACTTTTTCTCCCTTATTAAAGTGCTGGATTCAAGTATTATGATTATTTGGTTTGACCAGTATGTCTCTTGTCTATTTGATAGCAATGGTAAGGAAGCTATGGAAGAAAAATGGCTTTATTCAAGCTCAGATTGGAAGTTTTATTTTATTTGTCCAGGACTGCATAACGGAGGATCTAGACTTTTACTTACTTTATTTGTTGGGTTTTATGTGTTATTATCTATTCATGATGACTATAGGGGAGAAAGGGCCAGACTGTTCTATTTTCTCCAATAGGACATCTCTCTGAATCTTTGGATGAACTGCATATTTGAAGATCCATCTTTGAAGATACAACTGACTGTTTTAACACAAATACTGATGCATGGGTTGCTGAAGATATGAGAAAAGAAAGTTATGGAAGTAGAGAAGCATTGGGAGAGAGCCTAAAAATCCCTAAATTTGACATTAGATGTGATGCTAATGATGATGCTGGGCAAACAAAGTCTTACAGACAAAATACCTCCTGATTACTTAGCTTGACTCCTTGAGGCATTCACATATTTTCTATACATTTGGCATGAGGTGAATGATCTTCCTTGATATGTCTCATGTTAGGCTATTATACTTTTGGTTGGTGAAAAAACATTACACCTAGAGATTGTATTATAATACATTCGATTTAATAAATTTTTTTGGGGCATTATTTGGGTGACCAATTCATGCCTTCATTTGTTTAAAAAAACTTTGAGGTGGAGGTAGTCCGCACTTCCTCTAATGAGATTATCGCGTTTACCCACAATGGAAACCATAAAGGAAAGATATAAATGGAAATCAAAGAAGAATAAAGAAAACATAAACAAAATATATATCATATATAAAGACAATTCCATCATAATAGACACCATGAGAGGCTGGGGGAGAAAATTGAATAATCATCGTTTCATGAGGCGTTAGTTTTCAATCCATAGAAACATTATGTTCTTCATCCATTAGATGGAGGTGTGTGTAAATGTAGTTCTAATCCTTCTCATAAAAACATCCTAGTTTATTGAGTATACTGGTTTTATTACAAAATAATGTAATAAAAAGAGTTTAGGGGTTGGAGAAGTAAAATAAAAGAAAACAATTTAAAAGAAACTGTTACCTTTAATTTCGATAACTCCCTTTGTATTGAACCAAAAGACTTCTTGAAGTGACTTATTCCTAAGTAAAGGCCTCTTGGAGAAGGATAGGGATTTAGGTAGATTAATTGGTTAGAGGTTGGATGATCCAAATGGCTTGAGAGGTGTGAGGAATTGGTCAGAAGTGGTCTGCTTTTATAAGGGCGAGGCGGGGCTCTTTTGGTAAGTGTGAAAATATTATTTTATTATATAATGATATTCAGTTTATAAAGATCCAAAAATCCTTATAGTCGATGATAAGATGACTCATGGTTGAAATAAAGTCATTCAATAATAATTGGATAGGTTTTGGAAAATATTTTAATCATTATAATCTTTTTTATTTAAATCATTTATTAATTAGGTAAATACTGCATCATTATTATGTCATTAATATGTTAATTTATTAGATACCTAAAAATTATAAAAATAATACTATCATGTAAGAAATAGTTTTGTCTTTCTAAATAATATTTATAGTCAAACAAATGACTTATATAACCCTATATAAATATTAATTTAAAAAAATACTTCTGTTTTGTCATTTTTTGGCTTTACATTAAACTAATTAATCTAAAGTGTCATTATCAATCATAAGTGGCTCTATTTAGTCCCGAAATCGACCCAAGGATTCGCATGGTAATAAATTACTCATCCAATATGGTTCGGACAACTGTTAATGTAATTTTGAATTATTATAATACTCTTTTTACCCTGAATTACCCTATTTACCATTAACCACGGTAAATAAAGACAAAAGATACTATTCACAAAAAATTATTTTCATCTTATTGAACCACATTTTACATAATAATAACAATAAGGCATGTCATATTTTTGAAATACAATTTACAGAAGTGGTAAAATTTCATTTAAATGAAAAAAGGCAGTTTTTTTAACTACTACTAAGTGGTTTCACTATTCATAAAAAATTTACCTTTTTCAGAAAAATACAAAAAATTCAGCCAAAGCTATATTTTATATTCTGAATTCAAAAATTATTTTTATTTTTCTAAATTTAAAAAAAGTTTTATTCATTAATTTTAAAATTAATTCCCATTGTTAAAAAAATAGCGTGTTTTTAAGAAACAATAACTAACAAAAGATTGACACTTGTTTATGTCCAATTTGAAAGTGAAATTAACTCCAATGGACAAAATTGGATTAAATGGTAAAAATATATTCTAATTACACATTAAAACCAATTAAAAATATAATCTAACAATACAATTATATTATATTAAACAGTAGTTTTGAATTAAAATACAATATTTTCACTATTAATAAAAATGAACTTTATCAGAAAAATCCCAAAAATTTACACAACGTAAATTTTGATGTCCCCATTATAAAGAAGAATTTTATTTGGTAAATTAAGAATTATTAAAGTGACCAAAAATATATTTAAAGAGGTTTAACCATTAAAAGGCAGTAAATTGACCTTTTAATGTAAATTATTCTTAAAATTATATTAATTCACATTTTAAGCCTCTAAATTTTTATTCGATAAATTAAAATATATTTAAAAATCATGTATAATCATATTGTAGTTATTTTTGTTTATTCCCCCCAATACAATGACTATGAGTTAACTATCATTTAAAATAATAACATTATGTTATTAGTGTGCAACGTAATATTTCAAAGAAACTCGCTGTTGCGTATGGAGTACACTATCGAACATAGAATCCCATTTAAAGTTAAATTAATATTTAATTCACAAATATTAATAAATATGAAAATATATTATTCTTCATTTACCTGGGATGTTACAATTATATTTCTGATTTATTCAATAGAATTGTATGGTAATTGTGCCACAGTTATGTTGTGTATCACTACAATAACTAAGATACGTATGGAGGTGGAACTCTCCCCCTTCCCTAGTCATATCATTCTTTGAGATGTATATTTCATAAAAAACTACTATGATCTTATTTTCTTATATAGTGTATGATTTTATTCAATTTTTAAAATACAATACAACTACTCTTATGTATGTTAATGATATTTTTAGTCCACCTTGTTTTCAAATGAATTAAAAAAATTAACTGATAAATGGTAGGAAGTGATGGGGATGTCTCTAATGATTACTATTTGTGGCCATCTTTGGGATTATTCTTATCCCCATAAATCTATATTATTCTTTCACTCAGGTGATTAAATAATAATTTTAAACTTGTAGATGATTATACCATTCATCCTATGCACAAGTGTTATTCTATTTTATAACTACTATAGGATTTTTTACTAACTATATGGAACTGTTGTGCTAGTCTGAAGTCATCTTCACAAACTCCCTCCTCTTTTTGTTGAGGTTGGGGCCTCTCAAGATTATAAAAATGTGATTTATAAAACTATATTTGTGGATACTTCTCTCTATGATGTTCCGACTTTATCGGATTATATTACATACTCAATCCTAAATTAATATCTCATAAATGATACTATAAGTTAGTCTGATGATGTCAACAATAACAAGGCCCCACATCCTTTCAATTTTTTTAACAGAAGTCCCTACGTAGGTTGAAAATGGATCTCTTCCTATCTATAATTATTTTATTTTATTAGAGGATACTGAGGTAGGAATTATTATCTCAAACACATTTAAGATAAAATTCAGGCCCAAACAAACTATTTCTATAATAAGATCAATAGATATGTATACTATATTAAAATAAAAATATATCATGGTATTTATAACCCCAAATATAAATGGAGTGATATAATGTGATAAAAAGGTTATAAAACCCTAAAATATTTCATTTCATTCTCATTATGATTTTTATGAGTATAATATGTTAGGGTAAATGCGAATACATTAATAAGGAATTCAAATCATAAAATGTGGATAACTTTTAGATGTTTAAACAAAAAAATGCATATGTACCATTCTTGAGAATGCGATAAAAGTACATTCAGAGAATTATGAATAAATTAATTTCGAAAAAATGAGAACATATATATATTTTATAAAAATACAATGATTTTATATTTTGATAACTCATATAACAAATATATCAACATAAATTTGAATTTAAATTGTGGTCTACTCTTAATTTACTTGGATTATACAAGATATGAATTTGTGTGAGGATAATCCCGTTGGAAAAATCTTTTTTCTTTCAACCTTGGATCTTGTGCAAGGGTTTTCAAGGGATATATGAACACCATGATTGATTAAAATGAGAAATTTGTGCTTTTGTTACTCAATGAAATAGGAAAAAACATTATATACTTAAAATTTGATAATACACTCATAGATCATGGATTTTTTTATAAATAATTCTTTTGGGGCATCAATAAACATTGTGACGATAGACTATGGATATGACTTGATCGATGCCTTGATAACCTACAAGATATATTAAATTTCTTATTGAATTTTTTTGCTCACATATGGAGGCTTGGTTCAAACCATGAAGATCATCTATTCAAATTAAAAGATAGAAGAGTGTAAAATTTATCATTCCCCTTCTATAACCACAATATTCATTTAGATGAAGTCATCAAAATGATCTATAAATTTGGGAAACAGTGAATGAATATAAAATAATGTTATGTAAATTAATTGAAAGATATTAATATGAGGAATTATCTCTTGATCTAGTCACAACTACATATGAATAATGAAAACCTATTGAAATAGATTGAGAGAGAAATCAGATATCATGATTAAAGTATGTATTATTTCATAAAAGATAAAATCTCCACAACATTGATGGTTAAAAATATATCATTATATTATATTTAACAAAAAGTATAAAATATTTAATAGGAAAAATTGAGCAAAAATTTTATTAATAAATGATTCTCAAACAAAACATATTTCCATGAATATGGTGAGGAAATGTAATTCATTGGAAAACTAAACCATCAACCAGGTGATGATTTTTTTATAATGAAAATATCACCACATTCCATCTCACTATAGATCAATTATTAAATATTCTCACTAGTTCTTGGTATAACACTAGGGGAAACAGGTATAGTAGAATATTGTTAGGTTTATAATATAATTCATTGAGCTACAGAAGGATATATTAATTCTGACTATGAATATATTCTAAATAATGATGATATTTTATAAGATAATGAAAATCTAAATACAAATAGACAACCAATACCTGAATGATTAGTTATAGTATTCCAATTATCTTTATAGATCATCATATAAAATGTGATCGTTGAGTCAATAATGGACTATATAAAAAGTTGTTATTTAACTAAATCTAGAGGCACTACAAATCAAATTCATATTTTTAAAAATAATTTTTTTTTTATTTTTAACGAAATCCTACATATTATTTTTTATATATTTTCATAAAAATTATTTCCTAAATCATCAATAATAGAATTCATCCTTATTTACCTCTATTAGTTCTAAATAACAACACATATTTATCGAAAATAGGAACATCCAGGTACCTAGTATTCTAGCACAAGAGGCATTTCATGTTCTCATTTTGAGATTCATAGTATCTAAATTTTTTTTCAAAGATGAATTGGAAGATTGAAATGAATGATAATAATGGTGTTTTATCATTTATTTCTTGTGGAAATAACATATTTTGATCAGTTTTGAGAGTGCAGGTTTTGATTTTATAGTATTTTATATTTCCCACTTTCACTTATGGGAAGAATTTTTAGTTTCATTAATGTAAATAAAGGCATTAATAATGGAATCCAAATTTCTATAATATTTTTCAAGATTACTAATACCATATCATTGGATTAATCCATCATTAGATAAACATTTTAATAACTTCCCCATTAAAAGGATCATCATATCAATTGGAATATCACATATTTTATTTTTTTGATGACCTGAAATTAGTCATAAATTGAATAAATAGTTCCATAAAATGTTTCAAGGAAATTATGATTTTTTTAAAAGAAATGGGTATCTTGTTAATAAATGAAAAATGAATAATATATTTCAACATGTTTCTTAGTATGGTGTGATAATGTAATATAAGGATGGGATTGGGGTTCAATTGAGCAGTTTCCCAATAATGTATAATGTGGTTCTATTTTCTACTAGTATATTTTGTAGTTCAATCATTGATAACATGATCAATATAATTTCATGTCAAATTATTCATTATAATATTTTCATACAATATTGTAGTTTTTGATTTTATTTTATATTCAACGTTGGTACATTAATACCAATATACATTTTTCTGATTATAAGAGATTATAAAGGAGTTAAATTGAGCATTAAAAATACTACTTATGGTTTCATTTAGTAAAATCTCCTATAATGTATGTATGATTGACAGTGTTACAAGAACCTGGTAGAGGGATCCGAATACAATGTCTTAATGATACCATATATGTCATTATATCCAAATTATTTTATGAATTTATTTTGTGAAGCACACTATTGACATATCACTGTAGACCATAATATAGAAAATGGATAGATATCATGAGACATATGAATATAATATCGTTTCCACTTTAGGGAAATACTCGAGAACATATTTTAATTATTTTTTTAAATTATAATAAATAATATATAATGTGAAGGTGCGGTTTTTGCTGAATGTTTGTACAGAAATCATTTATATTATCCCTATCTACTAGGTCAAAATATAACATATAAATAGGTCATAAAACTTCATATTCTTACTCTTATAGTCCCCAATGAGAAGAATAAGGGAATTTTTAAATCCATAGACATAGAGGAAGACAAAGATCATTGTAATTTTACCAAGGACCATTTAGGAAGATTCAAAATGAAGGATTATCATAAATTAATTCATGTTAATGCACTAAATGAGAATGAAAAATATGTTGATAATATATAGAATAATCACATTACCTTTATAATAATCTTCACGGTTTGGTTTACATGTTAGAAATAATTACCTATGGATAATGATATCCAATGTTGGTGTGTTCAAAATCATTTCCACTTCCATTAGTATCATTACCTATAAAATGATATGGTGGAAAATATTTTTATAGATAAATATTGGTTTATGATCATCAATAATATCATTGAGATTTAGTTTAATATCAACCAAATATCCCTAACATTCATGATATTGCAAATTGAATGATTAAATGGGGTTTTTTGTTTTTCTAATATATAAAAAATTAAAATTATTAGTTTTTTTATGTTAATGGATCATATTTGTGAGCCAAAATGTATTTGGAATATGGATTTACTTCCATTTTCCAAATGTATTATAATTAATCTATCCTTAGTGATTAATGATATAACCGATATTTTTAATGTGTGAAATAGTATATCTTCACTATAGAATCTTATTGGGTTTACCATGGTTGATCATATCAATTTTTGTAGTGGGGGACACACAAGTTATGGTCATTGGATTCCTCTTGTTTTGGGTTATAATTCAATACTGATATTTGACGTTATAATTGCATTATTCATAGTGGGGTGATCATTCATAATGGATTCATAAATTTAATTATTTCTTTGTTTGTTTTTTATAGTGATGGATATCCAATAAGGGTGGAAACATGGCCATTATACGCTAGTGTGTATATTGTGAAACAAAGAGGAATATCTTATTTAGATATAAAATATGATTCATAACTTTTTATCAGTTTCGTACACTATAATTATTTATATAAATATTATATCATTTATTTGATCCAAAAATGTAGATATAAGAATAGCCACGAGGCTTTAATCATATATACTTGTAATTAAGGTAGTAGAGTGACCGATTTTATGGTGATAAATGTGGATTATCCATTGACCTTATTTGTTTATTATCTCTAGAATCCCCTAAATATAATTTAATACTATATTTCTTGAGGATTATCTCATGTTTCATCATTTAAGCACCACCTACACTACGAATTTGGCACTAATGATAAGCATTAAAAAATTAATTAATTTGGAGATAATGTTTGATCCTTTTACTACCTGATTAATAATTTAATGATACAAAATTGGTTTATTATTTATAATTTATTATTAATCATTATTATTCTAAAATTATTGAATTTATATTTTGGTTTTCTAACATTTTGAGAATAAAGTACAATTACAGGACCCTTACACACATGATCATTACCCTAACATTTTGGGAGTTTTATAAATTAGTTATATCATGAAATATTGGATACACATTGATGATATTATTTATTATTTCATTTTATTGAGTTGAATCTTTTCTTTTAATCATATTTACTGTTAATTTTTAAGTATGAATATTATGTTATGTTTATTAGAATAACTAATAACTTTTAGAAATACCTTATTTTTAAAATTTTACTCTTATTATTTATTCATTTACTCTTATGTTTATATGATAGTGAATAATACAGAATAAGTCTTATGAGAATTTATATTACACCTCTAAGGGGTTAATTTTAGGTTTTCAATAACCACTGTATATGTATTATACCACATTTATGTATTCCATGTTAGGAATTTAAAAATGGAATAACATTTCATGGATCATTGACATTGGTGGTTTCAGATTATTTTATGGGATCAAATGGAAATTAATTCTTCTGATTAATTACAAATTATTCAAGGTATGTTTATTATTTTATATATTATTTATTTAAATTACCATTGTTATGGGTTAATTTCTATTAATTGTTATATAACACTAATACTAGAAATTAGATAATCCATTTGACTAATTATAATTGGTAATTTATAGAGGAGTATAATGAATATTGTTTGTAGAGATTACAAATAATTGTGTTTTCTTATATTAATTTAAAAAAATTATAATAAATGTTTGTATCCCATGATACTAACTCATTGATACAGATGCACTGTAAGTCCACAAATTCAATGTTTTATTGGGGTTTTAAGGAACTCCTCAAATACATTTAAATCATCCTTCGTTACTTTTTAATTGATTAAAATCACATTTTTATACCATTAATTGATTCACAATATCCTAGAGGTTGTATATTTTTTTATTTCATGTACTGTGGTTTTATGGGATTCTTTGATCATTTACATGGGTTACACCACCTCTAGAAGGTACTATGTGCTTTATCTATGAAACCAAAAGAAAATTAATCATAGGTTGTGTGTAATCATGTTGAATGAATATCTATTTAAAATTATCATGCGAAAAATCTAGGTTGGGGATGAACAATTTGAAAGACTTAATTTATCCACATCCTGTACAATTGAACATTTATTTTTTCTACCCACTCTATAAACTGTGGTTGGTTTACTCAAAAAAATATGGATTTTTTCCTTCAAATAATATAAATAAAGTAATATATAAAATGGATTTCCATAAACTAGAGGGTCAGTGTGTGATGTGTGGATGTAATATCTATTGGATTCGAACTAATTTACCACCTATGTGTTCTCCTATTTACTTTTCTATAATAACCAATAATAAATTAAATGCATCTATTATTTATAGATAAATTTTTGAACATGTTAATACAATAAATTTTAATATATATATTTCAACTCATTGATTAATTAATATTAGAAATTCATAAAAAACATATATTTTTTTCACCCTCAATTAAGTTTAACAATATATTTGTATATGTAATTAGAAAAATTCACTAATTAATCAATTCCGAACAAATAAATGTTAAGATACCCAATATATCTATATTATACTAAACGTGTCCTTAATAATTATATCCAAAACCAAGGTCCTTAGAGGACTAAATAAATAAATAACCAAATCTCATTCTATATTTGTAATTTAAATAATACAAATATCATCATTCAAATGATATATATTCTAATGGAAAATGTAGGTATATTTTAAGGAAAATATTTTTGGGTGATCCTTAGACTAAAAGCACTTTCAAGTGCATTAATCGAAGTATTTCACCTCTATTTGAATTTGTTTGATATTGATCATAACATTATTTTCACTAAGATATAGATCAATTATCCATATAAATATAAATTGTTTCTATTTATGATGATATATCTCAATTTAGTATTCCCAAATCTTATGGAAATTTCTTCAACTAATAAAAACATATGGAGAAATTTTATCTGGGGTTGAATATGAAACTATTGGGTATCATCTATTCCAAACAATAGTCTTAATGATGACTACTAATATTTTTTGGAACATTTATTTTTTATGATATCATATTCAATATAAAAGAATTTATATTTTAGAGTTCCCAATAGTAGTTAAATAACAACAATCATCAATAAAATTAATGATGGAGTGATGCTGGTAACCTTAGGAATGTAAAAAACATGACTACCATGAAGAGACAAGGAATAACTCTGTAGAATCACTCATAATGAATTTTTTTCCCATTGCACAAAAAGAAAACATATTATAATATTTTTATTATTAACTCCAAAATTCTAAAGAACCATGGTATATGTTAAAAATGTGGAAGGACTAAACTAAATATGCATATCTTGTTGATGAGATTTCATAAAATTCCAGTATATTAATTCCTCATCTACAAATTGATTAAAATAATGCACAAAATGTTTATGAACATCACTATAAACTCATGTTTGAAATATCCAACGAGGTCTCTAATGAGATCCTGATTTTAGAGTCCATAAAGTCTGAAAAAATTACAAATAGCAGAAAAACATTATCTAAGAAGAAGATAAGGGGACTACCTATCATCAAATTCATATGATCATTTTGGGAATCACTTATCTTGAAGAACACAAAATCATAGAGATAATTTAGAGGGAAAATTTCTGAAATCACTTTGATTTCTATTCCAAATCACCTCTTTGAACAAATGGGTTGGAGGTCCCTTATATAGGTCTCTGGGATTAGCTTTCCCATGAATATGACTCGATACAAGAAACACAAATGAAAAAGAAAAATGAAAAATCAAAATGTGGGCTGCACTACTACGAGGCTTCCACCACACACTTCACAATAAATACAAACTACAAAAATGATATGTCTGATTTGATCCGCTCGTCCATGCTGGGTATGACGCATGTCTGGATTAGCATCTTGAATCCCTCCAAGTAGTATAGAGCATCAATCATTTCTCCTATTGATACTTCTTTATCTGACTCCTTAATTTTTATCTATTCTTTGATGGCATGTTGGATTTGATCTCTGAAAAAAAATATCTTCTTTATGTCTCTTCCACGTCTTGAGTTCTTCAAGAATCATGTATGCCTCCAACGCAAAGTCTATTAGATGTGCCATCTTTGCATGCTGCATGTCTCTAGAGTTGATATAGACCAATAAATTTTCTCCTATAAATAATATACAATATTTTATCTTTTATTTTGATTCAATCAGATAAATGATCTACATGATTTGGATACGTTCATAGTGACTTTTTTCAAAACTGAACTCTAGCCAATCATTATCACTAAATTGTGATTCATCGAATGCTTTATAGATAAGTCTTCTAGTCCAGTTCCCTGGGTACAAATTACATAGCATAACCACTCTGTATTCTAATTTGATAGGTTCAATATATTCAACCCACCATAACAAACATTAAGATGTGTTTTTCAGAACTGTTCACACCATCAAGGTTACCCAATGGAATGTGTAATTTATTTTCATAAATCCCATGAAT
Organism: Viscum album; assembly: GCA_963277665.1. Taxonomy (NCBI): domain Eukaryota; kingdom Viridiplantae; phylum Streptophyta; class Magnoliopsida; order Santalales; family Viscaceae; genus Viscum; species Viscum album. Next base: position 323,575,192 of record OY728144.1, on the reverse strand, counting down.
TGTATTGCTCCCATGCTAAAATCATTTGGGAATTAAATTAATTCTTTTTGTTCTTATTTTGTATCCTTTATACGTAGTTTTGGAGTCCCATGTTCCTAAAATTCTCCAAAACCTCTCTAAAACTAGATATTCTTCCATGCCTGTTTCCTTGATTCTAATAACATTTCAAGGAGACCTGAAATATAGACCTTCAAACTGATCTCTTCATTGATGATCATACTAACCATATCTTGATTAATATTTTTATAATCATCCATAAGATCTTTCGATTCTTCAAGAATGTCCAAAACATGGTTCATACCTTTTTTAAATATCCGATAATATCTACTTTTCTGGATCAGATTATAAATGTTTGTGGAATTATTTATTGAAATATCTGGAATCCTTTGCAAATATTTCCATATTTCTTTTGCTAGATTGGGCTCTTCATCTAGCTCATCATATAGACTTTCTTGATTTTTTTTCTTCTTCAACATTCTGTCATTGAGTCTCTTTATGAGACCTTTAATTCTTTTCAAGTTCTTCATCTAGATGATCATCCCAACTCTTAATGGTTTTCTATCTTCCTTTAGTGATTCTATTTTTCTCAACCATCTGGTTTTTATGGTCCTTTCCATTTTTCAGTTTATCTGCACATTGAGCACTATAATGGAATTTCTGACGACATACAAAGCATTCAATTTGACTTTTATCCTTACACTTGCTGTCTAGTGGTATCTTTGAATCATTTCTTGGATTTTTATCCTTTTTAGCTGAGGAACCTGAGATTTCTAATATTTAAACCTTACTGGGTGAAGATCCCTTCTTCTAAAGTAGATTCACTACTGAAATCCCATTTAATTGTTCAAGTGTATCAACCCATTCATTAATTGCTTTGATAATTGGGTATTCTACCATAGAATGATTATCAATGAAAACCGGGAAACTTATTGATTTTATACATTCTGTCATTGCACCTGCAACAGTAAAAATAACATGTTAGTGCATCTGGAATGACATTATCTTTTCCTTTAATATTTCTTATATCAATGTTATAGTATTGAAATTCATTCCCCCACCATACAAGTCATTCCTTGGTAATCCTTTTTAATATAATTATCATAAAATTCTTTATATAAGAACTATCTATTCTTATAGTAAAAGTTTTTCTCAAGGAATTCTCGTTAGCATTAATTCCATTAAGGACTGCAATAAATTCACTTTCATGGACATGATAATTCTTCTCTTCCTTGTTAAAACATCCACTCCAGCATCAAGAGGATGAAAATAGCCCGAATGAACGCGCCCTGTGCGCCTCCCCTCATTTCAAATTTTTCATCTGTTGCCTCTCCGACTACCTGGCCTCTGCCGCTCCCCGCGATCCCGTCGGCCCTAGATCCTGGTTCCCCTTCCGGCCTGACACCCCTACCGGTGCTTCCGGAGGTGCTTCCCCCTCCCTCTATCTCCCTCCGCGGTGATCTCTCCTTCAGGGATGTTGTTCGTGGGCCCCTCACAGATCCCTCGGGGTCTTGTTTTCCAGCGATCTCCTTACCCCCATCTATGGGACCAAGGATGGGCTCCTGTGTATCTCTGGTCGTCCTGGCTTCGGCATATTCGGATGCTTCGGCCTGCCTCAAGTGGACGATGGTGGCTCGATTTGGGGGTGCGATGTCGTCTCTCCAAGCCTTCCAGCGGTTTGTCCTTTCCTAGGGCCTCAATGCTTCAGCCCGTATTTCTTCTGTGCATCAGAATTCTTTCTGCCTAGTCCTCAACATAGAGGAGGATTGCATTTTTTCTTGGTGTAAGGCCCCCCGTGCGTGGGGTCATTGGCGTTTTAGTCTGTCGCGGTGGTCTCTGGGGGTCCACAAGGGAAAGGAGTGCCCCCTCCCGGCCGTCTGGATCTCTCTCCCTAGCCTTCCCTTTCCATTTCAGAAAGAAGGCTTCCTCAAGTTTATTGGCGGCGGCCTCGGTGTTTTTCATTGCTCAGATGACCGAACCCGACGTTGTGAGGAGGTCTCTGTGGCCCGCATCTGTGTGGAAGTGGACACTTCATGTCCCCTTCCAGAAAATCTTTCCCTATGCGTGGAGGACTCCTTCTGCTAGGACCAACCCATTTTATACCCGGTTCTCCCAAGGTACTAATCCCACTGCTTGATTCAGGGCCACTCTATGCAGGTTTGTCGTAAGCTTCACCAGGGTGGTCGTCACCAGCATCCTCGGGAGGCCAACTGGGTCGGTGCTAGGGGATCCTCAGCTCCGGATATGGCTGTGAACACAGAGGCCCCACCAATTTATCCTGAGGCCCCTGTGGTGGAAGATCTTCCCCTCGTCTCCTGTGCTAGTGGGGATACCGTGGTGGAGAGAGCGACGATTGATTCTGATCCATGCTCGTCCCTTAAGGTGCTGTTACCCCGGAGCCGTCAGATTCCCTCAGCTCTTCTTCTTGGCCCCATGCTCCCCTGTCACAGGTTGGCAGATGCTTTGAAGATATTGATGGAGGGTATGGGCTCTATGGTTTCCTCTCCTTCAATGAGGCTTTCCATTCTCAAGGCGCTGGGTCCGCTAGCCGCTCAAGTTTTCCCTGCCTCCAAGGGGTGCCTCCTCATGGATGCCTCTCCCACCAGTTCCTGGACTGAGGTTCCCCCACCTCCCAATCATCCCGGTAACTTGGTTCTCTCTACTCAAAAAGGTGATAATTTCACCCACCCCCTCTAAGCTCGGTCAGGAGACAGGGCTGGTCGGACTCCCGAGCACTGAATGCTTCTCCCTCATCCCTTCTAGTGAACCCTGTGACCTTCTGGGATATGCACAAGATCCAAATCCAGGAAAAGCAAGGAGCATGTCTCCTCCCACTTCAACAAGGTCAGGAGCCCTGGGGCCACCACCAGGGAACTATTGTTCTAATGTTAAGTGCCCTCATTTGGAATGCCCGCGTGCTTGGTGCTCCGGTGAAGTCTGATTTTATTGTCTCTCGGGTAAGAATCCATAAAGTCTCTATTGTTGCTGTTCATGAACATAAGCAGAGCCCTATGAAAATCAACGGTTTTTCTTGCAAACTCAGGATGCATGGCTCCATGCATGCTGATCCTTCCAACCGCCATATCTGGATTTTTTGGCACAAGAGTATCTCGGTGGTTAGTGTGCAGGCTGATGATCAACAAATCACCGTGAGGGTGTCCCAGCGGAACAGGTGCATCTTTATGACCTTTATCTACGAAAGTTGCGATACCAAAAAGAGGGAATCCTTATGGAATGACCTTCAATATTTTGACCCTGGAAACCTTCCTTGGATTATCAGGGGTGATTTTAACATTGTTGCTGTCCTTGAGGAGTGGAAAGGCAGAGGCCCTTTTCCACGGAAGGGTAGCTAGGACTTTGTACATTTTATGGCTGGGAAAGGGCTCATGGATATTGGTTTTTTGGGTGACCCCTTCACATGGTGTAATAACCAAAAGGGGAACCGGCGATCCTGGAGCTGCATTGATCGTTGCCTCGCTAACATGCGATCCATATCCATTTTTAATGATGCCAAGGTGGACCATTTAGCTCGTGGGCTCTCTGATCATTCTCCCCTTCTTGTCCCTCTCTCCACAAGACAAGATAATCCTTCTAGGTTCAGATTCTATCAACACTGGATCACTCACCCTGGTTTTCATCATCTGGTTAGTAGGGTCTGGGCAGATCCCCTCCAGGGTCATCTGTGGATTGTTTTGTATGAGAAACTCAAAAGGTTGAAGAAGGTGCTCCGAGTCTGGGCCAGCTCTCTCCCCCCCATTGGCAAGGACCTTGATGAGATTATGGCTGCTGTCAATAATCTTGAAACCAGCCTGGAGGAGCAATGGAATGACCAAATTTTTGAGGATTTAGCTATGAAGAAGAATTCCCTCTCGAATCTCATCCTTGGGCAGGAAAAAGCTGAAAGGGATGAATCCAGAATTAAATGGTTAAGGGAGGGGGAAAATACTGCCTATTTTCTTGCATGCGTCAAAGAACAGAAATTCCATCTGAACCCCTCAATTGTGTTGGATAATGGCACCTCCTTGGTGGACCGAGATGTTGTGGGGGCTAGTGCTCATACCTTCTTCTCTGATCTGCTGGCCGGTCCTAACCCACGAATGCCTAATGGCTATCCGAGGAAGAAGGAGGACATCTTTGATGTTATTCCTAGAGTCGTCTCTTCCCAGTCCAATGACTTTATCGGTGGCATTCCTGAGGAACCTGAGATTCATGCGGCGATGCTCAACATCAACCCTGAGAGTGTACCAGGCCCGGATGGGTTCCTGGGCTCATTCAATAGAGGTGCATGGGATTTGATTAAGCAGGATGTTATCATGGCTATTCAGGATTTTTTCAAGGGGGGGGGAGCCTGCCACGGGTTGCGTCTGCTACGACCCTAGTTCTTATTCCCAAGATCAAGAACCCTTCGTCCCTTCTCCACTTCAGACTAGTGAGTATGTGAAACATCCCTAAAACAATTCTGGCCAGCATCATCAACTCCAGAATTGCGCCTCTTCTCCCGGAATGGGTTTCCCTGGAGCAGCACGGTTTTGTGAAGGGCAGGTGCATCCAAGGTGCAATTGCCTTGGCCCAAGACCTCTTCAGGGACCTCGATAACAAAACACATGGATCCAACATGGTCATCAAAATTGACATGAACAAGGCATATGATCGGATCGAGTGGTGCTTCATCAACATGGTATTGACAAGTATGGGGTTCTCTCCCAGGTCTATGGATCTTTTCTTCAGGTGCTTTAGTTCCCAATGGCTTGCAGTTTCCTACATGGGTAAAACACATGGGTTCTTCAAGGCCTACCATGGCCTTAGACAGGGGGACCCCTTGTCTCCTACCCTCTTCATCCTTACCCAAGATGTTCTAAGCCGGCTCATCAACTAGAGTGTGTTGAATGGTGAGATGCGCCCCTACCACAAGAGATTGAGATCCCTTTTCATTACTCATCTGATGTTTGTGGACGACACCACAGTTTTCATGAATGCCAGCACGAGATCGATCAGAGTTTTTACCAAGGCCCTGGAGACCTACTACCAATGGAGTGGGCAAATTGTTAATTCTTCTAAGAGTAACCTCTTCATATCCAATAAATGTTCAGAGGGACGCGCCTTTTCCCTATGTAATTCCTTTGGCATGCAGAGAGGGCACTTCCTGATGGACTATCTGGGAGCTCCCATTTCCTAGGGAAGGCTTCAGAATAGGGACTTCGACCATGTGGTGAGCATAATATTGGGTAGAGTGCTTAACTGGAAGAACCAGTTCCTCTCCTTCGGTGGTAGGATTGCTTTAGTTAATAGTGTATTGTTAGCTACTCCAGTTCATGCGCTTTCTTCAGTCCACGTTCCCAAGGGATTTATTACCAGGATTGATCGGATTCTTTCAAACTTCATTTGGGATTCTCTTCAGGAGGGAAAAAGTCATTGGGCTTCTTTGAGAAAAATGGCTCGCCCTGTTCAGCAAGGAGGAATCAATGTTCGGAGCCTTGGTGAAACCATCCATTGCATGCATGCTAAATTTTCTTGGGAGGTCCTCAAGCAGTGTTCGCTTTGGGGGAAATCCATAGAGGGCCGATGGCGCATGGGACTGGGTCGGGGCCCTCACTGTGATACTCCCTTCTAGTTCAGTATCCTCGCTATTATTCCAGCCATTTAGCCCCTTACCTGCTGGATCATAGGGAACGGAAACATATCATTTTGGCACTGAAACTGGGCTGGCATTTCCACTGGCTTCGTAGGGTGCCCTGTTTTTGATATCACGTTCAAACAAGCAACCACACATTCGTCCTTCATTTTTTTTATGCTTGATAAGGATCAGAAGGTGCTATTTGATCTCATTGTTATCACCGATGTGGAGTACAGGTGTGTTTTTACTCCATCCAGCTCAGGAACCTTCTCTTCCAAGGACTTTTGCCCGGTCTCAAATATTCTCCCATCATCAGACGGTTGGAATGAAACACTGTGGTGAAAAATGGTACCAATGAAGTTTAACTTCCTCCTCTGGCAGTTTAGGAACAATGCTCTTCCCTCGGAGGCCAATATCAAACGTTGCGGCATCAACTTGGCGTCTAGGTGCTGCTGTTGCAAGAATCACTGGGAAGAATCTGTGATGCACATTTTCTTTGTAGGTGATTGGGAAAATGAGGTCTGGCATTATTTCGGCCCATTCACCTCTTTCCCGACTTCTTCCAGAACCGAGGCCTCCTTTCTGGAGTCCTGGTACAGTGGCACGGGTTCTACTGGCACAGAGAAGACAGCCCGCACACTGGTGCTTCATTTGGAACTGAGGCCTCCATTCTAGAGTCCTGGTACAGTGGCGCGGGTTCTACTGGAGCAGAGAAGACAGCCCACACTCTGGTGCTTCATTCGGCCTGCTGGTGTTTATGGAAAGCTCGGAACAAGATGGTTTTTGAGGGTATCCAATCCTCCGGTAGTTCCATTATTGTGCGTATCACGAAATTGCTTCTGTATATGGTCAACCTTTTTACTGGATGGCGGGAGGAACCCACCTTGCAGCACCTTCTTCTCAATGTAACAGTTCCTCTTCATCCAAGTAATACCCCTAGATCCCTTTAGGTGCGGTGGAACCCTCCAGCTTGCGGTTTGAAACTTAATAATGATGGCTCATGTCGCTCGGGAACCATACGTGGAGGTGGGATTGTTCGGGACTCCAAAGGTGCAGTCATTATGGCCTTATCTACCTATCTCGGTAGTTGGTCCTCCATCCAAGCAGAGGCCAAGCCCACTCTCATTGGCCTCACCCTTTGCCAACAGGCCAAAATCACTCTCTCTGAGGTGGAGACTGACTCCCTCATTCTGCATAATGCTCTCAAGGGTATAGGTTCAATCCCGTGGTCAATATCCTATATCATTAGAAGGTGTCTGGGCATGCTTCTCAATATCAACACCAAAGTTCTTCACACATGGAGAGAAGGGAACAAAGTGGCGGATCACGTTGCCTCTGTGGCCGAGCCCAACTCCAACATTTACTGCGTCTCGAATGTGGATCTCTTGAAACAAGAGAGTGGCTCTCATTCAGAGAGATGCCCTTAGGTTACATTATTTCAGACCTCCTTAGGCTTGTGGTTGTATTTTTCTTGTCCTTGGGGGTGCTTGTCCTCCTTTTTTTATCTCTGAATAAAAAAATAAAAAAATGATGATGATGATGATGATACTATAATTATGGTTTTTCGTTATCTTTAAGATACATCCCCATGCTATGTCGGATGCTTCTGTTTCTAAGATAAGATGATATTCACTCCCATCAAGATATTCCTGGGGCATTCTTGAATCTAAATGGCTCACTAACCATTCAAACAAGCCAACTAGAATTGTAAATTTTGTCAGTGGTGTACCACTTCTTTGATATTTATTTTCCAATATCCTGACTTAAGACCAAACATAGAATATACCATTGGTCATTCATTAATAATGATAATACTCAAATATTCTTAGTTAGGAAGACTACAACCACCATACCTTTTAGAACAATTAGGATCACGATAATCTATAACCATTTTGGCCATACCACACTGTTTTTATGCATGATTCATTACGATTAATTCCACACTCTTGTGATGACTTTTTCTATTCTTGATTAATCCAAGATTGATTATTTCCTGAATTTGTTTCTATAATTCCTTAACTATTGATTTCACTTTCATGACACATCAAATTTATTATGTTTTTAAGGTTGATTTATAGTTTAGGGAAGACCCTAGGTCATCTCTCAAGGAGAGTTGGTGGATTATAGTGTGTATTCTGAATAAATATTACTAAAAGAGGGGGTGATTTTGAAAACAGATTTATGAAAATAACCTAACTTAAAGAGTTTAATAGTTGATTGAATAAGGTAGAGGATTAAGAATTATGTGATAAAGATATCACTTCAAGTTCACCGCACATCTTGGATAGTTCATTGTTTTTAAAATTTCACATGGTTTTGTTTAATTCTTTGGTTGAGGGTTGTCAAGATATTGATTCCCCTCTTGCCTCTCTAAACATTTCACAAATTACCAACCCTTAACACAACAATCATTTTATCATGGTTTCGACTTCAAGAACAGATTAAAGGATACCAAAGCATAATAATATCTTTTGTATGTGTGAGAGAAAGAGCATCCTTGTTTTTCCCAATCGAAACAACTCATGGTCCCCACTTGAAATTTCAACCCAAACGGTGTGGAAATGAAAAGCGGTTCACTAAATTAAACCCAAGAAATGAACTTAGAAGAGAAGAATGATTATATAAAATATAGGTGAAATAATCCACACACAAAATAAACAAAACAAGTAGAGTATCAAGTTCCCAAAATCCCTCCCAAGTGTGTGTAGCTCCCTCGAAATGATCATCCACCGTTTCACTCTCCATCGAGAGGAAGAGAAGGGTTGGGTAGAAATCCTTCTTCATAAATGACCCCCTTTGATGATAGGGTCCTCCAGAACAACAAGTATGAGGAGATAACTCCTTTGGGTCTCCAAAATACCAGAGATTTTCCTCTTGGTCGAACTTGAAAATGAGGATTCCAAGGATTAATTTTATTGAAAAATGGGAAGGTGGTTTTGAGCACACCAAATTATTAAAACTAATTGTCATAGGTGTTTCAACCTCTAGACATCATTATCTCAATTTGGAGAAAATAAAAAAGTTGTATCCAAATATCTTGGCTATATACACTAAACATTTGACACAAGTTGGACACCTATATCCCGAGATATGGACATATCACAACACACCACTATTGAATCCGTGCAGATTTGGTGTACTGGACAGATCAGGTCGGCAATGTCATCAGATGGCCGAATGAGTCTTGGATTTATTCATATGAAATGTATCCCAATGTGTTTCAGACCTTCCCAAAAAATTTCATCCAAATTGGAATCACAGTCTATTAGAAGTGTGTGGATTAACCCACTGGTGTGCTTGGATCCTGTGCAGCTTGCCCCATTTTTCATGGACATCAAGATGGGCCCTCCAAATCACCTTCACCTTTAATGAAATTTTCAAGACAAGTAATATTGGCCTTTTTAATATAAATAAGAACAAAATAAATGATTCAAACATGTAACTAATTTTTTTATTTTTTTCCAATTTATAATAAAAATTTAGTTGAATACCATGGTGTAAAGGGGGAAATGACACAGTGAATCGTGGTACGATCACACCCCCACACCTAAACATTTTCACTCCTGGGAAGAGTCACATATCCAAACAATATGATGCATATATATATATATATTCCCAAAATCATGAAAATTTAACATTTGAGGAAATTTTAATTCACTAATGTAATGTTATCAATGCACGAACCACACCAAGGAGTTCTTCCTAGTGAAAATGGAAAAAGATGTCTCATAAATCATATCACAACAAAATTCAAATAGATTCATGACACCAACATGAGCATGGAATTCAAAAGCAAACCATTCCACTAACTCTCCATGTGTGTGTCTAAAAACCATTCCATTCTATTCTTTCCACTTTCCATCAAAGAAATATAGGTTATTTTAACATTATTCACCTTTAAATTATTTTTCACCAAACCCGTCCTAAATCCTTTGCAATCATATTTCAAGAACCACTCACATAAGCCTTCCCAGAAGTCAAACCACAAGCTCCTGATCCAGATATCCCCATATGTTGCACATTTCACCACTTCCCTCATTCAGTATATTTTTTTCGAAGTTTCATTTGGAACAAATCTCAAACACATCTCTCAACCCTAGTTTTATTTCCTCACGACACTAATTGAAATAGTTATAACAAGATAAAAGGTTGAATATGAGTGGTTTTTTACGTGTCCAAGACAAATTTTTTTTGAGGTTTTACAAGAGTCGGACATTAGGTACACATGCATAGGTCATTCTGGTACAGTAATGAAACAGATCAGATAATGAACAAATGTATAAAAATATAATTTAATGATGAAAAATATTAATCTAACATATATTTAGCTTATATTAAGTATGAAATATTCACAATTTGTGGTTTGGTGCAAAAATGTATAGAGATATTTGAGACACAGTTTTCCCAAAACTACTCACAAAAGGGAGATCAATCATCTCAAATGTTTCACAGTGATACAAACATTTATATCACTGATAGAAAACCAATTCACTTGAAATCATTCCCTGATGTTAAATTCATAAAAATATTATTTTTTACCATTCTTTATGGTATTTTTACTTTCCCCCTGATGGGAAAAAATTAAAATACCATAAAGAAGGCGAAAAATAGAGAACAAAGTAGAAAGAGAGAGAAAGAAAAAAATGAAAATTTGTATCTAGCCCAAGAATGTACCCATCCCCCACACCTAGAATGTGCATCGTCCTCACTATAAGAAAAGAGGATGTGGAAATTATTGATAAAACCTGGTGAGTTTCATTCATAGATTGCTTCTTGAACATGGATTTCCTCCCTCGGGGACTCTGAAATGGATTCATTGAAGTGCTTCAGTCATTTCCCATTGATAGTGAATGTTTGCTTGGTTTATTCATTTTGAACCTAGACAACCCCAAATGGGGAGATGTTAGTAATTGTGTATGGTCCAAACCGGTGAGAACTATGCTTACCTGGATGCAACATCATCCTTTCCTTATAAAGGAGGACCTTCTTCCCAATATGGAACTGACGATGAAGGATATGATGGTCATCAGAAGCCTTAGTTCTCTCCTTATAAATCCTGGAGTTTTTATATACTTCTATTCTCATTTCCTCCATATCCATAATCTTTAAATTCCTTTGATCACCTGAACTAGAATGATTAGAATTACGTTGTTTGATGGCCCAGTAGGGCCGGTGCTCATTCTCAATAGTTAGGTGAAAACCCTTTCCAAACACAAGATGATAGGGTAACATTACAATGTGAGTTTTGAAAGCAGTTCAGTAGGACCATAATTAATCATCAAGTCGAAGACTCCAATATTTTCTATTGCGTTGAACCATTTTTTCAATAATTTGTTTTACCTCTCGATTTGACACCTCGGCTTCACCATTGGTCTATGGATGATATGCAGTAGAAACTTGATAATCAACCCCATACCTACGCAAAAGTGATTGAATTTCTTGGTTACAGAAATGAGAACCCTAGTCATTGATGATGAACCTATGTAAGCCAAACTTACAGAATATTTGGGTTCTCAAAAATTCTATAACTACCTTAGAATAATCAGTCCTTATAGCTCATGCCTTTACTCATTTTGAAACCTAATCAACTTCTAGAAGAATTTATAAGCTTCCAAAGGAATTGGGAAATGGCCCCATAAAGTCAATACCCCAAACATAATAAATGTCATGAAAGAGCAACGGTTGTTGTGGCATTTCATTTCTTTTAGAGACATCCCCCATTATTTGACAATGAGTACAAGATTTAGAAAAATAATGGGCATCTCGAAAAGGTATTGGACAAAAGAGACCAGAATCAAGGAACTTGCGAGCAGTCCATTGGGGACCATAGGGGCCCCCACAAGCAAGAGTGTGGCAGAATATAAGGATGGACTGAAACTCACTATTGAGAACACAATTCCTATGGAATTTATCTCTATAGGTGCGCCAAAGGTAGGGGTCATTAACAATATTCCAACAGGACTCATGTTTTAGATTACTAGCTTGGTTTTTGTTGAAATCAGTAGGATTGCAAGATGCTACCAAATAATTTCCAATTTCAACATACAAAAGAATAACATCTTTCACTCTGTAAAATTGCTCATCATGAAACATTTCATTTATTGAAATATATGGGTATGAGTAAATGTCTGAGGATGGTTGAATCCTACTGATATGGTCAGCAACCACATTGTCTCCTCCTTTTTTATCTCTAATTTCTGGATTGAATTCTTAAAGGAGGAGCATCCAACGAATGAGATATGGGTTGGATTACGGTTTATTAAGGAGGTACCGGAGGGCTTCATGGTCTGAGAACACAATGACTTTGGAACCCAAAGGATATGACCTGAAATTGACCAAGGAAAACACAATTCCAAGGAAGACTTTTTCAGTTGTGGTGTAGTTTTCTTGGGCAGGGTTCAAATTACGTGAGGCATTGGCTATGACATGTGGAGCTTGGTCTAACCTCTATGACAAAACTGCCCCAACTACATAGTTAGAGGCGTCACACATGAGCTCAAATGGAAAATCCCACTGAGGTGGTTGGATTATCGGGGGTGATGTGAGACTCCATTTTAACTGATTAAAAGAATCCTCACATTCTTTATCAAAAAAATCCTTTTTCTTTTTTGGAGTAATCGGGAGAGGGGGAGTGCAATTTTACTGAAGTCACGAATAAATCTGTGGTAAAATCTAGCATGGCCTAGGAAAGATCACACATACCTTTTAGTTTTAGGGAATAGAAGTGAATAAATGACATCAAATTTTGATTTATCTACTTGGATACCATCCCCATAAATGACATGCCCCAAAATGATACTTTGTCGCACCATGAAATAGAATTTCTCATAATTTAGTACAAGATACTTTTCAATACATCGACATAGGACTGAACCAAGACTACTCAAACATTCATAAAATTAAGAGCCATAAACATATAAATCATCCATGAATACTTCCATAAAATTCTCTAGTTAATACGAAATATACTAACCATGCATCATTGGAAAGTACGCCGAGCATTGCACAGACCAAATGGCATCATTCTATAGGAAAATGTGCCAAAGGGGCAACTGAAGGTTTTCGTTTCCTGATCCTCAAGGGAAATTTGGATATGAAAGTATCCAGAATAACCATCATGGAAACAGTATTGGGACTTACCCACTAGCCTCTCTAGCATTTGGTCAATGAATGGAAATGGTAAATGGTCCTTCCTCGTCTGTTGGTTTAGTCGGTGATAGTCTATACAGACACGCCAAATATTCTACACACGAGTTGGAACAAATTAGTAATTTTCATTTTTAATTACTGTAAGGCCAGTCTTTTTAGGAACCACTTGAATGGGACTGATCCATTTCCTGTCAGAGATAGGGTAAATGATTCCAGTAGCCAATAATTTTGTTACCTCATTTTTAAAAACATCATGGAGGATTGGGTTCAGTCGACGTTGTGGCTGCCTCACTGGTTTAGCCTCTTCATTTAACAATATATGACCTGTAAACATTGATGGGCTAATACCAGCAGTGTCAGCAATTGTACACACCAATTCTTTTTTATACTCCCACAAAAGTTCAAGAAGATTAAACTCATGCTCAAAAGGGAGTGAACTAAAAATGATGACATTCAACTTGTTTCCATTCTCAAGATAGGAATATTTTAAATATTGAGGAAGTTATTTTAGTTCCAATTGATCTTGATTTTGGATTGATGGGAGTGTTTGTGAGAGGTCACTGATCTCATCTATCTACTCAATGGTATCAACCTCGGATGAGGAATGAGCTTTTACAATCTTAGTAGTATCATCGATTGTTAGTGGATCATCAGTGTTCATGAAATCAACAATCAATGAACATGCATGACACTATTCTTGACCACTACAACAATAAATTCATGTATCATTTCCTAGAATTTCTATCATTAAAGAAAATATAGAAAGGGGATTAGGGGATAGAAATGTAGTTTTTTCAGGGGAAGGGAGTACATCTATACAACTAATAGAGAGAGAGGACTATTATTCAGAGGGGTACGTCATGGAATCAAGGATGTTTAAATGGACTATATCACCACTAAATTCCATTTATAATATACCATTGTGGACATTAATTTTGGTTTTGGAGGTTTTCAAGAAAGTTCTCCCCAATATAATTGGGGCATGTCCATTCATCCTATTATCCTCCATTTTAAGCACATAAAAATCAGTAGGAAAAATTAAATTTTGGACCCTCACAAGAACATCCTCTAACACACCAGAGGGGTGTGCAGTACTCTGGTTAACTAGTTGAACAATACTTCCAGTGGGATTTAGTTCCCCGACAAGAAATGTAGAGTAAATAGAGTAAGAAGTCACATTAATAGAGGCAGCTAAATCTTGCATAACATTAGAAAAATAATACTCCCCTATGGTGCATGGAATTGAGAATGTTATAGGATCATTTCTGTAACGCCCCGACCCCAGCTACCCAGAGTCGGTGCATTACTTCGTAACATTGGCATGATCACAAGAAAGATCAAATCTCGAAAGACCGATTAGTTTAGTAGCCTTGGAAACACTAGATATAATCATAAAGTTTTACGTTACATTTCAAAGTGAAAAACTACTACAACAACAAAGTCTTCATATCCACACTATTAACCCCTCATAATATCCCTGCAAGTCAATCATAATTTACTTCTTCACTACCTGGGAAAATAAAACATAGAAAAGGGGTGAGCTCAAATGCCCAGTAAGGATAACAATATAGCGGAACATTCAAAATAAGCATAAACATTTAAGGCAATGAATTACTAAAACAAAAGCCTTTTAAACTTGAACTTCAACATAGTATGGCAAAAGTAAAATGAAATAATGCCATTTACTTGTTCACATGGATATTCTACTAATCGAATAATCACATGAAAAATCAATAACCACTTTCATAATGTTGGAATGCATAATGCTAAACGTTAATTTCTTTGTCTAGGCCTCATCCCAAGACCTAGGGGTTACTTCTAACCGGAACCCAACCCGGAGTGCCTCTAATAACCGGACACCAACCCGGAGTGCCTCTAATAACCGGACACCAACCCGGAGTGCCTCTAATAACCGGACACCAACCCGGAGGGAATACTTTTACCAGTCCCTAACCTGGAGGGCTTACTTTAACCAGTCCCCAACCTGGAGGGCTTACTTTTACCGGTCCCCAACCCGGAACATACTTGTTTAGCACATTCATCTGAAGAAAAGTTTGAAATATAACATAAACATTCGGATTAAAACTAGCATACGAAATGTCAATAGTTTCACCATAAACTATGAATGGTATAAAATAGCACATACACAGTCAAACATATCACAAAACCTTCAATACAATATAGAATTTTTGTATTATAATAAATCAACTTCAAATAAGCGTAAAATCCATTAAAGGATGTTGACATAGATGAAATCAAAACACTTTTTAGAGAAATATCTCTTTCTATTTTTGAAATCATTTAAGAGCCATATAAAATAAAACATTTTCTTGAAAATATTCTTGTAAGCTTGTAAGGAAAGCTTTGACGATTTTATAACGGCGGAAAATAACCGCACCCACCGTATAAGTTAAAAAAAATATTCTTATCTTAATTCTGTCGAAAAGGTTAAAAAGGACCTTGTTTTGAAAACGACGGAAATATTCCTTTATAAACCTCTTACAAAAAGTCAAACAAGGGTATAAATTAATTTAACCCATATTCTTGTAAATAATAAATATGTTTTGAAATACATTTCGAAGAAACATGGATGTGGATGATAAAGAGATCCCAGTAGATTATTACGTATAATACAACCTCGGATAATGAAGAGATTGTGAAATAACCCTTACCTTGTACTTTTCCTTGGTTGGGGTAGGTTAACCTCCTGTATAATGGTGAAATAATTGTTATTAAATTATAAAAGAATCATATACATTAATATGATATCATATATGATCTTTTAATATTGATTTGATAATAATATCTTAGTATTATCGCCGTTTCGTGTGTTAACTTACTCATTTTCTTTTATATGTTTTGTTACATAAGTCATGTTTGTTGTATCTTATTCATGTCCAGAATGATATAAAGTCCTTAAACATCATTTTTAAATCATTAAATGATAATTATACTTGAATGGATACGATGGAGAATGAATCTCATCGCGTTCGTGGAGACGGTAGTCCGTACGTACGCACGAACGCTACTTCCATTTAATTTTTATTTTAAAAGAATCGAATCAAAATGATACATAGGTATATTACTATTCCAGTATAATATAATATTTTATATATGTTACTTAAGTTCATTAACACCATCCTTTATACGTTCCATGTGTGGTATGAACGAGTCATATCATTTTAAGGGGGCGGTAGTCCGCACATCCTCAAATGAAATTATCGTATGTATATACAACATGAAACGAATGATGGTATGAAATAAAATGGAATTACAGAAGCTTATATATAAAATATATATCATTAATATCATATTTAATTACAGTGCCATCATAATGGCCACCATGAGAGGCGGTAAGATGTATTTGAACAATCATCGTTTCGTGAGGCGTTAGTTTGCCATCCACAGAAACATTATGTTCATCATCCATTAGATGGAGTTGTGTGTATGTGTAGTTTTAATACTTCTTATAACAACATCTTAGTATATTGAGGATACTGGTGTTGTTACAAAAGAAAGGAAATAAAAAGATTTTGGGGGTTGAAGAAGCAAAATAAATGAAAATAATTTAAGAGAAATCGTTACCTTTAATTTAGGTAACTCACTTTGGTTGGAACCAAAGGACTTCTTGAAATGCTTTCTGCCTAAGGGGAAGCTTCAAGGAGGAGTAGAGGGATGTGGGGAGCTTAGTTGGGCAGAGTTTGGACGAGCCAAGTGGCTTGAGAGGTGTGAGGAAATGAGAAGGAGGAGTGCCCTTTTATAAGAGGGGTGAGGGGCACCTTTGGAAAAGCTAGAAATATTAATTTATAATAAATTCATATTCGGTTTCCAATGGCTCCAAAGTTGACTATTCAAAGGTTGAGGTGGGGTAGGTCTAAAACAACTCATCCCATAGAATTTAGACAGGTTTGGGTACTTATATGAACCTTATCTTTAAGTATTAACTCTAAGTTAATTAGTTTCACTTTTACAATGTCTCTTTGTATTTTTATATAATATGGTTAATAAACTTACTATATACATCCAAGCGACCCCCAAGTGGTCCATTAATGATTAACCTATCATAATATAAATCTCTTGGCCGAACATTAGATTTTTAGGAATTTAATATCAATTAATAATATAATATTTGTTTTAAGAACTCTTTTATGTCAATTTTGACACTATTCAATAGTTGATTTTTGTGAAACTCCTAACAGATTGATTACTTCGAACAAAGTCAATTAAATCAATCCTAATATATCATATTATCATAGAAAATTAGTTTAATTCATTAAAAGTTTCATATTATAATTATTTGGGTATTTATAAAATCAATTATTTTAATTTTTCACTATTTTAGTAATTACTGCATTATCATTTGTCATAAATAAAATAAATTATTTAATGTCTACAAATTATAAATAAAATATCATTATGTAGGAAATCATTTTAGCTTCCTAATGAATATTTATAATCGAAAATCCAACATGTATAACCCTATGTAAAAATTGTTCTTCTAAAAGATGTAAGCTTATGCCATTTTTATTTTTATTTTAACTTTATTAATATAATGTGTCATTATCACTTACAAGTGGATCCATGGGGTCCCAAAATAGACCCAAAGATGCCCATGGTCGACCATGTATCAACCAATAGGGTTACGACACGTTTTAGGGTAATTTAGTATTATTATAATAATATTTTTTTAACCCTTATTTACCGGATTTACCCTTTAACCATGGTAAATAAAATATTTACCACAGTAACTATTCAAAATGTCTAAAAATAAAAGTTACCTATTTACACAATTTGAACATCCTGATTCCAAATATGGAATCCATTTTCCTAAATTTAAAACACATAAGTGGAAGAAATTAATTTAAAATTAATTCCCGCTGTCAAAACAAAAAGCGTGTTTTTAAGAGATAATAACTATCAAAAGATTGACACTTGTTTATGTTCGGTTTAATTGTAAAATTATGTCCAATGACCAACATTATATTAAATGGTAAAAATATATTCTAAATATACTTTAAAACCACTAAAATTCATAATTTATCACTATTAATTATTTTGATTAAAAAAGTTGTTTTTAATTAAAATTTAGAAATTTTCACTATTCATCAAAATATGAAAGTTATCCGAAATGTACCAAAATTTCACCCTAGGCTAATTTCGATATTCTGAATCCAAAAATGAAGTCCATTTTGAAATATAAAATATATATGATTTCAAAAATTAGGTATTACTATTCACAACGGCTAGTTTAATTAGTTGTGGTGTGTGTTAGAACTCGAGGTTGCGTACAACACACGCTATCACATTATTCAAAGAGAAGCGTACCGTAGAAGCTTGAGATGTTTTATTTAAAATTTTTTTTTGATGTCCCCATTTAGTCAAAAGTTTAAAATAATTTATTTAAAAAGGGTTCACTATTAAAAGTTGGTAAAACTACAATTATGTCTAAGAAACTCATAATATGGATTCTAAAATTATAAGGATTATATAAAGTTTAAAATTTAGTTAATACTATTCATAACCTCTTTTGAATGGCTTGTTTGGTATGTCATGGTGCGCTTGAACTCGGTGTTGTGTGTAGTGAAAGTTATTGAATTATTTTGAAGAAATAACACACTATGAAATCTTGGGGTGTTACATTCTCCCCTCCTTCAATAAATTGCGTCCTCGCAATTTGAAATTGTTCTTCGAAAATAAAAGGTTGAAAATAGATAATATATTTGTGAGAAAACCCACATCGGAAATTGGGTTACTAAAATTTAGTCTTAATATGGGGAAAATAGAAATGAAAGGGTCACCACCAAATTATGATCTTGATTAGGAGAACATTGGTGGCAATTAGAGACATATAATCGGAGGAAAAACGTAAATATTTATAGGTAGTGATTGAGGTCATCAATCACAAACAAGTGTATAATTGAGGTCCTTAAACTCATCAATCTATGATGATTTGAAGTACCATCGGTTCAACAAAATATAGGGTATTGGGATAACACATTTTTGACGTTTCAAAATATCTTAGTTGAAATCCCACATCGAAAAATGAATTAACGAGGCCTCTATTTAAAATAAAGAGTCGAAAGTATGAAGATTACCGAAAATAACACATACTAGGGTTCCATGTAGGAAAATATGGATATGGAAGAAAAATCTAACCATCAATTATCTGATGGAGAGTGGTAGAGAACATGGCTATGAAAAAGCCAACAATCCCAAAGCCATAAATTAGTGATGATTTAAGGTACCATCTAGGAAAACATTTTTGTTCTAAGTTGATTTTCTTAATATTGAGGAATTTATTTATGAGATTGGCTAAGATCATAAGGAGATATACTTACTTTATAATTAGAGTTTTATCCATTAATAAATTTCTACCACAAACTCATCTTTTACTCTAAAAGATAATAGAATGTAAAAAAATTCTATTTACACTATTCGTATAGGGTTTCAAAATAAACGAATTTATAATTCATCTACAACATCTTTTAATAAAAACTACATTATTAAATCCAGGACATCTCGTGGGCCAGTGGTAGGTGATACACCCTTGTCGCCCTTCGGTTGCGGGTTCAAGTCTCGCAGCCTTGCCGGACGCAATGGGTTGCCGCCCGACCTCCGGGTTGTCCTTTTATGGCAATCCAAAATAATCCAAACTAGAACTATCCAAAATACTTCTATCCAAACTCACAGTCCAACATTTATAAGTAAGGTAAACATAATGTAGAACCTTTTTACCCCGTAATAGCATATGAATACCTTCATCATGTATTCTTTTAATACACCGAAACATCCTGAATTACCATATTCCTTAATGATTACATTCATGCTCCCTTATTCCATATAGAAAGCTGGATATACTTCATTAATCCAAAAATGTTTTAAACCCCAATAATGATGGAATATACAAATCATTAATCAGTTTCAAGGTAGTCAAGAATATCCAACATAATTTATCCAAATCAATCATGTATTATTCTAAAATCACTAACTCGGTATCAGAACCATATTATGGTTTATCTTTCTCTCAACCATATATTTTCCAAAACTTTATCCTGCTATTGAGTCACTTTTCTTTGTTCTACACAATCTCATGTCCTTAATGAAACAGTACTGCAGTACAATCCTTATATACTCCATAATTATTATAACAATTACATTGTTGATACAACACTCAATTGACATAATCAACATAAGAACTCTAATCATTCCCCTTCATCTGTGGTAGTATCATAACTTGATTATTATCCAATAGCATCATTTGCGGCATAGTCTGATGACTGGGACATAGGTTCGCGTAGTGTCCAAACTCCTTGCAAATGAAGCATTGTACATTTGAAACCATTTTCTTACCCTTGCAGTCACGTACTTTGTGCCCTTTTCCTCCACACTTATAACAAACTCCCATTCCTTTCAGGCAAGTTCCAGGGTGTTTCTTTCCACAGTTACCACATATGGGAAAATTCTTCTTTTCCCTCTTCCCTTTATCCATTTTTCTCTCTTCCATCCTTTTCTTCTCTTGCTTCCCTTCAAAGCCATAGGACTCAGTAAACTCTTTACTTATCTTATCAACACATGATATTATTTCTTCATATGATGATAATACATGGGAGACTATTTCTCTTATCAATTCTAGCTTAAGACCATGAAAGATATGATCCTTCCTTCTCTTTGGATCATGTGCATTTCTGGAGTTCTCATTCCTTCTACTGGGCGCCATTTCTAAACAATGGCATAAACTAGATCAGTTTATGAATCAAAATACATAATCCCATACTTATAAAACACTTAACCTAAATTGAACTATTTATGGATATAATCCATAATCATAAAAATGTTTTCTTTGAGGAATTATATACTCATAAACCCTTCATAATGATTTGTAAAGAAAATGAGAGTTATCCTAAGCATATCCCCCGGGAGTGTCGTAACCAAGAGTGCAGCAAGGCCCGTTGTCGTGCACCAGTTCCCGTTCGAGTCTAGCTCAAAGCGGTGTTTTCGGGTTTTACCCCTAGGTACATCTGTGCCAGAGCCGCCTCTACCTGCTCGTATCCAGACAGGGATGTATTGCTCGGAAAACTCACAAAATCTCTACAATACCAAAATTCTAGGAAGTTCTTCTATACTAATCCTCAAAGTTCATCTTAGGTCTACGTGCTCTAATCAGAGTTTATCTAAATCTAGCTTCCAAGGTTTGTACTAAACTTCCTCTGATACCAACTGTAACGCCCCGACCCCAGCTACCCAGAGTCGGTGCATTACTTCGTAACATTGGCATGATCACAAGAAAGATCAAATCTCGAAAGACCGATTAGTTTAGTAGCCTTGGAAACACTAGATATAATCATAAAGTTTTACATTACATTTCAAAGTGAAAAACTACTACAACAACAAAGTCTTCATATCCACACTATTAACCCCTCATAATATCCCTGCAAGTCAATCATAATTTACTTCTTCACTACCTGGGAAAATAAAACATAGAAAAGGGGTGAGCTTAAATGCCCAGTAAGGATAACAATATAGCGGAACATTCAAAATAAGCATAAACATTTAAGGCAATGAATTACTAAAACAAAAGCCTTTTAAACTTGAACTTCAACATAGTATGGCAAAAGTAAAATGAAATAATGCCATTTACTTGTTCACATGGATATTCTACTAATCGAATAATCACATGAAAAATCAATAACCACTTTCATAATGTTGGAATGCATAATTCTAAACGTTAATTTCTTTGTCTAGGCCTCATCCCAAGACCTAGGGGTTACTTCTAACCGGAACCCAACTCGGAGTGCCTCTAATAACCGGACACCAACCCGGAGTGCCTCTAATAACCGGACACCAACCCGGAGTGCCTCTAATAACCGGACACCAACCCGGAGGGCATACTTTTACCAGTCCCTAACCTGGAGGGCTTACTTTAACCAGTCCCCAACCTGGAGGGCTTACTTTTACCGGTCCCCAACCCGGAACATACTTGTTTAGCACATTCATCTGAAGAAACGTTTGAAATATAACATAAACATTCGGATTAAAACTAGCATACGAAATGTCAATAGTTTCACCATAAACTATGAATGGTATAAAATAGCACATCCACAGTCAAACATATCACAAAACCTTCAATACAATATAGAATTTTTGTATTATAATAAATCAACTTCAAATAAGCGTAAAATCCATTAAAGGATGTTGACATAGATGAAATCAAAACACTTTTTAGAGAAATATCTCTTTCTATTTTTGAAATCATTTAAGAGCCATATAAAATAAAACATTTTCTTGAAAATATTCTTGTAAGCTTGTAAGGAAAGCTTTGACGATTTTATAACGGCGGAAAATAACCGCACCCACCGTATAAGTTAAAAAAACATTCTTATCTTAATTCTGTCGAAAAGGTTAAAAAGGACCTTGTTTTGAAAACGACGGAAAGATTCCTTTATAAACCTCTTACAAAAAGTCAAACAAGGGTATAAATTAATTTAACCCATATTCTTGTAAATAATAAATATGATTTGAAATACATTTCGAAGAAACATGGATGTGGATGATAAAGAGATCCCAGTAGATTATTACGTATAATACAACCTCGGATAATGAAGAGATTGTGAAATAACCCTTACCTTGTACTTTTCCTTGGTTGGGGTAGGTTAACCTCCTGTATAATGGTGAAATAATTGATATTAAATTATAAAAGAATCATATACATTTATATGATATCATATATGATCTTTTAATATTGATTTGATAATAATATCTTAGTATTATCGCCGTTTCGTGTGTTAACTTACTCATTTTCTTTTATATGTTTTGTTACATAAGTCATGTTTGTTGTATCTTATTCATATCCAGAATGATATAAAGTCCTTAAACATCATTTTTAAATCATTAAATGATAATTATACTTGAATGGATACGATGGAGAATGAATCTCATCGCGTTCGTGGAGACGGTAGTCCGTACGTACGCACGAACGCTACTTCCATTTAATTTTTATTTTAAAAGAATCGAATCAAAATGATACATAGGTATATTACTATTCCAGTATAATATAATATTTTATATATGTTACTTAAGTTCATTAACACCATCCTTTATACGTTCCATGTGTGGTATGAACGAGTCATATCATTTTAAGGGGGCGGTAGTCCGCACTTCCTCAAATGAAATTATCGTATGTATATACAACATGAAACGAATAATGGTATGAAATAAAATGGAATTACAGAAGATTATATATAAAATATATATCATTAATATAATATTTAATTACAGTGCCATCATAATGGCCACCATGAGAGGCGGTAAGATGTATTTGAACAATCATCGTTTCGTGAGGCGTTAGTTTGCCATCCACAGAAACATTATGTTCATCATCCATTAGATGGAGTTGTGTGTATGTGTAGTTTGAATACTTCTTATTACAACATCTTAGTATATTGAGGATACTGGTGTTGTTACAAAAGAAAGGAAATAAAAAGATTTTGGGGGTTGAAGAAGCAAAATAAATGAAAATAATTTAAGAGAAATCGTTACCTTTAATTTAGGTAACTCACTTTGGTTGGAACCAAAGGACTTCTTTAAATGCTTTCTGCCTAAGGGGAAGCTTCAAGGAAGAGGAGAGGGATGTGGGGAGCTTAGTTGCGCAGAGTTTGGACGAGCCAAGTGGCTTGAGAGGTGTGAGGAAATGAGAAGGAGGAGTGCCCTTTTATAAGAGGGGTGAGGGGCACCTTTGGAAAAGCTAGAAATATTAATTTATAATAAATTCATATTCGGTTTCCAATGGCTCCAAAGTTGACTATTCAAAGTTTGAGGTGGGGATAGGTCTAAAACAACTCATCCAATAGAATTTAGACAGGTTTGGGTACTTATATGAACCTTATCTTTAAGTATTAACTCTAAGTTAATTAGTTTCACTTTTACAATGTCTCTTTGTATATTTATATAATATGGTTAATAAACTTACTATATACATCCAAGCGACCCAAAATTGGTCCATTAATGATTAACCTATCATAATATAAGTCTCTTGTCCGAACCATTGATTTTTAGGAATTTAATATCAATTAATAATATAATATTTGTTTTAAGAACTCTTTTATGTCAATTTTGACACTATTCAATAGTTGATTTTTGTGAAACTCCTAACAGATTGATTACTTCTAACAAAGTCAATTAAATCAATCCTAATATATCATATTATCATAGAAAATTAGTTTAATTCATTAAAAGGTTCATATTATAATTATTTGGGTATTTATAAAATCAATTATTTTAATTTTTCACTATTTTAGTAATTACTGCATTATCATTGTGTCATAAATAAAATAAATTATTTAATGTCTAAAAATTATAAATAAAATATCATTATGTAGGAAATCTTTTTAGCTTCCTAATGAATATTTATAATCAAAAATCCAACATGTATAACCCTATTTAAAAATTGTTCTTCTAAAAGATGTAAGCTTATGCCATTTTTATTTTTATTTTAACTTTATTAATATAATGTGTCATTATCACTTAAAAGTGGATCCATGGGGTCCCAAAATAGACCCAAAGATGCCCATGGTCGACCATGTATCAACCAATAGGGTTACGACACGTTTTAGGGTAATTTAGTATGATTATAATATTATTTTGTTTAACCCTTATTTACCGGATTTACCCTTTAACCATGGTAAATAAAATATTTACCACAGTAACTATTCAAAATGTCTAAAAATAAAAGTTACCTATTTACACAATTTGAACATCCTGATTCCAAATATGGAATCCATTTTCCTAAATTCAAAACACAGAAGTGGCAGAAATTAATTTAAAATTAATTCCCGCTGTCAAAACAAAAAGCGTGTTTTTAAGAGATAATAACTATCAAAAGATTGACACTTGTTTATGTTCGGTTTAATTGTAAAATTATGTCCAATGACCAACATTTTATTAAATGGTAAAAATATATTCTAAATATACTTTAAAACCACTAAAATGCATAATTTATCACTATTAATTATTTTGATTAAAAAAGTTGTTTTTAATTAAAATTTAGAAATTTTCACTATTCATCAAAATATGAAAGTTATCCGAAATGTACCAAAATTTCACCCTAGGCTAATTTCGATATTCTGAATCCAAAAATGAAGTCCATTTTGAAATATAAAATATATATGATTTCAAAAATTAGGTATTACTATTCACAACGACTAGTTTAATTAGTTGTGGTGTGTGTTAGAACTCGAGGTTGCGTACAACACACGCTATCACATTATTCAAAGAGAAGCGTACCGTAGAAGCTTGAGAAGTTTTATTTAAAATTTTTTTTGATGTCCCCATTTAGTCAAAAGTTTAAAATATTTTATTTAAAAAGGGTTCACTATTAAAAGTTGGTAAAACTACAATTATGTCTAAGAAACTCATAATATGGATTCTAAAATTATAAGGATTATATAAAGTTTAAAATTTAGTTAATACTATTCATAACCTCTTTTGAATGGCTTGTTTGGTATGTCATGGTGCGCTTGAACTCGGTGTTGTGTGTAGTGCAAGTTATTGAATTATTTTGAAGAAATAACACACTATGAAATCTTGGGGTGTTACAATTTCACTTGGTGGGATGTGATGGCTTTATCAATGCTGAAACATTCCTCCCCAAACTCACCTTCTCATCTTCATAAAGTCTCATGTGATGTGTACACATCTCCTTTAGAAACTTGGTGTACCGTGGAATTTTCTTCCCATCATCAATCAACTGGATATTAACCTGCACTTTCGTGAAAATATCCAATATTTCTTTATCAAGATCAGTTTCCTTTGGTTTTCTTGGTTGGGTGGACCTTTGAGGAAATTGAAGGGGACTGGTTGGGTTAGGTGACTCATCAATGTACACACTCTTTCCTTTGGAAGGGCTTCTCTCAAGACAAGGTTCATCAATATCTGGAACATTTTTAATGGTTGGGATGGAGGTTTCCTCAAGAGTGGATGACTCTAATGGAGGGTTCATCTTACTTTATATTTGTTTTCCACTCCTAAGGGTGATGGCACTAACATTTCCTCTATACATAGGGTTAACTATTGGTTGAGAGGGTCTGTGACTTTGAATTTCACCTACTGAGTTAGTTAGTTGGCCAAATTGGGTTTTTAGGTTTTGTATGGAATCCTGAGTGGTCTGTTGGAATAGAATATTGTTAGAAACCATTTTTTAATCATATCTTGTAGTATAGGCTGGAGTTTTGGAGGGGTTTGATGGAAAGTCCATTGGGGTGGTTGAGGATTTCTACATGGTGGTGGTGGATGACTACTCTTCCCTGGTTGGTTCCATTGTTGTGGAGGTTGGTTTGAATACTCCCTTGCATATAGGCTTGGTTCTCCTTCCACACATGGTTGGATGGATAGTAAGGTTCTTGCCTATAGGGATGGTTATAGGGGAGGCCTGGAAATATTGCCTCACAACTCTCAGATGTTTCCCTCAATTGAGTTCATTGGTCAGAGTAGTGGGTGTCAGAAGAACATACACCACAATGGATGGGAAGAAGAGATTGGGATTTCCCTTGGGAAAGAGTAACTTGTCGAAGAAAGGTACTTACCACTTCGAACATTGTGTCCACCATCTTCTCGAATTCAGTAATTTCTACCTCATGAACACCTCTAATGGGTATTCTAGACCATGTACCGAATTGATGAGTGTTTTGTGCCATGTTCTCGATTGAGTTCCTTGCAGAAACTGGGGTCTTATCTACCAGTGAACCACCTGCAGCAGCATCAAGCATATTTCTATCAATAGGGATTAAACCTTCGTAAAAATATTTTATTAAAAGTTGGTCACTTATTTGGTGTTGTGGGAAACATTAACATAATCTTTAAATTTGTTCCCAATATTAATGAAGTGTTTCCCCTTGAGATTGTCCTATCCCACAAATTTCTTTCCTTATTGTTGCAGTTAGAGAGAATGGGAAATATTTTTCATGAAAAGGGCATTTCATGTCCGCCCAACCTCTTATTGGGGAATTAACATAATATAACCAATCTTTCATAATGTCTTCTAAAGAAAATGGGAATGATCTATGATTTACGTGTTCCTCATCCACATTTGCAGGTTTTAATGTTCAAAAAACAGTATGAAATTATTTTAAGTGATTTTGTGGATCCTCACTAGGAATTCCAAGGAATCTTGGTAATAGATGAATTAAACTAGATTTTAGTTCAAAATTAGATGCCTTGCCTTGTAATTGAATGTATGTGGGCTGAATATCAACTTCAGTTAACGTTAGTTAATTTAGTGAATGATTGTTTTCAGCCATTTTATTCACATTAATTCCCGTTTGTATTGGGTTATCGAAGAAGAATAAGAAGAAGAAGGATCAAGATGAGTGTTGATGTTTTGGGCGTCCTCCTTCAAAGTGTTGTCTTGTGTGTCTCGGTGTAATTGACATAGGGTTCTCTCCAGTTTGAGTTTGAAAGGTTGAAAGTCTCCCAAAGTTGTACGTGTCATGCACTAAACCTAAACAAAAAATATATAAGAATTAAAAATTATAGGTAGAGGTATAAAATAGATAAATACTGACAAAATTTACAAATTTGTTTCAAAAACATGCACTAAAAATCAAAGCGCTCCCCCACAACGATGCCAAAATTTGACTGTGCTATCATGACACGTAAAATTGTTTATTTTTTTAAGGTTGATTTATAGTTTAGGGATGACCCTAGGTTATCTCTCAATAAGCATTGTTGTCTTATTGTGTGTATTATTAATAAAGATTACTAAAAGAGGGGGGTGATTTTGATAACAGTTTTAAGAAAATAACTTAACTTAAAGAGTTTAATAGTTGATAGAATAAGGTAGAGGATTAAGAATTATGAGATAATTTGATCACTTTATGTTCACTAGAAATCTTGTATAGTTCAGTGTTCTGAAAATTTTACATGGTTTTGTTTAATTCATTGGTTGAGGGTTGTCAAGATCTTGATTCCCCTCTTGCCTCTCTAAACATTGCACAAAGTACCAACCCCTAACACAACAATCGTGTTGTCAATGTTTGGACTTTTAGAACAGATTAAAGGATACCAAAGAATAATAATATCTTTTTTATGTGTGAGAGAAATAGGATGCTTGTGTTTCCCAATCGGAACAACTCATGTTTCCCACTTGAAATTTTAACCCAATCGGTGCTGAAATGAAAAGTGTTTCACTAAATTAAGCCCAATAAATGAACTCAAAAGATAAGCATGACTAGATAAAACATAAGTGAAATAATCCACACAAAAATTACACAAAACTAGTAGATTATCATGTATCAGAACTCCCTCACAAGATTGTGTATCTCCCTGGAAATGATCGTCCACCGTTTAGCTCGCCATCGAGAGGTGGAGAAGGCTTGGGTGGAACTCATTTTTCATTGATGATCCCCCTATGATGACAGGGGCCTCCTGAACATAAAGTATGAGGAGGGACCTCTTTTGGGTCACCAAAATACCAGAGCTTTGCCTCCTAGTAAATCTTGCAAATGAGGAGCCCAAGGTTCCATTATATAGCAAAATGGGAAGGTGGTTATGACCACACAGAATTATTAAAACCAATTGTCACAAGTTTTTCGACTTCCAGAAAGCATTATCTCGATTTGGAGAAAATACCAAAGTTGTAGCACCTCATTTTGGACGTCTCCACCGAATGTTTGGTAGCAGTTGGACACCTATATCCTGAGATATGAACCGATCACAGCACACCACTTTTGAATTTGTGTGGATTTGGTGTGCTGGAGAGATCAGGTCGACAAGTCCATCAGTTGGACAAATGTGTCTTGTGTTTCTTCGTATGAAATGTATAAAAATAATTTTTGTACCAGAACAAACAATTTAAGCCCAATTGAATTCACAGTCTAGTAGCAGTGTGTGGATTAATCCACTGGTGTGCTTGGATCCTGCGCAGTTTGCCCCATTTTTCTTAGACATCATCATGGGCCCTCCAAATCACCTTCACCTTCAATGTAAATTTCAAGACAAGTAAAATTGGAATTTTTAATATCAATAAAAACAAAATAAATGATTCAAAAATGTAATACAATTTTTTATTATATTTTTAATTTACAATACAAATTCAGTTTAATACAATGGTGTAAGGGTGAAAATAACATAGTGAATCGTGGTACGATCAACCATCTCATCTGGATAGGAAATTCCCTTACTTATCATCACTATATCGGAATCTTTAAATGTGACTATAGCTTATTGAGTTTCCTTATTCCATAGTTTTAAAGGTTTTTATACCAATTTTCTTATAAATCTTTTATCTTAGCCAATGAATCTTCTTCATTGATCCTAAGCGCCTTCAATCCAAACAGTTCTTTACACTCATCAATCTCTCTGTGGTATTATCTATCTTCATCAGGAGAGTTTTCAACTTTAAAAGTAGATAAGTTTTTATCTGGAACCATTATAGTTTTTCCAGGAGTGGTTGGAATCAAATAGTTGTGAAGGATAATTCATTCTGAATATATCATTACAGGTTCATATCTTCTAAGGAACCTATTTTCAATTAATAATACATTTGCAAATTGAGTAATAAAACAAAGAATCTGATCTATAAATATCCTTCCATTGAGTTCAATCTAAACATCCATGGATACTTTTTGAATTAGAAATATTTTATTATTACCAACTCTAACTTGCTACTCTGAAGATTCACAGCTTACACCTAAAAATAAAATTATTGTACCAGAGAATGTACATCTTGTATCAACTAGGGAAATACATGTAGTTTAATTAATACAGAATTTTACTAATGTGTCCCACTCCTCTATCTTTACACTGTGTAATGAATATCCCATATTTCCAACCTGAGTTTTATGATCCTCATCAATATGTAGTCGAAAATTATTTTGTCCAACTATCCTTCTAGAAATAGATGTTCTATGTGGTTCTACTAAAGTACTGTCATCCTTTACAATTGAGATCCTTGGATCATCCGAATGGATCTCCAGTTTTTCTAATTTGTAGTTTTTTATCTTAAAATATGATATTCCTGATCTTGATCCTTCTAATATATGATCATATTCATCTTCTCTGGCCTTAGATATTACATGTCTATTTCAAACATGTTTAATAACATCTGGAATAAGTAGCTTCTGCCATCTTTCTTCTTCTTGATTAGGTGAAACCCATTCTCTAGGCCAAGTTAGCCTCTTGGGGTTTATCATCTATGGTGTCATTTCTTAAATTGATGTTTCTTTATCTTAAAAAATATGTGTAAAGAATTCCACATCTTTCCTTAGAGCTGGTATTCTAGTATTATAGAACATCCCATAGAGGCGAGTAATTACTCTGACACATCTATTGTTGGGCGGACATCCCAATATCTTCTGCCAGATCCTCCTGCTGATATTTACTTCTAGAGTTCTAATAATACTTCTTTCCATAAGATAAACATGAAATTATGTTATTACCTTTACCAATGATGCTCTTGCAGGAATATTTCCCCATTCTACTCCTAATAGTGCATTGAAAAAATGGGTTAAAATGTCATCCACAACTGCAATTAGGACTGGTAGATATTTTCCATTTCTGAAAAGAGGATATACCCTTATTTGGATTTTCCCAAAATGAACATACTTATCATTTTTATAGATTACCTTGTTAACACTTTCTGGTTTTATCAAAGGAATTGAAAATAACACTATATCTATTTTATAGACATCAGTTGTCTCTTCATCTTCAAATATCATGGTCAGTTCTCGATATGGTACCCAAGAAATCTGGTATACCTCTGACGAATAAACTCTGGGAACCTTCCCTTCTATATAATCTCTTCCTTCTAAATGGATTTTAGTTTCTAAAAAATGAACCAAATTTCCTTCCATCTCCTATAGTTTTACTAGTTCTAGAGAGTCTTCAGATGCACTAAACCCTCTTCAAATCATGGATATTTGAAGCTGACTCAAAATAGCATTATTTATTTCTTCCTCATATGAGGCAGAATTTTCCACCTCTGAGTACTCTGAATATAATGAATATAAAATTTCATCATCTGAGTCTATATCATCTCCCCATATCGGATCAAAAAATATCTCTGACCCCAGATAGGCTCCAAAAATATCTCTGGTGAATCATTTAATGTTAATTCATTGAGACTACCCCTTGTTTTACCTGCATCTGGGAAATTATCAGCTCTGGGACCCTTCATAACGCAGAACCAACAAAAATCACAACTGGATAAAGATTTTCCATTAGTGAATCTGGGATACTTCCCATATTTGGCCTTAAATTTTTATCTCATATCCTTATGAATTCAATTTGGTCTATGAAATCGCTTAGATATTTTTCTCTTTCTGTCGGAAAATCGACTTGATAATTTTCATTTTTAAAATAATTTCTAGACCTTCTTCAATGATTTATTTCATTCAAGCTTTCCATACTAGCACTGTGTTTTGAATGTTCTTTATTGGGTTCTTCCAAGCTCTTACATGGTTGGACCACACCCTTATCTGCATGCAACACCATATAATTTTGGGAAATAAGAAGAACTCATGTATGGAATATTTATTATATCCAATAAGGCATGCCATTTCATACAATAGAGTCTTATTACCTACCTTATTGTTTATGCTCGAAATCCTAGAGTGGCTTGCAAATCTTTACTTTGGGAAATATGAGTCTTCAACTCTTATTGGAAAATTTTAGACCAACTTCCTAGAATCTTTTGGATAAATACATCTATAGAGTATTCTTGATCTCTTGGTCCAAAAATACAATACCAATGCTGAAACTCGCATAGAAATTCTAAAATTTAACACATGTTACAAATTTGGATCTTGGTTAAAGTTGTTCTAGCATTTTCTACCAACTCTATATCCCGATCTACCAGTAGAGTTCATATAAACTCATGTTTAAGGAAATCATATAATACTATTATAACATCAATTAGTAATGTAACATATTTTAGGATAATTGTTGTCACTTCTGAGTGTCTTAGAAACATATCCTAGAATCACCCTATATTACCTCTCAAGGTAGCTCTAGTGAAATTAAGTGCACTATCTATGGTCCACGGCTGTAAACCAACTGATACCATATAATATCTAAGGTCTAGATCCCATAAATCTATGACAGCTCCCATATCCTTTTCAAAGTATAGTTTTAAGATTGTCCCATGTTGAGTGACAACTTATGGATGTGTTTTCATTGTATTATATTCTTCATGTATATAGCTGGGATATGAGGGATTAGCTTGTGTATTGTTCTTATAAAACAAATACTTGAAAGAATTATTTTTTTCATTCCCAAGGAATTGGTTTTTTAGAGAGTTTTTTTCCAAACTAACAAGGCTTTCCAAGATTTTACACCAAGTATTTCGGTGGTAGATGACTTATTCTATTTCTTTTTCCACTTTTATTTGAGTTTGGCTTGTAGGTCTTCAACTCTACTAATATTTTCATTTAGGTTTTTGGATATAAATTCTGTAAAATCCCATGTAAATAAATAATAAGACATATTTCCTATTTATTAATATTTGTGAATTAAATATTAATTTTACTTTAAAGGGGTTGCTATGTTCGATAGCATACCCGATACGCAACAACGATTTTCATTGAAATCTTACGTTGCACACTAATAATATAATATTATTTTAAATGGTAGTAAAATTCTAGACATTGTATTGGTGTGAATAAAATAACTAACTAATACATGATTATACATGTTTGTAAAATGTAATTAAAATTATCTAATAAAAGTTAGAGGCTTAAATTGTGAATGAATCTAATTTTAAGCATAATTTAAATTAAAAGGTTGATTTACCGCCTATTAAGGGAGATCCCTATTTAAATATATTTTTGGTCACTTTAATACATTATATTAGACAAAATACAATCCTTCTTTGGAATGGGAACATCAAATTCTACTTTGGGTAATTGTTTTGCATTTTTATGATAAAGTTCATATTTAATGAATAGTGAAAAATAATGTATTTTAATTCAAAATTGCCTTTTAATGTAATTTATGTGGATGGATAGATTATCTTTTTAATTGGTTTTAAAGTGTAATTAAAATATATTTTTACCATGTAATAAAATTTTGGTCATTGTAATTAATTTTACTTTGAAATTGGAAATAAACTAGTGTTAATCTTTTGATAGTTATTATTTCTTAAAAACACGCTTTTTGTTTTGATAGCAAGAATTAATTTTGAATTAATTTCTTCCACTTCTGTTTTTTGAATTTGGAAAAACGGATTCCATATTTGGAATTAGTAGGTCTAAAGTTTTTAAATAATAAAATTTTATTTTTATACATTTTAAATATTTACATTAGTAAATATTTTATTTACTGCGGTTAAAGGGTAAATAAGGTAAATAAGGGTACAAAATTATATAAAAATATAAAATTACCCTTAAATGTGTAATAATCCTATTGGTTGATACATATCCGAACATGGGTATCTTTGGGTCGATTTTGGGACCCAATGGAGCCACTTATGAATGATAATGACAGTTTAGATAAATTAATTTAAAGTAAAGGCAAAATCGACATAAACAAAAATCTTTTTGTAAATTAATTTATATATGGTGTTATATAAATTATATTTTAGACTATATATATTAATTGGGAATCTAAAACAATTTCTTATATCACGGTATTTTTTTATAATTTCTAGACATCACATTAATTAAATTATTTATGACACAATATTGATGTAGTATTTACCTCATTAATAAATGATTTAAATAAATAGGATTATAATGATGAAAATATTATCCAAAACATGTCAAATTCTGATTGGATGGTTTTATTTTGAATATGAGTAATCTTATCTTCTACTTTAATGATTCTTGGACCTTTAGAAACCGAATATAAATATATAATAAAATAATATTATCACACTTTACAAAAGAGCCCCTCCTCCCCCTTATAAAAAGAGACCATTTCTAACCAATTCCTCACACCTCTCAAGCCTTTTGGATCATCCAACCTCTGAAAAATTAATCTACATACATCCCTATCCTCGTCCTAGAAGCCTTACCTTAGGTATAAGGCACTTCAAGAATTCCTTTGGTACATACCAAAGGGAGTTACCCAAATTAAAGGTAATAGTTTCTCTTAATTTATTTATTTTTATATATCAAACCATTAAACTTATTTTATTTCTTTATTTTGTAACAAAAAAAGTATCCTCAACATACAAGTATGTTTTTATGAGAAGTATTCGAACTACACATACACACACCTCTATCTAATGGATGAATAACATAATGTTTCTGTGGATGGAAAACTAACTCCTCACGAAATGATGATTGTTCAAATATCTCCAACCGCCTCTCATGGTGGCCATTATGGTGGAAATGTATTTATATATGATATATATTACTTTTATTTTTCTTTATTCTTCTATAATTTCAATTTATATCATATCATTAAGGTTCCCATTATGGGTAAACATGATAATTTCATTTGAGGAATTGCGGACTACTGCCCCCTTAAAATGATATGACTCGTTCATACCATATGTGTTACGTATAAAGGATAGATTTAATGATATTATATATGATAAAATACTATAATTATAGTAAAACTATGTATAATTATGTTTTAATTCCCTTAAATATGAAATAGAAATGGAAGTAGCATTCATGCGTACGTGTGGCTTACCATCTCCATGAACGGTGCATCTCATTTCTTACCTATAAATGTTATTTACTTTTATAAATACATGTATATGCTGGATATATTTGTTATATATGATATCCAAATCATGAATATCATTCTTGATATAATTAATATTTGACAACATTGACAACTTGTAAATATAAGGTGTTTATTTTTGACTCAAGTACCAAATATCGACAAAACGAACATTATTAACTTAAATGATTAAATAATGTTTATAACATGGTAATAAGTGATTTCAATGTAACAATAAACCTGAAAAGGGGTTCTTGTAACGCCCCAACCCCAGTTACCCAAAGTCGGTGCATTATTTTAATACATTGGCATTATTACAAGGAATCATGTCCCGAAGGACCGGTCGGTTTAGAAATCATGGAAAATAGATTACATACATGAATGTTACATTACACTTCTTAACATACAAAAAAACATAAATAATCCTTCATAAAGACCATTATTCCCTTGTCTTAACCCTGCATATCAGTCACAATACACTTCTTGGAATCCTGGGAAAAATAAAACATAAAATGGTGTGAGGTCAGATTCTTAGTAAGGATAACAATACAGCAGAAACATTCATAAATAAGAATAAGCATTTAAGGCAATGTAAACTAAAACAAAATCATTTTAAACTTGATATTTAGCATAATATGGAAAAAATAAAATGTAGTAATTCCATTTAATTATTCACATGGATATTCTACTAGTCGAATAATCACATGAAATATCACTAACCACTTTCATAATGATGGAATGCATAATTCCAGACTATCATAACCACATAGTCAAGGCCTTGTTCCAAGACTACAAATAATATTTTGTCAAGGAATTGTGCCAAGACACTGGTTTGTCTCATGATACCTACCGATGCATCAAGAACATATAGCGGGCTCCACCCGTCACTTAATAAGACCAATGCATTCCTCATATGAATAGGTTTAAACATAACATAAACATTCATATTAAAACTAGAATATGAAATGTCAATACTTTCTCCATAAACCATGAATGATATAAAAATAACACATCCACACTCAAACATATCACAAAACCTTCAATACAATCTGAAAGTTTTGTATCATAATAAATCAACTTCAAATAAGCTTATAATTCATCAAAGGATGTTGACAGAGATGAAATCAAAACTATTTGAGAGAAATATCTCTTTTTTGAAATCATTGAAAAGTCACTCATTTATAAAGGAAGTAATTTAAAAGAGATTTTTGAATCAAACTGTCCCATACCACTTTGACACATTTGAAAATAAATATCATTTCAAAACATTCATGTACATTTAAATAAATCCTTAAAATCATTTTTAAAACATGGACATTAATTAAAAATATTTAGAAAGTTAAATCTTTAAAACATTTAAAATTCTGATCTTGATGAAGAGTACCTTTAACAAATTCTTAAAATATTCATTTTGAAATCATTTAAAAATTCACATAATTATAAAATAAAACATTTAATTTGAAAATATTATTATAATATTGTAAGGGAAGCTTCAATGATTTTATAATGGTAGAAAATAGCTACACCCGCTGTATAAGTTAAACAAAGACATTCTTACCTTAATTTTATCGAAAAGGTTAAAATAAACTTGTTTGGAAAATGATGGAAAGATTACTTTATAAAAATCTTATAAAAATTCAAACAAGGGTATGAATTAATTTAACCTATATTCTGTAAAATAGTAAGAATTATTTTAAATACATTTTTAAGAAACATGGATGTGGATGATAATTAGTTCCATGTAGATAATTGCGTATAAACAACCTCAGATAATGAAGATATTGTGAAATAAACCCTTACCTTGTATTTTTTCATGGTCGAGGGTAGTTTAAAATATTGTATAATGGTTAAATAACTATTATTAAATTATAAAAGAATCATATACATTAATATGATATCATATATGATCTTTTAACATTGCTTTTTTAATAATATCTTAGTATTATCGTCATTTCAGGTGTTAACTTACTCATTTTCTTTTATATGTTTTGGTACATAAGCCATGCTTTTTATGGATTTGTTGTATCATATTCATATCTTGAATTATATAAAGACCATAAACATTATTTTTAATCATCAAATGATAATTATACTTGAATGGATATGATGGGGAATGAATCTCATCGCGTTCGTGGAGATGGTAGTCCGTACGTACGCACGAGCGACAATATCATTATTTTGATATTAAAATAATCTATAATTGGATGTTATATATTTTATACAGAATAATTATAATGTTATATATATTATTTTCTTCAATTACACATTATCATCATACTCATCCAAATAATAATGTTTTGAATAACAACTCTAGCACGACGTGGAGACGGTATGTCGTACGTACGCATATATGGTGACATGTAATTCAAAGGATGGATAGAATACAAAATATGGTTGTACCATATTTATAATAACATAAACATATATATAATATACTAGACATATTATTTTATAATGGAAATAATAAAGAAAGAATAATTTTAAGTAGAAAGGAACTTGAAAGAGGGTGGTGAAAATATTACATCTTTTTCGGGTTCTTCCATTCGATTTGATCAAAAGGGATTCTTCAGTTGGATTTATGACTAAACTAAGGCCTCTAGGTTGAATTTAGTGTTGTTTAGAGGATAATTGGTCATGTTTTTTCCGAACCAAAATGCTTTGAAGGTATTATGAATTGGTTAGAAGTGGTGTCCTTTTATAAGGGGGTGGAGGGGATCTTTAGAAAAAACATAAAGTATTAATTTATAATAAATTAATATTAGGTTTATAATAGATCAAAAGTGGATTATTCAAAGTATAAGGTGTGTATGGGTTGAAAGCCTTTCATACAATATATTTTAGACAGGTTTTGGTCACTATATTAACCTTATCAATTATATTTAACTCTTAGTTAAATAGTTTGAGATTTACCTTGTAAATTTGTATTTTTATATTATATGGTTAACAAACGTACTATATACTTCCAAGAGACCACCCAAGTGGTCCATTAATGATACACCTATCATTTTATAAGTCCTTTTTATGATCCTTATATTTCTATAAATATAATATCAATTAATAAATTAATATTTGTTTTAAAGACTCATTTATATCAATTTTGACAATATTTAATAATTGATTCTTGTTAAAGTCATAAAAACATTATTAATTCGAACCAAATTCATTTAAGCAATCCTAACATGTCATATTAACCAATAAAACTCGTGGATGGAACCAAAACATTCAAATTATATTTATTTTAACATTTATAATACTAATTATTTCATTCTTTCATTAATAAGGAAAATACTGCATCATTATTGTGTTATAAATAAATTTAATTATTCAATGTCTAAAAATGAAAATTAAAATACCATTATGTAGGAAATATTTTTATATTTCTAATTAATATATATTTTTGAAGATATAACATATATAACCTTACATAAAAATTGTTTTTGTAAAATATATATATGCTTATGTAATTTTTGTATTTACTTTAACTTTATTAATATAAAGTGTCATTATCACTTATAAGTGGATCCATGGGGTCCCAAAATCGACCCAAAGATGCCCATGGTCGTTAATGTATCAACCAATAGGGCTAGAAAACGTTTTAGGGTAATTAAATATTATTATAATATTATATTATTACCATTATTTACCGGATTTATCCTTTAACCCTGGTAAATAAAATATTTACCGAAGTAGTTATTCAAAATGTCTAAAAATAAGAGTTACCTATTTAAAAAAATTGGGCATCCTGATTAAAAATATGGAATCCATTTTTCCAATTTA
This sequence comes from Viscum album, assembly GCA_963277665.1. Lineage (NCBI taxonomy): Eukaryota > Viridiplantae > Streptophyta > Magnoliopsida > Santalales > Viscaceae > Viscum > Viscum album. The sequence continues at coordinate 323,536,995 of OY728144.1, read as the reverse complement.
AAAACATCGAAGTGGAAGAAATTAATTTAAAATTAATTCCCGCTGTCAGAACAAATCTATGTTTTTAAGAAACAATAAATATCAAAAGATTAACACTTCTTTATGTTCGGTTTAAATGTGAAATTATGTCCAATGAAAAACATTCGATTAAATGGTAAAAATATTTTCTAAATAAACATTAAAACCACTCAAATGAATAATTTATCACTACTAATTATTTTGATTAAAAAAGTTGTTTTTAATTAAAATTTAGAAATTTTCACTATTCATCAAAATATGAAAGTTATCAAAAAAAGTACCAAAACATCACCCTAAGATAATTTCGATATTTCAAATCGAAAAATGGAGTCCATTGTGAAAGATAAAATGTATAAAATTTTAAAAATTGGGTATTACTATTCATAACGGCTAGTTTCATTGGTTGTGTTGTGTGTTAAACTCGAAGTTGCGTACAACACACGCTGCTATATAATACAAAGAGAAGCGTACCGTGGAATCTTGGGATGTTTTATTATTCCCTAATTCAATAAATTTCATCCTCTCAATTTGAATTTTTTAAAAAAAAATAAGAGGTTTAAAATAGAAAATACCTTTGGGAAAACCCACATCAGAAATTAGGTTAACAAAATTTTGTCTTAATAAGAGGAAAAGGGAAATGAAAGGGTCACAACCAAATTATGATCTCGATTAGGATAACATTAGTGGAAATTATAGATATATAACTGGAGGAAAAAACTAAATATGTATAGGTACTGATTTAGTTCATTAATCACAAACAAATGTAAAATTGAGGGCCTTAAATTCATGAATCTATTATGAATTAAAATACCCTCGGTTCAATAAAACATATGGTATCAGGATAACATATTTTTTCTTTTAAGATCCCTCAACTAATTTATAAGAATTAATTTCTTCATAGAGTAATAGAAGAATAAAATATATATACTTGACAAGCAGAGTCCCATCCTTTAACTAATTTCTATCACAAACTCATCTTTTACTCAAAATGATAATAGAACTTAAAAAAATATTCTATTTATCCTATTAATATAGGGTTAGAAAATTGAATTTATAATTCATCTACCAATTGTTTTTTTAAAAAGGCTATATTATTCAATCTAGGACATCACATGGGCCAGTGGTAGGTGATACACCCTTTTCACCATTCCGTTGCGGGTTCAAGTCTCGCGGCCTTACCGGATGCGACGGGTTGCCGCCTGACCTCCGGGTTGTCCTTTTATGGAAATCCAAAAATAATATCAAACTATAATTATCCAAAATACTTCTATCAAGACACACAGTCCAAAATTTATAAGGAAGGAAAACACAATGAATCTCATTTTTGCCTCTTAATAACATCTGAACACCTTCATCGTGTATTCTTTTAAAACACTGCACCATCCTGAATTACCATAAAACCATATCAATTACATTCATGATCCCTTATTCCTTATTGAATACTGGATATATTCCTTCTTTTAAAAAATGTTGTAAAATCCAATAATGATGGAATATACAAATCATTAATCAGTTTCAAGGTAGTCAAGAATATCCAATATAATTTATCCAAATCAATCATGTATTATTCAAAAATCACTACCTTGGTATCAGAACCATATTATGGTTAATCTTTCTCTAAACCATATATTTTCCAAAAATTTAACCTACTATTGAGTAACTTTTCTTGGTTCGACACAATCACAAGTCCTTAATTAAATAGTACTGCAGTACAATCCTTATATATTCGATAATTATTATAACTAGTAAATTGTTGATACAACACTCAAATGACATAATTCTATAATAACAACATAAGAACTCTAATCATTCCTCCCCATCTATGGTAGTATCATAACATGATTATTATCCAATAGCATCATTTGGGGCATACTCTGATGATTTGGATATTGGTTCGCGTAGTGTCCCAACTCTTTGTAGATGAATCACTGTACATTTGAATCCTTTTTCTTAACCTTGCAGTCACGTACATGGTTTCATTTTTCTCCACACTCATAACAAACTCCCATTTCCTTCAGAAAAGTTCTAGGGTGTTTCTTCCCAATGTTATAACATATGGGAAATTTCTTCTTTTCCCTCTTCCCAATATCCATCTTTCTCTATTCAATCCTTTCCTTCTCTTTCTTCCCTTCAAAGCCATTGGACTCAATGAATTTTTTACTTATCTTATTAACACATGATACTATTTATTCATATGTTGATAATACATGGGAGACTATTTCCCTTAAAAAAATTGGTTTAATACCGTGAAAGATATGATCCTTCTTACTCTTTAAACCATACGTATTGCTGGAGTTCACATTCCTTCTACTGGGCGTCATTTCAATACAATGGAATAAAATAGGTCAGTTTATGAATTGTAATGAATAATTCCAAACCTGTAAAATACCTAACATAAATTGAACAGTTTATGGATATAATCAATAGTCATAAAGATGTTTTCATTGAGGAAGTATATACTCATAAAACCTTCATAATCATTTGTAACAAAAACTAGAATTATCCTAATCATATCCCCCGAGAGTGTTTTAACCAAGAGTGATGCAAGGCTTATTATCGTACACCAATTCCCGTTCGAATCTAACTCAAAGCGGTGTTTTAGTGTTTTACCCCTAGTTACATCTGTTCTAGAGCTGCCTCTACCTGGTCGTATCTAGACATGGATGTATTTTCTTGGAATACACACAAAATCTCTACATTACCAAAATTCTAGGAATTTCTTCTATACCAATCCTCAATGTCTATCTTAGGTCTATATGCTCTAATTAGAGTTTATCTAAATCTAGATTACATAGTTATTTCTAATCATCCTCTGATACCAACTGTAATGCCCCGATCCCAGTTACCCAGAGTTGGTGCGTTATTTTTATACATTGGCATGATTACCAGGAATCCTGTCCCGAAGGACCGATCAGTTTAGTAGTCTTAGAAAATAGATTACATACATGAATGTTACACTACACTTCTTAACATAAATAACAACATAAATAATCCTTCACAAACGCCATTATTCCATTGGATTAACTCAGCATATCAATCACAATACACTTCTTGGAATCTTGGGAAAATAAAATATAGAATGTTGTGAGATCAGATGCTCAGTAATGATAACAATATAGCGGAAATGATCATAAATAAGTATAAACATTTAAGGAAATGAATAAGTAAAACAAAAGCATTTTAAACTTGAACTTTAGCATAATATGGAAAAAATGAAAAAAATTAATGCCATTTACTTATTCACATGGATATTCTACTAGTTGAATAATAACATGCAATATAACTAACCACTTTCATAATGATGGAATGAATAATTCTAGACTATCATAACCACATATTCAAGGCCTTGTTCCAAGACTACAAATAAGATTTTGTCAAGGCGTTGTGCCAAGACACTAGTTTTTCTCTTGAGACCTACCAATGCATCGAGGAGCTATATCAGGCTCCACCCATCACTTACAAAGCCCAATGTGTTCCTCATGTGAACAGGTTTAAACATAACATAAACATTCATTTTAAAACAACCATACAAAATTTCAATAATTTCACTATAAACAATGAGTGGTATAAAAATAACACATCCACAGTCAAACATATCACAAAACCATCAATACAATATGGAAGTTTTGTATCATAATAAATCAACTTCAAATAATCTTAAAATCCATCAAATAATGTTGACATAGATGAAATAAAAACTATTTGAGAGAAATATCTCTTTTCTGAAATCATTGAAAAGTCACACATTTATAAAAGAAGTAATTTAAAAAAGATTTTTGAATAAAAGTGTCCCATACCACTTTGAAACTTTTTAAAAGAAATATCATTTCAAAAAATTCATGTCCATAAAAATAAATACTTAAAATCATTTTGAAAACATGGATATTACTTAAAAATATTTAGAAAGATAAATCTTTAAAACATTTAAAATTATGATCCTGATAAAGAGTACCTTTCACAAATTCTTAAAATATTCATTTTGAAATAATTTTAAAGTCACATAATTATAAAATAAAATATTTAATTTTAATATATTCTTATAATCTTGTAAGGGTTTCTTCCATGATTTTATAATGGTGTAAAATAGATGCACCCACTGTATAAGTTACAAAATGACATTCTTACCTTAATTTTATCTAATATGTTAAAAGGACCTTGTTTGGAAAACGACGGAATGATTCCTTTATAAACATCTTATAAAAAGTCAAAAAAGGGTAAAAATGAATTTAACCCATAGTCTGTAAAATAGTAATAATGATTTCAAATTCGTTTTTAAGAAACATGGATGTGGATGATAAAGTGGTCCCATTAGATAATTATGTATAAACAACCTCAGATAATCAAGATATTGTGAAATAAACCCTTAATTGTATTTTTCCTTGGTCAATGGTAGTTTAACCACATGTATAATGGTGAAATAATTTTTATTAAATTATACAAGAATCATATACATTAATATGATATCATATATGATCATTTTACATTTATTTTTTAATAATATCTTAGTATTATCGTCGTTTCTGGTGTTAACTTTCTCATTTTTTATATGTTTTGTTTCATAAGCTTTGTTTGTTATGGATAGGTTGTATCTTAGTTATATATATAATGATATCAAGTCCTTAAACATTATTGTTAATCATCAAATGAGAATTATATGTGAATGGATATGATGGGGAATGAATCTCATTGCATTCGTGGAGACGGTAGTCCGTACGTACGCACGAGCAACAATATCATTCTTTTGATATTAAAATAATATATAATTGGATGTTATATCAAATATACCCAATAATTATAATTTTATACTTATTATTTACTTCAATTACACATCATCATCATACCCATCTAAATAATAATGTTTTGAATAACAATTACACCACGACATGGAGACAGTCAGCCGTACGTACACACGTATGGTGACATGTCATTCAAAGGATGGATAGAATACTGAATATGGTTTTAACATATTTATAATAACATCACAGTATATAGAATATACTAGAGTTATTATTTTATAATTGAAATAACAAAGAAATAAGAAGTTGTAGAAGAAAGGAACTTGAAAGATGGTGGTGAAAACATTACCACTTCTTCAGGTTCTTCCTCTTGATTTGTCAAAATGGATTCATAGGTTGGATTTCTGACTAAAGGAAGGACTCTAGGTTGAAGTGAGGGAAGTTGAGAGGATAATTTGGTAGGGGTTGGCCCATCCAAAAGGGTTTGATGGTATGAATAATTGGTTAGAATTGGGGTCTTTTTATTAGGGGGAGGAGATCTTTAGAAAAAACTTAAAGTGTTAATTTATAATAAATTCATATTCGGTTTCTAATGGCTCCAAAGTGGAATATTAAAATTATATGGTGGGTAGAGGACGAAATCATTTTCATCCAGTAGATTTTAGACATCTTTGGGTCACTATATTAACCTTGTCATTTATATTTAACACTTAGTTAAATAGTTTGAAATTTACCATGTCACTTTGTATTTTTATATTATATGGTCAATAAAATTACTATATACTTCCAAGAGACCCTAAAGTGGTAAATTAATGATAAAAATATCATTATATAAGTCCTTTGGCCGAAACATAATTTTTAGTAATAGAATATCAATTAACAATATAATATTTGTTTTAAAAACTCATTTATCTAAATTTTGACAATATTTAATAATTGATTTTCGTTAAAGTGATAAAAACATTATTAATTTGAACCAAATTCATTTAAGAAATAATAAAATGTAAGGTTAACCAATAAAATTCCTTTATGGAATCAAAAATTTCAAATTATATTTATTTTAACATTTATAATAATAATTATTTGATTCTTTCATTAATAAGGAAAATAATGCATCATTATTGTGTCATAAATAAAATTAATTATTAAATATCTAAAAATTATAAATAAAATACCATTATGTAGGAAATACTTTTATCTTTCTAATGAATATTTATAGTCGAAAATATAACATATATAACACTATGTAAAAATTGGTTTTCTAAAAGATACATGCTTATGTCATTTTTGTATTTACTTTAACTTTATTAATATAAAGTGTCATTATAACTTACAAGTGGATCCATGGGGTCCCAAAATATACTCAAAGATTTCCATGGTAGGTCATGTATCAACCAATAGGGTCAGGACACGTTTTAGGGTAATTTAGTGTTTTTATAATATTATTTGTCTACCCTTATTTACCGGATTTACCCTTCAACCATGGTAAATAAAATATTTACCGAAGTAATTATTCAAAATTTCTAAAAATAAGAGTTACCTATTAACACAATTTGGGAATCCTAATTCCAAATATTGAAACCATTTTTATATATTCAAAACACAGAAGTGGTAGAAATTAATTTAAAATTAGCTCCCACTGTCAAAACAAAAAGTGTGTCTTTAAGAAACAATAACTATCAAAAGTTTGACACTTGTTTATGTCCGGTTTAAATGTGAAATTAATTCCAATGACCAACATTGGATTAAATGGTAAAAATATATTATAAACATACTTTAAAACCACTCAAATTCATAATCTATCACTATTAATATTTTGATTAAAAAAGTTGTTTTTAATTAAAATTTAGTAATTTTCACTATTCATCAAAATATGAATGTTATCTGAAAAGTACCAAAAATTCACCCAGATCTAATTTCGATATTCTAAATCCAAAAATGAAGTCCATTTTTAATGATAAAATTTATAAAATTTCAAAAAGTGGGTATTACTATTCATAACAGCTAGTTTGATTGGTTTTGGTGTGTGTTAGAACTCGAAGTTGCATACAACACACGCTATTGTATTGTTCAAATAGAATCGTACCATGAATGCTTGGGGAGTTACGGTTCTTATGAAAGTAAAAATTAACTTTTTTTATTATTTAAGAGATTAAATAATGATCGAGTCAAGTCAGACATGAGGTAAGGGACTTCATCTCAAACTCCTTTCATCGAGGCATATTTTTATTTATACACAAAATTCTTTTATAAGGTGTATAAAACCCTTTGAATTTTACTTTTATTCAAAAGGAATATTTTTTCTACAAAGTGTTTTACTAAACAACAAAAAGAATTTTCATTTTAACGTAAGCGGTGCTAATGACCTTTTTCACAACCGTGAGTATTATTTGATCTTTGGCTTCCTCAATAATAAGTAATGTTTTTAAAAGAAAATAAATACCATATACTCTTTAATGTATTTTGGTATTGAAAATGGTTTTGATAATGGAGGTGACATGTTAATATATTTAAGTGATATATTGTGATTGAAATGTGGAAATGTTTTCATTCCTTTATACATGTTTTATGTCTTATGATTTTATAAATGTACTTGGACATTTGACGAGTGGTTACATGTTAAAAAAATGATGTGTGATGTCGTGAACACTAGGGTGGGTGGTTACGTTATAACCTCCAATGCATTGGGTATGGAAGTCGGCCGTATGGTTATTATATTTAGTGAAATGTGTGGAAGTCGACCGTATGGTTATTCCATTTATGTATGTTTATGTCCCAAGTTACCTTTATATGTTATGTGATATTTATATGGGTTTTATGGAGATATTTTGGTTAAAAAAGGGTAAGTAACGATCTTTTATTCGGTGATGAGTATTTAATACTTCAGAAAGGTGAAAAGTATTACTTATGATAAATTATTCATGGTTTACCTATTGTTTTGAAAAACTAACAATTTTCCTTCTTTGTTTATCCCTTATTGATCTTTTTATGCACATCCCATGTTTTTTAAATGATTTTCAGAGGACATAAAGTGTAATAGGGTCAAGGGTGGGATCAAGGAAAAGTCATGCTATCTAAAACATGGAACTAAACATGACTCTTTTTTTCAAAGAGTTTTTATTTTATGAAAAAAAATGGAAACTGAGTAGAAGTGTCTACTTTGTAATATTTGGCAATGTAATAGTTATGGCCGAACTCTCTAAAACTCTAAACATGAAAATATCCTCAATGTGAATTATTCATTTAATTCAGTATTATGTAATTTGTTATAGTCAGGTCCTTATAGTTGGTATCAGAGGTCAGTTTAGACAGCTTTAGGAGTTAGAATATTGTTAAATAAATGTTCATAAATTAATTTATGTTAAGATTGAAATGATATTGCATTTAAAGATTACCATGTTTCTTTGCCTAAGATATTATTGTGTTTATAATGGTTTTCCGCAGAGGAAATAGGGAATCTATGTTGGGATGGCATTTGGAGGAAGAAAACCTTCCAAATCAGCAACCTGTGATGGTCAGAATTGGAAGTGAACTGTTTGTTGTAGTGATGGATCAATTGACTCAGGATATAAATTGTGGTGGTATCCATGCATGAGATCAGCCAGATCAACCGCAAAGAAACATGTCAGTAGTGGAGAATTTCATGAGGCACCATCCCCCATCATTCGGAGGATCAACTGATCCGGTGCTAGAAGAAGGGTGGATTAATGCACCAGAAATGATTTTCGATGTCATGGGGTGTTCATAACATCAAAAGTCTAGTCTTGTTATTTATCATTTTTAATGTGAAGCTGATCAGTGGTGGATGATGGTGAAAAATATCCGGGAGAGTGAGTTGATTGATTATCTTGGTTGGGATGAATTCAAAGGTATGTTTCTTCAGAAATATTTTCCTATGGTGGTTCTTCTTAGTATGGAAAACAAATTCATAAAATTTGGTTAGGAGGATGACTCATTGGATACATATGAAGCAAAGTTCACTAGACTGGCTAGGTATTCTCCAAATTTCATCCGTGATCTTGATGGTAAGATAAATCGATTTTACTCAGGACTGAACCCACAATATCGAAGAGCATTAGCCTCTCGTGAGTTCAAAAGTTATGAAAAACTTGTTCGTTGTGCGGAGAAGGTGGAAATGAAGTTTGCAGATGATCAGGTGTCCATTGAAAAACAATAGAATAAGTGGTCTAGTTGGAAGGAAAAGTGGCCGAATTCATCAATGAAGCCTGGAGGTAAGAAAACTAAATATCCATATTATGATAAGTGTGGTAAAAACCATCCTATAGAATGTTTATCAATGTCTGGAAAGTGTTTTTGGTGTGGTAAGTCTGGTCATATTTCCAGTAACTGTAAGGAAGGTGATCAAGAATGCAATGAAATTCCATCGGTAAGATGTTTTAAGTGTATTAAAACGGGTCATTATGAAAATTAGTGTCCAGTGAAAAAATAAATTGAGGGAAAGAAGCCTAACTACAAGTAGAAAGGGGGGGTGAAATCCTTTGCAACTACTTCATCATATGTTGGTCCATCGAACAAAGTAGTATCAGGTACACTATTTTTTTGTTCATATTATGCCAATGTGTTGTTTGATTCAAGGTCTACAAACTTTTTCATTTCCGTGATGTTTTCTAGTAAATTGGGAATTCTATCTCAAGATATGAATACTGAACTTACGGTAAAACACCTGGAAGAAATGTTGAGACAAAAAGAAATTATAAGAACCTTCCTGTCCTTGTGTGTGGAAATAATCTACCTGAAAACCTAATTGTTTTACCACTAGTAGAGTTTGATGTTATTTTGGGCATGGATTGGATTTCTGTTTATCATGCTAAGATTGAATACAGAGCTAAAGAGGTTTCTTTTCAGAATGATTATCAGTTTTTCTACAAGAATGAACCCTTTCTTTTGATAACATATCAGGAAGCTGAAAAACTGGTAAAAGATGCAAATGAATGTTACCATGCCCATATTGTTGAAAACAAAGGGACCATTCAGATTAATGATGTTCCAGTGTTAAATAAGTACCTTGATGTTTTTCCTGATGATTTTCCTAGTATAATACATGATCGGGAAGTTGGATTTACTGTTGAATTAGTTCCTGATGCTAAGCCAATTTCATAACCCCTTTATCGAATGGCTCAAATTGAACTTTATAGTGAAAAAAGAAATTACAAGAGTTATTAGATAACAGTTTCATTCGACCTATCACATCACCATGGGGTGATCCTATATTTTTTGTTAAAAACAAAGATGGTTCAACGAGACTATTCATTGATTATAGAGCATTGAATAAAATTACTGTTAAGAACAAGTATCCTTTGCCTCATATCAGTAATTTTTTTGATCAGCTCTAAGGAGCTCACTATTTTTCAAATATTGACGTGAGGTCTGAGTACTATCAATTGAATGTAAAAGAAGTATACATTTCGAAGACCGCGTTTTGTACTAGATATGGCCATTATGAATTTGTAGTTATGCCTTTTGGGTTAACTAATGAACATGCTGAATTCATGGATCTTATGAATAGAATTTTCCGTGAGTTCATTGATAAGTTTGTGGTTGTGTTCATTGATGATATTTTGGTTTATTCTAAAAGTATATATGAGCATGTATGTCATTTAAGGGTCATCTTTCTTACCTTAAAAGAAAAGAAACATTATGGGAAATTCAGAAAGTGTGATTTTTGGTTACAACAAATTTCTTTCCACGGACACATTGTCTCAGAAGATGGCATAACTGTTGATCCTGCTAAAATAAAAGTTGTGGAAGAATGGCCACGACCCGCAAATATAACTGAGATTCGTAGTTTTCTTGGTTTGGAAAGTTATTATGGGAGGTTTGTTAAAAATTTTGCATGGTTATCTAGTCCAATGACTAAGTTAACTCGAAAAGGTGTTAAGTTTATTTGGACAAAAGAATTTGATGATTGTTTTCAGGAATTAAAAAGGAGATTCGTGAATGCTTCAGTTTTGGCACTGCTATCCAAAAATTTTGGGTTTGTTATCTATGGAGATGCTTTGTTGAAAGGAATTTGTTGTGTCCTAATGCAAGATGATAAGTAATTGATTATTCTTCATTTCAGTCCAAACCACATGAGTTAAGTTACCCTACACATGATTTTTAATTAGCTGCTGTCGTTTTTTCTTTAAAAATTTGAGGGGATCATTTTTATGGAGTAAAATGTGAAATATATACTGACTAAAAAACTTTTAAGTATATATTCACTCAAAAATAATTGAACATGATACATAGGAGATGTTTTTAATTAATCAAGGATTATGATTGCACGATCCATTACCATCCATGAAAAGAAAATAAAGTGGCTGGTGATTTGATTCGAAAATTTAATGCTTCATTAACCATGCTACTTTTGGAACAAGATCCTTTGGTTTTTGATTTGATGAACTTTAGCATAGAAGTTTTCGGTGCAGGAAATTATTCTGTTTTTTATCAGGTGTCAATGAGATCATCTCTATCAGACAGAATAAAGCAAGTGCAGATAGAAGAAAGTGAGTTACATAAAAAAGTAGAGTAGTTTTAGAAGGGTAAGTTTCCTGAATTTAACATTGATAATGATTATTTTTTGATGTTTGGAAAGATATTATGTTTGCCTTGGGATTCAATGTTGAAGAATGAGTTGTTATGTGAAGCTCTTAGTTCTCCATTTTTAGTTCCTCCTTGTAGTACTAAGATGTACAATGATCTTGGGAGTATTATTGGTGGGATGGAATGAAAAGAGATATTGTTGATTTTACTATGAAGTGTCTGACTTGTCAGCAGGTTAATCAGAGTGACAGTTACCAAAAGGGATGCTTCAGCCTTTACCAGTGATAGAGTGGCAATGGAAAAATATATCGATGGACTTCATTGTGGTATTACCAAATACATCTCAAGGTAATAATGTAATCTAGGTTATAGTTGATCGATTGACTAAATATGATCATTTCCTTCCTATTCGAGATAATTTTCCTCTAGATCAAATATCTCGATTGTATGTAAAAGAGATAACCAGGTTGTATGGAGTTCCCATCTCCATTGTATTTGATCATGATCCCAGATTTAATTTTAGATTTTGGAAAGGCCTTCACATGTCATTGGGTACTGAAATAAATTTTAGTACATCTTTTCATCCTTAATTAGATGGGTAGTCAGAATGAACAATTCAGAAATTGGAAGATATGTTACATTCTTGTTCAATGGATTACCAGGGAAGTTGGGACCAACATCTATTTTTGTTGAATTTTCATATAATAACAGAATTCATTCCAGTATATAGGTAGCTCCATTTAAGGCATTATATGGAATGCCTTGTCTAACTCCAGCTTTTTTGGGATGAAGTTGGTGAAAGGAAGCTGATGGGACCAGAATTTATAGAAGAGATGGTTGAGAAAGTTCTTGTTGATTCAGAAGCACATGAGAACAGCTCAACGTAGAAAGAAAAGTTATGTAGATAACCGAAGGAAGGATCTTTTTTGAGGTAGGTGATCATGTATTTCTCAAAGTTTCTCCCTGGAAAAGTGTGATGCATTTTGGTAAGAAGGGAAAGTTTTGTCTGAGGTTCATTGGACCATTTTAAATTCTATAGAAAATTGGATCAGTGGTGTACATAGTAGATTTACCTCTATGTTTGTCCCAGGTACAAATTTTTTTTCATTTTTCTGTGTTAAGAAAGTATATGCCAGATCCATCTCATGTTTTGAGTCAATAGGTAGTTTAGTTGGAAGATTATATCTCTTATTAAGAACAACCAGTTCATATTCTTTACCATAGAGAGAAAGTGTTGCAGAATAAGGTAATTCACCAGGTAAAGGATTTGTGAAAAAACCGTATGGTTGAAGGGGCAACCTGGGAATCTTAAAATGAAATAAGGGATAAATACTCGAATGTATTTTGATAAGTAAAATTACGAGGACAAAATTCCCAAAAGGGGGAAGGAAGTAAAATCCCAGGTAAATAAAGATTAAGACATATATCATATTTATTAATATTTGTGAATTAAATATTAATTTTACTTAAAAGGGGTTTCTATGTTCGATAGCGTACCCAATACGCAACAACGAGTTTTTTTTGAAATGTTACGTTGCACACTAATAAAATAATATTATTTTAAATTTTAGTTAACTCCTAGTTTTTGTATTATAGGGAATGAAAAAAACTAACTACAATATGATTATAAATGTTTGTTAAATGTATTTACATTTATCAAATAAAAGTTAGAGGATTAAATTGTGAATCAATCTAATATTAAACATAATTTACATTAAAAGGTTGATTTACCGCCTATTAATGGCGAACCCTCATTAAATAAATTTCTGGTCACATTAATACATTATATTTGACCAAATACAATCCTTCTTTATAATGGGGACATCAAATTTTACTTTGGGTAATTTTTTTGTATTTTTCTATTAAATTTCATTTTTAATGAATAGCGAAAAATATTGTTTTTTAATTAAAAATTTCCTTTTAATATAATTTATATACATGGTTAGATTATATTTTTAATTGGTTTTAATGTTTAATTAAAATATATTATTACCATTTAATCCAATGTTGGTCATTGGAAATAATTTCACTTTGAAATTGGACATAAACAAGTGTTAATCTTTTGATAGTTATTATTTCTTAAAAACATGTTTTTTGTTTTGACAACGAGAATTAATTTTGAATTAATTTACGCCACTTCTATGTTTTGAAGTTGAATAAATGTATTCCATATTTGGAATCAAGAAGACCAAATTTTTTAAATATTTAACTTTTAATTTTAGACATTTTAAATATTTACTTCAGTAAATATTTTATTTACCATGGTTAAAGGGTAAATCAGGTAAATATGGGTAAAAAATAATATAATAATAATATAAAATTACGCTTAAATGTGTACTAATCCAATTGGTTGTTACATATCCAACCATGGGCATATTTGGGTCTATTTTGGAAACCCGTGGAGCCACTTATGAATGATAATGACACTTTAGATAAATCAATTTAAAGTAAAGGCAAAATTTAAATAAACGAAACTGTTTTAGTACAAAAACATTTATATTGTGTTATATAAATTATATTTTAGAATATAAAAATTAATTGGAAATATAAAACTATTTCCTACATCATGGTATTTTTTTTATAATATTAAGACATCACATTATTTAAATTTTTTATGACACAATAATGATGTTGTATTTACATCATTAATAAATGATTTCAAAAATAAGATTATAATGAATAAAATATTATCCAAAACAAGTACAACTCTAGTTTGATGATTTTATTTCACATAAGAGTCATCTAATATTCTACTTTAATGATTCTTGGACCTTATGAAACCGAATATAATTCTATAATAAAATAATATTATCACACTTTCATAAAGAGCCCCTCCTCCCCCTTATAAAAGGAGACCTTTTTCTAACCAATTCCTCACACCTCTCAAGACTTTTGGATCAACCAACATCTGACTAGATAATCTCCATATATCACTCTCCTCCTCCTATAAACCTCACCTTAGGCATAAGGCACTTCAATAATGTCTTTGTTTCAAACACAAGGGAGTTACCCAAATTAAAGGTAACAGTTTCTCTTAATTTGTTTTTTTATTTAACTTCTCCAACCCCAAAAATATATTTATTCACCTCTTTTGTAACAACACCAGTATCCTCAATATACAAGTATTTTTTTATGAGAATCATTCGAACTACACTTACACACACCTCTATCTAATGGATGAAGAACATAATGTTTCTGTGGATGGAAAACTAACGTCTCATTAAACGATGATTGTTCAAATATATCCAACCACCTCTCATGATATCCATTATGATGGAACTGTATTTTTATATGATATATATTATTTTTATGTTTTCTTTATGCTTCTATAATTTCAATTTATATCATACCTTTATGGTTTCTATTATGGGTAAACGCAATAATTTCATTTGAGGAAGTGCGGGCGACCACCCCCTCAAAGTGATATAACTCATTCATACCATATGCGGTACGTATAAAGGATATATTTAATTATATTATATATTATACAATACTATAATTATAATACAACTATGTATCATAATGTTTTAATTCCATTAAATATGAAATAGAAATGGAAGTAGTGTTCATGCGTACGTACAACTTACCGTCTCCGTGAATGGTGCATTTTATTTCATACCTCTAAATGTCATGTACTATTATAAATACATGTATATACTCGATATATATGATATATATGATATCCAAATCATGAATAACATTATGGATATAAATAACCTTTGACCACATGGACAGCTTGTAAATATAAGGTGTTCATTTTTTACTCGAGTACGAAATATTGAGAAAATGAACATTATTAACATAAATGATTACATATTGTTTATAACATGGTAATAAGTGATATAAAAGGAATAAAAAACTTGAAAAAAGGTTGTTAATAAATTATAAATTAACTTTAGTTTATTATTCAGGAGATTAAAGAACGATCGAGTCAAGTCATTCTCGAGGAAATGGACTTCTTCTCAATCTCCTTTCATTGAGGTATATATCCATTTATACACAACTTTGTTTTATATGGTGTATAAAACCCATTGACTTTTAATTTTATTCAAATGGAATATTTTTCTACGAAGCATTTTACAAAACAAAAAAAAGAATTTTCCTTTTAACGTAAGCGGTGACAACGACCTTTTCTGCCGCCGTGAGTATTATTTGATCACTGGCTTCCTCAACAAGTCATAATGTTTTTTAAAGAAAATAAATACCATATAATATTTTATGTATTTTGGTTTTTAAAATGTTATTTATAATGGATTTGATATGTCAATATATTTCAGTGATATATTGTGATTGAAATTTGGAGATGACTTCTTTCCTTTATATTTATTTTATGTCTTCTGCTTTTATAATTGTATTTGGACATTTGAAGGGTGGGTACGTGATAAACCAAATTACGGTTGGTTCCATGAATACCAGGATGGTTGGTTAGGTTATAACCACCAATGCATTGGGTATAGAAGTCGGCCTTATGGCTACTCCACTTAGTGAAATGTGTGGAAGTCGATCGTATGGTTATTCCATTTATGTATGATTATGTCCCAAGTTACCTTTATATGTTATGTGTTATTTATATGGGTTTTGTGGTAATATTTTTGTTACAAAAGGGTATGTAATCATTTCTTATTTAGTGATCAGTATTTACTACTTCATAATGGTGAAAATTATTATTTATGATATAGTATTTATGGTTTACCTGTTGTTTTGAAAAAATAAATGTTTTACTTCTTTGGGTATCCCTTACAAGATTTTTTATGCTCATCCCAAGTTTTTGAAATGATTTTTACAGGACATAAACTGGAATAGGGTCAAGGATGTGATCAAGGAAAAGTCATGCCGTCTAAAACATGGAACTAGACATGAATCTCTTTTTTCAATGAATTTTTATTTTATGAAAAAAATGGAAACTAAGTAGAAGTGTCTACATTGTAATATTTTTCAATGTTAAAGTTATGGCCTAACTCTCTAAAACTCTAAACCTAAAAAAGATCATCAACGTGAATTATTCATTTAATTAAAGATTTTGTAATGTTTTAAGGCCGGGTCCTTATAGTTGGTATCAGAGGTCGATTTAAACAACTTTATGAGTTAGAATATTGTTAAATTAATGTTCATAAATTAATTTATGTTAATATTGAAATGATATATCATTTACAGATTACCATGTTGCTTCGCCTAAGATATTTCTGTGTTCAGAATGGTTTTCCGTAGAGGAAACAGGGAAGCTATGTTGGGACGAAATCTAGAGGAAGAGAACCTTCCAAATCAGCAACCTGAGATGGTCAAAATCGAAACTGAACTGTTTGTTGTAGTGATGGAACAATTGACTCAGGATATAAATGATGGTGGTATCCATGCATGAGATGATCCAGATCAACTGTAGAGGAACATTTCAGTAGTTGAGAAATTCATGAGGAAACATCCCCCATCATTCAAGGGATCATCTGATCCAGTGATTGCAAAGGGTGGATTAAATCACTGGAAAAGATTTTTGATGTCATGGGGTACTCAGGATATCAAAAGGTTAGTCTTTCTATTTATCGTTTTGAAGGTGAAGCTGATCATTTGTGGTTGATGGTGAAAAATATTAGGGATATTGAGGAGATTGATTCTCTTGATTGGGATGAATTCAAAGGTTTGTTTATTGAAAAATATTTTCCTAAGGTTGTTTGTCTTAGGATGAAAAAACAATACATAGAATTGAGGCAGGAGGATGACTTAGTGGCTGCTCATGAAGCAAAGTTCACTAAACTGGCAAGGTATTCCCCAAATTTCATCTGAGATCTTGATATCAAGATAAATAGATATTACTCAGGACTGAAGCCATGATATGGAAGAGAATTAGCCTCTCGTGAGATCAAAAGTTATGAAAAACTTGTTCGATGTGCCGAGAAGGTAGAAATGGAGCATTCATATGATCAGGTGTTCTTTGAAAAACAATAGAATAACAGGCCCAGTTGGTAGTAAAAGGGGAAGAATTCATCAAAGAAGCCATTAGGTAAGAAAACTAAATATCCATCTTGTGAGAAGTGTGGGAAAAAGAATCCCAGAGAATGTTTATCAAAGTCTGGAAAGTTCTTTCGGTGTGGTAAGTCTGGTCATATTGCTCGTAACTGTAAGGAAGATGATCAATTAGGCAATGAAAATCCATTAGTAAGACATATTAACTGTATTGAAGTGGTTCATTATGAAAATGAGTGTCTAGATAATAACTCAACTAAGGGAAATTAGTCGGAATACAAGCAGAAAGGGGTTGTGCAATCCTCTGCAACTACTTTTGCAGATGTTTGGCCATCGAACAAAGTAGTATTAGGTACATTGTTTGTTTTTCAGATTATGAAAATGTGTTGTTTGATTCAGGGACTACACACTCTTTCCTTTCTGAGAAGTTTATATTAAATTGGGAATTCCATCTCATGATATGAATACTGAACTTATGGTAAAAACACCTAGAGGAAATGTTGAGACAAAAATAAATAATAAGAACCTACCTATACTTGTGTACGGAAAGAATCTACCTGCAAACCTTATTTTTTTTCTCTAGTAGATTTTGATGTTATTTTGGGCATGGATTGGATTTCTGTTTATCATGCTAAGATTGACTGTAGATAAAAAGAGGTTTCTTTTTAGAATGATTTTCAGTTTTTGTACAAGAATGAACCCTTTCTTTTGATAACATACATATGAAGAAGTTGAAAAACTAGTAAATGATGTAAATGAATGTTACTTTGCACATATTTTTGAAAACAAGGGGACTTTTCAGATTAATGATGTGCCAGTGGTAAATGAGTACCTTGATGTTTTTTATGATGAGTTTCCTAGTATACTACCTGATCAGAAAGTTGAATTTACTGTTGACTTAGTTCTTGATGCTAAGATAATTTCAAAACCCCATTATCGAATGGCTCAAATTAAACTTTTAGAGTTAAAGAAGCAATTGCAAGAGATATTAGATAAAGGTTTCATTCGAACATGCACATCACCATGGGTGATCATGTATTGTTTGTTAAAAAAAGATGGTTCAATGAGACTTTGAACTGGTTATAGAGAATTGAATAACATTACTATTAAGAACAAGTATCCTTTGCCTCATATCAATAATTTGTTTGATTATCTCCAGGGATCTTAGTATTTTTCGAAGATTTACTTGAGGACCGGGTACAATCAGTTGAAAGTAAAAGAAGCGGAAATTCTAAAGAACGTGTTTTGTACTAGATATGGCCATTATGAATTTGTAGTTATGCCTTTTGGGTTAACCATTTCACCTGATGTATTCATGGATATTATGAATAAAATTTTCTGTGAGTTTTTGGATAAGTTTTTGGTTGTGTACATTGATGATATTTTGGTTTATTCTGAAAGTAAATAGGACCATGAAGGTCATTTAAGGGTCATCTTTAAAACCATAAAAGAAAAATAAACTTTATGGGAAATTCATAAAGTGTGAGTTTTGTTACAAATAATTTCTTTCCTTGTTCAAATTGTTCCAAATAATGGAATAACTATTTATCCTACTGAAACAAAAGTTGTTGAAGAATGGACAAGAACCACTAGTATAACCAAGATTCATAGTTTTCTTGGTTTGGACGGTTATTACTGGAGGATTGTTGAAACTTTTGCACGGTTATCTAGTCAAATGACTATGTTAACTCGAAAAGGTGTTATGTTTATTTGGATAAAAGAATGTGAGGATTGTTTTCAGGAATTGAAAAGTAGGTTTGTGAATACACCAGTTTCAGCACTGCCATCCAGAAATGGTGAGTTTGTTATCTATAGTGATGCTTAATTGATAGGACATGGTTGTGTCCTAATTCAGAATGATTAGCTAATTCCTTATGCTTCACGTCAGTTGAAACCACATGATTTGGAATTAGCTACTATTTTTTTCACTAAAAATTCACAGGAATCATTTTTATGGTGTTTAATGTGAAATATATACTGACCACAAAAGTATGAAGTTTATATTCACTAAAAAGGAATTGAACTTGAGACAGGGGAGATGGTTGGATTTAATCAAGGATTATGATTGCACGGTTCATTACCATCCGGGAAAAAGAAATAAAGTGGCTGATGCTTTATGTCGAAAAAGTAATGCCGCATTAACCATGCTATGTTCATAACAAGATCCTTTGTTTTTTGATCTGATGAACTTTTTCATAGAAGTTGTTGGTGTAGGAAATTATTTTGTTTTGTATCAGGGGTCAGTGAGATCATCTCTATTAGACAGAATAAATCATGTGCAGAAAGAAGACATTATGTTACAGAAAAAAGTAGAGTTGGTTCAGAAGGGTAAGTTGCCTGAATTTAACATTGATAATGATTGTGTTTTGAGGTTTGGAAAGAGATTATGTGTGCCTTGTGATTCACAGTTGAAGAATGAGTTGTGATTTGAAGCTTATAGTTCTACATTTTTAGTTCATCATGGTAGTACTAAGCTCTACATAGATCTTTGGGAGTAATACATGTGAGATGGAATGAAAAGATATATTGCTAATTTCACTATGAGGTGTCTGACTTGTCAGTAGGTTAAATTAGAGTAGACGTTACCGAAAGGGATGCTTCAACCTTTATCGGTGCCAGAGTGTAAATTGGAAAATAAATCCACGGACTTCATTGTGGGATTACCAATGAAATTTCGAGGTAATAATGCAATCTGGGTTATAGTTGATCTATTGACTAAATCAGCTCATTTCCTTCCTATTCGAGATACGTTTTCTATATATAAACTTTCTCGGTTTTATGTTAAAGAGATAGTTAGGTTTCATGGAGATCCCCACTCCATTGTATCTGATCGTGATCCTAGGTTTACTTCTAACTTTTGTAAAGGCCTTTAGAAGTCATTGGGTACTGAATTAAATTTTAGTACAGCTTTAAATCCTCAATCAGACGGGCAGTCAGAACAAACAATTCAGACATTGGATGATTTGTTACCTGCTTTATTGATGGATTACCAGGAAATTTGGTACCAAAATTTATCTTTGGTTGAATTTTCATATAATAACTGTTTTCATTATGGTATACAGATGGCTCCATTTGAGGCATTATATGGAAAGCGTTGTCGAACTCCAGGTTTTTGGGATGATGTTGGTGAAAGGAAGATGATGGGACCATAATTAGAAGAATAGATGTCAGAGAAACTACAGTTGATTCAGAAGCACATGAGAATAGCTCAGAGTAGACACAAACGTTAATTAGATAACCGAAGGAATGATATTTCTTTTGAGGTAGGTGATCATGTCTTTCTCAATGTATCTCCCTGGAAAAGTGTGATGCATTTTTGTAAAAAAGGAATGTTTAGTCCGAGGTTCATTGGACCTTATGAAATTCTAGAGAAAGTTGGATCAGTGGCGTACAGAGTGGATTTAACTCCATTTTTGTCCCAGGTACACAATGTTTTCATATTCTGATGTTGAGAAAGTATATGCCAGATCCATCTCATGTTTTGAGCCCATAGGTAGTTCATTTGGAAGAGAATATCTCTTATGAAGAACAACCTATTCAAATTCTTGCTCATAGAGAGAAAGTGTTGCAGAATAAGGTAATTCACCAGGTAAAGGTTCTGTGAAAAAACCACATGGTTGAAGAGGAAATGTGGGAATCTGAAAATGCTATGAGGGATAAATCCCCAAACTTATTTTTATAGGTAAAATTATAAGGACGCAATTCCCAAAAGGGGGGAAGGATGTAACATCCCAGGAAAATAAAGAATAATACATAATTCATATTTATAAATATTTTTGAATTAAATTTTAATTTTACTTTAACGGGGTTTCTATGTTCGATAGCGTACCCAATATGAAACAACGGGTTTTCTTTGAAATCTTACGTTGCACACTAACAATATAATATTATATTAAATTGTAGTTAACTCCTAGACATTATATTGGCGGGAGTGAAGAAAAATAACTAGAAAATGATTATAAAAGTTTTTTTAAATGTATTTACATTTATCCAATAAAAGGTTGAGGCTTAATTTGTGAATGAATCTAATTCTAAGCAGAATTTACATTAAAAGGCCAATTTACCACCTATTAATGGTGAACCCTCCTTAAATATATTTTTGGTGACATTAATACATTATATTTGACAAAATAATATCCTTCTTTAGAATGAGGACATAAAATTTTACTCTGGGTAATTTTTTGGAATTTTTCTGTTAAAGACCATTTTTAATGTATACTGAAAAATACTGTATTTTAATTCAAAATTTCCATTTAATCTAATTTATGTATGTGGTTAGATTATCTTTTTAATTTGTTTTAAAGTGTAATTAAATTATGCATTTACCATTTAATCCAATTTTGGCCTTTTGAATTAATTTCACATTGAAATTGGACATAAACAAGTGTTAATCTTTTGATAGTTATTATTTCTAAAAAATGCATTTTTTTGTTTTGACAATGGGAATTAATTTTGAATTAATTTTTGCCACTTCTATGTTTTGAATTTTGAAAAATTTATTCCATATTTATAATCGGGAGGTCCAAATTTTGTAAATAGGTAACTTTTATTTTTATACATTTTAAATATTTACTTCAGTAAATATTTTATTTACCATGATTTAAAGATAAATCAGTTAAATAAGGGTAAAAAAATAATATAGTAATAATATTAAATTACCCTTAAACGTGTACTAATCTTATTGTTTGATACATATCCGACCATGGGAATCTTTGGGTCGATTTTGGGACCCCATGGAGTCACCTATGAATGATAATGTCAATTTAGATAAATTAATTTAAAGTAAAGGAAAAATTGACATAAACAAAAAGCTTTTAGTAAATTAATTTTTATATGGTGTTATATAAATTATATTTTAGACTATAAATATTAATTGGAAATATAAAACAATTACACACATTATGTTATTTGTTTTATAATTTTTATACATCACATTAATTGAATTATTTGTGACACAATATTGATGTAGTACTGACCCTATTAATAAATAATTTAAATAATTAAGATTATGATGATTAAATTATTATTCAAAACATGTCCAATTATTATTGGATGATTTTATTTCTAATATGAGTCATCTTATCTTCTACTTTAATGATTCTTGTAACTATAGACACCGAATAGCATTATATAATAAAATAATTTTATTACACATTCCTAGAGAACCCCTCCTCCCCCTTATAAAAGGAGACCATTTCTAACCTATTCATCACAAATCTCAAGACTTTTGGATCTTCCAACCTCTACCAAATTAATCTCCCTCCATCCCTTTTCTCCTTTTAGAAGCATTACCTTAGGCATAAGACACTTCAATAAGTCCTTTGGTTCAAACAAAAAGGAGGTTCCCAAATTAAAGGTAACCGTTTCTCTTTATTTGTTTTTTTATTTTTCTTCTCCAACCCCTAAAATCTTTGTATTCCTTTCTTTTGTAACAACTACAGTATCCTCAATATACTAGGATGTAGTTATGAGTAGGATTAGAACTACACTTACAAACACATCCCTTTAATGGATGAAGAACATAATGTTTCTGTGGATGGAAAACTAACGCCTCACGAAACGATGATTGTTCAAATATCTCCAACCGCCTATCATGGTGGCCATTGTGATGGAACTGTATTTATATATGATATATATTATTTTTATGTTTTATTTATGCTTCTGTAATTTCCATTTATAGCATACCTTTATGGTTTCCATTATGTGTAAATGCGATAATTTCATTTTGGAATTCAGGACTACCACCCCCTCAAAGTTATATGACTCATTCATTCCATATGTGGTATGGATAAAGGATTTATTTAATGATATTATATATGATAAAAAATGGAATTATAATACTTCTATGTATCATTATGTTTTAATTCCATTAAACATGAAATAGAAATGGAATTAGTGTTCATGCGTACGTACGGCTTACCGTCTCCATGAACGGTGCATTTTATTTCATACCTCTAAATGTTATATAATATTATAAATACATGAATATGATGGATATATTTATGATATATAAGATATTAAAATCCTGATTATCATTCTGGATATATTGGACCTTTGACCACATGGAAAAATTGTAAATATAAGCTGTTCATTTTTTACTAAAGTACCAAATATCGACAAAACGAACATTATGAACTTAAATGATTAAATAATGATTATAACATAGTAATAAGTGATATAAAAGGAATAATAAACTTGAAAAAGGGTTCTTAAGAAAGTATAAATTAACTTTAGTTTATTTTTTAGGAGATTAAATAACGATCGAGTCAAGTCGAACAGGAGGTAAGGGACTTCGCCTCAATCTCCACTCATTGAGGCATATTTCCATTTATACCCAACATTCTTTTATGAAGTGTATAAAACCCTTAGACATTTTATTTTATTCAAAAGGAATATTTTTCTACAAATCATTTAACTAAAGGACAAAAAGAATTTTCTTTTTAACGTAAGTGGTGACAACGACCTTTTCCACCACCGTATGTATTATTTGATCTTTGGATTCCTCAACAAGCCGTAATGTTTTCAAAAGAACATAAATACCATATAATCTTTTATGTATTTTGGTATTGAAAATGGTTTGGATAATGGATTTGATATGTCAATATATTGGTGTGATATATTGTTATTGAAATGTTGAGATCTATTCATTCCTTTATATTTGTTTTATGTCAAACGATTTTATAATAGTAATTGGACATTTTATGGGTGGTTACTTGATAAACCAAATGATAGGTGGTGTTGTGAATACCATGACGGGTGGTTATGATATATCTTCCAATGCATTGGGTATGGAAGTTAGCCGTATGGCTATTCCATTTAGTTAAATGTGTGGAATTCGACCGTATGGTTATTCCATTTATGTATGTTTATGTCTCAAGTTACCTCTATATGTTATGTGTTCTTTATATGGGTTTTATGGTAATATTTTCGTTATAAAATGGTAAGTAATGATCTTCTATTCAGTGAAGAGTATTTATTACTTCATAAAGGTGAAAAGTATTACTTATGATAAAGTATTCATGGTTTAACTATTGTTTTTAAAAAATAATAGTTTTCCTTTTTTGTGTATCCCTTACGGATATTTTTTATGCTAATCCCATGTTTTTGAAATGCTTTTCAGAGGACATAAAGTGGAATGGTGTCAAGGATGGTATCAAGGAAAAGTCATGCCATCTAAAACATTCAAATAGACAAGACTCTTTTTATATGAGTTTTTATTTTATGAAAAAAATGGAAACTGAGTAGAAGTGTCTACTTTGTAATATTTTTCGATGTAATAGTTATAGCCTAACTCTCTAAAACTCTAAACTTGAAAAGATCCTCAACTTAAATTATTCATTTAATTCATGATTATGTAATGTTTTAAGGCCGGGTCCTTATACGTTCTATATACCCATCTTCCCATTTCTCTTGAGTAATAATATCATGGATCTATTTCTCGTATTCTTGGATACTTTGAGGAATCCTCTAAAATTATTCTTCATATTCTTGGGTTTCTCCTACTAATGGTCATGCACAATATTATGTAGTATATAGTCCTAATAAAATTGATATTTTTGTATCTCTATGCATATTTTCATCAGAGATGGTGGCATCGAGATGATTGGATGGTTCTTCTGAAGCATTACATTCAAGCCTTTGTCAAATATCTCAGTTATTTGGACTGACACCAGATCCTCTTCCTGCCATATTTTACTGTTCAAAGAAAAATACTTATCCTTTTGGATCTCCTAGTGTGATTTCTTGGTTTTGGACTAACCACCAGGCTTGTCGAAGCTGAGATTCTATACGCCTGATTTCTACCTTTAATTCCTCTAGCTTATCACGCGTTTCTTGGGATTTATTCCTAAACTCAATTACTTTGGGTTCATTCTCAAAAGAGAATTTGGATTCCAGAATATGAAAATACATTTTAAGAAAAATTTAATTGGATTTGTTCTCATAATACCATATCCTTCCTTCTAAATGTTTCTTCCCATAATAAATACCTTTAACAGTGGGATCCAATGAATCTACCACTATCAAGCTTGGCCTCTTGTTAAATTGACTACAAATAAAATCAAATTCACATATATGGAAAACCTCTCTAACTCGACCCTCTGGGTACACTAGGGTTTCATCAGGATTGGAAGAATCATTATAACCTCCCATCCCTAAAGGGGATGGAGTAAATGGATTCATCTCTTCCTCTTTCCATTGATCTTACCTCTGATTTTTTCCCTTCACCATCTCAGGGTTACTTCATATTTTACTTAGTATTTGGCTTTCCCCAATGGTTCCCAACTATTCTATTGTTTCTCCTTATCTTATAATTTCCCTCACAGATATTTTAGATTCTTCTTACCAAAAAAACCTTATATCAATTACTAAATTTGGACTAGAGAGGCCTTTAGGGGATATAGAAGATATATTCTTCAACACCAAGTGCGGTCCTCACCATTGCGCAATAGTCTGTTTGCTCAACTCTCAGCAAATGGTAGTTTGAATTTCCTCTGATGATGATCCATCTATTTCATGGTACCGTTGTTTGTACTCCATAAAAAATAATAATTTATTCCACCTTTTTTGGTCCTTCAATTTTTAGTTGAAGTGAAACATAGAGAAAATGGGGATTTGGGGTTTTCTTCATGTTTTTTCACACTCTTTCCAAAATCCTTCCATGTTTCAGATGCTACAAAATCTGGTACTATATTTATTGGTTATAGAAACTAGGACCCAAGAGGTTTTCCACCCCATTGATCCTTGAATCTATGTAGAGGTCAATATTTCTAAACCCCCTTATGGATTTTGCTTGGATTCAGATTGAAAGAGAGTACAGGCTTAGGAAGTAGGTTGTTTATGATTCATTGACTCATTACTGCTCCTCCTTCTTCCTCCAAGTACAGTCAACACCATGTTTTCTTCGTAGTTTTATTGTTCTTCCCAATTTGAATTCATTAAATGTGGTTTCCTTGATACAAAAAGAGCCTATAAATGTGATTATTTTTTACAATTATAGGGATATTCGTTCCTCGGTGGAAGCTATTTTTCACATACATGATGCAAGGTGAAATGTCATTGAGTCGGATCCTATGGGTGATGGGATAATTGGGAATCATCTAATCTATCAGAAGGAATAGACACTTATGGACTATGAACCATTATTATAGTATGTTTTTTTCGGATTAAGTCATGATTTGGCTGTCATTAAAACATCAAGGTAGGTCAAAAGAGGATCGATATAGAATGAGGGGATGTATGTGGTTCCAAGAAGCTTCTCAAGATATTCTCCTTAGATTAAAAATATCAATGGATCTATCTCCATTTCTCCCCAAGAGGCTAGTTACATGAAATAGGTGTGTATAGAGATCTATCATCAACATTTAGGGTCATACATGTTAGGGAGCCTTAGTGAGGTCACAAGATCTTGGTGAGGCTCATAAGTCTCCCTCACATGCTACCTCTAGTAAAGATAGAGTTAATAGTAATGGTTATTATAACTAATTTGTGGTGCTTTGTGATGGTGATTCTCCCCAATTGAAAAGGGGATTGTTATAGAGGAAGGGGTTAATAAAAATCATCCATTATGTGGAATGATGGATGAAGATGGACTAGATAATGATTCTACCTTAGAATCATGGTCCTCGAAGCCCAAGGAAGTGGAACTTACCAAAGAGTATCTTTGATCCTCTTACAAGAAAATAAAAAACACAATTATGGATTCAGATGGTTTTATTCATCATATGCAGAGGCCACGGAGATGGAAGGACTATTCAATTTTTCAAATTCCTCATGTTACAAGGTCTTCAAGCAACGTTAACCCCCCTAAAAGATCAAATGGTGTTGTTGAAAACCTTAACAGTAAATGAAATGTTCCTGCTATGCTTGTGGATCCAGAAGTTGATATGGTGACTAATATACAAGAAAAGGAACCATCTGCCTCTGATGTAGTGAATTCAGAATAGTAGTTTGTTGGCTCAGACTACACCTAGGAGCTTCTAATGCACTCGACTGAATATATGATAGTGGATTATTTCTTAACAATGGTTCCAAAGGAGGATGCCCCCAAAATGTTTTAAATACCTTTGTAGACTGATTTGAACAAAAATAAATCCTAGTAGGTTGATAAATAGAACATTATCTTGATATGTGGATTAAATGAGTGGAAAACAAGTATGGAGGAGGATGTTTAGACTTAGGACATGATGGATTTTCAAACTAAGGATCTCATCAAGGACCACATAGAAATAGATGTTACCTCTATTGAATAGTGATCATTTAAGGTAATGAATTCTAACCACATTAATTTTTTTTGGAATGGATTCATAATTTATTATGTCATCTGAATTTCTCTGTATTCTAAACTGTACATGTTTCCCAATTTTTCCTTATACTTTATTATGAAATAAAAATATATATTTTGTGGTGGAAAAAAGTCCAACTCTCTAACATCACCAATGTGACCAAATGAAATCTCCAACTCCACTAACATTAACTATATCTAAAAAATAGTTTTAAATTCCTAATATTTAATGGAATTCTAAATATATATATATATATATCTTATATTTTTTACCAATAAATTATCATATTTAACATAGATAAAACAACATTCCCCCAAAAAGATTGATAGTTTATATGATCCTACAACACTAATACTACCACTAATAGGCTAGGTATTATAGATATTATCATAATGATAATATAAAACATATATACAACTCAACAGATAACTATAACTAACATCTATTTGTAAAATATAAATAACTAAACTATAAGATAAATATAAATTCATGATACATTGGTTATCATAGAAATAATAACATAGTAAACTATAAAGGAAATAAAATATATAAGGGAGGAATGTAAAAACATAATATGGATATATGAAAAAAAAAATTAAAACAACCTATGAATATAATATCTAAAAATATGATATCAGACAATATGGATATCTTTAAATAACCACTGATAACAATATCTAGAAGCCCCATGTCTAGTAATATCACCGTCAAACCATGGGTCCGGTGCATAAACATATAATGTATATACTTTAATTAAATATATGGAATAATATAATAATACCCAATATGAAAACTAAAAAAATAATTTATTGAATGAAAAATATAACACAAAACTGATGATAGAGAAAATCATAGATATTTCCTAAGGGCTGAGACAAGCAATGTCATAATGATGTATGATGTTATAAACCTAGTGTAATTTATTATCTTGATAGAATATAGAATCATTAATATGTTATAATACATGTAACACCTAAACTACCCATCATGAATAATTTTGGGTCTAAATATTTATTACTATTATGGGTGAAGCAAACCATGAATAGGGAAATTTATATCCTTCAACAAAGTATGATATCCTATCCATGAATTACAAATTTTCAATAGATTGATTTTTTATTGAAGTGTCACTAACCCCATGGTTAGAACACTCATTATCTATCACATTAGAAAGTACAAGAACTCTATTAGTAGAATGGGGGACCTATGACCAATCTTTAGTATGTCATAAAGGATGTATTGAACACCATGTAAAAAATAAAGGACCTCTACCAAAAAAAATAAGGGAGTACCTAATATATAATTTATTCAAGGGACTCTTTCACAAATATAAGTATTTTTAGGGTAATATTATACTTAGGCATTATTTGAATACCTCACCTTAAACCCAATCTTCATATTTATATATATAATACTATTAAAATACACATAAATCAAAATAATGACCATCATTTTGAATCGAAACATTCCATTTCATCAAATATGTAAAAATTATCATAATTTAATATTGATTTCATTTATTGTTAAACAAGATAGAGTATATGTGAAATATTTATAAAAGGTCAATGTAAACAACAAGTAATATTACTTACTGAACTTGTCTATCAGCATGAATGATTTTTTAATATTTCTCTAGAGCACAGTCATATTATACTGTCTTATATAGAGTATTCTTAATTAAACGAAACTTATAAGATCTTAAGGTTTCGTGGATCATATTATAGCATCCTAGGACCTTGTAATTTATTAATATATGGTGTTTTATCATCTATCAAATGACATTTTCAACTCATAAAATAGGTATTCATGCTCTTTTCATATCCTTGGTTTAGTTTTTTTGAGAAACACTATGTCTTCATAGTGGATATAAGATGCCTAATATTTGTTCCTTACTATGAAACCTCATATAATAATCAATATAATACATTATATGTCCTTAAAAAATTATTCTGAATTATAATGTCATCCTTTATAGAAAATCGAACAACTAGATTCACCGTTGATCCATGTCATTCCATATTTGTCCTGGTTAATTCATTATTTAAACATGATTATAGCTACACCTCATCCTTGGAGTCACATAACACCACTATTCTATTTTTAGGAGAAAAAATATATGCCTTTGTATGTCATCGATGATACCACTCACCACCCCTATAATTCACAAGGCATTCATCACAATATGAGATATAATTAATCATCCACACCACTATTCCTTCTCAAATTTTTCATCATTTATACCACTGGTCATCAATTTAGTATGTGTGAATGAATTTATCTATGAAGGAAAATGGAGATAATAGGTGGGAGAGTGGGCAACCAATTTTTCTATCAAGTATCCAATCCCCCAAGTACTATTATATTTCATATCATTGTATTCCCCCATGCCACATTCCTTACTATTTCTTGTGGAAGTGGGTATTACAGTTGAAGGGAATCATCCATTAACTATTCTTCTTATTCCAATTGAAAAATTACTCTAGAGAACAAATCATAAAAAAAACTAAAAAAATAGCAGAAGAGAATAATATTTATTTAGAAAGTAGAAATAACAAGATAATTTTAGGAACAGATTGAAATTTAATTTAATTTTAGAATATTGTAGTAGTAAAATAATTAGTCTTACCTCGACAGTGATTTAATAAAGCTACAATGACATGTGTTGAATCATGATAATTTTTACTACACCTAAAACAATATAATCTCTAATTATCTATTTTTTATAACAAATATTCAGGATAATAAGAAAAATATAAATATATGTTATATTTAAGATTATCATGTTAGGTCAATAATTTATTTTTTTAAACATTAGAAAAAACCCTATTTTGGTGCTTAATTAGAAAAATAATTATACCCCTCTATTAGAAAACATAGTATCTAAAGCCCAAATAAAATTATGTATTCTAAATATGGGGATTCATTTGGTAAATATGAAAAATTGAATATTATTAAAATGCATAGGGGATAAGTTTACTATATTTTAAATTATATATTATTTATATATAGAATGTAATTTTGATATATAGTATTTTTTTTGTCAGTATAAGTGATCATTTTATGAAATATTGAAAGAAACATTTTGGAGGATTAATTGGAGAATTTTTATTTCAACATAATCCTATCATTCCCTAATTTTCATTGAGAAACAGAAAACATTCTCAAAGAGGTGAGGTTATTGAGCTCACATCAGATTCACATAGTCACAAAAACTCTTTCAAACATTCACATGATGCCTAAGATAAAACCATTGGTATCACCCACCATTGAATGGTTATATGCTGCTAATAAACAATATTCACCAGGTTCCCTATAATGGATGTGTCTTTCTCAATAAATATCTCACTATAGAAAATTATATGTTATTGATCATTTATATAAACATTTAGTTGTGTCACTTCAAAGATGATTTAATTATAGTTCAACTATGGTGGAAATGTATGTTGATAACATCTTTTATACCTTCAACATGATATGGAACCGGTCTATGAATATTAGGGACAACATTCTTCCTCAACTGAACATTATTAACATCAGTCATAGGGAAACCTAAATGAAAAAATGATAAGAAAATTCAAAAAAATATAATAAGTATGGTGACCACCATCATCATAAAATACTAATAAATTACCATCACCACAACTCCACTAGTTTTTTATATCTCATATTGAGAAGAAAATTCTTGAAATTACTATTATCTAGGTTGACCATGACAAGATCCAAAAGAATAATATTATCCTAGTTTTCATGGTGAGCAATAAAATTATATACTAAGAGTAATGGGTTGTGTAGTGTTACCATTGTATCTCAAATATCTGAACCCATAAGAAAAACCAACTTTTCAATACATATATAAACAACCAACCTCATCTTTAGAAGAATTAAAAAAAGCCACACATTGAAATCCTTACTCAGAAAAATATTGAATCACTAGTCCACCACAAAATAAGAATATTGAAATATATATGAAAATGCTTAGACTATATTAAAGGATACCAATTTTTGAAAGGGTAGTAATTAGAGTTTAAACCATAGAGTTATGTTCTATAAAGTAATGGTAATATCAAGATATCCCAATTTTGTTTGATTTTTAACCACATTCTTATGTGGCACCAAATCCATCAAAACCTTAATTTTATGTTGTTGAAATTTTCTCTACCTTCCAAGATGACATCCCTTACAAAAATAAACATCCATAATATCTAATATTCATTTTTATAATTTATAATAGAAAGGTTGTAATCATTGTATTTCTATGTCAATTATCAAGCTCATAACATGACCATCCATTTATATAGAATAGATAATGATATAATTTATGAAAACCAAAATAATCTAATCAATTAATGGATGGAAAACTCATTTTTATGAGTTCCATGAATGTAGTTGATTATTTTTTTACTCTGAATGGTATAATAATAAACTCACAATATACAATACTATATCTGAATTTTGTCTTTATAATGTCTTCTATATATACAAGAGGATGATGATATCCCCACCTAAGGTCGATTGATATGAATTAATTTTCTCAAATAATTCGATCAAAGTATTCATAGGTCCTTGGTAATGGGTATTTTTTATTTAATATCATTCATTTTATAAAAATATAGTGAATAAAAATAATGAGAATGTCATATTCATTGTTTATGAATAGAATTGGATCATCATAGTGGAAAAATAAGTATGAAATAATCTTTCTTAAAAAGAAATTCAATTTTCACATTCATATATAAAATCACATACAGGGGGTTTAAAATAATAATTTGATCAAATTGTTATGTTTTGGAAAGGAAATATGATACTATTGTTCATCTAATGAAGAGGGGTGATCAGAAAATTTTCTAGAAAGACATCTCGTTTCTCCTTCATAATTGTTGGATGCAAATCCTTATAAGTATTAATTATGAATAAATATATATTAAAAACTTATGGAAAACGTGATAAAACATCATGGGTATTATCTCGAAAAATTCAAGTTAAAAGTCTGACTAACTCATGATAGAGACCCATTAAATATATGTATAATAATATATTATCCAATAATGAATGAAATCCACCCATATATTAATTTGGAATAATGAGTCTATACCATGAATGATGTCTTCAACTCTCAAATCCACCACATTTTGATTACATTATCATCACTCTTTATCTAGTGAAATATTTCACTAATGATATATTTTTATTATAAAGTGACCTCCTCCCTTAGGAAATTGCTACAATAGAGGTCAGTCTGGGGGTTAGATCATTATCCCTAACTCTAAAAATGATATTGTAATTAAATAATGGATTTTTCTATAAAATATTTATTTGACTACTATTTGATAAAACATTGAGATCATACCTACGATTATGTCTGTCAGCACATTATCAAAACATTCTATAACGTTCATCAGTTTTTGGCCCTAAGTAGCAGTACCAAAAAATCATTTTAGTCATTTTATAGGTAGTGGTGGGGTAATTGGATAAATTATTATTCCACCTATATCTCTTCTTTAAAATCATTTATCTTCATTATTAAATTTATATTTTGGAATGACTCCATGTTAAGCATGGGAAGAACTTTGATAAATATTTTACAAATTATATGGAGGATTGTCCATTATATGTCCTTGGATTACCTCACATCCATACCTTGATGGAAAATCCAAAGATATTTTTACTATATATCAAAAAACAATTCTCGTATCATGCATTACCATAACCTTAATGGGATCCTTCTATCATTGATCCCCTATTCTTGGGTTTTGAATTCTCTTTCATTTGATAATATTATCTCTATAACTTCCATTATTTCATTGGTACTCGTGACCCAAACATGAAAAAATCATTACCATCTCTTATATACGAATTCATATCAAATAAGAAACCATAATTAAAAAATATATATATAGAAATTCATTATAGTTGGAGATGTATAAAGATATCTACCTAAAATAATATCTCTCTAAAAGAAATTATATAGCGTTTAATCAGAAAAAAATCATCATGTACATTGTTCAACGTGTAACTTGTGAGCTATTTTAACTTCAATTCAAAATTTACTATGGTTTTTATACCCTAATTATTAACTAGATTATATTTTATTAATATATACTAGAATCATTGGATTATTCTATCCTTAGAAGAGGTTATAATTATCTAACCATTGTAATGTAATCTCATTGTGAGTCTATTTAGTACTATCACAATGATTGAATCGCCAAAACATAAAGGAGAATTGATGCAAGAATCCTCATATTCCTTATGAGTTATTGATCAATATATAATATCTAATTCACTAAAAATACTTAATCAAAAGTATCGTAAGTATTATCCTCAAATGAAAAACATGGTGGTCTTAAATATTTGGAGTTGTGAAATACAATCAAACAATTGTAGTGTAATCACACTAAATGTTGACATAAATGTACTTCAGATGTGAGGGAACACAATATTTTAAATGGTTGGAGGATATTTTATCCACTCACATGGTATATAAACCAACCAATACTATCTTAGAGTAGAATCCTCACTACGAAACATATATGTGAAAAGATTCAATATCTCTAGCATGTTCTCATCATAAACCTACCTCTAAATAGTAAATAGTTGTCTATGGGGATAAATCATATAGTTACCAAAATTATCATGAAGTGTTATTAATTAACTTCCTACTTAGTTAAATCATTATGTAAATTTATAGAATCAAAAAATGTAACATGCTATATGCAACATCTTGTTTGTAAAAACAAAGAATTACATATAGTTTCAATCTTATTAATATATTATTAGAGTTTTGAACAAAATATTTTCTATCATATGAAATCAATTCTAAGATCAATGGTATATATACTAAAGATATAAACCAATGAAATGATTACCAAAAATATTCCAAGATAAACCTATCTTTCCATTTAAATCCAAGATCACACCAGAAAACTAAATATGGTTCCCATATACCACTTCTCTATTAATTTGTTTTTGGATCCCATATAGATCGATAGCTAGGTATAGTGTTCCACCCATTATACACTCTAATAGGTCGAGGAATATTAATAAATTACAGGATGTAATATCATAAATGTGTGGAATTTACCTTATGATAAAGTGAAATAGACATCCACCTTAGAAAAAATATTAAATAAAAACAAAAAAATATGAAGAATAAAAAAAATATGATCAATATACATGAAATAGACATTTATTATCAAGGATAAATACCCAATAGTATTCAAGGTAGGACTGAAAATATATTTATTAACAATTTCTAAATTTTTGATTTACAGATGATAATGGAAAAAGTGTAACACCCATATTTTTTAAATATTTCACTATAAATAATTTAATTTTTTCAGTATCTTCTATTTCATACAACATAGAGTATAAAAGAAGGATGATATACTATTAAAATATTATTATTTCAACATAAACATTATAACCTAACCATTGGATTGGAAATTTTGAATATAAATAACCATTTTGGGAAAAATATTATTTTTTAAGAAATAAACCCTCAATTTTTAATAAATACATTATATTTGTCAAAAATATGTTTTCTTCAAAAAATCACTTTTTTTATTTATATGAGAAAATAAAGGTGAATAATTTTGAAAGTTTTTTAAAAAATATTTTACAAAATAAACTTCATTTTTTAATTAATCATTTCCAAATTATATTTTAAGGATATTTTGAGAATTTTATTAATAGTTTTAAATTTTAATTATTAGTGAAAATACTGATTTACATTGAAAAGTACATTTTATTTTAAAATAATTGATAAAGAAAAATTATATTTCGGAATAGTATTTTACTGCCATTATTTAAATTTCACTATTAATAATATAACATTAGTCTTTTAAATGAATGTATACATGTATTTCATATAAAAAATTAAAATAAAAAAGTTTCATTTGTGATTAAAACTATTTTGGTGCATTTTTTACTATTTTATTTTAAATTAAATTAAACCAGTTATGGGTTTTGAATTTTTAAAAATGGGTCTCATATTTAGAATCAAGAGGAATATTTTTTCTAAATATGTTTCTTTTATTTGTTTTCATCATCATGAAATTTTTTATTCAAATAGATGAAATGGAACACATAAGGGCCAAAAAAGTAGGCTATTGGAAACATGACTACAAGGGTCTAAAATAGTGGAGATCGAGGGCATACCCTATAAGAATATTGATCCCCATTGGTTTCATAATTTAAGGGCTATGAAAACTACATTTCTCTGATCCAAAACTATCAAGAGAGGCTAGATAAAGTGAGTAATATAATGGTCAATTATTAATAGAAATTACCTATACATTATTACAATGAAATAATGTGAAAAAATGTCACACTGTTATTTTTAATAATTTTAATATTTTTATATTTGGTAATTTAGAAGAAATATTTTATTATAATTATTCTAGGAAAATATAATTGAATTATATACCTCATGGAAATTTTTTCTAGTTTTTAGTTATGAAGTAATTTTTAGAGATAAAATAATTACTTTAAATTCTTACACAAAAATGTTGCAGTAATAATTAAATGAGTTAAAAAAATTAATGATTTTTAGAAAATTAAAATAAATAGTATTTTATATAATTATGATTATTAAAAAAATATCCCGATTAAAATAGAATTTCTAGGATATTATAAAATAGATTGTTTGAAGTTTACTTTTGCCTTGAGGTTTTTAAATGTCAAATGAATAAATAGTATGAAATTGAAAATACTGATATTTGATGTCATTAATATTGTATTAAATTATTTACAAATCATAAAAATATTTAAAATATAAAAATAATTATTATATTGTAAAATATTTCATAAATTGGTGATTTATGGTCAAATTAACACCATAAAAGAAACAATTACAACCTTTTAATGTTGATAAGGTTTTTATTAGAGTTAAAATTAAAAATACTTAACTAAGGTATAATCAAAATGAAAGGGTTTAAAATAAAACCAAAACATGTATGATTTTATTTAGTTAATGTGATTACAAAATTATCCTATATTATCTTCATATTCATTGTAATTTTGTGTCACCTCGATCAAAAATAAATTTATAATAATTTAATCATTTTAGAAATTACAAAAAACACCCCTCCCTTCCCTTATAAATACCACCATCACAACTCATTCTCCCCACAGCTTCTAACCCATGTATTTTTCTTAAATATAAACCAAATACACTCATCCTACTCTCCCCACTTCTATGTTATTTTGGCGTCATCAAAAACCAATTCTATGTTCCTAAATAGACCCTTAAAGGAGGTTATATTCATAAAGAAATATTCCTAATCAAAATCTCTTAATTTATTTTCTTATTCTACCGTATCCCCACCTATTTCATCCATAAAATTATAATAAAGACAATATTATTTTTATACATAAATGTTATATTACTAAATAAATATTTTCTATCTATACTTTTTATCATATCCAGTTATTCAATTAAAAAAAATTGTTGACAAAATTATAGCGGTTTAACGTCTCCATGGATAATGATTTTTCATTTTCAATTACCACCATCAAGGGTGGTCATAAAACCATTATTATTATTAAAATATATTCTAATACATATATTATTACATTTTTCATGTTCTGAAACTAATATATAGAGATATAATATAACTAAAATGAAACTACTTCACGATGATCTGAAAATCCCCCAAATAAACCCAACGTTTATTATTAATGATTTATCAAATGA
The DNA here is from genome assembly GCA_963277665.1 of Viscum album. Lineage (NCBI taxonomy): Eukaryota > Viridiplantae > Streptophyta > Magnoliopsida > Santalales > Viscaceae > Viscum > Viscum album. The sequence goes on along the minus strand of OY728144.1, from coordinate 323,499,760 downwards.
ATCAACCTCATACAAGAAAACATGATATGTGGGAAAAATAATAAATATGGTAGTTCATGAATACTATAAAATTTCACTTCTAGTAAATTATAACTATTTGAAAAGAACTCCTATAAATTTACAAAGGTGAACCAACCAAGAACCATGAAATGAGCCCTTCCAGAACAACGCAATAAAAATTTAAAACTCTTTGAAATGAACATAAATGAAATTTATTATATTTTAATAAATCAAATACATGTATAATAGGTTTTTAATTTTGTTATTAATGAATATAATTTGATTATCTATGATATTAATTAAAATTGAAAAAAATATTGAGATATAAATTAAGTGATCTTTCCAAACCTCCATATTTCTTATAAAGTACTCTCTCAATATCCAAATCAACATATCACTTAACACTTATTATATAATTATTATTTATTATTTATATATGCCTCATATATATATATATAATTTTTATATTTTTTATGGGGATATACATATATTAAATATTCTATTCCTAGTTCCTTCTGAAAAATAGATTAAAGAGAACTCCTCTATTTTATTTTATTTCATAAATTTCCAGTTAATTAAATGTTTTAAAACATATATGATTTATAAAAATAATCCTTATTATTTAGAAAATATATATTATTTCACATTTTTATGTAAATTATTATTATCTTATCCTTGTAATGTTTCTTTACGTATTCACTGAAAACACCACATAATTAACACATTTCCAAATATACATAACCACTATTTTGACATGTTTTCACTTTAGTTTGACATAATGTATCATGCTATATGTCTATTTATTCCTTTATTAATGTCCATGTATTATTTAAATCCCCTATTTCATGGATACCATTGTGATACTCCCACTGGTTATGCCTTATGACATTGTTATAATATTCATTTGTTTGAATGGGTAACAGTTATGTATATTCCATATGTTTGATTATTTATGTTGAAAAAAATACAAAAATCATAGTATTATTGGTTAAACTAGATAGATCTCTAATGAATTTTATAATTTTTTGTCTCTTGATATTTCATGTATGAGATTATGTAGTAAACCCAATACATCACGAGACTTCTTTCACTATGTGAAATAGTCTTAGTAGTTAGCTTTGAATAATGTTTATGTAAGGTTCTATGCTGATGAAATATTTCAGTATCTCCATGATTATATGATTTCAGGTTATATTTATTTGTTTCTATATATTAATTCATGAGCCATTCCTTTTATGTTATCATGATATTCCTTCTAAATCATGATCTATGATTTATTACCATGTTTGTTTCCTTACTGGGATTTCTAGCTAATCACTTAGACTATGTATTCCCTAGGTTATCATTGGATGATTTTGGAGCTCAAAGGAAGTTGTGAGATCATTATGAAAGATAAATACAAAATCTTTTATTCTAGTTTCATTTTTTATAATCATATACATAGCCTTACAAAGATACTATACTATTAAACCCTTGGTTTTTATTGTGATTAAAATCAAGTAACATTATGTGTAAAAGGATAGTGTCACTATAGTTAGTATCACATGACAGTCTAGTTATTTTTCAGGATTAGGACTAGAAAATTATTGTAAAAAACCTAGAGATAATTTTAGCTCCATGGATAACCTAGATTGAATCCTATGGAATCACAAGTTCAAATATATGTTTCATTTATATGTTTATCTTGATATGTTTGTAATTTCATTTTTATGGTAATTTTATAAGTTTTCATACCCCCCTATTTTTTTCATTTCGAGTTAATGTTTAGAAATAGGTGAACATATTATGAAAACCAATGTTTTTTTAAATGTCATGATTTCACTAATGAAATGCCAAACATGATGGGAATTGGAACATTGAACATCATGATAGTACTAGCCCAACTGGCTCATGTTAGGGACACAATCTTGAATTAGGTGGAACTATATTTACTCAATCTTTTAATACATATATATTACATCTAAATAGATGAGTATTCATAAGATAAAAAGATAAAACTACATTAGAATAATACAAATTTCATTTATTTAGAAAAAGGAAACATAAAAAATTGCTTCATAAAACATCTACATAATCTTCTTTTTTTCCTGGGACTAGAAACCTCTTTGAAATTTTGTACATAACAAATTATTTCATATCATGGGGGGAAAAGATACATAAGAGAAGCATGATTTCACGTGATTACTAAAGGTAAAAAAGGGAGATATGAATCATAACATAAAAAAATGTGTATAATAATAAGAATATAAATCCATAAATTATACTATACATATCAAATATCATGATATTGAGTCATAAAAATTAAAACAATGAGATGGCATGACTCATTAATGAATAATGTGGACTAAAATATAAAATTATTGAAAACACAAAACAATAGAAAATGATTTACTTAGTAGTAAATTATATTTTACAAGGCTATCATAGTTTATTGGGTTCACTCTCAAAAATACCATTATATCAAGGTTATCCCTAAAGACTATCCTAGTGGACAAAGTCCTTCACTATATTGGTCTCACTTCTCGTTCCAATCATTTTCGTACAAACTTCAATCCCTATTCCAATCCTATATATCTCATGATAAATTATATTATTACCCAATTCATTTGATGGGGAGAATATGTCCCACGTTTCACTAAATAGAAACCATACATATCAGTGCCATGAAAACACAAATCATTCATAATATTTGAAGCCATAAAATTAAATGGGTTTCATAAAACTTTCATCATAACATAACTCATGGAAAAGAAACCGAATTCATAAACATCATTCCATCATAAACATGAACCATTCAAAGAAATAATATTAATGGTACCATTATATCAAATCCCTAGTAAAGAATTATTAACACCAAAGTATGTTATCTTATATAGAAAATAATTTTGAAAAATCTTTTAAAAGATTTCTTGAGAAAAATATTTTTTTAAATTTAAAAAACACCTTTTAAATCAGAAATAATTTAAAAAATGATACCTTATAAAATTATAAATTACTATTTTAAAACAATTTTAATATATTTTTTATAAAAACTATCATTTTTTAAATCATTTTCCTAGAAAATTATTGTAAATATCAGTTAGAAATATTTTTGAAAACATTTTTAGAAAACACAGTATTTGAATAAAAACAAATTTATGAACAAAGAGAGAATAATATTACATGAATAATTGAATATAATTAATATAAGGATTTTAATGATAAAGAATTTCCATAGGTATCATATGCACCCTTTAAAATAATATATATGCATAACATAACATGTGTCTTAAAGAATGAAAGGTGAGATAAAATTACCTTATCAGTTTGGTTGAGTTTGAACAGTAAAATCATGAAAGATAGATCATAAAAGGACAGTGTAAATACACATATATTTATGTTTAAGGATCATAGAGTACATTAATGGGATTTATATTCTCCACATGAAGTATAAGAGTGGGGAATTTTTCATATGTCTACAAGAAAAAAAAGTGAGGCAAAACATCCACTTACCTTAAGTATTATTATCTTCTTACACATTCAAAACTCCCATATAATAAATATAACAATATTATAAACCTTTTAAAAAACCATATTAAAATATAACCTACCATATTTTACTTTATTATGACTTTATATTACCAATTTATTAACAAATCGTTGTCAAATTTATGTTTCAGTTAGCAACCGCTTTGTTATTTCTTAAAGTTTTTGACTTTCTATTCTTGGTCCTCTTACTTTGATCATGAGTTACTAATTTAAATAAAGTTAATCAAGAAATAAATATTATATATATTCAACAAAAATTTATTTATAATAATTAATAATATATATAAATAGAAAACGAAATACACCATTCATAGAGATGGTAGGTCGTACTTACAAAAGAATACTATTTCTATGTTTTTTATCATGTTGAAAGAAAGAAAAGTTAATGATATATATATATTAATTATAATAGAATAATTATATCATATATATCACATATTTATATTAAACTCATCTTTAATACATTCCATGTAAATCTTGAATAAATCAAATTGCTTTGTGAGGTGGTAGTCCACGGTAAACACGAACGTTTTAATCGTACTCTAAAAAAATACAAAGCATGAATGTATGTGTTATATGACAATTACAGAATATTAATAACATTATAATATTAATATATGTAATATATTAACTTCAAATCCATAATTATTACCAACCATGAATTCTGGTAATAGAATACCGAATGAAATTGATTCCCAAGGTGGTTGTATGTCGTACACATGAACGATGATTTCATTTCCCATTTGATGAGAGTATGTAATGGTGTAGGTCATACATTTAGCAAAAAATCATATCGAAATATTTATTATACTATGGATATTATATAAAATTTGTGTAATAATAATTTAAGGAAGTGGAAGAATAAATAAAATATAAATACTTGATTAAAAACGATACCTCTTCTTCATACAATCTTCTTTTATTAACAATATAAGGCCATTAAGGGTGGGTTATGATTAAGCTAAGAGTTATATAATGTGAGTAGGGATTATATTATCTGATATGGGATGATTTTTTCTGATAAAAAAAGTTTTTTAAGCAAGAATAAAGGGGAATAAGATGAATCTTTTGATATAAGAGGGGGGGACTCTTGTAAGTTTTACAAATATTAAATTAATATGAATTAATATTAAATTAAAACTGGATAAAAAGTGAGTCATTTGGTATAAATTTAGAGAAGTGATATATATCATGTAACAAATATATTTTTTTATATTTTAGGTCACATTATTACTCTTATCATTTAGATTTATCATTTATTTAACACCTTCGATTCTTACCATGACAACTAGGAGTTTTTCACTTTGAGGGTTAATATAGAAACTATAAAATGAACAAATAACCAGAAATGGATCATTTATGAAATTTTTAACTGTATAAAAATCATGTTGATTAATTTAATATATTTTGGTAAAAATTTTAAAATAATAAATTATTATTTACATTAAAATATTATTAATTTCAATTTTGAGGCTATTCATTACATTCAATTTTAAAAATACCAAAATAGAAAGATAACATCAATTTCTTTTAATTCAACAAAAAAAGTAAATGTAATATATTAAAATATTTTATAAAATTAATTATATAAGTTTATATTTAGTTTAATATTTTCAATAACATTTATTTTATATTTCTATTAAAAAATTATTACTACACCAATGTTAGGAAATCATTTAAGGTAATTATTTCTTCCCTAAAAATAAAAACTAAATTATCGTGATGCAGGTTAATATTTTATATTTTAAATTATTATTAATATTCCAACATATTATATATATTATAACTTATTAAAAATGTTTTATATATTACTAATATTATTGTTATATCTTTGTATTTTATTTATATAAAATAGTATAAATGTCATAATCACAAATAAATGGAAACAAAAGGCCATATATTAGAACATAGAGTGATTATGAAATAAATATACTCATAAAATAAAATTTATGTAAGTGTAATTGTAATTTTTATAGTCTTTATTTTGTTATTATTACCCTTAATTAATCTATTTTACCTGATTTAAGATTTATTACGGTAATAAAAATTTCCTAGGTTATTATTCTTATTGGAAAATAATAAATAAAAAGTCACCTATTTAATAAATTTTAACCTTTTATTTACAATTATGGAATTCATTTTTCAAAATTTGATTAATGAAAGTTTTTGAAATTGATTAATTATTATCCCCTTAGAAAGGATGAAATAACTGATTTATAACGTAATTCTTTTTAAAATTTGAAGGATTTTTATATAGAATTTAAATGTGAAATTGATTCCATTTACCTAAATTTAAGTAATATATGTAAAATTTATCTAATTTTAATTAAAACCCAATTTATAATATAATTTAACATTATAAATTGTTTTGATGAATTGTCAGTTTCAATTAAAATGTAATATAATTCACTATTCAACAAAAATAAAACATATCAGAAAAACAAAAAAATAATTTAATGTAAAATTTTATTTTTTGATTTAAAAAATTATGTTTATTTTTCCAAATAAAATCTATCAATGTGTCCAAATTATGTTTTAAAAATAGTGTCCCATCAGAAGGCGGTAAAAATGATTTGTTGGAAAATTTAGTTTTTAGTGTAAAACTGGCTTTATTATTATCCTATGAAAATATATTGTATAGATGTACAAAAAATAAATTAATGTGATGAAAAAGAGTATATTCATTCATATTTATACTCATAAATGTAATAAATATGTGATATATTCTATAAAAAATAGTAATATTTAGTTGTTTGATTAAACTCACTGTTGAATATCATTACGTTATCAAACATAGTGTTTTGTTTTAAATATATCAGCATGTCACATTACTCCCCCATTAAAATTATTTTTCCCTTGAAATGATTTATTTTGATAGAACAATATGGGGACACATATAACCCATAAAATCTATAGTTTTCCACAAAACAACCTCATATTGGTGGTTTTAGAAAAAAACATTAACCACGTGAGTGGTCTTGTATTATAGAACATTGTCACTATGATCCATAATTTCTATCATTTTTTCATTACAAAAAAGATATTTATCTAGTGGTATAACTTCTATGTTTAGTACATTTGAACGATCAGGTATACACTTACTCAGGACAGATACACAAAACATATCATGAAAGTGAGACATATTTGGTGGAATGTCCAATCGATACGCTACTGTCCCCATATGATCAAGAATTTCAAACAATATATATCCTTGAAAAATTAAAATTATAAATGAAAATAAAATAATGTTTTTTTAAAATTTTCTTTATAGGAAACCAACATCCAAAAATGGGTCAATAAAATATACCCTTAAAAGAGGTAAAGTAATAGGATACGATCACCACAAAACCAAGATTCTAATTTGGAGAAAATTAATGGAATGTGAAAATACATACATGGAAGAGAATTATAACTATAAAGTTATGATATATAATTGTATAAACAATGGTCATTATAAGGTTATTGAATAGAATACTATAGAATAAATAAGTCTATGAATTTCATTGCTATCATCATAAATGATGATAATATGATTACATTTCATTTTAAAATCATCTAATATGATATAAATAAATAATATAATATCATAAGGGAAATATCACTCTTTGTTTTGGACTCGATAAATTTCCACTTGATTTATTACTAAAAGGAATGAAGTTGAATTTAATGTGCCTGTAGTTTAAGTGGATAATACAATCCATAATGAGATGAAGAGTTATTCCTTCTGCATATAGCTATCCTCATAAATAAAAGGACAGAATAGGTTATCCAATTCACATAACTATTTATATTGGAATTTAATAAAAAATATATAAAAATTCATCCAATGTTAAATGTAAAAACCTTTTTAAAATTTTACCCTTATAAACCTTCCAAAATATTTAATTCTATAAATTTTAATTAAGGTTATCTAAATTATTCAAAAGCATTTTGTCATTAATCTCCCAAAAAACATGATGTATATCTTAATTTTAACACAATATTTATGTGTTGATAATTTTCATGTATTACATGAGACATGGTAGTTACCATAATTACCCAAAAAAACTTAGTGAAAACATGCATGCTGTCAGGAATTTACTATTTAATCAAACCATAAATCCAAAATTTATATAAACTCAATTCATTATATCACAAACCACCTTGTCATCGTATTATTAATTAGTTAATAATCCATAAATACTATCACATATATTTTATTACAATTAAATATCTCCATATCTCGGTATTATCTTAATTCAAGAAAATATTATGGGTTATCATTCCCCTATTCATGTTTTCTTTGACAATTTCACCTTTCCACTAAATAAATTTTTCAATAAACCAATATTACTGAACATATTCATTAAATAACTTCATTAAAAACATATTATGATTAATAATTATATATTTCAGGATTATTATATCATAATCATTGAATTATGGCACATAAATACATTATTAGTCTCTCTTTATTCTCAATAAATTGACTAAGCTTCGTTATCTTATTCATTAACAATTATTTCCATTCACATGTCCTTTTTATTCTCAATATAACCATTACTCATACCTCCTTTATGATTTTATTCAAAAAAAAACTACTCCAAAGACATCAATTTTCACAATGCCCATACATTCCAATTTAATGAGCTTATATATTGATAAAACATTATAAAGACCAATATTTTCATCCATTACATTAACCAAACTGTTCATTTTCCTTTGGTAGTTACTTTGTTTCCTTCTATCACATAGATAGAAAATATTTCTATTACCTTAAGTGATCTACATGGGTGTTTCTTCCCACATTCTCGGCATGTAGGAAACCAAATATTATTTCCTCTATGGTCTCCACTACCCAAACACTAAGAAAACACTTTTCTCTTTCTTCTTTTTTGAGTCTGATAGTTCATTAAGGTACACACTGTTAATCATTTTCTATGAATATTGATTAGTAATAATAATAAAATATTTTAATAAAATTATCATTTCATTTGACTTGTCATCATAAAATTCCGCCACATATTGAATGTAAACCTAGTTCATTTTTTTCCCACCACTGACTAAAACTAAAAAGAATAGTATTACCGACATAATTCATACTATGAAATCTAAATAATCAATTAGAATTACTTATAAAATTTTAATCTATGAATCCTATGATTAATCCTATTTTATTCATGACCATTACTAAAACTAAAGGATTGTACTGTAGACTTATAGCGAGGGTTATTTCTAACTTGTTCTCATCTTATTTTCCAAAGGTTAACTAAACCATACTTTGAAACCACCTGTAACGACCCATACATTGCCTAAATAGACATTAAATCTAAATAGATGAATATTTTTAACCCACGATAAAAAAACCACATCAGAGTCATATGGGCCTAGTGTATTTGGAAATATGGAAACACGGAAAACTTGTTTATAGAACTTTTACATCATCTCCATCCAATTATTTAAATCTAAAACCCTTTTAACATGTCATACATAATACCATTTTTCATATCCTAGGGGGAATGAAGCCTAAAATACGATTGATATCCGGTTATTAGTAAGGGTAAACAAGGAAGATACAAATAATAACATAAACATAAGGGTACGAGAATATGTACATAACATTTTAAAATTATACCTTTCATATTAATGGTCATAATATTGAGTCATAGAATAAATTAGAAAAATATATAAGACATGAATTATAAAATAATAAATTGGAGTGAAACATACAATTGCTGAAAATACAAAAACATAGATAATCATTTCCTATGTAGTCAAGGATTGTTTAAAATACTATAATAGTGGATTTATTTTAATCCAAAAACCATCTTAGTAGTCATGTTTCACTCCCAATATCATCATCGTAGAAAATTTCCTTTACTGAATCGGTCTCACTTCACATTCCAGTTCTGTTTGGGATGATTTCAATCACTATTCCAGTTATAACTATCTCATGAGATATAATATGAATACCCAATGAATTGAAATAAGATATTCGTCCAACCCAAAACATACTAAAAACCATAAAAATGTGTTCTATAAAAATATAAATCATTTATAATATCATAACCTATAAAAAAATGGGTTTCATAAACATTTCATCATAACATAAATCATTGAAAAGAAAAAGAATTAATAAATTTAAAGACATCATAAAAATAGACCATTAAGAGAAATAATATGAATGTTACCCTTAAATAATATCCCAATTAAATAATTCGTAACACCAATAGATATCATCTCAAATGGAATATAATTTTGAAATATTTTTTTAGAAATATTTCTTAATGAAAATATTCATTCTGTTTTGAAAAGAAATTTGGAAGTCATAAAACATTTAAAAATCATTTTTATTTGAAAATAACCATGAAAAATAATGAATTATTTTTTTTAAACCCATTTTAAACACTTTTTATAAATAAAAAATCTTTCAAATTATTTTCCTTTAAAATAAGTATAAAATGTTAATTAAAAAATTTCAAAACATTTTTAAAAAATATAGTTTTTGAAAAAAAAATTACGACACAAGAGAGAGTAAAATTACATGATGCATAAAATTTTATGAATATAATTATATTCATTATAAAAAATTTCAATATGTATTATATACCCCACATTTAATAATATAGGTTAATAATATAACATGAGTCTCAAAGAAGGTAAATTGAGACAAAATTACCTTACCGGTTTGGTAGCTTCTAAAATGTAAAAAAATAATAGATAAATAATAAAATAAATATGTAAAACACCATAAATTTAATTAGTATTATCATATAATATATAAAAGCTAGTTCATACACTATACAAAAGATACGAGTGGTGAATATGGAATAGGTCTCATAGAAATTGAAGTGATCATAGAAGTCTCCCTACCTTTAGTCCTGAATTCTTTTACACGCATTCAAACCACCTACCTAATAAATATAATTTTATTAAAAATATATAACATAACTATATTCACATATCTATACCATATATGGTTTTATTATGACTTTATGGTACCTATTTATTAACAATCCCATGTTAATGTTACATTTCAGGTAACAACTACATTATTTTTCATACATATCTTAACTTGTTATTTTTTATACTGTCAGTCTGCTCATTATTTCCTCATTTACACAGTTTAAAATTTCATATAAATATTTTATTTATTCAGCATAAATTTATTTATAACAATCTATAAATGATATAAATAGGAAATAAATAAATTGTTTAGGGAGATGGTAGGCCATACGTACACATGAACACTACTTCCATTTTCTTATCGTATTGGAAGAAGGGAAAATAAATTATATATATATATATATATTGTTTATAGAAGAATTATTATGTAATATATATCACATATATATAAATTAAACTCTTCTTTATTACATTCCACTTAAAGAGTGAGTGAATCACATTTCCTTGTGAGGAGGTAGCCTGTCGTACGCATGAACGATGTTATAATATTCTAAAAAATGGAAAACAAGAAAGTATATGTTATATGAGAAATAAATAATCATAATAAAATAATTAAAATAACATATATCATATATAAATTATATATTAATCATTATTACCAACATTTATTGATGTTAATGGAAGAACGTACGACATCGGTTTGCACGTCGGTAGTTCATCATACACACAAATGACGATTCCATGTGCCATTTAATGGAACTGTATGAAGTATTTGGACATAAAATTAACATAAAAAATATTAGTATATTTAGGATATTGATTATATTATGTAATATTTATATAATAATAATTTAATGAAGTGGAACAATAGATCAAATAGAAATGCTCATTTAGAAACTATACAACTTCTTTGGACAATTACCCTTTCATAACATCTTTAGAACACTTAGTGTGGTTTCATTCCTAGAATAAGTTCTCTATAATGTGGTTTGGGATTCTATAAATGTATTTGGACTTAGTTATTTTGATTCAAAAAGGTTATGAGGTGTTAATAAAAGAGAATATGAGGTGTCTTTTTATAAGATATGGGAGGTGACTCTTCAAATTCCACAAAATATTAAATTAATATAAATTAATATTCAATTTAAAATTGATAAAGTTGGTTATTTATAATATGGGATTCATTTTTGTCAATATAATCTCATACAATAACTTTTGGAGTAGTTTATGTCACATTATCACCCATATATTAATATTTAATCCATATTTAACCCCTTTAATTCTTAGCATGGCAACATGGATTTTTACTCTATAAGGGTTAATATAGTTTCTATAAATTTACTAGAGAACTATAAATTGATTATGTAGGACATTTTTTATCTTATACTAGTATGTTTTTAAAATTATTCTTTTTTGGAAATTTCTATCATTTAATGAAATGTTATTTATCTTAAATTTTCAGTGATATCAATTTTTGGGATATTTATTACATTGACTTTTAAAAATATCAAAATGGTCGGTAACTAGAAAAATAATTTAATATAACCCTAACATGGAAAATTAATCTGTAAAATTATTTATCATATTAATTATATCAAATTATCAGTATTTTAATACTTTTATTAACAAATATTTGATATTTCCATTACTAAAATAATTTTTACATCACTATTGTGAAAGAATATAAGGTAATTATTTATTCCCTAAAAATTAAACCTAAATTAACATGATGAATATAAATATTTAATTTTAAAATTACTATTCATTGTCGAACAAAGTCTTTACATGACCTCTTACTAATAATATTGGAGTTATTTAGAATATTATTTTGATATCATTGTCTTTTCTTTAAATATAATACTAAAAATTTCATAGTCACTTATAAATGGTAACCAGAGGCACAAAATTAAAACATTCAGTGATTATGGATGAAATATACTCATCTAATAAATTTTAGTAATGTGTAATTTTAATTTTATAGTCCATATTATTTTTTTTACCCTTAATTAAATGATTTTTACCCAATTTACCCTTTATCGTGGTAACAAAAATCACCGAGGTAATTATTCATATCAGCAAAAAAATCAATGTTACCTATTAAATTTTATTTTATTTTATTGAAAATATGGAATCCATTTTTTAAAACTCAATTCACAAATGTTGAATAAATTAAATATAAATCAATCTTGCAAATTGGATGAAACAACGAGTTTTTAAAGTAAAAATGCCCAAATGTATGAACGGCTTTTATATAAAATTTCTATGTGAAAATTATTCCTATGAAATAAATTGGATTAATATATTTAAAACTTATACTTTCTATCTAATAAACTAGTATAAAATATAACTTAAATATATAAATTTTTTATTTGAAAATTCAGTTTTCAATTAAAATAATATATTTTTCACATTTTATCAAAAAATGAAATTTATCAACAAATTAAAAAAAATGCATCTAATTTTTCTTGATATTCTCCTATCAAAAAACATATTATATTAAGTCAAATAATATTTATTGATCTGTTAAAATTTAGTTTTAAAAAAATAATTTTTTTGGAAAGGGGATAAAAATGTTTTTTTAGAAAAATACATTATTTAAATAAAAATCATTATTTTCTATTATCCTTTGAAAATATATTGGTTGACTATCCAAAAATGTAATAATCTTGTGTAATAATAATATAGTAATTCTTATATCTAGAATCTAATATATCTACTAGGTGACATATTCTATATTAATTAGCAATATTAAGTTGTTTGTTTAAGGTTGATGTGGAGTATCATTATGATATCAAATAGACTGTTTCATTTTAAAAATATCAAAAAAAATTAGGAACACCATTATTATAATAATAAAGATAAATTTTTGACTGAATACATTATGGGAAAATGGACTCCTATCTTTAGTGGATATTATAATCCCCTTATCATAGAATAATGGCTTAACTCCATCAAGAAGATATTATATGTCCTGTAATGCTTTGAAAAAGAGAATATTATGTTCGAGGTCTATCATTTTGATGGAGAAGCTGATCAATAGTGACAACTGATATAAAATTTAAATTATAAGTAGGAAATGTATTCAATGTAATTTGAATCATTCACAAATATATTTTAAAATAAATATTTTCATCGAACTCTACATCTTAAGTATAATGACCCAGATTTAAGCAGAACATAATATTGATTATTGTCAATAATTCACATTAAGGATCTCTTCTGGCTTCAATTTTTAGAGAATTAGGCCATAACTATTACATTACATCTCAAAAATTACAATGTAGACACTTATTCTCTATCCATTTTTTTGGAAAAAAATAAAATCCTTAAAATAAAACAAGATTTATTATCCTGGTATAAATCTTCATGAATTATTCCTTTCTCCTATGCTTCCTAATACCCTATGAAAAACATTTCAAAAACATGGGATGCGCAAAAAGGATCTGTAAGGAATATAAAAAAAGTAATGAAAATGTAAGAACCTGGATCTTCATTTCAGGTATGGATCTAGATTTTGGGTGTCTTTGAGAAAAAGGGAGTTTTTGGAAATTTAAGGAGTACACACTATGTACCCGGTTTCCATGGGTAGTTGTGTACTGGCTTTGTAACATCCATTACAAGTCTATGTGGGTGACCTAGAGACTGCATAAAGTTCAGGAAAGTTAAGGCATGTACATGGAATGTACATTAAATGAACATGAAGTGTAATTTTGTTTTTATTTGTTAAATCAGACCATGGTCATATCTAATTTTAAATACACATTCTTCTAGCCCTGTCTCATCCCGGAGTGATGGAAATCAAAAAATCTTCTCGGAGCCCCAGATCCATCATCCATTCTTCGAATCGAACAATTTCAATTGAGATGGAATTGCCTAAGTGATTTCTTCCTTCTTCTAGAGCCTCTATCCCAGTTTTCTTTATTTGTGTGAGTTATTGTAGGTTTAGAGTTGTTGAATTTTTTAGATCTACATGGTTCTAGGTTTATTCATTTTCCAAGGTTCAACTATATCGATTGTATAACATCGAGGTAGGTGGTTTGTGCCTTTCTGTAGTTTTCTTTGGATTATAAGTGAAAAAGTGCACAATACCCTAGTTTAGGGTATCACGAGTTTTGGAAAGTTAACCATGTTATTTTCCTACTATGATTTGTTTTCTTGAAAAATGCATTTTTTTACGAATAAGGATTATTACCTCCCTGTGGATGTGTTTTCCCGTGTTTGTTGATATTGGTTGTGGAGTCTAGAATTTCTTGTTAGGAATTTTTGTTTCCCATGCCTGGTGCTGTTACTTTGGAGTTGATTATTATATGACATGATTGTGATATGAAATTTAGCTATTTACCCACGTATTATTTGAGATTTACTTTTGCTGATGGATATAATTTGGGCACTATTGTGTGTACACAGGGTTGTGAGAACATGGTGTAGTTAGGCCATTGGGGGAATTGAAGTTGAGAAATTCCCTAGTGTGTATGTTATACTTTTAACCTTGTGAGACCATAGGGGTATTGATAATGAGATCTCCCTCAGAGTTTCTATAGTATATCGATATGATACTATTGGAGGAATTGACGTTGTGTTCTTCATAAGATAGTATGTAGTTTATCGTTATAAGACCATATGAGGAATTGACTATGAGTGGTTCCTTATAGAGTCTTTTATTTCATGAGACCAAAAGGGTTAGACTATGTGAGCTTTCCTACTAGGTCACTATATCTTTATTCATGTGAATGATTGGTTGAACCATATGGGTTAGGATTTGAGAACATTCCCAGAGGGTTGCATGTGAATTATAGGTTTAATTTTTAATAAATATAATTTAATATAGTATTCAAATGTAGGACTGTTTACTTTTGACTACTTCCTTGTTTATTACTTAATTTTTCATTTTTCCTACTATATATATTCACAGATAGTTAGGTACAGATATTTGGGTGGTTTCTTAATTTAATTTGTCTCACACCCAACTTGGGTAATGCTTTGGTTCCCAAACAGATTATACAGTTTCATGTATAAATAAGGGAAATCACCCTTCTTCATCAAGTACTTGACTATTGTGGAGCTGGAGAGCATGTGACCAAGATGAGACCTGTATTTCTATTGGATTTTGTTACTATAATTTTTTACCTTGGATTAGTATTTTATTTTCAAGCATTGTGACTTGTTTGGATTCTTTTCTAGACATGCGTGACATGGATCATTTATATAGGTTCTCCAATTATTTATCTTCTTTTAGTATTCCTCTATTAACTTATTGGATGATATTACTGCTTCCTTTGTTGTATATTATTTTTATTCGGTTGTGTTAATATGCTAATGAGGGCATAGTTTTCCTACTATCACACCCAAGGCCCTCGCTGCTTGTCAGTAGCCTCTAGTGTTCGAGGAAATGCACTTGATTCCATGGGACCAACTGGGTACGGGGCACCTTTGGGCAACACCCAGAACCGGGTCATTACAAATCGGTATTAGAAAAGGTTCTTTTCTACATTGTCTTACTTTTTTGCCCTTATAGAAAGGTATCAGAAGGAACGGGTAGTTGTTAACATGTTTTTACTGGGATTAGCTAACCCGTGTGTAGGGAAAATCCAATTTACCATTATTATTGCAATTTTATGGTTTTTCAATTGTTACAGTTGATTTGATTTCACCGTTTGATGATTGACATGTGTTATGTTATTATCGATGATATTATAGAGGTTCTATTTCTATTTAAACCTAATAAGATGAGGTTATTCCGTCTCATGCATCATATATGAACTTTCTAGAAATCACATGTCATGCATTCTTGTTATGCCATTTAGGGTGCACTACCGATTGAATGTTTGTGATATATGTTGTGAAAGTTGTGCATGATGTTGTGATAGATACTTTGTATAATACCTTCTATTTGATAGGGTATTGATGATATATAAAGTTTCATTGGATGGATTCCAAACTTTGGTCATTGAGGTGTTATGGGCCACCATGTATCAGAATTTGGTGGATCCTATGATTGATTTCACTGTTATACCTTGTTATATACATGAATATAATTCAAGGATTTGATTCATGTGGAGTGCGGGCCCCTAAGGATCAGAATTTGGCACTTTAATGTTTGTTTTGTTGATTTTAATGGGTTTCAGAGTAGTTTCTGAGGCTTATTATCCTGAAGAAACAATAATACACTATGTGTAATGATGAATAAATTCCATGTATCCTTCCTTTCAGAAATGAACAACTTTCCTTAAGTACATGATGTGTACTGTATGAACATGTCATGTAGTCCTTGACCGTGTGAGTGAATATGTTGGAAGAGACCTGAGGTTGGGAAATCATTGGCAGAACACACCGTGTACCAGATGCACATGCCGTTTTGTAGAGACTATGATTCTA
Organism: Viscum album; assembly: GCA_963277665.1. Taxonomy (NCBI): domain Eukaryota; kingdom Viridiplantae; phylum Streptophyta; class Magnoliopsida; order Santalales; family Viscaceae; genus Viscum; species Viscum album. The sequence goes on along the minus strand of OY728144.1, from coordinate 323,482,972 downwards.
GACGTGTAACCAATGACATGGATGGATGAATCTCAGGTAGTACACGCTGTGTCCATCTTGAACATGCCGCGTAGAGTTGATTGTGTATCCGATCGTGTGACCAACAACACGGGTTAGTAAAATACTTCCAGTAACAATTGTGTCTAGCATACACCTACCATTTATGTTTGTTCTTAGAGAACCATTTGGTTTAGCCGTGTAGAGACACTAGGGTAGGGTAAAATGATTCAAGTACATGCCATGTCCTTGGGAGGAACACGGCATGTGTATGGTGCATTACATGACCAGGGATGGCAGAACGACACGCCCATGTGAAGGGATAAGGGAACATGTCGTATAGGGGTCATACATGCCATATATCCATATTTTGAAATACTTGAATGTATTCTTTATCCTATTCCTTTCATGAACTTCTATGTTTCAATCCGGGATAATCTATAACTATGGTGTGTGCATGACCTTGCAGAGTCATGCCACCAAGACATCTTCTAGTTGTACTCCAGATATAGGGTAATGATCAGACGCCATATATGGTTGATTAGGGACTACCAGTAGATCCTCCCATCGTACCAGTCTTGGCACCAACACTTACACTGGACATAGGTTTTGATGCACAATTTCTAGAAGTCTTCATGAGGATGATGTAAATCTTCCATAGAGCACAACATCCTGCCCCTTATATGGCAGAGTTGATGTGGGGTTTTTAGTAGAAACATCCTCCCACATTTTCAGGGGATGGAGGACCTCAGGCTATAGATTCATGGTTAGAATCCATGCAATTTATCTTCAAGAATCTTGATACCCCTCCATAGAGGAGGTTAAAGCTCACTACTTACATGATTTAGGATTCTACCAATAGATGGTGGGATGTGATATCAATGGTAGGACACTAACATGTTATGTATTGTGAAAAATTACAGTGTACCTTCTGTGAATAGTTCTACCCATAGACTTTGAGGGCTAACTGAGCTCGAAAGTACACGAGTTTGGAGAATTGTACTCTCTCAGTCATGGAGTATTCTTCTCTGTTCACAGAGCAAAAAAATCTTCACACCATTCCAGGGGGTGATGAGTTATTTCTGGTGAGGAAGATTGAGGATGGTCTCAGGCAGGACATCAGTTCTCAAGTGAACAACATTAGGCTGACTCCCATAACGTCAATAGTCAACAAGGGGCTGATCGCAGAGCACAACCTGAGGGATTCTGGAGATGTCCCCCTAGGTGAATCGATATCTAGAGTTGTTATTCCTCTATATGATAGTAGGAAGCTCTGTAAGAAGTCTACATGTCGAGATCCAAGTATGCGGAATACTCCTTCAGGTAGCCAGGTGGTATGATACTAGTGTGGAAAGAGTAGGCATACAATTCCACATTTCTCGAAAGACCTAGTTGAGTACCGACATTGTGGCAAGATGGGTTATATTTAGTGTTTCTGTCATTTTTTCTCACCAACGGCTGGTGATATGGTTTTTTCTATGACTCCACGTTTAGGAACATGACCAACATTTTCTCATCAGTTAGGGAAATAGAGTTCGTCTAGCCGTTTAAGAAAAAGTGAAGGTCATGGCTACAGTAGTTAGACATAGGGTTTTCGAAAGCCCCAGGGTTGACCAGATCAGGGACCACAGACGGCTTCACTAGGCCACGATGTAGGTCAGACTTTTGCATTGAAGGAGACCCAGCAATAGCAGGATCTCTAACCCTCTGTAGTTAGAGGTAAGATTTTCATTTATTCAGTTTTATCTTGTTTTTTTTTTGATATAAGGGCCCCAAACAACTTTATATCTATTCTTGTTGTGGAGATCCTTGGACTATGTATCTTTACTTCTTCTGATACCTTGACATTGGAAACTTCGTTGGGGACTAGAACTACTAGTGTACATCACTGCAAGAAGTTTCATCTTGAGGTTGGTGGGTGTCACTTCATATGGGACATTTATGTCTTAGATATGGTGGGCTACGACGTTATTCTAGGAATGGACTGGTCAGTTCCTTACCAGGCTGTTGTCGATTTCTATCATCGAAGGGTGAGGTTTGTATCACCATAGGGAATATTGTTTCTACATATGGGAGAATGGGATGTACATGCAAGTAGAGTGGGACCCGATCATCACGAGTTCGGAGGAGTTATATCCTTGATTGATATTTTGTATTTAGATGACCATGGGACTTCAAAGATGGGATTTACTCTAGTATTGAATATTGTAAGGGATGTATTTCCATATGACCTTTTAGGTTTTCCTCCAAAGAGAGTGGTAGAATCTTCCATTGAGCTTGTTCCAGGAGAAGCACTAGTTTACATTCCTCCTTATATGATAGCTACAATAGAGTTAAAAGAGCTAAAGAAGCAGTTAGAGGAGTTACATGAAAAGGGTTTCATCCGACTCAATACCTCTCCTTGGGTTCTCTTATCCTATTTGCGAAGAATACATATGGTACCCTAATTCTCTATGTAGATTTTTTAAAGATAAACCTGCGGATGGTGAGGAACCGATATCCCTTACTGAGGATTGATGATCTCATTGATCATCTTAAAGGATCCCAAGTGTTCAAGAAGATTTACTTGAGATCAATTTATCATCATTTATGCATTAGACTATCATATATACCTCTTACAACCTTTATGAGTAGGTATGGTCTATAAGAGTATGTGGTTATGCTGTTAAATCTCACGAGCATGCATGCATTTCTTATGGAACTGATGAAACAAGTGTTCTATACATACTTGGAATCCTCTATAGTGGTTTTCATGGAAGATATCTTGGTGTACTCTCACACTCAACACGAACATACTACCCATCTTGAGATCATTTTGATTACACTAAGAGATCATCAGTTATATGATAAGATCTCAAAATGACACTTTTGGATGGACCATATTCACTTCATGGGTCATGCTATCTCAGAGATAGGAGTATCGGTAAACCTAGATAAAGTGAGAATAGTAGTTTCTTGGGAGCTCCCAAAGAATGTCTTTGAGGTATGATATTTCCTAGGGATAGATGGTTACTATAGACGTTTTATATAGGATTTTTTACGCTATGAAGTGCACTGAAAATCCTAACTAAGAAGAGTGATAAGTACTTGTGGAAATATTCTTATGAGTCAGCCATTAAATAGCTAAAAGCCAAGATGACTTCAGCACAAATACTAGTTTTGCCAGAGCTGAGATAGAGTTACACTATTTACTATGATGCATTAGTTATCAGGATGGGATCAGTGATTATGTAGGGGTAAGGAGTCATTGCGTATGGGTCTCAGTAATTGAGGCCACTTGAGAGTAATTACCCGACACCAGATCTCGAGTTGGATGCATTTGTTTATGCCTTGATCTATTGGAGACATTACCTTCTGGGAGAGCATATTGTGGGTAAACTTACCACAAAACTCTCAAGTATTCTTTACACATCGTGATCTTAATTTTAGACATCGAATGTGGGTTGAGTATATTCAGTCCCTTGACTTTGAGATTGCCTACACATTAGGGAAAGTCAATGTAGTGGCTAATGTGTTGAGCATGAGGACTCAGATAAAGGCAGTTTAAGAGGCCAGCTGTGAGTGGAAACTTATGGCTCTTTTCTCTGAGATTAATTTGGAGGTTCACAACATATAGGGGAAGATGTTTCTTTCTTCTATAGTCGTTACCACTACTTATCTTGATCGAGTGAGAATAATAAATCTATTAGATTATGATGGCCTAGTCCCTCGGGAGAGTGTGTTAGGAGGGGACGCAACTCTAGGGTGGACTATGGGCGAGGAAGAGGTATTTCGCATTAGTGGACGCATATAGATGTCAGCAGAAATACATTAGGTGTTGATGCAATACTTTCATACTTCATCTTGGGTAGTTCATGCTGGTGTCAGGTAGATGTATCGGGATTTTCCTCATCAATATTGGTGTCTAGTTATGAAGAGGGACATAACTAGTTTTATTATGAGGTGTTCCACCTGTTTACAGGTGAAGGTAGAGCATTAGAAACCAGCCGATCGTTTTCACCAGTTACACATTCCTGAGTGGAAGTGGAATGATTTGGGGATGGACTTCGTGACAGGTTTACTATTGTTTCCTAATGGGAATGTTGTATTTTGGGTTTTCATTGAAAGAATCATGAAGGTTGAACATTTAATACTTAACTAGGAGACGTTCAGTGTTGATGAGCTTAAAAGTGTGCACATCTGGTAGATTTTACATTTACATGGGTTCTACACTCCATTATTTTAGACAGGGATTCCCATTTTACTTCCTTGGTCTTGTAGGGACAACACCGGGACTTGGGAACACAGGTACTTATATGTATAGATTCACATCCCCAGAAAGATGGCTAGTCCAAACATGTGATTCACTTGCTGGAGGACATGCTTAGAGAATACATCATAGATTTTGGAGGTTCTTGGGAGAAGCACAAATCTCTAGTTGAGTTTTATTATAATAATAATTTTTAGAAAACTATTCAGATGGTACCTTATGAGGGTTTTTATGGTAGTACATGCCGATCACCCCTATGTTGGCTTGAACTAGGATAGGTAGCTATATTCAGACATCGTCTTGTCCAATAGACCACATAGTAGGTGAATTTGATTCAGAGGATGATGGATACTTCAAAATCATGACAAAAGTATTGCAATGATCGTTGGAGATGACCTCTGTAGTTCGAGGTCAGAGATTAGGTTTTCTTACGTGTCACAATGATGTTGGGAAAGTGGATGATTCAAAGGCTGTGAAATATTTCACCAAGATTTGTTAGGTTGTTTGAGGTTTTGGAGAGATTCGGGTCAGTTTCCAATCATTTGTAGTTACCTTAGAGGTATCGGGCTATACACGACATTTTCTATGTTTCTGAGCTACGATGTTACTTCTCAGATCCGTATCACGTTTTTCTACTGGAGGATGTTGAGTTTTAGGTGGAAACATCACTCGAGGAGAATCCTATCTAGATTGCTGATCATACCATGAAGGTTATCCATGATTGATCTGTACCTCTGGTACGGGTGTTATGGTACCACATGCAAGTACATGACGAGATTTAATAGAGGGAGGATGATGTGTGATCATAGTGGCAAGATCTATTCTAGGCTTATTCTACTCCACCTCCTTATTAGGGAAATTCATAGATGAATGTGTGTAATAGTGGAAGTTTTTATAAACCAAGATCTTTATTTTAGGTGTGTATCTTGATTTAGAGTGTTTTTTTAGAAAAATGAGTTTTTTTTTGGAAATTTAAGGAGTATAAGACATGTACATAGGATTAATGTTGTGTACTTGGTTGTCATAGTTAGCCATGTACTGAAAATGTAACTGCCAGAACAAGGCCATGGGGGTGACCTGGAGACTGCCTAAAGTGGAGGCTCATTAAGGAATGTACACAACATGTATATTAAATGAAAATGCAGTGTCCTTTTTTTATTTGTTAAATCAGACCGGGGTCATTTAAAATTGCCCAAAACAACTTCTTCTATCCCTATCTCATCCAAGAGCGAAAAAAATCACCAAATATTCTCTGATCCCATTATCTATCATCCAATACATGAATGTAAAACTGTCTATTGAGTTGGAATTTCCTCAGTGAATTATTCATTCTTCTAGATCCTCTGATCCTATTTTCTTCTCTTGCTTGAGTTATTTGAGGTTGATCGTTTATATGTTTTTGTAGATCTATGATGTTATAGGTCTATTTAAAGGTTGTAGTTCAACTATATCGATCATACAAAATCAAGGTAGGTGGTTGGTTCCTTTCTATAGCTGTCTTTGGATTATATGTGCAAAAGGTGACCTATACCCTTGTTTAGGGTATTGAGTGTTTCAGAAATTTTACCCTGTTGTTTGAGTTATATGTTTTTTTCATGAGAAAGGGATTTGGATTTTGAATAGGGTTTATTAACTCACTATGAATTTGTTTCCCCATGTTTGTTGATATTGGTTGTTGTGTCTAGAACTTCTTGGTAGGATATATTTTTTACCATGCTTTTTTCTCTTAGAATGGAGTTGATTATTATATGACATGCTTGTGATTTGTATTGTTTTTTATCCAATTAGTGTTTGAGATTTACATTGGCTGCCAGATATCATTTGTGAAAGAATGTGTTACACAAGACTATGAGAACCCATTGTAGTTATACCATTGGGGGAATTGATGTTGAGGGATTCCCCAGAGCATCTTCCATACTTATCATTTTGTAAGACCATAAGGGGGACAGATGATGAGTGCTACCTAAGAGTGTATATATTATAATGTTATGAGACAAAATGGGGAATTGAATTTTAATCCTTCCTCATAGAGTCTTTAGGTCACCGTTGAAAGACCACAAGAGGAATTGACAGTGAGTGCTTCCTAATAGAGTCTTTTTTGGCATGAGAACAATGGGGTTAGACTGTGCAAGCTTTCCAATAAGGTCGTTGTATATTTATTCATGTGAATAATTAGTTGAACCAAAGGGGTTAGGCTGTGGGAACATTTTCAGAGGGTTTCATGTGAGTGACTGGTTTAATTTTTAATAAATGTAAATGAATGAAGTTTGAAAATGTAGGACTGTTTACTTTTGAGTATTTTTTTGTTTATTACTTCATTTTTCATTTTCCCTGGTATATATATTCACTGACAGTTAGTAAAAAATATTTGGGTGGATTTCAATTGGGATTCGTCTCACACCCTATTTGGGTCATTCTTTTGGACCCTAATATATTATATTCTTTTAGGTATATACAATGGAAGACGCCCTTCTTCGTCATGTACTTGACTGTTATGGAGCTGGAGAGCATGGGACCAAGTTGAGTCTTGCGATGCTGCTATAGTTTATTTGTTTTCTTTCAAAATTGGAGTAGTATTATATTTTATAGAATTATAAATTTTTTGGATACCTTCCTAGACATTTGGGACCTTTATCATTTATATATGTGCTCTAGTTGTTTATTTACTTTCATTCTTTTGTTGTTCACTTATTGTATGGTATTATTGCTTCCACTGTTGAATATTATTGTTATTTTGATGTGTAAATTAGAAAATGAGGGTATAGTTTCCGCACTATCTCACCCAAGACCCTTGATTCTAGTCGGCAGCCTCTAGCGTTCAGGGAACTGCACTTGAGGCCATGTGACGAACTGGGTACAAGGTACCTTTTGGCAGTATTTTGAACCGAGTTGTTACTGAAAAAATTAGTCCATCAATACATAAAAATCAATAAAACCATAATTTCCAATCAAAAAAACCTATGTTATTTAAAATACCTCATAAAACAATATGATTTATGAAAAACACAATGAAATAATAAATCATAATGGTAACTTGTGGCATCCATAACATACTTACATTTTAGCTTTCACAGCTACATAAGGAGTTACGTTGGGAATACCCATCAGATTATATTCACTAAATATATTAAAAGAAACATTAATTATTACAACTGTTATGTCACCTAATGAATTTGAGAGCAATCTCTGTATCACTCTTCCTCAGTTTATAACAAATATACCCATTTACATAAACAATTCCAAAGAACTATAACATATTCGTAACACATAAAATAAGAATAAAGAAATGATAACACCTCCACATTGCAATCAAAATATATAAATTCAATATATTAACTTAATAAATGATTTCTAAATAACATTTTCAATAACAGAACACATATAAAGGGAATATGGTATTTATTAACCTTTTAAAAATGTTAAGGCTTTTTATGTAATCTAAATATCAAATAATGATCGTGGTAGTGAAAAAGTCATTGTCATCGCGTACATTAAGAAAACATTATTTTTGTCATTAGGTAAAATTCATTGTAGAAAAAGATTCCCTTTTAATTAAATTAAATGTACAAGGGGTCTATATACCGTCTAAAAGAAAGTTGTGTTTAAATGAGAATATAACTCAATGAATGGGGATTGAGACGAAGTCCCTTACATAATTTTGGCAACCTAACAACGTCAATTTAAAATTCAGAAAAATATTTGATGGGAGAGAAAAGGGTCTCTAATCAATTAGACATACAATTTATATGAATAATTATATAAAATAAAATATCCCAAAATAATAAAATGTGAATTAAAATAAATAAAATAAAAGTTGTATTAGACTAAAAGAGGAGGGTTAAAAGGTTCTTTTACCTTGCATCCAACTAGACTCGTTCGTTCTTTGTAATCCTGAATAATAAACCTAAGTTAACTTATAATTTATTCAGAACCTTATTCAATTTTTTTATTCCTTTTAAATCACTTATTATCTTTCTATAAAAATCATATAATAATTCAATTTCATATCTGTCATTTTGTCGATATTCGGTACATGAGTCAAAAATGAACTTGTTATATTTACAAATTTTATATGTGGTAAAAAGTAAATAATCATAATAATGATATTCATGACATAAATATATTAATTATACAGTACATATATATATGTATTTATAATAGTTCATAACATTTTGAGATAATAAATGTAATGCACCATTCATGGAGATGGTAAGTCGTACCTATCAATGAATGGTACTTTCATTTCTTTTTAATATTTAATGGAAAGAAAACCAAATGATACATATATATATATATATATATATTATAATCCTAGTATAATATCTTATTTTATAAACATTACATATTTTCATTAAGGCCATACATTATATGTTCTATATGTGGCATGAACGAGTCATATCACTTTGAGGAGGTGGTAGTCCGCATATCCTCAAAGGAAATTATCGTATTTACACATTATGGAAAGCATAAAGACATGATTTAAATAAAAAATATAAGGATGTAGACAATATAAATATAATATATATCATATATTAATATAGTTCCATCATAATGACCACCATGAGATATGGATGGGGAAAATTGAACAATCATCGTTTCGTGAGGCAGTAGTTTATTGTCCACAGAAATAGTATGTTCATATCCATTAGATGGGGGTGTCAGTAAGTGTAGTTAGAATAATTAAAAAAAATATCATATCATATTGAGGATACTGGTGTTATTATGTAATTAAATAATAATAATAGAATAGGTAGTGAATAATTAAAATAATGTAAACGAACTTTAGAAAATACACTACCACTTAAAATGTGTAACTCCCTTTGATTTGAGAAAAATGGATTTCTGGAATTTCATTCTGCCAAAGTTAAGGCTTCTAGGAGGAATATAGGGATGTTGGGAGAGTATTTGGATAGAGTTTTGATGAGCCAAGGTTCTTTATTGGTGTGATGAAATGGGTAGGGGTGATGGCCTTTTATAAGAAGGTGGAGGGGCACTTTAGGAATGTTTTGAAGTATTATTATTATAAAATGATTCTCATTTCCAAAAGGCCAAACATTCATTTATTTAAAAGACACAATAGGTTGGGGTCGATAAAATCTAAAAAAATAAGGTTTTAGACATTTTTAAGTAACAAATGTAACATTATCTTTTCTCTTTAACCCTTAGTTAACTAATTTAACTCTTACCATGTCTTTTTGTATATTCATACTATATGGTTAATATAGTTACTAGAAAATTCCAATAGAACCACATGTGGTTAATTAATTAAATGTTCAACAATATATACATCATTTTTTTGAATCTTATTTTTTTAAGCCTATTATATCATTTAATAAAATAGTATTTATTTGAAAAACTCATTTATGTCAATTTTATACTATTCGGATAATGAGTTTTTAAAAATACATAAAAACATTATTATTTACAAAAAACATCATTATTACAAATAAAAAAATCATAATAATCTTTAAATTTAGTGTATGGTATAAAAGGTTTCGAAATAAATTTATTTTAATATTTATAATCTCATTTATTTAAATAATTCATTAATAATGTTATCATTAGATCATCACTGTTTCATAAATAAATTTATCTATTTGATATCTAAAACTTATAAATAAGATAAAATTATATATTAAATATTTTTATATTTCTAATGACTATTTATAGTTTAGTATATCACTTATATATACCCATATTAAAAAAAATTAATAAAAAACACATGTTTATGTTTTATTTTTCTTTACTATAAATTATTTATTATAAAATGTCATTTTCACATAAAAGTGGCTTCATGGGGTCCCAAAATAGACCCAAGGATGACCATGGTTAGTTATATCTCTTAAAATATGATTATAACACGTTTTAGGAGAGATTAATATTATTATAATATTATTGGATACCCTTATTTACCAGATTTACCCTTTACCTTGGTAAATAAAATTATTACTGAATTTACTATTCATAACATCTAAAAACAGAAGGTACATATTTAAAAAATTTGAAAATTTTGATTCCAAATATAGAATCAATTTTTCCAAATTATAAACATAGAAGTTAAAAAAATTAATTTAAAATTAATTCATGTTGTCAAAACCAAAAAGCGAGTTTTTAGGAATTACAAAATATGAGAAGATTGACATGTTTTTATGTCCAATTTAAAAGAAAAATTACTTCCAATGACAAACATAGAATTAAATGATAAAAATATAATCCAATTAAAATATAAATATAATTAAAATAATATTCTAACTATATAAACAAATTAGGTAAAAAGGTAGTTTTGAATCTCAATACTGCATTTTTCAATATTCATTTAAAATTATCATTATTATAAAATTACAAGAAATTTAGGAAAAGTAAATTATGATGTCCCAATTATATAAAATACTTTTATTTTTTAAAATATAACACATTAAATTAGAAAAAATTGTTTTAAAATGGGGTTTTCCATTAAAAGGATATAAAGACAACATTTTCAAAAAAATAGAGTTTTTCATCTTGAAATCAGATTCATTGTTATTTTAAGGCTCTAAAATTTATTGAATAAATATAAAAACTGTTAAAAAAAATGTGTAATCATAATTTGGCTAGTTCTATTCATTTATTTAAATACAACGGGTGGGCCTTAACCAACATTTAAAATAATAATATTATTATATTATTTTCCCGTATAAATCAATGTTTTGTTCCATGAATGTTTTGAAAGAAAATCAATGTTGCATGTTGAGTAAGCTATCAAAAAAAAGTGTCATATTTATCATAATATTAATATAATATTAATAAATATTAATGGAAATTAAAAATTATTATTTTATAAATACTTGTGTCGTTTCATCTGCCCCCTTTTGGAAATTATGTCCTCAGAATTTTTTAACTGGGCTTGGAAATTTAATCGAATGTGCCACATCAGAAAAAGATTCAATCAAAATATCTCTTTAGAATAAATAAATATTAATAAAAAGGTCACATTAGATAACCCATGTTAGGAATCCATGTAACAAAACATTGATATGGAAGAGAAACTAACAATCATGTTCTAATGGAGAGTGATAAAAAACATGACCAGGTGACAGTTAACCCACATAAAATCAAAAACATGTGATAGGTTAAATGGTATTTGATTCCCTAGTAGGAAGAGTAAATAGAAAACATTTTTTTAAGATCCTTTTCATGATGTTGCAGAATTTATTTATGATATTGACTAAGATCTTAATGAAATTCACATACTTTTCAATAAGAGTTTCATCCTTTAATAAATTTAAACCACAAACTCATATTTTCTCCAAATGATGAGTATTCAAGATGACTTGGTCAAACCTGAAGTGGTAGAATAAACATTTAGAGAATCACATAATTCATAAAGAGATAAACTATATATTTCCCCTGTCTTTAGTTGTTAACGATTAACAAACCAGTTCATACAAGATTAGATAATCCCCAAAAGGACAATCCTTTCTAAAAATAAATACTACTCTCAATCTCCAAAATTGAACAAAAAATAATCAAAGTTCAAAAAATACAATTCAATACACAATTGTCCTTTCAATTCTTCAAAATAATCCAACTACAATTGAAACCCAAAATTCAGAAGGATTTGATCACAAATCCTTCCATTATAAATGTTAACATTTATCTCCAAATAACACTGACTATTATTAAAGTATCATACTAAAAAGTAAATAACCTAATAACATATTCTCTATTATAGGTTAAAAAATTTCATAAATAACCAAAATAGACATATTTACAAAACAAAACATAGATTCTTACCAAATAATATTTCAACCATTACTATACAAGTAAAATCCAATTGTATTCTTTTTTTCGTAGTCATTTAGGGTTCCCAAAAGAGAGAACGTCATCCAAAATAAAATTTACCACTTAATCACCAAATATTTTTCCTATACTAAGGATATAAATTTGATAAAACATAAGTTACATAATAAAATTATTCTTGATTCATAAAATATATTAACTAAAAATAATAAGCCATACTAACTATGGACTTCACGTATTCCCGTGGAATGCTATAAGTCCTAGTCGGACTTTGGTTGTGGGTTTGATTCCAAAAATATTTTTCTGGCACGATAGGTTGTCACACATTTTTCATGTTTTCCTTATTCAAATACAATATAATATAATAAAATTAACAAAATGACATAAAATCCTTATAAATAACCATAACATTTGTTAACCTCAAAAATTATCTCTTACCATGCATTTTTCATTCTATAATTTAATAACCCATAATTTCCTCAAAGGATAATGTATCTAAAAATACCATTATCCACCTTAAGGATTCTAATCATAAATAATCAATATGTATTTCTAGGACATTGAAGTTATGATTTACTATAAAATTATAAACCCATGATCATATCCTTAACCCTTTTAAAAACATCATAATATCCAAAGTTATCCAAACCCTTAATTTGATACCAACTAAAAGTCTTGAGCCTTAAACATTACATAATCTTGAGTGTGGTCAAGAATTCACATTGAGTATATTTTTAGGTTTACAGTTTTATGGAATTAGTCCATAAATATTATATTACATCTCAAAAATAATAAATTTGACACTTCTTATATATCCAATTTGTTTTGACAAAAATAAACACCATAAAATAAAACAAAATTTGATTTCTTGATATAACTCTTCTTGAATTATTACCTTCTCTTACCCTTATTTATACCCTATGAAAAACGTTTAAAAACATGGGATGAGTAAAAAAGCTAAGTACGTTATATAAAATAAATAACGAAAACATTAGTCCATCAATACATAAAAATCAATGAAACCATACTTTTTAACTATAAAACATATGTTATTTAACTTACCTAATGAAATCATAAGATTGTTGAATAACAAACCAAAAGAAAAAATCATAAATGTAACATGTCTAATTCATAACATATATACATTGTATCTTTCACAAGTACATAGGGAGATACATTTGGAATACACATCACCATATATTCCCTAAATCTCTTAGGAGAAACATTAAAATTTACTTATGTTATATTACCCAATGCATTGAAGTGATATCTCGGGCTCACCCACCGTCGATTTATTTGAGAACCACACATATACATAAACAATGCCTACGAACAATAACCTATTCATAACACATAAAACAATATTAAAGGAAAGATAACATTTCCACATTGCAATCACAATATATCCTTTCAATATATTGACATAATAAATGATATATAAAACACATTTTCAATACCAAAACACATAAAAATGGTTATTTTATTTATTTTACATTTCAAAATGTCTAATCTTGTTAAGGAATCCAAATATCAGATAATGATCACGGAGGTAGAATGGTCATTATCATCGCATACGTTAAAAAGAAACATTATTTTTGTCATTTTGTAAAACAATTCATTGCAAAATATTACACTTGAGTGAAATTAAAATTCAAAATGGTTTATACATCATATAAAATAAATTTTTGAATAAATCAAAATATGCCCTAATGAATAGATATTGAGACGATGTCCCTTATGAAAAATCAACAGCATAATAGTGTCAATTTAAAATTAAGAAAATGTGATGATGGGAGAGAAAAGGTTCCTCACTCACTTAAACATAAATTGTAAAACAATAAAGATATATAAGAACATAACTTAAAAGAATAAAATTGTAATTAAAAGGCATAACATAAAAGAAGTCTTTGACTAAAAGAGGTGGGTGAAAGGTACCTTATCTTAAGTCCGACTTGTCTCCTTCATTCTCTATATTCCTAAATAATAAACATAAGTTATTTTATAATTTCTTAAGAACATTTTTCATGTTTATTATTCATTCTACATAACTTATTACCTTTCTATAATAATAATATAATTATTCAAGTACATATTAGTCATTTTGATGATATTCGGGACACGAGTCAAAAATAAACATGTTATAATTACAAATTGTCCATGTTGTAAAAAGTAAATTATCACCAGAATGATATTAATTATTTAAATATAATATTTGAATAGTATATATATGTATCTAAAATAGTACATAAAAGTTTTAGAAAATAAATTAAATCCACCATTTATGGAGACGGTAAGCCATACGTACACATGAACAATACTTTCATTTATTTTCCATATTTAAAGGAATGAAAACTAAATGATACATATGTATATTATAATTATTTTATAATATAATATTTTATATATGTTACATATGTACATTAATTCTATACTTTATACATTCCGTGTTTGGAATGAAAGAGTTAGATCACATTGAGGGGGTGGTAGTCCGCACTTCCTCAAATGAAATTATTTTATTTACACATTATGGAAACAATTAATTGTATAATTTAAATAAAAAAATCATAGAGAAAATATAAATATAATATATATCATATATAAATAAAATTACATCATAATATCCACCATGAGTGGTGGTTTGGGAAAATTTAGCAATCATCGTTTCGTGAGGCAGTAGTTCATTATCCCCAGAAATAGTTTGTTCATATCCATTATATGGAGTTGTGTGTAAGTGTAGTTAGAAGAATTCTCATAATAAAATCCAAGTATATATAGAGGATACTATTTTGCAATGAAATCAAAGAGTAATAATATAATTGGGAGTGATGAATTAAAATAATGTAAAACAACTTTACTGAAGATGCTACCTCTTAAAATGCGTAATTCCCTTTGATTTGAGCCAAAAGGATTTCTTGAATTGCCTTCTGCCTAAGGTAAGGATTCTCAGAGGAATAGAGGGATGTTGGGATATTATTTGGTCATAGGATGGATTAGTCAAGGGGCTTGATAGGTGTGGTCAAATGGGTAGGTGTGATTCCCTTTTATAAGGGGGAGGTGGGTCACTTTAAGAATGTTTTGAAGTATTAGTTTATAATAAAATTATTGTCATTTTAAAAAGGTCCCAATGTATTTTATTTCAATGATACTATATTTTTGGGATGAAAACCTCTCAACCAATAGGATTTAGACAATTATAGGTCACAAATTAACCTTATCATTGAGCTTGAACACTTAGATAACTAATTTAACTCGTATCATGTCTTATTATATATTTATACTATATGGTTAATATAGTTACTATAAAATGGAAATATAACCTCAAGTGGTTAATTAATGATATTTTCAACACTATCTAATTCATTTTTCCAAATCAAAAAATTATAGGAGTATTATATCACTTAATAAAATAGTATTTGTTTTAAAAACTCATTTTTGACAATTTGTATACTATTCATATTATGATTTTTTAAAGATCAATAAAAACCTGATTATTTTGAAAAAACATAATTAATTAAAAGATAGAAAGTCATAATCATCCATAAAATTTTTCTATGGAATAAAAGGTTTAAAAATTAATTTATTTTAATATTTATATGCACATTTATTTGAACAATTCATTAATAATGTAATCACTACACAATCATTGTGTCATAAATAAATATATTTATTTAATGTATAAAAATTGAAAAAAAACCACTATATAGGAAATATTTTTATATTTATATTTAAAACTTATAGTCTAATATATCACTTATATAACACCATATAAAAATTGTTTTAATAAAAGATACATGTTTATGTTATGTTTACTTTTAATTTAAATTAATTCATATAAAATGTCATTTTCACATCGAAGTGGATTCATGGGGTCTGAAAAGTGACCCAAGGATTTCCATTGTAGGAAATATCTCATACAATAGGATTAGGTCATGATTTAGTGTAGTGTAATTTTATTATAATATTAATTTTACCCTTATTTACTGGATTTACCCTTTAACCATGGTAAATAATATAATTACTGACGTTACTATTCATTTGGTATAAAAATAAAAGGCACCTATTACAAAATTTGAAACTCATGATTCAATGTATGGAATCCATTTTTCAAAATTCGAAACACTAAATTTTATGTAATAAATTTAAAATTAATTGTCATTGTCAAAATCAAAAAGAGGGTTTTTAAGAAGTAATAACTATCAAATGAATGACATGTATTTATGTAAAATTTAAAAGTGAAAATTTTCAAATAACCAAAATTGGATTAAAAGATAAAAATAAAATCCAATTACAATTTAAAAGCAATTAAAATAAAAATATGACTATATAAATAAATTTGGAGAAAATGCAGTTGTGAATTAAAATGCGGTATTTTTAACTATTCATTAAAAATGAACTTTAATTGAAAATTACTAGAAATTTACCCGAAGTAAATTTTAATGTCCATATTATAAAAAAGAAGTTTAATGTTTCCAAAATAATATGTAAAAGTGACACAAAATAGTTTTAATGATGGTTATCCATTAAAATGTGATAAAAAAGACCTTTATAAAATTTGAGTTCTTCATACATAAAATCAGATTCGTTCTTATTTTAAGCCTTTAAATAATATTGTATAAATGTAAAAATATTGAAAAAAAATTTTTATCATATTTTAGTTAGTTATATTCATTTCTTCCAATACAATGGCTAGGCTTCATCTACCATTTAAAATAATAATATCATTATATTATTTATTCGTATTACAGAAAGTTGTGTTCAACATAAAATTTCAAAGAAATTCGTTCTTGCATGTTGAGTAATCTATCATAAAAAGTTTCAAATTTAACATAATATTAATATATTATTCATAAATATTAAAAAAAATTAAAAAATGTATTATTATACAAATACTTGGGTCGTTACATTAAGATAGAGCGGGAGTTCCTCAATCTGAATAAAATAGAAGATGTGCATATTAGAGTATATTATGAAAAACCCCAGGATTGCATGATGATACTTTAACTTTTTCATGAAAAATTAATTAAAGGTTTATCACATATTTAATGGATTAAAATTAATTATATTAAAATAATTTGAAATTTAAGACTTTGAAATATATGAGGAGATTTTATGTTATGCCATTATAGTTAAGATGGAGATCAATCAGTCTTAGGGTATCATTGGTTCAGAGATAAAAGGTTAAAAATAAAGTTTAATATGGGAGGATAAATAGAAAAATCCCATGTAGAAACTTAATCCCAACATCCCAATGTTAAAATTATGGGAAGAAGTTTCCTGGAAACTACCTAAGGGGAAAAAGAAGGTTATTCTTGTGTGTAGAAGAGCGGAAAAAATTTAATCCCTATCATAGTGAAATCAAGAAGCACACTAATGAGAAAGCTTAAAATAAGGTTTAGATGAAAACTGTGATTATAGTCATATTTATTAACGTAAGCTAAATTTTGAATAATGTAAGAAAATGACTTAATCCATGAGTTTTTATGGAAAACCAATGAAAACTACCTCTAAATAAGAAAGGAAGGTCATCTACTATCACTACTACTGAGGTGGAGCCCAAAATTGATGTGGTTATATGTATGGTTGTTATTCATCCCATAATAAAAAATAGAATTTTTTATAATGGTTCTATTAATTCTATCATATCATTCGAGTTTAGTATAACTATTCTAACACCACTAAACAACATAGAAGTTAAATTAACTATGAGAATAGATAATGATGGAATTTTTCCATCTAAAATATATTTCTCCTTCTCGACCAGTTTTTCTGGATTGAACATCCCAAATAATCTTATATTACTTTATTTTTTGGTGTTTTAGGTGATATTGTACATGAATTAGTAATATTTATTTAAATACACCATCACGTTTTAGTTGAGGGAGATCACCAAACACATCCCGATGTATCCTCAAATTTTGTAAAAGTGTAAGGAGGATAATGAAACTCTTTCAAAATCATCAAATCTTACATGGATTTTATTCCTTTTAGAAAATCATATCTATATCAAATGATTGAGATAAAGAAGAGGGTCATTCTTGAATACATGACCAATATAAGAACTATGATGACGTGTTCCCTATTTAATTTCATGGTCATTATAATTACTAAGAGGTTGAGTTCTCAAATGATATTACGAATTTTTCTCTTCCCGTATCAAATACAGTTTATAAAATGTAAACCATTAAATTGGGGGAATTGAAGAGGAATTTTAAGGAGAATCTTGGCAACTGTTTCATATTCCCGAGTGCTACACTATGGGTTACATAATCCTCTTCCTCATGAATAAGGATGGTTCAATACTTTAATTCATTTAATATCATCAACCTAACAAAATGACGATAAATAAAAATTTTCCCCTTATATGGATAGATGAATTTTTCAGTCCACTACATGGGGCTAATTATTTCTAAAAGGTGGACCTTTGGTCGAGATAACACCAACTTATTGTGTAAAAGTAAGAAATTCCCAAAACTACCATTCAAATTAGGTATGCACAATACGATTTTATAGAGACTCCCTTTAGACTCACTAATTATTTGTAAATATTCATTGACATAATAAAATGTGGCTTTAGAGATTACCCCAAAAAAATTTGGTAATATTTATAGATGATATTCTAATATACTCGAAGAGTAACGTGGAACATTAGAAGAATTTGAATACTATTCTAATTACATTGTGAATATAGAAGCTATATGAAATTTAAAATAAAAAATATTTCTATATGGATGAAGTATCATTCATGGGACATTTTATTACTAATAAATAGATAATTATAGACCCTTCTATGATAAAGGAAACTGAGGAGTGGTTTAGAACAACATAATTAGTGGAGATCCATAGTTTCATTATTCTATATGGTTATTATCAATGACTTGTGATGAAATATTCACAATTTTGAAACCCTATAACAAATATCACTTTTATTTGAGTAAATTATTTTAGGACCAGTGTCTATAAATACTGCATTAAAGGGATAAAAAAGAATTATCACTTCACTAGTACTCACACTACCAACTAGAGGGGAAACTCTCATGGTATTAAACAATGCATCAAAAATAGATCATAATATATAATAATGAAAATTTATAAAGTTATATAATAATATTTAAGGAAGTTGAATGTTCATGAGAAAAACTATCTGATGCATGATCTGGAATTGGATGATATGATCTTTACGTTGACAATCTGGCAGTATTATCTCTATGGGGAGAAGTGTGATGTACATACTAATCACAATATCATCAAATATATATTCACATAGAAGGAGATTAATATATTCTATAAATTATGGTTAGATATAATAAGGAATTATTACTGCTCAATCCACTACCATCCAGGTAAACTAAATAATGTGGTATATGCTCTAACTACAATGGATAATGCATCATTATCAATGAGGAGAATTGAGAAGGATCCAATATTCAAATACTTTTAATGAATGGAATTGGGAAACTTAAAGGATGTAACATCATCATACCTTTCACAAATTATAGATCAAATATCCCTTTTAGAGAAGTTAATTGATTCTCGAAGAGATGACATGGAAATTCAAAATAGGGTGAAAGCTAAAAAAAGAGAAATGATCAGAGTTAAAAATTGATGAGGAAATAATCCAATGATTTGGTTCAAGCCAATGTGTACCAGGAAATACTAATATAAATAATGATATTTTTAATGATGTGTATAGATCAACCATCTCTACCCACCCTAGGAGGACAAATATGTACCGATATCTTCAAAAGAACTATTGATGGGACAATATGAGGAAGGAGATTACTGAAGCTGCATCAAAGTCCCTAGAATGTATGAAAATGAACGATCATATATTAAAGTCATAAGGTATGATGCATCCACTACTTATTACTACATGGAAATGGAAAATCATCACAATGGAATTTTTCACCGGACATTCGAAGACATCCCGACAAAAAAAATCCACTATGGGTTGTTGTGGATCATCTAACAAAGACAACCCACATTATTGTAATTAAAGATGGATTATCACTCAATAAGATTTCATGAATACAAATCAGATAAGTGGTGAGGTTACATGGAGTACCATTATAAATTTTATCCAATTGAGTTTCTGGATTCATCTCCAAGACCAGGAAATGTATCAAATATTCTTTAAACACTGAGCTAATCTTTTGTATGTATTATCACCCCATGAAAATGGGAAGTATGAGAGGACTGTTCAATAATTGGAATAAATGTTGAGATCATGTTTAATGGATTTAATATGTGGATGGGAACAAAATAATCTAATGGTTAAGTTCTCTTACAATAATAGATTACACTTAAGCATCCAAATTTCCCCATATAAAGCCCTTTTGTGGGAATATATGTAGAACACCTTCATTATGGTATGAATTCAGGGAAAAAGATGATGGCACATAAAATGGTCATGGAAATGATTAAATAGGTGAAAACTATTTACTATCACCTCAGGGCTTCCAAAATTTGACAGAAGATCTATGTAGAAAATCATTAATGGAATTTAGATTTTTATGTTATAGGAAATGTATTCTTTGCATATATCCTTGGATGAGACAAATTATATTTGGGAATATTGTAAACATAATACCTAGGTACATCAAACAATTTCAGATTCTTAATCTTATCAAAACTATGGAATATCTACTAGAACTTCCACCAACCATGTCTCAAAAAGTTGATGTATTCCATGTATCAATCTTGAGGAAGATATACCAGATCCCACACATGTTCTTAATTCAGAGGAGGTATAGATAGAAAATTATCTCTCTTATGAGGAGAATTTGGTGAAGATCTTAGACTATACAGATAATGTTCTACTCAACAAGAGCCATCACTTACGTAAAGCACTATGGGGGAACCACAAGTACAAAGAAGTGACTTGGGGTCTGGGGGAAGTGATGATGGATAAGTACCATCAATTATTTCAATAATTGTATGTAAAATGAAAATTTCTAGAAAAAAATATTATAAGGGGGGAATAATTTAACACCCTGAGTTTTTTTTTTGAAATATTTCCCTTTAAATAACATAATTTCATTAGTAGCTCATGTTTCACAGAACATCACGTTTAAACAAACATTAATATATTAATAAAGTATTGTTATTTTTAAATGAATATTATAAACTAATAATTGAAATTGGAATGTATGAATAGCAATAACCATATTATAAAATATATGAATTCTTAGTAAACAAACACTAATTTTTTAGTAAATACATTTTATTATTTTAAAAAATAATTTCTTCAAAAAAAATTACTTTATTACTTTTATGAGAAATAATTATAATCAATTTTGTAAACTTAATTAAACAAATTTTCAAACAGAAAATTTATTTTTTAATTCATCATGTTATAATTATCTTAGGATGAATTTTTGGTAAACTTCTAAAAATTTTGAAATTCTAATGAATAGTAAAAATACTGGTTTACATTGAAAACTGTATTATCCATTAAATGCATTGAAAAAAGTAAAAGTATATTTTGGATTAGTTTTATACCTTAATTTGTTCATTTTTATCTTTAATGATATAATTTTAGTAATTTAAATTACTCTTATACATGGTTTTAGTATAAAACATTTAAAATTTAATTGTGGCATTTTCCCTAAAAACAGTTCTTAGTTTCTTTTTTATAGTATAACTTTAAATTAAATTTTTCTACTTATTGTTTTTGAATTTTAAAAAATGTATTTAATATTTGGAATCAAGATGTTGATATTTAGTAATTGAAACCCTTTTATTTTTGTTCAATAATAAATGAAAACATGATAAAATTTATCATCTCAGTAAAGTATAAACAAGGTTAATCTTGGATAAACATAAGTGATAAAGCCATAAATGTTCATCCAAATTAATATTAAATAAATTAAATTCTACCCTAAACACATATGGTCTAATATTGAGTTATTTAATTGAAAATATCTATGAAAATTACTTATACACAATCAAAATAAAATAAAGTGACAAAATTTCACACTCTTATTTTTTATATGTATTATATTTTTAATATTCGGTGATATATAAGATAAATGTTATTATAATTTGTGTATGGAAATTTAAAATATTTATATAAATCAAGTTAATTTATTTTTAATTTCTATTAAATAAATAATTGTTAAAAATCTTCCACAAAACTGATGCAATAATAATTAAATTATTGGAAGAAAAAATTAAATGATATGAAAAAAATTAAAATAAATATTATTTTATCTATTTAAGATTATCCATGAATTATATATAAGAAAAAGACATTTCTAGGATATAATAAAATATTTAATTTGAATATTACTTTATTTATTGATCTTTGTAAATGCCAATATATTGAATAGTAAAAAAATTGACAATAATGATATTTTATGGGAGTAATATTTTTTAAAATTTTTAAAAAATCATAAAAATATTTGAAATATAAAAGCCTATAATGTGATAAAACATATCATAAATTTTCTATTTATTGTAATATATAAACAATAGAAGTAAAAGTTCTAACTTTTTAATATTGAAGAAGTTATTACGAGAGTTAAAGTTGCATTAGGTTATCAAAGGGTTAATCAAAATGAAAAGTTTTAAAATAAAAAAATAACATGAATATTTATATGATATTATATCTATATTATATTATATTCTACAATACATAGTCATTTTTTTGTATTTTGACAAAAAAAAAATAAATTATAATTAATATTTTGAGAAATTCCTAAAAACACCCCTCTCCTTCTTTATAAATACACCACCTCACAACCCATTCTCATCAAACAATAAATTCCATTAATCATTCTAATATCTCTTCCAAGTACAATAATACCCATTATACGAAATTCTTGTTCTAATGTTCTCTTGAAATTACCAATTATTAGTTCTTCAAGGTGTACTTCAAGGAGGTGATATTCAAGAGGTAACATTCTCAAACTACCTCTCATATTTTATTTTCATCTTCTACCTTCTCCCCAACTCTCTCATCCATCAATGAATTTAAATTAAAATATAGTTTATATAATGTAATTTTATATTGGCAATGGATTAATTTATATTCATACCAATTCAAAATCTCCTCTTATTTAATGTAATGAAACTGTTGTCTAAATAATAGTGGTTTACCATGTCCATCGATAATGAATTTTCATTTTACTTTACCAAATTCAAGGATTGTAATTAAATAATTAATATCGTTAAAAAATATTTATTATATATTTTATATCTTATTCATTTTCTGGAGCTTATATATATATACATAATACTAAATAAAAATAGTATCTTGTGATGATCAAAAACCACCAAAATAAACTAAACATTTATCATTAACTCTTTATCAAACGAATCATCCTCATAGTATAAAAAATGATATAGGGGGCTCTATAAACTTATTAAATTGTATTAAAACATTATAATCTCACTTCTATATAATTATTACCATTTTAAAAGAACATCCATAATTTTACACAAGTGAACTGACCAAAAAACCATGAAATGAACACTTCCGAAACGATGAAATTGAACATTATAACTAATAGAAATGAAAATAAATGAACCTTAAAAAATTATAAATTTAAAAAAAAATGTATAATATATTCTTAATTAACTAATTAATGAATTTAATTTTATTATCCAAGTCATTAAGTTGAAGTTCAAAATTCATTTGTATATAAGGTGAGAGACATTTATGAACCAATATATATCATTTATGTAACATTATATCTCTATATGCCTAAATTTATAACTTAATTATTAATATCTAATTAATTTATATCTTTATATATCTATCACATATATATACCATGTTTAGTTAATATTTCATTTATGGGGATATACATTTATTAAAGTTTCTATTTTTAAATCCTTCTTAAAAATAAATTATAGGGAAATTATCTATTTTATTTTTCTATATTAAAATACCACTCAATGTGTAACAACCAGATATTTTATGATAAGTATTCTCTTTAATTTATTTGATGTCATTTGTTTTATGCTATAACAAGATTATATTTTGTTATATGCCACATTTTGTTAGCTTGAAGTATACACAACACTATTCTTAGATTGTGTTACACACAATTTCAAGTTCGTTTTATAATAGTCATTCTACGCAACATTGACTGTATATATAAATATATATTCAATGTATAAATGAAATATGGTTGAATTCTGTTATACCAAACGATGAAAGATTCTTTCATAACACGCAACCCTGACTTGGCTTGCATTACACGCAATCACGACTTTCCTCGATAGCGTGTGTTATACGCAATATCAGGTTTCACTAAACAATGATATATGGTTATAATATTATTACGAACTAGACTTTATGAATAGTATTTACTAAATTTTGAATGTTATAAAATTATTATTTCATCTTACACATTTTCTAGAACATGGTATGTGAACAAAATAAATTTTTCGGGTAAAATAATTATTTTTCAAAAAATGCAGTTTTGCCGCCTTTTGATGGCGCACCAATATTAAATCTAGTTTTTGACAAGTTTTTTAGTTCAATTTTACAAATTAAAATTATTATTTGGAATCAGGATATAAAATTTTACCTTGTATAAATTTTTCATATTATTCTGATGACTTTCGTATTTTAATGAATAGTAAAAACACGCTATATTTTAATTAAAAACAACTTTTTTCATCATAATAATTTATATGGTTAAATTATAATATTGAATAGTTTAAAAGTATAAATAGAATATATTTTTACCATTTAATATAATTTATGTCATTATCATTGATTTTACCATGAATTCGTACGTTAAATCAATTAAATCTTTTGCAATGTTTTAAACAAAAACCCGTTTTCTTTCGACAACAGGATTAATTTTAATTTAATTTCTGAAACTTTTGTGTATTGAATTTGGAAAAATGTATTCCATATTTGTAATCATTGGGTCCAAATTATGTTAATAAGATACTTTTTATTTTTGGGATTTATGAATAGTAACTATGGTAAAATTTATTTACCATAGTTAAAGGTAAATCGGGTAATTAATGGTAAATATAAGATTATCAAATTACCCTAAAACCTACCGAAATCCTATTGGATGACTAAAAGTAGACCCATATCACCTAATTGTTGGATTAGATTCATTTAATGGACTTTGTTTCATGTAAATAATTTAATTATCATTAAAACTAAAGAAAGTGACAACATGTCACTTTCTTAAATCTTATAAGTATAATAATTTTAGTTTAGTGATATAATTCATTAAAATTCGGATATAAGTAGTCTCCAGAAATCTAATTAAATTATCTACATCATATGAATTTATTTATAATTTTTAGGGATTAAATAATTATCATTAATTATGACACAATAGTGATGCAGAAATTGTTTATCTAGTGAAAAATCGAGAATATAGTTTTTATTAAACTAATAGTGACCATAATATGCACAAAACTCAGAACAAAACTTATTTTCATGTACTTTTAAACCATAAAAATCCAATGGTATAATATTTTACCATTTTTAGCCGTATATAAGTAATTATGACACTTATATTATTTTATTTTAAATAATTCCAAAGTTGTCACCTTCATAATTTAGTAAATATAACAATTTAAATATTGTGATTTTAAGATGATAACTTCGAGTAAAAGTATTAATGTGAACTTTAATATATTTATCTTCATCATAGGATTTTATTTTTATTTTTTATGCAACATATAAGTTTATTAAATAATTATACAAAAATGTTGTAGTATTTATTTTATTAAGAGATAAACCACATAAATGGTTTTAAAAATAATAAAATAAATATTACATGTAGTTTTTAATGTACTACACTACTTTTATATATACATATGAAGTTTTTTTAATCTATTAAATATTTTACTTCGAATATATCCTCTGTTTAGTTTTTATTTAAAATCAAATAAATGAATAGTGTCAAAATTGACACTATTGTTATATTATAAAAATAATATGTTATTAAATTGTTTAAAAATCACAAAAATATTTTAAAATTATAAATTTAAATTTATATGGTCTAAAATGTTATCAAGTATCAAATTATGGATAATTCACAACAAATGAGTAATTATTTGTTATAATTTAAAATTAAGAATGTTATTACCACAAATAAAATAAAATTGATTAAATAAGGATAAATCAAGTTGATAATGTTTAAAATAAATTTGTAACATGTCTAAATTGTATTTTTTTATGAGATTACAACCCTATATCATCTAATATTTGAATATTATTCATTTTTTTAGGTTTTAAGTGGGGTTAGATTTATTATAAATTTATAGTTTTAAGATTTCCAAAGGAGCCCCTCTCCTCCCTTATAAAAGGGCACATCCTCCCTCTCTTCCTCACACCAAATTGAGCCTTAAAGCTCGTCCAACCCTTGCCAAATTATCTTCTCCAGTTCCCTAGAAACATCTTAGAGGTCCTGGTCTACTTTAAAGACCAATCGTAGTGCCCTAAGATGAGGTTTCAAAGAGGCGTATCGAAGAAGAGGTAATTTCTTCTACTGCTTCTTTCAATCTTCTTTCTTCTTAAACTTCTTCTTCTTTAGTTGTTTCATTATAAAGTAATAACATCAGTATCACTAATATATTGATATGGTATTATAAATATGAAACAAATCCATTTCACCTTCTATCCATCCTACAAAAAACAAAATCACCGCGCGTGCGTACGTACGGAATATCGTCTCCACGCCGTGGTGTAATCTGTTTTTACACCAACACATTACATGGATGGGTATAATGGTGTAAAGAATAACTATACATAGTTATTATAACATCATAATGATTCTAATATATTCTATCATCAACTCCAATTCAATTCAATAATTATGGAAACGATATCATCGCTTGTGCGTACGTACGGACTACCGTCTCCACGACGCGATGAGATTCATTCTCCATGTTAACCATTTAAGAATGATTGTACAGTATATATAAGCAATAATAATGAAATAAATGAAATTATAAAGTTACTGGATTTACTTATATATATATATATATATATATATATATGTATGTATTCCATCTACTTAATTCCATTCAACTTAATAAGGAAACAAAAACAGCATTCATGCGTACGTACGACCTACTGTCTCCATGAAAGGTGTATTTCTTTCCATTTATCGATCTATTATATATATATGTATATTATGAATATATATTATATATAAATCATGTTTTATATTCTGTAATTAAGTAATCAAGATCTAAGTAATCATATGAATAATTACAAGTCAAAACACGGACGACAAATGAAAGGATTTTACCCAAAACACTCTTTAACATGGAATTTACAAAAGAACGGGTAATATAAAGTCATAAGTGAACCATATATGATATCATAACAATGAATATGATTCTGTAATAAGTCAATGACATTATTTAAATTATTATACAAGAGGTTCGGATACATACGAAGCATATCGGACATAAGGTAAGGGATAATTTTTCAAATCTCATTTTTATCCGAGATTGCTTATTCGTTAGTATTTACTGGGGTTATTTCTATCATCCATGTCCATGTTTTATAAAAGTGTTTTCATGTTTTTTAAAAGTCCTTTTTAACCATTTTTGACTTTTACTATATGGTAAGTAAGGAATCTTTCTTTTTTTTAAGTTACGAGGTACTTTTTGACTTTTCCGGCAAAAGTACGAAAAGTATGTTTTTTTTTACTTATACAGCACGAACAGATTTTTACGGTTTTATAAAGCCTTGTTTTCATGAAGATTCCTCCAAAATATTTCATGTCTATTTTCAACAAAATCCTTTTCTTTTAAAATTGGATGACATTTGTGAAAAGACAATGATTTTGAAGAAAAAAATATATTTTCCTCAAGAATTAATTTCAAGTGTTTTATCAGAACCATTTTCCATCTAAGATGACATTATTTTCATATGTGTATGTTTCAAGTATAATGTATCTATGATTTAAATGGTTTCACTTTCCTTATTATGAATGATATCCATTTATTTTATATGGATTATGTAATGATGGGATGATTTCTATGAAACCCATTTTATTTATTGGGTTATTATGAATGATGTAAGTTTATTTTGTGGCACAAGTAAGAATGATTTCATTATGAGATGGGTGGGACCTATATCTCCCTCCAATTCATTGGGTAGAGATTTATATCTCATGAGATAGACATGGTTGGAACGGTAAGTTAATCCGATTCAGTGTTACAAGACTGAAATGAGGAGTGAACTCGATTCAGAAAGGGACTATGTCCACTAAGATGTTCTTGGCAGCAATGCCTTGGGTACTATGGAAATCATGACATGTGCTTAATGGTTTCCACAATTACATGTTTTATTCCCATTCTATTTTATCATTATTAATGTTTCTTTATGATTTATGCCTTACGTACTTCCATGTTTTATGTCAATGATCAAGCTTTTTATGTTTAAACATTATGTTCATGTTTTTAAGTTCAAATGTATATGGTCTGTTTTATTTTATCCATGCTTACCCTTACTGAGCATTTGAGCTCACCCTTTTTAGGTTTTCTTTTCCCCAGGATATAAATAATGGTTTTAGGTAAGAAAAAAAGGGAATATCTTTATGGGATATGTTGAAGATCTTTCACCACAATTAGAAGATTACGTTCCAAGTTTCCAAAGACACTAAACTATTACGGTCCTTGCGTTTTTGTTTTTGTTGTGTATTAAGTTTTCCGCAAAAGTAATTTAATGTATGTGTACGTCAAGCTTGGGGTCTCTAAAGTTGGTATCAGGGGAAAGTTTTAGTCAACCTTTGGAAATTCGGATGCGAAAACGTTAATGAGATCCCTAGAGATATTTCTAAGGTATGCCTAGGGATGTCCCTAAGTATAAGTATACGTACAGGATATAGTCCTAGAACTAAGGTATCGATATTAGAATTTAACCTAAGATGTTAGATATTGAGGGTACACCCCCTTTACTATGTTGTTTTCCCTAGAATGATTTTTTCCTCTCACATAATTCTTTTTGTGTTTTAGTCAATGGAGGGAACCAGAAGGAATTCGGTTAACATTTAATCCAATCGACAAATTGGTGACTATGAGAAAAAAAATTGTGTAATTCCTAGAGAGAAAGATATTGTGATTATGCTGAATCAGGCATCGCGATATATGATTAACAAGGTGAAATTTAGTGGTATGCCTAATTCATCAAATAAGATGAAGATAGACTTTTATGCATCTTCATATGTTGAGAGGCATAAAGATAGGAGGATTTATATTTCTAAAGAAGGGAAGAAGAACCCTGAAGAATACCTCAAATGGAGGGACAAATGTTATCTATGTGGAGAAAAGGGACATAGAGTGACAGACTATTATGGAGTTCAATGTCTTATTTGTGGAGAACATGGGCATTACCCGACTCAATGCCCTGAACTAAAAATTTACTTCTAAATCAAGGAAGGAATTATTCTAGGAAAATCATTGAAGAGGATAGATTGAAGTTTCTATGTATTGGTATTCAAGAATAATGCTGTTGAGGTACTTTTATGGTGTATTAGAATATTTTTGTATTAGTCTATTGTGGATTTCCATAATTTTATGGTATCGGTAACCATGAAAAGTGATTCAAATATTTTGGAAAGAAGGTGATATATGCATAATGAAGGGACAAGAAGGAAATTAAATGTTTGATATTATTCATGAGCTCGTGATTGATATAAGGACTAAGTAATATCATGGATTGAGTATATAGAATTTTGAAGATTTTGGTACGTGGAAAATGTTTACTTTTAACTACATTCATGATTTCACTAAGGTTCAATGGGTATTCATTTTTCAAGAGAATACATGATTAAGGCCTTCGAATGTTTGGAATGTGACCAACAAGACATATCTTATGATATATAGGGATCAACGATGGAATTAACATGCTTTTTATATGAAATCTCTGGTAATCATTTTCACTATAATATGAGAGTGGACTGTAGTATTATGAATAGGCCTAAAGATTGGAATGGATTATGTTGAACATAAGTTAGTTTTGTTTAAGGATAGATGTTTTTTTTGATATTATTTATGGGATGTTATAGTAATGTAGTTTTAGAAAAAGGACAACCTGCCGGATGGGCGACAACCCATCGCTTCGGACAAGGCTGTGGGAATCGAACCCACAACCGAAGTGTGACTGGCCTTTATCGCCTACCATTGGCCTACAGGAAGTCCATGTTTAGTAGAAACTAGTATTATTATATTAAGTAGTGTGATATATGAAGTATAAGTCCATTTTAGAAACCATATATGATTAATCTCACCATAGATAGACTTCTGTATATTTGATAACTTTTGCTAACCTTTTGTTTGAAACAGATAGAATGACTCATCATTCTATCACATGATCTGTTAAAACTTCATGAATAACAAATTCAACTTCATTTCATTAAGAGATGAAGTGGAAATTGTTCAAAGCACGTACAACAGTGAGATTGTACCAAAATCAAGAAAGTATTTCTTCTAATTCAAAAATTTTAAATTTAGGGAAATGATATTGAAAACCAATTATGTTTTCCTAGTGCTCTTATATCTAATGAATCAAATGGTACCTTAAATCATCACAAATTTATGGATTTGTGATTGATGGCTTTTCCATAGCCATGTTCTCTACCACTCTCCATTAGAACTCGATGGTTAGATTTTTCTTCCATATCCATATTTTCACCTATGTTCTTCTATATGGAAACCCAGTGATGAGTTACTTTGGGTAATCTATACGTTTCATACTTTAGTTTTTAAAATTAAGTTTCAGTATTCCTTTTTATGATGTGGGTTTCTATGAATCGTAAATGATTTATAACCCCGACGAATTTTGATGGTGAAATTAATTTTAAGGGGGGTAGAATATAACAACCCGCTATTTTATGATAAGTATTCTCTTTAATTTATTTGATGTCATTTGTTTTATGCTACAACAAGATTATCTTTTTTTATATGCCACACTGTATTAGCTTGAAGTATACACAACACTATTCATAGATTGTGTTACAAACAATTTCATTTTCCTTTTATAATAGTTATTCTACGCAACATTGAGTGTGTATATATATATATATATTCAATGTATAAATGAAATATGGTTGGATTCTGTTATAAAAAACAAGGAATGATTCTTTCACAACACGCAACCCTAACTTGGCTTGTATTACACGCAATCGCGACTTTCCTCGATAGCGTGTGTTATACGCAATATCAGGTTTCACTAAACAATGATATATGGTTATAATATTATTAAAAACTGGCCTTTATGAATAGTATTAACTAAATTTTTAATGTTATAACATTAGTATTTCATCTTACACATTTTCTAGAACATGTCATGTGAATAAAATAAATGTTTCGGGTAAAATAATTATTTTTCAAAAAATGAAGTTTTGCCACATTTTGATGGATCACCAACATTAAATCTAGTTTTTGACAAGTTTTTAAGTTCAATTTTACAAAATAAAATTACTATTTGGAATCAGGATATAAAATTTTACCTTCGATAAATTTTTCATATTATTCTGATAACTTTCATGTTTTAATGAATAGCAAAAACACGCTATATTTTAATTAAAAACAACTTTTTTCATCGTAATAATTTATATGGTTAAATTATAATATTGAATGGTTTTAAAGTATAAATAGAATATATTTTTACCATTTAATATAATTTATGTCATTAGCATTGATTTTACCTTGAATTCGTAGGTTAAATCAATTCAATCTTTTGCAATGTTTTAAACAAAAACCCGTTTTCTTTCGACAATGAGATTAATTTTAATATAATTTTTGAAACGTTTGTCTATTGAATTTGGAAAAATGGATTCCATATTTGGAATCAGTGGGTCCAAATTATGTTAATAAGCTACTTGTTATTTTTGGGCTTTATGAATAGTAACTACGGTAAAATTTCATTACCATAGTTAAAGGTAAATTAGGTAATTAAGGGTAAATATAAAATTATAAAATTACCCAAACACCTGCAAAAATCCTATTGGATGACTAAAAGTAGACCCATATCACCTAATAGTCGGATTATATTCATTTAATGGACTTTTTTTCATGGAAATATTTTAATTATCATTAAAACCAAAGAAAGTGACAACATGTCACTTTCTTAAATCTTATACGTATAATAATTTTAGTTTAGTGATAAAATTCATGTAAATTCTGATATAAGTAGTCTCCAGAAATCTAATTAAAGTATCTACATCATATGAATTTATTTATAATTTTTAGGGATTAAATAATTATCATTAATTATGACACAATAGTGATGCAGAAATTGTTTATCTAGTGAAAAATCAAGAATATAGTTTTTATTAAACTAATAGTGACCATAAAATGCTTAAAACTCTAAAAAACTTATTTTTCAAGTACATTTTACCCAAAATCATCCAATGGAAGAATATTTGACCATTGGGAGCATTATATAAGTAATTATGACACTTATATTATTTTATTTTAAATAAGGCCAAAGTTGTCACCTTCATAATTTAATAAATATAACAATTTAAATATTGTGATTTTAAGATGATAAATTTGTGTAAAAGTATTATTGTGAAAGTTAATAGATTTATCTTCATCATAGGATTTTATTTTTAATTTTTATGAAAAAAAAATTATATTAAATAATTATACAAAAATGTTGTAGTATTTATTTTATTAAGAGATAAACCACATAAATGGTTTTAAAAATAATAAAATAAATAATATATTTAATATTTAAGGTGATACACTAATTTTATATATAAATATGACATTTTATGAATCTATTAAATATTTTAGTTCGAATATATCCTCTGTTTAGTTTTTATTTAAAATCAAATAAATGAATAGTGTCAAAATTGACACTATTGTTATATTATAAAACTAATATATTATTAAAGTGTTTAAAAATCACAAATATATTTAAAAATTATAAATATAAATTTATATTGTCTAGAATGTTATAAACTATCCAATTATGGACAATTCACAACAAATGAGTAATTATTTGTTATAATTTAAAATTTAGAATGTTATTACCACAAATAAAATTAAATTGATTAAATAAGGATAAATCAAGTTGATAGTGTTTAAAATAAATTCCTAACATGTCTAAATACTATTGGTTGATGGGATTACAACCCTATATCATCTAATATTTGAATAGGATTCGTTTTTTGAGGTTTTTAAGTGGGTATTGATTTATTATAAATTAATAGTTGTAAGATTTCCAAAGGTGCCCCTCTCCTCCCTCATAAAAGGGCACATCCTCCCTCTGTTCCTCACACCACATTGAGCCTTCAAGCTCAGCCAACCCTTTCCAAATTATCTTCTCCAGTTCTTTAGAAACTTCATAGAGGTCCTGGTCTACTTCAATGACCAATCGTAGTGCCCTAAGATGAGGTTTCAAAGAGGCATATCGAAGAAGAGGTAATTTATTCTACCGCTTCGTTCAAGCTTATTTCTTCTTCAACTTCTTCTTCTTTAGTTGTTTCATTATAATTTAATAACATCTGTATCAATAATATACTGATATGTTATTATAAATATGAAATAAACCCATTTCACCTTCTATCCATCCTACGGAAAACAAAATCACCGTGCGTGCATACGTACGGAATACCGTCTCCACGCCGTGGTGTAATCTATTTTTACACCAACACCTTACATGGATGGGTATAATGGTGTAAAGAATAAATATACATAGTTATTATAACATCATACTGATTCTGATATATTGTATCATCCACTCCAATTCAATTCAATAATTATGGAAACGATATCATCGCTCGTGTGTACGTACGCACTACCGTCTCCACGATGCGATGAGATTCATTCTCCATGTTAACCATTTAAGAATGATTATACAGTATATATAAGAAATAATAATGAAATAAATGAAATTATAAAGATACTGGATTTATGTATATATATATATGTATGTCATCTACTTAATTCCATTCAACTCAATAAGGAAACGGAAACAGATTTCATGCGTATGTACGGCGTACCGTCTCCATGAACGGTGTATTTCTTTCCATTTACCGATCTATTATATATATATATATATATGTATATTATGAATATATATTATATATAAATCATGTTATATATTCTTTAATTAAGTAATCATGATCAAAGTAATAATATTAATAATTACAAGTCAAAACACGGACGACAAATGAAACGATTTTACCCAAAACACTCTTTAACATGGAATTTACAAAAGAACGGGTAATATAAAGTCATAAGTGAACCATATAAGATATCATAACAATTAATATGATTATGAAATAAGTCAATGACATTATTTAAATCATTAAACAAGAGTTTCAGATATATGTGAAGCATATTTGACATAAGGTAAGGGATAATTTTGCAAATCTCATTTTTATCCGAGATTGCTTATTCGTAAGTATTTACTGGGGTTATTTCTATCATCCATGTCAATGTTTTATAAAATTGTTTTCATGTATGTTTAAAGTCATTTTTACCCATTTTTTACTTTTACTACATGGTATGTAAGGAATCTTTCTTTTGTTTACGTTATGAGGTACTTTTTGACTTTTTCGGCAAAAGTACGAAAAGAATGTTTTTTAAACTTATACGGCACGAAAGGTTTTTTATGGTTTTATAAAGCCTTGTTTTCATGAAGCTTACTCCAAAATATTTCATGACTATTTTCAAAAAAATCCTTTTTTTAAAAATAGGATGACATTTTTTGAAAATAAAATTAATTTGACGAAAAAAATATATTTTCTTCAAGAATTCATTTCAAGTGTTTTATCACAACCATTTTCCATCTAAGATGACATTATTTTCATATGTGTATGTTTCAAGTATAATGTAGATATAATTTAAATGGATTCACTTTACTTATTATGAAATGATATACATTTCTTTTATATGGATTATGTAATGATGGGATGATGTCTATGAAACCCATTTTATTTATTGGGTTATTATGAATGATGTATGTTTATTTTTTGGAAAAAGTAAGAATGATTTCATTATGAGAAGGGTGGGACCTATATCTCCCTCCAATTCATTGGGTAAAGATTTATATCTCATGAGATAGACATGGCTGGAACGGAATCTTAATCCGGTTTAGTGTTACAGGACTGAAATGAGGAGTGAACTCGATTCAGAAAGGTACTGGGTCCACTAAGATGGTCTTGGCAGCAATGCCTTGGCTACTATGGAAATCATGGAATGTGCTTAATGGTTTCCACAATTACATGTTTTATTCCCATGCTATTTTATCATTATTAATGTTTCTTTAGGATCTATTCCTTACGTACTTCCATGTTTTATGTCAATGATCAAGCTTTTGATGTTTAGACATTATGTTCATGTTTTTAAGTTCAAATGTATATGGTATGTTTTATTTTATCCACGCTTACCCTTAATGAGTATTTGAGCTCACCCTTTTTATGTTTTCTTTTCCCCAGGATATAAATAATGGTTCTGGGAAAGAAAAAAAGAGAAGATCTTTATAGGAGATGTTAAAGATCTTTCACCAGGATTAGAAGATTACGTTCCAAGATTCTAAAGACACTAAACTATTACGGTCCTTATGTGTCTGTTTTTGTTATGTATTAAGTATTCCGCAAAAGTAATGTTATGTCTATGTACATCATTCTTGGGGTCTCTATAGTTGGTATAAGAGGAAAGGTTTTGTCAACCTTTGGAAACTAGGATGCGAAAACGTTAGTGAGATCCCTAGACATATTTCTAAGGTATGTCTAGGGATGTCCCTAAGGATAAGTATACATATAGGATATAGTCCTAGAACTAAGGTAACGATATTAGAATTTAACCTAAGATGTTAGATATTGAGGTTACACCCCCTTTACTATGTTGTTTTCCCTAGAATGATTTTTTCCTCTCACATAATTCTTTTTGTGTTTTAGACAATGGAGGGAACCAGAAGGAATTTGGTTAACATTGAATCCAATCGACAAATAGGTGACTATGAGCAAAAAAATTGTGTAATGCCTATAGAGAAAGATATTGTGATTATGCCGAATCAGTCATCACGATATATGATTAACATGGTGAAATTTAGTGGTATGCATAATTCATCAAATAAGAGGAAGATAGACATTTATGCATGTTCACATGTTGAGGAGCATAAAGAAAGGAAGATTGAGATTTCTAAAGAAGGGAAGAAGAGCCCTAAAGAATACCTCAAATGGAGGGACAGATGTTATCTATGTGTAGAAAAGGGACATAGAGTGACAGACTGTTATGGAGTTTAATGTCTTATTTGTGGAGAACATGGGCATTACCCAACTCAATGCCCTGACCTAAAAAGTTACTTCTAAATCAAGGAAGGACTTATTCTTGGAAAATCATTGAAGAGGATGGATTGAAGTGTTTATGTATGGGTATTCAAGAATAATGTTGTTGAGGTACTTTTATGGCGTATTAGAATATTTTTGTATTAGTCTATTGTGGATATCAATAATTCTATGGTACCTGTAACCAAGAAAAGTGATTCAAATATTTTGGAAAGCAGATGATATATGCATAATGATGGGATAAGGAGGAAATGAAATGTTTGACAGTATTCATGAGATCATGATTGATATAAGGACTAAGTAATATCATGGATTGAGTATATAGAATTTTGAGGATTTTGGTATGTGGAAAATGTTAACTTCTAACTGCATTCATGTTTTCAATAAGGTTCAATGGGTATTCATTTTTCAAGAGAATACATGATTAAGGCCTTCGAATGTTTGGAATGTGACCAACAAGACATATCTTATGATATATGGGGATCAACGATGGAATTAACATGCTTGTTATATGAAATCTCTGGTAATATTTTTCACTATAATATGAGAGTGGACTGCAGTATTATGGATAAGCCTAAAGATTGGAATGGATTATGTTGAACATAAGTTAGTATTGTTTAAGGATAGAAGTTTTTTTCGGTATTATATATGGGATGTTATAGTAATGTAGTTTTAGAAAAAGGACAACCTGCAGGACGGGCGACGACCCATCACGTCGGACAAGGCTGTGGGAATCGAATCCACAACCGAAGTGTGACTGGCCTTTATCACCTACCACTGGCGTACAGAAAGTCCATGTTTAGTAGAAACTAGTTTTATTATATTAAGTAATGTGATATATGAAGTATAAGTCCATTTTAGAAACCATATATGATTAATCACACCATAGATGGACTTATGTATATTTGATAACTTTTGCTAACCTTTTGTTTGAAATAGATGGAATGACCCATCATTCTATAACATGATCTGTTAACACTTCACGAATAACAAATTCAACTTCATTTCTTTAAGTGATGAAGTGGAAATTTTTCAAAGCACGTACAATAGTGAGATTGTACCAAAATCAAACAAGTATTTCTTGTAATTCGAAATTTTCAAATTTAGGGAAGTTATATTGAAAACCAAAAATGTTATTCTAGTTCTCTTATATCAGATGAATCAGATGGTACCTTAGATCATCACAAATTTATGGATTTGTGATTGATGGCTTTTTCATAGCCATGTTCTCTACCACTCTCCATCAGAACTTGATGGATAGATTTTTCTTCTATATCCATATTTTCACCTATGTTCTCCTATATTCAAACCCAGTGATGAGTTACTTTGGGTAATTGATACGTTTAATACTTTAGTTTTTAAAATTAAGTTTCAGTATTCCTTTTTATGATGTGGGTTTCTATGAATAGTAAACGATTTATAACCCCGATGAATTTCGAGGGCGAAATTAATTTTAAGGGGGGTAGAATGTAACAACCCGATATTTTATGATAAGTATTCTCTTTAATTTATTTGATGTCATTTGTTTTATGCTACAACAAGATTATCTTGTGTTATACTCCACACTGTATTAGCTTGAAGTATACACAACACTATTCTTAGATTGTGTTACACACAATTTCAAGTTCGTTTAATAATAGTTATTCTACGCAACATTGAGTGTATATATATATATATATATATATTTATTCAATGTATAAATTAAATATGGTTGGATTCTATTATACGAAACAATGAAGGATTATTTCACAACATGTAACCCTGTCGTGGCTTGCATTACACGCAATCGCGAATTTCCTCGATAGCGTGTGTTATACGCAATATCAGGTTTCACTAAACAATGATATATGGTTATAATATTATTACGAACTAGCCTTTTTGAATAGTATTAACTAAATTTTTAATGTTATAACATTATTATTTCATCTTACACATTTTCTAGAACATGGCATGTGAACAAAATAAATTTTTCGTGTAAAATAAGTATTTTTAAAAAAATGAAGTTTTGCCGCCTTTTGATGGAGCACCAACTTTAAATCTAGTTTTTGACAAGTTTTTTTGTTCAATTTTACAAAATAAAATTATTATTTGGAATCAGGATAAAAAAATTTACCTTGGATAAATTTTTCATATTATTCTGATAACTTTCATATTTTAATGAATAGTAAAAACATGCTATATTTTAATTAAAAACAACTTTTTTCATCGTAATAATTTATATGGTTAAATTATAATATTTAATGGTTTTAAAGTTTAAATAGAATATATTTTTACCATTTAATATAATTTATTTCATTAGCATTGATTTTACGTTGAATTCGTAGGTTAAATCAATTCAATCTTTTGCAATGTTTTAAACAAAAACCCGTTTTCTTTCGTCAACGGGATTAATTTTAATTTAATTTCTGAAACTTTTGTCTATTGAATTTGGAAAAATAGATTCCATATTTGGAATCAGTGGTTCCAAATTATGTTAATAAGCTACTTTTTTTTAGCTTTATGAATAGTAACTACGGTAAAATTTATTTACCATTGTTAAAGGTAAATCGGGTAATTAAGGGAAAATATAAGATTATAAAATTACCCTAACACCTTCCAAAATCCTATTGTATAACTAAAAGACGACCCATATCATTTAAGGGTCAGATTAGATTCACTTAATGGACTTTTGTCCATGGAAATAATTTAATTATCATTAAAACCAAAGAGTGTGACAACATGTCACTTTCTTAAATCTTATAAGTATAATAATTTTAGTTTAGTGATAACTTTCATGAAAATTCGGATATAAGTAGTTTCCAGAAATATAATTAAATTATCTACATCATATGAATTTATTTATAATTTTTAGGTATTAAATAATTACCCTTAATTATGACACAATAGTGATGCAGAAAATGTTTATCTAGTGAAAAATCCAGAATATAGTTTTTATTAAACTAATAGTGACCATAAAATGCACAAAACATTGAACAAAACTTATTGGTCATGTAACTGTAAATCATAATCATCCAATGGTAGAATATTTGACCATTTGGATCCTTATATAATTAATTATGACACTTATATTATTTTATTTTAAACAATGCCAAAGTTGTCACCTTCATAATTTAATAAATATAACAATTTAAATATTGTGATTTTAAGATGATAAATTTGAGTAAAAGTATTATTGTGAAAGTTAATAGATCTATCTTCATCGTAGGAGTTTATTTTTAATTTTTATGCAACAAATTAGTATATTAAATAATTATACAAAAATGTTCTAGTATTTATTTTATTAAGAGATAAACCACATAAATGGTTTTAAAAATAATAAAATAAATATTATATTTACTATTTAATGTTCTACACTAATTTCATATATACATATGACGTATTATGATTCTATTAAATATTTTAGTTCGAATATATCCTCTGTTTAGTATATATTTAAAATCAAATAAATGAATAGTGTCAAAATTGACACTATTGTTATATTATAAAAATAATATATTATTAAATTGTTTAAAAATCAGAAAAATATTTAAAAATTATAAATTTAAATTTACATGGTCTAAAATATTATAAAGTATCCAATTATGGATAATTCACAACAAATGAGTAATTATTTGTTATAATTTAAAAATTTAAAATTTTATTACCACAAATAAAATTAAATTGATTAAATAAGGATAAATCAAGTTGATAATGTTTAAAATAAATTCCTAACATGTCTAAATTCTATTTTTTGATAATATTACAACCCTATATCATTTAATATTTGAATATGATTCATTTTTTGAGGTTTTTAAGTGTGGTTAGAATTATTATAAATTAATAGTTTTAAGATTTCCAAAGGTGCCTCTCTCCTCCCTTATAAAAGGGCACATCCTCCCTCTCTTCCTCACACCACATTGAGCCTTAAATCATGGCCAAACCCTGCCAAATTATCTTCTACAGTTCCCTAGAAACATCCTAGAGGTCCTGGTATAATTCAAAGACCAATCGTACTGCCTTAAGATGAGGTTTCAAAGAGGCATATCGAGGAAGAGGTAATTTCTTCTACCGCTTCGTTCAAGTTTCTTTCTTCTTCAACTTCTTCTTCTTTAGTTGTTTCATTATAATGTAATAACTTGAGTATAACTAATATACTAATATGTTATTATAAATATGAAACAAAACCATTTCACCTTCTATCCATCCTACAGAAAACAAAATCACCGCGTGTGTGTACGTACGAAATACGGTCTCCACGCTATGGTGTAATCTATTTTTAAACCAACACCTTACATGGATGGGTATAATGGTGTAAAGAATAACTATACAAAGTTATTATAACATCATACTTATTCTGATATATTGTATCATCCACTCCAATTCAATTCAATAATAATGGAAATGATATCATCGCTCGTGCGTACGTATGGACTACCGTCTCCACGACGCGATGAGATTCATCCTCCATGTTAACCATTTAAGAATGATTATACAGTATATATAAGCAATAATAAGGAAATAAATAACATTATAAAGACACTATATTTATGTATATATATATATATGTATGTCATCTACTTAATTCCATTCAACTCAATAAGGAAACGAAAACAGCGTTCATGCATACGTACGGCCTACCGTCTCCATGAACGGTGTATTTCTTTCCATTTATCGATCTATTATATATATATATATATTATAAATATATATTATATATAAATCATGTTTTATATTTTGTAATTAAGTAATCATGATCTAAGTAATCATATGAATAATTACAAGACAAAACACGGACGACAAATGAAACGATTTTACCCAAAACACTCTTTAACATGGAATTAACAAAAGAACGGGTAATATAGAGTCATAAGTGAACCATATATGATATCATAACAATTAATATGATTATTAAATAAGTCAATGACATTATTTAAATCATTATACAGGAGGTTTGGATATATACGAAGCATATCGGACATAAGGTAAGGGATAATTTTACAAATCTCATTTTTATCTAAGATTCCTTATTCATAAGTATTTACTGGGGTTATTTCTATCATCCATGTCCATGTTTTAGAAAAGTGTTTTAATTTATGTTTAAAGTCCTTTTTACCCATTTTTTACTTTTACTACATGTTAAGTAAGGAATCTTTCTTTTGTTTACGTTAGGAGGTACTTTTTGACTTTTCCAGCAAAAGTACAAAAAGAATGTTTTTTTAACTTAGACGGCACGAACGGATTTTTACGGTTTTATAAAGCCTTGTTTTCATGAAGCTTACTCCAAAATATTTCATGAATATTTTCAACAAAATCCTTTTCTTTTAAAATTGGATGAAATTTTGTGAAAAGAAAATTATTTTGAAGATAAAAATATATTTTCCTCAAGAATTCATTTCAAGTGTTTTATCACAACCATTTTCCATCTAAGATGACATTATTTTCATCTGTGTATGTTTCGAGTATATTGTATCTATGATTTAAATGGATTCACTTTCCTTATTATGAAATGATATCCATTTCATTTATATGTATTATGTAATGATGGGATGATGTCGATGAAACCCATTTCATTTATTAGGTTATTATGAATGATGTATGTTTATTTTGTGGAACAAGTATGAATGATTTCATTATGAGATGGGTGAGACCTATATCTCCCTCCAATTCATTGGGTAATGATTTTTATCTCATGACATAGACATGGTTGGAACGGAAAGTTAACCTGGTTCAGTGTTACAGGACGGAAATGAGGAGTGAACTCGATTCAGAAAGAGACTGTGTCCACTAAGATGGTCTTGGTAGAAGTGCATTGGCTACTATGGAAATCATGACATGTGATTAATGGTTTCCACAATAAAATGTTTTATTCCCATGAAATTGTATCATTATTAATGTTTCTTTATGATCTATGCCTTACGTACTTCCATGTGTTATGTCAATGATCAAGCTTTTGATGTTTAAACATTATGTTCATGTTTTTAAGTTAAATGTATATGGTGTGTTTTATTTTATCCATGCTTACCCTTACTGAGCATTTGAGCTCACCCTTTTTATGTTTTATTTTCTCCAGGATATTAATAAAGGTTTTAGGTAAGAAAAAGAGCGAAGATCTTTATAGGAGATGTTAATGATCTTTCACCACGATTAGAAGATTACGTTCCAAGATTCTAAAGACACTAAACTATTACGGTCCTTGTGTGTCTGTTTTTGTTATGTATTAAGTATTCCGCGAAAGTAATGTAATGTCTATGTACGTCAAGCTTGGGGTATCTACAGTTGGTATCATAGGAAAGGTTTAGTCAACCTTTGGAAACTAGGATGCAAAAACATTAGTGAGATCCCTAAAGATATTTCTAAGGTATGTCTAGGAATGTCCCTAAGGATAAGTATACATATAAGATATAGTCCTAGAACTAAGGTAACAATATTAGAATTTAACAAAAGATGTTAGATACTGAGGTTACACCCCCTTTACTATGTTGTTTTTCCTAGAATGATTTTATCCTCTCACATAATTCTTTTTCTGTTTTAGTCAATGGAGGGAACTAGAAGGAATTCAGTTAACATTGAATCCAATCGAAAAATTGGTGACTATGAGAAACAAAA
The DNA here is from genome assembly GCA_963277665.1 of Viscum album. NCBI lineage: Eukaryota > Viridiplantae > Streptophyta > Magnoliopsida > Santalales > Viscaceae > Viscum > Viscum album. Next base: position 323,440,120 of record OY728144.1, on the reverse strand, counting down.
TTTTGTAATTCCTAGAGAGAAAGATATTGTGATTATGTCGAATCAGTCATCGCGATATATGATTAACAAGGTGAAATTTAGTGGTATGCCTAATTCATCAAATAAGAGGAAGATAGACTTTTATGCATGTTCACATGTTGAGGAGCATAAAGAAAGGAAGATTGAGATTTATAAAGAAGGGAAGAAGAACCCCGAAGAATACCTCAAATGGAGGGACAGATGTTATCTATGTGGAGAAAAGGGACATAGAGTGACTGACTATTATGGAGTTCAATGTCTTATTTGTGGAGAACATGGGCATTACCCAACTCAAGCCCTAACCTAAAAAGTTACTTCTAAATCAAGGAAGGACTTATTCTAGGAAAATCATTGAAGAGGATGGATTGAAGTGTTTATGTATTGGAATTCAAGAATAATGTTGTTGAGGTACGTTTATGGTGTATTAGAATATTTTTGTATTAGTATATTGTGGATTTCAATAATTTTATAATACCGGTAACCATGAAAAGTGATTCAAATATTTTTGAAAGCATATGATATTTGCATAATGAAGGGATAAGGAGTAAATGAAATGTTTGACAGTATTCATGAGATCATGATTGATATAAGGACTAAGTAATATCATGGATTGAGTATATATAATTTTGAGTATTTTGGTATGTGGAAAATGTTAACTTTTAACTGCATTCATGTTTTCACTAAGGTTCAATGGGTATTCACTTTTCAAGAGAATATATGATTAAGGCCTTAGAATGTTTGGAGTGTGACCAACAAGACATATCTTATGATATATGAGGATCAATGATGGAATTAACATTCTTGTTATATGAAATATCTGGTAATTGTTTTCACTATAATATAAGAGTGGACTGTAGTATTATGGATAATCCTAAAGATTGGAATGGATTACGTTGAATATAAGTTAGTATTGTTTAAGGATAGAAGTTTTTTTCGATATTATTTATGGGATGTTATAGTAATGTAGTTTTAGAAAAAGTACAACTTGCAGGACGGGAGACAGCCCATCACGTCGGACAAGGCTGTGAGAATCGAACCCACAACCGAAGTGTGACTGGCCTTTATCACCTACCACTGGCCTACAGGAAGTCCATGTTTAGTATAAACTAGTTTTATTATATTAATTAGTGTGATATATGAATTATAAGTCCATTTTAGAAACCAAATATGATTAATCTCACCATAAATGGACTTATGTATATTTGATAACTTTTTCTAAACTTTTGTTTGAAACAGATGGAATGACCCATCATTCTATCACATGATCTGTTAACACTTCACGAATAAAAAAATCAACTTCATTTCTTCAAGAGACGAAGTGGAAATTGTTCAATGCACGTTCAACAGTGAGATTGTACCAAAATCAAGCAAGTATTTCTTCTAACTCAAAATTTTCAAATTTAGCGAAATGATATTGAAAACCAAAAATGTTGTCATAGTGCTCTTATATCCGATGAATCAGATGGTACCTTAGATCATCAAAAATTTATGGATTTGTGATTGATGGCTTTGTCATAGCCATGTTCTCTACCACTCTCCATCAAAACTTGATGGTTAGATTTTTCTTCCACATCCATATTTTCACCTATGTTCTCCTATATGGAAACCCAGTGATGAGTTACTTTGGGTAATCGATACGTTTCATACTTTAGTTTTAAAATTAAGTTGTAGTATTTCTTTTTATTATGTGGGTTTCTATGAATAGTACATGATTTATAACCCCGATGAATTTCAGAGGCAAAATTAATTTTAAGGGGGGTAGAATGTAACAACCCGATATTTTATGATAAGTATTCTCTTTAATATATTTGATGTCATTTGTTTTATGCTTCAACATGATTATCTTGTGTTATACGCCACACTGTATTAGCTTGAAGTATACACAACACTATTCTTAGATTGTGTTACACACAATTTCAAGTTCGTTTTATAATAGTCGTTCTACGCAACATTGAGTGTGTGTGTATATATATATATATTCAATGTATAAATGAACTATGGTTGGATTCTGTTATATGAAACAATGAAGGATTCTTTCGCAACACGCAACCCTAACTTGGCTTGCATTACACGCAATCGTGACTTTCCTCGATAGCGTGTGTTATACGCAATATCAGATTTCACTAAACAATGATATATAGTTATAATATTATTACGAACTAGCCTTTATGAATACTATCAACTAAATTTTTAATGTTATAACATTATTATTTCATCTTATATATTTTCTAGAACATGGTATGTGAAAAAAATAAATTTTTCGTGTAAAATAAGTATTTTTCCAAAAATGTAGTTTTGCCGCCTTTTGATGGCGCACCAACTTTAAATCTAGTTTTTACAAGTTTTTAAGTTCAATTTTACAAAATAAAATTATTATTTGTAATCATGATATAAAATTTTACCATGGATAAATTTTTCATATTATTCTGATAACTTTCATATTTTAATGAATAGTAAAAGCACGCTATATTTTAATTAAAAACAACTTCATTCATCGTAATAATTTATATGGTTAAATTATAATTTTGAATGGTTTTAAAGTATAAATATAATATAGTTTTACCATTTAATATAATTTATGTCATTATCATTGATTTTACCTTGAATTCGTAGGTTAAATCAATTCAATCTTTTGCAATGTTTTAAACAAAAACCCGTTTTCTTTCGACAACGAGATTAATTTTAATTTAATTTATGAAACTTTTGTGTATTGAATTTGAAAAAATAAATTCCATATTTGGAATAAGTGGGTCCAAATTATGTTAATAAGCTACTTTTTTATTTTTGGGCTTTATGAATAGTAACTATGGTAAAATTTATTTATCATAGTTAAAGATAAATCGGGTAATTAATGGTAAATATAAGATTATAAAATTACGCTAACATCTGCCAAAATCCTATTGAATGACTAAAGGTCGACCCATATAACCTAATGGTAGGATTAAATTCATTTAATGGACGTTTTTCCATGGAAATAAGTTAATTATCATTAAAACCAAGGAAAGTGACAACATGTCACTTTCTTAAATCTTATAAGTATAATAATTTTAGTTTAGTGATAAAATTCATGAAAAATCTGATATAAGTAGTCTCCAGAAATCTAATTAAAATATCTAAATCATATGAATTTATTTATAATTTTTAGGGATTAAATAATTATCATTAATTATGACACAATAGTGATGCAGAAATTGTTTAGCTTGTGAAAAATCGAGAATATAGTTTTTATTAAACTAATAGTGACCATAAAATGCACGAAACTCAAAAAGAACTTATTGGTCATGTAAATGTAAACAATAATAATCCAATGGTAGAATATTTGACCATTTGGAGCCTTATATAAGTAATTATGACACTTATATTATTTTATTTTAAATAATGCCAAAGTTGTCACCTTAATAATTTAATAAATATAACAATTTAAATATTGTGACTTTAAGATGATAAATTTGAGTAAAATTATTATTGTGAAAGGTAATAGATTTATCTTAATCATATGATTTTGTTTTTAATTTTTATGCAACATATAAGTATATTAAATAATTATACAAAAATGTTGTAGTATTTATTTCATTAAGAGATAAACCACATAAATGGTTTTAAAAATAATAAAATAAATATTATATGTACTATTTAATGTGCTACACTAATTTTATATTTACATATGACGTTTTATGAATCTATTAAATATTTTAGTTCTAATATATCCTCTGTGTAGTTTTTATTTAAAATCAAATAAATGAATAGTGTCAAAATTGACACTATTGTTATATTATAAAATTAATATATTATTAAATTGTTTAAAAATCACAAAAATATTTAAAAATTATAAATTTAAATTTATATGGTCTAAAATATTATAAAGTATCCAATTATGGACAATTCACAACAAATGAGTAATTATTTGTTATAATTTAATATTTAGAATGTTATTACCACAAATAAAATTAAATTGATTAAATAAGGATAAATCAAGTTGATAATGTTCAAAATAAATTCCTAACATGTCTAAATTCTATTGGATGATGATATTACAACTCTATCTCATCTAATATTTGAATAGGATTCATTTTTGGACGTTTTTAAGTGGGCTTAGATTTATTATAAATTAATAGTTTTTAGATTTCCAAAGGTGCCCCTCTCCTACCTTATAAAAGGGCACATTCTCCATCTCTTCCTCACACCAAATTGAGCCTTCAAGCTCGGTCAAACCCTGCCAAATTATCTTCTACAGTTCCCTAGAAATAACCTAGTGGTCCTGGTCTACTTCAAAGACCAATCGTAGTGCCCTAAGATGAGGTTTCAAAGAGGCGTATCGAAGAAGAGGTAATTTCTTCTACCGCTTCTTTCAAGCTTCTTTTTTCTTAAACGTCTCCTTCTTTAGTTGTTTCATTATAAATTAATCACATCAGTATCACTAATATACTGATACGTTATTATAAATATGAAACAAACCCATTTCACCTTCTATCAATCCTACGGAAAACAAAATCACCGTGCTTGCGTACGTACAGAATACCGTCTCCACGTCATGGTGTAATCTGTTTTTACACCAACACCTTACATGGATTGGAATAATGGTGTAATGAATAACTATACATAGTTATTATAACATCATACTGATTCTGATATATTGTATCATCCACTCCAATTCAATTCAATAATTATGGAAATGATATCATCGCACGTGCGTACGTATGGACTACCGTCTCCACGACGCGATGAGATTCATTCTCCATGTTAACCATTTAAGAATGCTTATACAGTATATATAAGCAACAATAATAAAATAAATGACATTATAAAGATAATGGATTTATGTATATATATATATATATATATATGTATATATGTCATCTACTTAATTCCATTCAACTCAATAAGGAAACTAAAACAGCGTTCATGCGTACGGACGACCTACCGTCTCCATGAACGGTGTATTTCGTTCCATTTATCGATCTATTATATATATGTATATTCTGAATATATATTATATATAAATCATGTTTTATATTCTTTAATTAAGTAATCATGATCTATGTAATCATATTAACAATTACAAGTCAAAACACGGACGACAAATGAAACGATTTTACCCAAAACACTCTTTAACATGGAATTTACAAAAGAACAGGTAATATAAAGTCATAAGTGAAACATATATGATATCATAACAATGAATATTATTCTGTAATAATTCAATGACATTATTTAAATCATTATACAGGAGGTTCGGATACATATGAAGCATATCAGACATAATGTAAGGGATAATTTTGCAAATCTCATTTGTATCCGAGATTGCTTATTCATAAGTATTTACTGGGGTTATTTCTATCATCCATGTCCATGTTTTATAAAAGTGTTTTCATGTATTTTTAATGTCCTTTTTACCCATTTTTGACTTCTACTACATGGTAAGTAAGGAATCTTTCTTTTGTTTACGTTACGAGGTACTTTTTGACTTTTCCGGCAAAATTACGAAAAGAATGTTTTTTTAACATATATGGCACAAACGGATTTTTACGGTTTTATAAAGCCTTGTTTTCATGAAGCTTCCTCCAAATGATTTCATGACTATTTTCAACAAAATCCTTTTCCTTTAAAACTGGATGACATTTTTCAAAAAGAAAATGATTTTGAAGAGAAAAAAAATATTTTCCTCAAGAATTCATTTCAAGTGTTTTATCACAACAATTTTCCATCTAAGATGACATTATTTTCATATGTGTATGTTTCAAGTATAATGTCTCTATGATTTAAATGGTTTCATTTTCCTTATTATGAAATGATATCCATTTCTTTTATATGGATTATGTAATGATGGGATGTTGTCTATGAAACCCATTTTATTTATTGGATTATTAGGAATGATGTATGTTTATTTTGTGGCACAAGTAAGAATGATTTCATTATGAGATGGGTGGGACCTATATCTCCCTCCAATTAATTGGGTAAAGATTTATATCTCATGAGATAGACATGGATGTAATGGTAAGGTAATCTGGTTCAGTGTTACAGGACTGAAATGAGGAGTGAACTCGATTCAGAAAGGGACTATGTCCACTAAGATGTTTTTGGCAGTAATTCCTTGGCTACTATGGAAATCATGACATGTGATTAATGGTTTCCACAATTACATGTTTTATTCCCATGCTATTTTATCATTCTTAATTTTTCTTTATGATCTATGCCTTACGTACTTCCATTTTTTAAGTCATTGATCAAGATTTTGATGTTTAAGCATTATGTTCATGTTTTTAAGTTCAAATATATATGGTATGTTTTATTTTATCCATGATTACCCTTACTGAGCATTTGAGCTCACCCTTTATATGTTTTCTTTTCCCCAGGATATAAATAAAGGTTTTAGGTAAGAAAAAAAGGGAATATCTTTATAGTAGATTTTGAAGATCTTTCACCACGATTAGAAGATTACGCTCTATGTTTCCAAAGACACTAAACTATTACGGTCATTGTGTGTCTGTTTTTGTTATGTATTAAGTATTCCGCAAAAGTAATGTAATGTCTATGTACGTCAAGCATGGGGTCTCTACACAATGAATTATTTTAAAAAATATTTTATTTAACACAATTATACTTTTTTTTTAAACTATTTTATTTAATTTTTGGTCGTTTTTAAATTATTATTCTCCTACAAATATTGAACGCTTCTTTTACATTCTCTTAAAAACACGCCTAAGAAGAAAATTTCTAATGATACTTGACCAATATTTTTTCCTTGTTGTCAGTTTATTTGGACACCACTTATCATCATTAATTCCAAATATTTTCCATTATGAATTTCCATGTGGGATTTAAAAAAATAATTTCATATATAATGTTATTAGACACCCTTCATTTATGCCTTATGACATGGTTATGATACCCATTTCATTCCACAGGTAATCCTTATGTTTATTACTTATATTGGATTATTTATGTGGATAACATATTAATGAACATTTTATGATGGATGAAACCATATAGCACTACACTACATTGGGTAATTTTAGTCTCATGAGATTTCATGTAAGGGTATATGGTGTAAGCCTAATCCATTTTTGTACTTAGTCCACCATGTGATATAGTCTAGGAAGTTATAATTGAACCATGTTTATGTATTGTTATATGTTGGTACTAAATTTCAATATTTCCATGATTATATGATTCCATGTCCAATATTTGGTTCTCCATTTGTTCATTCATGATTCATTCCTTTTATGCTATCATTTAATTCCTTATAACACATGATCCATGCTTTATTCCCATGTTTATTCCTTTACTGGGATTTTGAGTTATCCCATTACCTAGGTATTCCCTATGGTATCCTGTATAGATGAAAATGAAATAATGGAGTTAGGAAATCATAGTGTATGATAATAATAAAAATAATATTCTGGTTCCATGTTTTCTAATCATGTACCTAGTCTCCCAAATATACTAGACTATTTGATCCTTGGTGTGTATATGCATAAAATCATGTAATATTTTGAGTAAAAGGTTTGGGTTTCTATTAAAATATAGCCACACTATATTAACTAATATTACCATTTTCAATAGCAGTAAACATCATTATACACCACTAGAGACCCACTCATGCAGCTCTATGTATTCAAAATTCATTCCCAATCTAGTTGTCATTAGCATAGATGGAGTACATGTTTGTAGGAATACCCATATAATGTGATTATTGAAAAAACCTAGAAATAAGGGAAATGGTTAAATTTAAATTCACATCCCCCAAATAAATTTTGAAATATTTAATAAATCATTGTTTTGATATGTGAAAACCATATGTAATTTTAGGGTCCAAATTTCACATTACAAGAGTTTCAAAATGAAATCGACTTAAAAGAAAATATTGAAATTTCAAACCATATACATTTACACACATGAGACACCTAAACATTCACCATCAACATTACCTACAATATCATTAAGAAGAAACCAATATAATAAATTACCACCATCTTTATCTTATTAACCAATCTAAATCCACCTAAACCGATGAAAAAATAGACTCAAACAGCTATAGTAATGTATGATCTTTAACAACCAACCAAAAAATATGGAAGTAAAATAAATGAAAACTAATCCCATAAAGACACTAGGAATGGGATTAAATATTAAAAAACATAGAAACCATCATCATCTATCACTAATAGAAAGAACACCAACCAAGGTCATTAACCAAGAAATTACAATATACCATCGAACTACACTCTATAGTGAGTGTCCACCACAGAAGCAATTAATAAAAAGGAAACACAGAAAACATATAATAGTAACCCAAATCAACTAACACTACCTAATGAAATGAACACAGTAAAAAATAACCAAAACCATCTGATGATGAAATTAAACAACATAGTATCTCTTTTTCCAATCCTCTAAAAATAACAACACTAGGTTACTTAATCATGATGTAATGATCAATTTATGTATGATAGAACATCACCTCTTATGTATTGTATTTCAATTAAAAAATAAATTGGGAGTCACTGAGTTTATATTTTAAATAACTGAAGATGAGTATTAACACATCGTGCATGAACATTAAGGATCCATATGAGACCAAAAATTGATGATCCACTAAATATTTACTGATCCTGAAAAAGGATAACTCAGTAGAAAATTGATAAATCCATGAATTGACATGTCAAGGAAAGGGTAATCTAAAAATGATACCATAATAATAATCCAGGAGAAAAATGGAGGAATATCTCATTGCTGAATCATGAGGGAATCTTGTGTATAAACCCAAAATTAAAACTATGAATGGAAAACCTATATCATTGATTGAGAAATAAACATGTATATATATACATTAGAAGTTGAGATAGATCATTCCATAAAGATATGAAAATATTATATACTAGAAGAATATAAATCATAGAAATAAATATCAATGACTAATATATCATATGGTCCATACCACTGAAACAATCTAGTATCCATAACATCTTATTCATCTCTTTGTAACTATAGTAGGGGATACCGAACTCATCATAATAAAATTATATTTACCATGGTACTAATGACTACATTCAAGGTCCAACACATCATCAATAAAAATAAATTCAATTTGAAGGTGTACTCACTCAACAGTTGGAGGACCCAAACACAATTATATGGGGTTGTACATAAAATGTATACGTCAAATGGGAAATTTGTACCTATTAATGAGTTTATTTATGATGGATTCATGAATAAATAATTTTAAAATAGGACCCACTCCAAGATAGATTATAGGGTAACAACTCATTATTGTATGTTCGATACCAAATCATGAGAAGATGTATTCTGCTAGGAGAGTACATACCTCATGCATTATCTAAATCACTATCCTAAACTCATATAACTTATCTAATATCCTAAGATATTAAATTACCTATGGAACCTCATATAATTCCATTGATATTTTATTGAACACTATAATCTCAAGTGATATGGCAAAATGATCAGTATTGATTATTCATTTTTCTAATTCTGGAACCCATTTGAGAGGATACAACATAAATAACAAAATGGGTGTTACTTAAGTTTAATTATGTTATAAAATAATTTTTACCTTTTGGGTATTTTTAGTTTTTTATGTCTTTCAAAAAATAATTTTTATAGAGATTGGGTTCTCCATGTTTTAAAGAAAATACATCATAAGACTTTTATAGGTTGTGATTATTTCAATTATTGTTAATTGGAACTTCACAATAAGTTTATGGAAAGAGTTTCTCATGTTAATTGAATAATATAACTTGAATGGAAGGGATAAAAAAATATTGAATTATAGTCCATGTTCCAGGTGAATAAGACCAGGTTTAAAGAGACCACACAATTTCTTTGTGGTGTGTTTAAATGAATAGGCCAAAAATTGGTAGAAGAGTGAGACAATTATATTTTTATGTGGTGAATATTGGTGGGTACTATGATCAATGGGGTTCCAAAATATGGAAATTTTCGAGGTTTTTGTTCATAGAAAGTGTACCCAAGAAACATGGGATATTGAAGGACACCAGTCCATTGAGTAAGGCGTAGTGATCTTGGTGTTTACATGTTATCCATAGGTAGTCACGTACATAGATAGATTTCTTAATGTTCACCTTTTATCCCTAGGGAATTAACTATAGATGTTGTGCAAGGAATGAGAGTCTATATGTTCACCTATATAAAATATAATAAAATATGAGGCTATGATGGTGGATCTTGGTGTATTGAAGGGAAAATGGAAATGTATTATGCACCATGCTATGATGCATGCCATTTAATTTCACGAATTACCAAATCAAAAAAAATAGGTTGTGATAAATCTTAGGATTTTAATGTAGTTATAATCTAAAATTGATGGATGATTTTGGTCTGTTATTACAAGCCTCGATTAAAATATTCCAATAAAATAGGGAATAGACTTTCATGATGGGATTTAAGAAAAAGATCAACCATATGAATAAATTAAAAAAGATACTTCTATTGAGAATATTAAATATTTTAAAGGGAATATGTATAGATATTTATTATAGATCTCATATTTAATATGGATGGTTGAAGAAGTGTTACTTTTGGAGTTTTATTCCCTTTTTGGATGTATGTTAAATCATGTGACATAGAGAACCACCATTATTAACTATGATTTATATAATATAAATTTGAAAAATAAAGACATCATCATATGATTCACTATGTTCTCAATTTTGGTGGGAAATAAACTACACATCCATTCATAGTAGGGAACTAGGAGGTCAGTTAAACCACTAAAAACTATAACTTTTATTGTTGTGAGATTTTATTGTTTCTGATTCACAAGATCATTATCATGCATACTCCTAACATGTATCTAGTGTTGGTGAACCAATAATAATCCAATGTGTTTTTTACTACATTCATAAATCATTTAGAGTATATATATAAAGAAATCTAAGTGTTACTCTTGGTTAGAGATCAATATCCATTCTCATGAAATAATAATTTTAACTTTTACCCAATAAATAACCCCCTCTCAGAGTGAAATCCTTAATAAGAGATTGATATATAGTAATTAAGGGTTTTTCTATTCCTCTATTTTAGAATCATGGTGATTAATTTTTATATCAAATTTATTCCTCTATTTTAGGAAAGTACTTTATAGTTAGGGAACATATTTACAAACCACTATTTTAGGTTATTTGTCAATGATTTGTATATAATAACTTCATTTGGAATCACATATAACATGGATAATAGAGCCTTAATAGAGAAATATCATTAAAAATTAGATATATATTATAATACTATAAATGAATTGGTATGTTCTATAGAGGATACTATTTTTATAAATGTAGTGTCACAAAAAACCTCTCATGTTATGTTGGGAATGTTTCTAAACATTTGTGATGGAGTTTCAATAATTTGAGAGGAAATGTTACAGAATCTATGGAACAATTATTATGAATTGAGATTTAATTCAAATGAGATGTTTGACTAATTTTTTATTCATCTAGATGTTCATGTATAATATATAAAAGACCTCTATTATGATCTCAAATATGAGAAGTTCTAGAAGAGGATCATAAGAAGACTCCCCACATGGTTCAATGATAAAGTGTCAGTTATATAATACAAAGACCCCTAAAAATATCAATTAGTAGGTTTTATAATACTATTGTGAATTATTAGATGATAAACATAGACAATGAGTAATGATGAAAATAGAGTACCATAGGTGGTTTTGGATTCCATGAAAAAGAAATCTACCATAGAGAGTTTAGACACTTTAAAATTTAATTAGGATATTTCATTTCTTTCCATTAATTATAAGAGATGAATATGAAATTTTATAGTAAGAATTCCCCTAACTTGATTCATATATGTATTATTGGGACAACTTGTTGCTAAATTTCCCATGAACCATCAGGTAGTTTATGATTAAGAGAAGTACCTAGGAAGGAATCAAAAGAAGTAGAAGTCACAAATTAAATTTAATTGAGATCTCTCAAAAGGATAATTTTACATGAAATTGATGAATATTTTATTATAGAATGTGATATAGATAATGGTTTTGAATTCATGGATGAGGATGAGTTGATGAAAATTAAAAATAAGACAAAAAACAGGGATAGTGATTATCAAATTGAATGTGTTGGGGGAAGAGTTGATCTTTTGGAAGAACATTTGGTGTCCCCAAAAGGCATTTATTCTTTCAAATAAAATACTATGAAGGATAATATAGTGGTTAATGATTGAAATTAATAAAAGAAAAAAAAGGAATAAAATAAATATATGAAATTTGGTATTAAAAAAATAAAATTATGATTTTTTGTAAATTCAGGAATGAAAGTTGAATTGAATATATAAGTGGAAGTGAAAACTAGTATCATTGATATTTCCTATAATACTATAAAATATAGTGTTAAAAAGACTGATTTACAATAATAAAAAGATCTAATTTTAATAATGAAGATTAAATATCAAGAATGGCTATTTATACTAGGTATAATGGAAGAAAATTGAATAGAATCATTATCAGGTCAGAATGAAGGGATTTATGAAGGTGAGTGTACACTTATTCCTCACGTAAAACAATTTAATGATGATTGAAAAATTATTTTTAATTCATTATATAGAGAATATAGAATCATTGATTGTTTTTAGAACACAATATTTAACTCTCCAAATAATTTATATCATTATAGAAATTTATGATATAGAAAATATACGGAAAAGGTAGATAAAAGTGAGCCAAGGGTCATATTATTTTTTTTGTTTATATCAAGGGCACACATATTATGTGTTATTTATTACAATAATAATTTTGTTGGGTGCAACACAATTCCCAATAAGATAGTTTAAATTATAATAATTATTTTTTATTATAATGGAGGTTATATTTTTTGTGAAGGATTTAGTCATAAATAAAATAGTTTTTAAATTAATGAGATTTTAAGGGTATAACTATTTCTCAAATTGGAAGAAGGAAAAAAAATTAAAATCTACTTATAAATGTAAGGAAACATAAAATAGATTTTTATTACTATAAAAAAGAGTATTAAATGGATTTAGATATTTAGGAGAAAAAGTCATCATAAATATGTGTAATTAAAATATATTATTAAAATATAATGTTTCTGAAATTTCCATGAGGGAAACTGGAAAGTCCATCTTAATGATCTTGGACATTGTGTATATGTCACACATGAAAAGAAATGAATACCTCATTGGGAATATGTTGGATAAAAACATTTCGTCATTTATTTCATCAATGATGAGGGACATACAATTTTTATTTATGTAAACTCAAAATTTGATGGAAAGGATATTTGGTGAGGTGATGTTCTCATTGTATAAACGATATGTCGGAATTTTCTTAGTGATATGAAATTCTGTTACATTGGAAATAAATTAGAGTTCAAAAAAACTTATGTACTGTTATGAAAAATATGGTTTTAATAAAATATATGGAAGAAGAAAAAATTTAAATCTCTACCATTTTGGATAGGAAAACTTTTGTATGTTGAATAATGATGAGGAATACATGATATAGAATAAGAGGCCTTGTTATTTGAGTAAAACATATTTAGAGAATTTTGAAATTATTGGGTGGTAATGTGACATTTCCCACCTCATATATAATCACACAAACATGTGTGATTCATGTAAATAATGAAAAATAATTTGAGATACATACAAGATATAAAAAGTGAATACATGATGTTTTCTTGAGATATAGTATGTCGTTTTATCTGGGAAAAGATCACAAACAAATATGGAAAATGATATTTTTTATTTTATTCTTAATTTTTAACTCAGATGGATATAAAAACCTCTACATTTCATAAATATATATTAAAATTTATTATATAAATATTCATTACATAATATTATGATTTACACCTGAATTACATAGGTATAATATTATTAGAAACTTCAACACATAAAAAACTAGTTCATAAATGAACTACATCATCTACAGTATAGTTCTTTATAATAGAACCTTCTTATAAATATTATACTAAAAAATTTCTTCACAACCTCAGGAAAAGAATCATAACAAAGGATGACCTATAATTTCCTACTGTGGTAAATAGGGGTGACAACAATGATCGCATGATCATAACTTGATCACAGGGCAATGAGAACATGAGAATAAAATTTAAAAACAATTCCTTATGTTTTTATGACCACAAAATTTTGTCATGGAATAAATCATAATATTATATAAGGGATGGGTCATAATTATGTCAAATAACATTATCCAAGAGATAATATAATTATGATAAGACAAATATTTATTGGATTTAGGTAAGCATAGAAATTTTTTCTATAATCATGAAGGATCAAATATTGTATTATTTAGTATATTTGGATCACTCACCAAAACCATCATAGTAGTCATGATAAAATCCCAAGAATATCATAGTATATATAGTACCACACTAAATTGGGTTGACTCCAAATTCCAAAATTATTTATTTCATGAGATATAAATCATTAACCATTGATTTAGAGGGTTATATAATTTTAAACAAAAAAATAACACAATTAAAATAATATATATGTGGGACATAAGATCCTTAATAATTCATCATATCATAACTCATGAATTTTTTATGTGTTTTATAAACATTTAATCATATAATAACTTCTTTAAAAGAAACATGTATCATAAAACATTTATATTTTTATCATAGGGTAACACATGGGAAAAACATTCATGAAAAAAATATAATCATATTCATAAAACATTTAGAAAAAGAATAAAGATGATATAATTGAATCATATCCCGATTTAATCATAAGATAAATAAAGGTTTGTTGACTTTGATGAATAGAAATAATATTAAAATATCATTAAAATATTCATGAGGAAAATACCCATACCACTTTGAAATCCACTTTTCCAAAAACAAAAAATTCATAAAATATTATAAAAATAATTTTATTTGAAAATAAAATTTGATAAATTTAATGCAATATTTGTTTTATTGAGTGGTCTTGATGGTAGGAAATCATGTTCATGTTGTATAAGGTGAAGGAAATAATTCGTTTCACATTAGTTAAAAAATGTCAAAGTATACATTGTTCTGAAAATTAAATAAAAATTCATTTTAATCTATTTGGTAAAGAGATAAACATGTGGAGAAATTTATTTTAACATTATTAGGGTAATATTTCAAAAATTCTTTTGAATATTTATAAAATCATAGATATGGAAGAAATATTTTATTTGACTGAAGGGGTAAATCAAGTTAGATTCCCTTAGACATGTTCATTAATTTTAATATGTATATAAATTGAAGGCAATTAATGGAAAACATGTATTATTAAGAAATAAGCAGAGGAGAATAAAATTAATTTCATTCTTAAGATTTAAGTAATAATATTTCATTATCAGATACATGGTCATAAGTATTTCTTATAAACAATGAAATTGTAACATAAATCTGTCATGACCCCCTCCTACTAGAGATGCCCCTCCTGAGCTGGAAATGGTTAAAGGGATATAATGTCCCCCGAGTCCTGCCTCCAGTAGGCCCTGGGGTGGAGACTAGCACCAAGGGTATGATTTTTTCACAATATGGGAGGCATTACCCTTTTTATTTATTTAAGATTGGGAATAAGGATTAGTCAAACACCAAAGGAAAAGAAAGGAAAGAAAAGTAAATAAACCCAAACCAATCCCACATGCTTGTTTAAATAGTTCTGAAAAAAGGTACAAGTACAAGAAAGATAAAAAGTAAAATACCAAAAGAAACAAGTGAAAAACTAACTGCAACAAATCCAATTGTCCTCACTAGTAGGGTCCCACACAGCCCTGGTAGTCCTCCTAGAAACCTAAAAGTAAACGTAGGGTGAGCACACAAGTATACTCAGTAGGGAAACCTAAAGATCTCGTGCACAAGTGGGGAGACATCCTAATGTCCCGTGAGAACAAAATAAGAACCAAAACCTATCAAGGAATTATATCCACCCAACCTCACCAGCCACGCTCACCAAAACACAAAAAAAACATGTAGTAGTATATAAGAACCAGAGTATTGGGTACCCTGCACCATTCCCACTAGTTAGTTTCTCTTCCTAACATCGAACGTCCTAACGCTACCACACACTTCCAACCCGTACACACCTGGGCCTCAAAACCACATATCCTGCCCACACACACCTGGGCCTCACAACCACATCTCCCACCCACACAAACCGAGGCCTCACAACCACATATCCCGCTCACACACACCTGGGATTCACAACCACATATCCCACTCGCACACACCTGGGCCTCATCCCGAAGATTCTTAGGAAAAATAGTAAACCTGCCCAAAGAGTCTTTGGCTAACACCACCCCAATCGAATCCTACCTGAAGAGTCTTAGGTGTAAGGTCGCCTCAAGCCATCACAGTCTATGCAAGAAGGAGCAAAAAGGAGCTAGTAATTAAGGGGAAAACACCCTCTCCCATAAAATGGGAGTGTTCGGAACAAAGTTCTCAACATGGGTGGGGTGCGACAAAATAGAAAGATACATGTATATATATATATATACACTAAACTCACAACCCCCCCTATGGATTCTAAAAAGAGAAACTTAGAATGTCCCTCGACACTTCTATGTCGAAGCATGCAAACAACAAACAACCCCAACCCCATTTAGGTTTTCATGTTTAAATATAATTAGTTTATTAGTTCCTTAACTACTGGGAAATTATCCACAACCAACCATATCAATCGTTCTTAAAACATATCCCTACCATCCACAAATCAAGTTAGGAAAACACAAGCAACAAAAACAAGTCCCTTTATATTAACCAACAAACCCCGTTGATTATTATTATCGTTCCATTACCTTACCCCACCATTCATTAAGTCTTACAATTTTATTTATTATTCACATCCCATTGTTCATTCACATTCAAACCCATCTCTTCAGCCCCACTGCCAACCACCATAACCACAAACACACTGAAACCAATACATCATCATCTTTTGATACCCTTTATCGTAGCCCCGCTGCCCATCCCCAACATAGCATTCACACCAACCCACAACCAAGCCAACCACAGTCCCACTGCTCACTCGATCCACAACAACCCACAAAACACTCCCTTCACATAAATAAACCCTAACCAACACCCACATGTTTATTATTTCAATTTTGTTCAACTGGGGTGATCAAACAAGGGTTCCAGTTGTTTAACTAATCAGACAACTTTACGTGATTTACCAATTTCCATATACCACAAATTTCCATCCACAAAACGATCTAGAAAGGTAGGGCAACATATAATTGTGCAAGCAAAGGCCCCAAACGACTATGATTTTTAGTAGGCATAAGCCTATTTAATTCACAACATAACAATAGGATAAATAAAGATAAACACAATAACATACCCATCTTCGTTCTTTAATCCAGTTATTATCTTTATTAAACCGGTTCAAATGTGTTTCACGTAAAGAAGAGGAAACCCACCCCACATGATGCACAATTTAGAGAGACGAAGGTAAGATCCCTACCTCCACAGGTTTGGATCACAACGCTCCCCCATATCAACTTTAGAAGACGTTCTTCAGCGTCCGTTGCTTCTGTCAAAACCCGGAAAAACTACCTCGGGTGGAATCTAAGAAGGAAAGGCCAAAGGGAAGACAATAGATCCAAGCTCAGAAGTTCCACGTCATTTTTATGATCCCGTGGACACTGAAGGATCATAAATCAGAGCTCGGATGAAGAAGTTATGGAAGAAAAGATCATTTGAGTCTCTTGGGAGAGCTCTTCTCAAAGGAATGGGGAGGAGATGAGTGATTTGAAAATGAGGGAAGGACCGCTCCTTTTATAGGTGAGAAAAAGAAAAGTACATTGTGTGTACTTCCTAGTACAAGGCGTGTACTCGACCATTTCACACGGTCACCACGTGGCTTACAACACGGCCTTCAACGCATAACGCAGCTGTTGACAGGTCAACACACAGTTTGAGGGTAACACGTACGCGGGGAGGTACTACACGAAATGTACCCATTTATTTCACACGGCTAGGACATGACATCACATGGAACACGATCGTTGACTGGTCAACACACGGTTTGCGGGTAACGCATTCGTGGGGAGGGACTACATGACATGTAGTATGGGATACATGGCATGTACTCATTTATCTCACCCAGCAAGGACACGGCCTTCAACACGGGGTATACCTGGTGAGGGGGTACACAGAATGTACTTACAAAATTCTGGAAGAGTGTTGGAAATGTCCATTTTACCCCCCATAACACTTCATGACCTTCTTTTTGACACAGGAATGGGAAGGAGTGGTCCGAGCCATTACATCAGATATCTCTTAAAACATTCTCGTCCCCGAGAATTTAAAAGTCAACCGAAAGGAACCCAACAGGATACCTCTTAGGGATCTCGTTATAACAGGAACCCATCCAACAACCCTAATCATCTGTGTTAGGAATTCCTTCTCCTATGTCGAGATATTATTCACTTTATGCGGCACTGACTCACATGGACAAGTTTAATTGCATCCCCTTTAATGCGTCTCGATTAAGAATTGCATCTTCCCACTTCCATACATTAGGATTTTTCAACTTGCACTACCACCAACTCCGTACAACCAACACACTGCCCGAACACGTGGTTTGGCGAAATTCTTTCTATTATGTCGAGATATTATCCACATTAGGCGACACTGACTCGCCCACATGGGTTCAATCACATCCGCATTAATGCGTCTCGATTAAGGATCAGGTTTTTTTCCTTTCCCTACACATCCAGACATGCTACACACTTCCAGAGAACAAGGAAATGAAAAGCCTCACAAATGACAAGCCAAGAATTCCATATATCAATGGTACATAGTATAACATGAAAAAAAAGATCAGAAGAACAAAGAAAAACACATGTCAAAACAACTCCGGGTACTATGCGTGCATTTGAGCCTCCCGCTCTCAAGTGCTCTTCTCGAGGACGCCATGCCTCCAAAACACATGAACCAAGGGAATGGATTGTGCCCAGAGCACCTTCTCTTTACGATCCTTAATTCTGACTGGTCGCTCCTCGAAGGTACCATCGTCTCCCATATCTAACTCTCCCCATTATATAATGTGAGAGTCATCGTGCAAGTACTGACGAAGCTGGGAGATATAGAAGACGTCATGAGCCTTCTCCAACTGAGGTGGAAGGGCTAGGTTATATTCCACCTCGTTGACTCGCCTCAGCACCTCGAAAGGTCCAATGAACCTAGGAGAGATCTTACTCCCTTTCTCAAACCTTCGCTGCCCCCGTCGAGGGGAAACCTTCAAGAACACATGATCTCCCACCTCTAACTCTGAGGTCCTCCTCTGACGATCAATATAAGACTTCTATCGGTCATGAGCCTCTTTCATCCTCTCACGCACAAGCTAGACGTTCTCTATGGTTCTCTGTACAACCTCTGGCCCAAGAGCACCTGTCTCACCAACCTCTGCCCAGAAAATGGGTGAATTACATAGTCTTCCATAAAAAGCCTCAAACAGTGTCATGCCAATAGTAGATTGGATGATATTGTTGTAGGCAAACTCTATTAAAGGAAATTGTCACACCCATGACCCTCTGAAATCCAGAACGCAAGCTCGCAACATGTCCTCCACCATCTGGACAGTCCGCCCAATCTGCCCATCAGTCTGGGGGTGGAAAACAGTGCTAAGGCACAGCTGGGTGCCAAAAGCATGTTTTAACCCCCTCCAGACTCGTGAGGTAAATTGAGTATCCCGATATGAGATGATAGTCTTTGAAACTCCATGAAAACACACCGCCTCGTCTATGTACCTCTGTGCTAATATACTCACCAAGCCTGACTCCTTAATTTCTATGAAGTGAGCTGATTTAGTCATTCGATCCACCACTACCCAGATAACATCATAACCACCCAGATCTCTGTGTAGTCCTGTGACAATGTCCATTGATATGTCATCTCATTTCCACTCGGGGACATCTTAAGGATGTAACAAACCACTGGGAACACGGTGTTCAGCCTTCACATGTTGACACACTTGGCACTTAGCCACAAACTCCACCACTGCCCGTTTCACCTTGGGACACCAAAACTGTTCCTTCAGGCCTCGGTACATTTTTTAAACTTTTGGATATACCGCCAAGGCTGAGCTATGGAACTCACGGAGTACTCCCTCATGCATCGCCTCTTGAACAAAAATCCTTCCATGAAAAATAATCTGATGTCGCCTTTCCTCTGACCGTCCTTCTGGAGTGTTTCCCTAATCGATAAGATCCAACATTACTTCTGCCTCGATGTCTACCCACTAAGACTCTTCCACCAGCTGCAACAAGGAGGACTGCATGGTCATCTGAAACAAACATCCTCTAACACCCTCTACCCTTGCATCCAAGTGCAAGGCAACCATCACTCCCATCACTCTCCAAGCATCAGAGGATTACCAAACCACTCCCTTATGCGACTTCTATCTCAGGGCATCGGCCACAACATTGACCTTACCTTTAGTGTATAAGATCTCAAAGTCATAGTCTTGGAGAAACTCGACTCATCTCATCTGCCATAATTTCAGGTCACGCTGGGAGAAGATATAACGTAAGCTATTGTGATCTGAGAAGACCACAAATCGCTCCCCCAATAGGTAATGCCACCACAATTTAAATGTGAAAACTACTACTACAAGCTCTAGGTCATGGGTGGCATCGTTATGCTCATGAGGGCACAACTGCCTAGACCCATAACATATCACACATTTCTTCTGCATCAGTACACACCCCAAGCCAAGGCCAGAAGCATCACAAAAAACCTTGTACAAAAACCCTTCCTCTGGAAACCTTAGTATAGGAGCACTTACCAACTTCTCCTTCTGGTATTCGAAATCTTTCTGGAACTGGTCGCTCTATAGGAAGACCTGGTTTTTCCTAGTCAAAGTTGTCAATGGAGCAGAAACTCGAGAGAAGTCCGAAACGAACTTCCGATAATAACCTGCCAACCCGAGGAAGCTACGAACATCTGCCACGCTCTTGGGTGCCACCCAAGAAACAACTACCTCTACCTTCGACGGGTTCACTGACACTCCATGTTGAGACACTACGTGCCCAAGTAAGTGTACTTCTTGTGTCAATAACTTACACTTCGACAATTTCCCATAAAGCTGGTGGTGTCGAAAGACTTCCAAGACTGCCCTGAAAAGCACAACATGCTCCTCCTCTGATCTTGAGTAGATCAGGATTTCATCGATAAACACAATGACGAACTGGTCCATAAACTCTCAGAAGACATGTTTCCTAAGTCCCATGAAAACATATGGTGAATTTTTATCTCCAAATGGCATCACTACAAACTCGATGTTCCCATACCTGCACCTGAAAGCCGTCTTCCAGATGTCACTATCCTTTGCCCTCAGAAAATGATATCCAAATCTTAGATCAATATTAGAAAATCAACCTGATCCCCTCAACTGGTCGAAGAGATCATCTATCCTTGGAAGGGGTAACAGTTCTTGACTATTACCTGATTATATCTTCTTGAGTTTATGCATAACCTGAGACCAACATCTTCCTTATTTACGAACAACACTAGATCACCCCATGGTGACACGCTGGGTCGAACAAAACCCCTCTCCATCAGATCATCAATCTGAATCCGCAACTCCGAAGGTGCCATCCAATAAGGGGCCATCGAAATCGGACATGCACCAGGATGTAATTCTATCTCGAAATCAATGTCATGTCGTGGGGGGTAGTCTCACAACCTCGTTGGGAAAAACATCGAGGAACTCCCCAAAAACCTATGGGTCATCCATCATCTTTGTATTAGTTGAAACCACTGATAACCCACCTAACAAAGAAAATAGAGGCTTCATATGCCGTCTTCCCACCTGATAGCTCATTTTTCCAACAAAAGCTACACGCTGCTCATCCACGTTGGAGAACACGACCCTTCTTCAGAAGTAGTCGATAAGGGAACTAATAGAAAAAAACTATTTGATGCCTAGGATGACATCGTATGGATGCATCTGTAGATAAAGAAGGTCCCCACTAGATCGATGTGGTTCTAATGTCAGCCCACATCCCCGGAAAACACAAGTTACACTGGTCTGGCTTCTAACTGGTGTACTCAGCACTAGGGGTACAGAAAGTCTCTCTACGTCTAGACCAAAAGTATGCAATAGACCGGGTGAAACAATGGAGTGAGAAGCTCCTGAATTGAACAAGGCAGAAACTAGAGTGTTGAACAAAAAAATCATACCTCACACCACCTTTGGCCCTACCAGAGCTGTCAACTCTACTGCATGCAACTGTCCATGCCCAGCTCCTCTGCCTCTCTGATGTCGACCGACTCCCCGAACACGTCCGGGTCGAGGTCCCTGAGGAGCACCCTGAGGTCGGCCTGCTCCTGCAAAGTGTGCCCTCGGAATAGAAGGGTCCTGCTGCTACTGGAAGGGCATCACCGGAAACTGGTGCTGCTGAGGTGGGCGCTGAACCTTCCCACCTCCACCGTACTGAGCTCAGGTCGGGCACCGACTCTGAATGTGCCTGAAACCTCCACAAGAGAAACACTTCGGTCCTGGGCTTGTGAAAAAGGGACGAGGACCCGATGATCTGAGCTAGAACTGCTGTGGCCTGCTCCCTACTGGCCTGAACCTGGAAGGTCCTGTTGCAGGAGACCTGCTGTTGACTGCGTTCCCCTTCAATGAACCTGGCTGGATCCCCTCTCATGGTGCACCTCCCTGCGAGTGCATCATATCTACAACCTCTTACTTCTTTTGTACTACCAAGTACGTCGGAAGAGTGAAGGGGTTGACAGCATACTGGAGAAAAGGACGAAGTGCCTCCTCCAAAATCTCGACCGAGACTCCACATCCGGTAAGAGATCCAGAGAAAATCATAGGAGGTCCTTGAACTTGATCCCCAACTCTCATACTGACATACTCCCATGCTGAAGGGAGAGTAACTCCTGCCACTTCTCCGCCTTGATCATGGATGAAAGGAATTCCTCTAGGAATTCCTTCTCAAAGTCAGACCATGGAACCTCTGTTTCTATCCTCTCTTTGAGGTAGAGCGTCCACCACTAACATGTCGCACCTCTCAGCTGACTGACTGCTAGGGGAACCCAGAACTCTCTTGGAGCACGGATCAAAGTAAAAGAGATCCCTAGCTCCTCAATCCACCCCTCTATCTCCATATCCAAAGCACTACCCTCGTACTTCTTGAGGTTTTGTCGCTGGAAAGAACGAAGAGTCTTCTGCCACTGGTTATCTTCCTCCTCTCAGTCAATCCTCAACTGATCGACCACCTGAATCTACTGGGTATCTGCTATCTAAGCCACTCGGGGATGTTGTCCAGGTGCCATAGATGTACGATAAACAATGATCTCTTAAGCCCAAGTAGTAAGGAAACTTCTCAAGGTTTTATTTTATCATTATATTCAATTTCTTTCCAAGAACACCAAAATCAGGTAAAACACAATCATGATGATGCATGTACCTTCCCTAGGGTCTATACCTTGTAATCAATGTAGTCTCACTTGGTCATTCGGTAGGCTCAGAGTCCTTGCATCGGATCACAGGGGGCCCAAAAATCTTGTGTCCTAGCCGGTCTTCCCTAGCCTATGTCATGCATAAAGACCAACCAACACTGTTTCCCTACCATTCCATGCAATCGTCACTTTGCCTCACTCCATACATCATCCTATCTCTCAACCATCACCTCTGATACCATTCTGTCATGACCCCCTCCCACCAAAGATGCCCCTCCAGAGGTAGCAATGGTGAAAGATAGATAATTACCCCACAGTCCCACCTACAAGAGGCCCTGGGGTGGCGACTAGCACCAAGGCTATGAGTTTTTCACAATAAGTGAGGCATTACCCATTTTATTTATTTAATATCAGAAAAAAGGATGCGTAAAACACCAAAAGAAAAAAAACGGAAACACAAGTAAATAAACCCAAACCAACCCCACATGCATGTTTAAATAGTTCTGAAACAAGGTACAGGTACAAGAAAGATCAAAAGTACAATACCAAAAGAAACAAGAGTACAGAAAACTTCAACAACTCCAACTGTCCCGACTAGTAGGGTCCCGCGCAGCCCTGGTAGTCTTTATGGAAACCTGAAAGTAAATTTAGGGTGAGTATAAAAGTGTACTTAGTAGGGAAACCTAAAGCTCTTGTGCACAAGTGGAGAGACATCCTAATGTCATGCGAGAACAACAGAAGAACCAAAACCTCTCAAGGAATTCTATCCACCAAACCACACCATCCATGATCACCAAAACACAAAATAACAGGTTGTAGTATATAAGAACCAGAGTATTGGGTACCTCACACCATTCCCACTAGTTAGCTGCTCTTCCTAACGATGAACGTCCTGACGCTACCATACTCTTCCCACCCGTACACACTTGGGCCTCACAACCACATATCACGCCTGCACACACCTGGGCCTCACAACTACATATCCCACCTGCACACACCTGGGCCTCATCCTGAAGATTATTAGGAAAAATAGTAAACCTTCCCGAAGAGTCTTGGGCTCACACCATCGCAATCAAAACCTAACTAAAGAGTTTTAGGTGTAAGGTCGCCTCAAGCCATCACAGCCTATGGAAGAAGGAGCAGGAAGGAGCTAGTAATTAAGGGGAAAACACCCTCTCCCATGAAATGGGAGTGTTCGGCACTAAGTGCTCAACGTGGGTGGGGTGCGACAAAAAACAAAGATACAGATATATATATGTAGAATAAATTCACAGCCCTACCTATGGATTCTAAAAATAGAAACAGAGAACATGCCTCGGCACTACTATGTCGAATCATGCATACAAAAAACAACCCCAAACCCATTTTGGTTTTCATGTTTCAACAGAATTAGTATATTATTTCCTTAACTACTGGGAATTTATCCACAACCAACCATATCAATCATTTGTAAAACATATCCCTTCCATCCACAAATCAAGTTATGAAAACACAAGAAACACAAAAAAGTCCCTTCTTATTAACCAACTAACCCCGTTGATTATTATTCCCATTCCATTACCATGCCCCAACATTCATTAACTCTTCCTATTTTATTTAATATTCACAACTCATAGTTCGTTCACATTCAAACCCATCCCTGCAGCCCCGCTTCCAACCACCATAACCACAAACACACTGAAACCCATACATCATCATCCCTTGATACCCTTTATCACAGCCCTGCTACCCATCACCAATATAGAATTCACACCAACCCACAACCAAGCCAACCGCCTGACCACTACTCACCCAATCCACAACAACCCACAAAACACACCCTTCACATTAATAAACCTTAACCAGCACCCACATGTTTGTTATTCCAGTTTTGTTCAATCAGGGTGATCAAACAAGGGTTCCTGTTATTCATTTAATCATCCAAATTTACATGATTAACCAATTCCCATATTCCACAAGTTTCCATCCACAAAATGGACTAGAAAGGTATAGAAACATTTAATTTCGCAAGCAAAGTCCCCCAAAAACCAGTACTTTCAGTAGGAATAAGCCTATTCAATTCACAACATAACAATAGGAAAAATAAAGATAAATATAATAACTTCCTCATCCCCGTTCTTTAAGCCAATTATTATCTTTGTTAAGCTGGTTCAAATGTGTTTCATGTAAATAAGAGGAATCCCACCCCACATGATGAACAATTTAGAGAGACGAAGTTAATATCCCTACCTCCAGAGGTTCTGATCACAACGCTCCCCCAGATCAACTTTAGAAGAAGTTCTTCGGCATCTGTCGCTTCTATCAAAACCTGGAAAAACTTCCTCTAGTGGAAGCTGGGAAGGAAAGGCTGAATGGAAGACAACATATCCAAGATCAGTAGTTCCACCTCGTCGTTATGATCCTGTGGCCACTGACGGATCGTAAATCGGAGTTCGGACGAAGATGTAATGGAAGAAAAGAGCCTTCGAGTCTCTTGGGAGATCTATGCTCAAAGGAATGGGGAGGAGAGGAGTGATTTGAAAATGAGGGTAGGAATGCTCCTTTTATAGGTGAGAAAAAAAAAGTACACAGCATGTAATTCTTATTACATGGTGTGTACTCGGCCATTTCACACGGTCACCACGTGGCTTCAAACACGGCCTTCAATGCGGAACGTGGCATTCACTGGTCAACACACGGTTTGAGGGTAAAACGTACGCGGGGAGGGACTATACGATGTTTAGTATGGGATACATGGTGTGTACCCATTTATTTCATGTGACAAGGACACATAATCAACACGGCACATGGCCGTAGACTGGTCAACACACGGTTTGAGGGTAACACATATGCGGGGAGGGACTACACGGCATTTAGTATGGTATATACGGCGTGTACCCATTTTTCTCACATGGTAAGGACATGGCCTTCAACACCGGGT
Organism: Viscum album; assembly: GCA_963277665.1. NCBI lineage: Eukaryota > Viridiplantae > Streptophyta > Magnoliopsida > Santalales > Viscaceae > Viscum > Viscum album. Next base: position 323,413,750 of record OY728144.1, on the reverse strand, counting down.
ATACACGGCGAGGGGTTACACGGTGTGTACTCACACTACACGACGTATACTTACAAAATTCTGGAAAAGTGTGGGAAAAGTCCATTTTACCCTCCAGAACACTTCATGACCTTCTTTTTGACACATGAATTGATCATTGAGGTCGGGACCATTACAAAATCCTATACCTCATTTGTATCATTTAAATCATAATCTTGATGAATATAAGATTTCACATAAAAAATTAAATATCATTAATATATGGATAATCAATATATAAACACTTAATGGGAATCATATACACCCCATTAAACAAGATAGGATCATGGCATAACATGTACCACAAAGAAGATAATATTTTAAGTTAAACACATACCTAAATATACATTTTATTTCCAAGAACACTAAAATCATACATAGTGAATTTTAATATTTTATAATTATATAAATGTTTCATGTAAATACTCATAACATAAAATGTGATCCTTTTATAACATTTCAACACCCATTAATGAAAAAATCATTAATAAAATCATTATTACCAGGTGTTAATATGTTTCATTTATCTGTATTATGTCATTTTAGTAGATTTAGTCTTTGTACATTGATCATGATTCCAAAATCTTTTTATTCTTAATAATGATAAAAATATATGATATATTCATTATATATATATATATATATATTTAGATTCATCCAACAAAGTAATATAAATAAAAATGAATTACAATGTTCCTGGGGATAATAGGACACAAGTATGCATGAACGTTGTATCCACATTTTGGACGATGGAAAAAAATAATTTTAAGTAATAATTCAACAATAAATAATTATAATTATATCATATAAATAATTTAAATTCATTTCATATATCCTTATTATAATCCGTATAAAAATGAAATAAAAAACAAATTACATTATAATGTGAATATCATAGTCCACATGTACAGACAATGATATTAGTGTTTTCATGAAGGAAATATGGATCATGTGATATTATAATTCCAAAATTACAATTATTTCATAAGAAAAATAAATAAATATTAAAACCATCATAATTATCATCAATCAAATATATTGGTGGAAAATGAATTGTATCTCTATGTTGAGACGGTAAGTTGTATGTATGCATTAATGATACCTTCACTTCCCATTAGATTAGAAAAAAGGATTATATTAAAGATTTTAAAATCTTAATAACATTTCATTATATTGATTAAATTGAAATTATTATTTTATTAGTAATACCATATATTTATAAGAGGTAAAGAGGAAGTAAAATGAATGTGATTGGCTAAGGCGATTACCTCTTCTATGAAAGAACTCTTTTAGATCTCCTTTGGATCAAAGAACTAGTTTTTTGAAATTATAGAAATTATAGAATTTGGATATGGATTTAAATAAAGGATTATTTCTAGGGATATTTTGGCAAGATGGATTGGTGTGTAGTAAGGAAGAGAAATAACAGATTCTCTTTTATAAGGGAAATGACACACTCATAATTTATTAAAATATTAAATTACAAAAAATATTTCTCATGATGAATAATTTTGAATTACCATGAAATTAAAGAAAACATGGTTAAGGTTGATATAACATCAATGAAAAAAATTATATAGCTTTTTTGTCATTTTTAAAATTATTTATTTGATTAACCCCTTTGTTAAATATTATTGACTTTAACCATGAAAAAAATGAATTTAAACATAAAAGGGTTATGAGTTTTTTCATAAATGGACATGTTATCCATAAATCAACTATATATTATGTGTTAAAAACAGTCAATTCACATAAATAAGGCTAAGAGTTTTATTAATTTTAAATAATTTAATAAAATTTATTTTATTTTAAAATACCATTAATGTAAATTTATGAAAAATAAATTTAATTCTACATTAAAGACAACAATACAATTGAGACATTTAAATCTAATACAGTTACATGTCAATAATATGTAAAAAAAATTTAATAAATTATGGTAACACTATAAATCTCTCTAAATATATTAATTTTACTATTTTTATATCATTAATTATATATTACAATTATTTTATTAAATAATATCTTATAATTATTCAAGAATTAGGGTAATTAAATAAAACATGAAAATTTGGAAATTTAATACTGCAATTAGTATAATTTAATTAAGAAAAAAATAATTCTAAAATTCATCCATAACATTATTTTTTACCTATGTGAATAAATAATTGATATTTTAAACTAATATTATAAATTTGTAAATATCATTTCATTAAATATTATATTGCTCTTTTTTATTGAAAAGTTTCTCATAATATAGAGACCCACACATTTTACACTTATTATTACATTATTTTTAACTATAAATATCTAAGAATAACTATCTATGGATTGTAAGGCCATGTTTCATTGGAAGACATGGTATATAATACATAGAAAGGAAACTAAAATATTAAATCATTATTTTATTATATATAATGAGCTACGACATCCATTTACACTCAAAAACCTACATTTTATAACATTAGAAATATTTAAAAGAATGCGGTGAGGTAAATATTCTAGTAATAGAATAAACATTATAAGGTAAAAAAATGTATGGGCCAAAGGTATACATAATATCATATAATGGAATTTCCTTTAGTATTTAGAGTTAAGTATAACGTAGTGAACATGGTATCAAAAGACCATTAAATCATAAGAAAGGTGGAAGAAACATATAAAATGAAATAGAAATTAATCATGGAAAACAGCCCATAAAATGACATATGGTGGACAAAGCCACATAATAGATTACCTTTACTCAAAAATTCCATACATAACATTGAATGACACTAAATCTCAAATCAATGAATTGGAGTCCTATATTTGGACACCAATAATATAATGTTCATAATTTATGTGTCGTAGAAAATGGAAATCAATAATAAGGAAAAAACATAAGAGTTACCCATGGATGGTAAATCGGTTTCATAATCTTACCTCCTACAATAATGAAGGGGAATTTCTAAATGATGATATTTGAGAAATAAACATGAGGCATATATTACAACACTGAAGGAATTGAAAAAAATAAAGTTATATATGTAAGGGAAATATATAATAAATTTTAAATAATTCCATTACATTAATGATAGAGGGAAAGTGACATAAAGAGAGAGTGGTCATAACACAAAGAAATAGTGGTTTAGAGTGATCCCTTACTATGAAACACATACTTCACATAAATTCATTATATCCTAGAATGATAAACATGTATTAGTTGTTTACACTATTAAAATCACATTCATTATTTATTATTCCATTTATATAATATTATATCATGTATTATTCAATAACATTATCAATTATGTTCAAGTTGTACATTGGGATAATGTTCGGATCATATATCCAAAATCACATTGGAAAAATCAATATAGTCAAAGAGATTATTATTTAATCATATAAATTATAATAATCCTAAAATAATTACAAATTTTCAACATCAATTATAGTTTTCAATCAAATAATGAATGATGTTTATGGGAAATGATCTGTGTAACAATCATGGAAATTATATATTGTACATATTCTTGGGCAACGTTTCCATTTTTCGACGATCATGATAGAACGAGGGAATGATTTTAATTTTAATTGTATGTAATGATAAATATTTCTGAATATTATATTATATAATTAAATAAAAATATATCTACCATCCATGTTATGTGGTAATTAATAATGATTTGCATCTCTTCATGGAAGTGGTAATCCACATATACTCATAAATGATGTTATAATTTTTGTATTGTTGGAAATGTAAGAGAATAACTGATATATTTTAATTATATAATGAAAGATATTTTATGAATATAATATAAATATACTAGATCCATCATCATAAACATCATTAAGAGTTTATGATGGAAACAAATTACATCGGTTAGTGAGGTATTAGTCGATCATTCACAGGCAAGATGATTTAATTTCCCATTTTGTGGAAGAGGAGTTGAATATAGGTTATTTCATTATAATAATAAAATATTTGTATATTATATAAAATAGTATTATTATATATAAATTACTGAATTTGTTTTTAAAGAGGTTCAAGAAAAAATAAAACAAAAACACTTAATTATGAACTATACCACTTCTTTAGAAAACTACATACCGTTTACTCTAAAATCATCCATAGGTTGGTTTTATAATAAACTAAATTTCTATAGGAAATGATTAGGGGTGTAAGAATGGTATTTTTTAGGTGTATTATTATATATAATGATATTTAATTATGTAATGGAGATTACTTAATGTTTCCTTTTATATGTGGGGGAGGAACCACTATGAAATTTATTTATAGGAAAAAATGATAACATCATTGCAAAGTAGTAGGTATGAAGGTAGAAATACCTTAAAATGTTTTGTATTATAAGGTGGAGCTATGTTTATCCAATGATATTTATTAAAGTGTAATTCAAAAATATGCATTTATATTTTTTATTAACTCCTAGTAAAATCGTTTTAACCTAAACTGAAATAAATGAGTTCTACTGTATTTACTATTCATTAAGATGATATAATTCAGATTACCTTATTAAATTTTATAAATTATATTTATTATAAATATAAAAAACTTATACAATTCAATTCACATATATTTTAGAATTTAATTTAAAATTAAACCTATATAACTTGATGAAAAAATGGGTTTTCAAGAAATTAATGTTTCACACATAAGATGATTTTAAATTAACATATAACTATTAATAATACTTATATGGATTTATAATCACATATTTATATACATAACCCATATATATTATTTCACTATTTCACTATGATGGGTTAATTTAATGAATGAAAATAGGAAAAAAATTAAGCATTATAAACAGTTTTCAAGAAACTATGTTTTTATGCATAAAAATCATAGACCAAAATCATGATTTATTTGATTAAAATAATATTAAATAAATAAAACAGATTATTAGTCACTTTAATGAGATATTTAAAAAATATTTTTTAATTTAAAATTACATTAATTAATAAAATTAAATGATATTATATCAAATATCATCAATTTTCAATATTCACTGAAAAATCAATCATTACAAAAAAATGAATCTTTATACCTAAGTGTATTTTAACATGATGATTAAAGAAATGTATCCAATTTAGAAAAATTATTTTTATAAATGTTCTATTAATTCATTATAATATTTATAAAAATTAAATATAAATAATTTCTAAAGAAAAAATATTTTTTATTCAAAATATATCATTACTTAAAGACTATGTTATTAATTACTAATAATTTTTCAAAAAAACCATGTATAACATAGAAACATTTTATATATTTCATAATTGGATTAAACCTATTCATACCTTCCAATTTAAAAGTTGGGTTATAACAACCAAATATATAATAATTTTTTTCGGGTCTATTTAGGATTAGTGTTCCATTCCCTATATGAAATAAAACATAGTTTCATTTCATAAAAACTATAGGTTTTATATTCCTCCCAAATGAAGAAAATATTCACCAAAAAAATATTATATTTCATACTATGGTGAAAATAGGTTTGGGTATTTTGGATTTATGGTTTCTACTAGTTCCCATGTTTCCACATCATATTTCTGGTTATAGTATAGTACTTTGACAAAGTGTGTTATCTTGTTGAAAAAAACCTTATCTCCATACTAAGTTATATTCATCATATAGTCCTCAAATGGGAGTTAATATTCATTATTTTCCACTTATGAACTCAATACATGTGAGGGATATCATATTTACATTATAAATATGGATACTTATAATAAGGTATGTACTTGAGAATCATTTTTTCAGAGTTCTAGTCGATGAGAAACAACACCAATGCATTTGAGAATACCAAAGGTGTTAATTTAACTAGGGATTAAATTTGTCTTCATCACAAATTTCATGACCCTATTTCATATAAATATCAAAAAAATGACATTATTATTGATCCCAAACTTTAGGTCTCATCGACGATTATTACTCTATATATTCTGTCATGTATAAGATGTCTTAATGTATAGAAAATGGTATTTTACTCTTATATAATTTGTTCCGCCATTTTACATCCGAAAATATTACATACACCAACATCACACCAACACATAGTTGATCCACATCTCTACCCATAAATATATTCATTAATATAATTTTCCCAACAAGAGTGAAAACTATTACTATATGAGAACCGAACTATTTGATGTTGATTATGTAATCCTACATTTAATTACAATGATAAATCCCTCACCATGTCTTCCAATGTATGTATAATCTAATCATAATTGACAATGTTTTTGGGGTGATAGGATAAACCAAAGTTCAACTAAGGTTTTTCTATTTTTAGAGGAATTTCTAAAACATGGAGGTATATATCTAATCTTTTTCAAATGTAATAGACAGTGGTGATCCATGAAACATCACCAAATATCTAATGTATATCCTTTCATGTTGATCAAGTGATAATTCCTCCAAATTAAAATTAATTGAGAAATATTTTTAGGATTATCTACTACAACCAATATTCAATTATTTTCCATAATTAAATTTGATAAAAATGGAAAAGTACATGGTGATGTTTTCTAATTTAAATATAGGCTTTCATAATGGGTTTATCATCTACTTAGAATTATGAATTTCATCCATCACTTGTTGACATACCGGACACATTGAAGTTTATTTCATGATCTCCTTCATTGTATAATCCCACCAAAAGTGCTATCAGTTGTATAGACACAAATTAATTTTCCATGGGTAGATGGAGTAGGTCGAACTATGTACATCATTGAATATATCTTTATTTACCTTAGTATATTTCATCACTAATAGTTGTGACCCAAATATCAAAACTCATTATTCATTAATTTTGTACATTGAGGATAATACTTTTTCTCTAGCTTCGACCTTTTTCTAAATTTCTACATCATCCCATTGTAAAATGTTATTCTTCTCAATAAGTTATAGTTGAGAAATATTCAAATAAATGAATTTTTATATCCCATCCTTAATGAATTCCATTTCTATCCATTGTAATTATAAAAAGATTAGATCCTTATAATTTCTCATCAGTGATAAATGTTTTAGATCCAATCTACTTTGAGCATTTACCACTCTTTTTCTTACACCTGATGGTACTATTTTCAGAAAGCATATTAATTGATCATATTTAACCATATTAACTAGTTTATAGTAATCCCCTTTAATTTGAATATATATTTGAGTTTATTATGATCCATATATATTTCTCACTTTACCCCGTAGAGATATGTTTTACGATTTTCCATGTAATAATCACTTCAGCAATATCCAAAACTTGTGTTTGACAGTAATAATCCTTAAAAGTAAACTACCTTGAGGATTAGTCAATAATTTTTTATTCTTTATCTATTCAGAGTGCAAGATATTATGTCAATATCCATTATATTAAAATAAAAGTTCCCCATATGAGTGAATAATGAGGAATGGTGTAGTGATAAGACACATTTTCATATCCTTAAATCACTCTTCACATATAAGTATCCTGTATAAAAATTACCCTATCCATGTTATTTAGGATAGTGTGTTCTAAAATAATAATATTTCTCTCACATTCCATTCTTAATATCCATCTAGTCTATTGAAACTCTGGATTTATGTTAATAATGCTAGTCTGGTCACCTTTGGAATTTTATTTTTCGTAGAACTATCCATATATATTTATTTTTGGGTACAAATAGTCTATATGAATGATAATTTATTAATCCAAAACTCACATTTATAGTAACATTCATATAACATCCCTTTTCACAATATATTGATCATATTATTCAAATTCTTCTCATACACCTCCATGATTGTATAGTATATCATAATATTCTTTATAAAAAATATCATACTTTTTTCAAGATAATTGATATAAGCTCTATTAATTATATCAATAAAGTTCATGAGAGAATTAGTGAGTCTAAAATGAATCACAATGAACTAATAGTGTTCATACCATGTTCAAGTAGTATGTTTGGGAATATCTTCCTTCTTCACCTTTAATTATTGATATTCTGGCCATATGTACATCTTAGAGAAATACTAGGCCTCATAAAGTTGATCTAAAATCATATATTCGAGGTAGGGGATACTTTTTAGTTATAATAATTTTACTTATTTCAAGATAATGAATGAAGAGGTGAATTTACCAATCCTTATTGTAACACCCTGATATTTTTTGATCTTTTTCGAAATAATTTAATATTTTGGATATTTTTCATTTCATGGAACAACGAAAATAGTTTATTTTATATTAAAGAACAACATTTAGATTGCGTTATAGACAATAAAATGTTCTTCATACAATAAAATAAAGATAAATTTTATATTTCTCTACATGGAACACCGAGGTTAGCATACGTTACACACATCACTAACTTTCCTCGATGGCTTGCGTAACACACAAGACTAAGTGTTACCAAACAATAAATAATTATTAAAAAATTATTACCTTAAATGATATAGCATGGAAATATAATTATATATTATAGGATTAAATAACTTATGAATATATATATTTGAATTAATTTGGTACCCATTAATTGGAAATGAATATAAAATTTAAATTAATATAAAAAGACTAATTTTATCAATGTTTTTCATGTGAAAAATATGATTTATAGTAATAAGAAAAATTAATTAAAAATAAATAAAATATAATAATTACATTTATATATTATATATTATAACCAATATATTTGATAGCATCTATTATATTTTATAAGTATTTGATTAGAAAAAAACTAATTTTATGATTAAAAACCTCTATTTTTATAAGTGTCATTTTAATACCTTTTAAAACAGAACCCATTTTAAATCCAATTTTGGGAAATTTTGGAGAATTAATATTTCAAAATATCCTTTATATTTCTTTAGAGGCAAAAAATTTGGGTTACTATAAATTTTTGATACTTTTCTGTAAGGTTTCATTTTTTAATGAATAGTTAAATATTCTAGATTTTAATTCCAAAGTGCTTTATCATTTAAATTATTTATAAGGTTAAATTAAATTTTAAATTGGTTTAAATATTTAATTATTAGATAAATTTATCAACTAATCAAATTTAGGTTATTTGAATAAATTTCACTTTTATATATGGTATAAAAAAATAGCAAACTTTTGGAAATTTTTAATTTAAAATCCCGCAGTGTCGTCCCATCAACAAGATTAATTTTAAATAAATTTATCCCACTTATGTGATTGGAATTTGGAAAAATGTTTTCCAAATATTGTATTTGGATAATTTATAATTTATAATAAGGAAAATTTTATTGAACAAAAATATTAGTGAATGTGATTACAATTAAATCAAAACAGTAAATAGAAAAAATAGGATTATAAAGTAGTTAACCTTACATTTAAGATAAAAAACAACCTCGAAACATATCTAACCCCCATTTTAAAGACCTTATTCATCCATGAACAATAAATTTTGGATTTGTTTCTGTTTTATATGACTCGTGTTATGTAAAAACATGGGTACACCAATATTATTTTAGAAAATGCCATGTGTGTCCTTTCCCTTCCCAATAAAAGACCACCACCTCTCCCTCTTTTTCACACCTCTCAAACGACTTAGGTTTGGAAATGATCAGACCAATACATTTCCAAACATCAATACCTTAATATTAAATGAATCTCCTTTGGAATAAATAAATCCACGGAATCCTTCAAACACAAACCAAAAGTTGTTACCAGATTAAGATGTAATGTCTTCTCTCATGTTTATTTCTTATTTTTATTTCTCCACCCCTCCATTATCCTCATTATAAGATTGTATAACAACAAAAATATCTTAAATATACTATGAAGTTGTTATTATAAGGTTCATAGCTACACTTACACACAAATCCTTCTAATGGGTAATGAACATACTATTTATGGGTGTGGTGAACTACCGGCTCACTAAATAATGATTGTTCATTTGTTCCTTTACTTCCTATCAAGGTAGAAATAATTATGGAAAATATATTTATATATTTCATATGTTATATTTTTTTATTTATTTAATATTTTTTATTCCTTTTAAAACACATAACTTTTTTACATTCCATTTGGTGTAAATACGATAATTTAGTTTGATGAAATGTGAACTACCGCCCCATCAATCGATGTGATTTGTTCACACACTACATGGAATGTATTAAGGATGTCTTCAGTAAAACAATAATATATATATAGAATTATAATTATAAATAAATGATACTTTTTAAATATACTCATATATTAAATTTTATTTCTTTATTTCAATATCAAAATAAAAATACAGACAACATTCCCGCCTATGTACGACTTATTATTTCCATGAATGATGTATTCCATTTCAAACATCAATATTATATATACTATTATAATACACATATGATAAATATAAAATATATTTATATTATGTTTTATATTCTCTAAATCATTATATTAATATAAGGTGAGAATATATAACAAATTAAGGCACATGCCAAGAATAAGGTGAATATTATCCGAAGTGAATCCTTAAAGTAGGATTGTTGAAAAGAGGGAAATATAAAGTCATAATAAAACCATATATTATGTCATATATAATAATATGATTCTGAAAAATATGTATAATAAATTTATATTCATATTACAGGTGACTTTAATGTGCATGATGAGACTCAAGACAAAAGGTAAGGGGATTTCATCTCACCTTTTATTTCGTTCAGATACATGGTATATTCACCACACATTAATTTTGTGTGGCGTGTATAATAAATATGGATGTAACAATTTAACATTATAGGTAAATTTATAGGTAGTTATATATCCATTATATGACCTTTATTTCATGGTGTTCACATTTCAAAATTTACCAAATTGGTAAAAAAAATGTTTTCTCAATGTGTCCTGTTTGAGACTCATGTTTTGTTATGCACCTAAATTTATTTTGAGATGTATATAAATACATTTTCCATGATATATCAAGAATGAAAATCATTTCATGATATAATAATCTTTATGTAATTTATATTTCTTAAATGGAGAGTATGATCTCATGTTTTCAAATGATAAGAGTTTATAGAAATAGTCTCATCACTTTTCAAGATAGTTTAAGTTTTTTCTAAAGTTTATGAAATATTATAACCCATTTATCAAGTAAATACCTGAATTTTCTTATCCCATGGTTATTCATGATATATTATTTTATTGTTACCATATTTATAATTTTTGTTAAAAAAAAATTAGTTAAGAATGTGTTTTTATAATAATGTTCTACTTTTCCCTCTCATCAGCAGGAAATATGTGCTCCTTTGAAACAATGTTTTAAAAAAGGTTTTCCAAGAATATTCTACTAATATCTTATGATCATAAAATAAAATTTTTTTCCATTTTTTATCAATGTTTTGAATGGAATATTCTTGTTACTTTATGAGCAAGGCATTTTTCTAACATTTTACCATGAAAATGAATGTTATTTTTTACCTAGTATGATATATATATATATATATTTACCCTTATACATTTCATTGAATTTTCAATTTCATTTATAAATGGGAAATGTTTAATAAAATATTTAAAAATTAATTTTCAAGGAAAATTATTTTCAAATTTTTTTCATAATTTTTTTCATGGAAACTTGTTTTCAAAATTTCATCAAGATTTATTTATTGGTTTTAAAAGTATTTTAAAATAAATGGGTTTCAATTTTTTTTAATATTTCTTTATATGCTTTAAAAGTTTTTTCAAAGAAAATGGTTTTATATTTTATTTACTATTCTTTTATATGATCTGAAGGAAAAACTATTTTCCAATGATTTACAGTCTTCTTTATATGTTTTCATGGAATATTCTAAGCAAATGATTATCAAATGGTTTTAAGTATTAAAAAGTAAATTTAAAATAATAAAGGATATTTTCATCAAGAATATATTTTAAAATATATTTCAAAATTATTTTCCATCTAAGATTACATCCTTTGATGTTTCTCATGCCATTATTGGAAATGATCTAAAGGTTCTATTAATATTCTTGAATTAATGATTTATGTTTTGTTTGAATGATTCTTAAGACACCCATTTCACTTCCATGGGTTTTATGATTTGGAAACCCTTAACTTTTCATGGGTTTTGATTTCTTGAAGAGATTATGAAACCTATATCTTTTCATATATTATGTTGTGATGACATGTTAATAATAACCATTTCAACTCATGGGTTATGATTAGATATTTATAAAACCTATCTCTTTTTATGGTTCATGATATGATTAAAGTTTTAATATAGTTTAGAAAATGCATGAAACTTTTTATTAGGGGATGGGTTAGACCTATTTCTCCTTCAAATGTATTTAGTAATGATATGTTTTATATGATATCAATGGGATCATGGATTCTAGACCAAGGCCGAAAGTATGAATGTACATGGTTTGTAGCCCATGCCTAAACATAATAGGGTACCCTGGTTGTAGACCAATCCTAAACACAAAAAGGTAAATAGGTTGTATCCTAATCATAAAAGTAAGTGTGCACAAGGGATATAGACAAAGCCTAAAAACATCATGATAAGTGGGTTGTATCCCATAACTAAAATTAAGAGGGTACACGAGTTGTTTGCCTAAGACCAATGTAGGTACACAAATCATAGACCAAACATAACATGTTATAAATGTCTTATTAGTTATCCTTGACATAATATTTTCTATTCTTATGTGCATGCCACAAATTTCATGTCTTATTCATATGTTATGATTTCATGACTTATGAACTTAATTATTATATAATCGATGTATTTTGAAATTGAATTATTTATTTTATATCTAATATCCAAGGCATTATCATAAAATGGTATTCTCAAGTTCCATACCATTTTTTACATGTTATTTGTAGGAATTGGATTTATTTAACCTAATGAGCATTTGAAATCACCCCGTTCTTATATTTCATTTTCTGAGGTTATGAAGAATGGGTTTAGGTATAAGTACTAAAAGTGGAGATATTTATGTGATATGTTTATTATCTTTATCTAGGAGAAAATATTTTTTTCTTATTTCCAAGGGCACTAAACTATTATGGCCCTTAGGTATATATTTTTTTAATGTACTAAATATTCATATAAAATGATGTAATATCCATGTATGTTAAGCCTGGTTTGCTAGAGTTGGTATCAATCTAAAGTTCTAGTAAACCAATGTAAACTAGGATGTGAAATATTTGATGATATCCATGGGTATATTTCTAATTATATATCTAGGGATGACTCTAACGATATTTATATAGATGATTCAATGTTTTGGAAAATTTCCTAGAATTTGGTAAAGTATAGAGTGTGTGGTTTCAAAAATATTCATCCATGTCTGGATACTACAAGTGGATGTGGCTCCATAACATATGTATATAGGGGAAAACTCTGATAAGATGTCCGGAGAATGACTCATGGTAATCTAGTAGACAATAATGGGCCTTGCTTCACACCTATTTTGACACTCCTAGGGGTTATTCTTTTGGAATCACAAACACTTCATGAACTATCATGCGAGATTTAAATAGAATTTGTCTATGAATAACCTATTATGAACCTAGGGTGTGATATATTAAAGAATGTGTCATGATTTAGACATCCTATAAGTAATTAGGTTCATGATTATGGGGATTTATTCTATTATATGTGTTTCTCATGCCTTTCTTTCATGTTTTATTCAATAGAGTGAAATAGAAGGAACATCGTTAACATTAAATGTTATAAATATGTATAGTATGTGCATTATGAAAATAGATTTTCCAAAAAGAAATATTATAAGGAGAATAATTATGGTGGTTTGAGAATTTGTTATACATATTAATACAAAGATACAACAAAAGACATGTTAATTTTATGTTTCATTCTTCTAGTATTGTTTACATTAATCATAAGAGGCATGATAAGGTTGAGGTTGAGGTAACTTAATAGATGATTAATATTTCATATTCTTGGAAAGAAGTATTATGGAATATCTTGAAAAATCTTGAGTTAAGTTTTAGGAATACAGTTGGATGAATGATGTACACTGTTTTTTGAATTAAAAAAACTTATGTTATATGAATCAAGAAATATATAACGATTTTAACTATAGGTTTTCATTAAGGATTGAAAATGATATTTTTATTTCTGATAAAGAATTATAAAAGTGATATTTTTATTAATGTAAGGTAACCCTTAATGTGATCAAGACCTTGAAAAAATTGTGTTTCAATAGGATAAATAGATGATTGATTTACATAAAAAAATTGCACAGCACAAATTACCCTATATATAATTAATTATTGGCTTAAAAAGTGGTCTATTTCATCATGTATACAGTTTATAACTTCTTGTAGTTAAGGAATATATACATAAACATTTGGAATAAAGTAGCATGAATGTTTTCCAATATTATTTATGGTAATTTATGTTATTACAGTGTTTCAACGGAATATATAATGAGGGTATTCACATGTTTCGAATGTGACACCCAAGAACCTTTTTTTGATATACGAGGGATCAATTTTAACCTCATTTAATGAATTTATTTATAATGTTTTTGTTTTCTTATTTATAAGGGTTATAAGGTTAACCATATGTGGGATGTTTAAGTTAAACTTCTTTTAATGTTTTTGGGATTAAATTATTATCTCATCACATGAGGATTCATTCACAGTGGATAACCTACTCTAATAATTTTGTGATTTTGGTAGCTGAAAAGAGATGTGATGACTTGTCATGGATCTAATGATCTATTAGTGATTTAGGAATAAAAAATTAAACTCTCCTTTTGGAGAAAGAGGTGAAGTGGATCAATGACCAACAAAGTGTGAGGTTGTCCTGAAACCATGCAATATTATATTTTTCATGAAAATAATTTAACTTTGAGAAAAAGTATCTTGAAATGAATATATGTTTTCCTTGTACCTCCATTTCCAATGAATCAGATGGTCCCTTAGTTCATTGCAGATTTAGGAATTTCTAATTGTTAACATTCTCTATACCATTTTATCTATCATTATCCATCAAAACAAGATTGTTATATTATTCTTCCATGTCAATTTTTTAACTTCCCTCCTATGTTCTTCTATGAGGGAAGCTACTAATGATTTTCTTTGTGTAATTGATACGGTTATAGCTTTCTTTTTTAGATAAAGTTTTGGTATTCAGTTTTACGATGTGGGTTTCTGTGAAAGGAACTCTCATGTATTAATCCTTTGATAACCCAAACTAATTTTTAGGGAGAAATTTATTTTAAAGGGGTATAATATAACACCACAAGTGTATTTGAAATATTGTTTTTTAAATTAATTTATTCTTTTTGATGTTTTTCATATCATGAATCACTAAATATATTTTATTTTAAATTATGGTGCTATGTCTAGCTTGCATTATATGAAACAAAAATATAATCATGCACTAAAAGAAACAACATACATTTTAAATTTCTCTACAAAAGCACGAATATTAGCATACATTACATGAATGATTAACTTTCCTTGATTGCTTCTGTTACACGCAAGACCGTGTGTTACCGAAAAATAATTCATTATTAAAATATTATTATTTAATATGATATAAGATGGACTTTAAATAGAGGATTATATTACTAAATAACTTATTAATATATATAGTTGAATTCATTGGTTACCTATTATTTATAAAAAAAATATAGAAACCAAATGAATATAAAGGAACTCATTTTATAAAAGTATATTTTTATGTGAAATACATTAATATTAATAAGTTAAATTCATTACTAATAGTTAATGATATTAATTATATTTATAAGTCAAATATTAAATGAACTATTTTTTATAGTAATATAATATATTTTATAGATATTATATAATAAAAACCCCAATTTTATGCTTAAGACCCAATAGTTTTAAAAAGTTACTTTTACCACCTTTATAAAGTGAACCAATTTTAAATACATTTTATGTAAATTTTATAGATTTTATATATAAAAATAACATTCTTATTTTGAATAAAAACACAAAAATTAGGTTAGAATAATTGTTTAGGTATTTTTCTATAAGGTTTAATTTTTTTAATGAATAGTTAAATATACTGTATTTTAATTCAATACTAATTTTCATTTAATCTATTTAAAAATATTAATTATATTTTAAATTGGATTAAAAGTATAATTATATAATAGTTTTATAAATTAGTCTAATTTAGGTAATTATATTAAAATTCACTTTTAAATTTGGTATCAAAACATATAAAAAATATATACATTTTTACAGTAAAAACCCATAGTGTCTTACCGTCAACGGTATTAATTTTAAATTAATTTCTACCCCTTATATGATTATAATTTTTTAAAAATGGATTCTATATTTTCAATATGAATAATTTATTATGTATAATAATGTCAAAAAAATGTTTTACCAAAACATTTAGTGAATGTGATTAAAATTAATTACAATAGTTAAGAGAAGAATTAAGTTAATAATATACTAATCCTTACATTTAAGACCCAAAACAACATATAAACTTGTCCAAACCCACTTTTATGATGATATATTTTCCATTAATGTTAAATTCATTAGATTTTTTGGTTTGGTAGGATTTATTTAGGTAAAAACGTGTGTAAAACAAACTTTTTTTAAAAAAGGCCAAGTGTGCCATTTCCCTTCCCTATAAAAAGCCACCACTTCTCCCTCCTCCTCACACCTATCAATCCTCTCATGTTTAACCAATATATAATGAATAAAATTAAAAAAATCCTTCCCGTTTTCATATAATACTTCACTTATGAATAAATAAATCCAAGGAAGCCTTCTGTTACAAACCAAAGGAGTTACCACATTGTGAGGTAACATCTTCTCTCAAGATCCATTCTTTAAATTTATTTCTCCACCCCTAAACTCTCCTTCTTCCAAGATTTTATAATAGAAATATTTTCATGAATATAGTATAATGTATATATAATAATGGTTATACCTAAACTTACACATACATCCATATAATGGGTAATGAACATACTTTTTTTGAGTTCAGAAAACTACAGCCTCACTAAACGATGATTGTTCATTTTATCCTTTACCACCTCTAATGGTGGAAATTATGATTGAAACTGTGTTTATATATTTCATATATTATATATATTTTTTATTTTTTTAGTCTTATTTTTTATTTTTACAACACATCCCTTTTTTTACTTTCCTTTTGGTTTAAATAAAATAATTTCATTTGAGATTGTGCGGACTACCGCCCCCTCAAATGATGTGATTCGTTCACACACTACATGGAATGTAAAAATTATGGTTTAAATGAAATTATATTATATATATAATATTATAATTATACTTTAAAGATATTATATACATATATACATAAAGTTTATTTATTTTCTTTCTTTCTATACGACAATAAAAACAGAAACATCATTCATTCATACATACGACATATCATATCAATGAATGATGTATAACCTTTCGTACTTCTATAATATTTATATTATTATAAGAAGCATATAAATAAATATAATTTATATTTATATAATGGTTTAAATTCTAGAAATCATGATATAAGTATAATCACAAAAAATATAACAAATCAAGAAACATGCGAAGAACAAAGTGAATATTACCTGAAGTGAATACTTAATATAGGATTTCTAACAAATGGGTAATATAAGGTCAAAATAAAAACATATATGGTATTAGATATTATATAATGGTTATGAAAATTATTTATAATAAATATATATTTATTATTCAACTAGTTTGAATTAGTATGATGAGAGTCAAGACACAATGTAAGGGGATTTCATATCACTTTTTCTTACCGTGACATACATGCTTTATTCACCACACATTCCTTTTGTGTGGTGTGTATACTGAACATGGATATAATAAATAAATATTATAGTTAAATTTATGGGTATTTATATATCCAATATATGACCATTATTTCATGGGGTTTATGTTTCAAATTTTACAAAATATATAAAATAGTTTTGTCTTTATTTACCTTTATTGAGACTCACGTTTTGTTTTGCACATAAATTCATTTTATGGTGTATATAATTCCATTTTAAATGATATATCATGAATATAAATATCTTAATTATATTATAAGATTCATGTGATTTCATTTTCTTACATTGATATTTTGATCCCAAGTTACCAAGTAATAAGAGTTTGTTGAAACAGCATCATTCCTTTTCATGATTATTTATGTTTATGGTTCCTTTGATCTAATATTATAACCCATCTCTCAAAAATATTCTGGAAGATTGTTCTCCAATTATTATTCAGGAAATATTAATGCATTGTTACCATATTTCTACTCATTGGAACATAATATAGCTACGCTTTTTTTAAGAAAGCCCCACTTCACCATCTCTTCGGTTAGAAATTTGTGTTCCTTCAAAACCATGTTTTATAAAATGGGTTCCAAGATTATTAAACTGACAACCAATGATATTTAAAATAATATTTTCCTGTTTTTTATTTTAAATAGGTTTTCAAAGGAATAATCTTGTCACTTTTGGAACAACTAAATTTTTCGAACATTCTACTGTGCAAATGGAATGTTCTTTTTACCTCATACGACATGTATGAATTTACCCACTATAATTTCTTTGATGCATCCCTTTAATTTTTAAGCAGTTGATTTATAAGAAAATGTTTTTATTATTAATTTTAATGGAAAACTATTTTAAAATATTTTCAAGACTTTTTTATATGTTTTCAAGGAAAAGTGTTTTCAAAATGTTTTTAAGCCTTAATTATATGTTTTGAAATTATTTTCAAAGAAATGTGTTTCGAAACATTTTCAGTCATCTTTATATGTCTTCAAAGGGTATTCAAATAAATGGTTTTTTAAAATATTTTGATTATTATTTTACAATCTTTCAAGGAAAAAGGTTTTCAAATGATTTAAAGTCTTCTTTATAATTTTTCTTGGAATTTTCTAAAAAATAATTCTCAGATTGTTTTATGTAATAAAAATGATGTTTCAAAGAAGATAGTATATTTTCTTCAAGGATTTTTTTGAAAGATATTTCAAAATTACTTCCCATCTAATATGACCTCCATTGATGTTACTCATACCTTTCTAGGAAATGATAAAATGGTTCTAATCATATTTTTTCTCTAATGGTTTATGTTTTGATGTAATGAAGCTTAAGACACCCATTTCACATCCATGGGTTTTATGATTTTGAAACCTGCATGTTTTCATTGGTTATACATTCATAATGTGATTATGAAACCTATATATTTTCATTTTTATGACATGGAGAAATATTTATAATACCCATTTACTTTCATGGGTTATGATATGATGTCAATAAAACCTATATCTTTTTTTGGGTCATGATATAAGGAAAGATTCATTATCCAGTGGCCCATGTATGAAAGATTTTATTATGAGATTATTGGGACCTATATCTACCTCCACTGAATTTGGTAGCTATATGTTGTATATGAGCTCAATGGGTACACAATTTTTATCCCAAGCCTAAAACAAAGAACGTATATGGGTTGTAACCCATGCCTAATTGTAAGAGTGTACATAAGTTTTAGCCAAAGAAACAAAAATGTACATAGGATATATATCAATACTATATGTACAATGGTACATGGGTTATAGCCTAAGACAAAAATTAATAAATTTCATGGGTTTTATCCCATGTCAAAAGTAATAGGGTACAAGATTTTTTAGTCCAAGCTCGAAGCAGGTACATGGGTCATATCCCACATCTAATATTTTATAATGGTCTTAGTAGGTAGTATTGATATAATATTTTCTATTCTTATGTGCTTTCTAAAAATTATATATCATATTCTTATTTTATTCTTCATGAATTATGAAATTAATTCTCCAATGATCTATGTATTATGAACTTCTAATAATTATTATGATCTTTAATATGAAGCATATGATATTCAAATTTTATATCGCAGATCTATAGCATTTTTTCATATTATTCATACGAATATCCTTTATTTACCTTTACCAAGCATCTGAGATCACCCCTTTATTATGTGTAGTTTCCCCAAGTTATGATTTTAGGCTTTTGGTATAAGTAATAAAGTTGGAGACCTTTATTAGAGATGTTGATGACATTTCACAAGGATTGAAATTTGTTTCCCAGGATTCCAAATACTCTAAGCTAATACGATCCTCAGGCATGTATTACTGTAAAGTACAATATATTAATCTTATATTTATTTAATATCCATTTATATTAAGCCTGAGTTTCTATAATTATTCTTGATGAAGAGGACTTATGTACCCAATGGTGAAACACTCGGGTGTATCAAACCCTATATCATATTTTCTTGTAACTTTTTCATCAGCTCTTCAAATTAAAATGTGGATATTCTATAAGGGGTATTTTATATGGGAATAGATCTAGGTATATGTTCATTTATGAAATCAAGATCCTGATAGTGGGAAGACCATCCCACTATTCGGGGAATACATCAGCATAATCCCTCAAAAAATGAAATTCATAAAGCATGGTTCTATCCATTTTCTAAATCATTTAGGCTATATATTTATTCTTTAAAATAAAAAATATCCACATATCTATAGAATATTCTGGGGTAGATTCATCCCCCTCCTTACACTTGTATATAATTTTATAATGATTTAGGATGTAAAGAGTGATCTCCCTCTCCAAAAATGTGATGTTTTTTTTTATAAATATATCCAATCCATGGAAAATATAGTGTAAAACTATGATAAAGGAATAAATAATTTTTTTATTGAAGACTAATTCGACAAATCTAAGAAGGGATGAGTTTTATTTTTAGTATGAAATAATTAATCTATTTTCTATTCTCATGAAAAGCTAAAACCCCCTGCTTTGAGGTATTTTTTGAATATTTCTACAAAAATTTCATGATATGAAATTATTCATTGAAGTGGAATCATGATGTTTTCTTTATATTAATGAATTCATAACAAGTATACCTATTATTGTATCATCACAAGGATCCAACTCAACAATAGAGACAAAATATTCTAGTACCTATTCTCTAGGAATTGGAGGTTTTTGTCATTGATATACTCCCATATCAATTATATTATGGAATTATCTTGCACAATTATCAATTTTAATATAGTTGAAACACGTCATAATAGGATAAGTATTGACATAAACCATATTTTCTTTCTCAACATTATTGGTTTTCTTCATTTCCCTTATTCACTAATAATCTTGATGCCCCTATTTTCAAATTTCAAATAATCTTTCTGTTCTACTAAAAAAATTAGGGTACTTATCCCAATACCATTGGAATGTGGGATGTTGGGTTTTCATTCCTCCATGAGATTTACTTATTGATACTAATAAGGGAAACTCCATTTTGTAATTTCTATATACATTCCAATGAGACCACTAAGACCAACTAATCATCATCTCAACATTAAGGGCATAAATAATAATAACTTCAATAATATAAAAGTATCAAATCACTAAATCTATTCATATACATGGAATAATTCCCTAAAGAAGTTTTCAATGTTTTTTTCAGTGTTGATGATAATTATAGTGTTATAAAATGTAGTCCTTTTGTTTTTTGAGCAATATTCCCTTATATAATCATCATCCATTTTCTTCAGTATGAGGATGCCCTTCTTCGTTTTAGTATAGAGAGTTCAGGGAAAGTATTTACTATAATTTATTTTATGGAAGTCTACAGATATAATATCTTCTTTGGACGTTTTATTTCTAATCCATGTCCACCACTAATTAGTTTCTCCATCAATGTTACAAATCACCATAAAACAATTGTCTTTATCTATGAATTTGAGGATAAATAATATCTTCTCCATGTATTTATTCTATTGTTTCACGATGAGGGGATCAAATGATCCAAAAAATTTAGGATTCCATTTTCACCATAATCACTCAATAATAACAGTCTATTTCAAAGTAGTAGGAGCGTATTATTCATGAATCATGTTTTTTATTTATAATTTTATCCAGTTGAGCAATAAATACCATGAATTTATCAACTATAACTACCATTAGATTCACCATACCCTAAAAATGATCATCACATTTCTTATCACATTAGTTATTAACATAGTTTCTCTGATATCCCACCATTAACTAAAAAGAATAAAAAACTCTATTAGAATACATTAACATATAAAGGTGAAACATTAAATCATATAAGGAAAAAAATAATATATTAGTATATAATAACTAATTGGTATCAATATTTCAATCATGCTTATATATTATAATGATTCATATTAGTTTTTCTAACCTAACAATGCAACCATGTCTTTTATAATGGATTGTAAAGATTTTAGGAATTCCCAAATCATATCCCCTAGGAGTATCAAAATTGGTGTGTTTGAAGGCCCATTTTAGTGAACAAAGTAAAGATCGAGTCAAATCCTAATGCACCATTATTAGATTAATTTCCCATATGTACAAGTACTCCATAGACCCATCAACTTATATTATCTAGAAATTGATATAATTTAATCAAAACCAATCAATCTATCCTTATCGCAAATTCAAAGAAACTTTACTACTCACTATGTAATCCCTATGGTTCTCACTAATGTAATATTTTATTAATCAATAAAATAAATTTACCTTTGTCTAATACAATCTATAGGGAGACACTCATTGATACCACCGAAATTTTTTTTTAATATAAAATAATAAATTTATGTTTGAGTGAGAATCAAAGAAAGGAAACACTTATGGCAGTAAAAAACATGAAACATAAGTTCTAACCAAAAATCATCAAGATACATACCTTTGAAAGAATCTAGCTCCCTCTTAGAATATTGATCTGAAGCCTGAGACATGAAACAAGATTGATGGCTGATGGAGTGAGTATTCATCCTACCCACCCTCACTGCCACCATTTTCCTAGAATTGATCTTTAAGGATACACTGTGGTTCGAAAAATCTATTTCCTGACCACAATATTTCGGATTCCTTTTAGGCTTATCGATGCCCCGAAGGATTCCAAACTGATTCAGGGTGACCATAGGAGAATCCAATTTAACAAAGACACACAGGCCACTGATCATCCCAACCTCAGTCATCGAATAGATTTCAGTGACGAAGACATCAATTTGTTCCCCAGAAACAAAAAAAACTCCCCAAAACAATATAAGCACAACGTCTCTATTTAGCACCCTCGACCATTGGGGTACCCTACAATAATGTTTCATCACTTCTCCCAGCTAATTCTGCAACCACACCATGCACAATATTGGAATAATATGGACCATCATCCCTAGAATTAGTAGTGATTTACTTACCCTTCTTTTCAGCACCCAGAAAGCGAGTCTTCGATACAAAGGGGGTGAATTGGTAGTAGATACTTGTACACCAGAAGCAGGTGAGGGGGGTTTCTGGGAATCAATATGGAATGAATCCATTGGATTTCTTAAGAGGAATTATGACCACCCAATTAAGTTAATGCACTCATCATAACACCATAAGGAACCCCATCAAGGACTATAGGGATATAGGGATCAAGGGTTACATTATACTGAGCCGTATATCCCTTGTGATCTATCCCCCCACGATGAGTGTAGGGTTATGTCTAATGGACTTGATTATAGGAAAAAAATTGATTTCTTTATAATGATGAATTGAAAAAAAACACAACTACCTTTCACCTAGAGACAAAGACTATTCAGGAGAGGCTTCGTGTGGTCCATGTCGATAATAAGATTATAAAAACTGTTTTTCTTTAGGAAAACAGTATGATTGTCAATATTGAGGAAACAACTGATCCAATCACTGATACCATTGAGGACATATGGGTTATATAAGGGAATTGGAATATGGGAAGAAGAATCCAAATTACCACACTCTTTTTAATGAGGAAACAATCAAAATAAATTATCCCCAAAAAGAGAAGGGATCTTATATTGTCACATAGGTGTGAATTCGATGATTAGGATTAGGATAAATCTTCATCGAAAAATATGAGTGTGAATAGAGGCATGTTAACTAGAACCCCCACCGCTTTAAGAGAATTAATATACCACACCTAGTTGATACAACCATAAAAACTATTGTTAAGGTCTATCTGCACCAAATATATCCATAATCATTTAATAATGGAAGGATACATCATTATGAAACTCAGTTGTGGAAGGAAGAATCACAGGGTGAACATGAATGTAGACGGGCCCATCTATGAGATTAAGAACAGGGGAATTGATGGAAATAATGGGAAATATCAAAAAATAATAGTGGGAGGATGGGTCACTGTAGATCCAAACAAAAAGAGAGAAAAGTTTTTTCTACCTAACATTATTAGGCCTCATAGGTAGTGTCGAAGTCATCTACATCATCGGGATATAGAAAGGCTCACAGGAGAGTGTCGTCGTCAAGGTCCTTGATCATTAGGTTTATGAATTATGATGCTCTATAGGGACCCACATATTTTATACATATTATTTCATGATTTTGCATACAAATATCCAATAATTAAAACCCAATTATCGTAATGCCAAATGTCATTAGAAGACATAGTTCATAGTATATCAAAAGAAAAAACATGGAATCCTTATTTAATTCTCTAAAATACTCTCTTTAATCTAGTTGAGATCCTAAAAATCATAGTATAAACCATTAAACACATAAAATAATGGGGAAACTAAAAATCATTGTATGGGGATAAAAATGATAGTGAATAATTAAGTCTGAATCAAAGGTATAACATTATATCATAAATGAGAAATCCCAAGAGTGATATAATGATAGAATAAAATAAAAAATGGTATCACTACATCATAAATGTTTTATAATATTATATATATAGGATTAAATAAACTTGAGTTACGTCCAACTACCTATAAAATATCACATTGTGTACAAAGTTCCCTAATGGATTAGGTTTTCTTCATAATATCTTAAATAATGTATATTAAGAAAAAAGAAATACCCAATACATTAGAACACTATATGGAAAAATCCATCCAAATTGTTTTAATATTAATGTTTTCCAATAAAATATAAATCCTTCATAATTTGTAAATATAATAATTACCAATGGAATAAAAATAGGTAGGATAATCGTTCCTAAAATTATAATAAATAAAAAACTCAAATTGGTGGAATTTGAGAAATGAAAACCAGTCATGTTGTAAGCCATAAAATAAAGCTCACATAAGATATGTATATGTGTGAGATACATAAATATATAATTCATATTCATTCAAAAACATTAATGATAGATATAAACTGATTTTGGGAGAGATTAGTCATAACCTGGAGAAAAGGGTGGTTTAGAGAGTTTCATTACCTTGGGCATGATTCTTCACAAGTGTTCACTATCTCTCTAAACATTAGAATTATGTTAATTAATTAAATTATTAAGAACCATTTTATGTTTTATTATCTATTTTTTATTTAATATCATTATATATTTAATTACTTAATCATTTAGGTTTATCTATAATGTTCTGACAATGTTCGACTCATCTGCAAAAAATATCATTTTAATGATGACTATTGAAAAATAGATTATTATTTAATTATCTACATAATAATTATACATAAATAATTACTATTTTTATACATAAAATATTATTTTAAATTAAATATTTAAATATGGTTATGGAAAATGAACTATGTCAAAATTATAGAGAAAGATATATTGTACGTAGGCATTAGTAAGGTTTCAATTTTACGGAAATCATAATGGAATGAAGGAATGTGTTATATTATCTTTAAGAATGATAATAATATCATAAATATCATATTATTTCATAAAACAATTATATACAGTTTCCGACTCTTTTTTCAGGGCAAGCTCATCTGTCACGCAGAGGACGCCATGATGTTACCCTACATTCCAGCTTTCCAAACACGGGCAGGATCTGCTCCTTGTTTAGGGATGTCTATTTTGTGATCCAAACGAGAAAATGGGTTGTTGTTTCTTCCTTCCATGGATTCCTCCTCGGAGCTCATCACCTATTCTGGGTCTTGATCATAGATCTAAGATATAGTTCGTGAAAAACTACCAAGCACCATATCTTCATGGACACCAGTTAATTATTCTGTTTCTTTCAGAACCATACAAGGAGTCCGGTCAGGGCAACAACCCTTTTTTAAGAGAGTAGTCATGTTGGGGAATCACCAGCGTGTCTTGATGGTGGGGATTGGCATTTCTGTCTTCTGTCCCTTATCATAGGGCTTCTCGAGGGCGTGGAAGCCTGAGGCAGCCCAGATCGAATGTGGGGAATTGTATGCTATTGGCATGTACCTGAGGTTTTCCTCAGCTTCCCATGATTAACACAAGGTATGCCACAAGTGTAACATCCAGTGAAGATGGATCAGACTGATCAGAACACTGATTATAGTGGATAAAGTTGAGGAACCCCTAGGAGGGAACACCGATATTAGGGCCAACATGTGGGTAGCTTTCTGAATGATGTGGAGGGGAGTGAGGTGGCATGATATCACTGGGATGTGGCGGCCCAGGTAAGAATCAGGATAGACGATGGCTCTAGGCTTGAGTCCTGAATATACTTCCTACATATACCCATGGTGGGGAATCAAAATCCACATATTTCAGTGAGACGACGGGACACCTTAATAGGTGGTCAATGAAAATGGATGCATATATTGGACCCAGATGAAGTGGAATCTCTGGGTTAGGTCATGAGATTCTCGAAACACATGGGCTCGAGGAAAAGATTAGGATGAGACATCGGTGTTCGGCTTGAACCTCGTGAAGGTTTACTACGTATCCCCATGGCGGGGAATCAAAAAACACGTAGTCCAGATGGCGAATATAGTATAACGTCATGTGGTACATGTATGGGGCTTATATTCAGAGGCTTCCCATGGTGTTGGAAAACCGACGTGAATGGGGTCGGAATGAACGGGTGGTCGGCTTAAACCTCGTGGAGGCTTCCAATTTACCATTATTTAGCATGGATCAAAGTCGTCGTAGTTCAGGATGGATTGGGGGTTACACTCTGAGGCGGCCCAAGGTTATGGGGCTTGAACAACGTGGAGGCTTCCTACATACCATACCTTAGAATGGATCAATGTCCCCATAGTTCAGGATGGATTTGGGATTACACTCTGAGGTGGCCGAAGGTGGTGGGGATTGAACCTCATGGAGGCTTCCTACGTACCATGCCTTAGCACAAATCAAATTTCTCATAGTTTGGGATGGATTGGCGCTTACACTCTGAGGGGGCCCAAGGAGGTGGGGCTTGAACCTCATGGAGGCTTCCTACGTACCATGCCTTAGCATGGATAAAAGTCATCATAGTTCCGGATGGATTTGGTATTACACTCTGATGTGGCCCAAGGTGGTGGGGCTTGAACCTTATGGAGGCTCCTGATGTACTAATAATTAACACGGATCAAAGTCCCCAGAGTTCGGGATGGATTGGGGCTTACACTCAGAGATGGCCCAAGGTTTTTTCATGGTCGGTGCCCTCTCTAACCTCATGAGATTCATGCTCGGTCTGAGAAACAAGAGACAGCAGAGTCCTGATGATGATGTCGCGAAGGGTCCATCCGTGGGAAATGAGGAGAGGATTACACGTTGAGCAGCCCATGGTGTCGGGACTTATTTCAGGTTAGAGGCCCGAGGGTGACAAAGCACAGCGGGAGAGGGATTTGGGACCGAAAAAAGGATGAGCCCCGTTCCATTTTATGCATTCCACTGGCCTTGGGGACCAAAGATGAAAGGAGGAACACCATTCTCCCATTACGCCCTTGGCTAGATTTGTCGTCGAGGGAGTGAGGAGGAACAGGGGCGCTGCCTCCTGCAAGAAAGATTAGGAGACTATGCCAATGTGGCTTCCCTTCCCCGTGGACAAACGCCACTCCAACAAGGATGATATCACCCCATGTGAGGGATTACCCTATCACCGTGGAGACGAGTGGGTGTGGGGAATGTCTGAGGCAGGGGGACACAGCATGCGAGGCATGAAGCCAGGTCACAGTTTAACGTCATGTGTTGAGTACGAGCTGCTTGGCAGTTTGACGTCCTACAGCTTGGACAAGGTGGGTTTTCTCCACACTCCTAGGACTTATAGGATTGGTACCCTCTGTCCCTTGTGGAAGGGAAGGAATTGGAATAGTCGTGGTCAGGTGGTGTCGCAGAGCGAACCATCGAGGGGTCTATATTAGCATGGCTATGTGAAGAAGAAATATCTGTTAGCATACCTTTGTGATGAAGCATGAGGCGAAGCAACGTAACGAGAAGAATTATCCATGGGACTTTGATGTTACTTCGTACAAACCTAGAAGGTCGTACGGGAAAACCATGCATAATTTGGATGCCAGGGGTGCACAAGACACCTACGAATGGAACTTGGAATAAGGGCATCGGGAAATCGCGCAAGGGGGCACCCGGGGATTACTGAGGTGAAGTGCCACGGGGAATTGCGCACATCCATTGAGGCTTGTGATAAATAAGGGGACCTGGAACGAAACAAACCCAAGCTGGCGTGAAATTAGTGATGCCTGCGCAAAATTGGGGGGGGGGGTCAGAGGTTTTGCATGAAAGGGGAACTAATTGCGTGCAACTGACAGAGATCGCACAGAAGGACAAGCGGTGCACGCAATTGAAGGAATTGTGCGCAATCGGCCATCTTGCGCTCAATGGAAGGAGGTGCGTGCATGGGGAAGACCTCGGAGGTATTGGAATTTAGTCTAATCAAAAGGGGATCTCGCGCGAAGGCGGACCCCAGGATGATTTGGTGTGAAAATAACCGTACTTGAAGGACATATTGCGCGCGCGTGGAATGCCGATTACGCGCACAAGACCCTGTTCCGATTTTTCAGCCCCGAAAAGGAAGGGGGTCACCTTCTATTTATAAGCAACTGGGGGTGTGAAATATGGGCCGACATGAAATTATTGCACGATAGAGGGGGAATTGTGATATGTAAACTGCGCGGGGTGCCAAAGAGAAATAATTTCACACCGACACAGGGACTCTTCGCGAATTCTGGGACATTCCATGCGGGATAGATTTTTTCGCGCACATTACCATTTTTTTGCGCAACCACTCCGGCCCCCCTAGACCGGGTCTCCATGTCCAAATATGACTTAACTTCATCCTTTAAAAATATTCTTCAACACTTAAGCACTTTTAGGCATCTACAAATCCCCCCCCCCTCAGAATTGGATTGGCAAGGGATCACAATGGTCAGATTCCTAGGGAAACGTTGAAATGCAGGGCTTTGTGGGCCCCCTGCATGCCAAAATTTTAAGCGGCACGCAAAAACCATCCTGGCACAGAATCCACTTTTCGTGCAGGCATGGAACCCAGAAATAGCCTATAAAAGTCACCACGGGTCCCAGTCATTGTACGACATTTCTCACGGGATATGCATTGAGCTCTCATGCGCAGAATCACTTCTATTCCAGCATGAAAAACTGCTTGGCGACGCGCAATACTACCAAGAGTTGGTTACATTTTACGTGAAAATCAGGAATGTTTCGCGCCACAACCGGATATTTCGTCCCATATACTGATATTATGCACCAAACTCCTAGATTTCGCACCCACCTCCCAGTTTCAACAAAACACCTACAAAACACTAGGTTAGAAGAAGATGGTCGCAAACCGGGTCGATGAGGGAGAAGCAGCTACTCACAGAGCTGAAATGGATGAGTGTCTGAAGGCTTATGGAGGAAAGAGGGTTTTATCCAATAACCACACCCTCTCCAACATGCTAACCTCCACCCAGAATGTGTACGCCTTGTCTGAAAATATCCCACTGTGGGACTTCATCATTCTGGGTGAGGTCCCTCTGTCATGTTTCATGGTTGATAAACCATGGTCACGGGTGACCTGTGAAGATGACCTTCATCGATATAATATCACCAATAATGGCCATACTCCCATAGAAACCAGGAATATGGATGTATATGTCCTGAATCCTAGGACCAGGACCGTTGCTGGGGGTGACCCTATTGCGGAGAGCTCCCTGGCCCTCTATGTGAGCATGTTCCGTTAGATCGCCACTGACAAGACAAAAGGTTGGATGCAACATAGGGATCTGCAGTTTAGAGGAATCTTTACCAGCAAATGGTCCTGGGCATACTGGGTTCGCCATACGGGAAACCAATTTGGGTCAATGCAGCGGCACATTGGTCTATTTGAGGTGGTGTGGACATCAAAATTTCATTTCTACCGGCAGCCCGAGCTCGAGCCAGAGCTGTTCACCTGATTATCCCTAGACACCAACACATTCCACCTTCATCATGGGGAAGTCGAAATCAGTCTTTTTGACATCCACTGCATCAGGGGAATCCTTTTGGAGGTCCATCAATATGATAAATTCTACCCACTGATGAACATCTTGGGTGATTGGTCTCGAACCGCCATACTGACGTGGCAACTGCTGGAGCTGGTTAAGGAGAATTTGGGAGTCATGGATTTCCTGAAGGACATTTCCTACAAGGACTGGTTCATCCTATTCCTGGAAAAGGATCTAGAGGTCAAGATGCTAGGGTGGGGAAAACTGTGTCCAACCGAGGATCAGTGCAGCATGAGCGGATCGTACTGGAGGATCCTGGAGGTGGGGAAATAACAATCATGGGGATACAACATAAATGAGGCCCAAGAATCGAATGTTCATTATGCCGGATTCCTTTCCACATTTCTGAGCGGGTGGCTCCTGCCGGTGAGGGACGTAAGGATGGGCGTCCGTCCAGTGACCCTGGTGATGGTGGGCATCATGACTACCAACAAGAGGTTCAACCTGGGGGTCCCCGTGCTGGCTCATCTATACGCCATATTGGGACACATCTCGAGAGGGGGATCACCTAAGAGAGTATGCGGCCCCTTCCATATCTTCCAAGGCTAGATTGCGGCTCACTGCGGTGGATACACATTACCGAATGCCATCCATCCTCCGGGAAATGACTTGTGACCCTCTATGATGAATATTTACAGGGTCATTACGATGACGATCATTGAGGAGGGAGTACATATTAGGATTTTTAACCATGCCAACTTCACCATCAGCCCCATCCCCACCCAAACTGGTCATCTAATAGATGGTGGGCAGGGCTCACTAGAGAAGAATGAGTACTTCCAGAGAATAAGAGGCGGGGTGCTTGTGGCCCAGATTGATGGGAAGATATTTTGCAAGCCTTATGTGACATCCAGGTTCTCCAGGCAGTTCAGATTCCTCCAAAAAATGCCAAAGATAGTATACAAAGATGACCGGGAGGAGATGAATCCCTGAATTTCTTCATCAGTTGTGGCTGATGTTCACGACTTACGACTCTGGAGACCTCATCAACTTTCCTCCCACCATAGTCAACGTCGGCCTCTCAACCGAGTATGCTGAACATTGGACCATCGTTTACCCTGAGGGGCATCTTTGGAAGTGAGTTCAGAAGCTCAAAGTCGCCAATGCGGAACCTCGGCGGTGAGAGAGCAGACAGGGTTCCACTGGAGGAGGAGGATTAGAAGCTCCTCAGGCAACGGGGACTGCACAGGCAGGAACCTCAACAGCGGGGGTGTCTCATGGCATGGTCTCTCCCTCATTTCCTGGAGGAGGAGGGTCCTACAGAGCGGCCTGAGAACTTTCTGGGAAGCAAATAAGGTACCTACTTCAACCTTCCCATGATGAGATCTTCCCTGAGCTATGGTCGGCCAGGACAACCCGGCGATATTCAGCGAGAACCGAAGCCCTCTGGTAGAAGATAGGGTGAGATGGGATCTAGTTTCCAGAATTTGAGCACATTCTAGATTCCGACAGAGTGAGCTCCTATTGACGACATGGATATGTGACGTCCCTGGACACGTACGCATGCCAACAAGGTCAGCGTGTGGAGCCACCACTCTTGGTGAAGGTGTTTCTCATCCAGGAGCATGATCTGGAAAGGATGCGACATGGAGATGATGACAGTGATGAGTTGGAGGGTGACAAAACAAAATAGGAGGAAGTAGATAAGGGAAAGGTGAAGGAGAAGGAGAAGGGGAGCACGATGGTGACAGGTCACAGGGGGTGTCCTCCAAAGGGAGTCTCTGGGAGAGCGGCGAGATCATTGGCTCATATATAGATGTGAACGAGCTACTCGAGGTATGATTTAACCCTTATATTTTCTTGTATTCACTTTAATTTTCAATCCTTAACCCATATTCCTTATCTTACTCACGAGCACATCGGCGCTGATCATGTGTCTCCAATTGAAGGAGGGGAGAAAGCGTCCTTAGGGCAAGGCCGAGCACTGACGCTTGTTATTGAGCAGAAGAGCACTGAGGGATCCCCCGCCACAACATCTCCCGTAGTGGCTAGGGTACTAGAGGTTCATGCCTTGGGTTCCTATAAGTTCCTTACTTTGATATTGGCCCTAACTGTCGGGGGACTCAACTGATTAGGGTGATCTTTTCCTATACAGTGATCACGACAATGGAGGCTCATCGGCCTGCTGATCCTAGACCATCCGCGAGCATGCTGATGGAAAACGTACTGCCCAATGCATAACATGCCTCCCAAACTGAGTTGGATCCGGTAATTGGTGATCAGGGAGCGGCGGACACCAGTGGAGATGTCATTAGGGCAGGGTCAGAAGTCGATGAGGGTGCCACCATGATAAAGGGGAGAGAAAACGTTCACCCACATAATGAGGAGCGAATTCCCGTAGAATTATTCTCTAAGGAAGATCCTGTTTTTGGCCTTATCTATCGGCCCGCTGATCCCGAAGAAATCACTGATTCAGATTTGGAAGTGGCTGAGGAGAGCCGGATGATGCGACACAAGGTATGGAAGTGCATCCGGTGTTTTCTCAATCTACCCCAGGTAAAATGGCTGATGTGGATGCTGTCACTCAACACCTGGATGCGTTTACTATGTGTTGGAGGGGCGTATGCTCAATGCATTCACCAGACGGTCCATGATTACATGGCTGAGAATATGTGTGAGAGGAGTCGGCGAACCAATGTCATTTGATGCCAGATGGAGTCAGGGAGTACCTAGCATTTTTATGGGTGGAGCAGGAGGTCCAACACCTTTAGGAATAGGTGAAAGAGAAAGATATATTCATCGAAAACTTCTATGAGCTCATGGAGTAGTTAAGGGCCCAACTGGAAGACTCTCGAGAACAACTCGTGGAAGAGATTCGCCAGATAACTGAGCTCCAGACTGAACAAGCATGGGTACGAACCAGGGTCAGCGAGCTACGCTCCACGGCTGCCAATGATGAAAGGGTCCTCAAGGGATGGGAGGTAGTCCTGGGTGCCACCATCGAAAATGTGGAGGCATTGGAGAGATCTATCCAATATGTCGACCCATATGGGCCCTGTTTTGGCCAAACCCATAAAATCATCCATCTTTACTACATTTTGTTCTTTTGAACTATATGTATGACCAAACTTATTTACTTCCCCTTTTCTTACCATACTTTTCCCTTTGGTTTAACTTGATCAACCATAACCCCAAAATAAATAGAAATATGTCCCTAAGCTCACAAGGGTTGTGAGAAACAAAGGAGGCTCGTACTATCACTTTGTTTGATCATGGGAGTATCAAACAATCATCGTGCATTAAAAATTCGAACCCAGACTCTTGAGGAGACGAGGGAGGCATGATCAAATTAATAAGACCTAATACCGATCGATGTATAATCTTCTCAATGTGCTCTAGCACACGAGCGGGGCAATGCCAGGGGAATTGGAAACAGTCCGAACATAGGGAAATGAAAAATGTGAATCACTTTACCCAAATTCCGAACACTCTACGAGGGTCATGGAAATAATGGACGAATTTTGACCATGTTCAAAACACAGCACCCCTATTGCATTATCTTGAAATGGGGACAATAAATGAGGGTCGACCGCTGACCATGTTCGCAACACAGGACCTAACTCAAATATCACCGATCAGTATTTCGAAACATTGGACCAGGACAGTAGGTGAACCATAGGTCGACCATTAATATTGTTAGGGGGTCTCTTCAAACAAGATCAGTCTTTTGGAATGTTGGCCCATGATAGAAAGCGGACCATAGGTGGAGCATCCATACTTTTAGGGGGGGTCCCTTAAAACATGATCAGTCTTTCGAAACATTGGCTGAGGATAGCAGACAGACCATAGGTTGAGCATCCTTACTGTTAGGGGGTCCCTTCAAATGTGAAAGAGGATGAGGATCCGAATAAAGGGGCATGCAAAGCATGGAAGTTGGAGTGGTGGTTTGTTCAAACAGAATCCAACACTCCCAATATTATGCCACTGTGATGGATGAAAATTAGGCGGGCACATTAATTTGATCATGGATCATCCCTACTTTTAGACAAGACCTCTCTGGTGAGGGAACTATTTCTTCCCAATGTCATTATGGGGCTTCCTGAACTTGGTCAAGGAAAATGTTGTAGTTACGCAACTCCCCAAGGGGGTTAGGCCAAGAGGCCGATGGTGGGGAAAAGGATGGGATTTGTGATTCTCGGGGCTGTACATGAGATGAAATGTCTCGGAGTTCCTATGTGTCTCATTAGGATGAGAATCAAGCTGCACGTAGTTCTGGAAAGGGTCTTAGTTTATGGTCATAGAACTCAGACTAGGGGGAGAGGTAAGGAATGTTGTAGACACACGCTAAGGTGATTACGAAACCCAACGTGAATGATGACATAATCCCTACTTACCATGTGTTCCCTGGGGAAGTTTTCCGCTCAAGGGATCAAACCTGAAAGTTAGGCTTAGCCCACGGGGAAGTTCCTAGGCGCACCTACGTATCTCATGAGGATGTGAATCAAGCCATATGTAGTTCTTGGAGGGTGGCATGAAACGGTAAGGTACCAATGCAAAAGATGAAAGCGGTGTGCAGGTCTAGCCCTTGATCCAAAAGAAGTGGCATTTGATGTATCTTGTTTTTCCTTTAAGGTGAATAGTTTTTCTTTTGTGGAGAAAACGTCCTAGGGAAGAAACTTCTAGCATCACCACAATAATCAGGCCGTATACAGGCGTTGAAAAATGGTATTGTAAATGACCAATACCCAACGTGATGTCCTCTATGATGAGGTCATCACAATGTAGTGTCGTTTTTCGTCGTGCGGCCGTGATGATATTATCATAGTTTATGGTCATGTGGTAGGACCAAGATGCATAGTTAAAAGTTATATGGATTAGACATAGAGGAATGCACACAATGCGATAAAACTTACCCGACATGAATGTGGAAGAGGTCCAAATCATCACCGCACACACCTCTGGGAAAAGAGACTCGGGCCAAGAGGCTAGCGAGGGTCAGAGGATAAAGGGGCATGAGAAACTCGCTCCCAGCTGAGTTGGACCTGGAAGAAAAATCGCCAGGTGATCCCACGCATCCTATGGGGATGAGGATCGAGCCGCACATAGCCCTTAATGAAGATCATAGTTTATGGTCTTAGAGCTCAGAACGTGGGGTCCCGGAAGGACACCGTATTACCGCTTTGTCCCCCTGGCGTGCAAAGGTGCACTGAGGGATAGTGTCAAGAGTGTCGAGATTATACCCGGACACGATATGGTGGAACATATTTTGAATCATGCAACCAACATTCAAGGCCTAAAGGGGATTGCGTGATGAAGAAGGATTATTGTTGACCATGTTCACAACACAGCATCCTATCGCGTTATCCTGAAATGGTGACAAACAAACGAGCATAGACCACTTACCATTATCTCAATGCAAGTATTGTATCAATTTTTTGTCTGAAACCTTCAGGGGTATTGGACCATAATGGTAGGAGAGACCATAGGCATGGTATCCATGTCATTTTTTGTGTCCCTTCGGGTGTGAAAGATAAAGAGGGCCCAAATGAAGGAGAACACAAAGCATGACAAGTGAGAGGAACTTGTGTAAGTTGAATCTGACACTCCTGGTCCTAGACCAGAGTACTCTGAACACACTGGTGGACCACTGCAAGGGGTTGAGGGACTCAACTTGAGGGTGGCTAAGAGGCAGCAGATTCCCGGGAGAGGGGGCCATAGTGCCAAAAACCCAATGCGGAAGGGGGAATAACCTTGTACCACACCTATATATCCCCCTCGTGGAGAGGGACATGCTATGGGTCCTAGGTGATCAGGAGAACGTTGGATCTTTAAGAGATGGGGATGGACACGAAATCTAAATGTTCGGGCCGTCCTACATATCCCATAAGGATGGTAATCAATCCACATGTAGTTATTGAAGATAGAGTTTAACATCATGTGGTACAATATACATTTTAACATCATGCGAGATGATATATAGTTTAACGTAATGCGGGAGGAGCAATTTAAGTTCGCACGGGACCATAGGCCAGTTTAAAGTCATGGGGGACCCCAAATGTTGATTATGGTCATGCGGGACCCCAAATGCAGTTTACGGTCATGCGGGACCCCAAAGGCCCAAATGCAGGACAAATTCAGTTTAAGTTCATGCAGGACCAAATGCAGTTTATGGTCATGCGGGACCAAATGCAGTTAACTGTCATGCGGGACCAAATGCAGTTCAAGGTCATGCGGGACCAAATTCAGTTTAAGGTAATGTGGGACTAAATACAGTTTATGTTCATGCAGGACCAAATGCAGTTTAGGGTCATGTGGGACCAAATTCAGTTTAAGGTCATGCGAGACCAAATGCAGTTTACGGTCATGCAAGGCAAAATGCAGTTTTAGGTCATGCGGGACCAAATGTAGTTTACAATCATGCGGGGCCAAATGCAATTTAAGGTTATGCAGGGCCAAATTCTCAGGCAAAGTATTTCTTTTGGAACTTGGAATTGGTGGGAGGAGTTATACGCTCTCCATCCATGGTCACCAGGGAGAATACTCTGTTGGGATATACCTTATAAATAATTAAAGGTCCTTCAAACTTAGGATCTAACATGGGTGGTTTCATGCCAAGAATCATTGGATCCCTAAGGGATAATACCAAATAACCTTGTAGGAAAGAGTGAAGGTGAACCTTCTTGTTGAAAGCTCGATCCATCCTGCTCTAATGTGTTTCTAGGTTGTGCAGGGCACAAAGCCTGTACTCATCCAATGCTTCCAATTCATCTAGATGGATTTCATCCACTCTATCTGGTGCTTTCTGGTTATAGAGTTCTATGTGCAATGAGGGAAACTGAATCTCGATGCGAAGGATGGCTTCATTTTCGTACACCAGGGAATATGGGGTTACCCGAGTGGAATTACGTGTCATTGTCCAATAAGCCTAGAGGGAATTGGGGAGCTTATTCGGACAAATCTTCTTGTTCAGACCAACCATTTTCTACAGAATGATAGATAGGGTTTTACTGAACTCCTCAATCTATCCATTTGCCTACACATGATAGCGAGAGGTATGGTTGGAATGAATGTTGTACCTGGTGTACAATTTCATCAACTCAGTTGGTCGGAATTTGGTGTTGTTATCGGTGAAGATAGAGTGAGGTACTCCAAATAAATGGATGATATTGGAAGTCATGAAGTCCATGATAGTATAGGCCTTTACTTCCTTGAGTGGAATCGCCTCTTTCCACTTGGAAAAGAAATATGTAGTGGTCAGAATGAATCAGCGTTGGCGAACCATTGCCGGTGGGTACGGTCTTACAACATCTAACACCCAGACTGCAAAGGTCCATGAGTATTTGGTAGTATAGAGAAGCTCTGGTGGCTAATGTAGGAAGTTATCATGAACGTGGCATGTATGGAACCTCTTGGAGAACTTGATGCAGTCATGGATCATGGAGGTCCAACAATACTCCGATCTCTGAATCTGGTGAGACAGCTTCGGCCCATCCTGGTGGGCACCACAGGAACTGGCATGAACCTCTTGCATGACCTGTGGAATCTCGACTCCTTGGATGCAATGGAAGAGAACACCATCGAAACAGATCTTATAAAGGATCTTCTCAATACTAGGACCACTCTAGAGGTAAAACTGCAGTGTGCGGTGTCAGATTCGCTCACGTTCGGCCTGATCAGCCGGGAGGCAACAGTTTTGGAGATACTCGACAAAAGTGGACCTCTAGTCAGGAGTCTCTTCAATCACTACATATAAAGAGCCTAGCAGTCTTGATATGGAGGATTCTATGGTAATATGAATTACCCGCCGACCTTCATCATTTTCTATGGTCACGGGAGCAGCGACCCTCCGATGCAGCACATGGATAATTAGATCGTCCTGTTCGGGCACTATAAGTGACATGGCCAGCCTAGCCAAAGCATCTGCTCAACCGTTCTATGACCGAGGGACGTGGACAACCTCTGGCCGATATGGGAATTGGTCCATTAGCCAGAGAGTGAGTTCTAACAACGACATGAGCTCTGGATTCTTGACAACATAGTCACCATTTATTTTCTTAATAACTAGCTCAGAGTCCGCTTTCACGTGAAAATGGAGCACATAGATCTCAAGGGACAACTTGAGACTAATAATAAGGGCTTGATACTCTTCCTCGTTGTTAGTGAAACCTTCTAAAAATATGAATGAGTATGGCAGGATGACTTGCACCGCGGTGATAAAGATGATACCCAGAACTACCCTGTTGAGCCTAGGATCATTGAGCCTCCTACCAGTGGGGCTCTGAGAGGCACCATCGAAGTGTATTTGCCAACATGGGATGACCTGATCGACTAAGAGGATGGCCTCTTAAAAAAATCCATTTCCAAGTACTGGTTCACAGAGGTTAGATGGGAAGCATGGAAGTCTTCTAATGCCTGTCCCTTAATAGCCTTTTGGGGGACGAACCTAATGTCGAACTTTTGGAGGAACACCGCCCACCATACTAGTCGACTAGTCAACATGGGGCGGTTCAGAATATACTTCAAAGGGTCTACCCGAGATACCAGTTATATCTCATGGTGCTGCAGGTAATGCCGCAATATCTACATAGCAAATGCAAGCACAAGGTAGCTCTTCTCTATGGCGGAGTATCTGGTTTCCATATCGAGGAGCATGTGGCTGAGGTAGTAGAGGTTGTCCACTCATAGTTCTTCTGGGAGAGAAGGGTGCGAAGAGACCATTCTATGGTGGTGACATAGAGAATCAGCAGCTTCCCAGAGACGAGTGGTCTCAAGACCGGAGGATGGATCAAATATATCTTGATTTCCTCAAAGGAGGTATGGCTCTCCTCATCCCACTCATATGCATTTCCCTTCTTAATGAGAAGAGAAAATAGACTACACCTGCTAGCTAGATTCACAATAAATCGGCATATGTAGGCTAAGTGGCCTTGGAGATCTCAAAGCTCCTGAATATTGCTCGGGGGAGGCATCTGGCTGATGGCCTTGATCTTCTCTGGGTCAATCTCAATTCCCTGGTACCAGACAAAAAATCCAAGAAACTTCCCGGAAGTGACTCCGAAGTCACACTTCAATAGGTTCATCTTCAAGTGGTGGGAACGGAGGAAAATGAACACATTCTCAAGGTCCTTGATATGGTCATGGTGCTGGTGTGATTTGACTACCAGGTCATCCACATAGCACTCTGACAATGTTCCCAGGATTGGCTTGAATATGCGATGCATGACCCACTGATATGTGGCACCTGCATTCTTCAGGCCGAAGGGCATAACCTAGTAACAGAAAGTACCTTGGGGCACCCTAAAAGATATGGACTCCGTGTCTTTGAGGGCTATATAGATCTGATTATATCCAGAATAACCATCCATGAAGGAGAGGGCTTGGAACCCAGTCGTAGCTTCGATTAACAATTCTATCACCGGAATGGGAAAATCATCCTTCAGACAATGGCGGTTGAGATCTCGGAAGTCGATGCAGACTCTAATCTACCCATTCTTCTTCATAACATGGACGATGTTGGCTATCCACATGGGGTACTGGACCTCCTTGATGAATTTGGCTACTATGATCTTGTCAACTTCGGCCTCAACCATGGCGTCGTGGGAAGGGTGGATATTTCTGGGAAGCTGCTTGAATCTGTGATGATTCTCTAGAAGACTGAGGCAGTGGACAGCTACCTGAGGATCTAGTATAGGAATATCATCATAACATCAGGAAAATACATTGCAGTGCTATCTAAGGAAGTCCACATAATTCAGCTGCACCTCGAGGGACATGGCAGCACTGATCAGTGTGGGTCTCGGGTCCGCCTCGCTACCGAGGTTCACCTGTACCGACTCGTCCACCATGGCTAAGACACCTTCCTCAAAGGAAGGGGGAGAGTCCTCCAGATCCTCTTATCCACTTATGGAGGGATCCTCCATGTTAGAAGCTACTTCTGAGCTACAAAACCCTAATGGTAGGCTGCTACCAGCTTGTGCGGTAGTGGTTATTGCATCGGGAATCTCTGGAGCTGCTGAGACCATGGCTATAAAGCCTGTCGTCCTGATCCCATAAGGTCTCCGGCACAAGGGGCCATGCTTGAAAACATCAAATCAATAGTGACGCATTGGCCAGAGCCAACTTATTCCAGACAGACGAAACAAACAAGTGTGATGTACTACCATTGTCACGAGCCAGACGTCCCGATACCTGATCGGAGTGGGAGGCTTCAGGATCACTAGGTCCTGGTTCGTATAATAATACAAAGTGATCTTCTGACGTTTCATGGATTTGGGACCATGGTTCTATATTAACCCAGAAATGAAAAAACACTACCCCATATCGTGGTTTGTGGCCTCCAACCAATGGATCAGGAAGACATAGGCATCATTCAGGGCTACCCAAGGGTCAGTCGTAGCAACGCCAAGATCAAATTTTCTTGCCTAGACTTGTTTATCGTTTCTTTTTTACTAATCAACATCCATGTAGCGGGATTCTCAATAGGCGAAAGGAGATGTATCACCTTGTATTATTCCTACTCGAACATTAAGGTAGTACTTGGGGCATTGGTGATACGATGAGGGGACCGCCGCGTGCAGGTAGAGCGATGGCCTACCCACAATTGCATTATATGCGGTGTCTAGGGAGACGACCACGAACTCGATGCAGGCAATTAGGCCACCGAACTAGGACTTTAGATGGATCTAGCCGAATGTTGTCTGCTCTGTCCTGTCATATCCTTGGATCCTTAAATCAGAGGGATTCAGGTCATCCTCGGATAGCCCCAGCTTTGGAAGTGTCCGAGTCAGGATAAGGTTGATCCCGAAGCTAGTGTCAACGAGACAGTGGCGAACCTCCACACCCTTGAATTGGTCAGTGATATACAATAGAAATATGTGCACCTGTATGGGAGAGCCATATCCTTATAGTGAGAATAAAATGACGACATGAAATTCGATACCTTCAACAGTTTTAGCAAGGAAAGATACTATAGCTGCTACCTTTGTCTCAAACTGGAGGGGTCTCCTCAAAGACTTGGCGAGTGCCTTGCTTATATCTGGAGATAGGAGAAGGTATTAAAGGATGGAAAGCCTTGATAGGATTCTGGTGAGATGCTTGAGAACATCATACTTCCACGCTAGGCACAGACTTTTTCTTGCAAGGATTCGATCTGTGATGGAAGGCATGGAAGGACCTGCCGGCTGGACTGGCGGCCGATTAGTACTGGGAACATCCTGATACTCACAAGTCGATGCTCAGAGAGTATCTAACGGATGAGGACAAGGTGACTAAGATCATCCTATAGTGGGGAAAATCTGGTTGCGGTACGACTGAAGTGGCTCTACCTGATCCAGTAGCACAAACGGTGGTGGAGGCGGACCTGTT
This sequence comes from Viscum album, assembly GCA_963277665.1. Classification (NCBI taxonomy): domain Eukaryota; kingdom Viridiplantae; phylum Streptophyta; class Magnoliopsida; order Santalales; family Viscaceae; genus Viscum; species Viscum album. The sequence continues at coordinate 323,372,249 of OY728144.1, read as the reverse complement.
GACATCGGATAAAGAGGCTGTGTGTGCTGAGTTCTGCGCTGGGCCTGCTGTTTGGTCTCAGCGGAATGCATGACCTAGATGGAGGTCCCAACTAAAATGAACGGATGACCCATATGGCCACATCTTCGATGACGTTGGTGTCAGCTGGGGATGTTGGGGTGGTTCTCCTGGAACTCCCCTTCGTCAGGTGTCGTATACGGATTTACCAAATCGACGGTATTAAACGAAGCGTACCCTTGGATATCAATTGATGAATCATCCAACACTGGGTAGATCCAGGGGGAATTCCCATATCATGGGGAATGATGTCTCCGAGAGTGCGGGATGATAATGGAATTGGCTGGGCGCGTTGCTTCTTCTTGTGCCACGGATGCTTACTCTTCTTGGAAGAGGTCAGCTGAGATGATGACACAAACATGGTGGCCACAACTTCTGAAGTCTCCGGATTATTCGAGCATACACAGATGATGCAATGGGAATGAGCGACCATCCTTTGAGCCATCCAGTCCTTATACTTCTGGGACCCGTGGTCAGAAACCTGCTTCCACCCACCTTCACCGTTGCTACTGCTATCTGTTCTCACAAAGACACCCACCAAATGTGTCGGGCTGGGCCCTCCCTAATTATGTTGGTGTATAGAGACCTAGACTTTTCTTTCATTACTATTAAATCATTTGAAAGATAAAAAACATAATAGTATTACACATAGAGATCCAGAGGTTTAGTGTCTTGGGAAAACTAGGACCATACATAACAAATACAACATCAACCATAAACATTTAATAAATTTCTTCTTCACTAGCTTCTTAGTGGCACTTGTCCTCTCCTTAGTACGTGTAGCCACCTGGGGATATACATCAAAATGGATGAGCTAGAAGCCTAGTAAGAGGATAAATAAGAACAATATAGCATGGGGTGAGCATAATCATGACATAAGAAAATGATCATGAACATGAGAGGAGCATAAATAAAAGACTTGAAATGTGGCAATGCATAAAAATGAAACATCATGTCTTACTGGTTAACTACCACACATATTTGTGAACCAAGCTAGAATCTTGTTCACACAACATTTCACATTTACTCATGATATTCATCACTTTACCCAATGCATTGGAGCGCTATATAATTCTGGGCGCACCCATCACATTTAAACATTCATATAGCGCTATATAGTTCTGGGCGCACCGGTCACATCATAACATCATCATTTATCATGCATGACACAATGAACATATAACATAAATCAAAATAATTAAACCATGAAAATTAATGGGTTTCATCTCATAATAACACCTTCATAAGCTTTGGGTTCCCAAAAGAAAGAGGGAATAACCCACATGTTACAAGAACCGTACAATTTGAGTGAGAAGTAAAAGGGGTGTTCTTAAAAGAAGAGTTCTTTTGGAAAACATTTTTTTGGACATAAAAACTAGTGCCAAACATTTATATCCCCCTAAAAGTAATGTAAATGATGAAAAATGATATTTTAGGAGTTACCATATCAAAAATGGAGTGATAGAGGGAGAACCCGAAGGATGAAAGTTGGGTTCGAGAATTCCCCCTTACCTTGTACTTGAATGCCTCCTTCTCTTTAATGTCCTGTATAATGACATTATATTCATTAATTAGAAATTCCAGAACATTTTATACATTAATAGGGTTCATTATGGTTTCATTATTTCATATTATGTTCCTTTGTATGACTTATAGAGTTTAAAAACATTGTTCGGGGATGTTCGTTTTCATGGTTTTCTTGAGTGGTTCACTTGTATTCTTAAATTGATGTTTGGGTAGATCATGGGTAAACTTCCAGAACTGAAATTACATGTTATTAAAGATATTACAGGAGATTTAATTATTTTATAATTAATTATATTAGTTCCATGTGAATGAATCATTGGATAAGAATTTAATGATGGTTATTTGGGTTAATTTGAGAGGTTTTTGGATCACAACGAAGTTGTTTTAACATTTCACTTAGTAGTATGGCAATAAGTTATTTACTGAACTTAAAATATAACATAGTACATATAAAATATTCTGGTTCAACCATAAAAATGGTTTCATGACCAGATATGAAGGTGGAAATGGAAGAATAGAGCATGTCGTTTTTTAAGGTGATAAATTAACACCTCATGAACAACGTTCACTTTAATAAAATAAAAGGATGAGGGAAAAGGGGTGTGGTGATATAATATCCCATTAGAATCATAAAATTACCGTATATGTATAATAATGGAGTTGCAAAATAATTTGGATGAATATGGGTGGTTAGAGATCAAGAAAAGAACTTGAACTTGAAAGGAAATTAAAGGAGAAGAGGGAGAGAAATTACCTCTAGAATATTCCTCTTGAGATCCTCTTTAATGAAGCTATGATTGGTCTTTTAATGAGACCAGAAGCTTTTGGACATGGGGGATGAGCTAGGTAAGGTGTTTGGAAATATTTTAGAGAAGTCTTGGAGCTTTATAGGTGTGAGGAAAAGAGGGAGTGAAGGGTGGCTTTTATAGTGGAGGGGAGAGGGGTTTCCTTAATATAAAATTCATTAGTTTATTAATTTCACCTAAGACAAGAAATAGTGAGTCTTGAATAACCAAGATTAGTAATTTTATAATTTAATCCCGAAACAAGTGGGCTTACATCAGCATAACATCATCAATGACTCAATTAATACATTATTTGGCTTTTATTATGAATTATCAGATTCTACTATTCATCAAAAATTCATGTATCTCAGAAAAATCCCAAAAATTTACCCAAACCATTTTTAACGTGTAGAATCAAAAAATGAAATTCGTTTTTCCGAAATAATTTTCTAAATATTATTAATTTAATATTTAATTAAAATCTTAATTTACTTAAAAAAACAGTTTTTAAGATTAAAACTGATTCTATGGTGCTCTCAAAAATTACGAAGGGTCTTATAAAATTATCTAAAAACTATTAGACATTGATTCAATAATTTATGAATACATTTCAGTGAAATATATATTATTTTATATTAATTAATTATTTATGACTTATAAAATACCAAAAACGTTTACTAAGGTCAAATTGTCACTTTCTAAGATGTCTAAATTTTATTTTATTATTCATAGGTAATTTTACTCATATTTACTATTCATGAGGGTCATATTACTATTAATAAGGGTAGGTTATTATTCATAAGGGTAGGTTACTATTCACCAAAAATTATTTTTGTTTCTTTAGACTCCAAAAACCATCTTGAACACAACCGTGTCTGTCGGATTTTCAAACTTCCAATCATAGGGGTGACAAAATTATGTTTAAAGGTCACTTATCACTTAGTTGTTCATTATTTTTCATTTTTATGACATAAATATAAGAACAGAATTTTCCATTGAAAAACATTGGGTCGTTACATTCTTCCCCCCTTAAGAAATTTCACCCCCAAAATTTTACTTTACACAAACAGGTGAGGGTACTTCTCCTTCATTGCCTCTTCTGGTTCCCAAGTTTCTTCCTCAAACTAATGGTTCTTCCACAACACTTTGACAAGATGGGTTGTCTTGTTGCGTAGAAAATTATCACTTCGGTCCAAGATCTTTTCTGGATGCTCTTCATAGGAGAGATCATCTTCTTGCTGCACCACCTATGAGTTTAGTACATGTGAGGGGTCTGGTATGTACTTACCCAGTAGTGATACATTAACACATCATGAACTTGATCCATATTTGGTGGAACAGCAAGCCGATAGGCCATAGCTCCTATGCAATCAAGGATCTCTAAGATGCCAATATACCTTGGGATTAGCTTCCCTTTCTTCCCGAATCGCATGACTCTCTTCCATAGAGATATTCGAATGAATAATTTATCTCCAACGTCAAACTCCAAGTCCCTTCGATGGTTATCAGCATAGCTCTTTTTCCGACTTTGAGCAGCTTTGATATTTTTCTAGATGACTTGAACATTCTCGGTCATCTCTTGAACAATATTGGGCCCAAGTAGCTTTCTTTCTCTAACAACATCCCAACAGGTTGGAGTTCTACATCGCTTACCATAAAGAGCTTCATACGGAGCCATCTGAATACTCGAGTGGAAGATATTGTTGTATGAGAACTCAACCAATAGGAGATGATGATCCCAACCACCTTTGAATTCAAGAGAGAAGTCTCTTACCATATCTTCAAGCATCTGAATTTTCCTTTCAGATTGGCTATCAGTTTGGGGGGTGATAGGTCATGCTAAAATTTAATCCAGTACTCAAATAATGTTGAAGGATCCTCTGGAATTTAGACGTGAACCTTGTATTATGGTTAGAGAAAATTGAGAGTGGAACACCGTGTATTCTCACCACTTCCTTCACATATATCCTTGCAAGTTGTTCAAGAGAGAGGTCATCTCGAATAGCGATAAAATGAGAAGTCTTGGTGAGTCGATCAACCACAACCCATATCGCATTATTCCCCTTTGACGTCTTCGGGAGACCCGTGACAAAGTCCATAGTAACGTTTTCCCATTTCCACATGGGTATTGGAAATGGTTGCATCATACCCTTGGTCTTTTGTCACTCATCTTTAACTTACTGACATTCCAAGCACCTTGATATATATTCTGCAATCTCCTTCTTTATGTTATCCCTCCAGAAGTGTTCTCGGAGATCAAGATACATATTGGTGCTCCCAGGATGGATATAGAAAGTTTAGCTATGTGCGTTATATAATAGCTCCTTCTTTATCCCAGGTGATGATGGCACACAAAGTTGAGTTCCAAACCGAATCACACCATCTTCATCGATATGGAACTCTTGCAGTTTCCCTTCCTTTACTGCATTCACCCTCTTTTACATCTCCACATCATCCCTTTGTGCATCCTTAATCATCTCTTGGATGGATGGTTGCGCAATAATTTGGGAAAGGTAGGATGTATCCCCTTCCCTTATGATTCCCAAATCCATCCTTTGCATATCCAAGAAGATAGGGTCTTTCTCAATCTGTAACATGGATAGAGTTGTAGGTTATTTTCTTCTTAGAGCATCAACTACCTTGTTCTCCTTCCCAGGATTATAGTGAATAGAGAAATCGTAATCTTTGATTAGGTCAAACCATCTCCTTTGACACATGTTGAGCTTCTTTTGTGTGAATATATACATTAGGCTCTTGTGGTCGGTGTATATGTCACACTTCTCACCATAATGGTAGTGACGCCAGATTTTCAAGGAAACAATCATGGCCGCCAGCTCTAGATCATGAGTCACGTAGTTATGCTCATGGATCTTCAACTTTCGTGAGGCATAGGCTATCACATTATCATTTTGCATGAGTACAGAACCCAAGCCTTTCTTTGAAGCATCACTATATATCACAAAACATTATCCACTTTTCAGTAGTCTGAGTACATGTGCAGTGATCATCCTTCTCTTTGGCACCTTGATGTTTCCCTAACATTCTTCTGTCCATACATATGTCACCCCTTTCCTTGTTAACTTAGTTAGCGGACTTGACAATCGTGAGAAGTTTCTCACAAAACGTCGGTAGTACCCAGATAATCCAAGAAAACTATGAATTTCTGTGACACTATAGGGCCTGGACCATTCCTCAATTGCCTTTGTCTTTGAAGGGTCCACATAAATTCCCTCACTACTGATCACATGTCCCAATAACATGACTTGATTCATCCAAAAGTCACACTTACTAAACTTGGCATACAACTTCTCCATTCTCAATGTCGCCAACAAAAGTCTTAGATGTTCTTCATGCTCCTCCTTTCTCTTTGAGTAGATGAGAATATCATCAATAAACACTACCAAAAATTTGTCGAGGTAATGTCTAAAGACTGTATTCATCAAATCCATGAATATTGTAGGGGCATTACTTAGTTCAAAGGGAATCACAAAAAACTCAGAGTGCCCATACCTTGTACGGAAGGCAGTCTTCTGAATATCTTCCTTCTTCACCTTTACTTGAGGATATCCAGAACGAATATTCACCTTTGAGAAGTATTGATCTCCTCTTAACTGATCAAAAAATTCATCAATACTTGGGAGAGGATACTAGTTCTTTATGGTGATCTTGTTGAGTTCCCGATAATCGATACATATCTGCATGGTTCCATCCTTCTTCTTCACAAAGAGCACTGGTGCAACCCAAGGTGATGCACTAGGGTGTATGAAACCTTTGTCCATATGCTCTTGCAGCTACTTCTTTAACTCCTCCAGTTCGATAGGAGCCATCCTATAGGGGCACTTCGAGATAGGAGTAGCTCCGGGTATGAGTTCAATTTAGAACTCTACCTCACGATCCGAGGGAATTGTGGGTAACTCTTCAGGAAATACATCGCTATATTCCCTCATGATGGGCATTTCCTCAAGGTTGGAACTCTCCTTTAACTCAACCATTTGGGCGACGTATGATTCTTCATAGGGAATCAACACCCACACCATTGAAGGATTTTTCAACAGAGATTCATGATCTTCCTTTCATTTTTAGTGGTGCATGGAATGGTTCTGCATATGAAAATAAATTTCCTTTTCCCGACAGTTGATATGTGATCTATATAACGAGAGCCAGTCCATTCCCATTATAGCGTCGACTTCCACCAAGGTAAGTATGATGAGATTTTCCGGAAGAATCTTCCCACATACGTCAATAGGAGAAGATTCAAACACTTTGGTTGCAATGATTTCACCACTTTGTGTTTTTACAGATATCTCTACTTCAAGGTTTCGAGGTTTCGATTCTATAGTTCTAGAAAACTTGCATGATATAAAGGAATGTGTAGAACCAGAATCAAATAATACTTTTTCCATTCTTGAGTGAATAGGATGTGTACCTTGTACGACTTCATTATCATGCTCTACCTCTGTTGTAGTGATGGCATAAGCCTTCCCTTGTTCCTTTGGCTTTGGTGGCTATGGATTACCCTTGAGAGATCAAGTTTTAGTGCACTTGTTTGCATAGTTCCATTGCTCCCTACAGTTGTAGCATTGAACCATGAGTGGTTCTCTCCCTTCATCAGCTACATTATCCTTCATTTTCATGACTTTTCGACACACTTGAGCATGGTTTCCTTATTTCCCACACTTGAAGCATTTCCCTGTCCTTTTGAGGCAGTTCCCATGGTGCAACTTCCCACATTTTTTGCATGTGGGTCGTTGTGTTTTCTTCCCACCTTTATCACTAGATCCATCGACTTGAAACTCCATCTTTATTTTCATATCACCATAGCCCTGAGGCAATTCTCCTTACTCCATCTCCACTTTGAGAGCACACCGAACAACTTCTTCATAACTCCCAAAGTCTCGAATTGCAAGAGCCTTTCAAAGATGTTGTTTTAATCCACTAAAGAATCTATCAATTTTACTATCATTGTTGATAACAAAACCTGATGCATACCTTGTGAGCCTTGTGAAATTTTATTTATAGGCTATGACATATTCTCCTTCTTTTTTCTTGAGCTCTATGAATTATCTCTCCATATTTTTGTGAAGATTTCATGGGAAGTTCTTATTAAGAAACATTATCTTAAAGTCTTCCCATTCCATCTCTTCAATTTCCTCCCTTATCTTGTTGTTCTTAATCAAATCCCACCATTGATCAGATTCTCCATCTAGACGATAAACGGCTAGCTTCCCCTTCCCCATCTTAGAACAGTGAATAACAGAAAAGATAGTCTCCATGGAGTTGACCCACTGTTCTACAACTAGTGGATCGGAAGATCCACTAAACGTCGGTGGTTATTGAGGCATAAAACATTTGATAGCTAGTTGCTCCCTCATTGGTTAAGGAGGACGTTCCCCATTATTATGGTTATTATTCATAACATGAGATAATTGGGTACGAATCGCCATGAAGTTTTGAACTCCACCTCCCAAATCATTGGGGATGTTGTTCGGGCAATCGTTTCATTGGCCCTTGCAAGAGTTGTTGGCCATATTTGTCCTGGTTCCCACTATTTTCTAAAATAGAAAATTTTAGAACAAAACATAAGTAAACAATTCATTAATAAATTATTCATTTAAACAATTATACTAAAAACATAACTTATGGGATCCCTAGGTAAATATTCTTGAGTGCATTATTGTACTTAATCTCATACTATAAGTTTTCTCTAGGGGTCACTAATCTTAATACCCAAATTAACTAAACCTTTCCTCTGATACCAAATATAGAGACCCGGAATTTTCTTTCATTACTATTACATCATTTCAAATATAAAAAAAAATAATAGTATTACACATAGAGGATCCAGAGGTTTAGTGTATTGGGCCAACTAGGACCATACCTAACAAATACACCATCAACCATAAACATTTTTTTAATTTCTTCTTCACTAGCTTCTTAGTGGCACATGTCCTCTCCATAGTACATGTAGCCACCTGAGGATATACATCAAAAGGGGTGAGATATAATTCCATTAAGAGGATAGATAAGAACAATATAGCATGTGGTGATCATAATCATGACATAGGAAAATGATCACGAACATGAGAGGAGCATAAATAAAAGACTTGAAATGTGGCAATGCATAAAAATGAAACATCATGTCTTAGTGGTTGACTACCACACATATTTGTCAACCAAGCTAGCATCTTGTTCATAAATAATTTCGCATTTACTCATGAGATTAATCACTTTACCCAATGCATTGGATCACTATATAATTCCGGGCGCACCCGTCACATCATAACATCATCATTTATCATGAATGCCACAATGAAAATATTACATAAAACAACATAATTAACCCTTGTAAATTAATGGGTTTATTCTCATAATAACACCTTCGTAAGCTTTGGGTTCCCAAAAGAAAGAGGGAATAACCCAGATGTTACAAGAACCGTCCAATTTGAGGGAGAGGTAAAAGGGGCGTTCTTAAAAGAAGAGTTTTTTTGGAAAAACTTTTGTTGGACATAAAAACTTGTGACAAACATATATATCCCCGAAAAGTAAAGCAAATGATGAAAAAATGATCTTTGAGGAGTAACCATATCAAAAATGGAGTGAAAGAGGGAGAACCCGAAGGATGAAAGTTGGGTTCGAGAATTTCCGCTTACCTTGTACTCGAATGCCTCCTTCTCTTTAATGTCCTATATAATGAAATTATATTAATTAATTAGAAATTACAGAAACTTTTATACATTAATAGGGTTCATTATGGTTTCATTATTTCATATTATGTTCCTTTGGATGACTTATAGTGTTTAAAAACATTGTTCGGGGATGTTTGTTTTCATGGTTTTCTTGAGTGGTTCACTTGTATTCTTAAATTGATGTTTGGGTAGATCATGGGTAAACATCCAGAACTGATATTACTTGTTATTAATGATATTAAAGGAGATTTAATTATTTTATGATGAATTATATTAGTTCCATGTGGACTAATCATTAGATAGAATTTAATGATGGTTATTTGGGTTAATTTGAGCGATTTTTGGATCACAACGAACTTGTTTTTGACTTTTCACTTAGTATTATGGACATAAGTTATTTCCAAAACGTAAAATATAACATAGGACGTATAAAATATTCTGGTTAAACCATAAAATTTCTTTCATGACCAGATCTGAAGGTGGAAATGGAAGATGAGAGCATGTTGTTTTTGAAGGTGATAAATTAACACCTCATGAACAACGTTCTCTTTAATAAAATAAAAGGAAGATGTAAAGGGGGTGGGGTGATATAATATTCTATTAGAATCATGAAATTACAGTATATGTATAATAATAGAGTTAAAAAACAATTTGGATGAATATAGGTGGTGAGAGATCAAGAAAGGAACTTGAACATGAAAGGAAATTAAAGGAGAAGAGGGAGAGAAATTACCTCTAGAATCTTCCTCTTGAGATCCTCTTTAAGGAAGATAGGATTGGTCTTTTGATGAGACTAGCAGAAGTTGGACGTGGTGGATTATATAGGGAAGGTGTTTGGGTATAGTTTAGAGAAGTCTTGGAGCTTGAGAGGTGTGAGGAAAAGAGGGAGTGAAGGGTGGCTTTTATAGTGGAGGGGAGAGGGGTTTTCTTAACATAAAATTGATTAGTTTATTAATTTCACCTAATACAAGGAATAGTGAGTATTTAACAACCAAGAATAGAAATTTTATAATTTAATATCGAACCAAGTGGGCTTACATCAGCATAACATCATTGATGACTCAATTAATACATTATTTAGCTTTTATTGTGAATTATCGGATTCTACTATTCACCAAAAATTCATGTATCTCAGAAAAATCCCAAAACTTTACCCCAACCATTTTTCGACATGTAGAATCCAAAACATAAGTCCTTTTTTCAAAAATAATTTTTTAAATATTATTAATTTAATATTTAATTAAAATCATAATTGACATAAAAACAGTTTTTAAGATTAAAACTGATTTTATGGTGCTTCAAAAATTACGAAGGGTCTCTTAAAATTATCTAAAAACTATTAGAAATTGATTAAATATTTTATGAATTCATTTTATGAAAATAAATATTCTTTTAAATTAATTAATTAATTATAATTAATTATTTATGACTTATAAAATACCAAAAACGTTTACTAAGGTCAAATTGTCACTTTCTAAGATGTCAAAATTTTATTTTATTATTCATAGGAAATGTTACTCTTATTTACTATTCATAAGGGTCATATTACTTTTCATAAGTGTAGGTTACTATTCATAAGGGTAGGTTACTATTCACCAAAAATTATTTTTGTTTCATTAGACTCCAAAAACCATCTTGAACAAAACCGTGTATGTCTGATTTTCAAAATTCCAATCATAGGGGTGAAAAAATAATGTTTAAAGGTCACTTATCACTTAGTAGTTCATTATTTTGTGTTTTTATGACATAAATATAAGAAGGGAATTTTCCATTGAAAAACTTTGGGTCGTTACATATTGTCAATACTGTCTTGGAGCCAGTCCATGAACAAATAGAATAGCTTGATGGTGTGCCCCAGGATCTAGTGATAAGGGTAGTAGTTGGGGTGATCGGTGAGATGTGCCTATGCTAGATTTCATCACTCAGGAAATTGTACAATCCTTTAGTCTAAGGCGATGTGAAAGTAGCCAGGGACCTAATCCTTGTCGAACGAGTAGCTCGGATTCCTTCTGTCCAGAAAGGGGGCTCTTGGAGCCTGTCCCTGATGGGGGGACGGAGGAGCCTACCAAGGGTGAGGAACATGATTATCTCACCTAGGAATTGGTGGCATGTTACGTGGGGGCGCCTGCTGATTCTGAGGACGTTGTTGGGATAGAATTTGCGCCCGTGGTGATGGACCTCTGCGAGGCTATGGAGTTGGCTCACTGGTAGCAATTCCAGCTGCCTGGGGGCCTCTATTTGGGCCACCGCGGTGGGCTCGACTCTTGCATCCCTCCTTGCCAGGATTACAAGAGTTTGGAGTTGTGCTTGAATAGCCTATTACAGGGCTTTTTCGAGGCTCTAGGCCTTATCTGAGAAGTCTCGGAACCCTCCGGGATAGTTCTGAGTAATCAGAGAGGGAACTAGTTCCGTCTTGAAATTTACCATGCACATCATCAGTAATTGTTCCGGAGTCAGTGGCCTATCATGGGAGTATGTGAGCCCTTTGCACCAGGCGATGAAGTATGTGACTCGCTCATTGGGCCTTTTCTTGCACCGGAAGAGGTCTGTGATGTTTGTCTTTTTGGTGGCAAAGCTAAACTGGTAAGGGAACTGCCTGTGAAGTTCTTCCCAGTTAGTCATGGATCCCACGGGGAGATGTCTGTACCAAACGAATTCTAGCCCCTCGAGTGTTTGAACAATGAAATGGAGCTTCGCATCCTCCTACTGCACTGGGGTCCCAAACATAAGCCCACACCTTGAGTTAATGTGGTCCAGGTGCTGCGGCGGGTCCCACGTCCCGTTAAAGGGGGATAAATTTGGATTCCCAAATCCAAGGGGTGCTATCATGTCATCCACCCATGCTGGGTATGGCTTTCCATCAGGTGGGATAGCCACCTGTCTCATTTCCAAAGCCTCGAGGTGAGCGATGAGTGCCCCCATTGGATAATATTGATGCAGGTCTCTCACCTGATAGGTATCCCTAACCATGAGCGCATTGTCGGGCTCTTCAATGCGGTATCCAAGCTTAGCGGCTCGCAGAGCGGCTGGTGGAGCACCCCTTGGGGCTTTCGAAGAATCCCAAGCAGGGTTCCTTTAATTGTCACGTCGTTCATGAGGGTTTGGTGAGACAAATTATGCCCTCTTGCTATGAGTTCCAGCCTCTCCTCTGCCAGTGAATACAGCATGGTCAGGGTTCCTAGGTAGAATCTCGATGAGGGGTAGTTTTTCCTACCCCTGCTTCCTCGGCCAATGATCATTGTAGTCGGGTTTCCGCTCTACAATACGTTTAGACAGAAGTTCATCGACTAAATTCTTCTTCTTAGCAAGCTGTTGGCGTAGTGTGGTCTTCAAAGGGTCCTCTTCCATCTTTTTCACTGAGGCGGACAGGTCAGAGTGTTTGAAAGCTCCAACGTGCTCTTTACCCTTGCGGACATTATGGCTCAATACCAATTCCTTAGTGGGTTTAGGGAGACCTAGGAGGTTCCTCTACAGGCAAGTAATTCTCCCCTATGGGTCTAGTGGTGACACTTCCTAAGTGGGGACGTCCCAATCAAGAAGTCCCAGCTCATTCCCCCTGGTCAGATCTTTCATGTTGACTTCCACTCTTCTTGGGGGCATGCCCTCAATATTTCCAAGTGAGTTGGGCTGTCGGTGAATCGCACTAAAGAGGAGGGTAGCATACATCCCCCAACCATGGACATGCACATGGGGGGTAGCCTCCTCAATAACTTTGTGGAGTACTTTGAAACTCTGAATGAATGGTTTTTTGAGGGCCCTGTGGTGGCCATGTGACACATGGTGCCAGACCGCGGGGAGTGTGGCCAGGTTAACCAGGAGGCATTGCTCGCCAATGTCTTCTAGGTGCTCTTAGCTCCTGGGATAAGACACCCGCTGATGGTAGAGATGGAATTTAGTCACCCAGAGGGTTCGTCGGAAACATTCAAACTCCTCCGTGGTGAGCGATTCTGGAATACATATATTCAATCCTGCGACCGGCCAAAACTCCTCAAGGAAGTGGCCCACTAAGAGGTTGGGAAAAAAGCTACTCAGCTTCTATTCAAGGTCTGGCTCTTGATTTCCCCACACATCATCTATGGATGACTGAGGAATTGGAAGCAGCCCTGAGGTAGGCCGCTGGACCGGCGGGCTGGCTGACGGAGAGTATGGCGAGCGGGCTGATTGGCCGCCAAATCTTGGGCTTTCTTCTAAGGGTTGCAGTGACCTGGCTACCATGTCACCATATAATGGACTGGTGACCAGATCTCCTGACATAGTATCAGCATCCGCTGAGGGTGTGCTATGTCGTGGCTCTTCCTCCATTGACCCCCAAAATAGCTCTTCGCTATCTCTAGCCGAGGCAGAAGTCACTTCAGGAGATGCTGGTGGAGACTATGCGGTCAACCCCCAGGGGCATGCAAAGTTCTCATCCTCCTCGATATACCTTTGGAGGGAGGGAGGGACCATACAGATCTCACATTCGGGGAGTACGATGTTGATGCGCCTCATTCCTACCCTAGGCCTTGACTCGGAGGACTGAGGGGAGGGCTCCAGCGATGTGTCACACTACGCTTTGGAGTTTTAGAAGCGAACTGGTCTGATTCCTGTCTAGCCTTCACCAAAATTCCTCTTATGGCGGCGACGACCCACCTTCCAGTCCATGGGTGGATCCTTGGGACAGGGATGAATTTCGACATTGGGTCCTCTAGCCGCACTGGTGCTGGGGAGTAGAGGTTTTCCACCCGAGAAAGCTGGGTTGATAGGAGCACCGGGACCAATGTCGAAAGGGATGCGGGGAGGACCTCTGTGCTAGACATTGATGAAGTGGAGTTGGCCTCCACCTCTCTGATTACTGTGGTGAGGAGGACCTTCACCGATTGACACATGTACATGAGGTGGAACTCTATGTCGGTGAGTGACCGCACATGCAATGTCTCCATACACATGGTCCGCGGTAGTGGAATTGACCCTGTACCCAGTGTAGTGAGTCCTAGAGAGACCCCCATATGGGGTATTGCTGTCACAGGGAAGACCCTCACTTGGGATGAAGGTGGTGCGGGGTAGACCTCCAAGACGAGGTTAGAAGCAGGGAGGGCCCACACCTTCTGTAGTGGCGGCATGGAGTGATCCACAACGTGGGGTGTTACCACCCCGGATTGGTCTTCGGTATCCATCGCCTGTGCCGAAAACTGGGAGAGTCGGCCCAGCCAACCCGTGGGGCGGTTGGGGCCTCAATCTAGGTCAGGCGTGAAGCTTCCCCTGCTCAACGTTTACCGGGAGTTGGTTATAGGAGTCAGCAGTGGCTCGGGCCACAGTAGTCGCTGACGTTGACGCCCCATGCCGGGCGTCCTCTTCCACTCACTCTCGATGCTGGCGGTAGGTCAGATGAACTAGAGAAGGTTGTGCAGGCACGCGGTTTTTCTACTCCTTGGCTCAGTGGACTGGGAGGCAGCGCTGACGCAGCCTGGCGGGAGCCCTCTCCAAGAGCCCTTGAATCAGGACTCCGATTGGTTCAATCCAGACATCCCCTACCCCATCGGCATAGGGAAGGGAGCTATCAAGGTGTTCCTAGGACAAGTTCCTGAAACGATTGAATGTTGGGGGGGGAAGTGGTTCCCTGTTCATCCCTTGGGAGTGGCGTTGACGGTGAGGCACAGATGACTCGAGATCCAAATGGGCCATATCCCTGGTGGGGATGACCCCATCCTCATCGTACCTATGTACAAGGTCATTAATTAGCCTTCACTGGATAATCTTTGATGGGAAGAGGTGGCGTGGGCACCCAGCACTCGTGGTGATCAAAGCCGTCATGGAAAAGGCAGAACCATGTGGGGTAGTCGCATCGATATTGACCCTACCTCTGCACCGGTGGGTAGGTGAATGAGCTCTGGGTGCAATAACTTGAATCCTGAAAGCAGGGATATGAAATCATTAATACTATTAGGAAAGGAAATTGACAACCAGCACCCCAACACCATTCTGTATTTCATGGTCAGAAAGAGGTATCCACACTAACAACATCTTAGAAAAAAATGGCCAATGTCCGGACTGTCCCAACTTCTGGAGAGATTCACATCAGATCTGTTTGGTGGGACCTGATACCGTATGATAGGGTCAGATAACATGCTTATCCACTGATGCCACAAAAAAATACTATCCTTTATTCTGAGGAGAATCCATTCACGTTGGGTTCAATATTTTTTTTGTTTTCGACGCTTTCTTCGGGGCGCGCGCATTCATCACGTAGAGGAAACGCTACTGTTACCCCGCATTCCCACTTTCCAAAGGTGGGCAACATCTGCTCTGTGTTTAGGGATGTATTCTCCTTGATCGAAACGGGATGATGAGATGTCGTTTCTTCCATCTATGGATTCCTGGTCGGAGATCATCACCTAGTCTGGGTCTCACTCATAGATTTAAGACGTAGTTTGTGAAACTCCTCCCGACAACATATCTTCATGGACACCAGTTAATTACGCCGCTTCTATCAGGACCTTCCAAGGAGTCTAGTCAGGGAAGTAACCTTCTATTAGAAGAGTAGTCACATTAGGGAATCATTGGCATGTCTTAATGTTGGGGATAGGCTTGTCTGTCTTCGGTCCCTTATCATACGGCTTCTCGAGGGAGCGGAAGCCCGAGGCATCCCACATCGAATGTGAGGAATTGTATTCCATTGGAATGTAACTAAGTTTTTCCTTATCTTCCCATGTTTAACACATGGTATGCTGCAAGTTTAACATTCAGTGGAGACGGATCAGACTGATCAGAACACTGATTAGATTGGATCAGGATGAGGACTCCCCTGGAGGGAACACCGATATTGGGGCCAGCACGTGGGTGGATTCCCGAATGTTGTGAAGGGGAGTGTGGTGGCATGATCTCCCCAGGATGTGGCGGCTATGGTAAGAATCAGGAAGGACGATGGCTCTGGGTTTGAGTCCCGAAGGGACTTCCTACGTATCCCCGTGGTGGGGAATCAAAGTCCGCGTAGTTCGATGAGACGATGGGATACCTTTAGAGGCAACCCATGAGAATGGATGCATGGATGGGACCTAGAGGAAGTGGAACCTCCGAGTTAGAGAATGAGATTCCCGAAACTCATGGGATTGAGGGAGAGATCAGGATGAGACATGGGTGTTGGGCTTTAACCTTGTGAAGGTTTCCTATGTATCCCCATTGTGGGGAATCAAATACCACATAGTTCAAATGGAGAATAAAGTTTAACATCAGGTGGGATAGGTATGGGGATTTTACTATGAGGAAGCCCATGGTGTTGGTGAACCAATGTGAATGGGGTCGGAATGACCAGGTGGTGGGATTGAACCTCATGGAGGCTTCCTATGTACCATGCCTTAGCACGGATCAAAGTCCCTGTAGTTCAAGTTGGATCGTGGCTTACACTCTGAGGTGGCCCAAGGTGGTGGGGCTTGAACCTCGTTGAGGCTTCCTACGTACCATGCATTAGCATGGATCAAAGTCCTCGTATTTTTGGATGGATTGGGTCTTACACTCTGAGGTGGCCCAAGGTAGGGGGGATTGAACCTCATGGAGGCTTCCTATGTACCATACCTTAGCATGGATCAAATTCCTCGTAGTTTGGGATGGATTGGGGCTTCAATTTGATGATACCCAAGGTGGTGGGGCTTGAACCTCATGGAGGATTCCTACGTACCATGACATAGCACAGATCAAAGTCCCCATAGTTTGGGATGGATTGGGGATTACACTCTGAGGCGGCCCAAGGTGGTGGGGCATAAACCGTGTGGAGGCTTCCTACGTACCATGCCTTAGAACGGATCAAAATCCCCATAGTTCGGGATGGATTGGGGCTTACACTCTGAGGTGTCCCAAGGATTGTCATGGTCAGTGCTCTCTCTAAGCTCACGGTAGTCATGCTCAATGTGAGAAACAAGAGACAGTAGAGACCTGCTGATCACATCGTGAAGGGTGTGTCCATGGGAAATGAGGAGGGGCTTACATGTTGAGCGGCCCATGGTGCCAAGACTTACTCCATGATGGAGGCCTGAGGGTGAAAAAGCACAGCAGGAGAGGGATTTGGGACTTAAGAATGGAGGAGCACTGTTCCCTTTTATGCCTTCCACTGGCCTTGGGGACAGAATATGATAGGAGGATCACCATTCCCCATCACTCCCTTGGCTCACTTTGGCACCGAGTGAGTGAGGAGGAACAGGTGGCTACCTCCTGCAAGAATGGTTAGGGGCTTACGCCAAGGTGGTTGCCCTTCCCTACGAACAAACACCGCACCAACAAGGAGGATATCACCCCCAGTGAGGGATGACCTTATCCCTGTGGAGACGAGTGGGCATGGAGAATGTCTGAGGCAGGGGGACCCTACATGCGAGGCATGGGGCCAGGTCATAGTTTAACGTCATGTGTTGAGGATGAGGTGCGTGATAGTTTAGATTTCATGAAGCTCGGATGAGGTGGGATTGCTCCGCACCCCTTGGACATATAGGATTGGTACCCTCTACTCTTTGTAGAAGGGAAGGCATCAGCATGGCTGTTGTGAGGGGGTGTCATGAGAGAGAACCATTGAGGGGTCCACATTATCTTGTCTATGCGAAGAAGCAATATCCATTTGCGTTCTTATGTAAAGAAGAATGAGGTAAAGCAAAGCAACAGGAAGAATTTTCCAGGGGACATTTAAGTTACTTCGTTCAAACCTAGAAGGTCAACTGTAAAAACATGCATGATGCAGATTCCTGGGGTGCACAAGACACACGAGAATGGCACCTAGAAGAAGGGCATTAGGCCCTCACAGAAGGGGCCACCTGGGGAGCACCGAGGTGCTGGGCCCTGGGGAATTGTGTGCAGCCCTTGTGGCTTGCCTGAAATAAGGGGACCCGATGTGAAAAAACCCAGGGATGGTATGAAATCGGTGATGCCTGTACGAAATTAGAGGGGGGGTAGAGGTTTTGCGCGCAAGGGGAATGAATTGCATGCAAGTGATAGAGACCATGTGGAAGGATATGGGGTGCACACAATATAAGGAATTGCGCGCAATCAGTCAGCTTGTGCGTAATGGAAGGAATTGTGCGCAAGGGGTAGACCTCGAAGGGATTGGAATTCAATCTAATCCAAAGTGTATCTTGTGCGAAGGCAGACCCCGGAGCGACTGGGCACAAAAATAACCCTACCTGAAGGTCGTATTTTACGTGTGCAGAATGCCGATTACTCGCATGAGGGCCAGTTCACATTCTTCAGCCCCGAAAATGAAGGGGGTCACCTTCAATTTTTAGGTGACCAGGGGCGTGAAATATAGGCCGGCGCAAAATTATTGCACGACAGAGGGTGAGACGCCAAATTTCAACCGCGCGGGGCACCGGTGCAAAATTATTTCACACCAGTGCCAAGACTCTTCACGAATCCTGGGACTTTCCGCGCAGGATAGATTGTTTCATGAACATTACCATTTTTTCAAGCAACCCCTCTAAGCCCCCCGGACTGGGTGTCCGGGTCTGAATATGACTTCACTTTTTCATTTCAAAACTTTCTTCGACACTTAATCACTTTTTAAAGTCTACATATACACAATCAATGTGATTTAGAAATTAATTGATTCACATGGCATCATGTATGGGGTAATCCACATTTATCCACATACCACCTTTTAATTTTTTTATAAATGTAAAGAAAATAACATGTATGATATATTAATTTTAGAAAACGATAAATATATAATTAATATCATATATATATATATATATATATTAAATTCATTATAATAAATATCTACGAGATTCAATGATGGGAAAATAATTACATCAGTTGTGTGGTGGTAGTTCAACTAGCACACAAAAGATTATTTTGTTTCCCATTTTATGGAAGTGGAGAGGGATTTATGTTATTAAATTAACAAAATAACATAAAAGTATATGTATAGTAATAGTGTTATTATATATTAATTTTTGAAAGGTACTTTAAATATGTTGAAGAAGAATGGAAAAAACCTATGTGATTACAAACTAAACCTATTCTTCGAACAACCTGTTAGGGCTTACAATAGAAGATTCCCTTAAATTTATTTTTACCTACAAAGGACTCATATCAATGTAGAATTATTTATGTAAGGGATATATTTAGGATTTTTAGAAACCAAAAAGATATTTAAGTGTATATAATAGAGGAATTTAGGTTTCCATTTATTTGTGGTGGAGAGGAACCACATGGAAATTTATTAGAAGATTAAAAAAATTTTGAATTCATTCCGAAGAGAAATGATTATAAATGGAGAAATATTAAATGGTGGGATATGATAAGGGTGAAATATTTCCATAAAATTGGAATTATATTTTTTTTTATTTAGAAATCCCCCTTAATCATTTTGTTTCACCAAATAGAATACCGGTTTTAACATTAAACTCAGTAAATAATATTTATTATTTTTGTTATCCAATAAGACCAATAAAATAATTTGAACATATTAACTAATATTAATTATTCTAGTTACAAATAGCTAATCCATTTATCAAATAAAATTCCTTAATGTGGAGGAATTTAACTTAAAACTAAACCCAAAATGTGTCGAAAAGTGAGTTTTCATGAAATTCAGTTTTCACATACAAGATGATATTACATTAACTTTATGAAAAATAATCAAATTTGTTTTGATTTAAATTAAATTACATAGATATATTATATCTATGTTTCATTTAAATAATTCTGTATTAGTGGTTATTTAAAAAATGAGAAAAAAATCCACTTAAAAACAATTTTCAAACAAATGGGTTTTTATGTGTTAAAATAAAATTATATCAAAATCAGGAAAATTATTGATTAAAAAGAAAATGAATAAATAAAATGTATTATATTTCACCATAATATGTAATAAAAAATATAATGGTAATATTAAATTAATTTATATAATGAAATAAAAAGGTATTATTTGATAGATTGATAATTATTACTATTTGTAAAGAAATCAATCATTCTAGATTAATAACAAAAAACACCTTAATATAATTATTGTATTATGACATAAAATATTATGCTCATATTATCAAATATATTTTATATAATATACATAAATTAAAAATAATATTCACCTAGAGAAAATAATAGAATTTTTTTTGAAGAATTTGTTTAAAAGCATGAAATGCCTTTATTAGAGAATAGAGTGATTAATTACAAAGATTTTAAAAAAAAATTTATTAAATAAAATATATATAAATATAAATATTTTATAATGTGGTTAATAATTTTCATATTCACTAATTTAATGTCTAGGTTATAATGGTCATTTTAAATAATGATATTTCATGATTAGTTTAGGATTCATGTTGAGTATTGTATACACCATTGAGCATAGTTTTATATTTAAGAACATAGGATGTTACACTTGAACTATTAAATATTGATACAATGGTGAAATTTATTTAATTATTTCAATAAAATACAAACTTGGATTTAGAATAAGGACATTAACAAATTGTTTTTACATATATTAACCCAATTTTCCCTTTTTGGAGGTAACATCTTTCATCATGATCAATGTTTATAATGCATAAAAATAAAATGGACATATTTTCCAAATCTGAACCAACAGATTTCAAATGTAGTATCTTTTTTTTCAAGTTAAAAACCGATATATTGATGAAATTATTTTTAAAATAAGTAGAAAAAACTGGGAAAAGATAGTTTTTTTTTAATTTATAATTTTTTGAATAAAAATTTAATTATTATTATCCCATGAATTAAAATAATATTTGATTAATGTTAAAACTCTTTATTAAATATATAATATAATAATTTAATTAAAATCATTGAATAATAATTATTTTTAATTTATTATGATAATAAACATTGAGATAATAATTTTATATAGAATTATAACACATATTCTTTCAAATAGTTTCATTTATTATTTATCAAAAAGTGATAATCAAATTTAATATTTTACACATCTTTAAACCATAAATTTATATCAATTAAATAATAATATTCATACCAACAATTTTATATATAGGTTATAATGGTATACTATAGTAAAGTTCATTTAGTCTCACGGTTGTGTGTATAAAAATCAATAAAAAAAATTTAATTGAAGAGAAATATTGCATAAAATATTATGGTGATTTATTATAAACACTTTAAAATTAGTTTTACCTATAAATTCAAAACATCTAGTACAAAAAACAGGTTACATATGTTTCAACAAATCATTGAGCTCCCATGAATCTTCTTCAAATTTTATCTTTCTCTAATTATGCTTAACCCGGTGAGTATCCATTTTCCACATAACATCATCTCTACGATCCATGATTTATAATATATATTCCTCATATGTATGTTCATTATCTAATGTTACTACATCTACGATAATTAGGTATGCACTTATTTAGCCGGAATAAATATAGCATGTCATGAAATTGATAGATGGTTAGTGGAAGCGCCAGTAGTAAGGCTACCATTGATCAATAATCACGAAAGGGAAAATATACAAATGGATAATAATCCTATTTTATATAAATTTAATAACCTTTTTACATGGATAAAATTAGACAATAATATTTTCATGAATAAAAAATTATTGATCATAATAATTATTATAAGCATAAAATTCCTATCGACTATGAGATGCCTTGATGCGATGTTAAATGGTTTTCATTTTTACATCTTTTTAAGGTACCAAACAAATTATTTCTTCAAATTCATCATCACATGTCATTATTAAATAATTATTTTCATTTTTTTATTAATAAGGATCCATATAAATTCTTTAGGGTATGATATTGTTATAAAAAACTCAATTAGATGATGGATCCAATCCCAACCAAATTTGAAAAACATACAAAAAGATCTAAACATACCCCCTAGGTTATGAATGGCTCTATCAGACTGACCAACTATATAGGGATGATACACCATATTGTATCTCAAATCTATATCTAGATCCTACTGGAGACAACACCAAAACATTTTGGTAATCCTCATATCACAATCAGATAAAATATAATGTGGAACTCCATGATATCTTACCAGTTCATTAATATATATTATTTAATGATGATCAAGATATAAATAATTTCAAATAAAAATTAAGTGTGATGAATTTTTAAGGAAATTGATTAAAACCACTATAACATTATGTATTTTATATGTATTGGGGAATTTAATGAAAAAAAATTAAGGTGATGTTTTTCCATTTCCATTATAGTATGGGTAATGATTGTATCATCCCCTTAGGAATTTTAATCTCAACCTAAACACGATGAAATACACATCACCAATAGAAAAACTCCACAATATATATCTTTATTATATATAAATAGAAATATTATTTAAAATATCTATACATATTCATACTTATATAATTAATATAGAATGATAAACTCTAGGCCTCATCAATTATATATTAAATGGAATATGGTATGGATACAAAAAATTCACGGATCCAATACATTATCATTCTATTAAAATAATTGATAAACCTATAAACATTTATCACCATTTTTCATATATCCACATATCTATTTTTCAACTCTTAAATATTTAAATGTATATATGGTTGAACACATATTTTAGAGATATACAATTAATCCACTTCTTAAAATATTTCCATACATATAATCTGAAAATTCAGAAATATTGGATATTCTTTGTCCTCATCATAGAAATTCTAGGATAATCATTTTGATTCAATGAATTATCCACCATTTTTTTGTCCCCAATGTGGTTATATAATATGCAATCATAATCATTAATCAATTCCAACCATATTATCTAACACATATTCAACTCCTTATAATTGAATATATACTTTAAACTTTTTTAATCATTGTATATATAGATCAATTTATCAATAAAGATAGAGTCTCCATATATGTAATGGAATCATTACATTAACAAACTCCAAATAATGAGATTGGAAATTATGCTCATGAACCTTTAATTGGCGTGAGTCAGAAGTTGTCACCATATCATTATAAATGAGAACACATCCTAGTCCCTTATTCAATGTGTCATTATGAATTATATAACCTTTTCAACATCAATGTAATGTAATAATAGGTTCTATGAATGTCATTCTATTTTGTTTCTTCAAATTTTATTCACATTCAACTATCCAATGAAACATATATACCATTTGATTTAACATGGTGAATATATTACATATCGATGAAGTATTATCAAGAAATTGCTGATAACATCTTCAAAAACCCAAGAATACTACACATATCGATTATTGTGTTTTTTATTGGGTAGTATTCAATAACTTCTATATTTGGAGGATATACTGATATACGTTCAGTTATGATTATATAACCTAATAATGAATATTTTTAAATAGAAATTTAAAACATGGTAAATTTTACAAAAAACCTCTTCATTCCTTAGGGTATTTTCATGATTTTAATTTTATCTTCATTCCCATAATTTCAATTTGAATATATAATAATATCATATATAAATACTACCAAAAAATACCAAGGTAGTATCAAATTACACTATTCATTCAATATATGAATATTTTTGGGGAATTAGAAGCACTAAATGGAATCACAATAATTTCAAAGTGTCTATACCTTGTATATAATGTTTTAGTAAGTATATACCACTTTTTTACCATCAATAGATGATATACATAATGAATTTCAATCATAGAAAATAATTAATCCCCATGTAGTTGACCAAAAAAGCCATCAATACTGGCTAGATGATACTTTTTATTGATTATGAAATTGTTATGTTCATAATAATCAATATAGAGTATCATTGATCCATCATTACTCTAAACAAAAAGAAATGGAGAACCCCTAGGTGAAACACTCGGTAAAGTGAATCCTCTATCAATATTCTACAGGAATTCCTTCATCAATTACTATAAATCAATTAATTTCATTCTATATGTTGTCTTTGAAATAGTAATAGAATATTGAATGAGTTCTATTGGGTACTCAACATTAATATTTAGTAAAACTATAAGAAATTAATTTAGAAATACTAAATAACTCTCATTGAATGGGAATATATTTAATTTAGAGTTTCTACCTAACCATAAGATATAAATAAACTATTTGAAAAGGAACCAAGCCACATATAATAGATATAATTTCCATCAAAGTTTTATATTTACAATCACAACGAATTGAAATCATCTGGTTTTTCAAAATATCAAATTTTGTTTCCCTAAATTGGTAATTGATGTTGGATTTATGTAAATAATATGAATCCATGGAAAAATAAAATTTAATTCAACATATGGGAGATTAAAAATATTTTCAGGAAAGATATTCTGAAAAAGAATAAATTATAAATGAATGGAAGACTTATGATGAAATCATCATAACATCTGGTATTTTAACTAGCAATTCATCATCTATATTTTTTGGGGGGTATTTTGATAGTCGTACAAAATTATTCAGATATAAAATAGTGGCTAGATCCAAAATTATTAGAGGTTCTTGAATGGATGGTAAGTGTACATTTCTACCCTTTATTATCAACCTCAGTAATATTAATCACATGAGAATTTCTAATATCTATCAATTTAATATGTGTTAAAAACTTTCTTCACTAATAACCATTATATTTGGTCTATACTTAGAAAAATCCATACTCCATTCATTTGAATCTGAAGAGTCTCTATGATGCATTCTGGAATAAATTTTCATGTTTTATTTTATAAACTAGTCTCTTAACATTACATGGAAAACTAAATGCTCAATAACCTTATTTTACACATATAAATATTTTATTATTAACCCTAAAAAAATTCCCATCATGTTTTATTTAACATTTTCAGTAAAATATAAAACTAATTTTCTTCACTCTGTGATTTATATATTATCAATTGAACTACATATTTCATTCATTATCATAAATCTAGGATTGATAAGTAACTAAAATAATTATTTACAGCCTGATATCCCAATTAATGGTTTCTTTATTTCTTCAAAAGTATCTCAAGTATAATTCCCTTTGAAAACCTGGATTTAAGCTCAAAATTATTCAACCAAAATTACATTTAGTTTGGTTTATAATACCATTTATGCACATTAAATTTCATATGAAATTTCCCTTATAGATAATTAAAATTTTATCATCCATATAATTTTGTTTAATAAATAAATTCTCTATTTTCATATGAATAATATTGGGAAATTTCATGTTGAAAAAAATCACTTAAATACATAAGACTATATGGATAATTGTTTTCCAATTTACTTACGTCTTTAATGATATTCTACCAATGATATGATTCTCCTTCTAAATGATTGTTAGCCAAAATAATTTTTTCATGTTTGAAACACTGAATAATAGAAAATATATTTTCCATAGTACTGATGAATTTCTCAATGGTTATTGGATTAGTACACCAACTAAAAAAGTTTTACATTTTCTCATGAAGGAAACAATAGAAAAGTGTTCCCAATATTTCTCATTCAGAGGCTCTATATGATTCGTAGCTTGAGATTGTTTTATAATCATAAAAATGATATATTTAATTCCATATACCCTAAAATTTAGTTCCATATAATGATACTCATTTCATTATCACTTCCATTTTACATTGACATGATTCCTTCATGTTTCCTCTATTGTATAAATTTGACACACATAGTGTTTACAATAATAATAATAGTGAAAAATCACATATTCCTGAAAAATAATTTATTGGATATACTGATCTAGAAACATTAATTTAAATACTTGACAACATATTTTCATCCTAGTCCAATAATAATTCTAACCAAAATAGTAGGATGGTGTCTTATACTTATATATATCCATAGGGTTCTAACTAATTTTTTTTCATCCTAGTTTCTAAAGGATAACATTACCTTTATATAATACCTTCTATAACATTATATTATTATAAATATTGGGATATAATTTCAACCTATTAATGAACTCCATTAAATTACACACCTATTGGGATGGACACTGAACACCATTCCATGTGGTATCCCATTCCTCATAATTCCCTCACTTGGAGAGTCCTAATTCTCCCAATGTTCGCACGTGAGAATTATCATGTATCATATCACTAAAATACCCTAATACAAAATGTAATTACCCAATAATTTTATCAAAATATATTAAATCTTATTTAATGAATATTCAATATACATATTTTACAATCCATGCTAGAATTGTATAGGTCTAGTATCCATAGAAACATAGACACATTAACAAATAGTTAATAAATGAGTTAAATATTATCCCACATGGATAGTAATATAAAAAACCCTTATTAGAAATATAAAACATAAAACATTTCATTATAACATGGGGAAAAGAAAAAAGTAGAACAGTTGATCTTAGATGATCGGTAAGGGTATATGTGGGAGATATCAAGGATCACATTTTCATAAAATGATCATAAAACTGGAAAACCATACCCTACATATAAAATATCATAATAATGAGTCATGAAATAAATATATGCAGTTCATAAGACAAGAATCATAAATTAATCAAAAAACATTATCCATGAATGGATAACATTGGAATAAGAATGATGTCCTTGACTCACTCATAATAAGAGAATACCATTTCTCTATTTCTCAACACTCACTTACGTGACTATCACAGTGGATTTGGATTATTCCTAAAACCATAATAGTAGAGAAGTATCACACCCAATACTCTCATATTTAATATTTTACCTTACATTATTGGGTCTTATCTCCACTCTAGTCCTATTTATCTCATGAGAAATCTATCTTTACCCAATGCTTTGGTGTGATATATAATTATAGTATTACCCTTTATATATATAAATTCATTTATATGTGTCCTAAAAGATCAAAAAACACCCATAATATCATAGAACAAGAAATAAAAATGGATTTCATAATCATTTAATTATAATATAACCTAGGGAAAATAAATACGTTTTATAATCATTTCATATTTTTATTTTGGTAAAACCATTGAAAAAATTGGTTTAATAAACATCATGTCATAATAATAAATTAAAATACCAATAAATGGTGAATATTGTAGAATTTTATTATATTCCCAGTAAATCATAATTATAATCAATAATTTCTGTCATTTTTCATATTGAAATATCATTAAAATATTATTAAAACTTTTATGATGAAAAAAAACACGGTAATATGAAAATCTCTTTCCAAAAAACCATAATGTCACCGAACTTTTGAACAATAATATTATTTTTGAATATCCATGGAAAAATATAATTAATTACATATGATATTAATTCATCTTAACTATAGGAAATTTGTTTTATTCCATATAAGTTAATTGAAATAATTCCTTTCACATTTTTATAAAAAGACAAAACATAGCATATTCAAAATATAATATGAATATTACTTATAATTTTGTTAAAAGAAAAACATGGTTATAAATGACATTAAAAATAATATGAGAACACTAAAAACATTTTTAAAACATTTTTTTAAAACATGTATTTTTAATTAAATGGTTTTCAACCGAAGAAAATATTAGAGTATGTTTTCCTTAAAAATTATCATTCAGCCTCTTGAGTACATAATGTGATGAAAATTAAAAGAAAAATGTATTATAAATAAATAAATAAGGATAAAAAAATTCAAGAGTTTCTTTATATCCATAGCATAATATTTCTTTATCAAAAACGTCATCATAAACAATCCCGACAAACAATGAGATTATAAAATTAAACCCCTACCACATATGTATCGTTTGAATCATAATCCCCATGGAAGAATAAATTCTTATGAAACAATAATTATATATATAATAAGGATAATAATTATACATTATATCAAATGGTATTATATACACCTCATAAAATAACATAGTTTTTGGACATGAAATATGTCCCAATGGTGCTAATATAAGATGATAAACCCTTTCATTAAGTTACAATGTCTTAGAACGATTTATATCCACATATAAAAATAAATTATTAAAAAATATATAAAATTATAATTTACATAATTATGTTATCATATATTATCTCTTTATAACATTTGAACACCAATTTAACAATAATTCTTTATTAAAATTTTCATTTTTTGGTGTTAAATGGTTCATTTATAATGATCATTTTAGTTGAGTTGTTTTTTTCATATTTATTGATCATGGTTAAATCTATTACATAATATTAATAGTGATATAATAATTATATATATTCATTATATATATATATATATTCATCCATATATGATTAGTATAAAAAATGAATTAACACATTTATGGATATGCTTTGCTATACACACGTAATAACATTTTTTTCAAATTAGATTAATGGAATATAAGTATTTTAAATAAATATTAATATTATTAATAATATTTTTATATCCTAAAAATTTTTATATTAATTAAATCTACCAAAAATACCACTCATGTAAACATAAATGAATAAAAAATGATATCACCTCATGGTGGTCGTAGTCTACACTTATGTACAATAAGTTTTATTATTTTACAATGTAATATAAATTAGTAAAGTATATATGATATTATAATTCAAGAATTATAAATATTCAAATACTATAATTAATTAATATTAAACCCTCATAATATCTATCCATGAAATATGGTGGTAGAAAATTAATTTTATGATTCGTGGTGACGATATTATGTATATGTGGATTATCAATACTTTCTCATCCCATATGATTGGAAAGGTGGGGTATATTTTTTATTTTATAATCCTTATAACATCCTATTATAGTAATGATACATTATTTATTATATTATGTTAATACAATTGATTTAGAGTATCTAAATAAGAAGTAAAAAAATAATTTCATCAGTTAAGTATATCACCTCTTATTTGAAATAACTACTTTAGATATACACTCAATGATCCTAGGGTTGGTATTTTAAAAATACCATAATCAATAGAATATGGATAAATAATTTGATAAGGTATTATTATAGGGTGTGGTTGAGTATAATGGCTCAATGTATTGTAAGGAAGAGGAAGGGGTGGTGTACTTTTATAAGGGAGGGGGAGGAACACTTCAAATTTCATAAAATATTGAAATATAATGATTCCACTCTAAAAAGTATTTACAATGACCTTTAATATTATGAAAATGTGGGTTCACTTGATATTACATCAACTAATGAAATTAAGACTGGTTTTGGTTTTATTTTGGTACTTATATTATTGGTTGACCTATTTATTAATTATTGTTGACTTTAAAAGTGGTAAAACCATTTTAACAATAAATGATAAATAATTATGTTATAAATGGATAATAGACTAATATATAAACCATGAAATAATATTTTAATCATATTAAATAAAAAAGGATTAAGGTAATATTTTTATAAATTTTAAATTATAAAATAAAATATTATTTATTATAAAATTTCATTAATTTTAATTTTAGAACAACTAAATTATTTTGAAATTTATTATACCAAGATAAAGATAAAATTTGAATATAATCCTATTTAACATAAAAAATATTATATATGTATCTATAAAATTACTAAAATAATATATCTGACTCAAAATATATTTCTTTTATTATTTTAAATTTCAATTTTTATATTCATATTAATTATATAAATATTGTGTTAACTTTTCATAAAAATTTCTGGTAATAATTTAAAAAAAAAATTATAATGAAATTTCCTTCATGAATATAATTTTATTATGATCAAAAATTCTATTAATATTAATTCATAACATGAATTTTTTCCAATTATAATAGATAATAGATATTTAAAAATATGATACGAACACTTTGTAACATAAATTACCATTAATGTTATATTGTTCATTTTTATAAAATGTGTATCTTAAATAATTAAAGATGAATAATAAGTTTATTTGGGTTCAATTAACTTCACAAAATTTGAATTTAGATAAACCATTGTGACTATAACACTTATTTTTTACATAGATTTCCCGATTTAACATTTTTTTAAGTGATAGAATATATCTTGGTTATAATTATAATGGATAAATATAAAGGGAACCTTTTTAAAATAATTTATACTATTAATTTTAATTATAGAATACATTGTATATAATTAAATAACCAATATTATAAAATACTAATTCTCATATATCCAAATAAGGAAAAAATGCATTTAAAATATAATATATTTTTTAACAATAAAACTGGATTAACTGATATCCCATGCATAGTAAAAATATTTGAGGAATCTTTAACAATCAGATTGAATATATAATATATATATATTTAATTAAAATTAATAACGGAAAATTATAAGTTTACATTATTAAATTAAAAATTATATTTCATGCATGAAATATGTTTTTAGAAAGATTTATCTTTTACTTCAAAATGTTTTATTTCAAATAAAACTGTAAACAACGAATTTATTTAAAACATGTGTAAACAATTTTTTTAGTATATTATTTAATCATATTCAAACCCAAAAATATGATTTCTAGGTTATAACAATGTACTATATTTCACTATATTTTAACCCGACGATGCATATATCCCAAGCTAATGAAAAAAATATTTTAAGGGAAATATCTTATAAAATTTCTAGGTGTTATATTGGAATGGAATATTCCTATCATATAAATGACATATATCTATATTTATATATCACTCATTATTATTAGGGTAGTAAAATATGATTGGTGTGAAGATTCAGATGTAATAAAATGAAAGGGTCAAAAAACATACTAATTATCATGCTTTCAAATATTTCGAGAAACATGGGATTCAACATCCGTATTCAGTGGTTAGAACAGAAAATTGAAATGGTGTGGTCTAACTAAGATATTTTATAATCAACAACTCAAATGAGACCATGATTATAGAGATATCCTTTTTAGAATGGTTTCAAAAAGAAGGTTTTCTTGATATTGTGTACATATCAAATAGTGAATTTATATATCCAAATGAATAGATAACTCCCTAAAAATTCAATATGGAAAAAATAATACCTCAATTATATCCTAGATTTTGGATGTTACTATTTAATTATCCTTAAGGTGAAGTGAATAATGTTTTATGATTAGGGTGATTTATACCCATTTTAGTAAAAAATTTCAGTAAAAAGTGATTAAAATTCATTAAATAATAAACATGGAAAAATGAAAGAGAGTAATGAAATTATTGTGGATGAAAGTTAGAAAAATATAACCATACATGAGTATATTATGCATATCAACCTACCATTTTTTAAATCTAAATGTTATGAGAATACACATGGATTAGGGAGAATTTCTGGGTTTAATGAAAATGATAATAATAAATATAATATTATAGAAGATATTTCCATTTATGTAGGATTAATAATATGAATCAGAAAAGATAAAATAACAAAATGGAAAATTATTTGTGAAAAAAACCCTAAGTTCAATCTTTTAGAATGGAGTCTCACTATTAGTTATTATTATTATCTTTTGATGA
The DNA here is from genome assembly GCA_963277665.1 of Viscum album. Lineage (NCBI taxonomy): Eukaryota > Viridiplantae > Streptophyta > Magnoliopsida > Santalales > Viscaceae > Viscum > Viscum album. The sequence continues at coordinate 323,340,878 of OY728144.1, read as the reverse complement.
TCAAATATCATTTTAAGAGGTTGTTAATTATTTCTATTATGTCAAGGCTATGAAAGAGGAGATTGAACAAATATAGAAAAATGAGGTATGTGAATTTATTCCAACGCCAAGTGATAAAAATGTGATATGAACCGAGATTATAGTAAAAAATAATATTGATAATTAAGTTAATGTTATTTAGAATAATGAATTTTCTTTTGTGAAAGAGCTATTACAAAATTGATGGAATTTATGTCAATGAGATATTTTTACTAGTATAATGAATTGAACAAATATTATTATTTATCTTATATTAGTGAAAAATGGATTCAAGGTTTACCATATATTTTTTAAATATTCATTTCACAATGGGATCCTTTAAGAGGATGTATACATCGAAATACCAAAAGGATTTCTCATTGAAAGTGGTTAAATTAATCATTTCCTCCAATTCTAATAAATAATAACTAGACATATTTTGAAACATAATCCCCACTGGATATCAATTTCAATAGAAATATTGGATAACTAAAATGAAATTATCAAATAATTATCTATTTTTTCCCTGAGTTGAGGGAGTAAACGATTGTTGTTTTGACTGTTTCTATGGTTAAATGGAAAATCCTATAATTTTTGTGTATAAATATTACCCCCATATGTTTTTCCTTTATCCATTATGGTGTGGTCTTAGTGGGTGTAGTTTTTCTTCTTTTAAGAATTACCTAGTTGATTTTAAACCTAACAAGTTTTGTTCCCTTTTTAGTTTTCTTATTTATCACTCAATTGTTTCCTAAACCATGAAAATCATAGGTCTAGTGAGCTAGTACTTGACTTTTACCCAGGGATCTCTTTGAAGGTTTTCCAACTAGAGAGTTTTAGGCCTATTTTCATGGGAATTTTTGAGTATTTCAATATAATATAATGAACTATATTTTCTTATGTCAAATAGCTTTTTCCATGAATTATGGGATGAAAATCCTAATTGGGAGTTCTGAGTAACAATTTCGAAATATTATCTAGATGTAAATGGGGATTTTTGGGCCCCAATTTTTTAATTTATGAATCTAATACATGAAATGGGGTAAGTAAATGTGGATTAATCGTAATAATGGTTTCCATCACAACATTGATGAGGGAGTATAGAGACACTATAATCCCATATAAGTGATAAATTTTCCTCTGGTTGAAATGCCTTTTTGTGGGAGAATTACATAGATCCAATTTCAGAATATTGTGCATATTTATCCAAAGGTGTACCTTGGACATTGCTCTCCATTTTCAATGGAAAATTGATTTTTTTTAAAATGATATATAAATACCAAGAAGTGTTGAATTTAAATGGAATGATGACTCAAAATGATGAGGGCATCTATATTGGTATTTTCCATGATTATGAAACAACTCCTATACAAATTTGGATTCTCTAAAAGTGGGATTTTACATGATTTAGTTTAATTTAATGAATCTTGGAAATGATCAATGTAGTTTAATGTTTTAAAATAATGGATTTTGAGGTATTAGACTTATGTATAAGTACATTTGAATAAGGGAAAACTAATTTGCCTTTTTTGTTACTATGTCCATGAGTACTCCATCATACTCCGGAATGAAAGGGAATGGTTTTAAGTTGTAATATAGGGGTTTTCAAATCTTATTAGTTATATGGGATGATAAGATCATCAGATCCTATGTATATAACAAAACCCTCTCTTAGGGATGAATTTTCCCAGAGTGGATAGGCATTTTTTGTGTGGGTAACTTATGTATATCCAACTGGGGTATATTATGTACAATAACAAAAGGTGTCCCTAGGACAATGAACCACCATCTCCAATGGCTATATAGGTTAATGTAGACTAAGATATACTAAGACATAAAATTTTCTTCATTAAAGGAATGTACCTAAATATGAATGGATCATTTCATTTTGAAATTTTTCAATAATGGGTATTTTTTTCCTTATGGAGGTGTGAACAATACCTAGGATAGAAGGATTTATTTTCTCCATTTTTTGGTATGGGAGGCCAGAGATTAGATATCAGGGAATCAATACATATCCTAATATGGAATTAAAAAATCCATATTTACTTCGAGGTTATTTTCCATGTATATATTTAATTCTATCATGGGGAAGGGGGATTTTATTTTGAATATGAGCTCACATGTGAGGTGGGACATTTATTGAAACCTACTATGAAGATCTAACTCATGTATATGAATTTAAGGGAAAGAAAATTTTGTGGAAGGACAAGGATATAATAACCAGATGTTTCTCTGTATCCTGTTGAAGCTTGAATTATTCCACACATATTTCTTATAGGGTTCCACATTCAAGTTTTACCCACACATTGAGAAAGAATATTTTAAATTTTTTCTATAGATAGATCCATGATTAGATATTTGGGTGTAACATCATACCATGTGGTGGTAGGAATCAACCCACACATAGTTCTATACATCATGTTGTTTAGTTCCATGTAATTTGGATATTATCCACTCAGTTTCACGTCTTGTGGTGAGGAACACATGTGATCTTACAGTTTTAGGTCATACGACCAAGAAAACATTTCATGGAAATGATGAGTAATAAGGGTATGATGAGGCTGGGATGTTCTGACATTCCTCAGACTTATGGAGAAAGAATATATAATCCATGATTTCATGGTTTCTCAGAATAGGAGAAATGATATGGGGGGAAACACCCTTGGGGGTTAAATAGATAGAAAATGCCTCTCATGGGGAGAAATTTCCCTTTGGTTAATAAGCTTTTTTTGTGGAAAATATATGAATATCCAATTGGGGAATATTTTTCATAGTCAAACAATGGATTCCTCAAGACACTGACAATCTATTTTAGATATCCATATGATGATTGTGAAGATCCAAAATTGACTGAGGCATAATGTATGATGGATGGATGAAATCTGAATATGTACATAAGAATCATTCAAACCTTAGTTATCCACAGAGTGTGAAATAACATACATAGATATGACTCATATGTAAGGGTCATTTGTGCTTCGTTGACAGATCCCTAAATGGGGAATGAAAAATACAGATCTCTTATATAGATATTTTTTTATACAGGATATGGGGATTTATTTTCTATTACCCATGGATAAGTCTGGAACAAAAGGTCTCGGTGTCACTATGTATCTTTCCAAAATAAGAATCAATAATGACATAATTATTGAAGTACTATAAAAATTAATGCCATGTGATAAGGATATTCCCCATGCAGTTTAATAAAATGTTGTAATAATGTGGGTTCCATAATGTGAAGAGGAAATATGGTGGACAGTCTAATGATTAGAGACCTGGGTGTAACTACATATCCTTCAATTATAGGAATCATTCCTTATGTAGTTATAAAACTGTCTATGATCGTGTATTTTAAAATATTTTAGTAAGTACATATTTTTTGCCTTTTTTGGTCTTGATACTAGGTAACTAGAAACACTAATGTAGATTTATGAACCTTGATCACATGGTGAATCCCATACCAAAACCCTTATTCCCACATGATCTTTACTTAGTGTTTGAAGAAAGGGGCGGAAAATGATAGTTCTATCATATAGAGTTGATGATATGAAGGATATGAACATTATGAATTTGTGGTGGCTTTACTAGCATGTAAAATCCAAGCATAACTATGTATCTCAATATAATTAGAATCAATCCACATATTGTTTTGGGACCCCGTGTAGTTTAACGTAATGTGCCGAGGAAAAAGGTGACTCAACATTATTGAGGGGGATCGTTTTTGATATAATGGAAATTAAAAATTATATTTTCACTACATATAATGTCATAAAAGGAATAAGGACGCATGAATTTATGAATGGGAACACTAATAGAAGGTCTGATCCATATGCAGGGGAGAATTATTCCTGTTGATTGTTTGATTGTTATGGATGGACCCTGGATTGGTGATTCAGGAATCACAATGTATCGTATTTGTATAGGAATCAAGGAACACAAAGTTATTAACATGCTTCCCTTCACTTTTTTTACTCATGTGTATGGAGAGGGAGGTCTTATTAAAATAGTCATGTAAACAGGACCCACTCTAGAGTCCCCTACATCGATTTACATGGCAGGATTCTTCAATGGAAAACAAACGATGGAATGTTACTAATAGTTTGAACATATCCCTCTATGAGATATCCTAGGGATATGGACCTTTTTTAATTCAAATGGGGATTGATGGGAAATATCCTATGTATGGGGAGGATACTGAGTCACAAAGTGATGATGATGATGATTACCGATAGGGTCCGTGGGTGGGATCCCTATGCAGCTGGGATGATGTTTTTGGTGATAAGTCCATCATCCCCCTAAGTTTAGGGAAGAGATCATTATCTAATTCACGGGTGAGGCTCCAGAAATAGATTAACATGGCTATTGGGGTGTCTTGTTCTAGACTACGGACCATTTCTAGGCAGACGGGTGGTGGGGATTCATGTACTATAGGGTCATTCTAGCAACCTCTAGGGTTGGGAGACTAACATTCAGGTGGTACACATGGATCAATTCATTTGAATCCTAGTGTTAAAGACACTTGGGGGATAGATTCATTTGTATAGATGAATACCCTATCTATGCATTCGATGATGCATGTTCCTTGAAATTTTGTGATATTCAATTGGATTGAAGGGAGTTTTGGTTAAAAGGTACTAAATATATTGGAGAAATACATACAAAAAACCTCACCATTGTATCATCTCATGGAAAATTGTGTAATTTATGGTCTCTTTTGGCCAACTTCCATTTGGGATGTAAAAGAGGCCTGATGCATGGTATCACCTCAACCTTGGTTAAGTATTCACATTGCGTTCATCATTTTGATTCCGATGAAGGTCTGGTGCCTGATGATTCACTGCGGGGATTTGATTTTGGTACAATAATTTGAATCAGGCATACCATCTCTAAATAGTATCCAACATGTTTGGTACCAAGATATAGAAATAACCAATGGATATCATATCTCTGATAACTCATGGACCTACTTTCCTAAGGATTTCATTCATTAGCGAACATGGATAGTGCCACTTAAGAACTCACATTGGTCTAGGGGATAAGAATTTGGTCTAATCAAAACCATTTGGGGGGACCTCTTTCCTATTATGGTACACTATTATAGATTTGAGAAATGTTCATGAATACTTTTTTCATTCTCATGTATGTATAATACAAATCACCCAGAAATTATAATAAATTAGGAATATGCATGTTTCTGGAATCATCTGTACGTATAAAAGTATCTCCATCAAAAGAGGGATCTATATATATCAGAGGTTATTTATCGATCGTATCCTTTTCAATATGGATACTATATTATTTGGTTTTAATTAGTATGATAATGGTTATAATCTATGTGGGTCACTTTGGAGATTGTAATCATCCATGTATATGGAATTTGTTTTTATGTCATGATCAAACCCATAATATGGCATTTCAAAATATCATCATGATTGGAATCAAAACCCACGTAGTTCAGGGACACTTAATAGGACACATTACCTTTTTATGGTCATGTGATGAGGACCAATCCTTTAATTTTAACATCATGAGGCTAGGATGTCTAGGAGGAAGATACATAGTCAATGGATGGTGTGGGACTTACACCGAGGTGGACTGAGGGAACTAGAAGTGATGTAGTCTCCCAAGTGGAAATAACCATATTTAAAATGTGTGTTAGAGAACATTACGGTGAATTTGAGTGTTGTAATTGGACCCCATAGTGGATTCCTTTATACCCCAATTATTTTTGAATAAAATCCCTCATAGTTTTAATTGTTTGGTCTTATACCATATAGGATTCCCATCTGGTGCTACTTCATTGGGAATATAGAACTTTTAATAAAAATATATTATTTTCGGGCTTATTCCATGTAGGATTACCATGTTTCTAGAATAGCTATTTTGATTATCCATTACACTTAGAAGTATCCACATTGAGGATGATTGGGGATTATAAAAAACTTGAGGCCCGCAAAATTGATGTTGGGGATTACATATCTAGAGAAGGTTGATTTTAGGGTTTGGGATCATTAATATTTTGTGATCACCACTATGCTTTAAGCCTACGTAAGTCATGATTAGTGTGAGAAATAAGAGGAATTACAAAATTTGAAGATCACATGACCCAATTTTGTTTACTAGGGGATAGAATATAGATCCCAAAGGTAGAGAGAGAGATTTTAAGTTTTAGTTTCAAATTTTATTTTGGTATCCAGCATAGTCACATTTTTTGATACATCCAGCTAAGTATCTACATGGAAAAGAGGATAAAGAGAGCCTCCACCCATGAGAATTTATAGAGGATTAATCTAATAGGTGTTAGTTTCTAGTCCCCAAGGAAGAAAGGAAATTTTGGTACTGACCATCATCGAAAGGAAATTCTAGTGGTTCCCCCCAGTCCCTGGAATAAGAAGTTTCAAATGAGCACCTCCAAGGCTACGCGAACATCTATGGTTATAATAATTTTTATGATTGGATTATAGACATGAAATCATTCCAAAGGACACCATTTTTAGGAGGATACACACGTTACTCTCCTTACCGCATGTATGTAGACCTGATAGGACACACTAATCCACCTAAAAATATGATCAACCTTGTCATGTGGATTAAGAAAAATATTTGGCCTGATGTTTTGAGAATAGTTTTTGGAGGGTCCAAAGTGGTTCATGATGATATGTAATAAGGGAGTAAGGTAAGTAGAGATTATAAATCCCTAGGATTCACCATTCCACATAATATGTTATTATGCAAGAAGTTTCTTCTCATTCATAACATACAGTTCCACGAGGGATTGTACCATCCGTATAACATTATGGTAAATATAAATGGGTTCTTCCCATGTATCCTTCTACAATGGGGGAATAGTCTCTATCCATTTAGTGTGTTTCGATGAGTGTCCAAGTTCCTTCTAAATAGTGATTTTCTATGCAATGTAGCGTTCCACCTGAATAACAGTTTTCGATGTAGGCTGTCTGTCCATAAAGGGGGTATCCATTTATGCCACATAGAATGGTTTCCACAAAGGGGTGTTATGTTTTCAAATGGATGTATGATTTTAATCTCACCCATAATTCTATATAGTGTGTTTACACTCTAGTAATCAATATCTCTCTCCTAATTCTTCTTGGAGGATCTGTTTTTTTCATCTCCTCATTGCTTGTCCCTTTGTTCCTTTATTTTAGTTCCTCTAAGTGGTCATTTATAGAAGAACAGATGGTCCCTATCTCAGCATGGATGATCATCCATCGTGGTTCATGAGGAGTCTTTTTCGGGATCCCAATAAGGATTCCTAATCACCCAAATGATTTTTCTTTAGAGGGAGGGGGAGGGGAAGTCATTCCCTAGGGTAGAAATCAATGTTTGAACCTAGAAAACAACATGGTTTAGTATTTTGGATTTGGTGGTAGTATCTCAGCCTTGAGAAATTATTTTCATGGGGGATGAGAATTTTGGTCTATGGAATTATATTCCACCATTAAGTGGAATTTTGAGGACCCAACAGTCCCATATATCATTTTTTAGATATTATAAGGATTCATTGGATAAAATTTTAAAGAGAAATTATTAGTCTATTTTGGTGGTTATCAACCACCATGAAAAATTTTTGTTTTTTTATTTAATATTATGTGTTTATATTAGTTCCATAACATGAAACATGGTATAATATAGTTGTTTAAATCAGTTTTAACTATAATAATTCTTTATTACCACCCTTGAAGTCTATAATTGGAATGAAAAACTCTTCATCCATGAATGTGTTTAATCAACACCTCACAGACAATGTTTTCATTTTTAGAATAAAAGGATAATATAATTGATTATATGATTAATATTAAATTAACTAAATAATATTCCACTATATATATATGGTACTAGTGTTATCACTTATCTTTGGATAATGGAGGAAATTATAAGTTAGAGGAAATAAATAATATAAAAGTGAAATGTGGATTTTACATTTGAATATTGTCTTCATGAGAACCTCTTTAAGACACATGGGTTTGGTCTATCGTTGAGAACATATGCTCCAGGAATGGGTAAGTGTCTTTGGAAGAGAATTGGAAAGAACATAGATAAAATTTCAATGCTTCAAGGGTGTCGGAGAAGGGGTGGTGTTGGGTGGTATTCAATGTTGGAGGAAGGATGTTTTTATTATTTTATTCATTTGTTTATTATTTTGGATCAAGACTATAAATTTTCTTGATTCCTATAACTAAATAATGAAAATGGTTCAAGACAGTGGGAATTGATCGGCGATTACTCAACCATACATCATCCCTAACTCAATAATTTATTTATTTTTTAAATACTATAAATTACCATATTTCACTGTTCACTAAAAAATCAACAATTTCATAGAATTCCAAAAAATTCATCTGAACCATTTTTGACTAGTATATTTCAAAAAAGTAAATTATTTTATGAAAATAAGATTCGATATATAATAAACTTAATTTCTAATTTAACTCATTATTTATTCAAAAAATATAGATTTTAATATTATAACTAATACTAGAACACTTTGAAAAACTTAATTAATCTCTCAAAAAACTAAGTGTAATTATTAGAAAAAATTATGAATCAATTATATGAAAATAATTTTGTTTTTAAAAATAATTTTATTAATTATAAAATTGTAAATAAACCGTCCTATTTCAAGAGAATACCTACTCTTAATCTATCAATTTTAAGACATTTATTCAATCATCTAAATATATAAATATATAATATTTTCCTATACAAGATACATAAATTTTACATATAATTTCATAGATGAGTTCTGAATTATAATGGCTATATTACTATTCCTAAGGATCACATTACTATTCTGATGGCCATGTTACTATTCCAACTGTAAAAGGTCTCATGATCATAATTTTTTACTACTTATAACAAACACCTATTACTTAATTCATCAGTCACATCTATTTTTCCATGTTAAAATATAATTTCATCTTCCAAATTAATATTTTTTATTAATAAAATGGTGTATTTTTAAAACATTTTTCATGATAACATTCATTCTAGTGGATTGAGAAGATCCAATGTTTCATATTCTAGTAATATTATTCTTTATTGACTATCTTGAAGTAACGTTTGGCATTCTTATTAGTTTAATTAATAAATAATTTGATATATGATTTCTATACTAGATAGAATATTTATAATAACAGAAATTAAAATGAGAAATTTTGGTTTTTTACACATTCCTCCATAATATTAAAACAAATATTCAAATTAATGTAGAAAATTTTAAATTGTTCGATAACAAATCTCATGATATAGAATTAAACAGGATTCATAATGTCCAGAATTAATGCCCCCCTCAGAGTTTATGAATGTGGATTCTAATTCAATACATTCATAAGGTATTGTATAAAATAATTATTCTTATTATTAAAGCCAATATATCAGGTTTTTTGATAAATAAAATATGAAGATAAATTTTTGCATTATTGGTCAAAATTTATAAAAATAGAATTTAATTAAAAATAGAAGGGTTTTGATTAATTTAATTTTATAAGGTAGATTTCAGGGGAGGGATAGATATATAATAAATATAATTAGTATAGTAAGATCTAATTTATTATGGGCATGGAAAATCCTTAATTGACATACATCATGGATGTGAATTATTTTGATTATAATAACTAAAATAACATTTATAGTTGGAAGTACAAGAAAATTAAAGACTATTATAAATTTGAGTAAAAAATGTGTTAAAATAGTATTAAACATTGCTTTAAAATCCAATTCAATTATTTTAAGAACGATTTATGTCATTCATAAAAATAACTAGATATATAATGGGAAATAGTGTATTCTAAGTAAAAAAATTAAAAATTACTGATATTGGTGAAAGAAAGAGTACATTTTCTTAACATAGTGATAAAATATTTTAAAGGGGATAATTATTTAACCATATATATGGGAAAAAATATGGAAATTGTTGAAAAAATTAATAAAAATCAAGGAAAATATGTTGATAAAGAGAATAAAGAAGTTGTTAAGTGGAAGGAAATAAAAATAGAAGTATAATATTAAATAAGAGAAGGAGTTCATTGACCATAAAAATAATAAATACCATTCCAAAAATATTTAAATAGGAGAAAACTATATATAAATATATTATGATTAAGTAAATTTTTATGACTATTTTTATTAAAATTACATTAGAAGAATCACTAGTGAACATGGCAGCATATAAAAATGTCATGAGTTAGTTTGTTTCTAACAAGATGACTCTTTAAAATTTTGGAACAACACCAATCCTAGGAGAGCCTGCACAACTATGTTTAAGAGTTTACATATTATGTAACAAGATTTATGTTGTTCTTTAAATATCATTAATAATATATCATATTATTTTTAAGAGCTTTAGCTTATTTTGATGCTAGTGTGAACATCATGTCATGAAAACTACGATAAAAATAAAATTGGATGAAATGCATCCTAGAATGTTTATCATTAAAAAGAAGATAAAACAATGAAACATTAGTGTGTAATGACTGAAATTTTTTAGTTTAATTTGTCAAAATTTTCATCTATGTTGATTTTACTTCTCATGTCAAGAATATGATATGGAAACCATTAAAAATATAAGTATATTTGTAGTAATACGAATGGATATATATAATGAATATTTTTGGGGGCCACGCATTATTTTTTCTGGTGATAAAATTATTTTCATTATTGAATATGTGATAAGAAAGTTTTATAAATGAGTTGCTGTTTTGAGTATGAAAATTGTCTAAGAATTAAGGATTTTTCATACACTGAAGAGTGGGAAGAATATTTTTTTATAATAAATAATGAAAAAATTATGAATGTACTGAAATATGGATAAGACAACAAAGATAGAGAAGGTTAAATATTTTTTAAATTCTATATTAATAGTGTATATGTAGTGATTCCAACCCCTTAGCTAAAAGATAGGTCATGACATTTTTAAATTGGTATAGATACAAAGGGTAGAATCCTCAAAGAATGACTAGTTTAGTAGTTTTGGATAACTAGATACATACATGATACAAATTTTGTATTGGTAAAAGAACTTAAATCACAATACAATAAAATGGAAAGTAAGCTAAATCCTTGAAATCTCATTCAATGATTTGTTCCTCATAACTAGGGTAAATGATGAAATAGGGTTGATTTAAAATGATTTGTCTAGGTTACCTACAATAGAAACTATTATGAATAAATAAGGATAATCAACATGGAAATGTATATAATAGAAAAACAACTCCATTTCAATCACTTGAATATCATGGAATATTATGTCATAATGAATATGGAAAGGTCAATAATATAGAACACATTTAATTTAATCAATAATCTAATAATTAAATTCATCCATATGTAATAACTTATCTAAAATCTGATTGCTGATAATAAAATAATTATAAATCAATTTAATACATAATTATGGGCATCATCTTTCCTAGAAAAATGATAAATTTACCCTCAATACCATTAATAAAATGGATTATAACATATAGGGTATAAACCGATTTCATTTGGAAACTATATCTCTATAATCATGACCGTTCAGTAGATAATTTAAACCAACTACTTACAAACACATAGGGGTTAGAATTTTTTTTATCTCATGTGATTACCAATACATTGATATGATTTATTTAAATGGTCCCCAACCCTTGAAATTAATTTAAAAAACATTCCTAAAATATCTAATTATCGATTATATGTATAAATAATGTGACCTATCATAATGTATTCATATTGAGTAAAGGATACTGAATTATTATTATCTCCCCAGTTAATTAATTAATATTGGAATTAAACACTATATATAAACATAAAATATAGTTTAGTAAATATTCATATCTAATAAAAATGAATATGTATATTTAAGATAAATGAAATATGTTATGAAAAATTATTACAAGGAATTTATTGTTTCAAGAGAATGATACCACTCATAAAAGAATGTGAAATTCTAAAATAATATCTAGCACATGAAAATTTTCAAGTTAAATACCCATGGATAAAATGATTCAAAGTGAAACATAAAATACTATAATGTATTATTTAATATTGTTATTACATTTCAAAGGGTATGTATATACACCAAAAAAATGTGAATTGGTGGATAGTAGCAAATAAGTCTCAAGGGAATGAAAATTGAGAATAAATTGCATACCTCACACTTCCATTCAGTTGAGTGATCCATAACCTAATTTATTATGGTTTTCATCATTTTAATTATTTTACTATAACTATATTAAAATATATAATATCATATTTTTTCTTTTTATAACATCTTATCACCCGTCCCCTGATAATCATTCATTAATTTCACTATTTTGTGTGTTAATTTCCTTGTTTCTTCATGGGTTTTTCCTCATGAAAGTTCTGGTTCAGGTTCAAGATCATATTATAAATTTAATTATATATATAATAATAATCATGAAATAATTATATTATTTTTAAATAAATTTTAATTTTAAAACCAATAATGATTTATGGATATGAAAAAGGAAGTCAGTTATGATCATGGAGAGAGTATCTCATATATATCCATGATTAAATTTTCATTTTTCATTGATAATGATGGAAAATAGGAAACAAATATTTTATTTTTAAACAATTATCATAATTTCCTTAAAATATATTTTACTCTTATATATATCACCAAATTGTTTTGATGATGAAAAGATATTCACATCACTTTGTGATGGTGGAAGTCTACAAATACACAAAGGATGTTATCATATTTACATGAGTAAAAGGAATGATATAAAATGATATATATTATGTTTATATAATGATAAGTATTTAATTAATATCATAATTATTTTATTTATATAATATTTAATTTTTATATTTATTGTTATCACATTTCATGTGATGATTTAATGAATGAAAAAAAACATTACTTCACAAGGTGGTAGTATGCATTAGAGACGAGTGACGTTATCAAATATTGTATGAAATAGAAGTTATAAATATATATATGGAATATCGAATCCATAGGTATAAATATGTTATAAATTTAGTATATATATATATACATTACATCTATCATAATAACAAACCATGAGACTTGGAAATGGAAAAACAAACAAGGTCGGTTCACATCGTAGTAGTCCACTGTACAAAAAATAATGTTTTCGTATCCCATTTGGTGGAAGTGTATATTGTTTTAGGTCAAATTATTATTATAAAAACATATTTTTATATGAAATATAATAATTTAATTATATAATCATGATTTAAAAAGAGCTGTATGAGGTGGAGAAAGAAGTATAATAAAGACGCACATTGAGGAACATTACCTCTTTTTCGTATATACTCATTAAAATTTCACAAAATAATTCATAGGATAGATTTATAATAAAAAATTACTTCTAGGATTAAAGGATGAATTTTAGGGAGTTTTTTGGAAAGGCCTTGACTACCCAAAAATGCATGATAGGTTTGAAGCATTGAGGTAGGTGAGTGCCCTTTTATAGTTGAGGAGGATTTTTAGTTTTTAATAAAAACATATATCCACTATTCGGGGGTAGATAATACATAAATTGGATCAAAAATTGATAATTAATTGTTTATATATATATATATATATATTATGGTCAATAAAACCCTCCAACACACAATTAAAAACATTTTTTACACATATTTCTCTGTAACTTCTATGTTTCCCCACATTTACCATTTTGGGTTTTCACTCTCGAAATAAGTTGTTTATCCTAGGTAATTTATCCATAATAAAAAAAGAAAATGATATATATTAGATATTTTATATTCTTCTGATTATAGATAGGAAGTAAAATTTATAACACAAAATCCCATGCATGTTGAAAATTAATTTTAATACAAGAGCATAAAGCACACAAGAACATGATTTTAACTGTAACAATGCTATCATTGGTTTTACTATATATTGGTGAATATAATCACTATAGGGTAAAATTGGTCTATTAGTGGAACATAATTAACGTTTTTAATAATTCATTATTAATATGGAATAATTTTTGATTTCGAATAATGTTATTTCATTTAACAAAATATAATTTAGTTTAAAATAACATTAATATCATTTTTGACATTATTCATTTAATTTGAATTTGAAAATAAAAATACAATGATATAAATTGAAAATAATTTCATAAAACCATAGGGAAATGATATATTCATATACAAATAAAATTAAACAGAAAAATCATTAAATTTACTTCATGTGTATTATGGTTTAGTAACATTTATTCTTTTTAATTATTTACTGAATAAATACTATGAAAACATTTATTAAAAAATATAATTAATTATTTATTATCATAAAATTAAATATAAATTATTATGATAAGCATAATCCATTTTATATTAAATTATATCTATAACTTAGCCTATTTGGTATTTTTCCCTATCCCATTGATTTTATTAAAATTAATACCACGAAAGTTTCCTTTTTATTTGATTTTTTAGTTTCATTACATGTTATATTTGTCGAATTCATCGAAACATTTTCATGAAATAGAAAGAAATATAGAATAAGGTCAAAAGGTCAAAATATGAACATAAAATAGTTTTTTGGACAAATTTTAATGCAATTTAAACCCTTATCTTGGTAGTTTAACCCCCATTAAGGCCATTTTTTACCTTAACTATACTAATTAATCTTAATGGTTTTTATTATTTATTTTTGTGAAAAAATAAATTATCATTATGATAAATTATAAATTATGTAGATTCAAATTATGGAATTCATTTTTAAAAATCAATTCAAAATTTTCAAAATTTTAATTCAAAATTAATTTCATTAACATGATGAGAAAGCGTGTTTTTAAATAGAAAATGTTTAAATGATCATACTATTTTTATTTAAAAAATTAATATGAAAATGATTAAAATTGCATAAATTGGATTATTTGATATATAAATTAAGTTTTTTTTCATTAAAACCATTATCAAATATAATTTATCATTATAAATTACTTAAAATTTAAGGACGTTTTCAGTTATAATTTAGTATTTTTTAGTTCTAAAAAAAAGAAACCTCAATGAAAAATAAGAAAAAAATCAACCTAAGATATTTTTTATAATATAATTTCCAAAATAAATATTATTTTTTCAAATAAAATTTTAAAAAGTTTCAAAAATTAATTTAATCTATTTGTATAAAGATTGACTAAACTGTGATTTTTTTAAACCTGACATTGTGGCCATTAAATGATATCAGTGAAGTTAAAGTACTTAAAAAATATTTATATTTGACATGCTTTGGGGGTTACATTAATTAATCCATAATTAAATTGCAACTTTATAATTTAAACATTATCTTTTTTTCAATGGTTTGACATTTGGATAAAAGATTGTTTAAAAAAGGCATATTAAATAGAGTTAATAATATATACACTTATTATGATAGAAATTGATGTAAGAAGGTTATGTTAAATGATCAAATAATTGATGTGAGAAATGATCATCACTCAGAGGGGGAGGGGAGGTGGTGAATTAGGTGTAGCCTATTTTATTGAATTAGTTATAAACATTTAATTCAAATACCTCTAAAATGTTAAGATGAGAATATCAGGAATATAAGGATGAAAGTAAATGAAAAACAACACATAATATTTTATATAAGCTTTGATAATAATACCTACATAATTTACATGTTGGTTACACCCCCAACAGGGATAATCAACTGTAATATATTTTTTTAATTATAATGGTTTGAGCATAAACTTGTTATACACCCTAGTAGTCAATCTAACAATAGATTTTCGTTATACACTACAACAATATTACTCTTCTGGCTCATTTAGTTAGACACCAAAATTGTTTGAATAGATAGACACCCAGTCTCTAGGGCATGTTTATCAACTATTTATCCTCCTTAGTTATAAGATCATTCTTATTTTTAAAATATATGAACCATAGATAAGAAGATCAATTGAAGATCCTCCTCTATGAGCATGCTGGATTAGAACAGATCATATACAATTTATGTTCATCTCCACTGATGATGGTCTTTCAAAAATAATTCTTCTCATTGAATATATTCGTCTATCTCAATACACAACTTATCGGGAGAGTATTCCTTCTTATGATAATGACTTAGCCTCACCAAACACTAAATACTAAAATCCAAAAATCTTCTAAACCACTGATGATTAAACTACTCAGAAATTAGTCTCAAATTACTTCACAAAAATCAAGAAAAATATGTTACACATGAAATTTTTCAAACTTCACCCATGTATATAATTCATTTCATGGTCTTATTACTTTTTTATGTAACACACATGCATAAGTTTCACAGTATCATGAATTTATAATTTCATGTGGATAGATGTTAATATAATGCCTAGAAATTTAAATCCGCTGAATTTCTCATTTATTCCTGTGAATATACATTAATTCATGTATGTCTTTTTCATATGGATCCTAAAAAACACACTGAACACATTACTTAATTCACATTTCATACACACTATTTTGGATTATTGAACACTCAAATTGAAACACATTGATGGCTTTCATAAACATTTCACTACCTTTGTTTTATGCATGAGTATATTTATGCATTGATTCTTCCTAAGTACAATATCCCTTCACGCAACAGATATGTACACACACAGTCCACATATTATATGTGCAACACACAATCTCATAGGTTAGAACACGACATCTATTACAATTTTCAATGAGAATTATTTATGGGACTTCAATATTATTCCCAAAATACTAGTGTGTGGTGACACCTTCTTCTTCACGAACCATAATAGTTTTCAGTTCTTCAAACACTTCATGAAAGACAAGGAGATGCAAATATGGATTGTTTTATCTCATATTCCTTGTGGAATATTGTTCATCAATAATAAAAAGTTGTTTTCTAGGAATGTATAGTTAGTCAATGTAATTAGTCGTCCTTCATGAAAATCCAATGTGAGGGGTATGTCCCTTCACGAACTAGAAATATTCATAGAACATAAATTGTACTAGAAATTGAACCTCTCAAACACAACAAAATAAAAAGAACCCACACTCAGGTATTTATGTGTAGTGAGTATTATTATAGAAACATTGAGATTACAAGAGAAATAACTTGAAATAATTTACAACCATTACTATCACTTGTATCTCATATTTTATCTGTAATACAAATCCATGGTTTGATAATCAATTAATCATGAAAATGAATCAATAAAAGACACCAATCACACTAATTGTTTTAGAATTCTCAAATGATGAATGAACGACATGTCTCATGATTTGGAGGACATGGAAATGAAGATCTCTCTATACAAAAGTATCAGGACAGATCCTTTAGGGGATTCCTATAGAAGAAGGCTGAGCTATATATGATTAAATTAAAAGATGAAAGTGCCATATCAGATCACA
The DNA here is from genome assembly GCA_963277665.1 of Viscum album. NCBI lineage: Eukaryota > Viridiplantae > Streptophyta > Magnoliopsida > Santalales > Viscaceae > Viscum > Viscum album. The sequence goes on along the minus strand of OY728144.1, from coordinate 323,323,502 downwards.
CATTTTAAGGCTCAACAAGTCACCTAGATGGTCAAGATAAAAGGAAAAGACAATTGAAAAGTTTTAGTTAAATTAAAGAACTACAAAATTTAACAAAATTCACTCATGGAAGTCCTTTATAATAGATCGTGCAACCTTAATTACTCAGAAATCGAATACAGTATATACCATACTCCAGAAGAAACCTTTATGCATGGGTGTCCTGTCTACTATCTCACCACCCAACATGGAAGCTCCACATAGCCTTCCCCCTAATACAGGCGTACTCCTCCACCCACTAGGCCAACTGGCTTGGCCCGGGTTAGTTCCCCTTTTTTGGGGTTGACCCTCTAGTGTCCCACATTAAGGTAAGGGGTGAGTTGGATTAGGGTATGCTCATGTGTAGTTAATTTTTAATCAAAATGTCAATAGTATACTTGTCACAAAAAAACCTTATACCAAGACATAATAAAATCTTCATGAAAAATAGACACCATTTTCATTGATTATTTTTATTTAAAATTAATTTATTAATTCCAATCATACTCATATAATATATTTACTATCTTAACCACTATTTTAAATTATTATATTAATGTGTCAATTAAATCCAATGATGACACATGTTATATATAATAGATTCCCGATCTACAATCACCATATTTAAAAACTCATTGAATTTTCTGATTCTTATGTATTTACAATAATTTCAACTTCACAAAACTAATTGCCCTCTTTAATTTCCACATTTGTATTTATTTTCAATAGAAATTTAATTTTAAAAGTATATGATATCTTACCCCACAAATTGTAATTAAATAAAATGATATAAGCATGGGAATGAATTATCACTTACCAAATTCAAATTATAAGATACTCATCTCCTCTTCTGACTCATATTGTCTTATTTACTTATGAGAAGTTCGAATCTCTATTAGATTAGTAAATAACTATAATCAATCAAACCTAACTCTACATGAAAAATTCATTATGTAGAAAAAAAGAGTGATCAAGTATAGTATAAATACTGTAAATAAAGTTCCATAATGTGATACTAATCATAGAACCATCTTTTAAGATAAATTTTTGAAATATTTCAATCTAATATCCTGAATACATCTCAAAAAAAATTATTAGAAACATTCAAGTTATTGAATGTATTTCCCTTTTGTCATTAAATAATAAATATATTACTTTTAATATTGATAAATTTTTTATCATGAATATAGGAGATGTAATTAACATTCCTCGATGATGAAAAGCATCAATTTCCGGAAATTTATTTTTTAGATATATTAGATTTATACATCCCCAAAAAATTTTATAATTTTAAGATACCAATTATGATAGAAATATCTAATTGTTGATATGTTTTGATCCTCTTTAAGAGATTCACATAAACCTTTCTTCAACACAATTAAAATTCATCAAGAATGTTCTCTAAGTATATTATGAGATTATTTGAATGTTTCAAAGAGACAACATGATTTCAATAGTCACCCATGATAGATAACATTCTAGTTATAAGTCATTCAAATATTTTTAAATTAATGTCTCCAGCCAAATATATACATCATATTTAATTCCTTATATAAAAATTATATAATATTTATGTGAATAAGGTCGTTCTTCAAAGATACTCAGTTAGAGAAATATGGCATAGAATTTATTTTGAAACCACTAATCTTAATAGATGAAAATGTATTCTACATACTTTATAATAGAGACATTTTATATTTCTCTATCTATTCCAACTTTATTGCCTCTTCCAACTATTCTGCCTATATGATCAGACAATCATTAGCAAAGAGATCAGTCTTCACATAGTGTGTAGACATATTTTTTCCAACAATGAAATAAACATATGATTTCTCTTTACTATTCAAGAATTATCTTTTATGAATATTTTGAGATTATTCTTTGGAGATAACTTTTATTAAACTAATGCTTTTGTTTTTTTCATGATTGATCCATTTTTTGATTCCAGCTTCCTTCCTTTAGTATGAATCGACACAGGAAGTTGGAAATGGTCAAAGATGTTACCATTACTACCACAATAGAAATATCTTTTATTTTGTGAGACACCCTTCTTATCAATAATTACAAACTTCCCGAGAGTTCTTTGATTAAAAACCTTCTTATTTTGTTCACAAACCAATCCTAAACTATCATGTTCATATCTTACCTACTTCAGTATATTTAGTGGCCTTATATTTTAATCAATTGATGATTTTTGCATGACTAATACATACTGAAAATCATCATAACAAAAAAAATCAACTAAAATATTCAGAGAATGTTTTTGTGTAATCACATGTATTCTAGATAAACTGATTTACTTTCTATGAAATCTACTTATGTTGTCCATTTTTTAATTTATAATCTGAATTTATCCCACTAAATGAATCCATTCTGTAATTTCTATTCAATGAAATATTATTAAAAAATTGATATAATTTTGTTAAAACATTAAATAACACCAATAGTATCCAACAAATATTTACTTACTCTTCTATTACATGTTATAACTATCTTTTATATTTTATTACTTATGGATATCAAAATTTTTGTTAATTGATTTCTTTTTGGAATAAAAATTTCTGGACTTTTATACATATAGTTTTGATGATGTTGTGGATTCCTTAGTTATTTTCTTTACCCATGTTTGTCCAGGTTTAAATTGTGATTCTACACTATTCATCAAAATAAAATTAGTACACAAAGATTTATTAGGGAAAAGTAGGATATTCTTCAATTATTCTGTAGTAGATTTATTCATGGATAATCTCAATCTCATATTATCACCAGATTTAGAAATACCAAAATGAGTAATCTTATTAGATGAATCATTAAAAATTATTTTTTCCTCATCAATTAGGGAAGTCTCAGGTTTTGTGCATTCCATATTTCTCAATTTCACTTCTAGTTCTAAACACTTTATGTTGAAAGAAAACATCCCATATTCAATAGATTTTATACTTTCTTCCCACTGAATATTCATTTTTTGAATCTCATATTGATGCATCTGATTTTCATTTAGTAACAAATTGTCAAGATCATTGATTCTTTCTTATGCATCATTCATCTAAGATTATTTAGAATTCATTGATATAATATGAATATTTTCGTTTTTTTGAATAAATTATAAAAAAATTCAAAAACTTATTTCCCAAAACATTATTTTTCAATTCATCTCTGCTTTAAAATATATTTGTTTATAATGGGTTATTTTTTATTCCTTTTATTTCACATGTTTTATGAGAGTTTTAGATTTGAAGCCTTTTTTTTATAAATTCTTTTTCAATAGAACTAGCCTCTTCTTATAGCTATTTTTTTCTGACAACCCTTGAATGCTTCGATCATACATGTGACCACATTTTTGGGGACTATATTTAGATGTTCCTAGACTTCAAAGTTTATCACATATTCATCAGAGCTTGAAATTGATTCTAATGAATTATAATAAACTCATTTCATAAAATTATTAGTACTATGGGTGCCTTCAAATTTTTGTTTAACATTATTTACCCTTAAATTATGAATCATATTTTTTCTAAACTATTATTCCTGATATTATGAGTCTTAAATAAATCATTAACATACATATAATTAGGAGTAAGGATATGCTTTTCCCTTATAAGATCATATGAATTCTCTTCAAAATAAAATATAAACATCATATACTTCTGGTAAACACAACCACAAAATTATAGTAGATATAATTGGGGTGGCCTATCCTATTTTACCAATTTATGTATATAATGATTTGACAGTCTCACTGGGGGGGATGAACCAGGTGAGAATAATTTTAAAAAAAATTCTCACCTTTTAATTAAAACCTATGTCTCCTATTAACAGTAGTGGATTATGCATGCAATGTTTAATGTAAATAAAACAAGACATGAAATATTTTTTTACATCGTTTGATTCTAAGATCAATATCCTTTAAATCTTGGTTAGAACCCAAAAAATCAATTATACACTATAATATTTTCAATACTTACAAGGATTCATAAACCAACTAGTTATACACCCCAGTAATTGATTCACCATTTGATTCTGGTTATACCCCAAAAAAATCCAACTCTTCTACCGTTGTTGGTTTGACACCCCAACTGTTAAACTAGTTAGAACCACCAGTCTCTAGAGCCTCTTCAACAACTTTTCAAAATCCACCCCCAATAACATGCTCCCTCTTCTTATTAGAATATCTGATCTACAAATAGGCTGATTAATTTGACATCCTTCTCCATGAGCTCGCTGTATCAAATTGGATCTTGTACAATTCGAGTACATTTTCACTGATTCTGGACTAGATCCAATAATTATTCTCATTGAATATAATTAGTTGGCTTAGTACAAAACTACTTGGGAAAATATTATTTCTTATACTAAGGACCGACCCACACTATACACTGAATACATAGATACAATAATTATTTTGAAACACTTATGATAATACTTTATTGAATTTTGTACAAAATAATTGTACCAAAATCAAGAAATAAATAATGCACAAGAAATTTTTCAAACAATATTCATGTATATAAAACAGTACATGGTCTTATTACATTGTACACTAACACAAATGATAAAGAATCACACTACCATGCTTGTATAATTTCATGTGAGAACATGTTTTTATAATGAATACACATTTAGAACCATTTATAAAGTATGCATGTGAACTTGAATTAATGCATTTTTTTCATAAGGATCCTCAAACAAACACTATCCAATTTTCTCACATCAAATTTCACACAGTATTTTCAGGCATGTAAACTCTCATTTTCACACACTAGTCACTTGCATAATCTTTTTTCTTCCTTCATTCGATGCATTAGTATCATCATAAATTCATTCTTACTTAGGGAAAAAATCCCTTCATGAAATAGATATCCATTCACATTTCTTATTTATTCTTTTCAAAACAAATTATCCCAGAGGTGAGTATGATACATGTATTCCACTTTGTCAAAGACAATACTTTTTGGGAATTCTATCTTCATCACTTAATTAATGTATGGGGTGAAACCTTCTTCTTTGAAAATAAGAATAGGTCACGGTTCATATTACATTTCATGCAATATAGAAAGACAGAAATATGGATTTCACTATCTCTAATTCCTCACAAAACATAGATCATCGTAATGAAAAAATAGTGTACTACACAAATATATTCATCCATCAGAATTAATCATACATCATGGAAATATAAATAGCATATCACTTCAATTCATGAAACATTCAAATTAATGGAAAATTAATTATAATAGAATTCAAACCTAAAAAAACTCGACAGAAAAAGTGAACCCGCCCTTAGGTATTATAGGTAGTGAAGATTGTTCAAAACCATTGAGAATTGTTGAGAAATAACATAATGTGTTTATCAATAATTACCTTCACTGGTATCTAATATATTATCCAAAATTAAATTCCATGGTTTAATCATCACTTAACCATGGATACTAATCAAAAAAATATTTTTACCACACTAATAATTATAGAATTCTTAACCGATGAACAAATTACTTGGATCGAGCTTCAAACTACATGGACACAATGATTCGGTTGTACAAAAGTCTTTGGTGGGATCCTTGGGTGTATTCTTGGAGAATAAAACTTAGCTGGAGATGATAGAATGAATTGAAGATATAATCTTAGTAGATCATAGGATTTAAGGCTTGATAAGTAAACCAGACAACCAGGATAAAAAGGATAGGCTATTGAACAGTTCTGATTAAATCAGAGAAAAGACCCATCAATCTGAAGTCACCCTTGGCGTTTTCTATAATAGATCATGTGGAATTCACTTTTCAAAAATAGGATATTGCATATACCCTTCTCATTATGGCACCGACCCATGGCAGCCTCATATCCACCATCATTCCCCTACTCACTATGACACCACCCTACCTTCACACTCATGCAGGCATGCTCCTCCACCCACCAGTCTACCTAGCTTGTCACATGGTAGTTCCATTTTTCCATGGTTTACCCTCTATAGTCTCACATTAAAGAAAGCATGGAGTAGGATTAGGTTCTACTAATGTTTGGTAAATGTTTAATCAAACTCTAAAAATTATACTTTTCCCAATATAAACCTTATACAAATCCATCATAAAATCTTCATGTAAAATAAAAATTATTTTTAATATAGTCTTCATGTTCAAAATTCTTTTATTAATTCCATTTATAATCAGATAATATTTATCATAGCTTCGTCTCTCCTTTTAATCATTGTTCTAATGTGGAAATAAAACCATCAAATGATACAAGTCATATGAAATAAAATCCATATCTAAAATCATCAAATTGAATAAATCATGGTCTTTTCATATTCATATGTTATTTTCCACAATTTCAACATAAAAAATGCTTCACCTTCATAATAAAAGGGTTTAAAGGTAAAAGAAAACATGTGGAAAATAAAAACATATACATGGAATGGAAAACTAACACCCAAATACAGATTTAGAGTGATAGAAAAAACGATCAAGTGGAAGTTAATTACCACAGTTTCATAATTTTGAGGTGCGAAAAAAGGATTTTATATCCTAAGAAATTATGATTTTTGGGAAATATTTTTCATTCAATTCTCTTTTCATAGATTTTGAAAAATATTTTACTCTCAAATGATATCAAAAAATAATACCTTCATATATTTTTTTATATTTATTATTCCTTCTATTTTTTGTTTTTCAATTAATTTCTAATTTATATATTACTCCACAAAATGAATGTAAAAAAAATTAATTTTTTTATCCCCGAAGAACTCAAAATCACTATTAACCGACCATTAGTTCTATAAACGGGTGACATGTCTTTCCTTCTACCTACAACTATTTTCTAAAACTAATATGGTAAGAATAAGTTATCCAATATGAATAAATCTACATATAGTTAATTAATTAATCAATCAATAAAACCTTATCCAAATTTCAACATAAAATATTTTATAAATTGTTATCTTTTTTGTCAATGAAACATATTAATATCCGTAACATTAGGAAAAAAGATAAAATAATTTTCAAAATGAACATATCATTAATATCTAAAATAAAAATGGAATAACTCTTAATTGTCTTATACAAAAGTTGTTTATACATTCATCATGTATTCTCATTAAACATGGTAATAATAAGAATTTCCATAAAACCATATTGGAAAAATTCATGATTCTTTTATCCTAAAGTAAATCAATAGTTATTGGTTATATTCCTTAAATATAAAAATACTTGAAACTCTCTGAAGGATAGAATAAACAACTTTTTTGGAAAATAATTAACCAATTTGACGGTAGTATGTACTATCCTATTTATATTATTCATATTAATCATATCTTTATCCTAAAATAATTATCTTATCATCATAAACTTATTAAAGGTTTTATTATCCATTATATTTTATTTTCCAAAAGTTCATATTTTCATTAAATCATTTTCCATGGGCATCAGTATAATTCAACACAGGATCACAAATTCTTTATGAAATAGAAATGAAGTACAATCCTTACATATTTCATAATTCTTTTGATGAGAATACCATCAATAAAACAATTTCACAAAATGTATCTTGTATTCAAATATACCTGAACATTAATCATTCCACTTAATTTGTGTCAAAAAATAATCTTTACCTAGATCTTCTTTCTTCTTCTAAGTTATATTCCCTTAATTACAGCAGAATTCAATTTCATAGTGCCCTCTCTACCTACAGTTGAATCATTAAACATTGTAAACCTTTTTCTTTCCATTTCAATTTGGAGTGTGGTTGAATATTCTCCACACACGTATTAAAATAAATTTCCTTTTATTCATGTAACTTTGTTTTTGTTTCCACACATATCAAATGTCAAAAAATATTACACACTATTCTTCCCTCTGTACACATATTTCACATTCATACTCTTTGCCTCTTTTCCATAAAAGTCATAATACATTAATAATTAATTCTCTATATTGTTATCATATGACCCAATTTGCTCATATGAATAGAATTTTTGGATACTAGTACAAATCAAAAGATCCTCTTATGATCATAAAAGATATGACAATTCATACTCTTTGGATCATGTGTATTAGTGTGTTCCCCATTCATTATTCTAGGTACCATTTCTAAATGTTGATATACAATGTAATATATCATATAATTATTATACATAATGTATAATCCCAAATATAGTTATACAGTTAACCAAAATTGAAAATCATATTCCTAGATAACCTCATAATCATAAGAATGATTTCTCTGGGGATATCTTTGTTTGAAAAAGATTTTTAATTGGTTTAAAAAAATGTTAATTACCCTTAGCATGACTACTTTGAGTGTCAAACCAATTCTATATTAAGGATAGTTTTTGTGTAACACATTATGATCAAGTTAAGACAAACACACAATTTTATGAGTTATTACCCCTAGATACTTTAATTCAAGAATCATGTCCACTTATAGTATCTAGAAATAGATGTATTTCTAGGAAACATCATATCATATATGCCTTACCTAACATTTATAATGTTCTATTATAATTATCATCAAATCCTATCATATTGTTATGTTCACTATTCTTTGTTTTCTTAAATCGTGTTCCCAATGTTTCTACTAAATTTTCATTAATATTAGATGTAGAGACCTCGACCCCAATATCTTAAATCCATTGTCTAAATTTATTACATTAGCATAGATACGGGGGGTCTAATCCAAGAGGACCGATAGTATTTTTTTATGAAGAGAACCATAAAAATGCATGATATCTATTTCATAATTGGAAAAAAAGAAAAAACACAAAACATATCAAAAAATGTAAACTAAATCTTGTAAATTAAATTTTAATATTTACTTTTCCTAACAAAGGGAAATGAGAAAAATTATGGTATGGTCAAACGTTTATTAAGGGTTAAGTGCAACAGAAGCTATCCTAAATCAATATTCATAATAAACATAGAAATATAAATACTAAAAATTATTTAAATAAATTGAATATAGTGGTAAGATAAATACCAATCAATTTATAGGGAAAATTAATTATAACACATTCCATTTAATAATTAATCTGAGAATGAAATGTATCCACAGATAACATCATATGAAAAATAACATGGAAAATAATAATATAATTCTAAATTAATGAAATGATTAATCTTCATACATTAGGTTTCCTAAAAAGATGAGACATTTACCATAAAGACCATAACAATAATTTTAATAAAATACTAGGTATAAAATAAATTAGTTTTGACAACTATATTACCACTCTCAATATCTTTCCCAAGAATGTTTTAAATTATTGGTTATAAATTCTTAGGCTTTAGAAAACTAATTTTGTGTCATGAGACTACCAATGAATCTATGAAATTTCTATAAATGGTCCTAATACAATGGTATTAATTTCCAAATAATTACTATATATCAAATAAATTCATAAACACTAAGCCTTATCATAATATATTTGTATTTAATAAATTCTATAGATTTATCAGTAGTTCCCCTTTTTATCTAACAACATTCAAAATAAACACCATTTGTATAAATTATATATATATTAGGAAAAAATATCTAAAATGAATTAATATATTTTTTTTGAAAATGGAATTTATAAAAATAAATAATTACATGAAATTGGTTGTTTCAAGATAATATTAACAATCATAAAATAAAGTGTTGTTGTAAAATAACTTTTACCACTAGGCAATTGTCAAGTAAAACCAACTTAAATGAAATGATTCAAATTGAATCATAAAATACAATATATTTTTAATGAATATTGATATCACATGTAAAAGGGGTTTTATATACACCATATAAATGTTAATTGGTGCATAATAACAAATAAGTCTCAATGGAATGAAAATTGTAAAGAAATCCCTTATCTCATGATTTATTTTGGATGAACGTGCCTTAACCTCCTATATAGTGGTATTATACATTTGATTAACTTAAAAAAAATACTATTACTATTTATAATTTCATAGCTTATTAGTTTATAACAACTTATCACTAATTCATTAATAACCATTAATTATTTTCACACATTCCAGTGTTAATTGCCTTATTTTCTCATTCGTGTTTCTTCATGAAATATTTTATTCATGCACATTAAAAATATTTCTATCCAAAATGGAATATTAATAATGTAATAATTATTATAATTTAATATTTAATTTACATTGAAAAAAAACATGAATTGTGTTAATGAAAAATGAAGCACATTACGACCATGGAGATAGTTGTTCGTACATACACGTGAGGAACGTTTCCAATTTTCAATGATCTTTATAGAAATGAGGTAAGTAATAATTTTTATTTATATAATGATCATATTTCAATTTTTACCATATTATACTATTCTTCATATATCATACATGTGGTGTGGTTATAAAAATAGATTCACCTTTATTCATTAAGGGAGTAGACCACACATGGACAAATGATGTTATCATCATTATTTGAGTGAATATGAAAAATAACAGTGATATTCAGTGTCTTTATCGAATTATATTTATTTAATTATTATCATTATCATGTCATTTATATAAAATAAAATCAACTTGAGTTTTATTTATCACATTCCATGTGATGAATTAGTGAAAGATGAATTGTAACAACATGAACTGTTATAAGTAAAATTCTCCTTATGATTCAATTAAATGTGTTATTATGTATTATGGTTATAAAAACACATGAAATCATTTTTCTTTATTATATCCTATTTAATATACTGTTAATAATATTTAACAAAGATAATATAGAAATTTTATATTGATATCATGATTAATATAAATATAGTGTTTTAACAAAGCCAATTGACAAAGATAATGGAAGCGATGGCCTAAACCAGTATGATCTTACACTACGAATCCCATTTATCAATGATTCTGGTGAAGATAAAACCATTGGTATTTTACCTTGTCCAATACCATGTTTATTCCCAACAAATTAAGTAGATATAAACAGTTTACAAGAGATGTTCATAGTCATCTCCCTCACGAACCAAACCATGTATGCCGAACAACCCCATGAAGGCTCATCATCACACACCTTACACTTAGGTTGTTTTTATGTTTAATAAAGGAATATGTCTCAATACCTTATAAATATGATTATGTAAACAATTTGTAGTGAATAAAAAATAGATTTTCGTCATGGTATTGTTACTTTATAAAATGGTTTTCTTTTGATACAACAAAACACAAATAGTATTTTATTTTGTTCATATTCAAATTAAATTATGGAATTTATATTAAGGAATTGATGGATATTTTAAGTAAATAATAATTTAATAAAAAATTTCTATTTAATAATGTTTAACAAATATAAATGATCATATCACTTGATGTAGTCAAAATTAATTTTTATTAGGGTTCGAAAACTATTATTATAAAAAAGCCAACATTTATCAATAAATATAGATTATTATTTTTAATAATAAAAATTAACATAAATATGAATTAAAATATAAAAAATGAAAACTATTTTTGGAATTAAAATGGATAAATTATCCGATGGTTAATGTTTCATAATTTTTTGAGCCAAACTAATTTTCAGTTAAAAATTGAATACCATATAAATATACAATGTTTATTATTTGATCATAATGACCCAACATAGATTTAATAAATACTATCAATGTTATCCATGAAAAAAAATCAATTTATCCCTTTAAAATAATATTATTATTATTTATTTGATTAATTTTAAAAATCCTTTGTGAATCTAGAAAACCAATTAATATATTTTAATGTTTTAAAATCATTTTAAGGGTATGACTAACTTCCACATAATAATGGGTATTATTTTATTATGTTCATCCCTTTAAATTATTAAATAATTTTAATTAATCACATTTTGTATAAAACATAGGCAGAAAACAAGGGAGGTTTTGTGATTTTGGTTATTTTATTATATATGTTCCAAAATCTATGTTTGGGAAATAATAAAGAATTATCCCATTCGGTTCCTGTATAAACCCACCAAGGATCCCATTTATCTTTACTGAAAATTATTTTATGGGGTGATTACTATTCCCAACCCTCTATAGAGTCATCCTAAGGTTCCCACAAGTTCTCAATAATCTATTCCCGAGCTTTTGAAGTCACACACTCTGGTAAGGGATTATCGCCTTCTCTTTTGTATTCAGGATTGTTTATTATATTATGCCCTTTAAATCCAATTACATAATATTGTTATATGCCTATCCATGTATATAATGATACCAATTTTAAGTGAAATTTATGAGATACCATTTTCCCTCTCATCAACCAATTGTTTGAATTGTTAACTAGTGTTCTTATGCTGCCAAAATTTCATCATGATTTTCCATACCAAAACAACTGTGTTGTGATAGAAAACCAATTCCATATCAAGGGGTTTCCATTTAAAGAATTACACATGTTTTAATTTGGGATTAAAATTATTTATTCAACACTCCTTAAACATGTAATAAATTATGATGCTGAATGTATCTATGTTGAATGATCTATGTGGCGCACAAAAGGATGAGACTGAATTGAAAGTGACTAGTGCCCCAGATTTATATAGCACTCACATGCATTGGGTAATGTTTATTCTAATGAGGCATCACATTGGGAAAGGTGGTGAACCTTGTACCATTATATTAATTTTTACATCAGGATTTCCTTACAATTATCCTTCACCTATGTTTATGATGTAATGTTTTAAATTGTGGACACATTTCCCATATTTCTTTACAGATTTTCATGCTATATTACATCTCACAGATCATGTTCTTCATTCATACTATTTTTATTCCCTATTTGTATTCCTATTTTCAAATTAGTATTAATCTATTCATGTTCATCCATGTTTATCTCCTTAGTGGGATTTATAACTCTCCCCTTCCTTATGTGTGTCCCCAAGTTATCCCAGGCATTTTTAAGCACAATAATATTAAAAATTGTTTCAATAAAGATATTGTATTTCGTGTTTTAATTTGTTATTTAATGTAACTAATTCCTAAAATAGTAGAATTTATGATATTATAGATTTTATTTAGTTTAATATTCGTTAATGAATCATGAATTAATGTCTAATTCCGAGATGGGTTATTATAGTTTGTATCAAAGGAAATGTTTAGTTATTTTAGGATCCAGATTAAAAACTATAGTGAAAGCCTTAGGGATAAGAATACATAGAATAAAATATCCCTATTTTTTATGTATATATTATGTTATTTATAATAAAATTAGATCCCTATATAGATACTAAAAGTGTACAAGGTTAGGAAAAATGTGTACCTAGGGTTAACAATATTGACAAGGTGCATCGGGTCTGACTTGACGTAACGTGGTATATGACAATGACCCTTACTGAGCACTTAGATTGACACTCGTGTGGGATATTTTTTTATATATTATTAATCTTATTATAAACCCTCATTATGGGAAAAAATTTCATAAGTGTATATGCTAGTCAATAGATAATGGATAACATATATTTAAGCCTAGAATCTCATCATTTATCAAAATACTTGTAATTTAAAATTTGTCACTTCAATTTAATTTTATTACAATTTATGTGTTTAATATTTTTAAAATACTCATTCTTAATTATACCTTTATTATATCCAATGATTAGAAATTGGATGAATCGGGTAAAAAATCAATCTGATGGGCAATTTGATGCTGTCCCCAATGAGATTACCAACCTAATAGGAGTGGGAATTAAAAAAAATTGTGAGGATTATGTCTTAGTTTACTCAGGTTATGAATATATACCTAGATCAAGAGGAGAGATCAATTTCCCCTAAGAAATAATATGTTGAAATTGAGAGCTTTATGTGACAAAAGGTCTACAAATTTCAGTGGATTGTTAGACCACTTAATCCTAGATGAACTGATCAACTCTATTGAGAATATCATATATAAATTAAAATGATGTTAACCAGAGAAGGTTATACTTATTGTTTATCATTTGGAGGGAGATGCTTATTAGTGGTTGACATTGATAAAAAAATGTGAAGCATGAGGAAGTCATAAATGTGATGGGGTGGATGGAATTCAATAAATGGTTTCTTTAAGATATTTTCCTCTGACACTCCATCATAAAATTGAATGGGATTCACCCTATATTAAGAAAAAAGGTGACGAATCTATAAGGGAAGATTAGGAAAACATAAAAAGACATTCATGACACACCTTAGGAAATTTTGTTACCCCTGAATACATGTTTGAAAACTTCTTTGGTGGGAGAAATCCATGTATACAAAAAAACATTGTGATTTGTGACTTTGATAGCTATGATGAAATTGTGTGATATTCCATCAAATTTGGAATGTAGATAGGTGAATCTCAAGGGTATCATGTTGAAAAAAAGATAAAATTGGAGTTTATTTTTGGCAGTCTGATGGAAATATATAATGTTTCCAAGAATTTTCAACATCCCAATTATCAATGTTTGGGAAAGAAGAACACTAAAATCTCTTAAGGGTAATGGGGAAATGATTTAGGTGTGGTAAGGAAAGACATCTACCTAATGATTGCTAATAGGAGAAACCCGCTAATGTGATTGAGGAAAGAAATTCTCCAGTAAACCCTTAATACATTGTTCATTTCTTTATGTTCAAGTAAACAAGGAACATTGGAAATTAATGCACTAAGATAAGGGTTTTACGAGACAACCAACAATTTATAAGGCAATACGGGATTAATTATTACCTCAAAAATAATGTCATGGATCCTGGAAACAAAGTGGTGATAAGTAAAAAATGTTTTATTTTACGTATAGAGAATTTAATTTTTTATTTTTTTTCATACATTCCTTCAAATCATATATTTTTATTATAAAAATTCAAACAACACTACAAAGAATTGAAGTAGAGTTATTAGTGAAAAAGAAAATTGGGGAAATTATTTCATCCTAATTATGAAACTCCTCTCCAACTACAGAATGTGGGAGAACATACCATTGAACAATTTTTTAATCCCCTTGGAAGAATTTGATGTGATTATGTGTATGTATTGTATTTACCAATATAAAGAAAACATAAATTTTCAGGAGATGGAAATAACTCTTCGTGTTGGGAATCATCCCCCAATTTTTATAACATATCATGGAGGCGGATGAATCTTCCTTGGAACCAATGTCTGAAGAATGAATATTATTTCCTTACATGAAAGATTATCTAGATCAAATGACTGAGTCTAAGGAAATAAGAATACTTTAATACATTCCTTTTGTGAGGGAATACACTAATGTGTTTCCAAATGAATTTCCAGGCCTTCCTTCTAGATAAGAGGTTGAATTTTCAGTTTAGAATATTCCTGTGGGAGGAACACTATTCAAGAATCCATATTGAATGGACAATGTAAGACTCCATGACTAAAATAAATGGCTAGAGAAGAATATACATAAGGGTTACATAGTCCCATGCACTTCTCCATGGGTTGCATTATCCACTTCATCAAGAAGGTGGATGGGTAAATTCATATTTCAATTGATTATCGTTAGCTAAACAAGATCACGATAAAGAAAAAATATCTATTGACTCTAATTAATGATTTTTTCAATAAAATAGATAGAGAAAAATACATCTCCAAGGTCAATCTATGGTCAGGATATTTCGATGTTAGGGTGATGATTGAGAACATTCTGAATACCACTTTTTGTATGAGTTACGAGATCTATGAGTTCATAGTGACACCTTTTGAACTCACTAATTCTCTCAGAATCATTATGGACTTGATGAATAATGTATTTATATATTACCTAATGTTTTTTATAGTATTTATATATGATATTATAATATTAAAGAAAAATAATTAGGGACATGAGCAGAATATTATTACAGAGAAAATGGACATTTGAAAGGATAAGCTTTATACAAGGCACATCATATGTGAGTTCTGGTTAAAGGAAGTCTCATTAATAGGGCATATCATCATAATAAATGGGGTATCTAAGGACCCTTAAATTATATAAGAAATTGAATGATGGAGGATCCCAACATCTATGATAATTTTTTATAGTTTCCTTGGATTAGATATTTATAATAATCTAATTGTGAGATATTTATTATGATTTTCAAACCCTCAAATAAAACCAACTCAAAAGTGAGTAAAAATTTCATTAAATGATTAATATGAAGAGATGATCATAGAGTTAAACCAATGTCTTATCACATTCACTATGATCACACTAAACATTATTAGTGATCGTTTGATTTTATTAATCGATGCTTTAAAGGTGGTATTGTGATAAGTGTTAATTCACAATGATAAAGCCATAGCCTTTGATGCATGGGCGTTTAATTATCACAAAAAGATCATACCAACACATTATTTGGATTTGTATGAAACTATAATTGCTTTTAAAACATGTCAACATTAACCTTTTGGTGAGAAGAGTGAAATATATACTGATTAAAAAGGCCTCAAATATATATTCAAAAAGAAAGAGTTTAATATGCACCCACAAAAAATGTTTGAGCTGATTAAGGACTATGACTGCACAATCCACTACTAACCTTGTAAATTGAATATGTTGATCACTTCTCTATGTATAAATGATCCAAAAATTATATCATTTATGAGAATTAAGAGGTACCCATTCTTCGTATATTTGAAATTGATGGACATGGGAACGATAAAGGAAGGAACATTGTCAATATTTCACAAATTATTGTCAACTGGTTCTTCTATAAAAGATAAAGGATTCTTGTAGAAAAGATGTGATAATTGAGAATAATGTGGAAACTATAACAAGAGGGAAATAATCATAGTTCAAAATTAATGTATGAGAATTTGTGATATTTGGGTTACGACTATTTGTATCATCAAATCTAGAGTTAAAGGATATGTCAGATGATACACACAACTCAAACTTATCCATCCATCCAAAAAGAAGAATGATGTCTCAAGATCCCCAAGAACACTATTAGTGGGAGAATATGAAGAAAGATATCATGTAATATACATTATGTTGACTTTTATTCCAAAATTAATAGAGGAAAGAAAAAAATAAAAGGGGATAATGAAACAATTATCAATACTAACATGGAAATGGGATAAATCACCTTGGAATTTTCCATTGATCATTTAAAGAAATAAAGAAGAAACAATGATATCTTTTTTTAGTGGATATTCATGAAAAGGATGAACACATAATAGTGATTCAGTAGGATTTATCATTGGATAAACTTGCAATGATATACATTAGAGAATTGGTGATGCTATATGGTTCATCAACCTTGATTATATCTGATTGAGATCCAATATCCACCTCTATGTTCTGGAAGAGTCTCCAACATGCAATGAATATTGAGTTGAAATTAAAAATGGTCTATAAACCTCAAACTAATGCCCAATATGAGAGGACTATCTGGACACTGGAGGATTGTTTTAGAACATTTTCAATGAACATTAAGAGTGGATGGGATCAATATCATCTTCTGGAAAAGTTCTATTATAAAAAAAGTTTCCACTCAAAAATTGAAATGTATCCTTATAAATCAATTTATGAGAAAATGTTTTAAACCCCTTCATGTTATGATGAAGTTCCTAATTTGTTGATGAAGTAGTAGAAAAGGTTAATAATATTAAATATCCCATAAAGGTTGTTAAAATTCATCATTAGATCTATACTGATAATTTTCAATGATAATTAGAGTTTGAAGTTGTAGATATACTATTTCTATGCTTTAATACATGGAATAATGTGATGATATTTTGGAATAAGGAAATATTATTCCATGATACACCATCCAATTTTTTATCCTTGATTTCATAAGAGTGATGGAAAATTAACTAGTACTCCTACCCAATCTATCACAAATAAATTATATACTCCAACCATCCCACTTATGAAAGTACATACCAGACCCCTCACACGTACTCAATCTAGTGGTGGTACTATTGGAGTATGATTATAATATTAATAGAAGAATATGAAGATCTTAGTCCATAAATACTAATTTCTATTAAATAATACAATGTACCTTGTAAAAGTGATTTAGAGACACCACATGTTTTATGATCTAATGTGGGAACCAGGGGAAGTGATAAAATAGAGTTACCATTATCTATTTTTGTGTGGAAATAAATATTTAGGGGGGGAATTTTCTTGATGGAAATATTTTAATGACCCGAAATATTATAGACAAAATTTCCCCTATGATTAAAAAAATATATTATTATGTATTATGGTTATAGAAAGAACATACACTATTTTTTTAGAAAAAAACAAAAAAATGAGTGAAGGGAAAAACCCAAGTACCATGATATTCTAAATTGTAGTATAATTAAGTCCAATGAGAACAGAGAAACCCAAAAAACCATAATTAAATAAAATACTTTATAACTACATTGTGTAATAATTATTTAGATGACACCACTTGATTCTTCACATGTATTTATTTGTTAGGTGAAGAAAAGGGTGGGAGTAGATAAACAAGGTTGATGCAGGAACCCATTCTAATATCATTAAAAAGATCTAGTACTCTAAATAATTCATCTATAGTTCATATATGGACCTCCATACACATCTTCATCTACCCTCATTTATATATTCATCTTCCCCACTCAAAGATCCACTGGCTTGGTCCATCCATATCTAAGTGCAGTGAACATTCTCCACTGTCCTGATTTCATGAGATCTCAATGCTCCTCCAAATTAACTCATTTGGTTTTATTATAACCAATTTAAAATAAAATTAAGCATCATTACCATTGATAATATATACTTTGAACAATTATCACATTATTGGTATAAATATTTGTTTTCACCAAACTCAATTGACACAGAAAAAGGAAGTGATGGCCTCAACCAGTAATATCATATACTAAAAATCATTTTTATCAAATCCTTCAAGGAATATAGGATTATTTGTATTTTACCATGACTAAGAACAAGATTATGTCCCAAAACATAACCATGAACTAAACCATTTACGGTAGAAGTTAAAGCTCATCAAGGTATGACCCAAACCATATATGGTAAACAACCCCATGAAAGTGTCACATTCCTTCACCTTACTCAAATAAAATTCTATTTTGTATTAAAGGGATATGTATAAAGAACCTACCAATATAATTATGTAAATTTTTTTTAAATAACAATGAAAATATATTCATCCTATTCTTGTATCATTTTTAATGATTTAATGTTTTATAAAAAATACATATAATTTTTTTTAATATTTAAATTCAATCATGGAATATTTTTAATTAATTAATGTAATTTTGAAATAAATATAATTTCAATAAAATATTATTATATCTATTTTTTCAAATATAAATGATCATATAATTTTTATGAATTAAAATATAAATTTTATAAGTGTTAGAATACTATTATTGTAAAAACCCCAAAATTTCTCAATAAAGGACGATTCTTGTTTTTAAAGTGAAAATGAAAATATTTGAAGAATAATTTAGATAAAAATAGAATTTGTTTTTGAATCATATATTTTAAATTATCCCTTGGTTAATTTTTCATAGAATTCTACTATAGTCGGTTTGTTTGGTAGTAATTATATATAATATTAATGTATGTATTGTATACGGAAATTATAATGACCCAAAATTAATATAATATATACTATAAAAGGAATTCATGAAAAAATATTTGTTTTACAATTTAAATAATTTTATTTTATGTTTATTTTACTAATTTTTATAAATCCATTTTGAATCCTCCAAAACCATTAAAATAATTAATTGTTTTAAAATCATGTCTTCAAGTGTACGAGTCAATACCACATAAGAAAGTGTATTACATAATTATTGTATGTAATTGATCATATATAATAATGAATCCCACTCTAATTTGGTTGAAATATTTATAGAAACCCATGTTATGGATTGTGGTTTTGGTTATTTTATTATATCGAGTCCAGAACCTATGTTTGCGAAATTATAAACATTTACTTATTCTTTTCCAATATAAATCCACCCCATATTCCATTTATCTTCCCTAAAAATACATTTATCATTATTTTACTATTAAATATACTCTCTATAGTCCTGCCAAGGTTCATTGAATCTCTTAAGAAGCTCAACCCAAGAATCTCATGTCATAAACTCTGGTAAAGAATCCTCACCATCTTTTTTAGTCATGTTTTTTGGTATCTTATTTATTCTAATTAAAATTTATAATGTTGGGATATATCTCCATAGGTATCTAATAAATTCCATTTTATGTAAAAATTATTATAGATCCATTTGCACTCATCATCTCGTTTTAGGATTTTTTATGTTACACCATTTTAATGTGAAAATTTCACTACGATTTTCCATGCGAAAACTATTTTTTAGTAAATACCATAACCATTTACTATTAGGGGTTTTTATCTTTATAAAATTAGAAATATTTTAATTGGTACTTACATGTATTTATTCCAATCTCTTTAATCATGTATTAAATTAGGATGATGAATATATCGATGAGGTATGGTCAATCCTGCACACTTAAGCATCAAAATTAAATGAATGTGATGGGTGCGCCCAAAAATATATTTCACACCAATGCATTGGGTAATGTTTAGTCTCCTTAGACATCATGATGGGATAAGGAGTAAAACTAATTCCTTTATTGTACATATTCCATAAATATTTCATGGAAATTAGTCTTGACCTATCATTATGATGCAGCGTATTAATTTGTTTCCACATTTCCCATGTTGCCATTATGATTATCATGTTATATCTAGTATCATTGTTCATGTGTATGATTTCTTCCATTTTATGACCCATTTATATTACTATTCTTTAACATGTATTATCTCTTCATTTTATGTAAGTTTTATCACCTTACTAGTCTTCATAGCTCCCCCTTTTATTATATAGATCTCCAAGTTTTCCCATGCAGTTTTAAGCATGATAATGTTTCAGAGATTGTCAATAGTGATGTTGTATTTACTATCATTATATGTTATTTAATATAACTTATTACCAAATAAAAAATAATAAATGATTTTTTATGTTTTATTAGGTGTTATATTATATAATTAATCTGGAATTAATTTGTTATTAGGAGAATTGTTGCTATACGAATCATATCGCTTCAAGAGTTGGTAGTCTTCCATATACTAGAGAAATGTTATAATATCTCATATATAATTTAAGATAACTGATACCTATGACATATTGAATCAATAGATATAATTTTTTTATAAATTATATATATAAATTTTATATCCATTATACATCCCAAACCTTTATAAGTAGAAATGGAAAAACGAATGACATTGGTTTTTGAGGCGGTAGTCCTTCGTACACACAAATTATGATATCGTAACAAATTTTGTAGAAGTGGAGATGGTTTTAGGTCAGGAAAAATTATTACAATATCATATTATATGGAATATTATTAAGTAAATATGTAATAATATTTAAATAAAAATTGATAGTTGTGGATAAATCAGTGAAATAATGTTTATTATTTAAGAACATTACCTCTTCTTAGGGAATTCTCCTTAGATTTACAATAATTCTATCCTAGGGAGTATTTAGGTCCAATATAAAGCCTATTTGATGAATAGAAGGAATTTTAGATTTTATTTTTTCTATGATTGGATTATTTTAAATTCATGAGAGGTGTGAATAACTATGTGGAGTGAGTTCTAGTTATAGTTGATGATCAATGAAATTTTTGTAAATACCAAAAAGTATTCACTAGTGGGAAGTAAATAATATGTCATGTGGATAAAAAATTGATAATTAATGGGTTGGAGTTATTATTGGGTTGATGCATACTTCCAATACAAAATTAACCACAAGTTTTACACATTTTTTTTCAAAACATATATTTTTCCTAACATTAACAATTTTGGTTTTTCACATTGAAAACATTGTTTCTAAAATAGGAAATTTTATCTTTAAGAATAAAATAAAATTATATATATTATATTATTTTTACCAAATTATTATAAGTTTAAAATCCAAATTTTCATAAAAATAACTCATAGGTGTTGAGAATTAATTTTAACATAGGCACACGTATCACCCCAAAACATCAATTTAACCTTAATAATGCTAATAGTGATTTTACTTTTTTGGTGTTATTATAATCACTATAAAATAAAAAGTTTTATATCAATGGACCATAGTTTATGTTTTAAAATACCAGAAAACTACTTGGAAGATAAATTAATTTTTTATGGATATTTAATCATTTAATAAAATTTAATTTATTTTAAAATAATATTAATTTAAATATTGAAATTATTCATATAATTTTAATTTTAAAATATCGTGAAAATAATGGAATTAAAATATATTATTTTCAACCCATTGAAAAATTATATATATATATATA
Organism: Viscum album; assembly: GCA_963277665.1. NCBI lineage: Eukaryota > Viridiplantae > Streptophyta > Magnoliopsida > Santalales > Viscaceae > Viscum > Viscum album. Next base: position 323,301,251 of record OY728144.1, on the reverse strand, counting down.
TTAGTAAAATAGAACAAAATAATTAATTATTTCTAATTCACTTTTAATATTTATTGTAACATTTATTTTACTTATTTATTAACTAAATCATTATTGTGTTGGAATTTCATAATTATTTTCGGGCAATCATTTTTAATAAAAAATTGAATATAAATTATTATGATAACAAAATATCATTAATCATTCAAAATAATATTCATAATCGAATCAATTATGTTTGTTTCCGCATTATAATTCATTATGGATATTAAATTTATGGAATTTTTATTTTATTTTTTCGGTTCTAAACAGAATATATATGCTGATTTCCTGGAAAATCATTGAGAAACTATTTAATATTGAGCATATATTATTGAATGTTGAAATACTTCCAGAAAAGGGATGCTGGAAAAAGTAGAAGGTCATTTTTACACATATCTTATTTGATTGAACATTGTTAAACCCATTTTCACATTTAAAACGATTATAATTTTTTTTTGGGTTTTCACAATTAATTTTGGTCAAAATATAAATTGAAGTTGTTATATATAATAAATAATGCTCATTAAAAATATGGAATTTATTTTCTGAAATAAATTTCATTTAACATTAAAATATATTGTATAAATTACCTGGAATATGTGACCATATAATGGGATTTTAAGGTGAAAAAGATAAAATATTCACACAGTTTTTTGTATCAAAATTCATTCTCAAATTTCTTCTAATGAATTAAATTATATTAATAGATATATTATTTTAATAATTTTATATAAAACAAAATAAAAAATAAAATTTAACATTATAAATTGTTAAAATGAAAAATACATTTTCAGTTAGAATACAGTAGTTTTCCCTATACATCAAAAAACAAAATTTCTCAAATAAAATCCCAAAAATTCACCATGAGATATTATGAATAATCTAATTTCAAAATAAAATTTTTTTTCCAATAAATTTTCTAAATGTTCTAATATGTAACTCAATATTATATGTGAAAACCCTGTTTAGTCATTATTTTCCCACATAATTTTGGATATGATTATTTTCCAAAATTTTAATATTTTTTTTGAAAATTTAAATAATCGAGACTAAAATTGAAAATATTTTTTTCTTCCTTTTGATTTTTGATAATTTAACTATTTTTGATCATTTATTTAGTAAATTCTCAAAAAATATATGTATAGGAATAAATATTTAATTTTTATGTATCCTTAAAATAGTAAATACTAAATGTAAATATATGTTTACAATTTAGCATAAAGAGGGATTTTGGGTACATCATCGTAATTTTGGGGTATTATTTCTTATCGTGGTGGGGGTAATTTGTTTTAATAAGGATAAATGTTCAAAAAAATATTTCTCAATGTGATTATATAGTCCCTCAATAATTTTAATTGAATCCAAATTGAATAGAGAAAAGGGAAACAATATGGGGAAGAATTATATATAATTGAAATAAATTCAATATTGAACTAAAAGTTATATTTGTATGAACTTTTCAAAATGTGTAAAATGATTACATATAATATGTTTTTAAATTGTAAGATTATGTATATTGTATCTCATGATATTAAAATAAAATCATTCAAGTTACTTTAAGAATTTTCCCTCATCATCTAACATTGAATTTAACATTTAAATCATGAACCACTAAACCCCAAATTCATAACTGCCATTTATAATTACTAGAGAGTAGTTTGGCTAGTTATCATTAGTAGAGAGTTAGATATATTATATTCTTATGGATTGTGTTATTATACATATTATTAAGGGTAAATCCAGCTAAATAATATTAAAATATTTGAGAAAGAATCTTTTAGTATAGTTGATCACATGTATAAATCTACCTTTATGAGAAGTTGAAAGATGGAAATAGATTACATGGGTAGTGTATCTGATGTTTCATTCCCTTAATGTTTTATTAGATTTGTGGTCTATAGACATAAAAATCAATATTATAAAATGTCATATCGTCTCAGCAAGGGGATCTTCTTGATAATATGAGTCTCTCATAGATTTAATCATATTGTCATGGAATTATCTCTGTTAATAATATTGCTTCATTATATATAACATTCCTCCTTACTGGTTTGGACACCTAATTACATAGAATAAGTAATTATAAATTCAATAAAAGAAATATGGGACATATTTTAATCACATAGTATTAATAAAATTAATTATAATAATACATCATTTAAGGGGGTGTCCAATATTTATCCCTTGTACATAAAATTGTAGAATGGGACACTAGAGATCAACACTAACAAGATTGGGGTGTGAAGATGAATTATTTTATTGAATCATGATCTATAGGGAGATATTATTTCACTATATCAGCACATGTGCATATTAGATCATCTATAAAACATATGGATTCAATGAGATTATTTATTTATGATGATATGATGTGTTTATTCCACACTAATTTATTTCTCCATCCAAAAGGGTTAATGATTAAATTGATCATTATTGTCTCCTATACAAATTCATAGTAATAATGTTTTTTTCTTCAAACCTATAATAATTTTGGTTTATTGTGGGGTTTTTATTCTCATATGAGGTCAAAAGTTTATTCTATAATTATTTTTAAATCATATAATTCTAAAGGGGTTCGTTAGGGTCTATGGTCTCCCTTGTTGTCTTTATATTAGAATAGATTATTATATCATCTAGAAAGGAATAAAGGTAATTCTGGAGTATACATTATCCTTAGATAACTTAAGGATAAAGTAGAGTTTTCTTTCATCAAATATGGATTACTAGTTATTATAGTGTTGAGGTGTCCTATGAGGGATTAATGTTATGGTTTATTTTGAATATAGAGTGGATTTAGGGTAATTTTAGGGTTTGAGGTATTCAAATAGGGCCTAAGGTTATTATAATATTTTGATCCTTATAATAATTCTGAAATTACATGTTTTGGGTTTAAGGAATATCTGGAGGATATAATGTTATTCTAGTGTATTTTTTTATCCATAATGTCCTTAATGTTTCTCTAGAGTTTATATAACGTGAGAGATGTTTACGATACATTGGAGTTTATTTTCATCCAAGATTCAAAAAGTGATATTTATGAGTGCAATGTATGTGGATAATAACATTTGTTCCATTATTTTTTCCCCTATATTCCTTCCTAAAAGGAATGAAAATTTTCCTAGTTCGTGGTCATTAAACTATAATCATATGATGCCAAATTTTGTACCATTTTAAGTAAATTAATAATGATAACTGGTTCCCCATTAATGATTATAAAAATGGGACTATAGTTTCTTTTAATTTATGTTTATAAAACAATGATATTTTTTTGAATGGTTATTATTAGTGTTTTCATGAGAGACATACTATTGAGTACATCATTCATGGGTTCCCTTAATATATTGGTGATGTGAAATAACATGTCTAGCACATAGTAAGAATCCCTTATGACACAATTTATTATTTTAACTTGATGATGATATATAATGATATATTTAGAATGGTTTCTCATTTTTATTCATCCATTATGAATTGAAATATATATTGGAAAAATAATACCCAAATCCTTGTTGATGAGAGGTTCTAGGAGGAATGTATTAATAATGATAATCATGATCCTTCTTCTACATATTTACGAGGATACTGGTATTAAAGGGAGGACAAAAAATTAAAAATGATATAATTTATGGTTAACGATACCAGCTCCATGAATTGGAATTGAGATTAGATTAGTTTGGAGACTGTTTAATGTTTAAGGTTGTCTTAAAACCCATATAGAAAAATAGGATGGTGATGTATGGAATGGAAATTTAATAAAAATTATATTTATTTCGAAGGTTCTATCTTGTTGATGACATAATGGGATCTGATGATAGGAAGATATATTATATTAGGGATACCTTCCTGAAATCACGGATTCTCATTTATAAATGTTTTGTGTAGTCACGCTGGTCATTCTTGATATTTTAATGTCACAATAATTAAGAGGACCTATAGTGGAGCATCATGAGTTTATTAAGATATAAAACTAAGGGAACATGATCGATGGTGATAAATAATATAACAATTTTAATTGTTGGATATCTGGTATTATATGTGTCTTGTATATGGTTTGACACCATGGATATGATTACTATTGGGTATATGGCCATTTATTATTATGTTGAAGAATAAAAATTCATAATTTTCTAGGTAAAATGAAACATGACCACATACCACAATAAAGGATTTCTTTTTGTGGTATCCATTTTATATTAATAACCAAAAAATATCCATTAATATGAATACACATCCATGGGTGACTATATTGATGGACATAAAATTAGATAATTTTCATTGAATGAGGGAATTCATTATTACATTTTTTTCATCAAACATTGAACTTTTGGGAACAATAGTTTTAACACCACAAAAAATGATCAAAATTGTGGAAAATTATATGGCCTCCATATAAGTTCTATACTTTTAGATCAAGAAGTCATGTTATTTATGTATGAATAAAAGGGAGGGGAAAGTATTAAAAATACAAATCTAGACCATGGAATTTTTACATGTATATTCTTAAAGGAGAAATGGGAATACCCCAATGTGAACCAATATTTTTATTAGATATTTTTATTAGACATCTAAAAAAACTAATTTAAAAAATCAGAGAAGAAGATAGATCCTTATAGGACAATTGCTCCTTATAATCCATGAGTGATGGTTTATGGCAACACACATTGGTGATAATGGATATAATATTATTCATGTAATAATGTTTATTCCATTAACATTAATTTAGGAGTTTTTATAATTATACATATTTGTCAATATCTATATAAACAAATTCATAGATTTCTATAGTATAGATAAAATAATTTTTTTAAAATTTTCTAACACATAATATGAACAATTTGGAATGAAAATTATTAAATTATATGGAAAAAATTGAAATTTTAATGATTTCTTCATCGAGATCACAAAATAATTTCCCAGGTTGGTCTTGAAATAACTAAAAATAGTACGAAAACCAGTTAATATGATTCTTTTGTGCTTTTTATTGAACATGGAAATTTTCTTTCATTTTTTATAAATATCGTTCAATTTGATTCATAGATCCATTTGAACATATGTGAAATCATTGAATATTTTATGTCATTTAAGTACCAAATTAATTAAAAAAATTATTGAATAATTTCATATGTTAAATAGGTCGTTTCATTTCATTTCATTTGAAAATGTTTCAGAATGATTGAAATTTCTAAAAAACAATATTATTATTTTATTTTAAAAGATTTATTCCTTCCTCTTTTACTCATCTTTGTTAATGATAAGTACAATGGAATAATAACCTAAAAAAGGGTAATTTTGAGGATAACCCAAAAAACCAGTGTTATAGAACATGAATCCGTTATAATCATCCTTTGGTCAGAGCTATATCATTGTACTTTTTTGATTAGATATATTTTTATTACATTAAAATTTATAATAATGTAATGATATATGTTTATTACTAAAATAAAACATCATCATAGTTTATTCCAACTCATGAGAATATCTATAAAATATATATATATTAATGGTATATTTATTTATTTGGAAGAAAATGTGTAAGTAAATAATTGGAATCCTTTTCCAATGAAAATAGACGACTGAAATCATAGACAATAGCCTATCATAAAAAAATTAAAAAAATATTGATAATTCATTAAATAACCCAAAAACATTATAAATTCCTATGTTGGATATCCAGAATAGAGTAACTTCTCCCAAAAATAGTCCTATATAATTTAGTATAATCAATATTATATGGAATTTACAAGAATATTAAAGTTATTTCACTAACATGTAGCCATCATGGATTCACAATTCAATTTCTATCAATGGACCAAAAACTTCCCAAATCTTGTAATCCAATAATTTCAAGAGTAAAATACCAAAAAAATAATACATTTTGAGATAGATATATATTTGTGGGGAATATACAAGGTAAGTGGAATCATAATCTTTATTGATATTAAGTAGGAATTTCTTTTAGTGACTAACTAGTAGGATGATAAAATTTAGACCCTTCTTTTATGATTGAATTTCTAATAATTTTTGTGATGTGAATTTGGAAAGAACTTGATCCTTATTTGATTATCCTTTTCAGTGTTTTTATTAAATCTATTTCTATAATCCAACTCGTTAAACAATGAATTTATGAATTCATAAATCATTCCATTTCATTGGACTCATATGATTGAGTTTTTTTATTCAGCTATGGAGAGGGGAAACTATATCACATGGGGCTGTGAAACTCAACCTAATAAGTCCCTAAATATCTAATTGTTGGTTTTATTTCCATGTGAATTAATTGTTGGATATTATGTATAGAATATTACTATTTTGAAATCATTTTACAAACCATCACGATGGCCACAAGGTTTTCACAATGATGGTTAATTAATCTTATTATGGAAGTCATTACCCAAATCCTGTGTATGATCTATAATTTCTAATATATAGAAACATATATCATATCCATGGTCCAATCCAATTCATATATGTTTTGAAAATAAATTTTTATTGTACACATTTTTAGTAATACCATGGAAATTACCCACCTTGATTTCTACCCAATTCTACTATATATCACTCATATTCAACAAATTCCATCCAAGGAATGTTTGGTTATTGATCAAAAATGAATCATTCCAACTACAACTCAATTCACTATGGATAAACCTCTAGGTTGATCATGGATAATATTTATAGTTCTTATTGCGAAGATTCCTATATTATTTACTTTTTTATGGGTTTCAGATGGACCATTGATGAATTTACAATTTGTGAAATCCACACACATAAACAATTAATTTGATAGCTTTTGTGTCTACAATAGTTTCCCCAGTAATATAATATTGTTTTTATGTTTAATGAATTCCCATAGTTATGAAATAGTTATGGATGATGCTAGAGTTTTGTGACATTTATTCTTATATCACCCTAATCCATGATTTTGAAAAACAAAATTGTATTGGGATTATACTAAAGCTAGGGTGGAGCACAATCAGGATGTAATATGGATAAATCTAGTACATTGAGAATAAAAATAAACCACCTCACAAAGATAATATAAATTGGATCTTCAATATTAAATTCAGGAATTATAGGACTTATAATCCACTCAATATATATAATAGGGGGAGTCGTTCTAATTTTTGGTTCATTTATATGTTCATGAGTAGAATGAGAAAGAAGTGACAGATAGAGGGGATTCATATTATACAATTCATACCAAAAATATTAGTTATGGGGTGGCTGATATTGGTGGACCAATGGGGAATGATAATTTCACAAATCAAAACATAATTTTATATAGAACTCGGATACTAAAAAGTGTTTATAGTATTACTAATTATCTATTGTAGGATATTATAAAAAACAATTAATTGTAAATTATATGATAGTCCATAATATAATTTTATATGTATATGTTGAGTGATCTACATTGAATAATGTATTCATAATATCATTATTTAACGATTCACGTTAAATAATTACAAGAATTGGCTAGTGGCAATTAGATGAAATTTAAATTTCCATAATTATCATTCTCATTTTTTTAGACATAATACATTCTAACTAACGATAAATTTATATTTTCATTAAAATAATATTTTTAGTTCAATAGTGACTCAAAACCTAATCAACCAACCCTCTCAATGAAAAAAATAAAATATGGATGTTCCATGCCTAGAGAACAACATAAACCAATCAAGTACAAAATGTTGATTAAATTCACCATATGGGTAAATGAAAAAAAGTCAAGGTAGATTGTTAAAACTCGATACACCCTAATAATATTGAAGGTGGGTGTATAAAAGTGTATAAAGATTATAGTTTTTTGATTGATTTTATCTTCTAGGTTATTTTTCTCACGTTATAATTAATAACAGACAATATATTCCATTATTACGCTTTCTAAAGACCACAATAAATGATGAGTAGATATGAATACATTTAATATATGAAAAGGAATAATAATTTTTTCATGGTTTACCACAAAAGGGATAAATCTATGTAGGACACATTCACTGGGTTTTAATGTTCTATAATACACTTTTTTACACTATTTAAGTCTGTAAAATACAAATCAATGTCACACCATACCCTGAGACACTACCTTAAATATTATTATTCATGATCACCCCCACTCAATGAACAATTCCTTAAATTTTACTTCACATTTTAGTTTAGCAGAAACCTAAGTGGTTTTTTTACATGTTTGATGCTAGTTAATCATCATTGAGATCATTATCTTGTGCATCTAAAACATTAGATAAATGTGTAATTGATCTTACTGATTTAATGATTCATTCATCATTAATAGAAATTATATTATCTTCTTACAATGAGGGGTTATTTTATTTATTCCTTTAATAATTTCATTAAAAACACATACTCCATATGAGAATAATCTATTAATGGAATTGTCTTATTTCAACCATATTTATTTTATTAATGTTGAACTTGCACTCCAAATTCCTTTGGTATTTCAACCTCAATCTAATCTAGATTTTATATATGGAATCCTATAATGGGACACTTATCCACCGCCTGCATATTTTAGATGGGAACAATATTTTTTCTCAAACTCATCAATTGTTCATTAATGTAAGACTGTTTAATAAAGAATAGTAGTAGTGTTGTTTTAAACATTTTGGAACTTCCTATTCATATCTTCTTATAAGAACAAAAAAATTATGTGAGAAACCATTAGATATTTTTATATGGAAATCCTTCACCAATAAAATATTTATGATATCTCTCATTCACGATTCCAAAATTCATAGTCAAGTTTATTCATTATTTCAGGATATACATCACACATTTCAAATATAGAACCAATTAGAAAACATTATTTTTAATTATTCAATAGAATCATGAGAATTAATTCCTATATTCATTAATATTTTTTTTTACCAAAAAATATAATAATATTCAGTTATATATTTCACTTTATTTCTCTAAAATATAATAGTTTTATAACTAAAATAGAATTCAAATCTTTAACATTCATTTTTATTGATTGATTAATTATAATATATTATTATTAATGTGATGACCCCAACCCCAGAATCTCGGATCTGTTGTCTTACAATATTACATTGACATGATTATAAGGAATCAAAACATGAAATTATAAAAATATTAATAGTTTTTTAAACTAGATAAATACATGATACCTATCTTATTTTGGGAAAAAAATTAATCATAATACCGAACAAAATGAAATTATCAGGATCCTTGAAAACTCCTTCCAATAAGTTGTCTTTATATACTAGAGAAAGGAAACAAAATAAGGGTGCGATCAAATTCATAGTAAGGGTATGGTACGTTGGAGGATATCATAAAGAAATAAATAATAATCATCATGGAAAACTAAATAACATTAAAACATGAAAATTAATCAATAACATGAGAATAATACGGAATGAATAATAGATGATCAAATAATTCCATATAAATAATCACATGATCTTGGAACTTAACCATGGATATTCTAAATAATCAAATAATCACACAGAATAAAAATAATGATTGAATGTATAATGTTGTAAATCAGACATATCTCAATATGTATTCAATATAGTTACTATCAAGATATATCCTCAAGAGAGTTTATGTTTTTGGGTATAAATTCATCTAATTTGGCCAGTTGATTCATCTCCTGACAAGATTGAGGCATCAAGTGAATTTCATTAATCGGTTCCACAAAAGTGTACCATATGTTCAAAAAAAATTTATATTTAATAATCAATATAATACCCAAAAAATACACTTTATCAAGTATATGTATTGAGTAATCGATAAAACAATATTAGCAAATCATTGATAAATCATATAAATTTCTTATTAAAAACAATATGTGAACATTATATATGGTTGTTGAAAATTTTATTTTGAAAAAAAAAATATGGATATTAAAAATAAAAATTATCAATGAATAATTATCAAAATAGGTGATTATTTCAAGGTAAATTTAATAATTCCAAAAGGAATTAATAATGTATGATAACTTTTAACCAAATGTATTTTTTAGTCCAATACCATTGGATTATATAATTCAAATTGAAATGTAAAATATCATGATGTATAAATGATTCATAATATTACATGTCTAAGGGATATTATGTACATTACATAGATGTTAATTAGTTCATAAAAAACAAGTCTCAATGGAATGTAAACTGAGATTAAATCCTTTACCGTACACTTATTTATGGTTGAACACTCTTTAACATCATGTATAATTATTTTTTTCATGTTATTAACCTATAGAGTAACCATATTTATATTTATAATATCTTGTATGATCATTTAATATTATATTTTCTACCATTTGTAAATAACCATTCATTTTTTTTTTTGGGTCTTACTTGCTTTGTCTATTGAGTTTGTTTTTACTTGTTATTTTTCTGTCCAATTAATTCGATCATGATTTAATCATATTCAAAATTTAAAACTTGATGTAAATATCATATATATTTTGTATATATTTATCTATTGTAATCAATAAAATTTGGGGATTGTAAATTAAATACAGCATTAATGGGGACGTTAGAAAATATGTACGCGAAAACTATGTTTCCAATTTCTTATCGTATTGATATAAATAAAAGAAATTTCTATATAAATATATTATCATTTCCATATAATTTTTATTTCATATATATATATAATATCATTAAAAAACATGTCCTTGATATATTACATGTAAATCATTAATGAATGATATCACTTTACGAGGTGGTAATTTTCCATACACACGAGCGACAATATCATATTCTCACAAGAAGTAAAGAATTAAGGTATGCATGAAATAATAATTTTAGAAGAATGGTAAAATCAAAAATACTATATATATTATATATAATTGATAAATATATAATTATACCAAATTGTGAAATGTTTTAATGGATTAACAAATAACATTTCTTCAGGAGGCTATAGTTCATCATACACATGAATGATGATTTTGTTACCCATATAATGGATGTTTGTGAGGGTTTAGGTCCCACCCTTAACATAATAATATTTAAGTATACCAAAGAAAATTTTTTGATTATATAATAAAGTTATGATTGATTTTTAAGGATTTGGAAGAGGATATAAAATATAATCACTTTTAGGAGAATACTACCACTTCTTCTGTTATCCTTATTAGGATTTCACTAAAAACTAAAAAGTTATTATTTCTACACTAAATAAGGATTCTCAGATGTGGGTACAGATTTTGGGTATTATATTTGTAGAGAATGTTTAATCCATATAGCATGAGTGGTTTTAAGAAGTGTGGTAAATGTGTTCCCTTTTATAGTTGACGTGGAGTGACATTCTTGTAAATACTCAAAAATATTCACTATTGGGATGACTCTATTACCTTATGTGGATAAAATATTAGTTATTATTGGGGTTCAAGGTTATATGGTTTATCCAAACCACTAAAAAAATATAACACAAGTATTAATCATTTTTTTCCTTAACTCTTATGATTTCTTATTTTACAAATTCTGTTTTTTATGGTAAATAGTTTTCTAACCAAAGTGATTTATACATTGAGGAAACATTAGAGTAATAAATCAAAAAAATGTGGAAACATGGAATCAAAATATTATATATAATTTATAAAATAAAATTTGTGCTGGTGTTGAAAATTAATTTTATCACTAGCGCAAGTAACGTGAAAAAATACTTCTTTAACCTTAACTGTAAACAAAGTGTTTATACTATTTAGGGGTTAATGTGATTATTACAAAAGAAAAATTGTTCCATGAATAGAAAATATTTGTTTTTATTAACATTTAAAATTAATTTGGAAAAAATATAATTTTTTCATTCTAAATTATTTAATAATAAAATATTTATCATAAAATAACATTCATATCAATTTTGACATTATTCATTTAAATTGAATTAAAATATCATGAAAATGATGGAGTTCAAATAAAATATGTTAAAACCCTATTAAAGACATATAGTTATAAAATAACTAACATAATATGTAACACCCCAAGCATCCACAATATGTTTCCCTTTGAATAGTGCAACAGGTAGCGTTGAATTCACCTTCGAGATTCTAACACATCACGACCAATCAAACTAGTTGTTATGAATAGTAATACACAATTTTTGACATTTTAACAATTTTTTCTGTCAAAATTTAAATCATTTTTGGGTTTGGAATATCGAAATTATCTTAGGATTATTTTTTGGTATTTTTCTGAAAACGTTCAATGTTTGATGAATAGTGAAAAACAAAAATTTATTGTTTAAAACTAGATATTTATTTAAATAATTATTTATTTTATTTAAATTTATTTTAGGTCAAAATAGATACATAATACCTATACACATTTAATATAATTCATCGTAGACATATTATAATAATTTTAGATATATAAAATTTTTATTGAGATTTTTACCGTCTTTTACCCACCTCCTAGGAGCATTTCACTTTTACATAAAACATAATTTTACTGCTTCTATGAGTTTAATTTAAAAAATTAGAGATACACGGTTGATATCAGTAAGTAATATGTTATTCAATAGGTTGAAAATAATTTTTGGTGAATAGTAGCTATTAACTTTTATTTACCACGGTTAAATGTAAATATTGTAATTAAGGGTAAAAATGATTTTATTATTACCCTAACATGTGTCCTAATTCTGTTGGATAAGTTTAATTCAACCAAAAAAAATATTAGGAATAAAATATGAACATCTTTTGTCAACTTGGATTAGATTAGGACATTTATTATTATTTAATTCAAAGAAGAGATAAAAGCCTGAAAATCAATGTTTAATAACTAAATGTTTTTTAATATTGGGTTACACATAAGATAAATTATAATATAAATATTAATTAGAAATCTAAAAAGATTTCCTACAAAATTATATTTAATTTAAATTTTTTTCATTAAATAATTTAATTTATTTATGACACAATGATGACGTAGTAATTACCTAATTAATGAATGATTAAAATAATTGACATTATAAATATCGAAATATATGTAATGTGAGACTTTTTATAAATTACACTAATTTTCTATGATACAATGACATATTAGGGTTGGTTAGATAAATTGTTTTCGAAGTAATAATGCTGTTATGAAATTAGAAAAAACAAAATACCAAATAGTGTAAAAATTGACAAAAAAGAGTTTTTAAAACAAATATTATTTTATTAATTGTTATTCTATTCCTAAAAAACTAAGGATCATCCACAATACTTATATAATTATATTTTCATCATTAATGAACCACTTTGGGTTCTCTTTTATGTATATAGTATGCTTATTAACCATATAATATAAAAATACAAAGAGACATGGTAAATGTCAAACTATTTTACTAAGAGTTAAATCTAAAATATAAAGTTAATATAGTGACACAAACCCTTGTAAAACCAATTGGTTGAGTGTTTTTATACCCATACCCACCTTATCCTTTAAAAAATACATTTTGGGGAAATTAAAAAACGAAAATGATTTTATTATAAAATAATATTTATATCTTTTCCTAAGGTGCCGCTCACACCTCTTATAAAAGGGCACTTCCCCTTGTATCTAAATAACACATTAAAAGCCATTTTAATCAGAAATAACATACCTAAATGCCCTCTAAACTTTCATATATTCATCCATGAGGCCTTACATTAGTCAAAAATCCAACCTAAAGAGCCCTTTGGATCAAATCAAAAGGACAAACTCGAAGAAGAGGTAAATATTTCATCACCCAATTCAAGTTCTTTTCTTCTTCCACCTCCTCTATCATTGTTGTTTCCACTCTAAAATAATAAATCCAGTACATTAAATATACTATGATGTTATTATAAATATGGTAAAACCATATTCATTATTCTATCCATCCTTTAGATGAAATGTCACCATAGGTGTGTACGTACGGCTTACCGTCTTCACGTCGTGGTGTAATGGTTATTCAATACATTATTATTTGGATGGGTATAATAATGATATGTAATTGACGTAAATAATAAATATAACATTATAATTATTATTTATATAAGATATATCATCCAATTATATATTATTTTAATATCAAAAGTATGATATCGTCGCTCGTGCATACGTACAGATTACTGTTTCCACGAACGCTATGAGATTAATTCCCCATCGTATCCATTCAAGAAAAAATTTCATTGGATTATTAAAAATAATTTTTAAAGACTTAATATAATTATTAATATGAATAAGATACATCTTATCTATAACAAACAATACTTACATAACAAATAATATAAAGGAAAACGAATCAGTTAACACCCAAAATGATGATAATACTGAGATATTATTAACAAAGCGATATAAAAAGATCATATATGATATCATATTAATTTATATGATTCTTGTATAATTTAATAACAATTATTTCACCATTATACAGGAGGTTAACCTACCCTTGACCAAGGAACAGTACAATGTAAGGGTGAATTTCACAATCTCTTTATTATCCGAGGTTATTAATATGTAATTATCTAACGAGACCTCTTTATCATCTAAATACATGTGTATTAAAAATGTTTTTCAAAACATTTTTAATATTTACTAGACAATGGGGTAAAGTCATTTATGCACTTCTTTTACCTTATATGTATTGAAAGGAATCTTTCTGTCACTTTTCAAACAACGTACTTTATGACATTTTCAAAAAAATTACCGTAAGAATGTTTTTTTAACTTATACAGCTGATGAAACTATTTTCCGCCATTATAACATTGTCGAAGATTCCCTTACAAGATTATAAGAATATATTCAAAATAAATTTTTTCATTATAAGTATATGACTCTTAAATGATTTCATAAGAGAAAGAGATATTTCTCTAAAAAAAATTTTGATTTCATCTATGTTAACATCCTTTGTTGGATTTTATGGTTATTTGAAGTTGATTTATCATGATAAAAAACTTTAATATTTTATTGAAGTTTTTGTGATATGTTTGAATGTGGATGTGCTATCTTTATACTATTCATTGTTTATGGTTAATGTATTGACATTTCATATTTTAGTTTTAATAAGAATGTTTATGTCATTTTTCAACATTTTCATATGAGGAATGAATTAGACATAGTATGTGACCAG
Source organism: Viscum album (assembly GCA_963277665.1). Classification (NCBI taxonomy): domain Eukaryota; kingdom Viridiplantae; phylum Streptophyta; class Magnoliopsida; order Santalales; family Viscaceae; genus Viscum; species Viscum album. The sequence goes on along the minus strand of OY728144.1, from coordinate 323,286,158 downwards.
TGGAGCCCGCTATAGATCCTCGATGCATCGGTTGGTCTCATGAGACAACTAGACGTGGAATTGTCCGAGGCCTTTCCCAATTTGATATATTGTTTTGGCCGATGCCTTAATCATTTTTAGACATCTTTTCTGAGGCATTGAAAAAAAAAATTTAGAATTTACGACATTATACATTCCCTCATTATGAGAATAATATTGATGGTTCATGTGGTCATGTGACTAGTATAATACCCATGATTATGTTTTATTATGGAATTATTAACTCTGATCATATTCCTTCCATAAAAGTATTCATGTTTATTATATGTAAAGGCATGTGGTGTCAATTATTCGCCATGTTTAATATTTATGTTATCTCCCACTTTATTTCTTACCCTTACTGAGCATTTGAGCTCACCCCTTTCTTATGTTTCATTTCCCCAGGATATGAAAAATTTAGTTATGAGGGACTTTCAGGCATAATCTAGGAGGCTTGAATGTTTTTAATGTAATAAATTTGCGTTGTATTTATTTTAAAGTTGAAAAGTTGAACTTATGTATGAATCATGTGTCCAATAATAATACAGTGATCGGTCTTTAGAGACATGATTTCCTTCTGATCATGTCAATGTTATTTAATAATGCACCGACTCTAGGTAACTAGTATCGGGCCATTAATATTGGAATCAGAGGAAGTTTAGTACAAACCATGGAATCTATATTTAGATATACTCTGATTAGAGCACATTACCCTATGATAGACTTTTTCGAATTAGTATATATGAACTTTTTAGAATTTTGGTAATGTAGATATTTTGTGAGTTTTCCAAGAAATAAATCTTTGTTTGGATACAAGTAGGTAGATGCGGCTCTGGCACAGATGTACCTAGGGGTAAAACCCAAAAACAATGCTTTGAGCTAGACTCGAATAGGAAATGGTGCCCGACAACAGGCCTTGTTGCACTCTTGGTTACGACACTCCAGGGGGATATGCTTAGGATTATTCTCATTTTCATTACATACCATTATGAAGGTTTTATGAGTATATACTTCCTTAATTAAAACATTTTTATGATTATGGATTTTATCCTTAAACTGTTCAATTTATGTTAACTGTTTGACATGTTTGGATTTATGTATTGTGATTCATAAACTAATCTACTGTATGTCTTTGTTTAAAAATGGATCCTAGTGGAAGGATTGGAAACTATATCAATGAACGCACTCCATGTATGGATTTTCCTCCTACTTTAGATAATTATAGCAGAGCTGGTGATGCAACTGGTGCTGATTAGCTTTTCCCCATACTGGGACAACTTACACAGGTTATGAATAATAACCTTACCCGTACGGAGAACCCTGATCCCCAACATAGAGGATCATTGTTAAACCACTTCATGAGGAAACAACTGCCAACATTCAATGGTGTTAAAAATCTATTAGTAGGTGAGCGATGGAAAAATTCCATAGAGAAAATATTCCACACCTTCGGAACTAGAGAAATGGAAAAAGTTGTCATGGAAGTTTACCTCCTCACTGAAGATGTTGATCAATGGTGTTCATTGATTCAAAACTCAAAGGATGATTATGAAGTATCAAATATGTAATGGAGGGAGTTTAATGAAGTTTTCTTTTAAAAATACTTTCCTCATGACCATCGATCCGATATGGAAAGGCAATTTCTGAGTCTAAGGAAAAAAGAGGATGAGAATGTCGCAAAGTATGAAGCTAACATTAGATGGTTATCGAGGCATGCTGTAGACTATATATGTAACCCAAGAATTATGATTGACCATTTCATTTATGGGTTAAAACCATTTCTCCTTCGAGCAATAGTATCACAATTCTTCTCATCATACGAAGATATTTTCTCATGTGCTATCAAGGCAGAAAAGGAATTATCTAAGTCTTATGAATTTAATGCAAATCAAGAGAAGAAGAGATCTGCTGAACACTATGGGAAATGAAATAATGAAACAGGGAAGAAGGGAAGAATTGAATTTCCTCCCAATGATAACTGTGGAAGGAAGCACCCTGGTGCCAGTCTAAAAGGAAAAGGAGTATGCTACAAATGTGGATAGAAAGGACATCTTACTGGTGATTGTAAGGGAATGAAAGACGCTAACAATGTTCTATGCTACAATTGCAGGGAGATGGGAAATTATGCAAATTAATTTCCAAAGTTTCAAGGAAACCTACCTCAGATAATGCCAAGGGATCATGGCCAAGCATATGCGATCACTACTACTGAGTTTAAAGCCCCAAAAGATGTGGTGGCAGGTAATTTAATTGTTTCCTAGTGTTTAGCCGATGCTTTATTTGATTCTGGATCATCACATTGTTTCATATCTTCACAGTTTGCTAAGAAAAATAGATATTTCCAATTTGATTTGACAAGGGAGTTGTTAGTCAAAACTCATAAGATAATTATCATTGCTACAATGTTTTTTGAATCAGTTCCCATTAGGGCATATAAATTTTCATTATCTGCTGATCTCATCGTCATACCCATGATTTAATTTGATATAATGCTCAGTACAGATTGTCTTTCAGGCCATGATTGAAAAATTTATTGTAAGAAGAAGGAGGTTACTATTTTTTATGATGATGATAAAGAACACCTTATCTTTAAAGCCTAATCGTCACCACACAATTCTTATTTAGATCCAGCCCTAGTAGCTCAAATAAATTCAATTATTGGGGAGGAAGAGAATGAAAAAAAATGTGGCTCAGGAAAATATTGTTCAAATAGAGGATGTACCTATTGTGAAAGAGCATGTTGATGTATTTATAGAGGATTTACCTAGACATCCTCCTGAATGAGAAATTTATTTTCCCATTAATTTAATTCCTGGTTCAAGGCCCATATCGAATACCCCTTAAAGAATAGCCACTGTGGAATTAGTGGAACTAAAGAAACAACTAGAGTAATTGAGTAATAAGGGATTTATTCTCCCAAGTTTTTCTCCATGGTGATCCCCTTTCCTTTTTGTTTAGAATAAATATGGATCTATGAGGATGTTCATTGACTACATGGAGATCAATTCTATAACAATAAAGAACATGTATCCCCTACTTCACATTGATGAATTGTTCGACCAACTTCATGGAGCTCAGTACTTTTCAACGATTGAAATTTGATCAGGATATCATCATTTGTGTGTGAAGAAGGAAGTCTTTTTGAAATCTACATTTCAAACCAGGTACAGGCATTACGAGTTTACAGTAATTCCTTTTGGATTTACTAATGCACCCAATATGTTCATGGAGTTAATGAATAGAGTTTTGAAGGAATATCATGATGAATTTGTAGTGGTATTTATTGATGATATCTTGGTATACGCCAAAATCTATGAAGATCATGAAAATCACATGCGCATTATCCTGAAGACTCTTAGAAGACATGAATTATATAAAAAATTTAGCAAGTGTGAATTCTAGCTTCAAGATATTTCTCTTCTTGGCCATATTGTCTTGAAGGATGGAATCTATGTTTATCCTTATAAGACCAAGGCAATCCAAAAATGGCTAACACGAATGAGTATAACCAAGGTACACATTTGTATTGTCTTAACTGGTTATTATTGATGTTTTGTCCAGACTTTTTCCCGGTTGGCTAAACAATTTACAAGTCTCACACGAAAAGGGGTTAAATTTGTTTATAAAAAAGAGTGTGAATACTATTTTGAATAATTTAAGGGAATATGAGTCAATTCTCTTATATTTTCTCTACCATCGGGGAATGATGGGTTTCATATTTATAGTGATTCATCGAAGAATGGACTTGGTTGTGTCTTTATGCTGAATGATAGAGTTATTTACTATGAATCACAACAGCTGAAAATTCATGAGAAAAAATATCATACTCATGATCTTGAGTTAGAAGCATTAATATTTGCTTTGAATATTTGGAGACAATATATCTATGGGAAAAATGTGATATTTTTATTGATCACAAGAGTTTGAAGTATATTTTCTCACAGAAAGAACTGAACACAAGGAAAAAGAGATGACTTGAACTACTCAAGAATTAGGATTTCACGAAACACTACCACCTGGGGATGGAAAATAAGGTGGCAGATACTTTAATTATTAAGGATCATGGAGTTTTTAACAATATGAGAGTTGAATGGGATCCTATTTACATTGACCTAGTAAATATGGATATGGGAATCCCCCTGGAAGGTGAAACATCAATACTTTTTTAAGTGGTTTCCAAATCATATTTACTAGAAATGATAAAGAGTTCTCAGGCCGATGATGAAGAGTTTCAAAAGAAGATGAAATTTGTGAATGATGGAAGATTGAGTGACATTGTGTATGAAAATGGAATTTTTAAATTTAGGAAGATACTGTGTTTTCCTAATATACCAGATCTAAAAAGGGAACTTATGGATGATGCTCCTAGTTCCAATTCATCTATACACCCTTGTAGCACTAAAATGTATAGAGATTTGAAGGAACATTTTTGTGGGAGAAAATGAAGACAGATATTGCTGATTTTGTGTCAAGATGTATGGTTTTTAAACCAGTGAAAGGTGGAAGGAAACAACCTAGAGGAGTCATGAAACCTCTTCCTATACCAGATTGGAAATTGGATTATATTACAATGGACATTGTCATGGGACTACCAAAGACTCCTAGAAGTAACAATTCAAAATGGGACATTGTTGATCGTCTTAACAAGTCAGCACATTTTATTGCTATAAGAGAAGATTTACCACTTGAAAAATTAGAATGAATATATATTAATGATTTTTCCATACTTCATGGAGTACCACTATCGATTATTTCTGATCGCGATCCCCATTTTACATCAAGATTCTGGAAACTTCTTCTGAAAGCCCTTGATACGGAGCTTTGTTTGAGCAATTCCTACCACCCCCAAACTGAAGGACAATCAAAACATACTATTAAAACCTTAGAATACATTTTGAAATAATTCTCACTTGACTTTAAAGATATGTTGGATCAATATTTACCTCTGTTAGAATTTTCCTACAACAATAGCTTCCATTCCAGTATTCAGATGGCACCATATGAAGTGTTATATGGAAAGAGATGTCGTACACCATCATGTTGGGATGATGTTAGTGAAAGAATGCTCATAGGACTATAACTTGTGGAGGAAATGATGGAAAAGTTGAAGGTAATGGAAAACCACATCAAGGAAGCTCAAAGTAGGCAGAAGAGCTATACTGAAAATCGAAGGAAGGATTTGGAATTTCAGGTAGGAGACCATGTTTTCTTGAATTTATCTCCATGGAAAGGTGTAATATGTTTCAGTAAGAATGTTAAATTTATTCCTAGGTACATTGGGCCTTTAGAAATTCTTGAATGAATTTGGGTTGTAGCTTACCGTTTGGCAAGGTCGTCATGCCTCTCTAAAGTTCACGATGTGTTCCACATATCACTGTTGATAAAATACATGTCTGAACCAATGCATGTAGTCACCTCTTAGGAATTAGAACTGAAACCCGATATGTCTTATTGTGAAGAGCTTGTCATGGTTCTTGATTCAAGAGAAAAATTACTTAGAAACCAAACAACTCGTCTTGTAACATTTCTATGGAGAAACCATAAGATGAAAGAGGCAACATGGGAACCCGATGAACTTATGATGAAGAACCACCTGAATATTTTTATGTAGTAATATATGAGAAATTTCGTGGATGAAATTATTTGAAGGAGGGGAGAATGTAACACCCCAAGCTTCCATAGTACGTTTCTCTTTCAACAATGCAATAACTTGTGTTGTACACCACTTCAAGATTCTAACACATTATGACCAATCAAACTAGCCGTTATGAATATTAATACTCAATTTTTGAAAATTTATCAATTTAATCTTTTAAAATGGACTCCATTTTTGTGTTTATAATATCGAAATTAGATTGGGGTGATTTTTTTGTATTTTTCAGAAAACCTTCAATTTTTGATGAATAGTGAAAAATACTGAGTTATTGTTTTAAACTGAAATTTTATTTAAATAATTATTTATTTTATTTATATTTATTTTATGTCAAAATAGATACACTATATCTATATAAGTTAAATGTAATTATCAAAGTCAGTTTATAATAATTTTTGATATATAAAAATTTTATTGAACTTTTTACCATCTTTTACCTACCTACTGTGAGCATTTGAAAATTTACATAAAATTTTTTTTTACCACTTATGTTAGTTTAATTTCAAAAATACAAGAGACACGAATGATATGTGTAAGCAAAAGTTGGTACAATAAGATGAAAATAATTTTTTGTGAATAGTAACATTTTACTTTTATTTACAACGGTTAAAAGTAAATAGGGTAATTAAGGATAAAAATGATATTATTATTACCCTGTAACATGTCCTAATTAATTTGGATAAGTATAATTCGACCAAAAACAACCTTAGGAATATAATATGAACCTCTTTGGTCCACTTGGATTAGATTAGGACATTTATTATTATTTAATTCAGTGAAGGGTTAAAAGAGTTAAAATCAAAGTTTAGTAAATAAATACTTTTTAATATAGGGTTACACATAACATAAATTAGACTATAAATATTCATTAGAAATATAAAAATATTTCCCACATAATTGTATTTTAGTTATATTTTTTAGACATTAAATAATTTAATTTATTAATGACACAATGATGATACAGTTATTACCTAATTAATGAAAGATTAAACTAATTGACATTATAAATATCCAAATAAATGTAATTTGAGACTTTTTATGAATTAAAATATTTTTATAGGTTAATATGACATATTAGGTTTAGATTGATGAATTTTTTCGATGTAATAATTCTGTTATGAATTTAGAAAAAACAAAATACCAAATAGTGTCAAAATTGACATAAAAGAGTTTTTAAAAAAAATATTATATTATTAATTGATATTCTATTCCCTTAAATCTAAGGATCGAACAAAAGCCTTATATAATTATAGGTGTATCATTAATGAACCACTTGTGAGTTTCATGGATGTATATAGTATATTTATTAACCATATAATATAAAAATACAAAGAGACAAGGTAAATGTCAAACTATTTAACTAAGAGTTAAATATAAAAGATGAAGTTAATATAGTGGTCCAAACCGGTCTAAAACCAATTGGTTGAGTATTTTTCAACCCATACCCACATTATCCTTTAAATAATCCATTTTAGAGCCATTAAAATATTAAAATTAATTAATTATAAAATAATATTTCTATCTATTCCTAAGGTGCCCCTCACCCCTCCTATAAAAGGGCACTCCCCCTTCTCTCTAATTCACACATTAAAAGCCATTTGGCTTGGCCAAACCCTACCCAAATACACTTTAATCTCTCCTAATTTCATCCTCATGGTATTCCATTAGTTAGAAAGATGACCTAAGGAGCCTTTTTGATTAAATCAAAAGGAAGAACCCGAATAAAAATTAAATATTTCATCACATCTTTCAAGTTCCTTTTTTATTCCACTTCCTCTTTCTTAGTTGTTTCCATTATAAAATAATAACTCCAGTATCTTCTATATAATATGATGTTATTATAAATATGGTACAATAGTATTCATTATTCTATCCATCCTTTGAATTACATGTCACCAAACATGTGTACATACAACTTACCGTCTCCACGTCGTGGTGTAATGGTTATTCAATGCATTATTATTTGGATGGATATAATAATGATTTGTAATTGATGTAAATAATTAATATAAAATGGTAATTATTCTGTATATATGATATAACATAATATTATATATTATTTTAATATCAAAATAATGATATTGTCTCTTGTGAGAACATACAGATTACCATCTCCACGAACGCGATGAGATTCGTTCACCATCGTATCCATTCAAGATTAACTTTCATTAGATGATTAAAAATAATGTTTAAAGACTTAATGTAATTCTAAATATGAATAGGATACATCATAACCATAACAAACATGACTTCCGTAACAAAGCATATAATGGAAAACAAATCAGCTAACACCCGAAATAATGATAATACAAAGATATTATTAATAAAGCAATATTCAAAGATCATATATGATATCATATTAATGTAAATGAATCTAGTATAATTTAATAACAGTTATTTCACGATAATATATGAGGTTAACATACCCTAGACCAAGTAAAAGTACAAGGTAAGGTTTAATTTCACAATCTTGTTATTATCCGAGGTTTTTTATACATAATTTTCTACTGGGACCTTTTTATCATCCACATCAATGTTTCTTAAAAATAAATTTTAAAACAATTTTACTATTTACTAGAAAATGGGGTAAAGTAGATTTTATCTTTATTTGACCTTATATGTTTTGGAAGGAATATTTGAATCATTTTCCAAACAAGGTACTTTATGACTTATTCAACAAAATTAAGGTAAGAATGTTTTTTAACCTATACAGTGAGTGCAGCTATTTTCTGCCATTTATACATCTTCGAAGCATACCATACAAATTTATAAGAATATTTTCAAAAAAAAATTCTATATAATTATATGACTCTTAAATGATTTCAAAATATAAAGAGATATTTCTCTAAAAAAGGATTTCATTTCATCCATGTCAACATCTTTTGATGGATTTTATGTTTATATTAAGTTGATTTATTATGATACAAAACTACCATATTGTATCGAAGGTTTTCTGATATGTTTGACTGTGGATGTGCTATTTTTATACCATTCATTTTTTAAGGTTAATGCATTGACATTTAGTATGTTAGTTTTAATATGAATGTTTATGTTATATTTCAACCTTTTCATATGAGGAATGTATTGGACTTATAAGTGATGGGTGGAGCCTAATATACACCTCAATGCATTGGTAGGTCTTATGAGATACTAGATGTGGAATTGGCTGAGGTCTTTCCCATTTTTATATATGGTTTTTGCTGATGCCTTATTCATTTTTAGACATCTTAGCCGAGTCCTTGACAAAATGTTTCAGAATGTCCAACATTATACATTACCTCATTATTAAAATAATATTTATGATTCATGTGGTCATTCAAGAAGAAGAATACCCGTGATTATGTTTTATTATGGCATTATTTACTCAGATCATATTCTTCCACACAATTATTCATGTTTATTATTGGTAAAGGTATGTGGGTTAAATTGTTCACCATGCTTAATATTTATGTTATTTTCTATTGTATTTCTTACCCTTACTGATCATTTGAACTCACCCCTTTCTTATGTTTAATTTTCCTAGGATATGAATAAGTTAGTTATGAGTGACTTGTAGGCATAATCTTGGAGTCTTGGGTGTTTCTAATACAGTAAATTCCTGTTTTATTTACTTTCATGTTGTAAAGTTGAACTTATGTGTTAATATTTTTTTCCAATAATACTAAACTGATCATTCTTTCGAGACAATATTTCCTTGTGGTCATGCCAATACTATGTAATAATGCACTGACTCTGGGTAACTAGTGTCAGGGTGTTACATAATACAATAATTCATTTAATTTTCATGTGATTATTGTTTATAGTATTATTAATTTTTATTTAATTATTAACTAAATAATTATTTTCTTTTTAATTTTTAAAAAATTTAAGTAAATAACTAAACTCTAAAAAATAAATATAATTTATTATGATTACAAAATCCCACAACCTATAATTGATTATTTATATCCAAAAAATATTATTTTCCCTATATTAAATCATTATAGTATTAGAAGTATGAAAAATATATTTTTTCTTTTTTTCTTTACATAACATATTATTTGGGACTTATTAAATGGAATGTGGCCAAAATCAATAAAGGCCACACAATAAGCACTGCATCATTTCCAACACATTCCAATTCACTTCAATAAATAACACATTTATTGAAAACATGATTTAACCATCTTTCCATGCTCAACAACATTTCAATAAACAACCTATTTATTGAAATAAATCTTTCAAAAAACATTTTTCAAAATCAAGCCCTTATGATTTTAAAATCAACATTTCAAAATCATAAAACAAATCCTCTTTTTGAAACAATAAACTATCTTCCCCAAAATACCCTTAATCATCACCAAATTGGTTTACAACAAGATACAAACATCATTATAAAAATTAATTTAATGGAAACAATTTAATTTCATCCAAGGTCCCTAATTATGACAATATTGAGTTGAGAGAGAATCATCCAACCTTAGGGGTTCCAAAAAAATCAACCAACAAGAAACTGCACCTTAATTCTTGAAAAAATCACCACCAAAACCACTCTAGATCTTCTTCCATAAAATAAAAAAACCATAAACTCATCACATTAGGCTAAAAAATGATATATCTACACACAAAATATGTATTTCTATAAAACTGAAACAGAGGGAAGAGTAGATCTAGTGAAAACCAAAGAGAAACTTAGAGAAGAGACATACCTAAGAGAACCCAACTTTAAACCACCCTGAAACCCCTTATAAACCCTTCCAAAATGAGTGGGATAGCACCCATAGACATATATAATTAAAAATTCCACATATGGTTCATATGGTAGAAGAAATGGGTGAGTTAGAATAAATCATGCCTAACCCTATTAAAAAAACAAAATTAATGGGTTGCACAGTCATCTCACACGGTTTGATAAATCGTGCACTCACTGTGTGGATTATAATCCCTTGAATGCATCTCGCATGGCCTACCCACATGGTTATATAAAACATTACAATAGCACCCATGGTAATATAGCACCCAGGGGGATATAATACCTAATTTCTAAAATGGGTTATTATTGCAAAAACATTTCCAACTGATAATATAGAACACTCTAGTTTAAGTTATGTAGTGTTTTAATGACTTTTTATGTTTTTAATGTTCGTGTTATTAGTTTAGAAGAGTTTGGGAGAGTTAGGAATGGTTTTGGAAGATTTAGGGAGCCTCTTTAGGCACACACGGTTTGAACGCATTTAGGGGAAACAGATCAAGAATACTTGGAAACCCATGCAACGCGATGCAATGGGGTCCCACATAGTTTTCACAAAGTTTTTCTAACCATGTGTCTATGATTTATGAGAATACATCAAGGTATTATCATCCACATGGTTAGTTCATAGTTTTTCAAATCGTGTGAGCTAAACCTACAGCCCATTAATGTTGGGTTTTTTAAATGGGGTTAGTCGGGATTTAACCTGACTCACCCATTTCTTCTCTCATATGAACCCTACATGTTATTTCATCTTCTAATGGGAAAGGGGTTATCTCCTACTAATTTTGGAAGGGTTTCGAAGGAGTTTCATTGTGGTTTAAAGGTGGTTTCTCCCGGGTAAATATCTTTTATTGGTTTCTCTTTGGTTTTTTATAGATCTACTCTTCCCTCTATCTCGAGTTTCTATATCAACATCCATTGTGTTTAGATATAGGGTTATTGTATCCTAGTGTTATTATTTTATGGATTTGTTATGTTTGGTAAAATTATCTAGAGTGGTTTTGGTGGTGCATTCGCTGTAATTTTGGTGCAGTTGCTTGTGGGTCGATTTCGATGGAAGCGTAAAGGTAGGTGGCTTCTCCCTCAACTATACTCGGTTAGAATTAGTGACCTTTGTTTAAATTAATTTTTTCCCTTGAAATTCATTTTGATAATTATTTCATAATCTTGTTGGAATCCAATTTGGTGATGATTTGTTGTATTTTTGGGAAAATGGGTTATTTTTGCAAAATGGGTATTTGTTGTGTAATTTTATAATCATTTGTGCTTAATTATGAAAAATTTCTTTTGAAAGATGGTTTTGAATAATAATTTTGTTTACTGAAATGTGGTTGGGTAGGGAAATTTTGTTAAATGGGTTTTCAATAAATTGGTGATTTATTGAAGTGAATTGGGATGTGTTTAAAATGATGGTGTGATTATTGTGTGTCCTTGGTTCTTTATGATTGTTGGTTGATCAAGTTTTATTTCTTGTGTTGATTGTGTGGAAGTTGGAGAAATGTATTAGTTTAAAAGGTGATGGATAGTGTATGGAAGAGTAACCATTATGGATAGTTTTCAGGAATCACCACTTGTTATAAATGTAGTGAACGGGATGGACATAAGCTCTACAGTTTTGGTTGTATTGTTGTGTGTTTATTTTCAAGATAGAATTTTTTATTATAAAGTGAAATGGTGAAGTGTCTTATAGAATGGTTATTTGGATTTCTCTTGGATTTCATGGTTTGGATAATTTGGTTTGGTAAGGGTGTGTTTGGATTATTTGTAATAGTTGAACCATTTATTTTATTACATAAAATTCTTTATATAATAATTCTAACAATTCATTCCTAGTGGAATGTATAGGGAAGTAATTTGGAGAAAACCTACTATGTATTTGTATAGACACCATACATTGTAACATTGTTTATTTTTCAGATTTAGTTTTTTGGGTCACAGTTAAGGGTAAAGCATCTCATTTTTCTATTAGTTCTACATAATCCTTTGGTGATGTTATGGTGTTTGGAGAATGGAGCTTGGTGTAGAGCTATGAATGGTGTCCTAGTTCATTGGGGTCTTATTGTGTAGTCTTCTACTTGGTACTATGATATTTGGTTGGGTTGTATTGGCATTTGGGAATTTATATGGAACAACTTGGTTGTATTTTGACAATGTATGGTTTGTGTTTCTTGTTGAAAAGAATCATATAATTGTTTTTGAAAATGGAATGTGTTGTTGGTAAATCAATTTAAAGGAAAAATCATTCCCCAATTACTCTTTATGTCATCAGCATTTATTACCAACAATTTGTGCCCTGGGAACATTTCTTAAGTAAAAGTACCATTCTTCCACACACTAAAGCCAATGAGATGGGGAGGGATGTTACAAGTGGTATCATTTTTTTCGTTCCTTGGATTTGATGTCAGTGAAGTTGTTCATTCCATTAGCGTTGACTGCTGGTCTTACTGTTGACATTAATTTTGGGTCTATTCCTTGATTCGGGGTGGTAGAAAGGCATAGGATTGTCAGAGCATGGAATGTATATCATAAAAGGTCATAGATGACACTTTTATGTTTAACTTCACGTTACAAGGAGTTGTTTACATAATAGTTTTTGATAAACTTATAGTAAATGAAAATCTCATTGTCATGGGTGTTTCCAATGAGATGAGCATGAAATGCATGCTAGAAACAATTCCCTGTAGGTTGCATACTTCATTAGGGTCTAATAATCTGTAGTTTGATATGAATTTCTGGATTCTTAAATTATAAATTGGGTTTCAAAACAGAAGGATTTGAAATATGGAAACTTGTGGTATTTTGAAAATGTGTCGATTTTCATAACATGTTGGAATTTTTTTCAAAATAGTGAAACATGGGAAATGTGAACTTGTAGAAATACTTGTTGTGATATTTTTTATGAAATTCAACTTAGAAATTGTATAACCTTTCTTGTTAAGGGAGTGGGACTTATGGTTGTTTTTTAATTGATTGAAATGTAATTAGGAAGGTGTCGTAGAGACCAACCAGTGGAAGATAATGAAAATATAGTTTCACCTGGTCCTCAGGTGAACCAGTAGCTAGTGAAAAGTATAGTGTATGTTTTCCAAGCTGTGGAATGTGGGAATAAAGTGGATTAACTGAAGCATGGGGATCATGTGGTCCAGTTTTAGAGGAAAAATCCACGCATCTTTAGGGGTGATTTGGAGCCTGAATGGGATGAATAATGGAAGAACATAATGGATAGGATATTTGAGTTATTGGGAACACTGGTAGTGATGAAATTGAAGTTAGCCACACACATGTTGGAAGATCTTTCCCTTCAGTGGTGGGATTTTTCGGTCCAAGGTGGGACAGACAAAGGTGGGACATGGGATCATTTTGAAGAATTGATTAACAAAATATTCTACCCCCATAAGTTTATAATTCAACATATAATGGATTTATTAAGTTTGAAGCAAGGTAATATGTTAGTAATAAAATATATGGAAATGTTTGGGAACTTAGTGTGGTGTGAACCTGAGGTGGAGGGCATAAAATCATTGAAGGATTGGATTTTTGAATTCAAGATATGGTAGGAAATTCATTCTAGGATAAAGGTGCTATGTATAAATAATTATAAAGAAATGGTTAATAGAGCTATAGTGGCCAAGCAAGACCTTTTGGGGTAAACTGGTAGTGGAAGTATGTTGGTTGCCATATAGAATAGTGGGAACTCAAAATCTGGGTTAATGTAGAAGAGGGACACTTATTTATATGGTGGGAGTACAACTCAGAATCCTATGGGAGGATTAGAAAATCTTCATCTGAAGCCTCAGAGTATGATTGGATGTTTTCAGTGTAGACCTATGGCATAAATCAAGAGTGATGGTATGTAACAACCTCCATATTGTCATAATTGTATGTTGACGGGTCATCTTCCATGTTATTGTCTGAATACTACAAGGTCGGGTGTTTGTGACACTCCTCATGGGTGGAAGGGGTCTTATTCCTCAATGGGATAAGTGCAACAACATACCCCTCATCGTTAGAAAAAGTGGGTCTTGATGTTTATCATAATACTATAATGCCTTAGCAGGGTAATAATGATAAGGTCCTGGATGGTATGGAATTGTGTGGGGATGAATAGGAAGTGATGGATGATCAGTCGGGACAATCCACGATGCAAGGTATGGTTATTTTGAATTCAAAGTTTATGCATGCTTTGTTTGATACAGGTGATTCTCATTCTTTCTTTGCTTCACATATCGTTGATTTGTTGGGTTTACATGTGAAAATGATTCCTTCCAATTTGAAATAAAAAACCCCTCTGGGTTAAATAGAGATTAAAGCTTTCCTCTATAGATTGTGTTGCCTAGTTGTGGACAACATTAAATTGATGTGGGATTTCTCCATGATTGAGATAATTGCTTATGATATAATTCGGGTAATGGCAAGGTTGGAAAAGTTTAAGGCCCACATCAATTTCAATGAAATAATGGATAGTTTTATGATAGAGGATGGTGTTTAACATCCCTTTATAGGGGAAAATAATGAAAAGATAGGTGTAATAGATTTGTTGGAACTAGCTGTTGGAATGATCTCATATTAGTTAGTAGCTTTTTTGTTAACATCAGTGGATGGTGTTGAGCAGATTGTTTTTCCAACAGTTGTGGATCAGTTTATTGATGACTTTCCCAAAGAATCATTTGGGTTTCCACCCACAAGAGAAGTGGAGGTTATGATTTATTTCCTTACATGGACCAGTCCAATCTCACTTATTTCATATTGTATGGGACCAGCAGAATTATAGGAATTAGAAGTGCTGTTAGAGGAGTTAGAGAACAAAGGATTCATCTAGTCTATCGTGTCTATGTGGGTTGCACTGGGTTTTTTTGTTAAAAATGCCGATGGAACTCTAGGGCTTTGTGTTAATTATTGTAGACTTAATTAGGTTACAATAAAGAAAAAATATTCACTAACACATAATGATGATTTTTTTGACCATATGAGGGGGGCTCAGTGATTCTCCCAGATTGACATGCTTTCAGGATATGATCAACTACAAGTGAGGAAGGAGGACATTCCAAAGAATGATTTCAGAGGTAGATATGGAAATTATGAGTTTATGGTTATTCTAATTGGCCATATGAATGTACCAGTAGTGTTCATGGAATTTATGAATCATATATTTTGGAGATATATGGATTATTTTTTGGTGCTATTTGTTGAAGCTATACTGTTGTTTTCGAGGACAAGGGTTGAGCATTAGCATCACTTGGCGATAGTGGTATGGATCTTGAGGGATTATCGGTTGCATGACAAATTTTCAAAGTGTGACATTTGGATACATGAGGTTTATTTCCATTGACATGTTATTTCTGAGAAAGGTATTTCAGTTGATTCGGAAATGATAGAGGCAGTTATCTCTTGGCAACTACCCAAGAATGTTTTCATGATACAGATCTTCCATAGTATAGCAAGCTATTATCGGTGATTTATTCATGATTTCTCATGTTTAGATTCACTAATTAAAACTTTTACAAGGAAGAATATCCAATTTAAATGGGATTAGTACTGTCTGAAATTTTTTGAAGAGCTAAAAGGTCACCTTACATCATCACCAATCATAGTTTTTCCTACACCAGGGAACAAGTACGTGGTGTACTGTGACACATCAGGATTAGGGTTGGGGTGCGTTATCATACTTGGGGATCATGTGGTTGCTTTTTGCATATTCCAGTTGAGGTTTCATGAGAAGAACTACAAAACACGTGATCAGGATTTTGCGATAGTGGTTCATGATTTAAAAATGTGGAATTATTATCTCTTCGGTCAGAAATTCAAAGTGTTGACAGATCACATGATCATAATGAATATTTTATCCCAGAGATAATTGAATTTGATGTAAAGGAGATAGATGGAATATCTCCTGATGATTGATTTTGACATAATGTACAAACAAGTTAGTGGAAATTCTGTGGTAGATGCATTAAGAAGAAAATTATTTGTTCAGGTGGGGAAGAAGGCATCGAATTGAAGGAAAATGATGTTGGTCATAGCTGAAATGTAGTTGTAATGTGAGAAATATGGTGGAAGAGTGGTATTCCTTATAGTTTTGTTGGTTCCTGACTTGGATGGCTTGGTTAAAGAGGCACATGTATCGGATTCCTAATGCATGTCAATGAGGTCGAAGCTCAACGGTGTGGATACAATTTAGAGATGGGAATCAAATGAGAATTCAGTATTGTGTTTTCAAAATCTGATGGTGGTACTAGTGTCTTTTTAGAAGGAATTTCTCCAGGATTATTATCATTCCATGTGTTCTATCCATCCTGAAATTTATAAAATATATAGGACATTGGTGCACAATTATGGTGGCCTGGTATGAGAATCTAAGTGGCCGAGTTTGTTTCAAGATGCATGAATTTTCAGGATGTCAATGAAGAGCATCATTGGCCAACATGATTCTTTTAGTCTTTACCTATCCCAATGTAGAAATGGGAGAAAATAATAATGGTTTTTGTTATGGGTATCCCAATAACAATAAGGAAACATGATTCAATATTGGTGATTGCGGATAAACTAACAAAGTCAGCCCATTTCAACCCGATTCTTGAATCACATATGGTGGAAGATCTATCCAAAATCTATATCTGGGAAGTGGTAAAAATGCATGGTGTTCTTGTTTTGATTTTATCAGATAGAGATCATAGGTTTACATCTCGTTTTTGGAAATTCTGGTAGCAAGCCCTTGGGACACAGTGGACGATGATCATGACATATCATCCTCAGAAGGATGTCCAATCCGAGAGTATAGTACAAACATTTCTAGATATGAAAAGGGCTTGTGTGATGAATTTTCTGGTTCATGGGAGGATCAATTAACATCGGTGGAGTTCTCTTATAATAATAGTTGGCAGGTTTCAATATATATGGCTCTCTTTGAGGCATTGTATGGTAGTATGTGTCATTCTCCACTATGTTGGGTTGAAATAAGTGAGACCCTGATGATTGGACTGAGCCTTGCCCAGGAGACTACAAAGATTCTCAATTTGATCTAAAATAGGATGAATAGAGCTAAAAGTAATCATAAATCATATCCGGACCATCATCAATGACTTTTTTCATTCGAGGTTGGTGATCTGGTGTTTTTTAAGATATATCATAGGTTGGTACATCGTCAGTTTGGAAGGTAGGGTAAGTTATCTCCAAGGTATATTGGGATTTTGGAGATACATCAGTGGATTAGATAGTTGGATAATCAATTGTCATTTCCACAACCATTTAGTGCGATTTACAATGTGTTTCATTTTTAGTAGTTGAAAAAGTATCAGCCAGATCATGACAATGTGATTCGTTGGGAATAAGTTGAGCTAGAACCGGATGCTTCGCTGGTGCACGTGCTAGTTTATATTTTGCAGAGGCATGAGAAAAGCATGAAAGGTAAAATAATTTGTTTCGATTAGGTTATGTGGAAGTATGGTCAGATTCATGAGATGAATTGGGAGCTGTAGAAAGATATGGTCGAGTAATGGCCCAAGCTCTTTCGACAAAGAGATGGTTTTCTACATTCCGAGGAAAAAAGTCCCATGGTGGGGAGAATATATCACCCCCATTTTGAGGTATGTAGCCTTTTTTAAGCCTTTTATTGTGTGGAAAGGTATTGGTATGTGTTATAAAGAGGTTGGGAGAGTTTGGCAATTTTTCGTAAGAGTTTGGAGGCCTTTTTAGGTGTGCACGGTTTGATCATGGTTTGGGTAAACCATGCTCTAATCCCAAGAAAACAATCCAACTCAAGGAAGTGGGACCCCAAATAGTTTGTGCACAGTGTTTCTTACTGTGCGGGTATGTTTTCTAGGATTCCTTAAAGGTAGTAGCATATGCACTATTAGTGCACTGTTTTTCAAACCCTGTGATCTAACTGTTCTTCCAATTAAAGATTTTTGTAAATGGGTTTAAAAGTGATTTACCCTACCTCACCAATTTACTCAATAATACAAACCCTATATGGTATTTCTTCTTCTATGGTCTAGGATTTCTTTCCAATGCATTTTGGAATGGTTTCTAAGGCATTTCAAGGTGGTTTTAAGGTGGTTTCTCTTCGATAAGTCTCCTCTATTGTGTCCCTTTGGTTTTCTCTGGATCTACTCATCCCTCTCTCTTGGTTTTATAGATCTATATCTATTATGTGTAGATCTAAAGTTGTTGTAGCCTAATATGATGAGTTTATGGAATGTTTATGTTAGGTAGAAGGATCTAGAGCGGTTTCGATGGTGCATTCAATAGAATTGTGGTTCAATTTCATAGGGGTCGATTTCTATGGAACCCTAAATGTAGGTGGATTCTCTCTAGACACTAGTTGGTCAGAATTAGTGACCATGGTGGAACATAATTTTTTTCCTTGAAGTTAATTTTTATAATGATATTTAAATCTTTTTGGAAATCGATTTGGGGATGATTTGGGGTATTTTGTGGAAAATGGGTTAATGTGCACAAAAGGGGAATTTTTGTGTAATTTTAAAATTTTGATTTTAGAATTGTTCATGGTTGTTTAAGAAAAATGTTTTGGGAAATATTCTTTTCATTAAAGAGGTTGTTTATTGAAATGTGGTTGGACATGGAAATTTTGTTAAAGGGTGTATTCAATAAATGAGATATTTATTGGAGTGAATTGGGATGTGTTAGAAATGGTGGTGTGCTTATTATGTAGCCATGGTGCTTTATGATTATTGGTTGATCATGAGTTATTTATTGTGTTGGTTTTGTGTAAGTGAGAGTTAAGTCTCACTATAAAAGTTGAAGGATAGTGGATGAAAGAGTCACCATTATGGACAGCGATCGAGAATCACCACTAGTTGGCAATGTAGTGAACGAGTTGGATAGAAGCTCCACCATTCTGGTTTAATTGTTTTTTGTTGCTTTGAAAGATGGATTTTTTGGGCTATTGTGAATGGGTGAAGTGTCTTATGGCAAGGTTGTTTTCATTTCCATTTTATTTCATGGTTTGTGTAAGGTTTCTTCTTATGGGTGTGTTTGGATTATTGGTAATAGTTGAAATTTTTAAATTTTTACATAAACTACTTTATATAAGTATGATAACGGTTCTTTACAAGTGCCATGTGTAAGGAATTCATTTGGGGAAAACCTACAGATTATATTTACTCACCCCCTTCATTGTAACTTTGGTGATTTTTCAGATGTTGTTTTCTAGGACACAGGTAAGGGTAAAGCATCTCATTTTTATAATAATTCAACATGAGGCTTTGGTGATGTTGTGGTGCATGGATCACGGAGCATGGTGAGGAGATATGGATGGTGTCCTTGTTATTTGGGGGTCTGTTTGTGTATTATTCCACTTTGTACTCTAATATTTGGTTGGGTTATATTGTCATTTGGGAATTTTTGTGGAACAACTTGGTTTTATTTTGGAAATGTAGGTTTTGGGTTTCTTATTGACATGAATCATATAGTTTTTCTTGATGATACATTGTGTGGTTGGTTGGTCAATTAAAAAGGAATATTGTTTACCAATTACTCTTTAATACCATTGCATTGATTACAAGACTTTGGCACCCTAGGAATGCCACTTAAGGTGAAGTAGCATTCCTCTTCCCTCTCAAGACAATGGGATGGAGCAGGATGTTACATTTATGATCACTAGACATGCCTTTACACCATGCTTAATATAAAAGTATGCTTTGATATCATGATTTATTCTAGAAAAAAGACCATATTTGGCCTCTTCAATATTCAACATGGGAACACATAGTGTTTTTATCACAAATTTTTTATATTTATCAAAGCCTTAACAATTTTTATTAAAAATGATTAATTATAATTATACTTATTTAATTTAATATCATTATATATAAGGAATGTTATCTTTTGAGTATAATAACCAAAAGGATCATATCATATCCATTATTATAATATAATTGAATTCATAATTAATAAATATTTAATCAAATGTGGAGAGGTGTAACTAAAACTTCCCCAAGTATTAGGTTGTGTAATGTATTGATTGAAAATATATTTTCTTCTTGTATTATTTCACAAATTATTTTTTTTATTGAATTCCATTCAAATGTTTTTTAAAGTACCCAAATATTATTATTACCTTCTTTCTAAATCATATCATTTATCATGATTGTGAGGATCATTTCACCTGTGTATGTTTCATATTTCAATAAAACACATATGATTTCTACTTCATTATTCATTTTACCTTAGAGATATCTTTCACAGATCATTTCCCCATTACCTATTATATGATTGGTGGAACCAAAAATACATTCCTTATCCATCGTTGATTTTTATAAGATTAAGTTTAATATTTTTTTCATTTTTTATTATTTATATATGAAAACCTCCTAATTTATCCAAAATATATAATTATAATTCTTTATCACATATTTTTTCAATCTATTTCCTTATGAGTGTTAATGTATGTAGAGCATGATAAGATCAAGATGCACTCACCATTTTTCTTTATTCTTTTTCGAAAAGGAACCATATTTATTTTTAGGTTTAAAATATTATATTAAATTGTATAACCAATCCTCAAAATATTTTTAACAGATAAATACATTATGAAATCATTTTTCGCACTTTATAAATTTACCATTTGAATGTATATAGCTTAAAGAAGAAAAATGGAACCCATATAAATCATAAATGTAGTGGTTTCTTCTTGGTTGAGATGTTTTAATGGATTATGTTTTTCCACCATTGTGTTGCGATTATTTACAATCAAAAATTGGGTGTCCCATTATTTTATAAAAGTAAAATTTTGTATACTTTATACAAGATATGTGTAACAACTTTCCTAATAAATATGATTCCAAAGTTTCTATAAAATGCACACAAAAATATAACAAGGAATATTCATAAGAAAAAGAACCTCATTGGACTAAATATCATTCTAATGTTACTCGACTCAATTGGGTTTTCGTACATTTATATAAAAAGGAAAATCATGAGGTGTATCCCTGTCCAGGAGGGAGATCATGGAGATGAGCATGATGTGGTCTATTAGAGACCTTGATTACCCCAATTGTGGTTGATGTCATGTGTGGTGTAACACATACCTATCTTTATAAAAATACATTATAACACTAATATTTTCTTAGATCATTTTATATTATATTTTCTAAGAGATTACATTGACTGAATCATGGATGTATTGTTTATTAATAGAAAACTAATAAACTTTCATAAGTAAATAATATATGGTATGATACATATGAGTATAGTTCTATAATAAAATTATAATAAACATATATTTATTATTCATGAGGATCAACCTTGTACAAAGTATTTTTATCCTTAAGGTAATAGAATTGTTTTTCCAATTTCCTTATTTAGGAAAATATATATGTCAGGAACATATATTATCTTATGATGTTTATATAATACCCACTAAAATTAAATATCATGAAATTCCATTTATAAATGATATGTAAAATTTCATTTTATGTTGATATTTAATGGTTAGTATGATTCAAAAAAAATAAAAGTGGAAATAATTATTGATACAATCTCATAATTTATTAGGATTATTTATGATTTTTTTTTTCATGATGAATCCTTACAACCTATCTCTCAACAAACGCATATCTCTTAATAAACTATAGTTGAGTCTTTAGGACAAAATATTTCATCAATTTTTATATTTTATGTACTAAATATTTCTGAATTGTTTTATTATAAAAATAAACTTTATTTATCTATATGGTCTAAAATGATTTTTCATTCAAATCCATGTTTTCAAAAAAAAGCTTTAAATAATTTTTTTAATATACGGGGATTATTTTATTTACTTTTAACATTTTTTTACTTTAATTTTTTTTAAATGAATATTCATATCATTTTATAAATGATGGGATTCTGAATGTTTCAAAAAAATGTGAAAGGAATCGCTATTTTATTGTGTTTGAATTGATCATATTTTCTCGCCTTCATGAACACTCCATATTTGTAAGCTTTCATTACAAGTTTCTGGGATTACATTCATTGAAAACATTTTCATTAATATTTTGGACGTTATTTATATTTTATGTAAGTGTCTCTAAAATGGAAAGGATATTTTCCCACATAATATTTTAATGAATTATTTATGGAATTTCTGTTCTTCAATGAAATCATACTTTTCTGTTACTTCTGTTTTACATATATATAATCCAATTGTTCCATCCTTATTATTTATTAGGATGGTTTATGATTATTATTAAGAGATATTTATAAGAACCCATTATTTTACATTTTCTGTTCTAGAATTAAATTTATATAAAACCCATATAATTTATAGCGGTTATGCAATTATGAAATATGTTTGACTCCATTTTCATTTCTATTGGATATGATTAAATGTAGTAGTGATGAAACAAATTTTATTTCATGGGTTATGATATGATGAATGTTTTATGATCACATTTTACAAAATATTTATTATATTTACTATGTTATGGGTGGGAATTATATCTCACATACAATTCATTGAGAAATATTGATATTTCTTGGGGATAACATGACTGGAAAAGGGAGTGACACAATTCATTATTTTATTTTTTACACAATTATATTCTTGGGAATTATTTTTTACAATAATGAGGGTTTTTGGAGTGAATCCATTCAACTATGATAGGATTTTAAATGATCCTTGACTAATACAGAAATGATTTTTGATCCTTTTGAGTATTCGACATTTCCATGACTTATGTCAATGTTATGATATCATGGATCACTATAATTGAATTAAATATGATTCATGGATTTTAAATTATCAATATTTATGTAATTAATCATTATTTTGATCGTTGATATTATAGGTATGTTTTTAACATGTTATAATCATGTTCTCACACCCATATTCCCACATTGTGTTTCCATATTTCTCTTATTTAGCCGTCGGGAAAATCTAAGATCACTCTTTCTTAAGACTGTTTCCAAATGTAATGATTATTTTTATTATGTGTGATATATCTAAGAAGCATTATTATTATGAGTATCTATGTGGGATATTATTTAGAACTCATATGATTCTATTTTTTATTTTTGGAAAATTCCAATGGTACTAGAGTTTTATGGTCCTCAAGAAGCTATTTTTGTAATGAAAGAAATGTTCATCATAAATGATTCAACATGTATGTATAAAAATCCTACAAAATTTGAATTGGTATTGTATAGTATGTTTCTTATCCTTAAGAAACTAGGATGTCAAAGATTTTGTGAGAAACCTACGGACAAGCCTACGTATAAGGATACATTCTAAAGTATAGGTATGGAATATATTTTGTATTATACTTATCCATATATCCCATTTTGGATACTATATGTAGATGTTGTTCTAAAAAATATGTACCTAGGTAAAATAATTCTGAAATAGGCACATTAGGAATTGCTAATGAATTACATGGAACAAAAAAACAGGCCCCACACTCCACCTGTTTTGACACTCTTGAGTAATAATAATTAGAAAATTTACAATTTATTTATGAACTAACATGAATGATTTCAATTTATGATGATCCTGATTAATCAAGGTTAAACATTAGGTTTCATGAAATTAAAATATTGTGTCCTTATTTATACATCCTATAAAGTATTTTTGACAACTATGTGTGTTCCTGCTATGCATGATATTCCTCACACTGTTATTTTTAGTTTTAGTTGAAGGATTGAACCCAAAAGAACCATTATTATTATTAATGAAACTGAAAATGTAATGATATTTGTCTTGAGAAACCAATTTTTTTGGTATATAGAATTCCATATTTCATTGATATACTCACAAAAGATTATCATCATATTAATCAGGATGAACATCCAAATGAGCAATGTAGGGAATAAAATTCTCTAGAGTCCTTCACTAGTTAATATACACAATATTTTAATGGATATTCTATGATTCTAGTTGATTATACATGGATATATTTTAGAATAACGATATTTTATATTTTCAAGGGTTTAGATATGATGAAAATATTCTTGTTTTTTTGTCGATTGTATACTAAAGTGGATCAGAGGTGGACACTCAACAAGAATATAAGGAAACAAGATAAAATTTACTCAATGGAGTGGGTTAAATTTAAGAACTTTTTTGTTAATAATTTCGTTCCACTCATTCATTGTATGAAAATTTAAAATAAATTTCATGAGATAAAGAATAAGGGTGATGAATCAATTACTAGTCAATAGGAAAAAATTTCGTGACTTGTGATGTACACTTCTAGAATTACAATTGTTTCGGTTCGGTCTCGAAACACCCAATGGTTCTGTATCCGATGACACATGGACCTGCTTTCGAAAGGCAGGCGTTCACCGGATAGTCTGACCAGTGATGCTTAAGAACTCACATTTGTCGAGAGGATGGGAATTCGGGCTCATCACACCCTTTTGGGGGGAATTATTTCATGTTCTGAGACTCTCTTATAGATTTAAGATGTATTCATATGTTTGCGAATCTTTGGTTTATACCGAAGCATAGTATCCACGAATTTCTCATGGTTTGCAATGGTATGCAGAACGAAGGGGTCTAAAAATCATTTAGGCCTCTGGTTTACCATCCCTTGTTGGATTAATGACCCCGTAGAGTCGGGACTCATTGAGGCAGCGCTGGGATTGGTGCGGTGAACCGATATGGAGATAGTCAGATCGACCAGTTGTTGGGCTTGATCCTCATGGAGGCTTCCTGCGTACCCTTCCAGAGAGACAAGGATCAAAGTCCACGTAGTTCATAATGGCATGGGACTTACACTATGAGGTATCCCAGAGTGATGGGTTGGGGCTTACACTCTGAGGAAGCCAAAGGTGTGGATGATGGGCTTGAACCTCAGGGAGGCTTACTTCGTACCTGGCCTAAGAGACAAGGATCAAAGTCCATGTAGTTCGTAATGGCTTGGGACATACACTCTGAGGCATCCCACAGTGATGGGTTGGGGCTTACACTCAGAGGAGGCCCAAGGTGTGGATGATGGTATTGAACCTCATGGAGGCTTCCTATGTACCCTGCCTAAGTGACAACAATCAAAGTCCATGTAGTTCTTAATGGCTTGGGACATACGCTCTGAGGTAGCCTAGAGTGATGGGTTGGGGCTTACACTCTTAGGAGTCCCATAAGAGGAGGTCATGGTCGATACTTACTCTAAGCCCACATTAGTCATGCTCGGTGTGAGAAACAAGAGGCAGCAAGGACCAGATGATCACATCACGAAAGGTGCGTCCATGAGAGGTGGAGTGGGACTTACGCATGAGGGCGGCCCATAAAGTTGGGGATTAATCCGAGATGGACGCCCATGATGACAAAGCACAGCGATAGAGGAAAAGGGGTGCTCTTGTGCCTGTCACCTATCATGTTACCTGGGGAAGTATTGAGGTGCATGGGGATGGTTGCCTTCAGATGGGTATGCCACCCCCTCTCTGTGGAGGGGAGAAGTGCCCGACCGCCAAAGCGTGTAGTCTCCCATCCTGGCATGTAGTGGCAGAAAGGGGTCTCTCAGGCCCAGACCCCGAATTACCGTGGGAATGTGAACCCATGCATGCTTGAGGAATCTGCCCATGGGTCGGGGCAACACATTTTCCCCTGTTTACCATGGGTATGTGAACTCAAAATAGCACACTGATGCACCTGGGGGTTACACTACATGGATCGGGTGTCTCTGGTGGAGGCCTTGGCTCATGGTCGATGAGTAGGACAATGAGGAGGTTGTGAAGGATAAGGCCAGATTGGAATTGGAAGGATTTTATCTGGCACATGGAATGAGAACTCCGAAGGTTTTGGCAGGCCACACAAGGGTATGGGTGGTGGTTCTTTTCACATAGAAAAGTGTTATGTGGCTGTAGAGGCCATCCACGATCTAGGGTGGCCCGCAGACTGATTGGTTTTCCGCGAACCAGGAGGGTTCGCAAACTAATTGGCCATTAGTGAACCAGGAGGGTCTACGGACTAATTGGCATCCTGTGAACCAAGAGGTTTAGAGGCTTCAGGTTCGGTCCACATACAAGGTTGGTACGCGAAGTGGTTCACACAAGTAGTGGAGGCGAAGGGCGGCACTGGCTGGAGGCTCGTCAGTCGGGGCTTCGCCCGTGTAGGAGGGTGCTACGCGGTGCGGCGGATCGGAAGAGGCATAAACTCCCTGGTCTGCGGGGAGTACATCTGTGGAGAGACCCTGGTTCACGGTTTTATCTTCTTTTTTATTTTAAGTTTGAGGTTCACCAAGTTATTATGCATTTTTGGTTCCTTATTAGTTCGTTCCCAGGTTCAAACGTGCTCTGGTTCGCGAACTGGAACTTCCGAAATCCTAAGCCTTCCTTCAAAATCCTTCCACCTGAATCTGACTGATCTCCTCTTCGTTCCCCCCTCTCCTCTTCTTTTTCAATATTCTTTTATAAAGTGGGGAAAAGGATGTATCTATGGTCATGTGGCACCTCTGGCGGAGGCCCATGACCGAGAACCTATTTCACAGATGACTTGGTCGATCCCCATTTCGCGGGGCATTAAACACTCCTCCTCTGTGAACCAAACTAGGGGAGTGCTTCACTGCCGCGAAGCGGTCCGACTCCATTTCATGAATGACAGCGGAGGCGATTTGGGCCAGTTAATGAGGATCATGGCTGGGGTGGTCCGAAATGGTGAATCGGGTTGGCGCCTGTCCTACCTCGCGACCGCGAAGGATCTCCGCCTCCATCTCGTGAACGAAGACGGTCCGCGGAGGAGGGACGCTTCGCGGAACCGGCCGTGCGTTGCTAAAATTAAACTGTTCTGTGGACCTGTTTGTCCTTTTCCATCCTTGAGTATTCTCCACATTTTACCAATCCTTTTGAGGGAAAATTGGGTAGAATCTCCCTTGAGTTAAAGGGGATCATCATTCTCCATTGCGGATTTTTCAGGGCCCTACAAATTCCTGCCATCAGAATGGGGTCTAATCAGAACGAAGAAGAGGCTATTGTGATGCAGAGTGGTCCTGAAACTCGAGTAGATCGCAGTAAAGAGGTGGACCCGATAGGGGACCATGCCTATAAATACAAAGGTCCCTTCATCTGTCTTCTACCAGATTCTCCGTGAATACCAGCGCGCCCTCACTTTTCTGCCTCCATGTTCTTGTTTCTTCACGAAACACTTCGTCTGTGAACTGACTGCTACTTCCACAAGCCATTTCTCGTTCGCACCATTCTTCATCCGCGGACCAATTTCCCAGTCTCGAACTATCACTTTTCATTAATTAGAAAAAAGTAATTCACGATGGGCCGTGTAGGAATGCGCATCGCAGTTTTGGTGCTCCGCGGTTTCGATGGTCCGCAGTTTCGATGTTCCGCGGACTAAAATATTATGAACTTTAAAAATTTCTAAGTCTTCCGAACTTAACCACATAAATTCGGGATTGAAATTCCATGGAGCAACCTGGTCCGTGGTTTTCTGGTCAATGCTTCGCATTCCAGAGTATCGCGAACTACTTCCGCACAGGGTTGGTTTGTGGGGTGTCGTCATCGCAAACCAACTTTCGAGTTCTCCTTTCTGATTTTGCTATGAAGGTTGGAAGGAATCCTCTACAAATACTTGGAATTTTGTCCATGTTTTAATATTTTTGGACTAACCATTTGTTGGCTTTCGTTGTGCAAGGAGAAAATATGGTTCCCTCTCATTCTGCACCTAGGACTGCCATCGAGCCCCTCTCAATTGGTTCAGGGAGACTTTTAGCTATGATTTGCAGAGAAGAGAACATCCAAGAAGACCGTAGTCGGTCCGTCATTCTTGATGATGGTGTCTTGAAAGACTTTCTCCCGCCTGAGCTCCTGGATTATCGACTATCAAATCGGCTTCCGCCTTATGGATTCAGTTTTCAAGACAATGTCCCTATTCCCCCCACTTTCTCAGGTCTTCCTTCCCCTTTCTTAGAAGCATCGTCAAAGTGTATTCAGGAGAACCTTACCCAATCGGGGGAGACGGTTTCAGATTCTGACCAGAAAGTTACCTTCATTTTGAGAGGCGCTGTTTAGACCCAAAGTAATTAGCATGCCCAAAACATTTCTTAGGAAGCTATCTTCAAGAGTTACCCCTCCATAATAAACCTTGCTCGACTGGACCCTAACACGGGGTGGATTTCTGAGTGGGATCTGCAGTCTGGTGGGATTTTTTTGAATGACTAGTCCTGGGCCTTTTGGTTCCATCATCATTGTCGGGAATCTCCCGAGTCGCTGGAAGCAGTCAATCTGTACTCTTCCGTATGTGCCTCCCAATTAGTTGTTTACCCACCATCCCTGATCCTGCCTGACCTGCTCAGTCGTTGGTGTTCAAGCACTAATACATTCCACCTTGGCCATGGGAAATTTGGAATTATTATGTGGGACATCTATCAATTTTGAGGGATCCCGATTATCGGTTAGATGTATGACGAGTTCCTGCCCACCCCTGACACATGGGACGACGTCGAACAAGTGCCTTCGTTGGCAAAGGATCTGCTAGTTATGGCAGAGCTATCACTGGGTCAGGCCTTGTGTGCCTGCTCTCTTATTCCCTTTAGCACCAAGATAGGGTTATTTATGAACACCACTGGTCCTATGCCAAAGATCAAGCTCCCCAAGACTCACCATTCTCAATAGTCATGAACCACCCCAGGTTCCTACTGGGCGGTTCTAGAGGCAGGTGACTACCATTCATGGGGTTACGAGGTGTGCCCTGGTGTACCACCTATGATCCGACTTTAATGTTTTCTTGCTATGTTTCTGAGTGGGTGTCTATTCCCTTCTCGGGATATCAACCCGGGCGTCAGAGCTTGTACCATGATGATGGAAGTCGAGCTAGTAGAGGGCCACATGGTGAACTTAGTCGTGCCAACTATGGCTCATATTTATGAACTGCTGGGTCACATGCAAAAGGGTGGGTCACCCTTCCTTCTGAGTGGGCCATTTCAATTTTTTTATGGATGGGTAGCGGATCATTTTCATTGCTATGATTATCGTCACAACACAGTCATCCCGCTTCCTACCTTTCAGCCTACCCTGCTTGATATAGCTGGAGTTCGCTTGAAATCCCTCAGCTCTGGTGAAGTCCTCGAGCTTCTGAGTGACTTCTCCAAGTTTTCTTTCACTCCCTACCCCACCCCTTCTTGTGTCTTAGTTGACAACCGTCAGAGGATCCTGGAGGAGCATTATTACATGATCTCTCTACGGGATGGATTTTTGTCTGTGCGGATCGACAAGGTTTCTCTATGCGAGCTATATGTCCTATATCGTTTTTCTCTCCAGTTTGGGTGCATGAAAGTCCAAGTTTCCCTTCCCCCTCCACAGGCTCAAGGACTGCACCCGGCCATACTTCGTCAATGGTGGCTGATGCTGACACAGGAGGGATCTGACACAAGCATTCCCCTACCTGTCGTGGGGGCGGCTACCAGCCTTTCTATGGAGTATGCAAAAGCGTGGGAAAAACACTATCCTAATGGGATCTTAGTAAAGTCCATCCGGTAGCTTCCCAAATCAGGAGGTACTGCGGCTGTTGCATCCACCGCACCTTCCTCATCAGCTCTAAGGGAGGATCGACTGATGGCTCATCGATCAAAGCGACTCAGGGGATTTTCCTCTCCCAACCCTGTGGTGGCCAAAGTTCAGATGGGTTCATCATTCTTGGATGTGGATGGGGACGACCATGTGGTTCTGAGTCCTAGAGAGACTATCCTAGAAGTTTTCCAGTCGATACCGGGCTTAACAACTTGATCCCATAGCCTGAACCTGGGTTAGAGGCTCTTGACATTCCAGCTTCGGAACCAACTTCTTGCGAGCACATGCCTGTGCTAGTTGCAATGTTAGATTTCGTTCCTGTGCTATCCAGTGAGGATACCAAAGATCCTCAGGTCATGGAAGACCACCGGGCGGTGCACAGGTGGGCCTAGCCCCAGATTTGCGAGATCATTGTAGAAACTCCTCTAGCTGAGATGACAACTAAAACCGAAGCTCTTCGACAGCTCTTCCTGGGTTTGGGGTCTGGTGTCTTTGACTATCGGTAGTTTTATTTTCTTTTTTTCTGAGTTCTCATGGATTGTGAGGAAGTTTCCACTAGTGAACTCAAACATGATCACTTTGTTTCCACTCATTATGGGACCCGAGCCCTGAAGGAAGCCACGATACAGCTCCATCAGCTGATAGCACAAGAGGTGATCTCTCGAGATCAGGTGGCCATCATATCCTCCAAGTTGCATGGATGTGAAGAACGGGAAATGATGCTGAGGAATCAGTTGTCAACTATGACTGTTCATCTTGAAGCCAGCATAAAAGGGATTAACGATCTCCAAACAACATTGGAGCATACTCATCTGGTGGTTGAGGTTGAAGCCAGGGATAAGGTCCTGTTGGAACATTCTTCCAATGACCTCCGCCGCATGGTCACTGATTTGGTGGAGAGGGCGAGTCAGGCTCCTTTATGACCATTAGATCCACTCTTATACTCTGTGTTTTACTTACCCCTCTATTTTTTGTGAGGGAGAGACACCAGATTTTGGATGTCTTCCCTTTTTGTTCGAACAAAATACAGTCTCTGTCAATCACTTGTCACTGTAAAATTTGATTGTTACTAGAACAATTTTTGTGTAAATAAAAACTCACTGAATCAGAATTAATCATAACTTAGGAAAACAAACTCTAACTTTTTCCTAGAGCATGGGGTCTAGAGAGCATAGTTTGACTGTTTCTAGGGTTTTGTAGAAAAACCCTACAAACATTTTGTCTTTTCTTTTAATTCCCTAATTTTTCTTGGGCTCATTTAGTGTGAACCCAACATGTATGGCCTGACTTTTGCTTAGGTTGGCCTTATTGGGTTTTCGACCTAACAGGCTCTGTGCCTCTTTTCTTGGGTGGTTCAAAGTCCTTCCATCAAGACTATCATTACTGATGTTTTAGGTTGAACATATTTGACCAAGTATGGTGGGGAAAGGTCCCCAATGAGGTTTGGTTGATTAAAAGATGTCTTGGTGTCTTTCATATTCATGTGGAGGGAGTGTGTTTAGATTTGAACGACATGCAGGGCATGTCTCAAGGTGGGAGGAGAATTGCCTAAGGAAATCTTGCCTTTGGTAGACAGGCCTGGGGCGGTCAATATGCAGAGCCGCTGAGGGCATGGTATGCATAGTCATGCAAAGGTGTCCATAAGTCAATGACTCTCCATTTCTGGTGGCCATAGGACTTCATGAATGTCTGGCTTATGGAAACCACCATGGGTGGCTTGGAAAATTATGAAAACCACTTGGGGTGGATTGGAAAGGGTATGTGATATTTGAAAGTTTTTTAGAACATCTACATCAATCAGGAGTGTGGAAGTAAGGTTTCTATCCTACGCATTTATCTAGCGCAAAGGATGGTTGAAACTTGGCGCAGTTTAAAGTCATGTAGCTGGGACATAATCTAGAATGGAACGAATTCTCCTATTCCTCAGTAATCTTGTCAGAGATGTTCCACCATATTCAGTCAGGGTTGTGAAAGAGTTTGGTAAACTGTAACTTAGAGGGTTTCTGAATCCCGGGATAGACATGGGGGCTCAGAGGCCAAGAGGCATACAGAGAGAAGAATTGCCTAAGGAAATCCATCCTTTAGTAGATGGGCTGGGGGTGATCAATATGCAGAGCCGCTGAGGGAATGGTATGGATAGTCATGCAAAGGTGTTCTTAGGTCAATGATTATATTCCCCCGATAGCCATGATACTTCAGGGACGTTGAGATTTGGGACCACCAGGGGTGGCTTATGAGATTCTGGCTTTTTCTGAGTATAGAGTATGGTTTATTATGAGAGGGTTCCTAGATACGGGGGAAAAACTATACTAAACTTCCCAAGAATGGGTGAAGTAATCCCTTCTCACGAGGGTGTGATACGGTGGCATGTGCTAGTCTGACCTGTGCACTTAAGGACAGAGAAAAGCCTACATTCCTTACTGAACCCGTGATGGGTTTGACTGTGGAGTTTAGCATCATGCGGTAAAGACGAAGAGAATTATTAAAGGATGTTGTGCAGTTTAATGTCATGCAGTGAGGACGAGGTGCATTTTTCTTTCCCTTTCCAATGCTGTGCAGTTTAACGTCGTGCAGCAAGGACGATTGACCGTGCAGATTAACATCATGTGGTAAGGACGAGGAGCATTATTAAACCATAGAAAAATGATTTTTGATGGATTAATTCCCCTTGATGTTTAATTCTTGTTCATTGTAGCCTTACGCCAAGTGGCCAAGATGTGATCTGTGCCTTTTTACATCATGCGGCAAGGACGTAGTTAAAAAGGCCACTCTATATTAGAATGTAACGGGGGCCGAGTATCCTGGCCTGTCCAAGACGTGGAGGGGGGTTGATGGTGTAAATCATGGTTCCGAGGCTTCTTGGATCTGGAGAGATGACATGGAGGATCTGGGGCTAGTAAGGGTATGAAGCTAGGAAGGGTATCTCCCAAGGTAATCTTTCCTTTGGTAGACGAGCCAGGGGCTATCAATATGCAGAGCCGCTGAGGGCATGGTATGAGTAGTCATGAAAAGGTGTCTCAGAGTTGATGGATTTTAACTTTTTATGGTCATGAATGGTTATGAAGATCCGAAGTTATCCAGTCCACGAAGTTTATCATTGGGGAAGGAAATGTCTGAACATGTTGGGCAAACTCAGCCCTGGTTGTTGTTAAATCTTAGAGAGCTCCCTGCACTGATTTATTTTTCCCGTGGGGGTGCACCTTAACTCCATGCAGTTTAACGTTATGAGGTAAGGACGAGGTACTCCCATTTTAGCGGTCATAGAACTCAGACCATTGGGTGACTATTGCTGCGGTCACTCGAAGGATAACTGGGCCAACACGCCCTAATATACTTTGAACAAGGTGGGGGCTGAAGGTCATAAACTGCAACTTTGAGTTTTCCCGGATCAAGAGGTGTGGCGTAGGGGCTCTGAGGCTGGTAAGTGTAAGAATCTAAGAAGATTACCGCCCAAGGAAATCTTTCCATTGATGGATGAGCCATTGGTTATCGTTATGCAGTGTCGCTGAGTGCATGGTACTCATAATCATACAAAGGTGTCCCCATGTTGATAATTTTCCACTTCTGATGGCCATGAATGATTACGAGAATCTGCGATTGCACACAGTGCAGAGTTTGGGACGTGGGGATAATGGTGTCCGAGTATACAGAAAACATATTCACTGTAATTTTTTGTTGAGTCAAAGTAGCCTAGTCTTAGTTTGATGTTCATTGATGCAGGTCGCTATGTGAACCACCGGCGGACACATAGGCTAGCCAGGTAGGGTACCCTGGCAACATTTGGATGTGAAAATGGTAATGAACGTGTAAACCACTGCTCCATAAATTGTTTGGATCGAGAGATGTGATACAGAGGCTCTAAGGCATGTAGGAATACGGAGCTAGGAAGAGTGTCGCCAGAGGAAATCATACCTTTAATGTACGGGCCAGGGGCTATCAATATGCAGAGCCATTGAGGGAATAGAATACATAGTCCTGCAAAGGTGTCCACAGGTCGATGACTTTCAACTTCTGATGGCCATGAATGGTTATGAAGATCCATAATTATCCTGGTCGTGGAGTCTGATGTATGGAGAGGATGTATCCAAATGTGCAAGGAGTAACTCCATCTCATTTCGCATTGTGTCTTGGGTAGGTCGCGACTAAGTCCGTGTATTTTAACGTCATGCGGTGAGGATTAAGTCAATGTAGTTTAACATCATGCGTTGAGGATGAAGTATGTGCAGTTTAACATCATTTAGTAAGGACGAAGTATACACCCCATGCTGGTCTCGTCCATACACGTGGGAAGGGGGAATTTTTAAAATTATTGTCCGTGAAGTTTAATGGCGTGAAACAAGGATGCAAAATTACACCCTGTGCAAGTCTAGCCCATACACAGGGAAAAGGGAACATTTTTAAATATTCCTATCCATGCAGGTTTACATCATGCGGTAAGGACGAGGAGTACACCTCGTGCTAGTCTGGTCCGTACACGGGGGGAAATGGCATTTTTTATCTTTTTCTCAAGGGGTTGGTCTAGGACAGGGAACCCTGGCGTCACTACGTATCCTGTGAGGGAAATAATCAAACCGCACGTAGTTCTCTAGAAAAAGTACACCCCGTGCAGGTCTAGTCCGTACACGGGGCAAGTGGACATTGTTAATTTTTATTTTATTTCATTTGGGAGTGGCTGGTCTAGGAAAGGTTATAGCGTCGCTACGTGTCCTGTGAAGGCAGGAATCAAGCTGTATGTTGTTCTCTAAAAGGAAATACACCATGTGTAGTTCTGGTCCATACATGGGGGGAGGGGACATTTTTAACATTAGTTTAGAAGTGGCTGGGCTAGGACGGGAAACCCTGGCGTCACTACGTATCCTGTGAGGGCAGGAATCAAGACATACATAGTTCTTTGAAATCAATGCAGTTTAACATCATGTGGTGAGGACGTTGTCCATGCAGTTTAACATCATGTGGTGAGGATGCAAAAATACACCCCATGCATGTCTGGTCCATACACGAAGGAAAGGGGTCATTTTTAACTCTTGTTATTCGTGAAGTCTAACGTCGTGCGGTAAGGACGAAATTCTCTTAGTTTAAGGTGATAGAGTTTGGACCATTTGGTTCTTGGTAGTTCAACGTCATGCAGCTCAGACAAAGAATACACCCCATGAATTTCTGGTTTGTACATGGGGGAAAGGGACATTCTTAACTCTTGTTATCCATGTAGTTTAACGTCGTGCGGTAAGGAAGAAATGCTCTTAGTTTATGGTCATAGAGTATGGACTATTGGGTGCTTGATAGTTTAACATCCTGCAGCTCAGACGAAGAATACACCCCATACAATTCTGGTTCATGAACAGGGGAAAGGGACATTCTAGACTCTTGTTATCTTTGTAGTTTAACGTCATGCGGTAATGATGAAATGCTCTTAGTTTAAGGTCATAGAGTTTGGACCATTGGCTTCTTGGCAGTTTAACGTCATGCAGCTCGGACGAATAATACACCCCATGCATGTCTGGTTCATACATAGAGGAAATGGATATTCTTAACTCTTGTTATCCATGGAGTTTAACGTCATGTGGTAAGGAAGAAATGATCATAGTTTAAGGTCATAGAATTTGGACCATTGGGTTCTTGGTAGTTTAACGTTATGCAGCTCGAACGAAGAATACACCCTGTGCAAGTCTAGTTCATACACGTGTGAAATAGACATTCTTAACTCTTGTTATCCATGCAGATTAACATCATGCGGTAAGGATGAGATGATCTTAGTTTAAGGTCATAGATTTTGGACCATTGGGTTCTTGGACGTTTAACGCCATGAAGCTCGGATGAAGAATAGTACACCTTTAGTTATTATGAGAAATACTTCTTCAGAAATCTCACATTTGTAGGAGCGGTTATAAATTGTTTGTCCATGGAGATCAGGGTATATGCTCCGTTGGAGTAGACCTTGTGTACAACGTATGGTCCCTCCCACCTGGGATCCAGCTTTTGAGGCTTCTTGCCGAGTATCATTCGGGTCTACAGGACCAACACTAATTCTTCTTTCAAGAAAGACCAAAGACGAACCTTTTTGTCGAAGGCTCATGTGATTCGGTTCTCATATACTTCCAGATGGTGGAAATTGTGCAATTACTTCTCGTCTAGTTGTTCCAATTCACCTAGATTCTTTTATGATTTCTCATCACTAGATAATTGATCACAGATGGAAACACGGAGTGAGGGAAGTTGGGGTTCAACGGGCAGGATCGCCTATGTGTCGTACACCAATGAGTACGGGGTAGCCCGAGTAGCGGTGCGGGCTATGGTTTGAAAATCCCACAACACATGGAGGAGTTTATCTGGCCACGAATTATTTTATTTGTCAACCATTTTCTGGAAAATAATGGACATGGTCTTGTTGAAAGCCTCTATTTGTCTGTTGGCCGCTGCATGGTAGTGGGATGAGTGGTTAGCCTTGATACAATATTCTTGGTATAATTTCTCTAATCCATCAGAGCATAAGTGGGTGCCGTTATCCGTCAGTATGGTATGAGGGACACCAAATCTAGTGATGATATTGGTCTTCACAAAGCTGACAATGCTTCTCGCCCTAACTTCCTTAAGAGGTATTGCTTCTGCCCATTTTGAAAAGAAGTCAGTTGTCGTGAGGATATACTTTAGTTGTTTGGCTGTGGCGGGACGATATGGTCCCACGACGTCCATCCCCCACATGAAAAATGTCCAGGAGTACTTTTCTTGATGATGTAACTCCGGGGGTTGGTGAATGGAGTTTGCATGAATCTATCATGAGTGGAATTTCGCGGTAAAACGCCCGCATTCTCATGACACTGTGGGCTAGTAGTACCCAAGCCTTTGAACCTGATGGGATATCTTGGTCCCCTGTTGATGTGCTCCACATGCTCCGACATGTACTTCATTAATTACAGAAGTAGTTTCTTCTCGATCAATACATCTTAGGAGAATTCTATCGAGGCCTCATTTATAGAGGACCTCTTATGGACCCACTCCGCCATATAGGACAAAGTCGATTGCCCTTCTCTGTATTTTCTCTCATATAGCCATGTCTGATGGAAGTTCTCCCTATTGAAGGTAGTGTGAAATGGGGGTTATCCAGCTGGTGGTAGGATCATATGGCTCTGGGACAGGACTGACATCGTGGATTTCTTCCATCTTAGATTGAACAAGTGATAATACCGTTCGACAGTGAGCAATACTGATAACTGTTTCATCCCGGCATGGGTCACCTAGGACTGTGGCCGCATTGGCTAATGCATCAGCCTGAGCATTCTAAGACTGGAGAATATAGGTCAATGTTGGTTCTGTGGAGAATTCTGCCATTAACCCTCAAACATGGTCAAACAGGGAGATCAGCTCCACAGTTTTAATAGAATTGTCACCATTGACTTGCTTGATGACCAGGTCTGAGTCACCTTTTACCTTAAGGTGTTGTATTTTTGCCTGGAGTGCGAGCTCCAGGCCTGCAATGAGAGCATGATATTCAGCTTCATTGTTTGTACATACCTCTGACAGGAGGAAGGAATATGGCAAGACTGCCTTTTCTGGGGACACGAGGATTATCCCAAAACCCACTTTGTTGAATCTGGGATCCTCCACCCTTTTCCCGGTTGGGCTTCGGGATGCGCCGTCGAAGTACATTTTCCATTCTGGGAACTCCTCTCGAACCAAGAAGATGTCTTCATCAAGTAGCTCGGTGTCCGATGCAGTGGTCCTTGTCAAAGGTTGCTCTGTCAGAAATTCTGCTAATGCCTAGTTGTTGATGGCTTTTTGTGGCACAAACCGCATGTCAAACTATTGCAAGATGACCTCCCATCCAGATAGGCATCCAGTTAGCATCGGGCGGCTGAGGATATATTTGAGCGGGTCACTCCACGAGATCAAATGGACTTCATGATGCTGCAGATAATGTCGCAGCTTTTGAACTACGAAGACCAAGTCCAAACAACTCTTCTTGATATTTGAGTATCGATTCTCAGCATCAATCATGGTTCGACTGAGGTAATAGAGACTATTTTCACTGCCCGCGACATTCTTTTGTGTGAGGAAGGCTCGCAGGGATCACTCTAAGGTTGTCATGTACAAGAAGATAGGTCTTCCTTCAACTGGGGGCATGAGCACCAATGGGCTTAAGAGGTACTTCTTCAAGTTGTCTAACGCCTCTTGGAATTCATCCACCCATTGGTACGTGACCCCCCACATCATTAACCTGGTGAAGGGAAAATATTTTCATGCCAGGTTGGCTATGAACCGACTAATATAGGATATGTGTCCTTGGAATCCCCTCAACTTGGTGAGATTTCAGGGAGGTGGTAATCCAAGAATAGACTTTGTCTTCTCAGGGTCGACTTTGATGCCACGATGGCATATGACGAAGCCGAGGAATTTCCCTAAGTTAACCCCGAAGGTTCACTTAAAGGGGTTCATCTTCAAGCTATGCTGTCAGAGTTTGTTGAAGATGGTCCAAAGGTCTGACAGGTGATCTGAGTGTTGTCTGGACTTGACCACCAGGTCATCTACATAACATTCAACTAATTTCCCTAGGAACGATTTAATGAACCAATGCATGGAATGCTGATATGTGGCACCGGTGTTCTTGAGACCAAAGGGTACGACCCTATAACAAAATACCCTTTGTGGGGCCCTAAAGGTAGTGGCTTCTTCGTCTTCTCAGGCCATCCGGATTTTGTTATACCAGGAATTGCCTTCCATGAAGGATAGAACCTCATACCAGGTTGTTGCATCGATTAATAACTCGGTGACTGAGACCGGGAAATCTTCTTTCAGACAATGCTGATTGAGATCTCTAAAATCAATATAGACGCAGATTTGCCTGTTCTTTTTCATAATGGGGATGATGTTGGCCAACCAAATGGGGTACTGGACCTCCTGAATGAAGCCTGCTTTAATGAGATTATTGACTTCAGCCTCTATTTTGGCTGCATGTTAGGGATGCGTCCTTCTGGAAGTCATTTTATAGCCCTGGTGGTCTTCTGGAAGACCCAGGTGATGTGTCGCCACTTCGGGATCTAGTCCCAGCATTTATGTGTAATTCTAGGCAAAACCATCTCCATGTTTCCTTAAGAAGGTGGTATATACCTTGTTCTCTTTGGGAGACATGGATTCACTAATGAGAGTGGTCATCTTATATTCCTCGGTACCCAGGTTCATTTCCTTGCGCTCGTCCATCATGGTGGAGATACCCTCCTCAAATTCGGGAGGTGCATCCCAGAGATCTTCCTCTAATTCTTCTCCCAAGTCGTCATCTTCATGATCCGACAGGGGGAGAGTTTCCAGTCCGAGCATCTGAGGGTTTGAGGGAGAGGCATCGTGGGCATCCCTGCATGAGTATTCGTCACCAGATTGAGGGTAGGTGGTGTTCCCACATTGTCACGCTCAGCCATTATGGCTGAAGTCATGAGGAAATCTGAGTGCATGTCTGGACGTGAACTCCTACTTTCAACATGGTTGATGGGAATGACATAATATCTGCCAAGCTGCCCGAGGGGGTCATCAGGAACCATTTCCAGGCTATTTGGAGTGGTAATCCAGTCGAAACCATCGACCAAAGGATTCTTTTTATTTTTCTCATAGAACTCGGTGTCAATATAATGTGACTCGGAGAGCTCGAAAGGGGTCTTGTCGGCATGCAACGCTCCACTTTTTCCATTGACACAGTACTTGATACACTGGTGCTAGGATGAAGGAACGACCATGTGATTATGGAGCCACAGCCTTCCCAGCAGGTCATTGAATGTTTTCATCTTCCGGACCACCAGGAATTCTGTGAAGGCTACCAAGTCACCGAAATGGGTCTTTAGCTTAATTTGTCGCATTAGTTTCTTCTCACTCTTGTCGTAACCCAACAGAGTTTTGGCCGTGGGAATTTGGTCATCATCACTGTAGCCCAACTTATGGAGTGTCCGTAGGGGAAGGAGGTTAACTCCAGATCCATTTTTTATAATGACTTTCCAGATCTCAATACCGTTCAATGTTTTAGACACATATAGTGGTCTGATGTGTCCTTGCATGATGGCATCTTCATCCTGATCGGTGAATGAAATCACCGCATTGCATTCAGTCAGGTCAGTATTCATCCTATAAATCTCGGCGGCAGCTACCTCGGCTTGAAACTCCTGGGGCAGATCAAAGCTTCTACAAGCGCCTCCCTGAGGTCTGATGATAGACTTAGGGCATCGAGGATTGACATCTTGTCTGGTAACGATGCTAGCTACTTAAGGATATCGTATTTCTGCTCAAGCGGTCGACGCTTCTCCGTTGGTGGGAGAGTCTTAGCGGGTGCTTTAGGGGATGGAACATTTGACAAGGAGGGACCGGCTGTGGGTTCAGATATCGATGGTGTTCCAACGTTTTGAGGACTTGGCATGGCCGGTCTGTTTGTGCGCACCAGGTGGCCAGACATTTTCTCTTCCTCTGGTGGGTATCGCAGAACAACATGTCCAGAGTGGCTGCTTATGGAGCTGGAGGGGCATTCGTTCTCTTGTTGAGTACGTTGAAGGTCTCTCCCATGGGTTTCCGTGATATAAATGGTTTGGGATGGGTCCAACCGTAGGGTTGGCTTCGGTCGTGGATATGTCTCCCCTGGTTTCCCCTACCTCTGTGATTCCTCGTCTAGGCTCCTCGTACAGGGAACACGGGTTCATAACCGTACCCTTTGTCAGGGGAAAATTCCATGAGATGGATAGCGTTAATAGAACCAAATATTGGCTCTTCATCCTCTGACAGATCAACCTAGTCGGTTTCCCCTGATGGTGCTGTTTGGTGGGTTGGTACCAGTGGCGCCAAATTTGAGGGCATATAATCTACCAGTTTCGGGACTAACTTTGGTCCAATCGCAGACTGCTCCTCTTGCGCTTGTTTCCTCTTTCTTTGATTACGCCTAGATGACCAGCTTGTAGAGGGTTTTAAGGCCGATATTGTTGGATTTGCGGCTTCAGGGGTTGTTGGTGGCAACACCGACTGCTTTAGTTGAGCTCGGAGTATGCCCTGGGCTCGGTTGATAGTCTTCTGAGTCATCCAGTTGTCAAATTTTATCCCCTGCTTGCTGGTGACTTTCTGCCACCCCTCCACTTTGTCAGAGTCGGTGGTAGAGAAACATGACACATGTGCTGGGGGTGGTCCCAAATCAACCATTCTAGAGTCTAACATCATCTGTAGGAGGTCTATGAAGACGAATCATTCTCGGATACTATGCCCCAACATCCTATGGTAGGGGCAGTATTCTGGCCTATCATCTCGGCTGACTTTCTTAGGTTTCCTCGGCTCCAGGAGGCGGAGAAATTTTTAGTTCATGGTAGCAATGAAGTAGCTGCGGACTTGATCTTCTTGGAATGAGTATACTTTTTGTCTTCATTCCTCAAATTGGTTCTGCTTCGGTCCTCTCTGATCGTCCCATTTAGGCGGAGGTGACCACTGATATGCACGAGGCCCTTGAAGATTTGGTGGAGGCTAGAGTGGTGGAGCGGGCACATGGTCCAGCTTGAGTGTGGCAGTGGATACTTCAGCTCTAGGGGATCATTTCACGAGAGCCTGAGAGGCTATTCGGGACTTTGAATTAGTCCGTTGTAGGGAGTCCTCAATTATCTAGGAAATGGATGAGAGATGGAAGAATCCAGTGGTGCACTCCACTGGAATGAGCGGTGTCCGCAGCTCATCTCGATGATTATTGATGCATATGGCTAGCATCTCATCTTGAGGCATTGGCCTGTTTAGGAAATAGGTCATACCTTTCCATCTAGCGATGAAATCTAAGACCCTCTCATTCTCCCTCTGCATGCAGTTCATGAGTTCGATGACTATTGTTTTGGGCAATATTGAGCTGAAGTGGAATAGGAACTACTGCCAAAGGTCCTCCCAACTCTTTATTGACTGGGCTGGTGGACTCGTATACCAGACGAAGGAAGATCCTTGCAAGGTCTGTACAAATCATCTGAGTTTCACAACTTCTTCTTGTTATGGATTCCCCATCATAGGGTCTCAATAAGATGCGTAGTGCATCAAATGCTATTCTGGATTGCTTGACTCGTTGAGAAAAGGGAATACAGTTCTCCAAAAATTGGGTGGAGGTGGTGTGTTGGTCACCAAATCTAGGAAGGGTTTCTGCTATGGATGTATCGGAGCGCATCGACCTTACATTGCTTCTAATGGAGCTGTTAGTGCCTCGATGGTGTTGGTGAGACCCTGGTTTATATCCTGCATGGCCCAGTACTGGGCAGGCGTAGCCCAAGGCATTGCCTAAGGATCCAGATTGGTCGGCACCAGGGGTGTGTGTACCGTTTGTGGATCCTTCGGAGGGTTCAGGTGTACTCACTCTGGTTGCTTCTTGAGTGGAGGGAAGTCTTTGTATTCATCCAAATCTACGTTTAGGTAATTGGACGGGCTGAGTGCCTCATTGGATTGGATCCCTGACTGTATTTCGTTTGTCGGGGAAAACCTTAGTCTTTGAGGTGCA
Source organism: Viscum album (assembly GCA_963277665.1). NCBI lineage: Eukaryota > Viridiplantae > Streptophyta > Magnoliopsida > Santalales > Viscaceae > Viscum > Viscum album. The sequence goes on along the minus strand of OY728144.1, from coordinate 323,243,828 downwards.
CTCGTTGGGAGTGCATGATGTGGCTCCTCCTGGGACTCACTTTCAATAAGGCAGTTCCTCTGGAGTAGATCAGCGTTAAGCCGCATCATTGTTTTCATCTCATCTTCTTTTCTAGTGAATCTCTCTTCGAGCGTGAGTGGATCATCATTGTCAATAGAAGGAGGCAGGTTAAGGGTAACTAGTCCTTTATTATTATCCTTATTGGAAGCTCGCTGGGTATGCGAAAGAGTGTTGGCTGGAAGGACTGCCATATTCAGGGCAGCCCTCTGGTTCTGGGTGTGCACACCTGGTGGTTCGTTGTGAGTCACAGCCTGACCGGAAATATCATCTCCCAGTCCATCCTGAGTTGCAGTATCTTGGTGTCACCTGTGGGGTTAACCTCTATGACGTTGATAGATGCATATCGCAGGGTGGAGAAGATGTCATCTTCAAAATGGGAAGAGGATCTCATGCATCTTCTGCTGGCATTTCCTTTCGTGACCTGGGATTTCCTTCGGACCTCTTGATGAAGGGTGACACTGAGAGTTCTTTGATGTGACCTTACGGCGTGTCTTCCTCTTGGAGGGGATGATGAATCAAATGACGAGACAGGACGAGAACCTTCTCTTCTAGTTTTCCTCCCTAGACGAGAGAATACTGATTATTGTGGGGGAGGTGGTTGTTGAGGGCGTAATAATGCCCCCAGCCCTGAGGGATGGGGTTGGCTCTGTTCCTTGGACATTGAGCCTCCACCCGTTTTTATTGTTCTTACGAGGGAATTTGTTGTTAAAAATTCCCCCAGCCCTACAGGCTGGGGTTGACCCTGGATTGTGGCAGTGGCTACGACTATCACTACCTGCCTGATCTTGCGTGCCCCCATTCAGGGGTGAACATGGTTTGATGTCGAGTTCTTCTGTGAACCTATCCTTTATGGGGAGGCAGGAAAAGATCGCTTATTGGCCTCTCTTAGGTAAGTTCCATGTTGTATGCTCTCGCTGGCCTGATTCAAGAGTACTTGAATGGATTGTTCCCGTCGGGCCTGATGCTTCTGGGACTTACTCAAGGCCTGACTCTATCGGGTGTGTTGCCTTTCTTGAACAGGGAGACCACTCAATTTCCGTATTTATGTGATGACGTTGCAAGAAACCATGATGAATGGGTTTTTCTGGGCACTGAGCAGAGTCAAATGGAGACCTCAATGTTCTCCCCATCCCCTGATATGGACTCCCATCAGAGAATCACCGATGAGGGGGCGCAGCTGGTGCAGCGCACAGAGGCAGGTTATCTACATGTTTCCTTTACGCTTCCCAAGTCGCTGTTGTCATGCTGAATGAAGAGATTCCAGGTCAATGTGACGCAGGAGGACTCATATTGTCTTGACGTGGTATAAAAAACTGTCATAGGGCTGAAAGATTGATTTCAGTCGGTGGAGGGTTTTCCATATATTATGGCGGATATCGTGCATGCATTCTTCTGACAACTCTCTGGGTATATCGAACTAAGAGGTGGTTGTAGGCCAAACAATAACTGGTATATCATCCATAGCAAGTTGTTTCTTTAGGTGCAGTATATCGGCATAATCCTCCGCTAGTGACTCCTCTACCTAGTCGGCACAACTGAGACGCTTGCTGCCAATGTGGTCAGAGGCAGTGGGACTGGTAGGTGTTGAGTCATTATGTGGGTGATTCCGAGGTGGTTCAGGGGATGAAAGAGGCCCTGGACAACCTCCTGATTGTAGAAGGATGTCGTCGGTGACTAACTAGGAATCTGACATGCTTGATCCTAGACTTCTGAGTGCCTCGGAATATGAGGGCTTTTCTGTGCTTGATTGAGTAGGGGGAGGACCTTCCTGTTGACATTATATGTCATTGTAGGGAGGACCTCTTCAATGGTGGCCATAATGGCGAGGACTGAAATTACTACTTGATGCTTTAATTCATAGAGGAATTTTTCATTGCACACCCTAGGGAGGACATCCAAGGCATGTCACAGTAAGGGGAGGACCTTCTAGATGCATAGCATCATCACGGGGAGGGCCTTCGCAAAAATTGCCATCATGGTGAGGATGACCATCATGGCTTGACGTTTGATGTGTATCCTAGGGAGGAATTTCATGACACACTACGACAAGGGAATGACCTTCTTGTTTCTTGGTGTAAGAACTCAGATCTTCATTTCAGGTACGCTTTTCCATTTCTAGAGTTTTTAAGAAAAAGGGAGTTTCTGGAAAATTTCGAATTACATGACATGTACTTTCTGAGTACACATCGTGTACTCTTCTACGGCTTGAATCCTTGTACTGGCCATGCCCGTGCCACACACACAGTGTGTAGGGGTGACATGGAGGCCGATTTTGGAAGAGTATGGAAAAAACAACTACACTCCATGTACTTTAAAAATACACGTCGTGTACTTTTATTTTTTTTAATAAATGGAACAGGGTCGCTCCTAATCTCCACAATCACCTTCTTCTAGGTCTGGTTCATCTGAGAGTGACCTGTATGGCCAGATCTTCCCCGAGCTCCCGCCTCTCCGTCTGTTCTCCAATTCGAGCTCTGTCGATTGCGTTGGATGCGTAGTGGTGACTTTTTCTTTCTTCTTGAGCCTTGCTTTACAATTATTCCTCCTTCTCATGTTATCTAAGGTTGAATGATTTGTGCGTTTTCTCAAATCTATGACATTCTAGGGAGAATTATCCATCGTGGTTCAATTATATCTATCTCCTAGGATCGAGGTAGGTGGTGTGTGCCTTACTGTTCAATGTCTCTGAGTTTATGTGAAAATTTCCAACGATACCCGTGAACGGGGTATTGCGTGTTTACCTTTTTGCCCTTGTTGTTTTCTTGCCTTGATTATATGATTGTGTAGAGGTAAATTAACCATGTTAGAGGATAATTTTTTGTTCTTGGATTTTTTTTCCCTTGCTTTTTTCTGTTTACGACCTTTGGGTTTCATTTTCCTTTGGCTGTTACACCTGTTTTCATGCCTTGCAGTTATAGGATGAAGTGAAACTCATGACATGCTTGTTTCCTTGAAGAATGTTCTTCTATGTAGTTATATAGGTGTACTTTGGTTAGCCAAGTAGCTCTATAGGTGTAAATTGGCCTTATAGGATTATTATGCACTGACTGGCACAGGGATGAGAGAACCTGGTGCTATAGACTATAAGGGATAGACCGAGTGAGCTTCCCAGAGAGTCTTAGATATTAAAGACTATAGAGGGGATAGACTGAGTGATCTCCCAAGGAGTATTGGATTTTAAAGCCTACAGGAGGGTAGACTGAGTGAACTTCTTCATAGAGTCTTACCATCTTTGAGTCTCTTCAAGAACCTTCCCATCTAGAGGGGGAATTGACCGAGTGAGCTTCCTCAGAGAGTATGTGGTATACCTGAGGGTATAGGAGGAATTTACTGAGATAGCTTCCTCCGAGAGTCACTATACCTTGGGGCTAAGAGGGTTAGACCATGTGATCATCCTCAAGAGAGTCCCTAACTACCCTAGACTATAAGGGGAATTGACTGAGTTAGCTTCCCCAGAGAGTCTCATAAATTCGTATGACCAAGACAGAGGGGTTAGGCTGAGTGCACTACCCAGAGGGTTGTGGTGCATCTTGGATAGGACCGGAGGGGATGACTGTGAGTACTTCCCAGAGGGTTTCCAGCTTATTAGCTGTTTGTTTCACTACTGTTGATTTGTTTTGGATTGATTTCTGCTATGTATCATCCTGTTTACTACTTACTGCTTACTCCCTATAGCTTGTTTTTGCTGTTTACTGCTTAGTGTACTTTTACCTACCATATACTCAATGACTATTAGGCACATATCTTCAGGTGAATTCCTACTAGGATTTTTATCTCACACCCTATTTGGGCAATGCTTTTGGGTCCAAGAAGACTATGTTGTTGCAGGTATAGACAAGGGCAGGCGCCCTACGACTTCTGGAACATGATTGCATGGAGCAAGAGAGCACAGGACTGAGTTTTGGATCGCGATGCTAAGGAGCTGTTACTTTTATTTTTTGTACTTGTTTTGGTACTGTAGTGTTTTCCAGAATTTTGACTTGTTTGACTGCTTTTCTAGTTATTTATCATGCATCATTTCATATATATACATATGTCCTCTAGTTTGTTGATTTAGTATTCTGATGTTTATATTGTTGGTTATTACTACTTTCGCTATTGCATGTTTATTTTCATCTAATGTTTACTCTGTCAATGAGGGAATAGTTTCCCCACTATCACACCCAAGTCCCTCACTGCTAGTCGGAAGCCTCTGGCATTTGGGGAAATGCGCTTGAGTCCATGTGACCAACAGGGTACGGGGCACCTCGGGGTGGCTTCCGGAATCGGGAAGTTACAAAGTGGTATCAGAGGAATTATTTTCTCTTGCACTACTGTTTGGAGACTTAACTAGGGATAGGACGGATTTGGTACTTAGTAATAAGATGTTCCCAGGAATAGCTAACCCTTGTACAGGGAAAAAGCCATACTACCTCATTTATTGCAGTTTCTGGTTTTGAGGTTTTACGTTTAATACGATTTCACCTAGAGTGATTCACATGCTTTGTACTGTTATTGTTTTGATATTACGGTTCAATTTCTGTCACAACCCGATGAGATGAGGGTATGTCATCTCATGCATCATATAGCCACTTGTAGAAATCCCATTCCATGCATTCTTTCCATGCCATTTAGGGTGAATTAGTGATTGCATGCTATTGTGATAGACGTTGTGTAGATTATGCATGCTGTTGTGATAGATGCTTGATAGAATCTCTGCTTCTTGTTAGAAAATAGTTGTACTGTAATTTGCTTAAATGAACGCCAAATTTTTATTTTTGAGGTGTTATGGGCCCTCTTGATCAAGAAATTGGTGGATCATGATGTTGTTTTCTCTTATACATGACTCTAGGGGATGCCAAGATTTGATTCACAGGGAGTATGGGCCCTCATGGATCGTAATTTGGCACCTCTTTGCCTTGTTTTCTGTGTTTCTGGGCTTCTGTATGGTTTCTGAGCTACTGCCCAGAAAAACCCAGAATACACGACGTGTACTTTATGGTTACACGCCTTGTAGTTTTTAGGCCGAGTTACTGACTGTGTGAGCCAGAACAGGGTGTTATGAAAATAACTTTAGGAACACACCATGTACGGTATGTACACGTCGTGTATTGTAGATCCTTGTACCCATCTGTTCCACTAACAACACGGGTCGGGGAATCTCGATTAGAACACACCATGTTGTAAGGGAAAATGTTGTGTAGTTTTGTCCAGGTGCCCGACCATGTCACGAACAACACGGGCCAGCGTGACCTTCTCTAAGACACGCTGTGTTTCTTTTGGAACACGCCGTTTAGTCTTTCCCAGGTACCCATCCGTGTCACAAACGACACGGGATGGTGTCACATTCTCATATACATGCCGTGTTTTTTCGGAACATGTCGTGCAAGGGCCAGCCATGTAGACGACAATGTAACTAACAACACATGTCGCTGAGTTAGTGTCTAGTACATGTCGTGTCCCTAGGGAACATGTCGGGTAGTCTGAGGTTAGTTTGAAACATGTGAGTTAGCCATGTAAAGAGAATCGGGTAGGGGAATAGTCTTCATGTACACACCGTTGATTAGGTCAACATGCCGTGTATTTTGAGGTGTAACATGAACTGTAGGGTAGGGGTACACGCCCATATCGGTAGCTTAAGAAGACACGCCATGTATTTGTGTTTTGTAAACTTGTGTGTTTTTCTTCCCCTGTCTCAGTTTTTGTACTCTTGTGTTCTCTGTAATTGTTTTTCTGATCTAAGGTGTAATTTTGATCTTTCAAAGCTATGACTCCGAGACATCCTCTGGTTGTACGTCTACCTTCAGGCAGTGATTAGATGCCAGATATGGCTGATTAGGGACTTCCTTCGCATCTTCCAGTTGAGCCAGCCTTGGAACCGACTGTCATACCCGTTTCAGGTGCCGAGGCACTGTTCAGGGAGTACTTTGTGAGGATGATGCAGACCTTCCAGGGAGCACCACCTCCTGCCCCGTCGATGGCTGAGTTGACGCGGGTTTTCTAGAAGCATCATCCTCCTACTATTTTAGGGGATGGACGACCCCAAGCTACAGAGTCGTGGATAGAGGCCACACTGACCATCTTTGAGAACATAGAGATCCCTCCAGAAAAAAGGGTAAAGCTGGAAACTTATATGCTCCGGGACACCGCCAAGAGGTGGTGGGAGGTGATCTCACAGTCAGGGAATCAGCAGGATATGTCTTGGGACAAGTTTCAAATAACCTTCTATGACTAATTCTATTCGGAGACCCTAAGGTGTGATAGAGCCTGAGTGTTTATGAGTCTACAATAGGGTACTCTCTCTATTATGGAGTACTCGTCCCGCTTCACTGAGTAGCATCGTTTCACACCGATCCCTTCAGGTGATTAGTAGTTCCTTGCAAGGAAGTTTGAGAATGGTCTCAGGCAGGAGATCCGTTCCCAGGTGAATATCTTCCAATTGACTTTTACATCCTCCATCTTCAACTAGGCGCTAATCACTGAGCGCAATCTGAGGGATTCTAGAGCAGTGATCCTGGGCGGTTCATCACCCAGAGCTGGTGTTCCTCCTACGGACAGTAGGAAGCATCACAGAGACTCTTCTCAAGGAAATCTAGGTTTGTAGGATGTGTCTTCTGGTAGCCAGGATGTATGCTACCAGTGTGGTAGGAGTGGGAATACTAGGCATCAGTGCTAGAGAGATCTGATGGAGTGCTGGTCTTGTAGCAAGATGGGCCATCTTCAGCGTTTTTTTCACATCTTTTCACCTTCAGCTAGTGGTAGGGGTTCCACTATGACCCCGCATTCTGGAGATTCTTCACTAGTTTTCCACCAGTCAAGGAACTGGAGTTCTTCCAAGCATTCAGGCTGAGGTGGAGGTAGCGACCGTGGTGGTCAGTCCCCAAGTCATCAGCGACAGCAGAGTAGATCAGCTCAGAGCGGTTAGCCAGGGGCTCAGGGCCACGGTGTAGGCCAGTATTTCTCTGTGGAGCAGACCAATCATGATCAAGATCCCGACCCTTCTACCGTTTGAGGTAAGATCTTAGCAGCCTCAGATTTATCTTCATCTCTTTTCGATACTGGTGCTTCCCATATCATTATCTCTGTTGCGGTTGTGGATAGCTTTGGGCTCTGTATCTTTTCATCTGCCGACTTGTTGACTCTTGACACACCATTTAGAATGAGGAAATCTAGAATACGCCAGTGCTAAGAGTTCCCTCTCGAGGTTTCAGGGTGTCATTTCTTAGGGGACCTCTATGTCCTAGATATGACGGGCTACGACTTCATTCTTGGTATGGACTGGTTGGTTCCCTTCCAAGAATTCGTTGATTGCTATCGCCAGAGGGCGAGTTTCATATCACCAAAGGGAGGATATTTTTTTCATAGAGGTGAGTGGGATGTCTAGGTGGGTAGAGCTGGACCAGAGCATCATGGGCTAGGGGAAGTGACGTCCCAGATTTCTAGTCATTATCTAGATGACCATGGGACTTCACATTTAGACTTTCCACTAGTGGTGGATCGATTCATGGATGTCTTTCCAGAGGACTTTTCAGGTTTACCTCCTGAGCGTGAGGTAGACTTCTCAATTGAGCTCATTCCAGGAGAGGCACTGGTTTCCATTCCTCCTTATAGGATGGATACACCTGAGTTGCAGGAGGTCAAAAAGCAGTTGGAGGAGTTTCAGGAAAAGGGTTTCATCTGACCCAGTACTTATCCATGGGGTTTTCTTGTCCTGTTTGCGAAGAAGGCAGACAGTACCCTTCGTCTTTGTGTGGATTATCAGAAGATAAACCAGTTTACGATCAAGAACCGATATCCCTTGACGAGTATCGATGATCTCTTTGATCAGCTTCGAGGATCCCAGGTGTTCTTGAAGATCTACTTGAGGTACGGTTATCATCAGTTGCACGTTAGACCATCAGATATACCTCTAACAGCTTTCAGGAGCAGTTATGGTCTTTACGAGTATACAGTCATTCCGTTCTGTCTTACAAATGTGCCTGCAGTCTTCATGGGACTGATGAACCAAGTGTTCCATCCGTACTTGGACTCCTTTTTGTGAACTTCGTGGACGATGTCTTCGTGTACTCTCACGCTTGACATGACCATGCCACACATCTTGATATCATTCTGAGTACACTGAGAGAGCATCATTTGTATGCTAAACTCTAGAAGTTCCATTTTTGGATAGGTCAGATTCACATCCTAGTTCATGTTATCTCAGAGACAGGAGTGTCAGTAGACCCAGAGAAAGTGAGAGATGTGGTTTCCTGGGAGCAGCCGAAGAACTTCTTTGAGGTGCCAAGATTCCTAGGGTTGGCCGGGTACTACAGACGCTTAATTCAGGACTTCTTGTGCCTAGCATCATCATTGATAGGTCTGACCAAGAAGGGGGTGAAGTTTTTATGGTTAGATTCTTCTGAGTCCACCTTTAAAGAGATGAAAGAGAGGTTGACGTCAGCACCGATAAAAGTCTTGCCAGAGCTGGGCAAGGGCTACACTGTCTACTGTGATGCTTTAGGTTTCGGGCTAGGATCTATGCTTAAGCAGGGAGATGGAGTCGTTGTGTATGGGTCTAGGTATTTGAGGCCACACGAGAGAAACTACCCAACTCACAATCTAGAGTTGGCAGGAGTTGTTCATGCCTTACGCTGTTGGAGACACTATCTTATGGGAGAGCACTTTCTGGTTTTCACCGATCACAAGAGTATCAAGTATATCTTCACTCAGCATGATCTGAATCTAAGACAGCGCAGGTGGGCCGAGTATCTTTAGTCCTTTGACTTCGAGCTCTCCTATACACCGGGAAAGGGCAACGTTGTGGCTGATTCTTTGAGGAAGAGAACATTGATTCATGCAGTTCAGGAGGCTAGTATTGAGTGCCAGCTAATGGCTCTATTCTAAGAGATGCATCTAGAGGTGCAAGATAGGCAGGGAAAACCCTTTATTTCATCTATGGATGTTACCTCTACACTTCTTTATTGGGTAAAAATGAGGCAGCTATCAGATTCGGAGGCCTTAGTCCTACAGGATAGTTTGTCAGGAGGGGACCCTCTTCCTGGATGGACCATGGGCGAGGATGAGATCTTGCATTTCCAGGGACCCGTATGGGTGCCAGCAGACATACGCGAGGAGCTGATGTGGGATTTTCATTCCTAAGTTTGGGCAGTACATCCTGGCATCACCAAGATGTATCGGGATTTTCATTGCCAGTACTGGTGGCCAGGTATGAAGAAGGATGTTTCTGGTTTTGTCATGAAATGTTCTACTTGTTAGCAGGTGAAAGAAGACCATCAGCGACGAGCAGATATTTTATAGTAGTTTTCCATTCTGTAGTGGAAGTTGAACGATGTCGTGATGGGCTTCATGACTAGGTTACCGAGGTAACCTTAGGGAAGTGATTTTGTTTGGGTCATCGTTGACAAGCTTACGAAGGTAGCACACTTCTTGCTGATCAAGGAAACCTTAGGTGTTGATGATCTGGGATGACTGTACATACGAGAGATTGTATGTCTATATGGAGTTCCACACTCCATTGTTTCAGACAGGGATGCGCGCTTTACCTCTCGGTTCTAGCAGGGACTTCAGAAGGCTTTGGGTACACAGGTACTTTTGAGTACAACATACCATCCCCAGACCGATGGCCAGTCTGAGCGTATGATCCAGGTGCTAGAGGATATGCTCAGAGCTTGCATTCTGGACATTGGAGGTTCTTGGGAGAAGCATATCCCTCTGGTGGAGTTTTCCTACAACAACAGTTTTCAGGTGACCATTCAGATGGTACCATATGATGATCTGTATGGTAGGCCATGTCGATCACCCTTATGCTGGCTGGAGGCAGGAGAGGAAGCTTTTCTAGGAACTCGTCTTGTTCAAGGGACCTCAGAGTAGATAGAGTTTATTCGGAAGAGGATGGTTAAAGCACAGTCTCGATAGAAGTCTTATACTGATCAGCAGAGATGACCTCTGGAGTTCGAGGTTGAAGATCATGTTTTCCTACGTGTCGCACCGAGGTTGGGACACAAGGGGATTTAGAGACAGGGTAAGCTTTCACCACGACACTCGGGCCGTTTGAGGTTTTGGAGAGAGTTGGGACGGTCTCCTATCGGTTGTAGATACCTCAGAGGTATCGGGCAATGCAAGACGTCTTCAATGTCTCTCAGCTCCAATGTTACTTCCTAGACCGATCTCATGTATTCCAACGTGAGGAGGTAGAGCTTGAAGCGGATGTGTTGTTTGAGGAGCATCCTATCCGGATTGTCAATCGCAGTACAAAGGTTCTCCGAGGTCAGTCTGTTCCTCCGCTACGAGTGCTATGGCAGCACGGGAGAGTACGGGATGGGACTTGGGAGAGGGAGGCCGAGGTTCAATCGCAGTGGCTAGAGCTGTTCGAGGATCCTTCTTCTACGCCCACCTAGGGAAATTCGAGGACGGATTTCTTTAAGGGGGGAAGTTTGTAAGAACCCGGATCTTCGTTTCAGGTGTGATTTTACTTTTCTGGAGTTTTTAAGAAAAATGCAATTTCTGGAAAATTTCAAAGTACACGCCATGTACTTTCTGAGTACACACCGTGTACTCTTCTCCAGCTCGATGCCATGTACTGGTCGTGCCCTGGCCACACACACGGTGTGTATGGGTGACGTGGAGTCTGATTTTGGCGGAGTACGGAAAAAACCAGTACACGCCGTGTACTTTAAAAATACATGCCATGTAGTTTCTTTTTTTACTAAATGGACCGGGGTTGCGCCTAATCGCCATAATCACCTTCTTCTAGGTCTGGTTCATCTGAGAGTGACCCGTACATCCAGATCTTCCCCGAGCTCCTGCCTCTCCTTCCATTCTCTGATTCCAGCTCTGTCGATTGCGTTGGAAGCACAGCAGTGAGTTCTTCTTTCTACTTGAGCCTTCTTTTCCAATTATTCCTCCTTCTCAGGTTATCTAAGGGTGAAAGTTTTGTGCGTTTTCTCAAATGTACAATGTTCTAGGTAGAATTAGCCATCATGGTTCAAGTATATCGATCTCCTAGGACCGAGGTAGGTGGTTTGTGCCTTACCGTTCAATGTCTCTGAGTTTATGTGCGGATTTCTACTGATACCTGTGAACAGGGTATTGCATGTTTACCATTTTGCCCTTGTTGTTTTATTGCCTTGATTATATGCTTTTGTAGAGGTAAATTGACCATGTTAGAGGATAATTAGTTGTTCTTGTATGTTGTTTCCCTTGATTTGTTCTGTTTACGACCTTTGGGTTTCATTTTCCTTTGGCTGCTACACCTGTTTCCATGCCTTGCAGTTATAGGATGAAGTGAAACTCATGACATGCTTGTTGCCTTGTAGACTATTTAGATAAGTAGCTCTATAGGTGTACTTTGGTTAGACAAGTAGCTCTATAGGTGTACTTTGTCTTTATAGCATTATTATGCACAAACTGGCACAAGGCTGAGAGAATCTAGTGCTGTAGACTATAAGGGATAGACTGAGTCAGCTTCCCAGAGAGTCTTAAATATTACAGACTACAGAGGGGATGGAACGAATAAGCTCTCAGAGAGTCTTGGATTTTATAGACTACAGAAGGGTAGACCGAGTGAGCTTCCTCAGAGAGTCTTACCTTGTTTGAATCTCATTAAGAACCTTCCCATGCTAGATGGGGAATTTACCAAGTGAGCTTCCTCAGAGTGTCTGTGGTATACCTGAGGCTATATGAGGAATTGACCATGATAGCTTCCTCTTAGAGTCTCTAGACCTTGCGTATAAGAGGGTTAGACCACGTGATCTTCCCCAAGAGAGTCCCTGACTACCCTAGACTATAAGGGAAATTGACCGAGTGAGCTTCCCCATAGAGTCTCATAAATTTGTATGACCAAGCCAGAGGGGTAAGGCTGAGTGCACTGCCCAGAGGGTTGTGGTGCACTTGGATAGGACCATAGGGGATGGATGCGTGTACTTTCTAGAGTATTTACATCTTATTATCTATTTGTTTCACTGCTGTTGATTTGTTTTGTATTGATTGCTACTATATAACATCCTATTTAATTCTTACTTCTTACTACCTATTGCTTGCTGTTTCTGTTTACTGCTTAGTGTACTTTTACCTGCCATATACTCACTAACTGTTAGGCATAGATCTTCGGGTGAATGCCTACTGGGATTTTATCTCACACCCTATTTGGGCCAATCATTTGGGCCCAAGAAGACTATTTTGTTGTAGTTATAGACAAGTTCAAGCGCCCTTTGACTTCTGGAACTTGATTTCTTGGAGCAAGAGAGCATGGGACTGAGTTTTGGCTCGTGATGATGAGGAGCTGTTACTTTTACTTTTTGTAATTGTTTTGGTATTGTAGTGTTTTCCAGCATTGTGACTTGTTTGGATGCTTTCCTAGTAATGTATCATGCATCATTTCATATATATACATATGTGCTCCAGTTTGTTGATTTATTCTTCCACTGTTTATATTTTTGGTTATTACTACTTCTTCTATTGCATGTTTATTTTCCTCTGCTATGTACTCTGTCAATGAGGGCATAGTTACCCCACTATCACACCCAAGTCCCTCGCTACTAGTCGGCAGCCTCTGGCATTTGGGGAAATGAGATTGAGGCCATGTGACCAACCGGGTACGAGGCACCTCTAGGTGGCTTCCGGAACCGGGACGACACACTTGGGGCCTATGCGGGGAGGTCCTTCGCAACAGAGGTCGTGATGGAGAGGACTACCATCAAAACTGTGAAAATGGTGAGGACTACCATTACAGCTTTCCCATGGAGAATATATGCAGGATACACCCCGGGGAAGGCCTCTAGAAAGTACCACAACGAGGGGAGGTCCTTCTCGTTGCTTGATGTCTCTACGGGGAGGACCTCCATTATCAGGGTGGCGAGGACTACCACCGTTATCTGATGCCCGGCTAAGCGGAGTGTTGTTGCAACGTAACCCCTGGGGGGGACCTTTAGGGTAGGCCATCACAAGGGGAGGGCCTTTTTGTCTTGATGAGACATCACTACGGGGAGGGACTCTATAGTTGTGACTATGATAGCAAGGACTGCTATCATAATATGTGGTCCCACAGCATGGAGAGTCTTTTCTTCGTATACCCCAGGGAGGACGTTCAGGGTGGACCGCAGCAAGTGGAGGACCTTCTTGATGCTCGATATTCTAGCCACGTGGATGGTTTCTGTGACTCGCATCAAAAGAGGAGATCTCGTGATCGATCATTATATGCCCGCGGGGGAGGCCCCCACAGGTTCTCTGGGGAGGACCTTCATAGCTATTTGTATTGTGATTGCAGGGAGGACCTTTGCAACTGCTACTGTCACTCCCATAATATGGTAATGGATGGGCAGGGTTTTGAGCCTGAAATGTGTGCCTAGAGGCGTTGGTAACCGCAGCTTCCAGCAGAGCGGAGTTATGAACCCCCTCTTTATTTTTCGGCTGCCTTTGGCACATTCGTGGCGCTCTCATGTGGGCAGTGGGGACCGTCTGCTATTGAAAATAGCCTTCACCTTTGGTTCCCTATCTAATTCGGTCACGTGATGCTGTCGAGATACGCCAATGAACATCTTGACTTTTATCAGGGATATATGCCTGCTCTAGAGCATCCACCATGATGGATGGGTGTCCCCCAGTTGGAATGAGTGAAGGTGCTCGATCTGATTTCCCTTGTGTCACGGAATATGGCCGGAGACCCTCCTGGGTAGAACCAGTGATGTAGATCTACTCTGAGGTGGCTATCTCGTCTCTTAGATGAGTCACCTCAATTGGGGAGATGGGCTCACGGGCCCAAGTCCTTGCTGTTGCCGTTGATGAAATTACATTCTGGAAAGTCTGCAAGATATGATCTGGGATCAATACATGCTCCTCCATCATTTCCAGGTTATACAGAGATACATATTTGGCTGGAATGGGTATGAAGGCCCATTCCGGTATATGAGTATGAATATCTTACTCTGGTCCTCTTGTGTTCAGAGGGTACTGAAAATTCTCTGGTGTCGGGGCAGGTGAACGAATCTACCCCTGTGCTGGGATACACCGGTTTACCTCTTAGTTTGCCGCCACATCGGGATGGCGGACTTTACTTGCATCCATAGGGAGTTGGCCCTACATATATTGGTTTCCCACCATACCGAGTCGGTGGCCTTTGTTGGCAGGGAGACATGCCCGCCTATGATTTTTTGGAACCACTTTGTGTATAAGGTTGTGTTTGTTTTCAATAGTTTTCAATGAATATCAAAATTAATGAGATCAAGAAGTACTCCAATAAAATGGAGGAATAGAAATTCAGACGATTGTTGTACTGATCATAAGTTCAAAGAACACGTGTCAAAGGTGACACATTGTTCACAATAATGAAGAATGTGAGGTATAATCCATCTGAGGATGATTAAAGAAGAATGGGGTTTTGATGGAGACCATGCAATTACCCATGATTTCATGAGAACCATGCAAGAGACTTCTTGAAAATTGAATCATATGTTTTGCATGAAGTAGATAATGACAGTTGAAGAAGAAGATAGTGGGAAAGGGATTGGAATTCTGAGATGTCCATGCACATCACATTGTCTCATAAGATGATGATGCTAAAGATGTTCCTTAAAATAATTAATATCACGATAGTGGAGTTTGGGATGAAATAAGAAGAGTTGCTGAAGGATTCAAATCACTGAGAAGAAGTGTTTTTGAGGTGATTGTTCTTGTTGACAAAGCAAACAAATGACATATAAATTTTTTGAAAAAGGAGATTCCATGGTGGCATGTCGAGTTCAAGGGATATGGTTAATAATCCATGTTTTATTCAAGAACGTCGACAAAGGAATGGATGATCTGGAGGTGGTACAAAAATAGCAGATACAAGGTCGCGCCGTTTTCTAGTGTTTGCCAAATTTTTCGGCCTGAAAATTGACAAATGGATAAAAGTGTTTTTGGCAAAGAGACATGCACTCCGTGTACTTGATGGAGAGGAGACTTGCGCGCTGAGGTCTTGGATGCTTGGAAACTTGTGCGCCTGATGTTTTCCAGAATGAGAACATTAAAATATGGAAAAGGGAAGAGGGTCATGCAAGTGTTGGGTTGGTCATGCAAGTGACCTTCACGTCATGAAGAGACTTGCACGTCAGTTCCTAGAAGGATCGGAAACTTGCATGCCTATCATTTTCAAGAACACAACTTCAATATATGGCAAAGGAAAGAAGGTCGCACAAGTATTGGTTGGTTCGCTCAAGTGAGTTGCATGGCAGAGGCCAAGGGCGATGAGCTGCGCGCCGAGACTTGTGTGCTGAGGGGTGACTTGTGCGCCGCCGCGCAGGTTGACCAGTTTGCCTATAAATAGAGGACCACTCCTCCTCATTTCTATTGAGCTCAACCCTTACAGAAAATCAGAGCTCTCTTCGCACAGGTGGAGGATTCGTGCAAGTGGTGAGTGGTTACGCAAGTCGTTTGGAGAGACTTACGTACCATCTCTTAGAAGTTGCGCGCTGGTTGATGGCTGTGTGCCCAAGGTGATTTGGGTGAGAAAGGAAGTGAGTCGCGCAGGTTTGAAGTTCGAGAAGGCAGTGTCACGTAGGTGATTTGGTGACACTTTCATGCCAGTTTGGACGTGTGTGTTGAAGACTTGTGCGTTGTATTGGGACCTGTGCGCCATATTGAGACTTGCACGTCGGGCTTGAAAAGGAGAGCCAGGTGTTGTTAGAGCGTGCCCGCCTTTCTGGAGCTACACGAGAGCTAAAAGATTGCCTGATAATTTCGGTGCAAACTGAGATTAAAGAGGAAATTTAAATGATAAATTCATGACCTCATGCATACATGGAGAACTGATTCTGATAATGCCAAGTAAGCTGAACTTCACTTATTGAGTAATCACATCAGTGGTTGTGATTCACGGAAACGAAGACAAGAGGATCTAGTGTATTAGTCATTTCACTAAAGAAGAAGGTTTGCACTGAAAAGAGCATCAACTCTGAACCCTGATGTAAGAAAAGTATCATGCTAAATATGAGACAAAGACTTCAATGTAAATCTATTGAAGAGACCATCACGTCTATAAACTGAGTGTTACTTCACCAAGGGTAGTGAGTCAGGGGGAGTCAATAGGAGTGACCTGAGGGACACAGTGAGTTATCCCTAAACAATTGTAAAGGGAGTGAGCCTAGGATAGACTGACTATTCCAGAACATTTTTAATCCACGACTAATGAAGAATAGTGGAATTTGGTACGACTGGAAACATGTCGGCGTATGCTCCATGGATGTAGCCCATAGTGGTGAACCAAGTAAAATTGTTGTGTTATCTCTTTGCATGTGAATGTTACATTGCTGATCATATACATCATATAGTTTTAAGTAGTTCCTACCAACGTTAGTACAAGATACACAACTTTAAGAAACAAAAGTAGACACCCTGATTCACCCCTCCCCTCTCAGGGTGTCCCGGGGTCCTACAAGTGGTATCAGAGCTAGGTTAAAATATGTTGGATATTCTCTAGTAATTCTACTGAGAAGAGGATTTGAGTTACTTTCCTAAAGTTAACCATGAAGAGTATATTTGATGAAGATTCAGAGTATAAATCTATATCCACCAAGACTTTGACAAATAGTAAAATGAAAGAGATAAAGCTAATGAAGAAGTCCCTCATGACCAAACAATATATTGTGTCTTGTTCTCCATGCCATTCCAATAATGAAGAAACATCAGGCTGGAAAGTATCGAGCAGGTGGCTCAGAATTCTTCCAGAGGAAAGAATGACACCCCTAATTCAAGGATTCTGGAAAAACTCAAAACATATCTGCATGATATTCCTGAAGAAAGGGTTGCAATTATTTATTTCCTATTCCAATCAATGCATGTTGATATCACTCGATTAGAAAGGGAAGCTGACAATATGGAAAAGGGGTTGGAAAGAAAAGTTTTGGAAAGTATGAAGCTCACGAAACAGGTTAAAGTCTTTGAAGAAAAAGAGGAAGTCAATAATACTCTAAAATAAAAGATTCATGCACTTGAAGCTGAGCTCAAAAAGAGCAAAGAAGTCAAGAGTTTGTGTTTGGAAAAAACTTCCATGAAATTAAGGGAACTTGACTCATTGTTACAAAACAAAGTTATGATGCATGAAGATGAGGTTGAAATATTGAAGAAGACTTGTGAAGAGAATATGATCATGATTGAAGATCAGAAGATCATCCTCAATATTGAGAGTCAAAAATTGGAAGCCCAGTTGTCCAAGATTGAGAATACACATATTGAGACTTTACAAAATAATGAAATGAGTGATGCTTGTACTCAATGTTTTTTGGAGGAATCTAAAGCTAAAATACCTCCAACATGTGATATGAAGACCATGACTTCACTCATTGATCTATCACAAGAAACTGAGGAAGTGAAGGTACCATCCAAACCATCTTGTACTCAGGTTTCTAAATGTGTTCCCACAATCAGTGCAGGCTTGAAGAAAAATTATAAACAATTATGGATGAGGAAAGGTGAGAAGAAGTAACCTACCACCATGGATAGGGTGGATAGGAAGAGAAAGGATGATGTTGGTTCCTCAAATAGAGCACAAAATATTAAGAATATGGCCTAACAACCTCATACAGAAGATACAAAGAAGAAAAGATTTGTGGGTCAATGTTGGTGCTGCAACAGATTTGGGCATTGTGAAATGGATTATTGGTACTATCTGTTTAATGGAAAAGCACAAATAAAGCATGTATCAAAGGAAAGATATCCAGAGAAGAAGAAGAAACATCTGGAGGTCCAGAAGAATCTTTTTACAGCAAGCAGATTTGGAATGCTTGATAACATTTGTGATGTATGTAGCGGCAGTGGTCACAAGAATTGTGCATGCCTATGTTAATAGATAACCAGAGCTGATATGAACAGAAGACCTCTGATTCCGTCTAAGTATGAAGTGAGTACCTTGGGAAGAAATCATAAGAATAGTGTGAACACACATTTTTCCATGAGGATCTCAAGAAGGGAAGCTGAGAAGACCCAGGATTTTAGATCCATGAAATTGAATGGCCATTCATCCAAAATAAAAACTAAGTGGGGTGAAACTCAGATGAACCCATGTGGAAGATCCAAACTAGCTGCAATAGTTCCGAATGACATATTGGTCATCTGGCCAGAATATTTGAAAAGAATGAGTAAACTTGAAGATGAAAAGTCCAAGGCTAGTGCTAAAGTAAAAGAAAAACTTTCACGTGATGAAGACATAGTGCAGGAGAGATTGCAAACCAAGATAAAAACATGTGTCAAAGAAGATCTGTGTGAGAGATGCAAGAAATATTTTCACATTACAAAAGGTTTCCTAACCATAATAGCATAGAAATAAGTAGTCCTTAAAAGGAGTAAGAATGTATCATTCATGATGGCTTTTAAGTAGAAGACAATGTGAAGAATGCCATGCCACATCAACAGATGTCAGAACATATGTTCAAATGTGCAGGCATGAAGACTGGGGTGAACAGAGGAACTTGGTTGAGAAAAGAACCTCAACCATGTATCTCATGTTGATTAAGCAAGGAGGAACCACCTTATTCCATTAATCATTTGTGTATTGTATTTGTGCTAATAATGTAGGGAATTGAAGGTGAAAAATGCTCTTTGGGGGAGAACCTGAGAAGTAATGAATGTTGTCAACTCTTGATAGATAAGCTAAAGACGTTTCCATCCTTGGATGATTCTTCAATTGATATTCAATGATTAAGATGGTGAAGGATCACTCTTGATGAAGATGATGATGAGTGTTTCCCTTGAGGGGGATAAAAATGAAAAACCTTCCAAAATCACTATTTCAATCAATATCAACTTTAGCTAGACTCAAATGCAGTTACTCTGTTAATTTCTTGAATACATTTTTAATGGATAAGGTATGTAATTTCATAATATCTATCCCTTGGTTACTCAGATCAAAGATCATTCTATAAAGGGGGAGTAACTGAATTCATCAGTGACATAAGAAGAATGGATGTGCCCCAAGGTCACTTATCCTGCCTATAGCACTTGAATGTTTTCATCTGTTTACTGATTTGAGTGCAGGAGTTTCAGGTTTATTATTCCCTATCACATTTGATTTTCTACTACCTAAAATAAAAGTGTTAAATCCTTGATGACAATTTACATTTGTTCTCATATCATACGGTATCATGATATGTGAATTATAGAAAGCCTTGTTGTCTAAATCAAATCATCTTATTTTATACATCGAGCATTGCTCAAGTAGACTTAGTGTGAAATGATTAATGAAACATTGCTTATGCATAGATTGATACCCTCCCTACAACGAGCTTTGTATTTCTTGTCAATAAGGGGGAGAGAAATGTGAAATGAAAGTTTGAATAGAAAAGTTGATTGAATAGAATATTCTCATTTTGAAATTGATGAATTAATTTCAGAAGATGTGTAAGGTATTGACAACAATATACAAAGGGGAATAATGTTGGAACCACTTTTTTTATATGGTTGTATTTTTTTTCAATAGTTGTCAATGACGATCAAAATTGAGGAGATCAAGAAGTAATCCAATGAAATGGAGGAATGGAAATTCAAACGATTGTTGTACTGATCATAAGTTCAAAGAACATGTGTCAAAGGTGACACATTGTTCACAACAATGAAGAATGTGAGGTATAATCCATCTAATGATGATTAAAGAAGAGTGGTGTTTTAATGGATACCATGCAATTCCTCATGATTGCATGAGAACCATGCAAGAGACTTCTGGAAGTATTGAATCATATGTTTTTCATGAAGTAGATAATGACAGTTGAAGAAGAAGACAATGTGCAAGGGATTGGAATTCTAAGATGGCCATGCACATCACACTGTCTCAGAAGATGATGATGCTAAAGATGTTCCTTAAAAGAATACATACCACGATAGTGGTGTTTGTGATGAAAGAAGAAGAGTTGTTGAAGGATTCAAATCACCGAGAAGAAGGGTTTTTGAGGTGATTGTTCTTGTTTACAAAGCAAACAAATGACATATAAATTTGTTGAAAAAGGAGATTCCATGGTGGCATGTTGAGTTCAAGGGCTATAGTTAATGATCCATGTTTTATTCATGAACGTTGACAATTGAATGGATGATCTTGAGGCGGTACAAAAATAGCAGATACAAGGTCGTGCCGTTTCCCAGTGTTTGCCAAAATTTTGGGCCTGAAAATCGACAAATAGAGAAAAGTGTTTTTGGTAAAGAGACATGAACGTCGTGTACTTGATGGAGAGGATACTTGCACACCGAGGCCTTGGAGGCTTTGAAACTTGTGCACCTGATGCTTTTCAGAATGAGAACAAGAAAATATGGAAACGGGAAGAGGGTCATGCAAGTGTTGGGTTGGTCGCACAAGTGACCTGTGTTCCATGAAGAGACTTGTACGCCAGTGCCTAGAAGGATCGGAAACTTTCTCACCTATCGTTTTTCAAGAACACAACTTCAAAATATGGAAAAGGAAAAAAGGTTGCACAAGTATCGGTTGGGTCGCGCAAGTGGTTTGTGCGACAGAGGCCAGGGGTGATGAGCTGCGCACTGAGACTTGCGCGCCGAGGGGTGACTTGTGCACTACCGCGCAGGTTTACCAGTTTGCCTATAAATAGAGGACCACCCCTCCTCATTTCCCATGATCTCAACCCTTACAGAAAATCAGTGCTCTCTTCACGTAGGTGTAGGAGTCGTGCCAGTGGTGAGTGGTCATGCATGTGCATTGGAGAGACTTGCGCGCCATCTCTTAGAAGTTGCGCGTCGGTTCATGGCTGCATGCCCAAGGCGATTTGGGCGAGAAAGGAAGTGATTCGTGCAGGTTTGAAGTTCAAGAAAGCAGTGTCGTGTAGGTGCTTTGGTGACACTTGTGCACTAGTTTGGACTTGCGCGTTGAAGACTTCTGTGTTGTATTGGGACTTGCGCATCGTATTGATACATGCGCGCTGGGCTTGAAATGGAGAGTCAGGTGTTGTTGGAGCGTGCTCGCCTTTCTAGAGTTGCACGAGAGCTAAAATATTTCCAGATAATTTTGGTGCAAAGTGAGGTTAAAGAGGAAATCTAAATGATAAATTCATGATCTCATGCATACATGGAGAGATGATTCTGAAAATGCCAAGTAAGCTGAGCTTCACTTATTGATTAATCACATCAGTGGTTGGGATTTAGGCAAATGAAGACAATGGGATCTATTTTATTATTCATTTCACTATAGAAGAAGGTTTGAACTGAAAAAGAGCATCAACTCTGAACCATGATGCAAGCATAGTATCATTTTGAACAGGAGACAAAGACTTCAATGCAAATCTATTGAAGAGACCTTCACGTCTATAAACTGAGTGTGACTTCACCAAGGGCAGTGAGTTAGGGGGAGTCAATGGGAGTGACCCGAGGGATGGAGTGAGCTATCCCTGAACAATTGTAAAGGCAGTGAGCATGGGATAGAGTGCCTGTTCCTGAACCTTTGTAATCCACAACTAGTGAAGAATAGTTGAATTTGGTACGACCGGCAACTTGTCAGCGTATGATCATTGGATGTAGCCCTTAGTGGTTAACCAAGTAAAATTGTCATGTTATCTCTTTGCATGTGAATGTTTCATTACTGATCATATCCATCATATAAGTTTAAGTAGTTCCTACTAACATGGGAACAAGATCAACTACTTTAAGAAGAAAAAGTTGACACCCTTATTCACCCCTCCCCTCTCAGGGTGTCCCGGGGTCCTACAAGTGGTAGTAGAGCCAGGTTAACATATGTTGGATATTCTCCAGTAATTATATTGAGAAGAGGATTTCAGTTACTTTGCTAAAGTCAACCATGAAGAGTAGACTTGATGAAGATTCAGAGTAAAAATCTATATCCACCAAGACTTCGACAAATAGGAAAAAGAAATAGAAGAAGCTAATAGAGAAGTCCCTCATGACCAAAGAATATACTGTGTCTTGTTCTCCATTAAATTCCAATAATGAAGAAATACCAGGCTTGCAAAGTATCGAGAAGGTGGCTCATAATTCTTCCAGAGGAAAGGATGACACCCCTAATTCAAGATTTCAGTAAAAACTCAAAACATATCTGAATTATATTCCTGAGGAATGTGTTTCTATTATTTTTAGCCTATTCCAATCAATACAGGTTGGGATCACTTGATTAGAAAGGGAAGATGACAATATGGAAAAGGGGTTAGAAAGAAATGTTCTGGAAAGAATGAATCTCACTAGGCAGTTTAAATTCTTCTAAGAAAAAGAGGAAGTCAATAAGACTCTAAAAGAAAATATCCATGCACTTGAAGCTGAGCTAAAAAAGAGAAAAGAAGTCAATAGTTTGTGTTTGGAAGAAACTTCCATGAAATTCTTAGAACTTGACTTGTTGTTACAAAACAAAGTTATGTTGCATGAAGATGAGGTTGAAAGATTTAAGAATACTTGTGAATATAAGATAATCATGATTGAAGATCAGATGATCATCCTCAATATTGAGAGTCAAAAATTGGAAGCCCAGTTGACCAAGATTGAGAATACACATATTGAGACTTCACAAAAGAATGAAATGAGTGATTCTTGTACTCAATGTTTGTTGGAGGAATCTAAATCTGAAATACCTCTAACATGTGATAAGATGATCATGACTTCACTCATTGATCTATCACATGCAACTGAGGAAGTGAAGGTACCATCCAAACCATATTGTACATAGGTTTCTAAATGTGTTCCCACAATCAGTGCAGGATGGAAGAAAAATTCTAAACAAGTATGTATTAGTAAAGGTGAGAAGAAGTAACCTACCACCATGGATAGGGTGGATGGGAAGAGAAAGGGGGAAGTTGGTTCCTCAAATAGATTACAAAATATTAAGAAGATGGCCCAACAACCTTATACAGAAGATACAATGAAGAAAAGATTTGTGGGTCAATGTTGGTGTTGCAACAGATTTGGGAATTGTGCCCTAGATTGTTGGTACAATCCCTTTAGAGGAAAAGCACAAATAAGGTCTGTATCAAATGGAAGATATCTAAAGAAGAAGAAGCAACATCTGCAGGTCCAAAAGCGTCTGTTACAACAAACAGATTTGGAATGCTTGATAACATTTGTGATGTATGCAGTGGGATTGGTTATAAGAATTGTGCATGCTTATGTCAACAGATAACCATAGCTGATATGAACAGAAGACCTTCAATGCCATCTAAGTATGAATCGAGTACCTTGGAAATAAATCAGAAGAATAGTGTGAACACACATTTCCCCATAAGGATCTCAAGAAGGGAAGCGGAATTTGTATTGCGCGCACTGGGATTGAAACTTATGTGTCGGTCATGGAGAAGCGCGCTAGAGTTGTTAAAGTACATTATTCCTTTTGAAGTTGCACGAAAGCTGGAAGATCACCCGATACCCTCAGCGCAAAGTGAGATTCGTATTCTAGTGAGAGTTGGACTTCAACATAGCATCTATATATGATAGAGGATGCATTCTTATGCAATGATGAATATACCTTCATGTCTATAAACTGAGTGTGACTTCACCAAGGGCAGTGATCCATGGGGAGTCAACGGGACTGAACCGAGGGAAGCAGTGACCTATCCCTGAACCTTTGTAAAGGTAGTGAGCCTGGGATAGAGTGATTGTGCCCAAACCTTTGTAATCCATAGCTAGTGAAGATTAGTGGAATTAGGTACGACCAACAACTTGTCGGCTTATTCTTCTTGGACGTAGCCCTTAGTGGTGAACCAACTAAAAAGTGTTGTGTCTTCTCGGTGCATGTGAATGTTTTCTTTCTGATCATATTCATCATAAAAGTTCAACAAGTTCTTATCAACGTGGGAACAAGATCCATCACATTAAAAGAAAAAATTATCACCCTGATTTACCCCTCCCCTCTCAGGGTGTCCCCGGGTCCTTCAAGTGGTATGAGAGGGTAAAGGTTGCTGGTGTTTAATTTGTCCTTTATCGTCATGGAGAATGTAGTCAATGTCATGGGATTCCCTCACTTCGATGGAAGTAATTTCTAGATCTGGAAGAATAGAATAAGATCTCATCTAAGATCTCTTAGAATGTAAGTTCTCTTTTCTACTATGCAATGAATACTAGTCACTGATCCAACAGGCCTAGTTATGACTGAAACAGACAGGAAAATTCTTGATGCAGATGCTAAAGCACAAAATCCACTCACTGCAGCACTTTCTGATCAAATCTACCTAACGGTGATGAATTGCACCTCATCAAAATCCATTTTGGATAAACTCGAGAATATTTTTGAAGGAGATAGAAAAGTGAAGGAGGCGAATCTACAAGTGTTGCACAATCGGTTTGATGATCTGAAGATGCATCCAGACAAGAATGAAGAATCTTTATTCAATCGAATTACTGAAGTGGTTGGAGCAATTCAGGTTCTAGGAGAAGAAATCAAATACATTGATATTGTAATGAAAATATTAAGAAGACTTCCACCTCTGTATAATGCGAAGGTGTTAGCCCTTTAGGAAAGAGATCTTTCCAAACTTTCTCTGGATGATCTACTGAGCAGCTTGGTAGCATATGAAATGAGAGTCAAACCAGAAGATTCTATGACTCGTGTGAGAGAAGAAATGTCATTCAAGGACATGAATAAACAGAAAATCTCAAAAGATATTAGCGGTGAATATGATGAAGAAAAAGAAATTATTTCTCTCATTGTAAAGAAGTTCGAGAAGGGGAAAGGTAAATTCAAAGGGAAGTTACCACTCACATGTTTTCATTGTGGAAAAGTTGGGAACATTGCCTCTTAGTGCTTAAAAAAGATCAATGATGAAGATAGTGAATATGAAAGCTTCAAGAAGCCATGGAGAAGGTTCTTCAAAAAGGGAGACATCAAATCTGGAATGAAAATGCAAAGGAAGAGTTTTGTCTGTGAAGAGGAAGAAGATGATAATGAATTCTGTGATGAAGAAGAACCTGAATTCAAAACTCGGAACCATGCTTCCACGATGGCCTCTATTTAAAAGTCAGAAGATACTGGTGGAGAAAAACAACTGAGAACCTGTGTAGATCCCGAGATGCAACTTAAAGATGTAGTTATTAAGCTTAAGATTAAATGTAAGAGTTGCAATAAGTGGAAATCAATTATAGAATAATCAAATGAATACGTTGATCAAAGAATTTGTGAAGGTACAGTCTAAAATAATTGAAAGCAATGATGATGTAGTGGATCTGAAGCTAAGAATTGAAGACCAGGAAAAGTTCAACAATGAACTCACCTCCAAACTTGATGAAAAATCCAAGAGTGCTAAGGGTCTTGAAGAGGAAGTTGTTACTCTAAGGAGTAAACATGATACTGAATCAATTCCAAAAGAATCGAGGAAGAAAATACTGTTTGGAAGATTTTTAGATGCAGAATTACTAGAAAGATCCAAGTGTGGTTCAGATGGGATTGGAAAAATCTTGAGTGATCAAAGACCCACTTGCATAGGAAAGAGTGGAATTGGCTGTGAGGCTGAGACATTAACTACTGGAAGTGAAAATATCTAAAAGAAAGATAGGATGAAAGTTGAACATGTTGAAATGTTGCCTAAAGTTCCGTAAAAGGAACCCTCAATCCAAAAATAAAAGGAGAACTGAAAATTATCCTCAAACATTCAGAAATGACAGACAGTCTAACTATTCTCCCAAGGAAGAAGGTATGAGGAGAAATTCATGTGAGAAGACATTTCCTCTCATGGAGTGTCAGTTATGTGGCTATCAGGGCCATTCCATGTCTTATTGCGAAGAGGCAATAAGCTATTTGAGTGGAGAAGATATAGATGTTCAACAAAGGAGAACATGTTCATATACTAATTCTTATAGAAGAAACAATTTCTATGGATATTGTTATAGTTTTACTAGCTTTGGTCATAAGGCTTCTAATTGCAGGCAGAGAAGGGACATGGACACCTCATACCGAAGTTCAAGACAAGTTATGTCTCATCAGCAAGACAGTGTTGCTCTTTCAAATAGTTTTCCTCCTCTCAAAGAGTATTTCAACTATGAAGAACCTAGTTATACGGAAGAGATAATTGAAAATCCATTAGTACTATATACTCAATCCAATGTCTCATGGAAGGAAAGGAAGATGATTGAGAAATCCAACCTTGCAGATGTGTCCCTCAAAGCTACAAAGAAAAAAACTACCTAGATTTTGGATAGTGGTTGTTCATCGCATATGATAGGTAATGCCGGCCTGCTAACAGATATTAAAAGGAAGGTTGATGGTATAGTACGATTTGGTAATGATGGGGCTCTGAAAATCAAAGGGAGTTGAAGTACCAAATTAGCTAATGGAGAACTAAAGAAAACTGAAGTCATTTACATAGATGGACTACGTCATAATCTCCTCATGTGAGTCAACTCTATGACTCAGGACTTATAGTTACTTTTAATCAGAAAGGCTGCTCTATCAAGGGAATGACAGGCAATTCACATATGAAGGGATACAGAACAGAAGGCAACTTGTATCAGGTTGATAGTGAAGAAAATGTATGTTACGTGACTTTTCAAGAAGAAAACAATTTGTGGCATTGGAGACTGGGACACATCAATCAACAAGACATTGAGAAGATATCAAAATTGAGAATTGTCATGGACATTCCCAACCTGAAGCGTGAGCATGAAAAATCTTGTGATGCTTGCATTCGTGGGAAGCTGGTTTGGAGATCATATTGGCCAAAGAAGAAAAGGGCATCTCACCTTCTTGATCTGATTCATACATATGTATGTGGGATGATAAATGTTGCTAGAACTCATGGAGAAAAGTTGTTTGTCCTTTTCATAGATGATTACAATAGAATGGAATGTGTGATGGTCATTCACAGGAAATGAAAAGTCCTTGACTACATAAAAACATATCGGCAAATCCCCGAGAATGATACTGGACGAACAATCAAAGTGTTGATATCTGACAATGGAGGAGAATACACGTCCATTGAATTTGAAAATTATCTGGAGAAGCATGGGATACAGCATGAGGCAGCTGCTATGAGAACTCCACAACAAAATGGAGTTGTTGAACGTAGGAATCGACAGGTGAACAACATGGCATGAACTATGCTGATTGAGAGTTGTGTTCCACGACATTACTGGAAAGAGGTTTTTCAGGCTACAGTGTACATTCAGAATCTAACAGGACTTTATATGGGTTAGACAAAGACACCATATGAATTATAGCATGGACGGAAGCCATATTTAAAATACATTCGTGTCTTTGGAAGTAAATTCTTTATCAGGAACAAAGACGGAAATCAAGGGAATTATGGCAACAATGCAGATAAAGGAATTTTCCCCGGTTACTCAATGAACAGCAAAGCCTACAAATGTTTCAACAAGCGTTTAGGAAGGATTGTGGAAACCAGTGATGTTAAGATAATTGAAGAGAAAACCACAAATTCTTCACGGACGTAATATTTTGATGTGATAGAAAGTCAGAAAGAATGTGAACATGAAGAAAATATAGATGCAAGAATAGAGGAAATTGTACAAAACACTCAGCAGTCACATCATGATGTTGACTCAGAAGAAGAATCTGAAGAAGAAATTGTGAATGAAGTGAATGATGCTAAACCTCGCAAGAGAAATTGAAGAGCTAAGATTGATCCATCCAACATAATTGGGGATAGGAGTGCACCAACTCAAACAAGAAAAATGAGGAATAACACGCAATCTGCATTTCTATTAGTTGTAGAGCCATCCTAATTTGAAGAATCTCCAAATGATGAATCTTGGGTGAAAGCCATAAATGATGAATTAGATAAGATTGACAAGAATCAGACATGGGATCTTGTCTAGAGACCTGAAGGTCACAATGTGATTGGTACCAAATGGATCTTCAAAAATAAGTTTGATGAGCATGGAAGTGTCATCAGAAATAAGGCACGAGTGGTATGTAAAGGATACTCCCATATTGAAGGCATTGATGTTGAAGAAACCTTTGCTCCAGTGCCTAGACTGGAGTCAATCAGGCTTTTCCTTTCCATGGAACTCTAAATAGGATATAAAGTATATTAAATGGATGTCAAGACAACATTCTTGAATGATGTACTCGAATAAGAAGTCTGCATTGAACAACCAGTGGGCTTTGTTTTGGTTACTGATGAAACAAAGGTCTACAAAATGAAGAAAGATCTATATGGTTTGAAGCAGGCACAACGGGCATGGTACTCATAGCTAGATTCATATCTCAAGAAGCTGTAATTCAAAATAGGAGGAGTATATAACAATCTCTATGAGAATAATTCTCCAAAAGATCAATTCATGGTTCTAGTCTACGTTGATGATATCATATTTGGTTGAAGCAGGAAGAAATTAGTGGTCAAATTTTCCAACCACATGAAATAATAATTTGAAATGTCTATGATTGGGGAGATCACATATTTCTTGGGGCTGAGAGAGATTCAAAAGAAGGAATACACTTTCATTTCGCAGGAAAAATACACAAGAGAGCTGGTGAAGAAGTTTAATATGCAAGACTTCAAACCAATGTCAACTCCGATTACAGTTGAAACTAAACTTGGAAAGCATGAGGATGGGGACTCTATTGATCCCACCATGTACAGGAGGATCATTGGGTGCCTACTGTACCTGACAGCGACATGGACAAATATTGTCTTTTCCACATGCCTTGCGGCCCACTTTTAGACTAATCCAAAGGAGGAACATATGGTGGCATTAAAAAGAATCATGAGGTACATTCAAGGTACACATCACTTCGGGTTATTTTTTGTTGTAGGCAGGGATAGTAAATTATCAGCGTTTTTTATGCTAACTGGGCTGGTGATATAGTAGACAGAAAGTCCACTAGTGGTGGAGCCTTCTATATTGGGTATAAATGTGTTGGCTGGTTGAGCAAGAAACAAGAAAGTACTTCTCTTAGTGCTGCTGAAGCTAAGTATATCTCTACCACAAAGGCATGAACTCAACTTCTATGGATGAAGATACAATTAACAGATATTGGTGATGAGGTAAATCAACCAATGGTGATTTACTGTGATAACAAGATATCAATTGATCTTACAAAGAATCATGTTCAGCTTTCCCGTACGAAACATATTGAAATCAGGTATCACTTTATCAAAGAAAAAACTGAAGAAGGGGTGATTTGAATGGATCATGTCGGAACTGATGAGCAAGTGGCTGATATCCTGACCAAGCCACTATTTGCGGTTGTGTTTGTGAAGCATCGGTTGACCCTTGGTGTTCATCCACCTCCCAGTGTATAAGGAGGTTACGCAATACCCCTCTCCCTGATTATGATAACTGTTTTATTCTATTTATGGATGTGATGCAGGTTTGTGGGGGAGATAATATCCAGGGAGAGTATGGTTTGAGATGAACAATGAAAAAATTACCAGGCTTCGGGTTCATTGTCATTGGGGAAGAAAATAATAAATTCAGGAATGTTCAGGCATATATTGCTCCAGTGACACAATGCGAATTTAGTGTCACTGATATGATGAGAAGGATAAGAAGGAATTCATCGATCATGGAATGATTGTTGGGAATCAATGAGAATTCCAAAACACTGGAACCCAATTCAAGATTCCTCTCTTGTTTTCTACACCGAGCATTGCTCACGTAGACTTAGAGTGTTGGCTGAGTTGATTCTTGCATTTTTCATTTTCACATGGATGAAGATCTATTGAATTTTTTTTTCTGATTTCCAACAAAACCAAAGGGGGAGATCGTTGGAACCATGTTCTTCTACGAATGATTTGGAGAATGATTTTTGTTTGTTTTCAATCCTCAATAGAAGTTTAAAATGTGTACCAGCAAAGAGATCATACAGTTCAGGCAGACAACAATATTGAAGGTGGCGCCATTTCCCTGTGTTTGCCAAGTTTTTAGGCCTGAAAATAGACAAATGTAGAAAAGTGTTTTTGGAAAAGAGACTTTCATGTTGTGTACATGATGAAGAGGAAAATTGTGCGCCATATGTTTTTCAAGATCAGAACATGGGAAAATGGAAAAGGGATAAGGGCAGCGCATGTTTTGGGCTGGTCGCGCAAGGGACCTGCGCGCCGTGAAGAGACTTGCGCGCCGATGCCTAGGAGGACTGGAAACTTGCGCACCTATTTTTTTCAAGATAATAACATCAAAATATGTCAAAGTAAAGAAGGTACCACAAGTATTAGTGTGGTCATGCAAGTGAGTAGCACGATAGAGGCTAGGGATGATGAGCTGTGCGCCGAGGGAAGACTTGCGCGCCACCACGCATGGGGTCCACTTTGCCTATAAATAGAGGACCACCCTCCTCATTTGAAACAAAGTTCAGGACTTAGAGTTTTTTTGAGCTCTCGCTGCACAAGTGGTTGAGTCGCAAAAGTGGTTGAGTCACACAATTGGTTGTTGGTTCACGCAAGTAGAGGCTGCACGCCGATAGTTGGTTGTGCGACCAAGACATTTGGGGAATTAAAGGCGCAACGTCGCACAAGTTTGGGTTTGAAGGAGGCAGTGTCGCGTAAGTAGTTTGGTGTCACCTGCACGCCGAATTTTTACTTCATAAGTTACTTGTGCGCTGGGATTGAAACTTGCACGCCGGTCTTGGAGAGGCTCGCCAGAGTTGTTAAAGTACATATGTCCTTTTGATGCAGCATGAAAGCTGGAAGATCGCCTGGTACCCTTAGCGCAAAGTGAGATTCGTCTTCTGGTGAGAGTTGGACTTCAACAGAGCATCTACGTACAACAGAGGATGCATTCTTATGCAATGATTAGGATACCTTCATGTATATAAATTGAGTGTGACTTCACCAAGGGAAGTGAGCCAGGGGGAGTCAACGGGAGTGACCCAAGGGAAGCAGTGAGCTATCCCTAAATCTTTGTAAAGGTAGTGAGCCTAAGACAGAGTGACTATTCCCAAACCTTTATAATCCACAGATAGTGAAGATTAGTGGATTTAGGTACAATCGACAACTGGTAGGCGTATTCTCCTTGGAGATAGCCCTTTGTGGTGAACCAAGTAAAAAGTGTTGTGTCTTCTCTATTCATGTTAATGTTTTCTTTCTGATCATATTCATCATACAGTTTCAACAAGTTCCTACCAACGTGGGAACAAGATCCATCAAATTAAAAGAAATAGTTGTCACCCTGATTCACCCCTCCTCTCTCTGGGTGTCCTGGGGTCCTTTAGAAGGATCACTCTTGATGAAGATGATGAGGAGTGTTTCCCTTGAGGGGGAGAAAAATGAATAACCTTCCAAAATCAATATTTCAATCAATATCAACTCCAGCTGGACTCAAATGCAGTTACTCTATGAATTTCTTGAAGAAAATGTAAATGGAGAAGGTATGCCATTTCTCAATCTCTATCCCTTGGTTACTCAGATCAAAGATAATTCTACAAAGGGGGAGTAACTGAATTCATCAATGACATAAGAAGAATGGATGATCCCCAAGGTCACTTATCCTGCCGATAGCACTTGAATGTTTTTTATCTGTTTGCTGATGTGAGTGCAGGAGTTTGAGGTTGATTATTCCCTATCACATTTTATTTCCTTCTACCTAAAATAAAAGTGGTAAACCCTTGAAGAAAATTTACATTAGTTCTCATCTCATGCAGTATCATGATTTGTTAATAATGGACAACCTTGTTGTCTAAATCAAATCCTCTTGTTTTCTACATCAAGCATTTCTCAAGTAGACTTAGTGTGAAATGATTAATGAAACATTGCTTAAGTATGGATTTATACCCTCCCTACCATGAGCTTTGTATTTCTTGTCAATAAGGGGGGGAGAACGTGAAATGAAAGTTTGAAAAGAAAAGTTGATTGAATAGAAGATTCTAATTTTGACATTGATGAATTCATTTCAGAATTTGTGTACGGTATTGACAACAAAATACACAGGGGAGATTGTTGGAACCACTTTGTGTATAAGTTTGAATTTGATGTCAATAGATGTAAATGAATATAAAAATGAATGAGATCAATAAGTACTCGAATGAAATGGAGGAATGAAAATTCATACAATTGTTGTACTGGTCATAATTTCAAAGAACATGTGTTAAAGGTGACACATTGTTCACGACAATGATGATTTTTTGAGTTATAATCCATCCGAGGATGATTAAATAAGAATGGGGTTTTGATGGAGACTATTCAAATCTTCATTATTTCATGAGAACCATTCAAGAGACTTCTTGAAGAACTGAATCATATGTTTTGCATGAAGTAGATAATGACGGTTGAAGAAGAAGACAGTGTGAAAGGGGCTGGAATTCTGAGATAGCCATGCACATCACATTGTCTCAGAAGATGATGATGCTAAAGGTGTTCGTTAAAATAATACATATCATGATAGTGGAGTTTGTGATGAATGCATAAGAGTTGCTGAAGGATTAAAATCACCGAGAAGAATAGATTTTAAGGTGATTGTTCTTATTAACAAAGCAAACAAACGACATATAAATTTTTTTGATAAAGGAGATTCCATGGTGGAATGTCGAGTTCAAGGGATATGGTTAGTGATCCATGATTTATTCAAGAACGTCGACAAAAGAATGGATGCTCAGGAGGAGGTACAAAAATAACAGATACAAGGTCGTGCCATTTCCCAGTGTTTTCCAAATTTTTGGGTCTGAAAATCGACAAATGGATAAAAGTGTTTTTGGAAAAGAGACTTGCGCGCCATGTACTTAATGGAGAGAAGAATTGCACTCTGAGGGGTTGGAGGCTTGGAAAATTGTGCGCCTGATGTTTTTCAGAATGAGAACATGAAAATATGGCAAAGGGAAGAGGGTCGCGCAAGTGTTGGGTTGGTCACACAAGTGACCTGTGTGCCATGAAGAAACTTCCGCGCCAGTGCCTAGAAGGATCAAAAACATTAGCGGGTATCATTTTTCAAGAACACAACTTCAAAATATGGCAAAGGAAATAAGGTCGTGCAAGTATTGGTTGGGTCGCGCAAGTGAGTTGCATGACGGAGGCCAGGGGTAATGAGCTGCGCACAATGACTTGCATGCCGAGGGGTGACTTGCACGCCGCCGTGCAGGTTGACCAGTTTGCCTATAAATAGAGGACCACCCCTCCTCATTTCCCATGAGCTCAACACTTACAGAAAATCAGATCTCTCATCACACAGGTGTAGGATTTGTGCATGTGGTGAGTGGTCGCGCAAGTGGTTTGGAGAGACTCATGCGCCATATCTTAGAATTTGTGTGTCGGTTGATGGATGCGCACCCAAGGTGATTTGGGCGAGAAAGGAAGTGAGTTACGCAGGTTTGAAGTTCAAGAAGGCAGTATCACGCAGGTGCTTTGGTGACACTTGTGCGCTAGTTTGGACTTGCATTTTGAAGACTTGTGTGTTGTATTGGGACTTGCGCGCCATATTGAGACTTGTGCGTCGGGCTTGAAAACGAGAGCCAGGTGTTGTTGGAGCGTGCCCGCCTTTCTGGAGCTGCATGAGAGCTAAAATATTTCCTGATACTTTCAGTGAAAAGTGAGATTAATGAGGAAATCTAAATGATAAATACATGATCGCATGCATACATAGAGAACTGATTCTGAAAATGACAAGTATGTTGAGCATCACTTATTGAGTAATCACATCAGTGGTTGTGATTCAAGCAAATGAAGACAAGAGGATCTAGTGTATTAGTTATATCACTAAAGAATAAGGTTTGACCGGAAAAGAGCATCAACTCTGAACCTTGATGCAAGAAAGGTCTCATGATGAACAGGAGACAAAGACTTCAATGCAAATCTATTGAAGATACCTTCACATCTATAAACTGAGTGTGACTTCACAAAGGGTAGTGAGTTAGGGGGAGTCAATAAGAGTGACCCAAGGGACGCAGTGAGCTATCCCTGAACAATTGTAATGGCAGTGAGCCTGGGAAAGAGTGACTGTTCCTGAATCTTTGTATTCCACAACTAGTGAAGAATAGTGTTATTTGGTACGATTGGCAACTTGTCGGTGTATACTCCTTGTACGTAGCCCTTAGTGGTGAACCAAGTAAAGTTGTTGGGTGATATCTTTGCATGTTAATGTTTCATTGCTGATCATATCCATATTATAGGTTTAATTAGTTCCAACCAACGTGGGAACAAGATCCACAACTTTAAGAAGAAAAAGTTGACACCCTGATTCACCCCTCCTCTCTCAGGGTGTCCCGGGGTCCTACAGATTTTCCTCCACATCTGGGTAGCAGGCTTTGTTGATTGCCACAATATCAGGATGGTGGGTGTCAGAAGCATCTATTAGGAGCTGGTCCTGCAGGCACCGGGTCACCACCACGTCAATATGGTGGGCTTCACGACCCTGGGAAGGGAGAAGTGCCTGCTTGGTAAGTGTCGTATTGTGTGAGCTACGGGCTTGATGGAGCTCGGCAGGGATGTGCGCCGGCATGTATGATGCCGCCAAGTCTGGATGGTGGGCTTGGGATGAGCGAAAATCTGTAGATGCTTGTTCGTGGTATGCCTCCGGGGCTAGGCATCAGAGCTCCTCCTCAGGGACCAGGGTGATGACCGGTCCGTGATTGTACGTCTTCCGCCCTCGCCGGGCGGTCCGAGGGGCCGGAGCTCAGGGAGCGTGGGCTTGAATACTATGGGAGACATCCTCCTTGGCGCGAGGATGTTGGGTCGCGGCGTGTCCATGATGACGACATTCAGCGGGGTCCTCGGAGTGGAACCCCCATTCAGTGGGGTTGAAGTCCTCAATGTAGACCTCGTCCGCCTCCCTAAGATAAGGGAGGTACGCATTGTCCTGTTCCGAGGATAGACTCCCGAAACGGTTTGAGATGGAAATAGGGGCCGTCTGGATCTGCTTCTGTGGCCACTACTGGGAAAGCGCCCGGTGAGTTCTGGAAGATTAGAGGGCGTGCATGGCCACCTCAACTGTTAGGATAGTATCATTCATGTGGTACTCTCAGATCAGTGCATCTGAGACCCAGCGTTGAAGACACTGGGTAGGTGACAGGGTCCTCCGTTGGTGAGGATGTCAGGTCATTACATTTCCTGAAGTGCGCACTTGATAGTTCCTTCGGGATTCCATTGGATCAAAGGGTGTTCTATATAGTACCTATAAAATATTTTAACAAATACAAATAGAAAACCCGTCAAAGCAGCATCTAATTATCCCATGTGTAATTAATGATCTTTCTTGGACCTCCTTCTGAGTAAGAGGTGGAACAGTGCGGGATTAGGTTAAATCCTTCATGCTTGGTAAAAGATTCACATCGGGATCAACATTTTTGTTTCGGTTCGGTCTTGAAACACCCAACGGTTCCGTATCCGATCACATGTGGACCTACTTTCCCAAGGTAGGCATTCGCCGTATGGTCTAACCAGTGATGCTTAAGAACCCACATTGGTCGATTGGATGGGAAGTTGGGCTCATAGCACCCTTTTGGGGGGGAATTATTTCCTGTTCTGGGACTCTCTTATAGATTCAAGACATATTCATATGTTCGCGAATCTTTGGTTTATACCCAAGCATAATATCCATAGATTTCTCCTAGTTAGCAATGGTCAACTGAACACAAGGGTTTGGAATCATTTAGGCCTGAGGTTTACCATCCCTCATTGGATTAATGACCCCGTGGAGTCGGGACTCATGGAGGCGGCGCTGGGATTGGTGCAGTGAACCAATGTGAAGATAGTCGGATCGGCTAGTTGTTGGGTTTGAACCTCATGGAGCCTTCCTACGTACCCTGCCTGAGAGACAAGGATCAAATTCCACGTTGTTTGTAATGGCTTGGGACTTACGCTCTAAGGCAACCAAGAGTAATGGGTTGGGGCATACATTATGAAGAGGCCTAAGGTGTGGATGAAGGGCTTGAACCACAAGGAGGCTTCCTACGTACGCTGCCTAAGAGACAAGGATCAAAGTCCACGTAGTTCGTAATGGATTGGGAATTATGCTCTGAGGCAACCTAGAGTGATGGGTTGGGGATTACACCTTGAGGAGGACCAAGGTGTGGATGATGGGAATGATCCTCAGGGAGGCTTCCTACATACCATGCCTAAGAGACAAGGATCAAAGTCCACATAGTTTATAATGTCTTGGGAATTATGCTCTGAGAAAACCCAGAGTGATGGGTTGGGGATTACACTCTGAGGAGGCCCATAAGAGGAGGCCATGGTCGATGCTTACTCTAAGCCCACGTGATTCATGCTCAGTGTGAGAAACAAAAGGCAGTAGGGACCAGATAATCACGTTGTGAAAGGTGCGTCTATGAGAGGTGGAGTGGGACTTAAGCATGAGGGTGGCATATAAAGTTGGGGCTTACTCCGGGATGGATACCCATGGTGACAAAGCGCAACGAGAGAGGGAAAGGGGTGCTCCTGTGCCCGTCACCTATCTTGTTCCCTGGGGAAGTATTGAGGTGCATGGGGATGGTTGCCTTCAGATGGGTATGTCGCCCCCTCTCTAGGGAGGGGAGAAGTGACCGACCGCCGAAGCGTGTTGTCCCCCATCTTGGCAGGTAGAGGCGGAAAGGGGGCTCTCGTGCTCAGACCCCGCATTACCGTGGGAATGTGAACCCAATCATGCTTCGGGAATCTTCCCAAGGGTCGGGGAAACCCCTTTTCACTAGTTTACCATGGGTATGTGAACTCAAAACGGTGCGCTAATGCACATGAGGGTTACACTGCATAGATCTGGTGGCTCTGGTGGAGGCCTCGGCTCGGGGCCGATGAGTATGACAATGAGGAGGTTGTGAACAATCAGGCAGGATTAGATTTGGAAGGATTTTATCTGGCTCAGGGAATGGGAACTCCGATGGTTTTGGCATGCCACAGAGGGGTATGGGTGGTGGTTCCCTTCGCGTAGGGAAGTGCTACGCGACTGGAGAGGCCATCCAAGAGCCAGGGTGGCCCGCGGACTGATTGGTCGTCCGCGAACCAGGAGGGTCCACGGACTGATTGGCTGTCTGCGAACTAGGAGGGTCCGCGGACTGATTGGCATCCCACGAACCAAGAGGGTTCACAGCTTCAGGTTCGGTCCGCATACAAGGTTAGTACGTCGAGGGGTCCACGCGATCAGTGGCGGCCAAGGGCGGTGCTGGAGGGAGGACCATCAGTCGGGGCTTCGCCCGCGTAGGAGGGTGCTACGCAGTGTAGTGGATCGGAAGAGGCATAAACTCCCTGGTCCACGGGGAGTACATCTGCAAAGAGACCCTGGATTGCGGATTTCTCTTTGTTATTTTCAGTTCGCGGTTGACCAAGTTATTATAAATTTTGGTTCCTTATTAGTTCATACCTACTCAAGTTCACGAACTGTAACTTCAAAAATCCTAAGACTTCCTTTGAAATCTTTCCACCCTAATCTGACCGATCTCTTCTCTGTTCCCCCCACTCCTCTTCTTTTTCACTCTCCTTTTATAGAGCGGGGAAAAGGATGTATCTATGGTCATGCAACACCTTTTGCGGAGGCCCATGACTGAAAACCCGGCTCACGGATGACTTGGTCAATCCACAATTCATGGGGTATTAAACACTCCTCCTTCGTGAACCAAACTCGGGGAGTGATTCATGGCCGCGGAGGGTTCCGCCTCCATTTCGTGAATGACAACGGATATGGTTTGGGCCGGATGACATGGCTCGCGGCTAGGGTAGTCCTAAATGGTGAACCGTTTTGGCTCGTGTCTCGCCTCGCGATCGCGGAGGATCTCCACATCCATCTCGCGAACGACGATGGTCCGCGGAGGAGGGACGCTTCGCTGAACCGATCGTACATCGCTAAAATTAAACCGGTTTGTGGACCAATTTGTACTTCATCATCCATGAGTATTCTCCACATTTTCCCAATCCTTTTGAGGGGAAATTGGGTAGAATATCCCTTGAGTTAATGGGGATCATCATTCTCCTTTGCAGATTTTTCAGGACCCTACAACTGTCTAACCCAGATTTAATGTTGATCTATTACTTAGTGGATTAAAACCAACTCTAGGATTGATGTTAGCCATAAAAAGATAAATATGAATCAAGAAATCATTATATGTGAACTCAGTATGTAAATGGATATTGGAGTTACCCATAAATCCCATCGTTTTGATATGGATAGAAAGATGAAATTCAGGGAAACACTAAGAACCATGGGGGGAAGAATGTGAGTTTCCTTTAATTTTGACGTGTGAAAGGAAACATGGTGGAAAATTTATTAAGGGATTTCTATTTTTTTATGTTTGGATGGAATGGTCATCTGGAAATCGAATAATGATGGTATATGTACAAGTTAACTAAGGACATAAATAGAGAGAAAGCTCCACAAAATGCAACACCCACACTATAGTGTTTGAATTGAAATTAGTAAGGCAATTATGCTAACATTCTACAAAATATAATGATTAATGATTATGATTGAAATTAGGAACCACATAAGGTGAGGAAAAACTAGTAAATCTCATGAGATCACTATTTATGATGAGGGGTTCGATAATGAAATGGTGGAAGGTGCCCATAACATCCACTATAGAAATATTAATGTCTTATTTATCTCTATATATACTCTGTATTTTATATATGATGAATTTTATAATGGAATCCTGACTAAAAACACATGTTTAGATGTAGAATAATTAATGAAAACCCCTAATGGTATGACGATCACATCTCAAGTATATTATTTTTGCGATATTGATTTTTTGGGAATGTGCTTCATTAATATCTGTTTATTCATCCTATACATGTATTTTTTGTTATTATAGGAATGTATTGGATTTAACAATAAAAATTTTACATAAATTATTTAGTAAGGGTGATCAAGATTTATGTTACAAAACAACTAATGATCATATATTAGTGTGAAGATAAATATAAAATTCTAATGGAAATAGAATACATTTTTTATATTTTGATACCTATGAAAAACGGGAATGTATCTTAGTTGGTTGGGGAGTAACAAAAGATCATTGATATACATATTTTTCGTGAGTTTTTGAATATATTTTTATGATATTTTCCTAGTATTCCATATAATCTGGAGTTATATATCTCAATAAACCTCATACATGGTGTGAGACTTCATTTAATGAATCCCTTTAGAATAACCCATTTCGAGATGTAGTAACTGAAGAAAAAACTATAAGAGGATCATAAAAAAGGATTAATTTAGTCGAGTGTGTCAAAATAGGGGTGAAACAATTCACTTTTTCAAAATTAAATACTAGTAAATGTGACCCTACAATGATCATCCATATAAGATCATGGTCACAAAAAAGAGCATCTCCTCAACCCCGTATTGATGGATTGAATGATAAAGATAACGATGCAAAATAATTTTCTTTGAATGACCATTATTTTTAATGTCATGAATTGAGGGTCATGAAGAAGGATAACCCCAAGGAAATAATCCATTCAAGGTATGGAATCAATGAGTACATAGTTATTTCATTTGTTCTAACTAATTCACCCTATATATTCAAAGATTTAATTCATAAGTTCTATAAAGATATCCTTGATCAGTTTGAGGTAGTATTTATAGAGTATATTCTTTCCTATATATATATCATATAAGATCATGGATACCAAATTGGAATTGTATTTAATACCCTAAGGAAGGATTAATTTTATTCAAAATTTACATATTGTGAATTTTTCTACAAATAGTTTCATTTTTGGGTCATATAATATCAAGAGAAGGTATAATGCTGGATCCATCAAAGATGTAGGATATTTAATATGGGCCTATAACAACAACATTGATTAAGATATACTGTTTTCTTGGTTTTCTATATAATTTTTTGTGTATAATGTTTCCTGAATATCTAATACACTAACGAAGAATGATCATAAGGCATTGATGTTTCTTTGGACAAATAAATTCATGTAAAATTTCAAGGACCTAAAGATAAGATTAGTCAGTACACCACTTCAAACATTAAACTACTTTGGTGAAGGGGTTTTATTATTTTTTTATTCCTCCATGAATTTATTAGGATGAATTTTTATGTAGGATAACATGTTTATTTACTATGCATCATGATAATTGAATTATCTTTTACAAAATCACTCAACCACTAATTTGGAGTTACCTTTGGAGAAAATTTCATTAATGATTTGGAGGAATTAATATTAAATTAATAGTTTGATATTTTTACTAATCATTGATGTTTAAATTTTATATTCACATAGAAGAAGTTTAACATGCTCTAAAAGAGATGGTTCAATCTAATTAATGATTATGAATGCTAAAACATTATAACTTTCAGTAAGAGAACATGGTGGCTGATTCTTTGAGCCGAATGGATCATGTTAGATTATCCTTGATCATATTTCTATATTTACAAGGGATTTATATATAAATATTGAATTAATGGGTGAAATATTATCATTCTCAAACAAATGGTCAACCAATCTATCCATGTCAATATTAATGTCGAGTAGATAAATAGTATATAAATGGAGAAGTTGGTGATAAATTTTCCCGAGCTCAACATCATTTTTTGGAAGATCCAAAAAATTTTCTATAGATTATAAAGTACATTATCATGTACACGTTTTTATAGTTTCTAGTATACAATGGATGGTTTTTATCCTGGGTATATTTAAATGAAAATTGAATGTATTTGGAGTGTATTTGGAAGTTCACCATTGGTGAATGGTTTTCCCAAATGATGTTCTTTTCCCTATAAAACTATGCAACACCAGATTGAATGGTATTTCATGGTTTGAACATGGTCTATCAAATAGTGAACCCTCTAAGGATTAATTTCCTCCCTCACTCACATTATTCTCTTATCCATTGAAGGTTTGTTTTATGCCATTGGTAATTAATCTAGATCTAGGTTTTCATAGATAATTGATTTCATTTTATATAGGTTTTGGATCTAGATCTTGTTCTCGGTTGTAAAATTGAGTGTTCGGCTTCAATATATAGATTTACATTAGTGAGCATTAATAATCAATCTTATGTTAGATTGTATAAATTGAAAATCCCATATCATGATTTAATTTTTAGTATGTGATTGTGAAAATTAAATTTCCCTTATTGATGAATTTCATATGGAAGTTAATTTTATTAAATTGAATTTCCATGTAATCATTGAATGGGTTGAATTTGGTGAACTTGTAAAGTGGTTCAATCAAATTAGTTAAATGGTTATTTAATTTATCTTATGATGTTATCATAGAAGTGATATGATGTTGGAATTGTGGATTTATTTAATAATTAAGTATTGTATAATTGGATAATTTTTGAGTTAGTAAACTAATTAATATTTGGAAAAAAGGATATTTGGCATAACCTTCAATGATTAATGGGTCATGTGAATAAATATTGATAAATGGTTTAAATAATGAATTGTATATGTTATTATATGTGATTTAATTGATGAAAAATGATTTTGTTGGTACATGAAATAGTGTACCATGTTGTGAAGTGTTTATGAGCAGGTTAATTATTATTGACCTTGTTAAATATGATATACGTGATTTATTGATAAGCGGGATGTGGGATAGATACTATTGCTTCAAATACTCATGTGGATCTAGACACTGAATTCCAGATCCATATACAAGAATTTGATAATTTTTATGGGACATTTAATAAGGATCAAAATGTTCAAATGTGATAATAAGCATGAGACACAAAATGTGTCTCCAAATACCCATACATGACAGTGAGATAACAACAAGAACTAAGGCTCTAAATAACCATATATTATATTGAGTGAGGGATAGGGACCAAGGCTTTAAATACACATGTTAAATTTAGGTGTGGGATTGGGACAAAGTCTCCAAATTCCAATGGGGTGTTAGACATAATGTTTTATGCCTATGATATTGGAATTGGCCTATGATTCCAATTGGATGTGATATAATTTAAAATTAAATAAAAAATTATAACCACAGTACTATGTTACGTGATATCCAATGGGGATAGTACAATCTAAGGCTTGGTCTCAATATGGTATTGATAACATGAGTGTTATCTTGAACCTCATTATTTATGCGGTTAATTA
The DNA here is from genome assembly GCA_963277665.1 of Viscum album. NCBI lineage: Eukaryota > Viridiplantae > Streptophyta > Magnoliopsida > Santalales > Viscaceae > Viscum > Viscum album. Next base: position 323,201,953 of record OY728144.1, on the reverse strand, counting down.
AAGAATAATGAAATGTGATAAATATTTTCTTTATTCATTATAATTTAATCTTTATACAACTGTATTATATTATTGACTACATATTAATTTAGACATAGCCGGTGTTGGATTATTTTTTTGTACTCACACCCTACTAGGTTATGTTTATTAGTACCTTAATATACTTCATGAATGTAGAACAATATATGGTGAGGGTCCTATGTTAGATGGAGAAGTTGGGATGGATCATTGATGATGGAAATTGACTTGGTGTTAGGACTCACATGGGGGAGTTGTCCATTTCATTATTTTGGGATTTTATATTGAGACCTTACACTTATTTGGAATGATATATCTACCTTTTATTTATGGATATAATTTTCAACTTAGGTTCATCATGTGATACTCGTTGATCTGGTTATTGTATTATTTTGGTTTTAAGATACTATATATTGGTTATTTCTTGGTTATTTACACTATAGTGCTACTTTGATAATGATGTTATAGTATCCCATTATTACTATATTTGACCCCCACGACTATTTAGTATCCTCTAAAGTGTGGGCGGAAAGTCTGATGTCATGTGACCTACCAGATCAGGGCATTAGTGTGTGGTACCCAAGTTAGTATGTGGAAAAGTGGTATCAAATGAGTTTTTTTTATTATTTATCACAATATTTGGGAATTGAAGAAGTGATACTAGGAAGGGTTAGGTTTGGGACATGACCTCATTCATTGGAGTGGCCAACCCTTGTATGATGGAATACAAATGTACCCAGCGTGGTATTGCTGTTATTTTTATTTTTTGTTACAATTGGATGTTATTTAACCTCAATTAATGCGCTTCTTGTGTGATGTTATTATTGTTTCTGATATTTTTGGAGATATAGCTCATGGAACAGTATGGAATGAGGGTTGAGTATCCATTACTCATTCTAGTAATATAGGAATTATTGTGATATGAATTTTATTTAGAAACACATGAAAAATAATGTTTTGGTTAAGTTATTGAACTTGAAATTTTATTCCATGATTGTGTAATTGAACTATAAATGGTTCTTGATAAGGAATTGAAAGTTGTAAAATGATTAATATTGTGAATAGTTTTATGTCTATTGAAAAAATATAAAATGTGAATGTGTATACCTATATTAAAAATTCCATTGATATAGGATGTTAAGGGTAGTGACAGTACCTCAGTTTTGACCATTTGGTGGGAAAGTGTAGATGAATGGTTATGGATTTATGTGAATATATCTTTTTTACTATGTAAATGTTGTGAATTTTTTCCTAAGGTATTTTTTTCATTGTAGAGATATTCGACCCTGACAAATATTGCTGATAGGATAACTTGAGGTTATGTATGGAAATGATCATCCACTAGTGGAACCAGGGGCACCGATAATGTTGGGTAACAGTGTTAAAGAAAAGTTACATGAGAATTTTTATCGCTTCTTATAAAATATGGAGAGATAACCAGAGGTGTTTATAAACATTTTGTTTGACATAAAAAGATACTTTCAGTTACAACACCCTCCCACTTTCACAAAAGAGTGTTGGAATAAGGAAACTATATTTTGTATTGATTCCATCTAGAAAATATTGGACCATTTAAAGACTCATACTAAGAATTGGGCCAAGTATGCCTCTTATATGTTATGAGGATAAATGAATAAATGGTGATATGTTCCATATCACACTTGGAATACTGATGGTGTGGTATAGAAAAAGTTTATATATATGTTCCTAGAGAGATTTTATCCAATGAAATTGAGGTAAGAAGGGGAAGATATGTTAATGTGGTTGTCCAAGGGGAGTTTGTCTTTGATAGACTATGATAATACCCTTACTAACTTGTCGTGATTTTCTCCAGTACTAGAAAGTGGTGAGATTGCTATTGAACAGAGTTTTCAGGATGAACATTAATGTGAGATTCAGTCCCAATATAATATCATTTGAAAAAAAATGTTTTTTGAAGTAGTAACTCAGGATCTCATATCTTAGGGGATCCTAAAGAAATATTCTAATGGGCGATATGTGGATTTTTTTTTAGGTGATAAACAGGTAGGTATTATATGAGTATGAAGAATAATTATTGAAATTTTAATCGGATCATTAGAATGAAGAGTTCCAAGGGGAAGGTTTAATTACTAAGGATCTTATCAGATTGTTTTTTTTCGCCAGTGGGGTAGGCTGAGTCACTCTCATATAAATTATATCTGGCCACCTATAGAGTTAATGGATTATGAAATGATGGGACAAATATAGAGTTTATACAAGATCCCATGATAGATGGGTGATGATAGAAATGGTTGGAAGAATCAAAGTGATGGAAGGGGATATTCTACATCGTGTCAATATAATAGTTGGAGTTCTACCATCCACGGTGGTAGATAAAATAGGTGTGGTTATTATAGGAATGAGCTCCAATATTACTAGAGTGATGCAGCTCAAGGGGATCAGACTATATCATAGGGAAGAGTGTATGGGTATTTTCATGCCCTTCAGCCTATATTTATGGATAATGAGGCTCACTGTCGATGTACTTTTAATATACATTCTACACTTTCTAGTTCCATATTTGATATTGGTTACCTCCTTCTATTATATATAACCTAACTTCGGAATTGGTTGAGTATAGAAGTAGAGTTGGTGAGAAAAGTTATGATGATCAGTATACATTTTTGTGTGCCACCAAGCATAATATGTTTATGAATAGGGAATTCTCTAATGGTTGGGGAGTATCTCTTCCATTTGGATCTTTACATTCTTGATATGTTAGGATTTGACCTAATTATGGGTATGGATTGATTAGTGGTGTATCAAGCCCACATATATTTTTACCACAAAAGTGTGAATTTTATGTCTCTAAGGGGTGAAAATTATATTCACCATAGAGAGTATGATATTCTGCCAAGCCATACTGGGCCAGTTCATCATCATATAGGGAATATCACCTTATAGTTTAAATTTCTATTTATAGATGATGGGGGTGTAAAATATGATGTATTTCCACCCATAGTTGAAATGTTAGAGGACATGTTTCTAGGGTAATTATCAAGGCTACCACCTGAGAGAGATAAAGAAGATATAATTGAGCTCATGCTGGGGGCTGATCTAGTTATTTATTCTACCACAATGAATGGAACCAATATAGTTTCAAGTGATTAATACTCAAATGGAGGAGTTGATGGATAAGGGTATTATTCATTCGAGCACATTTCGTTGGGTTTCCCTGGTCTTGTTTGCAATTAAGGCTGATAAGAACATGGTATTTTGTGTTTATTACTGAATGTTGAACTTGGTGAATGTGGAGAACTAGTATTATCTTCCACGTATCGATGATCATTCTAACTAGTTTAGACGATCTTGTGTTTTCTATAATATTCACTTGGGATTGGGATATCATCATTTTAGAGTTTGACTTTCTGATATACCTAAAAATCCATTTAGAATAAATAATGGAATTTATGAGTTCTTTATGACTTAATTAGGGTTAAAAAATTCTCCTTTTGTGTTTATGGCCTTGATTTATAGAATCTTTAACCCATTCCTAGAACAGGTTTGGTCGTATTTTTTGATGTCATATTAGTTTACTCAAAGATTCATAATTTTCATGACTAATATCGTGAAATATTCTTGATTATGATGATAATGAATTGGATATCCTCCAAGCTATCTAATTGCTAAATATTGATTTATCAAATACACTTCTTAGGTCACATCAAATCGAAGGTAGGTGTGTTAGTGGATAAAAAGAAGGTGCATGCAGTTGTTTCTTGGGAGATTACCAAGAATAGTTTTGATATCCACATTTTATGGGATAAAAAATATATTATCATAGGTTTCTCTAGGACGTTTCTAAATTGGAAAAACTATTTTCTATCTTGAGAAAGAATGGAGTGAAATTCGGGTGGTCATGACCATGTAATAATTCCTTCTCAAAGTTGAAAATGCATTTCAAAACTCCACTAATATATGTCCTATCAGAGCTATGTGAGGAATATATGATGTTTTTTGATTCATCTGGGATCCGTCCTGGAGTGGTGTTAATGAAAGGAGAGTGCGTTGTGTCATATAAGAAAAATAGGATGATTTCAATTGAACAAAACTACCCTAAAATGACCTCAAGTTAACTATAGTGGTTTATGCCTTGAATTGATGGTGGCTTTATCAATTGGGTGAGAAGTTTACTTTATATACCGACCAAAATATCTTAATGTATATATTTTCATAAAGTGATTTCAATCTGTGGATGTGAATATGGGTTGATTATATGCATTCAATCATCTTTTATCTACCATATCTTCCTTGGAAGGGAATACTTTTGTTATAATTTTGAGCTAGAAAACAAAGACACGGGAAGTTCAGGACTCTTGATCTGGGTGAAAGATGATGACTTTTCTGGAAGATACACTTGTTTTGGATTAGTTAGACCACGATAAGAGGTCCCACATATCATTTTTGTGGTGTCAATACATTTTAGTCAAAAATGGGGAAGGAAGTACTAGGATCTAGAATGTTTGGGAATGAGGTTAAACCTCGATGGTGGGATGTCACCTATAGAATAGACCATAGTTGGAGATTAAATCATCTATCTCAGAAATAAAGTAGTTGTGCCTTTATGTATATGGGAAGATGTGATGCATGAATTTCATGTCTCAAAGTTGGCGGTACATCCGGGGTTCAATTTATTGTACTGTGACCTACCTAAAAAATATTGGTTTCTTGGGATGAAAAGGGAATTTTTTTTCTTTATGACATGATGCTAGGCCAGTTACCATGTGAAGGATGAGCGTTAATGACCTGGTGTTTTACAATAACTATTTCCCATTCTGTAATGGAAGTGGTATGATGTTACCATGGGCTTTGTGGTGGGTCTCCTAAGAAACCTTGTAAGAATGATGTTATTTGGGTGGTTTTTGACCGACTGAATAAAGTATTAAATTTCTTAACTAAACAAGAGACTCTCTAAGTGGATCTGTTTGGAGATATGTATATTCGGTAGATAATCCATCTGTAAAAGGTGACATTGATAATAGTTTCCAAACATGAAACACTTTTTAATTTGTCTTTCATGAATGTAATTTGAAATTGAATTTATATTCTAGTTTTTTTGAGTACAACATTCCACTAAAAAATATTTGAAGTTGGAACATTAAATATAGGTACACAAATATATGATACAAGAATGTGTTATTAACTTTTGAGGCTCTAGGGAGATACCCCTACCAATTTTGGAATTTTCCAATAACAAGAGTTAGCAATAAAATATTTAGATGGAACCACAAAAGTCTATTTATGGTAGGTTGTGTAGATACACTCAATACAAGATGGAGGTAGATGTGTTAGAGCATTTGAGACCAAGACTCATGTGGGAGATATTTTAGTTGGTTTATTTGATTCAAAAGCATATGTATATAGTTTAGAGTAAACAAAAATTTTATGCTTGTATATTTCAACGAACACTCGATTTTATAGACGGTGATCCTGTTTTTCTTTGTGTGTCACCTAGATTGGGTCACCATAGGATTTAGTGGTAGAGAATGTTGGGACCCAGGTTTTTTAAAACATTAGAGGTTTTTGAGATAATCATGTGGGGGACTATCGAATGGATCTTCTCTATACGTATAATTATATACATGAGATATTTCATGTGTCATAGCTTCAACGGTATCACCCCGACCCTTCTCTTGTGATCCACATGGATGATGATGAGCTAGAGACAAATTTTTCATTTGAGGAGGATCTGATACGTGATTTGTAGAACAGTGAGAAATTTTGTTGTGGAATGACCATGCCAATAGTTCAAGTACTGGAGAAACATGGGAATGCTAAAGATGAAACAAGTTAGAGGGAAGTAGATATGTGGGCTAATTGTCTTGGTAATTTTACTCTTAATCTTTGAGATTATTGGGAGTAAAGATCGATGATGAATTGTTATATAGGGGAGAGATTGTAAGATCCCAACAATTTTCTATAGATTTCTTATGATTATTTTTATGCCTACATTTTTCTTGTTATGAGTTAATCATGTTTGGTTTTTATATTTGGGGCATTTGGGGTGAACATTGGATGTTTTCTAGTGGTTTTTTGGAAGTACATGCTTGGACCATTGTTTTACCAAACCAGGAACCCCTTCCTAGAAAACTGTATAACCACATAGGATGACGAATTTAATGTTTTTAACATGATTTCTAAAACTGTGTGACCTATTATACATAACTGTGAACTCCCAGAGAAGAAACTCTTGGTTATAGGGAACAGTTTTGAAAATGGTACTCCCCTTCCTGTGAATCCCTACACGCATGATTTAATTTTCTAAAAAAAATAGATTTAAAATTCCAAAACCAACATACATTATCATAATTAAGCCCAAATCAACCATAACTATTTTCTATCATTTTTTGAGGCTCTGGTACATATTAGATGGTCATCCAAACTCCATTATTGAAGAATAGAAGACCTTATTAAAGAATCTGCTCCTCTCCTAATAAGAAATTATCATCCCTACAGATTTCTTTCCACTCTCCAATATTTCTCTTATATATTGGATGTATGTTTTCCTACATTGGTAATGTATATATAACTTGTTTTCCATGGAAGTAATCTATTTGGTTTTGGATCTACGTTTTTTATATGGATCTCTCTCTCCATGGTGTAATTGAACAATTATATTTAATTTTTTTATTTTTGGTGGTGAGAATTTACCATCTATCTGGCATTAGGTAGTCAAAATTGAAAATCCCATAGTCTTTATTTATTTTTTATGTGATCATGAAACTTAAATTTTCATGATTGGGAAATCACATTTTGAATTTACTTATATTAAACTGAATTGAGATGATATAATTGAATGGGTTGAATTTGGAGGAATTATTAAAAAAATTAATTTGATAAATTAATTGGTTAATTCATTAATGTAATGATATTATTAGTAAATTATGGGAAATTATAATTTTTTATTTAGATAATTAAATTGGATTATAAAACATGTTAATTATTGAGTTATGTAATTTATTGACAATGGGAAGAAATGGATGTTTAGATTAACCATAAATGGTTTGGTCCATTTGAATAATTGTTGATAAATGGTTAAATTAATGAAATATTCATATTATTTCATTAGAATAAAATTTTGAACCATGATTGTTTTGGAAATTAAAATTTTATATAATAATTTGAAATACTGAGGAGTGGGTTAATGATTATTAACCTTATTGAAAGTGATATATGTTATTGACTTAAAAATGGGGTGTGGGACATATATGGATTAATAAAATACCTAGGGTGTTCAAGATATGGTGTTATAGACCCAAAATCATTCATGTGATAATGAGTGTGCGACACATAATGATGATCCAAATACCCCAATGTGATAATGAGAAAGGGACATAGAATGAGGCTTCAAATACACATATGTGATAGAAAGTGTGGGATAGAGAATGATGATCCAAATACACATATGTTATAGTGATTGCGGGACATGTAATGATTCTCCAAATACCCATGTGTCATTATGGTGTGGGATAGGGACAAAGAATATAAATACCCATTGGGTGTTAGACACAACATTCTATTCCCATGATATTGGCATTAGAATAAAATTCCAATTGTTCATGATTTTAATTTGAATGAAATGATAATTTAAAACCATGGTATTGGGATATGTGAGATCCATTTAGGACTATTCAGCAACCAGCATGGGATGAAGTAGTTATTCATAGTATGGGTGTAATTGTGAACATGGGGATTTATGTTGTTAATTAAAGAACAATGAAACTTGATAACTATTATATATATATATATATGATAATTTATTATCTATACTACTTCAGACACTGATATTGAATGGATATTGCATTATATGCCGTTTGTGGTGGCCTACTGAGTTTTAACGACACCCAACATGGGACTCCTAATCACTATGCGAAAAGAATTCATGTTTTCTGGATTGGATAGGGTCATGGGACAAATGTTAGATGGTTGAGTGGGAATATAACATGGATAGTGGAAACATACACGGTGTTGGGACATTCTAGTGGGAGTTTTCAGTGCCTTTGTTTTTTAAAATTTTTACAATTTATACTTATTTAAAATGTCATATCTACTATTTAACTATGGATGACGTTTTAATTTGTGGTTTTTCATGTGATACTAGTTTATTAGGTTATTTTATTAGTTTTTTTGTTAGTATTTATTGTTTATTTCCTTGTTATTTTTTCAGTTTTACTACTTTGAAAATGAGGATATAGTCTCCCCATGTTGATATATTAGACCCTCACTGTTTGTTTGAAGCCTATGGTGTATGAGGAGGCATGATTGGGGTCAAATGATAGAACATATTGAGGTAGTAGTGTGTGGTACATAGGTCAGAATTTTACAATTATGATTGAATGATATGTTTTTGGAACAATGTATGTGTTCCACCCACACAGGATTTGAATAATGTGTAACACCCCGAAGTTTTCAAACCTCTTAAATGAAAATTGGGCATTTTCTTTTTTTTTTGTGCTTTTAAAGTTCTCTCTCTAAAACAATCAGAATGTAAAATATAAAAACACGTAACTTTTATTTAATGAACTCAACACTGAAGAGTCTTACATTTTTCGGATTACAAGGAAAACTCACTAACCAAATATTCCAACCAAGAACCCGATTACAATAATGGGAAGACTGCTTAAAACTACTAAGATCCCGAGAATGCGGTAGGGGTTTTGAGCATCCATCATAAGAAACATAAGGATTGCTGAAGCCACCGCGACCGTGCTCAACACCAAGGGGATCACACGAACCATCTTCCTTTTTCTCCTTCGGTCACTTGGGGTAAGGGACACCCGAGACCAAACCTTTCTTTTATAAGCACCCTAATACGGCCGTTGCACCCCAAACGGCTATATTTTTGACCGTTGGGTCTCCTTATCCTCTATGTTGACCGTTGGACCTCAAACGGCTATATTTTCGACCGTTGTTTGCCCAAAGTATCCAATGTATTGTTTTTAACCGTTACCCAAATAATGTTTAAATTCAGTTTTTGTCGACGTATTAAAACTTATTAAGTATAGTTTTGAAATAATTGATAAGTGATATGTATTTTCTTATATATATATAGTTGTAATTTATATATATGTGTGTATATATATATGGTTTTGGTTTGTTAGCCTAAAATTTGATTAAATTTAAATTATTATAAAATTATCAATAAAACTAATTTATTTTCATAAATTATATTTACGGTTAACTTCTCATAAAATTGTTAATGATGTATATTTACCCATTTACAAAATTAATTTATGATTTTATTTATATAATAATAATAAATAAATAAAACTACACAATTATGTTCTTATTAAAATCTAATAATTTTGTTGCTTTAATTTTGACATTCTACCTATTTAGAGATAAACTTATTAATATTAAACACTTTCTTTTTGTTTCAGAATAATCCGAATGTAATTTTTTATTTGTTTTTTTTTTAGTTTATGATTTATGAAATCATAAGTATTTATTTTATTATACTTGAATTCACTTTTTTATTTTATGTATAAAATTTATATATGTGTATTTATATGTTTTGATAAAAAGAAATAGAGAAAAAATGAAAGAATACAAATTATGTTTTAAATAAGGGTTTAATAGTTTAACATATGTGGGTATTAATAACTTTGACTAATTCCTACCATAATAATAATAGATTAATAAATCTTTTCTTTTATATTATGTTTAATAAGATAATAAAATAAAGATAATAGTATAACGATAAAAACATTAAAAATAAAAAAAAATAAAAAATCGGGGACCGCGTGTTTAAAACACTGCGGCGAGCTATGGCCACCCGATCTCTCCCACTTTTGATCCTGGCCGTCCACCGTTTCTCGCATTTTTCTCTCTCCCCACAGCTTATCCTTCTTCTTCGCGCCGATGTTCTCTTCCTTCTCACTGAGCCGCTGAACCAGTACAGCATAGGCCTTCGTTTCCTCCGCCCGAGCTGACTTTGATCATCCCCTCTCGTTTTCCTCCACGAAGTCGGCGCTACCCTCTTAAATGCTTGGCCTCGGATACCCTCCTTGCTTGCACGCCTCTGTCTTCTTCTTCTTCTTTTTCTTTCTTTAAACATTGTTGCACCGAAGCCGAAGGTTGGCACCCCAGCTCTCTCGATCTCTCCGACCTCCGATACTTCGTCGCCGCCTCGTGCTCTCCTCCTCCTCGTCAATCAGGTAAGGGTTGAAGTCTGTTTTAAAGTTTGTTTTAATATTCCGTTTTCATGCGTATAAAACATATACGGGTTATATATATATACTGTGTAAACACCCTCGTTTTCCCCCCATCTCGTTGCTGCATCTCTCTCTCTCCTCTTCCTCGTCGAGCTAAGGTGAGGGAAAACCGCTTTTATTCTGATCTGCTTTAGTTCGACGCATCCTTTTATTTACGGTTTATATATATATATGTTGTATAAATACATATATATATACATAAATGCAATACCTCTTGAACCATTTCAAACCCCTTTCCCCTTCCTATAATCGAACCGAGGAAGGGAGATCTCCATTTCTGTGTTTAATGTTTCATCTGTTTCAGTTATATATATTTTTCATGTGTGTGTGTTTAAATCCATATAAGGCCTCAAGAACCCATTCCTTTTTTTGTGTCCTCCTTTTTCCAGGATTTCAACTCGGGATAAAGGATGTTTATGGGGTTTATATTTTTATTAATGGTTGCATTTTTTTTCCCATATAATCTTTGTGTATAAATATCTATGTATTCATGCATATATAAGACGTTACATGCACATGTACACATTTCTTGTACCTGTTAATAACCCTAGCTTTACTTTGCCGTATGAGAAATGGAGAGTTCGGGTAATTTTTTTTTATAAACCTGTAAGATTTTACAAGTATATGGAGAATATAGATATATATGTACATGTGAATATATAAATGTATATGTACATCTATGTGCGAGTAGAAGGGATGATCTTGATTGCTTGTTTTAAAATTTATTGATTTATTAGAATTATTATTATTATTATTATTTTTCCCTAATGATTATTATTTCATGAATGACACAAAGAAATTATGTACATATATGTGTGTATAGTTTAAGGATAAGTTTTATTTTAAAATTGTTTTTCCAACTAAAAATCCCATTTATCAGCGTTTTGGGCAATTCATGCACTTTTTGTAAACATGTGTGGCGAGAACCTCCCTTAAGAATTTATATGTTTCCAAGTGAATGTGTTTTCAAAATTTTAGTTTCAAAAACTTTCTTTTTTTGTTTTTTTTCTTAAGGACTTGGTTATATATATATATAATTATAGACACATAAGTTTCTAATAATTTTAATTGATGCTAAGCCAACATGTGTATCGCACCGGTGGACCGGCTTAACCTGAAAATTTAAGTACCCTCAATGAAACTTATGCTTGTAAAGAATGTGTCTTGAATGTTTAATGATATGAACTATGAATTTATGGTTTTATTTAATGAACATGATGAAATTTTACATGACAATCCGCTATGTTTAGTATTCCAGTTATTTTTGCATGTGCAAGAGTAAGTTGATTTAGTTTATTTGCATCAATGTTTAATCTGAATCCAATAGCCTAGTTCTTTTTACATCTACGTTATGATCCCCTTGAAGTCATGAATATGTATGTAAAAAGGAGTTTTGATTTTGAATGTATGGAACCCCATGAGTGAATGACCAAGTCAAGATACGTGAGGGATGTATAGGACTTAAATGTTATGGACGGGTGCGCCCGGAATTACAGCGCTCCAATGCATTGGGTAAAGCAAGAGTCTCATGAGACATCAAGTGCAACGGTCTTGGAGAATATCCTTGGCTCGTGCTATCAAGTGCAACGGTCTTGGAGAATATCCGTGGCTCGTGCTATCAAGTGCAACGGTCTTGGAGAATATCCTTGGCTCGTGCTATCAAGTGAAACGGTCTTGGAGAATATCCTTGGCTCGTGCTATCAAGTGCAACGGTCTTGGAGAATATCCTTGGCTCGTGCTATCAAGTGCAACGGTCTTAGCGAATAGCCTTGGCTCGTGCTATCATGTGCAACGGTCTTGGAAAATGGCCTTGGCTCGTGCTACCAAGGGAAACGGGATTGGCATTTGGCCTTGACCCGTACCAAAATTATGGTCATGACATGAGGTCTTGACAAAGTCCGGTATTATGCATCCCCTCTGCATGTAATGATAAAGGTTAACCAGGGGTTTAGTTCAACCAACAGGACAACCCCTAGTTGAAAGCTCCCAAGATCATGAAAGTGTACTTTATGCAACAAGAACTGTTTTCATATGGTAAACTGTTAGATGATCTGCATTTTACTCATGATCCATGATATGCATGTCTTCCCTATTTAGTCATATAATTCTTTTAGAAGTAAAGTGACTTTGTTTTAACATTATTCATTATTTATTCTTCTTATATTGCGCACTCTGATCATGTTTATATTTAAGCTCATTTCAAGTGCGTGCTTCTCTATGCAAGTGGTTTTCAAAGAAAAATGGATCTCATGTTTTAAGAAAAGATAATGTTTTAGTTCTATCAAAGTGTTTTATTCAAAAAGGTCTTCTTTGAGAAAGGATTTTATTAAAATGTTTTTGAAACCCCTTACTGGGCATTTTGCTCACCCTACGTTTTGTTTAAAATTTTTCAGGCTTGGAATGTACTGATGAAGTTTATCAGAGCAGCTGGTTTCCCAGAATCCTGAGCCTCGCGATCTTATGTAGTCATGGGACATGATATAATTTGTGTTAATGTTGTAATGAAATGCTAAGCATATCATGTCTCATGAGGCACCCTGGGTATCGGGGTCGCTACATAATGGATTATTAGAGGAGGTACAAAGGCCATTTTCAATTCATTCTTGAAGTGTGAGGATTTATGGATATTTTAATGAGTATTTTTGGTGGGATAGAATGAAGAGGGATATAATAGATATTGCAGGATGAATTTTTTATGTCAACATGTTTATGATGGCATAAAACATTCTAAGGGGATTATTTATCCATAATCTATACCATAATGGATATGGGAAATCTTAAACATATATTTTTTAATCGGACTCCCCATAAAATCCAAACAAAAAAAATTTATATGGATTGATATCAATCACCTTGTAAATTTAACACACTTCATCCCTATTAGTGGAAGTTTTTTTTTTGAATTGGCTTTCTAGGATATACATTATGGAAGTCGTAAGGTTTCATAGAGTACCGCATTCCATTTTTACAATTGGGAATTGTGGTTGAATTTGATGTTCAGGTAAAGTCTTTATAAATATATTGATACATATTTGAGGTTCATAAAAACCTATCATCCTTAGACAGATGGTTATATTGTGAGAAAAATTCCCACCCTAGTTGATATATTCAGTTCATGTTCATTGTAATTCAAATCTGGGTTGGATCAATACCAACTTATTATTGAGTTTTCATAAAAAATATCATAATAATGAGTTTTTAAATTGATGAATATAGAGGAATCTATGTAATTTTGTTTAGAGATCTAATTTGTGTTAATGGAGTTAGAGAAATAAAGCTATTGTGACATGAGATTGATGAAGAAATGACTAGGATGGTTAGATCCATTCAGAAACACATAAGGGTGGAACAAAACCAAATTCTTTTATATAGATAATCATTTATGTGATATGAAATTTGATGTTGATGACAAGGTGTTTCTAATTATTTCTAAATTTAATATTGTAATGATATTTGGAAGGAAATGGAATAAAATAAAATGTATTTTTTCCCTTTTAAATTCATGATCATATCAGGATGGTAGCCTATTAGTTGGTGCTTTCACCAAACCACTGTCAGGTATGTGATGTGTTCCATGTATCTATCTTGAGGGTATACCAACAAAACCCTTTCCATGTACTATTGATAAATTTTATACTGCTATAGAATGATATTTCATATGAGGAATATCTTATGGAGATTCTGGATCAAAGATAGAATGTTCAATAGAACAACACTACTCACTAGTTCAAATTGTTTAGTGATATCACCCATATATGGTATCTATGTGGGAATATCATGTTGTAATGAGTTTGAATTATAATTTATTTTGTGTAGAAAATAGAAACACTTTTGATGGGTAATATCATTTTATTAGGGAATCATATAAAATATATTAATTTTATGAAATATATTTTTCTAAAATATATTTAATTTCATTGATAGCTTGCGCTTCCTGAAATTTGTGGTTCTAATAAACCACAATATAATATTTTTATTACTATTTGACATATAATTTATGATATTGGAATGAAACATGATGTTATATATAAGAATAAAAAAATTAAATGTTGAATGTAATATATTAATATATGAAAACATATTGATAAAAAAGCACATATATTTTTATAATTTCGTTATATGTTTCTAAAATTTAATTATCTTGAAATTTATTTTACTTATTTTTGTTAAAAAGTAGTAAATGTAAATTCTAATTTTTTTTTGAATATTTATTTTATAAAATTTAATTTAATTTTTAAATTAAATTCCATAATTATATAAAGATTATTTTTTGTTATTTTTTTTTTGAATAGTGAAATATACAGTTTTTATTGGAAACATCGTATTAATTTAATGAATTTATCAGGTTTTTTTATTTTTAAATTGGTTCTAAAATTAAAACTAGTTTGATTATATTATATTTATTCAAATACAAGCCATTTTAATAAATTTCATATTGAATTTTGATACATAATCGTTTTAAAATTGTTATACTTTTCTATTTTTAAATTTGTTTTTGGTAATGTATATGTATTTAATTTTAAATTATATTCTATGAAATAAATAAATTCAAATTCTCAAAAATCATTTAATATTTTTAATTAGTATAATATATATTATCTTGTATTATAAACTTAATTATTCCCTGTAATATTTAAATAAAAGGCTAAAAATTATTTATTGTTGTTAATGTTTAAGCAGTTTTGCCGAGAGTTAACATAAAATGATAAGGTGTAAATGACCTAAAAGAAAGTCCAAAAACCAATTTATTGATATATTTATACCTTAACAACTATAAGTTAATATAATGACCAATCATGGATCCATTTTTATTTTAAAAACCATGGCTAAATTTATTATTTTCAAACAATCCATGTCTTTCCTCTCCCCCTCTTATAAAAGGCCACCTACTCTCCGCTTTAGTAAAGATATTAAAGACCAATTGGAAAAGAAAATCCATTAAAACATTACTTCCTTAAATCCCTAAAATCATCATAAAATCAATTTTTATTCAATATTCCTTCCTATAATGGCTTTTTTTGAAATTCTAAGAACATTTATTTAAAAATATGTAATGTAGTTAATCACGCGTTTTATTTAATTTCCCCATCCACCTCCTTAAAATATTACTAGGAAATTATGATAAAATAAAATCATTTTAACCATTTTTGAGACTTTTTTTATTATCAAAATTACCAAAAACAATATCCTCCTCTCAAAAATAGGAAATAAAACTCTTGATCATGTGTACAGCTAACTACCACCTCACAAGTTGATTTTTTTTCCATCACCAACTCTTATGGTGTGAAATAATGATGTATATAATGATTATATATGATATTGTTTATATAAATAAACTTATATAATTATTATATCACATATACCTTCTTACTTTAATTCTTTTATGCAATAAAATATTGTTGTTATTGTGTACGAACGACCACCACTTCACAAACTAATGTGATTCGGTTTTCGCTAACATTTTACATTGAAGGTATTGAAGGATATATTTAATTAACTTATGTGATATATCTGTAATCAGAATTACTATTCTAATATGAAATATTTTTACCTTCATTTTTATTGATCCATCAATAAAATAGAAACAACGTTTATGTGTATGTATGACTTACCATATCCATTAACTGTGTAACTCATTTTACATATCTAACTATATTAGAATAATATCTATATATATATATATTTAACATATATTATATTTATATTATGGTATAATGTTTTGATATTATTGAACCATGATTCATGTAATAGTATAATAAATACCAAGAAAAGTTACACAAAAAATGAAGTAGTTATTACCCAGAAAGAGAATTTTAAAAGGATGTATTAATAAATATATAGTAAAGATTGAAAAGTAAATCACATATATTATGATAAATACGAATATTCATTTGTAACTAATGTATAATAATTTTATATTTATTATACATGAGGTTTGCACATGTACATAGGAAGTCGTGGCTTATGGTAAGATTTTTTTGTCTCAAATTTCCATCATTGGGAAAACTCATATTTATTTATCCTTTCTCATTAATGTGATGTATATAATTACCTTATACATGATATATAATAAGGGACCTTATTATTATGATATTTAATGTTTAATTTATTATTTTCCATTGACGTTTCTTATGATTCAAAATATACAACATTGGTATTGATTTTATGAGACTATATTATCATTTATCAAGAATGTTTTTGAGTATGTTTCTGATAAAAAAACAATATCATCCCACACTATATAAATTGAATTATTTTTTTATCCTCTAATTATTTCAGGAAGATACAATTTTTCCATTCATTTTCCTCTGTCTATGTAATCCTGGGATCAAAAAAATGTTTTCAGAAAAAATTATTTCATTTATCACATTGTTACAAAATGATTACAATTCCTTATTCATGTTTAATTTTTTAGAATAATCTTGATAAAATATAATAATATTTTATAATGTAATTTCTATCCTTGTTTTGATTTTTATAGAATAATTTAAAATGAATATTCATGTCATTTTCAGAACAAGATTTTTTTTCACATTTACCATATATTAGAAAGAATCTTTATTTAAAGTGCATATCTTGAAAAGAAGTTTCCACTATCCTGACCACTCAATGTATTAAGGCTTCAATTATATGTTTCTAACATTATTATCAAATAAATTAGTTTTATTATTATTTTAATTGTTTTTAATATTTTAATGTATTTTTTCCAATAGAATGGATATTTTCCACAAGAATCTAATTATAATTTTTAGGAAAATCTATTAATATATGATGAAAATTGTTTTGTTTATTATTTTTAATAGTTATATGACCATGTTTTACAATAATTATTCATTATCAAGATGTTTAAAGAAATGATGAAGACATATTTATGAAATCCATTTATTTTCCATGGTTTATGCTGTGATAAAATTTATATAAAACACATTTCTAATCCATAGGTTATGCTATAATTAAATATATATTATTCCATATTGACCTGATTCTTTACCTTAGGTCCCCCATAGAATAAAAGTTCCAAAGATGTTTGATAGACTCCCAAAAAATATCTATGTCATCCCATGAATTTCCTGACACTTTTTCCATGCTACATTTGAAACTGACAGCATAGTGCAAAAAAAATCTATTTGTGGTCTCTTTCAACAAAATATCCTTCATATCTTGGGGTTTAAAATATTTCACCATATTCGGTGTCCTTGAAGCCAAGCACATAACAATAACTTTTTCTTTATAATAAGTCTAGGTATTGGTGTGGTCTAGTGCTCCACGAATATGCAATGGGTCTTAGTTTATCCACTTCACTGGGACATATGAATTTAACTTGACTTGTGTTACACTAACCACCGAGATATGGGTTATTGTTATTGAACATATTCCCCCTTTTCAAAATCCATCTATATTTTTTATGTTATAAAAATTTAGTATAGTGTGTTATCTATACCGATAAAAAGGCTAGATTTTAATTTCAACCTATTTCACTGATATACTATATTTAAGTGGATGTTTTGATATTACCAGTAGTGTATTTTTTATTTATATTGGTGAAGAGTTTTAGTATAAGAAACCATTTGTTTTTTAGTCATAGATTTATTACATCTATATGTAAAATAATATAAGGCATCTGTCAATAGTGTACTAATGCGGAAAGTAGAAGCAGTAGATGTTTGGTTTTTTCAGAAAAAATGTTGAAGAGTGGGAATTTGGTTATAGTGAAACATGAATTAATCTACCATAATTTTAGTGATATTTGATCAAGTCACATTCCTAGATTTGGTATGAAATGGAATACATGAGGGCCAAAAGTATGAAGGGATTGGTCTTGGTCCTTTGGTTGATCCCATGGTCTCATTTGGAGTAGTAAAGCATACTCAGATGATGGAAATGGATATACATCCTAATATAAAAGTTTTCTATATCGATGAAAAGTTGAAATGTTTCCTAGATGGGATGTGTTGTCATGGGGTAGTGGCGAGTCAGGTTAATGTAGTGTCAATGGGTGTTAGAGTTGAAAGATTAGTAGATTCCCAAACTAATGAAGATCTTTTAGTTACCAATTTGGAGGTAGGGGATGCTCATGTTAGTGAAAAGTATATGTTGGTGTCTTAGGAATAAGGTAAGGAAGAGGAAAATGGTAGTTTATCGAGTTGAGGTAATAAGGAGTGGGTGAATTCTATACGTAGGATGAGGTCGGTAGGGAGTTGTTCGAAAATAAATGTAATAAAACTCTTTGGGAACCGATAGTTCAATGTTCTAGAATCAGATAAAGGGTATTCATTTCCAACAACATTCAAACCAAAACATTAATTTGGAACCCATTATAGGATAATAGTTACTATGGAACTGGATCAGGGGTTAATATTTCAAGACAATTCTCATTGAAGAGTATTGATGAATAATATGGAAGAGGCCTCCAAATTTATTGGAAGAATAAATATAATAAATAAAAAAGAGATATAGGATGTTAAATTGTATGAATTGAAAAGTGAACTAAAGGCCATATGGTTTTTTCTCATTTACTGAAGCCAATGGAAATCTCGTATGAAAAAAATAATAATTCCATATAATGTATCTTTAAGGCTTATGTGTTGGTTGGCTAGGAGGGCACAATTACTCAAAAAAGTAAACAAATTATGGACTGTGGTGAATCAATGTAACCAAATCATGATGATAATAGGAAGTATAATATGATATAGGAGAAGGGGGGGTTTAATATTATGATTAGTGTAAAGGATTTTTTGGTTTGAGAGGAAAGTGACACATGGTGACTCATCCTTAATTCAAATAAAGAAATGTTATAGGAGGTATTGGAGTTCAAAACCATTTAGGATGATTACAAAAGGATGGTGGAGAGAATTATTATAGGTAACCATAAATTAGAGAAGTTTTCGTGGATTAAAAAGAAATATCACATTTTGTATCATGGTTTAATCAAGAGGAAGACAGGTGTGGAATGATTTATTCAAGTGTAGGATATGATGGACTATAATTTTGAAGACCATATCCGGGTTGACTTGGATTTGAGGGATCATTATCTACATTGGGTTCTTTATAGAGGTAAGGCTTCTAGATAACATAAGAATGATTTTATCAATTTGTTTATCACTTTTTGGTTTTGTATGATTGTCAATTCTAAAATGGTATAGTTTCCAACTTTTTTCAAAAAACGTTAATTGAATAATAAAAATTGAATTTTCTATCAGTAAGATTTATATGAAAACCATTCATTTCCCAGGGGTTATGCTATAATGTAATTCTTATAATAACCTTTTATCTTTCAGGGGTATGATGTGATGAATTCTTTATGATCATGTGGAAAAAAATTCTTAATTTTCATTATCCAATGGATGGGACTTATATCTCCCTCAAATGCATTGGGTAATGATTGAATTATGATTAGAAATGTTGGATTGCAATAAGGAGTAAACCTAGTTTAGTAAGGTTTTTTCTGCTCTTATAGTATTATGAGGGAACCATTACAACTATGATGGTTGTGGAAGTGAATTCAATCCACTATGATACCCTTATGAATGATAATTTACAACATTGGAAATTATTTTCAATTTTTATGTTTATACCAAATACCATGTCTCATGTAAATTTTATTCACCCATATTTCATGATCCTTGATTTCTCTATGATTTAAGCCTTATGGACTGCCGATATTTTTTCCTAACTGTAAATTTTTATATTTTATATACAAGATATTGTTTTGACATGTTTTCACATGTTCTCTTACTATTATGCTCAAATTATATTTACTAATTTACCCTAAATTCCTTTCTTGGGAATCATATCTCACTGATTCGTATATTTCATTGTATATGGTTATAATGATTGGTTTTATATCTGAAATTTCTGTGATGTGTTCTAGTTTTGAGAAACTACTTGGGAGATAATTTGGAACACTTTTGAATCGTATTTTTATGATTCCAGGTTTCCAAAGTCCATATTCCGTTATGAACATAATGAGTTTATTTTTGTAATGTAATGAATCATCATCAACAAGTATTTAATGTTTATGCATGAATAGTTTGGGGCATTATTAATGAAACCATATTTTTAGAGGCTTCTGTTATATTTTTTTTTTAAAACAATTCCAATATGGATTCCATATTTCAACATTGTTTCCTTCTACATAAAGAGGCCTACATGGATGGGATCATACCGTTTTATATTCCCATTGAGTTTCTGAGCTTCATCTCATATTAGATGATATTATAATATTTTATATTTTTTCCCAGTTATAATAACTTTTTATCATGAGTTCGTTCCATTTATTAACTATTTTATCACTCATAGATGTGTTTTTTGGGGGATAATTTACACCATAAATCCCTTTTATGTGGAAGTTTTCATTCCAATAACTTATGAAATTTTTCCAATCAGATCACATTATTCATTCATTTTTTCAGATAAATTATCATGAAAATATTTATAGACTTTTTCAAATATATTATTCTTATATTATTCTAATATAGATTTTAAATTAATTTATATTGAACTTCATGAATGAGATTCCATATATTCATCAATTCTTGAATGTATTGTGCCTTATCATGGCCACTACATTAGAAACCATTATATTTGAAAAAGATACATAATAGTACCCACAATCTCTAATAGATTATGATAAAAATCATTCATTATGGGGAATCCTATATATATACAATTTATCAAAATTTTAATGAAAATTAATAAAAGTTAAAATATAAAAATATTTGCTCACTTTTTCTGCTTAAATTTTACTCTCTATATCATTCTTTTTATTTATAATTTATATTCTATTATACATAACAAAATTTATGTTTGGATTTCTCATAAACATTTTATCATTACTGGATTTATAATATTATATTAGGAAAGTCCCTACATACTTTTTTACATCAATCTCTTTTGGTAATATTTTCCATAATAATGTTGGAAAATCAAAATCACTTCCTCGGTGAATGTTTTTCTAGTATAACTCAATATATATGTCTTCACTGATTATTATTTGATTATTGTCATCATGAGAACATGAATTTTTCTTCTTTAGGTCAACATCATTTTGAACATATTCCAAAAGATCATTACCAAATTCATTTCATTACCAACAGAACTTATTTTTCCATTAATAGTATTAAATAACTTTAAAAAATAGTGGCCTCATTATTTACAACAGGAATACAATTAATAACAATGGTGAATTTGAGGTAAAATACAAAGTCAAAAACCATTTCATCTGATATCATTGGTTACAAATAGAGAAACTTGGAGAGGTGGGTGTGTGAATTCAGGTGTATATAAATTTGACACATTTTTATTGATTATTTTATTCTATTATAATATTATTCTTTTGTTATTAGGATCCATGGTCAAAAATTTTTGTTATTACTACGTCTTATTGGCTATACAGATGAAAATTGATTATGTATGATTTTAAATAATGAAAGGGTATTTGGATTTTTTTCATGGATCACTGAGTATGACTATTTTCTAGGATATTAAATTATTGATGTTTTAATGTACTAAATTCCAATAAATTTCACTAGTTTTGTGGATATATTAATTTTCATGGTTACACTATGCTAGGGATGTCTACATTAAAATCTTTTAGACACAGTGACCCCTCAAAAGACTCACATTACCAATTATTCTTATAAGAACCTAGTTTTTACATCAAGAATAAAATCATTACATTTGTGTCAAATTATTTATTTTGGACATAATGGGGATTCCTAATGATGTAATGAGTGTTTCATGGGTGTTTGAGGCTTATTCGGATCTAGGAACCCATTGTTTTGGGAGAAATAGATTGGTCGCATGGTTATAAGAAACCATACGGTGATATCTATACAATTAATTATAATTGGGATGTGATAGATAGAGGAGAAACTGGGGCACAAATTTTTAACTAAACATGTTCCCAAGTTCTCATAACCATGAGATAATCTAAAAAAATTTAGCAGATTATACCACATGGTTGGAA
This sequence comes from Viscum album, assembly GCA_963277665.1. Classification (NCBI taxonomy): domain Eukaryota; kingdom Viridiplantae; phylum Streptophyta; class Magnoliopsida; order Santalales; family Viscaceae; genus Viscum; species Viscum album. Next base: position 323,179,732 of record OY728144.1, on the reverse strand, counting down.
GATTATTTCCCTAACCATGCTGCTTAACCATACAGTGTGACCTCCTTGGATTGTGAAGTTAACACGATTGGCACACAGTTTTTCCAACCATGTGGAAAAATAATGTGACCTATATTTTTGGGGTATAATTACTATTTTACCTTACATGATTATATTTTCACCCCTCCTCTTTATTTCTACCATTTCTAGTGTGTAGTGAGCTTTTCGTCCCTTTTATCTCCTTTGAGGATTCCACTTAGGCTTCATGATAACTTATCGATCTGATTCTTGATTTAAGAAGAATTTGCCCCATTAGATCCATGATAATAGGTATTCAAATCATATTTATCCTACCTCCATGTCACTTTTTCTCGATGATTTTTTTGAGGTTTTGGCTCTTCGCCCAATTTTTTATTGAATTGATCCATTCATCTATTTTCTTCTGATACGGGAAAAACTAAAGGCTAATATTTGATGGCTATAGGCCAAATAAACGAGGTACTTAGAATAGTATTTTTCTAATAATTCTTTTATATTTTATGATATGAAACATGTGTCCCTTGACAGTTCCATATGCATTTCCCCTAAATGTAATCTATATTAAATTGGTTGTCTTTTATGGAACCCAATGAATTGTGAGAATTGAAATTCATACTGATACTTTCAACCAAAGAGTGAGCTATTCATTTTGGGTGTTCCCTCTTTACTTCCTATTTGGATTCATTGTTTATAATTCCAAAAACAGTTACATGTGTGTTTTTCTTACTCATAAATGATATGATCATATAGATATCAGAAGAATTTAGTGGTGTTTCCTGGAAAAGACCCATTAAAATTATAATTAATTGAAATGAATGTGAGTGGTATGACCACATCACATGTGTAAATGGAACAATAGTTATGCCAATGTTAGTATTTAATGTTAATGAATTATGAGATATCAACTTGGCTCTTTTGAAGGCCTTAATTACTTATTGAATATTACGAATGCGGGCTTGGTGACCCTTTAATTACATGATACATAGGATTGATGACCCAATTGATTAATACTAATACAGTAATGGAATACCTTTATAATTTTGAAATAGTAATGAAACCCTTTAGGAATGTGATATGGGAATGGTGACCCTATTCTATGATACTGGGCTTGGAATCCCTTACTATTATGATAATTCGCAAGTAATCCCTTATTTATGTGATACTAGGAATGAAATCCCCCAAATTTTTTATAATTTGAATGGAACACTTACTATGATATTGGGCATAGTATCCACCATACAACTATGATACTAGGAATGTATTCACTTACAAATGTGATACTAGGCATGGAGTTCCATATACTAATGTGATACTAGTCAAGGTGATCCTTATAAATTTGACATTGAGCCTTTTATCCCCGATGCATATTCAGAGATATTCCATCACAAGACAAAGAAGGTAGTTTCATCATATTTTTTCACCAATAAACATAGATGAAACCTTAATAGTTATTACTTTTTCTTTTAATATTATATATGCACCATGTCATGTAATACACATGGACTTGATATTTATAGACATCGTTGGTGGTGGCCTACTAAGTTTATCTCACACCCTATCCAGGATGTCGATGTTCCCCAAGAAGGCAATATTCTTTTCGTTTCAGATAAGGGGAAGTGGAATCATATGAAGTTATTACTTCTTGCATGATTAGGATGGTATCTTCATAGTAGATGATTGGTTTGGGGCTTTGGATTCTTGGATTGATTTTGGCCTTTTAAAAAATATTTTTTTATAATGTAAAATATTCATTTCTTTCTCCCATGTATAAATATTCTCCTATTTTATATAAACATGAAATACATTATAATCATCTCTTATATATGATTATGTTTCCCCATTTGTTTATTATTTTATATTTCTTGTGATTCTAGACAATTTCAGCTAATGTGGTTTTCTGGACCAAATTTTGCAGTGTCTATTTTTGGTATTGCGTCTATTTACATATTAATCCACAATTTAATTATTTTTATATCCACATTGATACATTTTTTTAACGAGGGACCAATCATCCTACATGTACAACCTTTAAGTGGTACCTTGCTCGGGACATCAAAAAGTTATATTAGAGAATTTACATTCATGCATTATTATTTTGAGAGAAAATAAATTTGTTTTGGAATGCTTTGGTACATGGTTATAAGTCCTTCTTTGGAATAGTTATCCCACATTCGGGGTAAATTCTGAGCTTCCAAAAATAATATTTTTTTGGTTTGTACTTTTCCTTTTATAGTTGACTTGATTACACCATTTGGTGATGCACAAGAATTGTTATGTCATTAATAAAATGATTAATTTTTACCTTTAATATATTCCCAAATGAGATGTGGGAATGTATTCATAAATAATGAATCAAATTTGGCACATTATAGGAAATTTATTTACCACGTGTATTCCATGCCATATATGAGCATTTTTTACTTTCATTGCTTGTGATCATAGTAAGTGATTTGAGTACATGACACTATTGTATGACCATCTATGATATAAATGTTATTGGAATAATATTTCATGCATGGGATGAGAAAACATATTTATTACTTATAGTTCCTTCTATAATCTAACTGTGTCTTCCTACATAGGCTACAACAGAAACCATAAGTTTTCAATTTTGGAACATTGATTCACAGAACATTGGTCTCATGGACTATAATTTATTTTAGTACAGATTATGTAAACTCCACATTTGGGTTCATAAGGTGTATGGAACTTGTGGATCAAAAATAGTGATACACTGTGTTCAACCATTCAAAAAAAAAATTATTACATATATTATATTAAAATTTAATTGAAAAAAAAACACAAATCTTGACCCATTCCTGAAATTAGTAGTGGGTAGTAGGTAGAACTTATTTTTTCTTATTAAAATGTTCCAATCACCAAGTCATCAATATTTGAGAAGGAATAGAGGAGTTTAAATTGTATAGAACTGTGTTGAACTTGTTTTATTAATATATTATTGAATTATTCCCTTTTCAAATCATATATAAGGTGTGTGTTTTGTAATTGTAGATGAATTTCACCATGACATCCAACATTTTAAATATAGGACGGTTGTAAATACCATTCATTGGATGTGGTAGGACAAAAGCTACTAGTTATACCTCTAGTTTTACCTCTTATAGAACCTCTTTATATTCCCCATGTGGATGATGATGCCCAGTTTCGAGGAGATTTTTTTGAGATTAAGTAGTCTATATAGTGAGTTCCCTCCTATACCCCTTCTTGGGGAGTGTTGACTCGAGAGGTCTAGAATTAGTTTCCACCCACATTCTTAGGGTATTGAGGAACACGTGCTGCATAGATATGTCTTGAAACTATTATATCTATATTATAGAATCTCTATATATCATATAATAGGATAGTAAAACTCGCTACTTACACTCTTCAAGGATCTGCAAAATGATGGTGGGATATTATAAACCTGAAAGGTATGTATTGAGAAGTGACATAGATAGATTTCCTATCAACATAATTCAATTATTTCTTCCCTGAGACTCTGATGGATGATCATTCCATTTAATTAACAAACCTTCATTTTGCTAAATTGAATGATATGTCTTATTCAACTAATTTCATAGAGCATTATTAATTTGAGAATATCTATAACTTTGATGATTCATTGAATGTGAGATGATTTTAGGATGTTCTAAGGAATACTATTCATGATCAGGTAATTTTTTTCTAGTTGACCACCATATTTGATATAGCGAACCATAGCCATATCATCAAGAAGAAGTTGGGGGATGTATCCATTATAAGATATATTGGTTAAGAAACTAAATTGTGTAGTGGTTCAACTAGTGGTCATAAGAAACCCTATAAGACTATTTTCATGAGAAATGACAACTAGTTGACACCTATAAATAGTTACATGGTATATCCCTACTATGGGTAGCCCAGAAATAATATGCTATATAGTAAGAGAGTTCCCATAAAGTGTAGAGGATATAGAAGAATGTGTAATATACACTATTTTTGTAGGTAATTCTAATCTTGGATGAGTGGTTGGGGATCTAAACCATCTCTATCTTTAGGGGAAGGTTCATTAGGACCTCACCAGGCTAGAATCTAGATTACTACTGGCCGTATAGGCAGAGGAAGAGGTCATGGTTGTGGTAGAATTTCTTTAGATTTATAATTCTCTTAGAGAAAACCATCTACAGGCAGTCATGTTATAACATAGGGTTGGGGATCATGCACGACTTATTCTCCTTCGAGATGATGGGATATATTCTCATTCTCAAAATGGATAGGTTGGTTACCTATATTGATTTTTTGTAATGTTATAATTGTATGGTGAAATTTCAAATACCATAGTCCATTACATATATTTACAAGGTTGAGTGGGATATACAGGCAGGTAGAGCTAGAACCAAGCATATTGGTCTTGGTGGAGAGATCGCCCAGATTTATAGCCATCACATGAAGAAGCATGGACTAAATCAGACCAAGTTCACAACTATAATTGATTTATTCATGGATGTTTTCCACAATGAAATCTATGTACTATATCCTCAGAGACATGTCAATTTTTTAATTGGGATACTTTCTATATCAGAACTAGTATCCACTCACCCTTCTATGATTTCTACTTTGGATTTGCAAGAGCTCAAGAGGAAGATGCAAGATTTAGATATAGATGGTTTTATAAAGACCTTTAGTATTCCATGGGGTTCACCAATACTTTTTTCCACAATAGCACTTGAAACCCCCAGGATCTTTTGGATTAATTGAGATTGAATCACATTAAAGGGAGAAACATGTAAAATTTTCCTCATTTAGATGACATTTTTGGCAATCATAGAGGATCAAGGGTGTTATCAATGATCAACTTGAGATCAGGTTGTCATTAGGTTCAAGTTATAATTTTATATATTAAACATATGGCTTTATATAGTCGGTATGAATTTTATGAGTTTCTCATGATTTCGATCAGTTTTATAAATGCACCTTCCATCTTTATGGATTTGATGAATATGTTTTTCTATACCTCTCTAGATTCCCTTATGGTGTTATTGATATATGAAATCTTTGTGTATTGACACAAACATGAATATACCATTCAATTAATCATGAGATTGTTTTGAATATAATAAGATAGAACGAGTTGTATTCTAAGAATAGTAAATAACAATTTTGAATTGAAAAGGTACACTTCTTAGGTCATACTATCTCTTAGGAAGGAGTGTCGACTAACTAAGGAATGGAGAGGGATATGATTAGATTGAAACAACTCAATAATTTCTATGATATATGGTGATTCGTGGGGATATATGGTTACTACATAGATTTTATACAAATATTATAAATCTTAGTAGTTCCGCTTATGGGCTTGACATAGAATGGTGATAAATTTCTATGGCTTGAATCCTATGAGACATCAATTCTAGAGACGAAATAGAGATTGAATTAAGAATTGATTTCAATTATTCTAGAGTTATAAAGATGCTATATTGTATATTGTGAGGTTGTAGGTATCGGTCCAGGATAATTTCTAATGTGTGGAGATCAAATAATTATGTATGATTCATGGAAGATGATGCCTCATGGGATGAAATACCCAATAAATGATATCAAGTAGGAATCCTTTTTATGTGAATTTCATTGTGGTAGGTATTACTATTAGGGAGATCATTTTGGAATGTTTACAAACCACAAACACTATTGGTATATTTTCAAACAGTGAGAGTTATCCTCATGATATAATGATGGGTTTAATATCTGCAGTCCATTAGCTTCGAGAAAGACTATACTCCAAGGAATGGTAATGTTGTTTCTGATGCTTTGAGTTGGTGGACTCAAACATAGGAAAATTATGAATCTAGTATAAAATAGAATAGTATTCCTTTATATTATGAGATACACATTGAGATATAAGACATTATTGGACATTATGTACATGTTCCTCTATTAGTGACATATTAACTTCTAGAAAAGGTGACGATCAGGCAGTTCTTACATCCAATGGTCCATGTCCTATGGAAAGGTATTTTTGCTGATGACCTGCCTCCATATTGAACTATTAATGGTGATGATATCCTATACAAAATTTTCATATTTTATTTACTACAGATATGAGAGATGATGTGAATATTGAATCAAATACTTCATAGTAGGAATCTCACCAGGTTATCTACCAGATGTATCGTGATATGTACCAACCATATTGGTGTACATGGATGAAATTTCATATTTTATGTTTTATCATGAGGCATTCCAACTATTAGTTGGTGATGGTGGAGCACCAGTGACCTTATGTCATGATATATCCATTACCATTCCTGGAATTGATATGGAATTATTTGGTAATACATTTCGTCATCAAATTATCGTGGTCATTTCGAGGTAGTGACGTAGTTTGGGTAGTCATGGATCAAATGAAGAAAGCGGACCACACCAAAATCATATGAGATGCATTCTTAGGTGATGAGGTGGTAAGACTATATGTCTGTGATATTATACATCTTTACATATTCCCTTTAATTGTCTTTTCATATAGGGACTCTTGTTTCATATCGTGGTTCTAATAGGGATTAGAGAAAGATATGGGTCCACTGCTTCTTTTGAGCCTAACCTTTCACCCCCATAATGATATCCATTTATAATGGACTTTACTGATGTTAAGGGAAATTAATTGGTAATGTTTCCATGATTATGAATGTTATTGTTAGATGCAAGTACCGTTCATTGAGTTCTACCACAAAAAATAGATGAAAATAAAAAAATGTATCCTTATGAGCCTATATATGGTAGTACATTCCATTCACCCATGTTCTATTTAGTGGCTGGAGAGGTAGAAATATTAGGTATTTATGTCAATCATGATACTTTAGAGAAGGTTCATATGAAGATAAAGAATATATCTACTACTCATTCAATATAGAAATCTTATTTCAATCACCATGGATAGCCTCTGTAGATCAAGGCGAGTGATCCTATCACATTGTGGGTATTACCTAGACATTGGTATAGATGGATACAGTGTCAAGGGAGGTTTTATTCACACATTTTCAATGTATTTTCAATTTTGGGGAGAGTCATGATGGTAACCTATAGGTTTTTATTTGATTAGAGGTACCATTCCATGCATGTACCCTTCAAAATATCTTATCATCACCATTACCATGACAGCCAATCCCATACTTTTGATCTCGAGGACCTTGAGTTAGATGCTGATGTTTCTTTTTTGGAGTTTCCCATACACATTATTTTTCTGTTAACTATGTCTTTTTAGGCGAGTCTATAACATTTATATGGGATCTATGGAATCAAGGCAAGGTATAGGATGACACTTGTGAGTGACACACTAACTTATGTGTTCAGTGGCTTGATTTGTTCTCAGATTTTTCCCTTGGAAGGTGAACATAGAGATGAGATCCTTTAAGGGAGAAGACTGTAATATCTTTAGAGACCCTAGTTTTTCTTACATGACCACTACATCAATTTAATGATAAACAATATAAAAGCATTAAAATCATGTAACCAAAGGTATAATGTCTTGGAAAAATTTGGGTCGTACATGAAATTTGAAAAATAAAGCATAAAAAATATTTAGACCCTTCCTCTAAATATTTTTTTGTCCCATGTGTTCACCATAGTATAACTTATTACCTACGGATACACATCAAATGGATGAGGTAAAATACAAGTAAGATGATAGATAAAAATGTGAATCAATATAACATTGAAGAGGATACTGACCATCATCCTAACATAACATGATATCAACATCATAATCATGAGATGAAGAATTGGATAAAGGAATACAATATAGAAATTCATAAAAATGAGACATAATGTCTTAGTGTTCAAATACCACACATAGTTGTGAACAAAGATTGCATCATGTTCATGCATAACAGAAGTGAATAATCATAACATCATCATCATTATGAACACCGAAAGAATCGTGTACATCTATATAAAACTTTATCTCATGATGTGCACCACATTACCCAATTCATTGGAGTTCTATATAATTCTGGGTGCACCCTTCACATCATAAAATTTACGTAATCATGCATTCCATACAGAAAATATAAAAATCATAGACCTAAAATAACCCGTGGAATGTAAATGTGTATGTTGAAAATTTCATAAAGAATATGTTATAGAATTAACATTGGGTTTCTAAAAATAAAATTGGAGTAACATACTTGGTATAAGAATCATCAATCTTGAGTGAAGAAGAAACAATTTCTAGATAATTAAAACAAATGTTTTAGAAGGATGTGTTCTTTTGGAAAAATCATTGAATTTTTCATAAAACCATATTCAAAGAATTTATATCCAACAAAAGAAAAGGTTAGGACAATGAAATTATATTTGAGGAATCATAAATAACACCCTTGTTTAAATTCAACATGAAAGTGGAGTAACCCAGATAAAGGAAATTGGGGTTTAGAATCTCCTTACCTTATGTCTAAATGATTTTTCACTTTAATATCATGGATAATAAAATTACATTAATTAATTAATTAATAAATCCATAAAGTCTAATATATCTATTTAATTCACTATAATTTTAATAATTTCATTTATGTCCATTATGATGAGTTATAGAGTTTAATTACAGCATTTGGGAGTGTTCATTTTCATGGCTTTCATGATTGGCTCGCTTGGACCCATTTAAGGATGATCGTGTAAATGGGTAAATGAATCAAGAATTTAAATTATATACTATTAGTGAAATAAAAAAATCTTTTATTGGTCTTGTATATTATTTTTTTTTCAAAAATGTGTATTAGTCATTAGATAAAATGATAATTATAATCATTAAGATTAATATTGGATTCTTTTAATCACAATGAACTCCTTTTGTTTCATTATTTAATAATATTTATATTTGTTTGTTCCAAAAAATAAAAATGGTTATAAAATAAAATTTCCAATATGTTACATCACATTAAAATGGTTTTATGACCAAACATGGAGGTTCTAAAAGAAAATTTAAACTTTTCATCCTCGAAGGTGATAAGTCAACACCTTGGGGACAATGTTTCCATTTTTAGAATAAAAGGATGGTGAGAAGTGGGTTGATGATAGGTTATTTCATTAAAATAATAATACAACATTATATTTAATATGATTTAGTTTTAATGCCTCCTGTATAAGGAGATATTAGGAGAGAGTAAGAAAAGAAAAGAACTTGAAAAGAAATTAAAAGAAAACAGAAGCTGTTTTTTAATATGGAACTTCTTCTCTTTGAGAAACTCTATAAAGAAAGTGGTTTTTTGTATTTTTTTACAAATGAATCCAAATTTTGGGGATGGTCTTAGTAAGAATATTGGGTAGAAATTGTAAATGTTTAAAGGCCTGTAATGTGTGATAAAAAAGAGGTGGTGAGGGGTGATATTTAAGCTGGAAAAGGGGGTATTTTTGGTTATTATAATCATTAGTTTTTTTATTTCCACTAAGGACTTGGAATTGATTGAACCTTATCAAAAAATATATTAAAATAATTATAATATGATATAGATTATGGTTCATACATTAGCCATAACTCAGCTATGACTAAAAAATTCATGTAGTTGGTTAATATTGAAAATTATTGTATCTTAATATTCACCAAAAATTCAATTTTTTTTGGAAAATTACCAAATAAAGACTCTAAAGTTTTTTTAAACATATCAAATAAAACAATTAACCCCATTTTATGAAAATATATTTTTTAATTTGAGAAATTTAAATCTTAATTAAAATCATCATTTACACGAAAATACCAATTTTAAAATTATAATTGATTTTATGAAACATTGAAAAATTCATTAACATCACATAAAATTGTAATATAATAATAATAAATAATGATATTGATTTATTAATATATTTCATTAAAATATATTATCTTTTAAATCATTATATTAATTATAAAATGTTTATTAAACCTTAATCTTTACAAAAGATCCAACACTTAATCTATCATTTCTAAAATATTTATTTACATAAAAAAAGATATAAATATATCATATTTTCATTTCTAAGATTCAAAAATTTTATTTAAACATTTATATGTGAGGCAACTATTCTACAGGACAATTTACTATTCCAAATGGTCACATTACTATTGCAAAGGCCAAATTAATATTCCATCAAAATAGGTTCCTTGGTTTATTGAAAACGCTCTTAATTCATTTATTGTTCATTTATAAAGTTTTAATTATGTTTGAAAAGTTATTTTATGTTTCTTATACTATATTACATAATTATAATAAGGGAGACAATTCCATTTATAAAATATTTGGTCATTACATTATTCCCCCATTATGAAATATCTCCCATGAAGTTTTGTTCTACATTATATGTTGAAAACAAGTGATGTTACTTCTTCTTCATTACTTCCTTTGGTCCCCATGTTTCCTCTTTGTACTTATGGATCCACTATAGTAATTTGAAAAAGTGAACAGTACAGTTGCGTATAAATTTATCTCCACGGTCTAAGATCTTCACTGGAAGCTCCTCATTAGATATATCATTTTCCAAATGTAGCACTTCTTGATTCAATACATGTGAGGGATCAATTATCTACTTCCTTAAGAGGGATACATAGAATGTGTTATGTACAATTGAAATGGTTGGGGGATGTGATATTCTATATTCCATAGCTCTGACATGATCAAGAATATCTAAGGGGTTAATGTACCTCAGACTGAGCTTTCCTTTCATCCAAGTCGATAATCCTCTTTCATGGTGATATCTGGTGGAATACCATGGCTCCAACATCAAACAATAGGCCATGTCGAAGATTTTATACATATTACTTTTGTCAAATTTGGGAATACATAATATGATAATGGGTAGTTATCTCTTTTCCAACCATTTCATTGAACATTTCAGTTCCTTGAATCATAAGTTCACCTAAATCCTTTCATTATTTCATTTTTGGCATATTTTCTCATAAATGGATCCATTTGGATCCATTTGGATTCTCTACTGGAAACTGTTGTTGTAAGAGAACTCAAACAGAAGCAGATGTTGGTCCCATCTCCCTTTGAAGGTCATAGAACCTTATTTCAACATTTTTAATAGTGTCTTAATAAACCGTCCCAATTTTCCATTAGTTTGAGGATGATAATCCATAATGAAGTTTAGCTCAGTGTTTAGAGTATATAGTAGACTTTTCAAAAACATGGAGGTGAATATTATATCATTATATGATAAAATTGATTGTGATACTCCATATAGTCAAACAACTTCTCTAATATATATATGTTCAAGTCAGTTCAATTATAAGTATACTCAAATGTCAATAAAGTGATTTTTACTTGTAATATGATCAACCACAACACATATAATATTATCTCATATGGATGTCTTTAGAATTCTAGTGACAAATTCTATGGTTTTCTTTTCCCAATTCTATATTGCTATGGGTAACAGTTACATAAAACCCTTAAAATTTTTCCTTTCATCATTCAATTTAATGATTTAAAATATCTTTTATGTATAGTCAGAGATCTCACTCTTTATATTTTCCCACCAATAGTTCTCTCAGATATCCCGGCACATATTCCTTGTCCTTGAGTGAATATATAAGGTTGATATTTGTGATTAATTTTAAATTTTTCTTCATTATCATTGTATATTATAGTGTAAATATTCATAAACCAAATCTTATAACTCATTTATCATAAATTTTGAACTATGAGGATTTACCCTTTCTCATGGTCTCCACCTTCTTCTGAATTTATACATCTTTTTCTATTCAAAACTCTTATTTTCTCTATGAGGGATGGTTGAGATTCATTTTGAGGATGGATTGTCGCACCCGTTTCTTTTCCATTATTTATTCTTTTTTTTTCTGGGCATTGGGTAGTTCGGGTTGAAGCCCGCCTTTTTAGGGAGGGGGTTCTTATTTTAAAAACGTGCAGTTTGGCCTTGACTGCGTCCAGCGCACCGTGGTCAGAGTTGCGCAACCTCGCTTGGGTCACCGCGCGGCCTTGCCCGGTTCACCGCACGACTTGACCGATGTTCAAGGTAGATGAAAATTTTGCCACGAGTAATAAATTGAGAACGCGATGAAAATTGAGACCGTGTGGTCTCGGACGAGGCACGATTTTGAAACCGTACGGCCTCGCCTGGTCCACCGAGTGACCTGTTGCAGTTCAATTAATTAAATGAAATGAATTAATAGTGAAGAAATAAAATTAATTGAGTCCTAGAATAAAAATTGAATAAAATAATAAGAGTCGGAAAAAAAAAATTTAATTAATTGTTTTACTGATAACAGTAATATTATTATTTGATGATATTATTATTTATTATTTATATTAATGATGGAAATTAAGTTATTTTATTCATTATTATTACTCTTGTTTTAATTAGTTTTATTATTATTTTAATTGATATAGCTTTTTTATTTGATTTTATTACTATCAATTTGGTTTTATTATTTTTATTAATATTAACATCATTATTCATATTCTAGTTTATTATTATTATTATTATTATTATTATTATTCATTTTTATTATTATTATTTTATTTGTTGTTTTTTTTTTCTCTTCATTTTTGTTTTTTCTTTTTCCCCTCTTTTTTTTAGGGTTTTGGCCTCCTCACGTCGCGCCTGCTGGCCTCCTGCGCGCTGAGGTCACCGCCCGCCTCCTTCACAAACCCTCCACTACTCTTCCTCCCATCGCGCCGCAACCACATTCATCTGCCAGCCTCTACTTCGTCCGGTGACCACCACCTTGTTGCTCCTGCTCCGTCCGATGCCACACACCCCTGCCGGCGCGCCCTCTTCCAAGCCGACGCCGCCATGTTTCTGTGTCGCTGGATGACCGTCGTCCCGACCATCCTACCTCACCGCCGGTCCTAGCTCCCCTTGGCCGACCTCCGTCCGACGACACCAGCCCGCGCCGCAACTCCCCATCGCCAGTCGTAGCTCCCCTCCATTTTCCCCTATGCTACGCCGCCCGACCAGCTGATTGGCATCGGCCGCACCCCCTTCCTTTTTCTTTCTTCTATTTTCCGCAAACCGCCGGGACCTCTTCCTTTCTGCATCCCCGATCGCCGCGCTAACCTCCCTCTTCCGACCTGCTCGCCCGACGCTAGCCCCCCGCCGCACGCCGCACGCCCGCGTCGGCCTTCTCCCGGCCGCCGCCGGCTTCCCGTCCAGCTTCCTCGTCACGGCCGCCTCCTTGGCTAGCCGACCTCCCCCTTCTAGTGATAAGTTGTTTGATCTTCCTTTTCTGCAAGAAAACGATGAGAAGGAACATTGTATCATCAATTTACTACCCACCGCCTCCCCAGGCATTAGTCCAGCGCCGCCCATACCCCCTGCCGGCACGACACCCCTTTGGGTTCATTTTGGTTTTGTTTTGGTGCGATTGATGAACAATTGGAGTCTCGCACCGAATTTTCAGAAGTCGCTGCATGCAGGTAGGTGGTTCCATGCCATACCATCTATAGATAATTTAATTGCTCATTAATTAAATTATAATGTGTTCTAGTGATAAATTGCATGATGCGAATTTTATTTTATTTTTTTTGACGTGCTTCGATCTGCATATTGGTGAATTTGAGTTGTTGTTAAGTAAATGCCAACATTTTCATGTGCGTTGTGTCGTTGAAATGTTCAGACCCGTTATAGTTAATTGTTTAGGTTGTGCAAATTGTGTTTTCAAGTTATTTGAGGTGTCTGTGTCATTAAATGTAGATTTTCAACCAAAATGAGTCACTTTGGGTGTGTTTTCTGTGTGGCGTACTTTTGGAACTAAATTGAAAAATTGTTTGAACAATGGGAAAACATGTTTTAGTTTGTATAAGCTGCACTTTGGTTTTAAAGTGACGTTCGTATATGAAATTGAGTTTGTCGTTCTGGTGCAAACCTTTTCTTTCCAATTTTAAGTGTTTAATAAATTGTTAATTGCACTTATTAAATTATATGTGGAGCGCGAGAGTTGTTTTTGACAGAATTATGTGTGCGTTAAGTTTTAAAGGTAATCTTACTTTTGAAATTGGACATGTCTCATGTGAAAACTCCTATTGTGCTATTTTGAAATGTTCTTCTAATTGTTTAAATAGTTTATCAAGTCACGCAAGTGATCTGGACGACGTGATAAAATGGTTTTGGTGTGCGTGTGTTTTTTCTTATGGTGTTTGGGTATGCAAATGGTGACGTGTATGTGTAATGTTTTGTTTGGTTTGAGATATGTGGAAGCGATATACATTATGTGAATGTGAAACTTATTTGAGCACAAGGGAAACCCTGGGTATCTAGGTGGGCAGACTAGAACTAGTGTGCTAGTGAACCGGATGGGTATCGTCCCTGTTTCACTTAGCTGGATTGACGATTGCAAAACTAACTAAACATATGATATCTGAGGGTCGTGGCCTTATAAGCCACGTGTTCTGAGGGTCGTGGCCTTCGAAGCCACGTTTTCTGAGGGTCATGGCCTTCTAAGCCACGTTTCACCGAGACACGAGGTTCTAGGGTCCCACTTGAGCTAGATGAACCTTAGGGGATTTACCCTTAGTGCTCTACCATCTTTGGCGTGGTGCCTTCCGTCGGCATATGGAAGACCACTTGAGTATGTGTGTGTTTGTGTGAGATTGTGTGTGTGTGTGTGTGAGCATGTGTGTGTGTGTGTGTGAGTATGTGTGTGTGTTCCCATATTGAACTTTTCTCTTCCCCTTTAAAAATCATGTTTGTTAAATGAGTTCTTTTTAATGTTTTTCTTTTAGCATTTAGCTTGTAAATGTTTTCTTTAAAAGAATTTTTAAATTAAAATTTTGAATAAGCACTTTAAATTGTCTTTTGATGTTGTGGCATGGAACCATTTCTCGGTGGCGTCCTACTGGGCTTTTAGCTCACACCCTGCATACACCCTTGGGTGTATGTAGTTTCTGTTTCTTCTGTCTTCCAGGTTGCGACTTCGTGCTCAGTGATGGTGGTTCAGGTTGCAGCTGGTCTTCTCATGCAGGATGGTGTTGATGTGGTCTCACTTCTGCCAGGAGGTTGGGTATGAGTTTTAGTTTCCGCTGTCATCTTTTCTTTTTAGTTATTTCTTCAAGTTGTAGACATTAAACTTGTTCATAGTTTAAAGGCACGTTTTGTTGTCTATTTCTAATTTCAGTTTATCTATCTGGTTAGTTGGTTTTTTTCTGTCTTGTATTTCGGGTAAAACCGTTCCCACCTATTAAACTTGATACCCGGGCACTTGTGCCAGCCCGTGGGGATTGGGAACGCCCTTCGGGCCTTGCCGCGGACCGGGTCGGCGCCGGGTCGGATGGCGACCCGGCCTGGTTCGTGACAAAATGGTATCAAAGGGCAAGGTTTGCTCTCTTGGATCGTTTTTCTTCGGGATAGAGTCATGGTATACTTGATTTAAGGTTGTTGGGATTCGACGTCCTGGCTACGAGTAAGGTGCCTGGCCAGCACAGCTCGTGGCAGGACTCAAGTTACCAAAGTATGATGAGGTTTGCCTGAGTTTTTGGTCCTGGCGGTTAATCGTGTCTAAGGGAAATGAAAAGGGAGTGAGGTCAGTGGTCTTAGTGAGCTCGCATGGTCTGGCAAACCTTGTAGAGCCAGGGACACTGTCCTAAAATACTCTCTGTGGTCAATGGCGTGATTGGCGTATGGCCGCCAACCATATGCTCCAATCACCCGCTGACACTAGTTTCTTGATGCATTGATTCTCATCTCTTTGTTTTGGATTCATGAAAATTTGGTTTTTAGGTAAATATGTTTTGGTCTTGGAAAATGTTTTCAAATGAAAGGCTTTAAAAAGAAAATGACGCGAAAGGTTTGGAAAGTGTGGGTTGGATGTTTTGGTTTTGAAAAAAAATGGAATGGTTTGTTTTTGACCCTTGGTGTTCTCGTGGGAAACCACATGCATGAGTGTATATGGAAAAAAATGGTTAATGGCACGAGCGGATGAGTGCTCTGATGGATATGAGGTGGGTGCCAGTGCGGCACGAGAACATTCATGTGCGAGGCCCATGAGACACCATTGGTGTTTGTGCAACCCACTGGCTTTGCTTATTTTTAAAATGTATTGTTAAAGAAAATGTTTGGTGTTTTAGTAAATGGTGTTTGTGTGGCGTGTCCTTGTGTTTTTGAGATGTTGGATGCGTGGCGTTTTGAACTGAGTATTATTTCTGAATGGTTTATGTCCCGAGTTAGAGTTCTTATTTGTAAGTTGGTATGTAAGCGTGTGGTTAGTAAATTCCTTTGAAGAGTACATCGGGGAGCACTTGCAGTGGTTTCCCCTGCACGTTTGGTGTTTTCTTGTGGTATGTCTTGACTGTTGGACCAGTTTGGTTGGGTCCATAGTTTTCTTTCTTGACTAGTGTATGCCCCCATAAAGCATTGGCATGTGATTGAAGTACGACTACGGGGACTTCCCCGTTGGCCGACACTCCAGTTGATCGAAGGATTCTCTTTTTGAATTCTGGAATTAAACCCACCTTTACTTTTTACAACTAAGTGGATCCTCTCGCACTGGGATGACAGATGCGAGGGGAGTTGAACAGGGTTTTGGTTTCTTTGAGTTGCCTGAGTCATCGAGTATGAAATTTGACGTCGTTACGCTTGAAGGTTTCCCCTAGAAACGGAAAAAGAAATTCCAGTGGGGAAGGGTGAAGGCGATTGAGAGCTGTCAGTGCTTATCGATGTTTTGAATGGTTGGTAGTGTTTATATTAGCCGCAAGGGTCATGTTCGGTGACGTCTTGCAGCGTGAGACCTCTTTAATAATCAACAGTGGTTTGGAAGCAACCCTAAGTCGTCGGTGTAGCCTATCGTTCTAAATGACCTCTGATCTTTTGTTTGTCTTATTGAAGAAAGGGGTTTACGTTAGGCCACTAGTGTGGCAGACCCAGTCACATGGGGATGCTACGGTCAATTGCAGGAATCATGTGTTGTTTAAGACCTAGTTTGAAGTCCTCCTCTGTATAATGTTCCTCTCAACGGTAATGGTCATGTTCGGTGACGATTTGCGGTGTCGTGTTATCATCCAGTGTGACAAAGGGTGATGCGCATGCACCATTGTAGCTCTTATGTTGGTTAATGTTTTTTGTATGATCAGTTGGATGTCATGGTGTGTTGTGTCTGATGGTGTATCCTCAGGTGCAATAGGATTTCGTGTGACACCAAAAAGGAGAAGCTCCGTTCGGGAGTTTTCCATGCCTGACTACGAGGCAGAAGATGCTTCAAACATCAGGGCTCCAGCCATAGGCCTCGGAGTGAAGCTGGCGCGTGGTCAGGAACCCCGAGGGGGTATGAGACCCCGACTTTATTTCTGTCATCGGTGTTGAAAGTGAATGCAGCTCAAATTGTTTTCTACGGTTGTTCTGCTCCAAACGAACCATCTGGTGGCATAAGGTTTTCATGATCATGTGGAGGCTTGTTCGTCTCGTTGACTTAAAGTCTTTGGGGTTGCATCCCATTGGATGCAATCACCTTTAGTGGTCCTTGAGAGTCTGTTGGGGAAAAATCGGTCCCAAAATTTTATAATTCTCATCCCGGGATGTGGATGTGTTGGTCAGGTCTTAGGTCATGGTTCTGATGCCCGGGTGGTTAGGCCCCTCCCTCCCCGCCTCTTGTGGTGGGGTGTTTGGTCACCATTGAGAAGTTTTTCAAAGTTCTATGCATTTTGTTAGTTCTAATGGTGGGGAGTCCTCATGGACCTCCCCATGCTGGTTTTCTAGTCTCTCCTTTGGCGTTGGCAGGTTCTTAATGGTGGGGAGACCCACATTGGGTCTCGCACAAATGTCTCTAGGATAAATCAGTGCTGGACTTTTCTTTAATGGCGGGGAGTCCGCTCGGACCTCCCCCTGTCGGTTGTCCACTCTCATTTCGAGCATCA
Organism: Viscum album; assembly: GCA_963277665.1. Lineage (NCBI taxonomy): Eukaryota > Viridiplantae > Streptophyta > Magnoliopsida > Santalales > Viscaceae > Viscum > Viscum album. Next base: position 323,161,904 of record OY728144.1, on the reverse strand, counting down.
GTGACTTCTTAATGGTGGGGAGCCCCTCGAGCTTCCCCATGTTGATCTATAGCTTCTGTTTTCAAAGATAGTTTGTTGATAAGTGATAGGTGTGTTCCGAGGACGTGGTTTGACCTCTTTTGTTCATATTAGCCAAGTGGTGTGGTTTCGGTTTCAGAGTGCTTGAGGTGTTTTAGCGTGTGAAGTTGGCTCTTGTGGGTTCAAGAGTTCGTTTTCTAAAACAATTGGCTGGAGGCGTTCTAGCTTTTTGGGGCGGGCGACACATATCGGAAAGTCTTTTTATGCATTTCTTGATGTTGACTTTGAGTCACTTTCTCTGAGCACGATGTTTCTCTCTCTATTTTGTTGATGTTTGTGGGGATCCTATTTGATCCTTAGTGGGGTGCCATTTCCTACTTTGGGTCTCAGCCTTAGTTGCGGCTTTCCGGGGGCGGAAAGCTTTATGGTGGGGAGAATTGTCGCACCCATTTCTTTTCCATTATTTATTCTTTTTTTTTTCTGGGCATTGGGTAGTTCGGGTTGAAGCGCGCCTTTTTAGGGAGGGGGTTCTTATTTTAAAAACGTGCGGTTTGGCCTTGACTGCGTCCAGCGCACCGTGGTCAGAGTTGCGCAACCTCGCTTGGGTCACCACGCGGCCTTGCCCGGTTCACCGCACGACTTGACAGATGTTCAAGGTAGATGAAAATTTTGCCACGAGTAATAAATTGAGAATGCGATGAAAATTGAGACCGTGCGGTCTCGGGCGAGGCACGATTTTGAAACCGTACGGCCTCGCCTGGTCCACCGAGTGACCTGCTGCTGTTCAATTAATTAAATGAAATGAATTAATAGTGAAGAAATAAAATTAATTGAGTCCTAGAATAAAAATTGAATAAAATAATAAGAGTCGGAAAAAAAATTTAATTAATTGTTTTACTGATAACAGTAATATTATTATTTGAGGATATTATTATTTATTATTTATATTAATGATGGAAATTAAGTTATTTTATTCATTATTATTACTCTTGTTTTAATTAGTTTTATTATTATTTTAATTGATATAGCTTTTTTATTTGATTTTATTACTGTCAATTTGGTTTTATTATTTTAATTAATATTAACATCATTATTCATATTCTAGTTTATTATTATTATTATTATTATTATTATTATTATTATTATTATTATTATTATTATTATTCATTTTTTTATTATTATTTTATTTGTTGTTTTTTTTTCTCTTCATTTTTGTTTTTTCTTTTTCCCCTCTTTTTTTTAGGGTTTTGGCCTCCTCACGTCGCGCCTGCTGGCCTCCTGCGCGCTGAGGTCGCCGCCCGCCTCCTTCACAAACCCTCCACTACTCTTCCTCCCATCGCGCCGCAACCACATTCATCTGCCAGCCTCTACTTCGTCTGGTGACCACCACCTTGTTGCTCCTGCTCCGTCCGATGCCACACACCCCTGCCGGCGCGCCCTCTTCCAAGCCGACGCCACCATGTTTCTGTGTCGCTGGATGACCGTCGTCCCGACCATCCTACCTCACCGCCGGTCCTGGCTCCCCTTGGCCGACCTCCGTCCGACGACACCAGCCCGCGCCGCAACTCCCCATCGCCAGTCGTAGCTCCCCTCCATTTTCCCCTATGCTACGCCGCCCGACCAGCTGATTGGCATCGGCCGCACCCCCTTCCTTTTTCTTTCTTCTGTTTTCCGCAAACCGCCGGGACCTCTTCCTTTCTGCAGCCCCGATCGCCGCGCTAACCTCCCTCTTCCGACCTGCTCTCCCGACGCTAGCCCCCCGCTGCACGCCGCACGCCCGCGTCGGCCTTCTCCCGGCCGCCGCCGGCTTCCCGTCCAGCTTCCTCGTCACGGCCGCCTCCTTGGCTAGCCGACCTCCCCCTTCTAGTGATAAGTTGTTTGATCTTCCTTTTCTGCAAGAAAAGGATGAGAAGGAACATTGTATCATCAATTTACTACCCACCGCCTCCCCAGGCATTAGTCCAGCGCCGCCCATACCCCCTGCCGGCACGACACCCCTTTGGGTTCATTTTGGTTTTGTTTTGGTGCGATTGATGAACAATTGGAGTCTCGCACCGAATTGTCAGCAGTCGCTGCATGCAGGTAGGTGGTTCCATGCCATACCATCTATAGATAATTTAATTTCTCATTAATTAAATTATAATGTGTTCTAGTGATAAATTGCATGATTCGAATTTTATTTTATTTTTTTTGACGTGCTTCGATCTGCATATTGGTGAATTTGAGTTGTTGTTAAGTAAATGCCAACGTTTTCATGTGCGTTGTGTCGTCGAAATGTTCAGACCCGTTATAGTTAATTGTTTAGGTTGTGAAAATTGTGTTTTCAAGTTCTTTGAGGTGTCTGTGTCATTAAATGTAGATTTTCAACCAAAATGAGTCACTTTGGGTGTGTTTTCCGTGTGGCGTACTTTTGGAACTAAATTGAAAAATTGTTTGAACAATGGGAAAAACATGTTTTAGTTTGTATAAGCTGCACTTTGGTTTTAAAGTGACGTTCGTATATGAAATTGAGTTTGTCGTTCTGGTGCAAACCTTTTCTTTCCAATTTTAAGTGTTTAATAAATTGTTAATTGCACTTATTAAATTATATGTGGAGCGCGAGAGTTGTTTTTGACAGAATTATGTGTGCGTTAAGTTTTAAAGGTATTCTTACTTGTGAAATTGGACATGTCTCATGTGAAAACTCCTATTGTGATATTTTGAAATGTTCTTCTAATTGTTTAAATAGTTTATCAAGTCACGCAAGTGATCTGGACTATGTGATAAAATGGTTTTGGTGTGCGTGTGTTTTTTCTTATGGTGTTTGGGTATGCAAATGGTGACGTGTATGTGTAATGTTTTGTTTGGTTTGAGATATGTGGAAGCGATATACATTATGTGAATGTGAAACTTATTTGAGCACAAGGGAAACCCTGGGTATCTAGGTGGGCAGACTAGAACTAGTGTGCTAGTGAACCGGATGGGTATCGTCCCTGTTTCACTTAGCTGGATTGACGATTGCAACACTAACTAAACATATGATATCTGAGGGTCGTGGCCTTCTAAGCCACGTTTTCTGAGGGTCGTGGCCTTCTAAGCCACGTTTTCTGAGGGTCGTGGCCTTCTAATCCACATTTCACCGAGACACGAGGTTCTAGGGTCCCACTTGAGCTAGATGAACCTTAGGGGATTTACCCGTAGTGCTCTACCATCTTTGGCGTGGTGCCTTCCGTCGTCATATGGGAGACCACTTGAGTATGTGTGTGTGTGTGTGATCATGTGTGTGTGTGTGTGTGAGCATGTGTGTGTGTGTGTGAGTATGTGTGTGTGTTCCCATATTGAACTTTTCTCTTCCCCTTTAAAAATCGTGTTTGTTAAATGAGTTCTTTTTAATGTTTTTCTTTTAGCGTTTAGCTTGTAAATGTTTTCTTTAAAAGAATTTTTAAATTAAAATTTTGAATAAGCACTTTAAATTGTCTTTTGATGTTGTGGCATGGAACCATTTCTCGGTGGCGTCCTACTAGGCTTTTAGCTCACACCCTGCATACACCCTTGGGTGTATGTAGTTTCTGTTTCTTCTGTCTTCCAGGTTGCGACTTCGTGCTCAGTGATGGTGGTTCAGGTTGCAGCTGGTCTTCTCATGCAGGATGGTGTTGATGTGGTCTCACTTCTGCCAGGAGGTTGGGTATGAGTTTTAGTTTCCGCTGTCGTCTTTTCTTTTTAGTTATTTCTTCAAGTTGTAGACATTAAACTTGTTCATAGTTTAAAGGCACGTTTTGTTGTCTATTTCTAATTTCAGTTTATCTATCTGGTTAGTTGGTTTTTTTTCTGTCTTGTATTTCGGGTAAAACCGTTCCCACCTGTTAAACTTGATACTCGGGCACTTGTGCCAGCCCGTGGGGATTGGGAATGCCCTTCGGGCCTTGCCGCGGACCGGGTCGGCGCCGGGTCGGATGGCGACCCGGCCTGGTTCGTGACATGGATTGATTATTTTATTTAATTAATTATTTTCATTTATATACTTTTGAAATCATAGAATATTGGATCCTTCTCAATTCTTATCTCTAATAATGTTATAGGATCCTTTCGACATAGAGCGCCCAACAAATTATTTGCCTTACTAGGATGGTAGTGGGTTGAATAGTCATAATCATCGATGATATATAAAAAAATTCATTAGATTATATTCACCACCTTCTATGTGAATATATATTTTTGGATCTTATGATCAGTATATATCTCATAATTCTCGGCATATAGAATTTAAATCCTTATTTTAAACACAAAGGTGAAGGCTGGAAACTCCAAATCATGTATATGATAGTTTTGATCATTAATTTTCAACTTTCTGGTGTTGTAGGATATCAATTTATCATTTTTCATTTGTAATAATTTTTGAAGCATAAATAGATAAAAAAATAGTTCTACACTTGTAAAAAGTGTGAGTACTAACATTATGATAATCCACATTTTTAGCTCTTTGAATAAATCTTCATATACATTGGTCTAGAAAAAACTTTATCTCTTTTGATTCAACTTTGTTAGTGGGTTTTATGATTTCAATAGTCTCTTCACAAATCACTAGTAATTCCCATCCTGACCAGAGAAACTATGGATCTCTAATACAGATGTTTACCTGTGCCACTCTTCGATTGCCTTTTTCTTGAGAGGGTCCACAAATATTCTTTATCCGGTGATGATGTGAACCAAGAACGTTACTTATTCCATATAAAACTCAAAGTTACTATACTATTAAAAAATATTATCCCTTATTAATGTCATTATCACAATACTCAAATTCTCCTGATGTCCCTCCTCTATCTTCGAGATTATTAGAATATCATTCACAATGACTACGACAAATTTGTTGAGGTAATGTCTAGAGACAATATTCATTATGTTCATAAATATTTCTAGAGAATTAGTGAGTCATAAGGGTATAACTATGAACCTGTGGTGTCTATATCTCATTCTAATGGTGGTTTTGTAAATATCTTACTAAATCACCTTAAATTGGTGATATATAGTCCAAAGGTCCCCCTTGGAGAAATAATTGGATCCACATATATGATCATATATGTCATCTATCCAGGGATGGGGATACTGTTTCATTATAAATATTTTTTTAGCTCTCAGTAATCACTATATAAGATCATTGATTTATACTTCTTATTGGAAAAAATGACCTATGCACCCCTTGGTGAAGCTCTTGGGTGTATAAAACCCTTTTTCACATTCTTTTGCAGCATCTTATTTAGTTCCTCTAACTAAATTATGGCCATTCTCGAAATTTTATTTCAAATAGTAAAGGATCCAAGAATATGTTCAATTGGGAAATCAACCAATTGATAAGGGATAAGACAAAAAATCATTAGGGAACACATTATTGTACTCCCTCACAATGCGCATGTATTTGATCATGATTCTCTTTATTGTCTCAATCATGTGAGATGAGTTGATTTCTCCTATGAAAGTAATATCTAAAATTGATATAATTATTCTAATGTAGAAAACTCCTCCTCCTTATACTTGTATATAATTGGAGGACACATCGGGATGCAAAGAGTGATCTTTATTTCCCAACTGTTGATATTGGATTTCAATTAATATAGCCAATCCATGCCCAAAATGGCATGAAACTCTTAGAAAGGAATCAAGAATTCTTTTTGGAGGTTTATTCCACAAAAAATAACCAATGAGGAGTTATATACTATAGATTAAATACTTTTCCATCTTTTATTCTCATAGATAACTCAACATCCATATTTTGAGGTGGTGTTTGAATAGTTATATTAAACTTTCATGATATGAAAGAATACATAGAACCATAATAAAATATTAAGTTAGATATTATTGAATGAATAACTAGTGTACTGTCACCACATCATTTTTTTTCACCACCTCAGTAGTAGTGATGGTATAAGATTTCCCTTGATTCATTGGATTTGGTGGCTACTGACGCTGATTACCCATGATGAGTTGAGGTTTAGTGAAGTATCTTGCATAGTTCCCTTACTACCTAAAGTTGATGCATTGAACCATGGGTGGTGCTCTTCTTTTCTATACCGCATTTTCATGCATCCTCATATATCTTAGACATTCCTAAGTGTGGTGGAATTTTATCCCACACTTAATGCATTTTCATGCCCCTTTGATGCAATTTCCATAATACTTATTCCCAACCATTTTACATGTGTGTGGTTGGTTTTTCTTTCCAAATTTTTCATTAGGTCCCCTAAATTGAAACTCCACTTTTCATTTATTATCTTCATAGTGTGGGTCCATTCACCAAACTCTATCTCCAATTTTTGATCATATCGAACAACTTATTCATAACTCCCAATGTCTTAAATTTCTCTAACCTTTAATGATGTCATTTTAAATCCCTAAAATTATATCTATTTTCTTATAATTGTTGATAAAAATTTTGAGGAATTATTTGAAATACTTGTTAAATATTCTTAATTATACATGATATGTTAACCTTCTTTTTTATAAATCTGTTAAATTATCATTAAATCATCATATGAAGAGTTCGATGGAAAAACCTGTTAACAAATAGTTTCTTAATGTACTCAAAATCCATCTCTTCAATTTAACCATTTGTCTTAGTATTCCTAACAAAATCCCACTATTTATTGGACTATACATCTAAACAATAAATGGATATAATCACCTTTTCAAACTTAGAATAGTGAAGAACTAAAATGATCTTCTCCATTATGTTGGCCCAATGTTCAATGTCAGGTGGATCAGAAGATCAACTAAACATCGGTGGCCATCTCAACATAAATTAATCGATATCTAGTTTATCCTTCCTAATTGAATGAGGATTTTTCAAATTATTTAGGTTATTTTTAATATCCTGAGACAGTTGGGTAATCATCACCATGAAATTTTGAACTCCCCTTCCAAAGGCATTAGGGATGTGGTTCGGGCAATCAATCCATTGTCAGAATCATGCGTTGTTGTATTGGATTCACATGGTTCCCTTTATTTTTATCATATAAAAATATTGAATAAAATATAATTCAATAGGTCATTAATAAATAATTTATTTCATTTTGAAATTAACACTAAATTCATATCTTTTAGGATCCCTGTATTTTGAATTTTTCTAAAACAAACCATCAGGTGTTCTTACATATACATAACCTCATACTAACGGTTTTCATTAATGTTCTATAATTCTAATTCCAAAATTTACTAAACCATTTTCTAATACCAACTATAGAAACCCTAATTTTCTTACATGACATATACATCATTTTAATGATAAACAACACAATAGAGTTGCAATCCAGGAACCAATGTTTTAGTGTCTTGGTAAAACTATGATCATACATAACATTTAAAAAATAAAATATAAACATTATTTAATTCCTTCTTCCTTGGATTGTTTGTATACCTTATTTTTTCCTTAGTATAAGAAACCACCTTAGGATATACATCAATTAACGTGGTGAAATAAAATCTATGTAATGGGATATATAAGAACAAGAATAAATATAGCCAGGGTAAGCTTAAGCATCATCAAAATAACATAACATGGGATCATCGTCATAATATATAAAGTAAGAATTGGAAAAAGTCATGTAATGTGGAAATTCATAAATATTGATCATCATATCATAGTGGTCAAATACCACACATAGTTTTGAACATATATATACTCATGTTCACGCATAATTTTTTTCTATTATCATAACATCTTCATCATTGTGAACAAAGATATAATCATGTTAATTAAGTTTCCTAGTTATTGGATAAAATACATCACATTAACCAATGCATTGGACTGCTATATAATTCCGGGTGCACCATAACATCATAACATTTACATAGTCATGAATTCCACAAAGAACATATAAGAATATTAGACATAAAATACCCCATGTAAAAGAAATGGGTTTCAAGGTAATTTCATAAATCATACATTTAGGAATAAAATTTTTTGTTCCCAAAATAAAAATGTAATAAAATACTTTTTATAAGAATCATAATTATTGTGTAAAGAAGATACAATCTCCTAAGAAGCAAAACATGTGTTTTATAAGGGAGGGTTATTTTGGAAAAATATATTCCTTTTTCATAAAATAATTTTCAAAGCATGCATATCCTAGAAATGATAATTGGAGTAAAATTAAATTATAATTTATTAATACTAAAAGAACCACTATATTGAAATATTTCATTAAAGATAAATTATCAGGAGAAAATATATTAGGATTTTGAATCTTCATATCTTATTTCTGAATGATTTATTCAATGTAATAATCGGGATAGTCATATTGGATTCATTAATTATTAAATAAATAACCTATAATATATGTATTTTATTAAGTACAATTTTATTAATTACATTCATGGATATAATGATGTGTTATATAGTTCATTCTATCTTTTTGGAGTGTTCGTTTTTTTGAGTTTTATGATCGGTTCAGTCATATACATGTATAGAAGATCATGTAAAATGGGAATAATTACATGTAATTGATAATATTTTTTATTAATGAACTTGAAGAAGTTTATATTGTAATTTTTTTCATATATGTGCGGGATTCATTTGATAAAATATTAAGTATAATCATTTAGATTAATTTTGGTGGGTTTCGATCATATCGAACATGTTTAGTTTTATTTTTTAATATAATGAATATATTTTACTTCAAGAAAATAACAACGGTTACATCCTAAATATAAAAATATATTTCTACAATAATAAAGATTTTTTTACCATACTTTATGGTATTAAATAAAAATGAATATTTTCATCATTGAATGTGATAAATCAACAAATCAGGGACAATGTTTCTATTTTTAAAACAAAATGGAGATGGGAAGAATTTGTAAAAAGATATTATTCTATTAACATAGTAAAATTTTAGTACATATATAAGATAATGGATTCATTATTCCTCTTGGATAAAGGAAGTTGAGGAGATAATAGGAAACTCAATTAACATTTTAAATAAATTAAATGATATTGGAAGAGGATTGTTCCTCTTGACTTCTTCTCCATCAAAACTACCTTAGGGAAATTCGGTTTTCCCTTTTGATGAAACCATAGGATCTTGAATGAGGGATAGGTGTTTGGGATAATTATTTTTAATAAATTTGAAAATCATCAAGGCTTGGTTGCTTTGAGTAGAAAGTGTGGTGAGGGTGGTATTTATAGTGGAGGAAGGGTTGATTTTTTATTATTATATTCATTAGTTTGTTATTTTAGCTCAAAACTAAGAGAAGTTTGAACCTTATCACTATATATTTTAAAATAATAATGAATAGTTCTCTATTATGTTTCATACATCATCCATACCACAAAATGACTCAAATATACATGTATTTAGCTAATATTGTAAATTAGCATAGTTCACTATTCAAAAAATATTCAAGAAATTTAGAAAAATACAAAAACAATTAACCCTAAACATTTATGGATGTATATAATTCAAAAATTAACATAATTTTATGAAATTTTTTTTTCTAAAAATTAGAAATTTAATATTTAATTAAAATCCTCATATTCTCAAAAAATACCAATTTTAAAATTATAAATGATTTTATGACATTTTGAATAATTAATAATGTTCCCATAAAATTATCTTAAAATAATTGCGAAAACAATATTCATTTATTAATATATATTATGAAAATACACTTTATTTTAAATCCTTATATTAGTTAAAAAATTGTAATTAAACATTTATTCTTTAAAAAACACCAACACTTAATTTATCATCTCTAAAATATTCATTTAGATATACCATGATTTAAAAATATCAGAGTTTCGTATATAAGATACCCAAATTTTATATTAACTTTCATTGGTGAGTTTACCAATGTATTGACCTATTTAGTATTAATAATGGTAATATTATTGTTGAAAAGGTCTAGTTACTATTCAATCGGTATACATTCTTTAATTTCTAGAAACTACTCTTATTTCATTTTTTTCATAATTTATAATGTTTTTATTGTGTTATCAAAGTGATTTTATGTTTTAATATTATATAAAATAATAATAAGAAGTGAAACATTTCCATTGATAAAAGTATGAGTAATGGTCTGGCTGAAGGTTGTCACGGCCCTCAAAAATATATTTATTACTTCTACACTAGTACAACAGTGCAGAGTCCATCCTTAAAGATGGAAGATGAGTGATTTCTAAGGTTTTGGAATTTTAAACCCCCACTGTTGTCAATAGTGGGGAAAACATATTCTTACTATTTATATATTTTTTTAATTTATTGATGAGATGGAAACAGTATGAGGAAACAAGATTCTCTACCAAGAAACTAAAATTTATACTAAGTACTGTCAAACTTAAGTATTAAAGCAAACTAAAATTTAACCGTAAAGACAAAGGTGCTCAAATCAACAAAAGTCACTCGAGAAATCTAATCTACTAGTTAAAATACTTGACTTCTTCACACTTTTATAGAACCACTCCTCAAAAATTAGCTGAAGAATCCCCTTCGTAATGAAATTTAACAGGCATATGATTATGTTTGAAGAAGATTAAATTTGGAAATAAACTCGCCATAAATTTCCAAAATTAATGACAATAATGTTCTGAAAGATTCATTCAAAAACAACCTTGCCAATCGAATTTGAATTGTAAATTTTGAAATCAATTGAGTGGTGAATCAACTGAACAGAGAATCAAAATTCAATCTCACCGATAGATGATGATTTGGAAAAATTTAAAGTAATTAAAGAAGTTCTAAAGATAAACCAGTAGAATTACATTCCAAAGCTAAGAAAATATTAACCTATGATCATCTTGATAAATGCAGTGAAAAACAACCGAAAACAGAGTACAAGATTATGGGCTTAGAGAAGGTAAACTCCCCTTGCAATGCTCTTCCTTCGGGCTCCTTAGCCTCCATGTCTACTCTCTCATCTCTCAGGAGTCTTCGCTCTCCAAAAATGGTGTGGTGTGGAATCCGAATCAGCAACCTCGCTCTCGTCTGATGTGATCATAGAATGATGAATGAGGGAGTCCTGCTAAAACTCTGCTGCTTGTTCTGCTTAAAATACCATATGTCATCTGCTACACGTCACAGAAAGCTTCCACCGACTTCAAAAAGTACTTCACTTTAGCACTGCACACATGCGTTCTTTCGTAACAGGCACGTCGCACTAGTATTTCCCTCGTAACTGACTCCCAGTGAGTTAGTTAGATGAATATGGACATGTTTTAGTCCCTTGAATGAACCTGCACAAGAAACACACCCAAAAAAATAAAAAAAATAATTATTATTTATAATTAAATTAATTAGTTTATTGAAAGTCGTAAAAGATTTAATAATTGTATTATTAATAATGTTGTTGATTTTAAGTTATTACTTGTTAATTATAAAATCTATTAATTAAGAAAATTAAATCATTTTCTATTTTTTAGTTAATTAGATTAGCTTATTTAATTTCGTAATAAATTATTCAGTGTTTAATTCTAAGAAATAATTATTTATTATGCCACATTAAGTTAAAATTAATTTAGATATTATTATTAATTAGTTTAATTTAATGTTTTATTTAAGATAAATAATTTATTATTTCTATTTAATAAATTAATTATTCTACAGTTGTTAGTTTATTCATAACTATAATTATTTACAATTTATGTTAAGATATTATTGTTATTATTATTATTTTAAATTAAGTTTCTTATTAAATTTTCTTTTAATTTAATTATTATTGTATTTTTTAACTTTATTTTATTCCCCCAGTGTCTTCTTCTCCACCGCGCCGCAAGAGGGAAATTCTGGATCTTTTTTTAAGCCTCCTTCAGTGGCTCGCCCTCCTCCTTTGCAAAGCAGCGTTCTCTTATCCTCACTATGACTTCAACCTAGCGTTGCGTTGGCCTTGGTTTGGCCTTAGTTCGGAAGGTAAGGTGTGGCTTTGACTCCGCAAAACAGCATGGCGTCTCATCAACTCGGCCTCTTGAAACTCTGATGTGATTCCTCCTCAAACTCCCACGACCTTTATAGGTGAAAAACGGATCGGTTCATCCCATTGCGATGCAGCACTGGCCTCGGCTCGGACTCGGCATCATCACCCTCGGCTTCTCCACAGACTCAAACGTCGACAACTTCTATTCCTCAATCTTGCAGCGGTGGGTATAAGGATATGGAATGGCTTGATGAAACAGCACAACTCGAACTCAACACTCCTCACCGGCGGCGTTCTCATTCAGTGGCAGCTCTCTCTAAACAGTGCGCAAAGCTCCACCTTGAAGCACGATCGGTCCACTGAAACCAGTGCGTTATTCAAGTCGAGAATGGGTCGGATCCGGTTCCTACCTTGCCGGCTACTGATGTGGCTTCTTCTCCTTACACATCGGCAACAGGTAGTTCCCCCAATCACTGGCTCGGTTTTCGGTTCTCCTCTTTAGCGGACGGCGAGGCCAGTGGCTCCTTCAAGCAAGGTGACTCCAGCTCCCCTCATAGTGACACCCATATCAGTGGTGGTGAATGCATGTGGTGGAAGAATGAGGGTTAAGGTTGCTGGAGGTTGAGGCACCATGAGTACGGTGGAAGGAGATCACGGTGTCACCGTAAAGAATGGGAATCGACGGGCTGAAACCAGTGTGAGGAGACAGTGGGGTGGCACCATGAAGGGATTACCGTGGATGAAACTGTGACAAAAATGGGAAACAGTTCCAGAAAACGGTGAGACTGTATGATGAATCAAGCTGGTACAGTGAAGAATCTAGTAGGCGGTGAACCACTGAGATAGTAAAAGTGGTCACAATGCTACCGTATTAAGCTGTTATGGTGCGTCCGTGAATGGAGTGTCACGGTGAGACCATGACTCAAACCAGTGAGACTGTATTAAGTGTTTACAGTGCCACCATTAACCTGCATAATAAACAAAGAAACATAAAATGAATTAAAACTTAAATTAAAATATGAACAAAATAATTAGTTTAAAATAAAACATAATTGAATGAATTGAAAATTTAAATACAACAAAAAACATTATTGGATTTAAAAGAAACAATTAAACATAAGTTAAATTATTAAAATCTTCTAAACTAAAATGGTTGAAGTAGACAACTAATTATCATCTTTTTAAATAATTGAATCGAGTTGAGACATTAGATTATAAATTTGAATAAATTTAATTTGTTTCAAAATTAAAATTATTAATTAATGAATTTTTAAAAGACATGTGATAATTAGATTGTATTAATTAATTTTTAAAATATGCAATGTTAGATTAAGAATAAATTAATCTTATACAACGACCAAATTAAATAATAAGTTATATAATATTAAATTAGGAGAAAAAAACAACTAACTAAAGGTTGTATCATTGACCTCAAAGCTATCACTCTTAACCTCAACAGTAACAAATTCAAATTCAATGGTGGAAATGGGTGAATACTGAATAGTAGGATGAAGAATAGATTCAATAGAGTGATGAAAATAATCATGTACAATGAAACTCAATTATAATTCTCCCTCTATACTAATATAAGTATCATGAGAAGGCTAAGAACCCTTCACAGGTGAGCATGGAAGTGATAGGTAGGGAAGATAATTTATTTTATCACCAACAGATTCAGGTCTAACAATGTTATAAATCTCTTCCAAAAGATCCTCATCTGTTAACTCACACTGAACATATACTGCTTCTATCAAATCAGTTCTGCAACCATCATCTAATGTGTGTTCAACCTCTCTTTCAAGTTCAAATTCAAAAAGCTCACAATATAAAACCATGTCATTTGAGTGTTGCAATTCAATTTTAGGAGAAGAATTGTACAATTTAGTTTCAATAAATTCAGTTTCCAGGATTTTCAAATTGAGATAATTCTTCTCAAGTTGGCCAACAATGATTTCTATTTCCTTTCAAAAATATTCAGAGAAGTGATTACTATGAGAATTAGGAAAAGAAAACTCATCAGTTAGTATTTCTTGAAATATCATTCCCTCATCCTCATCATCCAACAACATTTCAGAATTTATTGTGTTTACAGGTTCAAAATATGAAATAGAAGTGTTCAATTCAAGTTCAAATATTTCGGATTCTTTATCTTCCAGTTTAATTTATTCTTTCAAAGTGTTCCCCATTTCCAGTTCAGGTTCAGTATTCACAATGTCAGAAAAATTGGGTGAAGAGTTTTTAGGATTTGAGTATTCAGTTTCAAGTATCTCTTCTACCCGAGTGACTTCATTCTCAAAACATCTAAAATAGTGATTTTCCCATGTGTATGAATAATGAAAATAACAGGGAAATCTTTTTCAATCTATTTCTATTCTTCTTCAAAATTTTCCAAATCAGCAGCATTAAAGTTCATTATTAGATTTTCAATGTTGTTTTCTTGACTTAGAGGGTTGGTTGTTTCCAGATTTTGTTTATCAGAATCAAATTTTTCAAAGAGAATGGTTTCTTGTCTAGTTTCACAGTCACTCACTTCTTCAATTTGATTTTCAAATCTTTTGTAAACATTTTTCTTTCATTTTTTTCAAATTCTTCTTGTTCTTTAACCCTTTTTTGTAAATCCAAGAGCATGTTTTCAATTCTTTTCATTCGTTGATCTTGCTCTTGATAATATCTAAGTTGTATTTCATGGGTTTTATTAACCAATTATTAATTATTTCCACCCTAGCGTCTAATTTAGAATCAATTAGGTCAATTTTAGCTAGGGTGTCAGGACTAGACTCATGTTTTTCATTTTCTTCAATGCAAAAATCCTGTTGTGACTGATTATAAACACACTCCCAAGCAGTATGTCCATAATCACCACAGAAAACATAGTAAGGTCTAGTGCAGTAGTTTTATCCTTCATAATGTTCCATTTTTTTAAATTTTTTAGATCAAACACACACAAGAATTCAAACAGAACTTAAACAGACAACACATAAAACAAATGTTCCCAGGTTTTTTTAAAATTGTTTTTTAGTTTATTTTTTTATTAAAACCTTATATTCTCAGTGCGTGACTTCCCCGGAAATGGAGCCAAATTTATGTCAGGCCGGAGGTCGTCACGGCCCTCCAAATTACATTTATTACTCCTACACTAGTAAAACTGTGCAGGGTCGATCCACCGAGAAGGCAGATGAATGATTTCTAAGGTTTTTTAATTTTAAACTGCCACTGTTGTGAGCAGTGGGGAAAACATTTTCTATATTTTTATATATATTTTTATTTTATTGATGAAATGGAAACACGGTGAGGAAACAAGATTATGTACAACAAAACTAAAATTTACACTAAGTACTATCAAACTTAAGTATTAAAGAAAAATAACATTTAACAGCAAAGACAAAGGATCTCCAATAAAAAAAGTCACTCTGTAAATCTAATCTACTGGTTAAAATACTTGACCTCTTCACACTTTTATTGAATCACTCCTCAAATATTTTTTGAAGAATCTCCTTCACTAAGAAATTCAGTAGGTAGAAGATTATGTTTGAAAAATATTAAATTTGAAAATAAACTTGCCATAAATTTCCAAAATTAATGACATTAATGTTCTGAAAGATTCATTAAAAAAACCCCGCTATTCAAATTTAAATTGTAAATTTTGAAATCAATTGGGAGGTGAATCAACTGAACAGAGAATGAAACTTCAATCTGTCCAAATAGATGATGATTAGGAAAAATATAAAGTAATTGAAGAAGTTCTAAAGATAAACCAGCAAAATTGAATTCCAAAGCTTAGAAAATATTAACCTATGAACACCATGATAAATGCAGTGAAAGAAAACCAAGAATAGAGAATAAGATTATGGAAAGAGGGAAGGTAAACTCCCCATGAAATGCTTTGCCTTCGCGATCCTTGAGAGGACCAGTTTGGGATATACCTAACACTAAGAGGGGGGTGAATCAATGTTGGGGACTTTTAAATCCAATTTCAACTTTTATCCCTATCCCTCTTGACCTGTTAGGATATTGGTTCTCTTATTCTATTTTCCCTATCGCATGCAATAATAGAATGTAGTAAAAATATTCAAAAGATATTTTTATAAGGTTCACCACTCGATAAGAGTAGCTATGTCCTTTCCATGCATAGGGATGACCAGTGCATGGATTCTTCACTATAATGTGATATGATGTTAGAATGGAGTGGCTAGGAAAACAATCCTCTAGCCAGTGTGAGTCCCTACACTTTAGAGGGGGGGTGGGAAATAATCCTCTTCCCTAGACTGGTGATGACCTCGCCTAACTTTCCGGTGTAAGTCCCTACACACTGGAAGGGGGTGGGAACAATCCTCTTCCCTGGACTGGTGATGACCTAGCCCAACTTGCAGTGTCTAGCTGGTTTTTTACACCGCCTATAGATACAATCTTCTTCCTTCATCAAAATGTAGGTTCTCCTATTAATCTTCTTCAGTGCTCTTCACTTGATTACTTGCAAAGTAGTTTGAAATAAATTCTTCCTTCTTTCCTTCTCTTCTTTTCTAGTGCAACACAAACTGCATTTGAATTCTTCTTTCTTTTTCTTAGTGCAACAACAAACTGCACTAAAACATCATCTCTCTTCTTGATCTGTTCTTCTTCTTCCTTTTCTCTTCTCTCTATGCAACAAACCTATAAACTACACACTCTTCTTATTCTTATACTTCTTCAATGCCAAACCAGCTGCACTGAAACCTACTCTTCTTCACACATTTTCTTTCATTACAAAACCATATGCACTGAGCACTTCTTCTTCTTCTTCTTGCTAGAATCACATGTTCTCTTTGTGATTGTAAAAACAATGAATTCTAGATCAACTTAGCATCATCACAGTTGAACAGAAGCTGGTAATAACTTCTAGAACGACTCATATCTTGTGCTCCAATCCTTACTTGCACGCCTCCCTACTTGCGGGCCTCCCTGCTAGCGCGCCAACCATCTTGTGTTCCACCTCCTTACGCTACACTATTACGTATAGCTCACAACTTGCATGCCACCTTTTTATTATACACACTATCCACATGTTCACTTCTAACAACTTACGTGCCAAAACATGCGCGCCAAAAAATTTGTGCCAAAACATGCACGATAATACTTCTGCAGCAATACTTGCGCATCAATTCTTGTGCGGAAATACTTGCATGGAAAAACTTGCACGTCAATAATTGTGTGCCGTATAAATAACCCTCAGCTTGCGTGCCACTTCCACTTTCATGCTGCTTTTTACACTTGCACGTTCAAAGTTCAAATTTTTCTTTTAAGAGTTGAGCTTTAAAAATTGAGGAGTTAGTTGTCTATTTATAGGCATTTTGGTGACTTGTGCGCAACATACACTTGCGCGCCAATACTTGTGCACCGCTCCATCACTTGTGTGCCGCTTCATCACTTGCGTGCCCTTCCATCACTAGCACGACACTTTCTTTCCTTTGTCATATTTTGATATGATTATGTTGGAATATGACTTACGCGCAACATGAAATTGTGTACTAAGACTTGCGAGCCAATACTTTCTCGACACTCTTGACTTGCATGAAACTTTTTAACTTGCGGTCTACTTTATATCCTTCGTCATATTTTGATAAGATGATCTTTGAAGCAGGACTTGTTCTCCCCTTATACTTGTGTGCCAATACTTGTGCGCCGCCACTTACGCACCAATACTTACGTGCCACATTCTTTCCTTTTCCATATTTCTAAAATTAGGCTATTTGAAATATTCTTTGTGCACCTCTATAGTAATTGCGCGCTGACACTTGCGTGCTGACACTTGCGCGCAGACACTTGTGCGTCGCCCCTTGCGCGCCTTCTTCTTTCCTTTGTCATTATTGGATAGTATGATGTTGAAATATTTTTTGACAAAAACACTTCTTTACTCTCTCTATCCTTCATACGTCTTGCACCACAAGTTCTCCAAACATGCGATGATTGTAAAATACAAATCAGCAGAGCATGGTCTGGTTTGGTCCATTCTTTTTTGGAATATGAATTCCAAAGTACTTCTTCATCCTCACTTCGAATCCTCAATTCCTTTTGGTGTGTTAATTCCAAAACAACTCCAATCATCTCTCTTTATCCAAAAGTGGAGGCTTGAAGATTCTTCAAATACCTTCAATTTTGCAGATAATGTATCACCTTTGATACATGTATTTAGAAACTTTAAGGACATTGCAAACATCATCTGATTTCAAGGAATTGTGTAATTCATGAACTTCTTAGAATGCCAAGCCCTTCCACAGTCTCTTTTATTCTTCATCCATCATTCTCTACTTCATTCAAATAATATGATTCTTGTCTTAAAGTAAGCTCTTGCATGGTTCTCATACAATCGTGAAGTATTGCATGGTTTTATTTAAATCCCCATTATTCTACAATCATCCTTAGATGGATGATACTTCACCATTATTCATTTTTGAAAACAATGTGTCACCTTCGACACAATTTCTTTGAACTTAGGATCACTTAAAAAATCGTCTGAATTGTAACAACATAACAAATTTCCCAATCATGGAATCCAATGCTACGAATCCAAAACAATTATTCATACATCCTCACTTCAGCGAATATCCACTAACATTTTAGTCCTTCTTCATCTCCTTCTTCATTTTGATGAGTATTGAAAACTATTGACAACAAATACAATCTTCATACAAAAATTGGTCCCAACAATCTTCCCCTTTGTATTTTGTTGTCAATAACACAAAGTATCCTCAAATGAATGAGTCAACGTCAAAATAAGAATATTATATCTCCCCATTACTTGTTTCTCATCACCTTTAATTTCAAACTTTCATTTCACTTTCTCTCTCCCTTATTGAAAAGAAATTAAAAGTTCATAGTTGAGAGGATATATGTCCTTACTTAAGCAGTGTTCCATAAATCATTTCACTCTAAGTCTACTTGAGCAAAGATCGATGTAGAAAACAAGAGAATTTGATTTAGATAACATAGCTATCCATAATCCACGGATCGTGATTCTTCATGAGATGAGATCTCTTACACTTTTCTTCAAGGGTTTTCCACTTTCATTCCAGGATAAATATATTGAATCTGATAGGAAATAATCAATCCTGAAATTCTTTTTCCAACGACATGGTATTCATATAATCTTCAGAGTAATTGAATTTTATACCAACTAATGTTGATACTGATTGAGATAATTACTCTGACAACTTCTTCATGTGTCTCCCCCTCAAGGGAACACTTCTCCTCACTGAATCCCAGGTTTTCCTCCTCAGAAATTACTTCACCTTCTATTCCTTGTATGATAATAATAAATACAATACACAAAGATTTAATGGAATAAGGTGGATCCTCTTCTCCCAATCAATGTGAAGAATAAGGTTGAGACGATCCTCTCAACCAAGATGCTCCATTATTCACACTTTCACAACTGATCTTCAATGGTGACTATGATTGTGTAGACCTCACTATTTATTCCATCTCTTTCTATGTGAATATTCTTTCTTTAAGGTCATTCAATGCACTAGAATCTTCTGGTGCAACTTTCAACTTTTTGAGGAATTCATGTTGTGATGGAATAAATTCAAAGCACTTTCTCACAGTATGACCTGCCTTGTTTCACCTCAAACGTAGAACATCATTGTCTTCACATAGAATATTCTTTTAATATTTAGCAATAGCCTTAGCTTGTGCATCTTTAATATTCCTTATTCTGTCCAAATCTTCTGGAAAAACCACCAATATAACATTAGGGATTGAGGAATTATGATAGTATCTTCTACATGGATTCTTCAGAGTGGCTTCTTTCTTAGTAGTTCTGGATGCACCAACCTTCATCTTTTTGGATTTATAATCGAAATACATCTTATCATTACTTTCTAAAATCTTCTTGGGAGAATTTTGTTTTCACATTATTCGACTGATTTCATCCCAATGATGCTTCTTCATTCTTGACATAGGAAAGGAGCTCAAGTTTCTCAAAAGAGAATAACTTCACTGTAGAGAATCCAACAGAGGTGAACCTGTTCCTATGATACCAATTAAGAGGACCATTTTGGGATATACCTAACACTGAGAGGGGGGGTGAATCAATGTTCGGGACTTTTAAATCCAATTTCAACTTTTATCCCTGTACCTCTTGACCTGTTAGGATCTTGGTTCTCTTATTCTCTTTTCCCTATCGCATGCAATAATAGAAAGTAGTAAAAATATGCACAAATGTTTTTATAAGGTTCGCCACTCAATAAGAGTAGCTACGTCCTTTCCATGCATAGGGATGACCAGTGCATGGATTCTTCACTATAATTTGATATGATGTTATAATGGAGTGGCTAGGAAAACAATACTCTAGCTAGTGTGAGTCCCTACACTTTAGAGGGGGGTAGGAAACAATCCTCTTCCCTAGACTGGTGATGACCTAGCCTAACTTTCCAGTGTGAGTCCCTACACATTGGAAGGGGGTGGGAAACAATCCTCTTCCCTGAACTGGTGATGACCTAGCCCAAATTTCAGTGTCCACCTGGTTCTTCATACTGCCTATGGAGATAGTCTTCTTCCTTCATCAAAAGGTAGGTTCTACTATTGATATTCATCAGTGCTCTTCACTTGATTACTTGCAATGTAGTAGGAAATAAATTCTTCCTTCCTTCCATCTTATTTTCTAGTGCAACATGAAATGCATTATAATTATTCTTTCTTTTCCTTAGTGCAACAACCAATTGCACTAAATCATCTTCTCTCTTCTTGATTTGTTCTTCTTCTTCTTTTTCACTTCTCTCTATGTATAAAACTTGTAAACTGCACTGTAACGCCCCGACCCCAGTTACCCAGAGTCGGTGCCTTATTGCGTAACATTGGCATGATAACAAAAGATCAAGTCTCGGAAGACCGATTAGTTTAGTAGCATTGGAAACACTAGATACATTCATAAATGTTACATTACATCATAAAGTGAAAATCTACAATAACAATGTCTCCATTGTCCACACCCATATCCCCTTCAGACTATCCCCACGGTTCATTCATAATATACTTCTTCACATCCTAGAAAAATTAAATCATTGGAAGGGGTGACCTCAGATGCTCAGTAAGGATAACAATATAGCGGAAGCTTTCATAAATAAATATTAACATTTAAGGCAATGCATAACTAAAAAAAGCCTTTTAAACTTAAAATTCTGCATAATATGGCAAAAATAAAATGAAATAATGCCATTTACTTATTCACATGGATATTCTACTAGTCGAATAATCA
Source organism: Viscum album (assembly GCA_963277665.1). Lineage (NCBI taxonomy): Eukaryota > Viridiplantae > Streptophyta > Magnoliopsida > Santalales > Viscaceae > Viscum > Viscum album. Next base: position 323,140,777 of record OY728144.1, on the reverse strand, counting down.
CATGAAATATCAATAACCACTTTCATAAGGATGGAATGCATAATCCGAGACTATCAAAACAACGTAGCCAAGGCCTCGTGCCAAGACTACAAATAAGATTTTGTCAAGGCCTCATTCCAAGACACTAGTTTGTCTCATGAGACCTATCGATGCATTGAGGAGCTATTGCGGGCTCCACCCATCACTTATTAAGTCCAATGAATTCCTCATATGAACAGGTTTAATCATATCATAAACCATAACATAATTGTATCACATAAAACATGCATAAAAGAAACATAACATTTCCACATTTCAATCACAAGATATCAATACAACACATTGATATAATAAAAACATTATCAAAACCATTTTCAATACCAAAATAAATGAAAATGAAAATTTTGTATTTATTTTTCGTTTAAAAAAATTTATGGCTTGTAGAGGAAGTCGAAACTCAAATAATGGTCACAGCGGCGGAGAAGTCGTTGTCGCCGCATACGTAAGACAAAACATTCCTTTTGTCATTTAGTAAAAATTATTCGTATAAAAATATTACTTTTGAATAAAATTAAAAGTCAAATGGGTTTATAAACCATATAAAAGAAAGTTGTGTATAAAACAAAATATGCCTCAATGAAAAGAGATTGAGACAATGTCCCTTACAAAGAACATTTTGTAAATAAAATAGATTGCTCATGTGTATTCACTATAAGATCACATAAATAAAGTATAAATACATGATAATATATAAAAATTAATTTCTTACATAATCAAAGAACAACATAAATAAGAAATATAAGTTCAACCCAAAGAATGGGAATTGGGTTAAGAAGTTCTCTTACCTCGTGTCCGACTTGACTCGACCGTTCTTTAAACTCCTGAATAATAAACTAGACATAATTTATAATTTCTTAAGAACCTTTTTCATGTTTATTATTCCTTTTATATCACTTATTACCATGTTATGGACATTATGTAATTATTTATGTTAATAATGGTCGTTTTGTCGATATTTGGTACTTGAGTCAAAAATAAACTTCTTATAATTACAAGTTGTTCATGTGGTAAAATATCCATTTTATCAAGAATTATATTCATGATTTAGATATCATATATTTCATATATATCCAGTATATACATTCATTCATAATATTATGTAACATTTGGAGGTAAGAAATGAAATGCACCGTTCATGGAGACGGTAAGCCATGCATATGAATGAACGCTACTTTCATTTCTATTTCGTATTTAAAGGAATTAAATCATAATGATATAAAGGTGTATTATAATTCCAGTATAATATCATATATAATATCATTTACTCCATCCTTTATACATCCCATATATGGCATTAACAATTCAAATCAATTTGAGGGGGCGGTAGTCCGCACTTCCTAAAATGAAATTATCGCGTTTACCCATAATGGAAATCATAAAGTTATGCCATAAATGAGAAATAAATAAGAATAAGGAAAACATAAACATAATATATATATATCATATATGGAAATAGTTCCATCATAATGGCCACCATTAGAGTTGTTAAGAGAATATTGAACAATCATCATTTCGTGAGGCAGTAATTCACCACCCAGAGAAACAGTATGTTGTTTAACAATTAGATGAAGGTATGTGTAAGTGTGAATAAAATACTTCTCATGAAAAAATCCTAGTATATTTTAGTTACTGGTTTTGTTAAAAAATAAAGGAATAAAAAAGAGTTTAAGTGGTTGGAGAAGCAATATAAAACAACAGAACATAAGAGAAGACATTACATTAAAATCGTGTACCTCTTTTTGATTTGAGACAAAGGCTTCCTTGGGAAGACTTCTGCCAAAATTAAGGCTTCTTGGAGTAAGAGAGAGAAGTTGAGAGTGTATTTGGGTAGAGTTTGGCCACACAAAATGGATTTGATGATTTGAATAAGGTGGTAGAGGCGGGTGCCTTTTATAAGTGGAGAGGAGCGGCACTCTTGGAAAGTCATGAAATGTTACATTATTATTAAATTATTTTCAGATTTCGAAGGTCCCACAATTATATATTTCTAAGATAAGGTGATAAGGGTTCGAAAGATACTCATAAAATAGGTTTTTTACAAGTGTATGTCTTATATTTTACATTATCTTTTCATTTTATTTAAATCGTTTATTAATGAGGTAATCGCTGCATCATCATGGTGTGATAAATAAATTTATTTATTTAATGTCTAAAAATTATTAAAAAATTACCATGATGTAGAAAATATTTTTATCTTTCCAATGAATATTTATAGTCTAAGAGTTAACTTATATAACCCCATGTAATAATTTTTTTAGTAAAACAACACATGTTTGTGACAATTTTATTTTTACTTTAAATAAAAAGTTATTAATGTCATTTTCTTACCCAAATCGCTCCATGGTGTTCCCAAGTTGACCCATGGATTGTCTTGTTCGTCCATGAATCATCCAATAAGGGTAGTACAAGTGTCAATATATTTTCATATTTTTATAATATCATTTTTATCTTAAATTTCACTAATTACCTTTAATCGTGATTAATAAAACATAAAAGTTACTATTCACCAAAAAATTATTTTAATCTTATTGAACCACATTTTACTTCCTAATGAAAATAATGTATGTTAGATTTTTTAAAATAAAATCACAAAACTGGTAATGTTTCATTTACATGAAAAATTAGTTTTTAAACTACCACTGAGTGGTTTCACTATTCATCAAAAATTGATGTTGTTTAGAAAAATACTAAAAATTCACCCTAAGCTATAATTGATATTCTGAATTCAAAAATGGTGTCTATATTTAAAAAATACTAACATAGAAGTTTCATTAATTAATTTTATAATTAATTCTCGATGTCAAAACAAATAGCATGTTTTTAAGAAACAATATCAATCAAAAGATTGGCAATTGTTTATGTCCAATTTCAAAGTGAAGTTAATTATAATGACCACCATTGGATAAAATGCTAAGATTATATTCTAATTATACTTTAAAACCACTCAATAGAATAATTTATCACAATTAATTTTTTTGATTAAAAAATTTATTTTTAATTAAAATTTAGTAATCATGTTAATTTTGTTTCCTAGTTATCGGATGAGATACATCACATTAACCGATGCATTGGACTGCTATATAATTTCGGATGAACCATAACATCATATCATTTAAATAATCATGAATTCCACAAAGAACATATAACAATATTAGACATAAAATACCCTATGTAAAGGAAATTGGTTCAAAGTTAATTTCATAAATCATACATTTAGGAATAAAATTTTTTGTTCCCAAAATAAAAATGTAATAAATTACTTTTTATAAGAATCATAATTATTGTGTAAAGAAGATACAATCTCCTAAGAAGTGAAACATGTGTTTTATAAGGGAGGTTTATTTTGAAAAAATATATTCCTTTTTCATAAAATCATTTTCAAAGCATGCATATCCTTGAAATGATAATTGGAGTAAAATTAAATTGAAATTTATTAATACTAAAAGAACCACTATATTGAAATATTTCATTAAATATAAATAACCGGTAGAAAAGATATTAGGATTCTGAATCCCCATATCTTATTTCTGAATGATTTATTCAATGTAATAACCGGGATAGTCATATTGGATTCATTAATTATTAAATAAATAACCTATAATATAGGTATTTTATTAATTAAAATTTAATTAATTACATTTATGGATATTATGATGTGTTATATAGTTCATTCTGTCATTTTGGAGTGTTTGTTTTCCTGAGTTTTATGATCAGTTCACTCATATACATGTATATAAGATCATGTAAAATGGGAATAATTACCCGTAATTGATACTATTTTTTATTAATGAACATGAAGAAGTTTAAATTGTAATTTTTTTCATACATGTTCTGGATTAATTTGATAATATATTAAGTGTAATCATTTAGATTAATTTTGGTGGGTTTTGATCATATCAAATATGTTTAGTTATATTTTTTAATATAATGAATATATGTTACATCAAGAAAATAACAACGGTTACATCCTAAATATAAAAATATATTTCTACAATAATAAAGATTTTTTGACCATACTTTATGGTGTTAAATAAAAATGAATCTTTTCATCATTGAATGTGATAAATCAACAAATCATGGACAACGTTTCTATTTTTAGAATAAAATAGAGATGGGAATAATTTTACCAAATAGATTATTCCATTAACATAGTAAAATTTTAGTACATATATAAGAGAATGGATTCATTATTCCTCTTGGATAAAGGATGTTGAGGAGATAAGAGGAAAATAGATTAACTTTTTAAATAAATTAAATGACATTAGAAGAGGATTGTACATCTTGACTTCTTCTCCATCAAAACTACCTTAGGGAAATTCGGTTTTCCCTTTTGATGAAACCATAAGATCATGAATGAGGGATAAGTGCTTGGAATAATTATTTTTAATAAATTTGAAAATCTTCAAGGCTTGGTTGTTTTGAGTAGAAAGGGTGGTGAGGGGTGGTATTTATAGTGGAGAAAGGGTTGGTTTTTTATTATTATATTTATTAGTTTGTTATTTTAGCTCAAAACTAAGAGAAGTTTGAACCTTATCACTATTTATTTTAAAATAATAATGGATAGTTCTATATTTTGTTGCATACATCATCCATACTACAAAATGACTCAAAGATACATGTATTTAGCTTATATTGTAAATTATCATAGTTCACTATTCAAAAAATCTTCAAGAAATTTAAAAAAATACAAAAACAATTAACCCTAACCATTTATGGATGTATATAAATCAAAAATTAACATGATGTTATGAAATTTTGTTTTTTCTAAAAATGAGAAATTTAATTTTTAATTAAAATCATCATTTACTCAAAAAATACCAATTTTCAAATTATAAATGATTTTATGACATTTTGAATAATTAATAATGTTCCCATAAAATTATCTTACAAAAATTACCAAAAAAATATTCATTTATTAATATATATTTTGAAAATACACTTTCTTTTAAACCATTATATTAATTAAAAAATTGTAATTAAATATTTATTCTTTAAAAACACCAACACTTAATTTATCATCTCTAAAATATTCCTTTACATATACGAAGATTTAAAAATATCAGAGTTTCATATATAAGATACCCAAATTTTATATTCACTTTCATTGGTTAGTTTACCAATCTATTGACCTATTTAATATTAATAATGGTAATATTATTGTTGAAAAGGTCTAGTTACTATTCAATCGGTAAACATTCTTTAATTTCTAGAAACCACTCTTATTTCATTTTTTCATAATTTATAATGTTTTTATTGTGTTATCAAAGTGATTTTATGCTTTAATATTATATAAAATAATAATACGAAGTGAAACATTCCCATTGATAAAAGTATGAGTAATGGTCTGGCTGAATGTTGTCACGGCCCTCAAAATTACATTTATTACATCTACACTAGTACAACAGTGCAGGGTCCATCCATAGAGATGGCAGATGAGTGATTTCTATGTTTTTGGAGTTTTAAACCCCCACTGTTTTCAGCAGTGGGGAAAACATCTTCAGACTATTTATATATATTTTTAATTTATTGAGGAGATGGAAACAGGATGTGGAAACAAGATTCTCTACCAAGAAACTAAAATTTATACTAAGTACTGTCAAACATAAGTATTAAAGAAAACTAAAATTTAACCGCAAAGACATAGGAGCTCAAATCAAAAAAAGTCACTCTAAAAATCTAATCTACTGGTTAAAATACTTGACTCTTTCACACTTTTATTGAATCACTCCTCAAAAATCTGCTGAAGAATCCCCTTCGTAAAAAATTTCAATAGGCATATGATTATGTTTGAAGAAGATTAAATTTGGAAATAAACTCACCATAAATTTCCAAAATTAATGACATTAATGTTCTGAAAGATTCATTTAAAAACAAACTTGCGAATCGAATGTGAATTGTAAATTTTGAAATCAATTGAGTGGTGAATCAACTGAACAGATAATCAAAATTCAATCTCACTGATAGATGATTATTCGGAAATATATAAATTAATTTGAAGAATTTATAAAGATAAACTAGTAGAATTAAATTCCAAAGCTAAGAAAATATTAACCTATGATCATCTTGATAAATGCAGTGAAAAACAACTGAAAACAGAGTACATGACTATGGACTTAGGGAAGGTAAACTCCCATTGAAATGCTCTGCCTTCGGGATCCTTAGACTCCATGTCTACTCTCTCATCTTCTGGGAGTCTTCACTCTCCAAAAATGGTGTGGTGTGGAATCCAAATGAGCATTATTGCTCTCATCTGATGTGATCATAGAATGATGAATGAGAGAGTCCTGGTGAAACACTACTGCTTGCTCTTCTTAAAATATCATATGTCATCTGTTACACGTCACTGCAAGCTTCCACCAGCTTTAAAAAGTGCATCACTTTAGTACTGGACACGTGCGTTTTTTCGTAACAGGCACGTCACACTTGTATTTCCCTCTTAACTGACTCCTGGTGAGTTATTTAGATGAATGTGGACATGTTTTAGTCCCTTCAATGAACCTACACAAGATACACACACAAAAAAATAAAAAAAAATCATAATTAAATTCATTAGATTATTGAAAGTCGTAAAATATTTAATAGTTGTATTATTAATAATGTTATTGATTTTAAGTTATTACTTGTTAATTATAAAATCTGTTAATTAAGAAAATTAAATCATTTTCTATTTTTTAGTTAATTAGATTAGCTTATTTAAGTTTGTAATAAATTATTCAGTATTTAATTCTAATAAATAATTATTTATTTTACCACATTAAGTTAAAATTAATTTAGATATTATTATTAATTAGTTTAATTTAATGTATTATTTAAGTTAAATAATTTATTAATTCTAATTAAAAAATTAATTATTATATATTTGTTATTTTATTCATAACTATAATTATTTACAATTTATGTTAAGATATTATTGTTATTATTATTATTTTAAATTATGTTTCTTATTAAATGTTCTTTTAATTTAATTATTATTGTATTTTTTAACATTATTTTATTCCCCCAGTGTCTTCTTCTCCATCGCGCCACAGGAGGGAAATTCTGGATCTTTTTTTAATCCACCTTCAGCGGCTCGCCCTCCTCCTTTGCAGTGCAGCGTCCTCTTATCCTCACTATGACTTCAACCTAGAGTAGTGTCGACCTTGGTTTGGACTCAGTTCATAATGTAAGGTGTGTCTTCGACTCCTCAAAATAGCATGGCGTCTCATCAACTCGGCTGCCTCAAACTCTGGTGTGATTCCTCCTCAAACTCCCACGGCCTTTGTAGGTGAAAAACGGCTCGGTTCATCCCATAGTGATGCAGCACTGGCCTTGGCTCGGACTCAGCGTCATCACCCTTGGCTTCTCCACACACTCAAACGTCGACAACTTCTATCCTTTAATCTTGTAGCTGTGGGTATAAGGATATGGAATGGCTTGGTGAAACAGCACAACTCGAACTCAACAGTCCTCACCGGCGGTGATCTCATTCAGTGGCAGCTCTATGTAAACAGTGCACAAAGATCCACCTTGAAGCACGATGGGTCCAATGAAACCAATGTGTTATTCAAGTCGAGAACGGGTTGGATCCGGTTCCTACCTTGCTGGTTACTGATGTGGCTTCTTCTCCTTGCACATCGGTAATAGGATGTTCCCCCAATCACTGGCTCGATTTTCGATTCTCGTTTTTAGCCAACGGCGAGGCCAGTGATTCCTTCAAGCAATGTGACTCCAGCTCCCCTCATGGAGACACCCATATTAGAGGTGGTGAATATAAGTCCCCAGCCTTAATCCTTACTTAATCATGAGTTATTACAAGATTACACATTGAGGATCTTTTCAGGTTTAGAGTTTTAGAGAATTAGATCATGAAACTTGCATTACATTCCACATTTAAACAAAGTGGTTACATAAAAGACAGTATTCATTCTTCCCATCAACGGAAACATATTTAAAATAATAAATGGATTCTTTCTTGACACATCCTTGACACTATCATCACATCATGTACCCTTCCCTTGACCTGTGAAAAACATTTCAAAAACTTGGGATGAGCATAAAAAGCTCAGTAAGGGATATATAGATGTGGAAAGGAAACATGAGTACATGTATACATAAGAATGAAATCATACTTTACCCATAAAACATAGGCATATCAAATCATGAATAAATCATAGAAAACATAAGACATAAAGGTAACTTGAGGCATTCATAACATTCTTACGTAGGGAGTAACCCTCTTGGTTACGTTTGGAATACCCATCACAGTATATTCCCTAAATCTCTTCGGAGAAACCTTAACGTTTCACTCCATCGCGTTACCCAATGCATTGGAGAGCTATATCAGGCTCACCCGTCCTTAGTTTATCACGGAACCACCCGTTCTTCATAACAATGCCCAAGAACCATAACATAATCGTATCACATAAACATGAATAAAGGAATCATGACATTTCCACATTTCAATCACAATATAACATTTTAGGATATTGAAATAATGAATCCATTTAAAAAGTAACCATTTCCAAAACCATTTAAAACATTTAATAAAGAGATTTTTGAATCAAAGTGTCCCATACCACCTTGAAGCTTTTAAAATTTTAAACCATTAATATCCATATAAATAAATCCTTAAAACCATTTTGAAAACATGGATATTAATAAGAACAAATAATTAAAACATTTAAAACGATATTTTGGTTAAAGGGGTTTTACCAAAATTAGAGACACTTGAATACAATAATCGAGGAATAACATTTAGTCAGAACTTTATAATATCATGAGAATAAAAGGATTCATGATATAATACTCCAAAGGACAGTATATACACCATATAAGAGTGAATTGGTGCATAACAACAATTAACCCTCAATAGAAATGTCAAATGTGATGAAATCCCTTATAAAGAAGGTATCCTTAAATTAAGGAAAAATAAATCTCACAAAATATGTGTGACAAATATATATACACCCAATATAAGTGGATATTAAGTGTAAAACAATAAACGGTCATTCACACATATTCAATGGATGACATATTCAATGACTACAAGTTGAACCCAAAGAAATCGAAATTGGGTTAAAAAGTTCCCTTGACAGCCTAACGGCATCACATCAAAATGAGTTGATGAGAGATAAAAAGTGTATCTCATCACTTGGACATAAAATTTACATCAATAAGGATGTATGATAACATATCCCAACATAAAAATATGTAAATTAAAAGACCCAATAAAAGAAGCCTTTTAAAAAAGAGGAGGGTGAAAGGTTCCCTTACCGACTTGGGTATCTTTCAAAACATACACCCCATGAAAGAAAGACAATAGGTCATTGATGTAAATACTCATAAACAAAAGTATATTACACAAAGAGTAGAATTATGGGAAGTAAATACACCACTCAATGGAATTTGTGGCCAATGTAGCATAAATCTCACGGGAATAAAAGTGAGATGAAAAATCCCGTACGAAAACTCGGCAGCCTAACGGCGCCACATAAAACTTCCGAATATGGATTGATGAGATCAAATAGAGTATCCCATAATATTACAATAGAATTTAAAGCAAGTGGAATATAAAAGAAAATCCCCCAACATTGCAAAGAGGATCTTAAAAGAAGTGACATAAAGGAGAGTACTTAAAAAGAAAGAGAGAGGTTAGATCTCTTACGAAAGTTCGGCAGCCTAACGATGCCACTCAAAACTTCCAAAATGGATTGATGAGATAGAATAGGGTCTCTCATCACATGAACATAAAAATTACAGTAAGATTAATATAAAATAACATCCCAATCATAAGAAAAATGAGCTTAAAAGAAATGACATAAAAGAGTGTACTTAAAAAGAAAGAGAGTTGTAGGATCCCTTACCTCGGGTCCGACTTGACTCGATCGTTCTTTAATCTCCTGAATAATAAACTTGAGTTAATTTATACTTCCTTAATAACATTTTTCAAGTTAATTATTCCTTTTATATCACTTATTACCATGTCATAAACATTATGTAATCATTTAAGTTAATAATATTTGTTTTGCCGATGTTTGGTTCCTAAGTCGAAAGTGGACTTCTTACAATTACATGTTGTTCGTGTGGCCAAATGTTTATTATATCCAGAATTGTATTCATGATGTAGATATCATATATTTCATATATATCCAGTACATGCATTCATTTATTAAATTACATAATCATTTAGAGGTAAGAAATGAAATGCACCGTTCATGGAGACGGTAAGCGGTACGTACACATGAACGCTACTTTCATTTCTATTTCATATTTTATAGAATGGAATAATAATGATATAAAGGTATATTATAATTCCAGTATAATATCATATATAATATCATAGTTCCATCCTTTATACATCCCACATATGGTATTTAACGAATCAAATCACTTTGAGGGGCGTTAGTCCGCACTTCCTTAAATGAAGATATCGCGTTTACTCATAATGGAAACCATAACGTTATGCCCAAAATGAAAAAACAGAAGCTTAAGGAAAACATAAAAATATTATATATCATATATAAAAATAGTGACATCATAATGGCCACCTTTGAAGGTGTTAAATGAGTATTGAACAATCATCATTTCGGGAGGCAGAATTTCACCATCCACGGAAACCGTATGTTCTTTAACCATTTGATGTAGTTGTGTGAGAGTGTAGCTCGAATATATCTTATAACAACATCCTAGTATATTGAAGATACTGGTGTTGTTACAAAAGAAATAAATAAAAAGAGTTTAGGGGGTTGGAGAAGCAAAATAAAACAAATGAACATGAGAGAATGAATTACCTTTAAAAGTGTAAGTCCTTTTGATTTGAGCCTAAAGGCTTCCTTTGAAAGGATTATGCCCAAAGGGAATCCTCTAGGATGAGGATAGGGATGTGGAGAGAGTAAATGGGCAGGGGTTGGCCGAGCCAAAGGCTTGAGGGGTGTGTGAAATGAGGTATAGGTGGGGGCCTTTTATAAGAGGAGAGGAGGGGCACTTTTGGAAAGTAAAGAAATATTACTTTATTTGAAAATGTGTTTCGGTTTTAAAAGGTCCCACATTGATATAATTCGTGGATAAGGTGATAAGGCTTAGAAATCCACTCATCCAATAAGTTTTGGACATGTGTAGTTCATAGATTTTACATTATCTTTCAATTTTATTTAAATCGTCAAATAATGATGTCATCGCTGCATCATTAGTATGTCATAAATAATTTAATTTATTTAATGTCTAAAAATTATAAAAAAAATACTATGATGTAGGAAATATTTTTATATTTCCAATGACTATTTATAATCAAAATTTGGACTTGTGTAACCCCACTTAAAAATTGTTTTAGTAGAACAGATCATGTTTGTGTCATTTTTACTTTTACATTAAATAAAACGTTATTTATGTCATTTCCCAACCAAAGTGGATCCATGGGGTCCCCAAGTTTGCCCATGGCTTGTATTGGTCGGCCATGACTCACCCAATAGGTGTAGGACAAGTGTCATGGTGTTTTCACATTCTTATAATATCATTTTTACCTTAAATTACACTAATTACCACTAATCGCGATTAAAAACTTAATAAGTTACTATTCACCCAAAAATTATTTTCATCCCATTGAACCAAATTTTTCATACTAATGAAAACCATGTATGTCGGATTTTCAAAATTCAATACACATTAGTGGTAAACTTTCATTTAACTGAAAAATCAGTTTGCTTGATTACCACTTAGTGGTTTCACTATTCATCAAAAATTGGAGTTTTTCAGAAAAATACCAAAAATTCACCCTAATCTATATTTGATATTCCGAATTCAAAAATGAAGTCCGTTTTACAAAAATCAAAAAATATTAGTCACATTAATTAATTTAATAATTAATTCCCGCTGTCATAGCAAATAGCGTGTTTTTATAAAACAATAAGTATCAAAAGATTGACACTAGTTTAAGTCTGATTTCAAAGTGAAATTAATTCCAACGACCACTATTGGATTTAATGGTAAAAATATTTTCTAATTTCACTTTAAAACCAATTCAAAAGATAATCTAATCATATAAATAAATTAGATTAAAAAGAGGTTTTGAATTAAAATACAACATTTTACACTATTCATTAAAAAAACGAACTTTATCGGAAAACTACCAAAAATTTACACAAAGTAAAATTTGATGTCCCGATTATAAAGAAGCATTTTATTTGGTCCAAAATAATGTATAAGAGTGATCAAAACTATTTTTAATGACGGTTCGCCATCAAAAGGCGATAAGTGAACCTTTAGTGAAAATTAGGGTATAAAAGCATAAAATTGAATTCTTTCCATATTTTAAGCCTCTATACTTTATTGGATAAATGTAAAAACATTTAAAAACATATATAATCATATTTTAGTTATTTATATTCATTCCCGCCATTACAACGGCTACATGTTAACTACCATTTAAAATAATATTATTTTATTATTAGAGTGCAACGTAAGATTCCCAAGAAACTCGTTGTTGCGTGTTGGGTACGCCATCGAGCATAGCGTCCCCTTTAACGTCATTTAAATATTTTATTCACAAATATGGATAAATATGAAATGTCATATTCTTTATTTACCTGGGGTGTTACATCCTTCCCCCCTTTTGGGAATTGCGTCCTCGCAATTTTAAAAATTGAGCTTGGAAACATCCTTGAAAGTCCCACATCGGAGAAGAGTTGGTAATAAAATCACTTTAAAATAAAGAAAGATAAGTACAAAGGTCACCCGAGTTAACCCATACTAGGATTCCAAGTATGAAAATATGGACATGGAGGAAAAAACAAAGGGTTATGTTCTGATGGAGAGTGATAGAAAACATGTTTAGGAGAAAGTTAACCATGAGAAAATCACAAACTTGTGATGGGTTAAACGGTATTCGATTCCCCAGTACGAAAAGTTAATAGACAAAATTTTTGTTTTAAGTTACTTTTTATTGAGGAATTTATTCATAAGGAAACATAATCACTTATCATGTTGACTCTCAACTTTTATTAGATTCCTTACACAAACTCATATTTTCTCCAAAAGGCGAGTATTTAGGAAGACTTGTTCAAATTAAGAGTACTATAATCAACTTCTAGAGAATCACCTAATCCATAAAAGAGAACTATATACGTCCCATGTCTTTAGGCTTTAACCAGAACCAAAACCAAAAAGGTTGGTACAAGGTCAGATAATCCAGAAAAGGATAACCCTTTAAAAAGAAAATCTATGCTTAATCTCCAAAATTTGTCCAACAAAACCCAAAGTTCAACGAGGACCATCCGATAAACAATTTGTCCATAAAATTCTTCAAAGTAAACCAATATAAGATTGAAACCCAAATATTTTAAGGATTAGTCACATAGTCTTCCAAGTTAAATCGTAACATTTATCTCCAAACAACATCAGTTGCCCCTAAAGTCTCGTATTGAAAAGTAATTAACCTAATCACATATCCTCCAAGATAGGTTAATCATTTTCATAAATAACCCAAAATCAACTTACTCTTAATTCATAAAATCATATAACTAGAAAGAATCAGCCAAACTAACCCGGGACTTCACGTAGTCCAGTGGTAGGCGATAAATACCAGTCGCACTTTGGTTGTGGGTTCGATTCCCGCAGCTTTGTCCGACGCGACGGGTAGTCACACGGTCTGCGTGTTGTCCTTTTTCCAAAACTATATAATTCTTAAAACATTCCCCAAAATGGGAAAAAAAATCTTCAAGAATAATCATAACATATTTTAACCTCAAGTTTATCTCATTCCTTTCATTTTCCATCATATCATAGAGTAACCCATAATTACATAAAAATTAGGTATCAAATAAACCCTAATGGTTACCTTAATAATTATTACCTGAATTTCCACATCGGGTTGGCCATCTCGTACATGATGCATTAGATAACTCACCAAGGTTTAAGTGGTTGATCATGACTCCTTGATATTTGGTTTAGAACAAACACGAGTTTCCTCATTGAATCCTCCATTTTATCTAGTATCTTAATCAGAGAACCACCATAGTTTCCTTCAAACCTGTTGTCTCTTTGGTGCCTGCTAGATCCATCCATTCACTAAAAATAGAAATGTCAGTGAGATTATATCAACAAAACCATCATGTACTAATGAGGATGGTAAACACTAAGATACACTTACTCATTCAATTTATCTAAAACTAGGACTCTTTCTGAAATCCTAACCATTATGGTAATGTCACTTATGCTTAAAGAATACCCTAACCTCTAAAGTTATCTAAACCGACCTTTGATACCAACTATAAGGCCCCAGCCTTAATCCTTACTTAATCTTGAGTTATTACAAGATTACACATTGAGGATCTTTTCAGGTTTAGAGTTTTAGAGAATTAGATCATGAAACTTTCATTACATTCCACATTTAAACAAAGTGGTTACATAAAAGACAGTATTCATTCTTCCCATCAACGGAAACAAATTTAAAATAAAAAATGGATTCTTTCTTGACACATCCTTGACACTATCATCACATCATGTACCCTTCCCTTGACCTGTGAAAAACATTTCAAAAACATGGGATGAGCATAAAAAGCTCAGTAAGGGATATATAGATATGGAAAGGAAACATGAGTACATGTATACATAAAAATGAAATCATACTTTACCCATAAAACATAGGCATATCAAATCATGAATAAATCATAGAAAACATAAGACATAAAGGTAACTTGAGGCATTCATAACATTCTTACGTAGGGAGTAACCCTCTTGGTTACGTTTGGAATACCCATCACAGTATATTCCCTAAATCTCTTCGGAGAAACCTTAACGTTTCACTCCATCGCATTACCCAATGCATTGGAGATCTATATCGGGCTCACCCGCCCTTAGTTTATCACGGAACCACCCGTTCTTCATAACAGTGCCCAAGAACCATAACATAATCGTATCACATAAACATGAATAAAGGAAACATGACATTTCCACATTTCAATCACAATATAACATTTTAGGATATTGAAATAATGAATCCATTTAAAAAGAAACCATTTCCAAAACCATTTAAAACATTTAATAAAGAGATTTTTGAATCAAAGTGTCCCATACCACCTTAAAGCTTTTAACATTTTAAACCATTAATATCCATATAAATAAATCCTTAAAACCATTTTGAAAACATGGATTTTAATAAGAACAAATAATTAAAACATTTAAAATGATATTTTGGTTAAAGGGGTTTTACCAAAATTAGAGACACTTGAATACAATAATCGAGGAATAACATTTAGTCATAACTTTATAATATCATGAGAATAAAAGGATTCATGATATAATACTCCAAAGGATAGTATATACACCATATAAGAGTGAATTGGTGCATAACAACAATTAACCCTCAATAGAAATGTCAAATGTGATGAAATCCCTTATAAAGAAGGTATCCTTAAATTAAGGACAGATAAATCTCACAAAATATGTGTGACAAATATATATACACCCAATATAAGTGGATATTAAGTGTAAAACAATAAACGGTCATTCACACATATTCAATGGATGACATATTCAATGACTACAAGTTGAACCCAAAGAAATCGAAATTGGGTTAAAAAGTTCCCTTGACAGCCTAACGGCATCACATCAAAATGAGTTGATGAGAGATAAAAAGTGTATCTCATCACTTGGACATAACATTTACATCAATAAGGATGTATGAGAACATATCCTAACATAAAAATATGTAAAGTAAAAGACCCAATAAAAGAAGTCTTTTAAAAAAGAGGAGGGTGAAAGGTTCCCTTACCAACTTGGGTATCTTTCAAAAAATACACCCCATGAAAGAAAGACAATAGGTCATTGATGTAAATACTCATAAACGAAAGTATATTACACAAAGAGTAGAATTATGGGCATTACATACACCACTCAATGTAATTTGTGGCGAATGTAGCATAAATCTCACGGGAATAAAAGTGAGATGAAAAATCCCTTATGAAAACTCGGCAGCCTAACGGCGCCACATAAAACTTCTGAATATGGATTGATGAGATCAAATAGAGTATCCCATCATATTACAATAGAATTTAAAGCAAATGGAATATAAAAGAAAATCCCCCAACATTGCAAAGAGGAGCTTAAAAGAAGTGACATAAAGGAGAGTACTTAAAAAGAAAGAGAGAGGTTAGATCTCTTACAAAAGTTTGGCAGCCTAACGACGCCACTCAAAACATCCAAAATGGATTTATGAGAGAGAATAGGGTCTCTCATCACATGAACATAAAAATTACAGTATGATTAATATAAAAGAACATCCCAATCATAATAAAGATGAACTTAAAAGAAATGACATAAAGGAGTGTACTTAAAAAGAAAGAGAGTTGTAGGATCCCTTACCCCGGGTCCGACTTTACTCGATCGTTCTTTAATATCCTGAATAATAAACTTGAGTTAATTTATACTTCCTTAAGAACATTTTTCAAGTTAATTATTCCTTTTATATCACTTATTACCATGTCATAAACATTATGTAATCATTTAAGTTAATAATATTTGTTTTGCCGATGTTTGGTTCCTAAGTCGAAAGTGGACTTCTTACAATTACATGTTGTTCGTGTGGCCAAATGTTTATTATATCCAGAATTGTATTAATGATGTAGATATCATATATTTCATATATATCCAGTACATTCATGCATTTATAAAATTACATAATCATTTAGAGGTAAGAAATGAAATGCACCGTTCATGGAGACGGTAAGCCGTACGTACACATGAACGCTACTTTCATTTCTATTTCATATTTTATAGAATGGAATAATAATTATATAAAGGTATATTATAATTCCAGTATAATATCATATATAATATCATAGTTCCATCCTTTATACGTCCCACATATGGTATTTAACGAATCAAATCACTTTGAGGGGGCGGTAGTCCGCACTTCCTTAAATGAAGATATCGCGTTTACTCATAATGGAAACCACAAAGTTATCCCCAAAATGAAAAAATAGAAGCTTAAGGAAAACATAAAAATATTATATATCATATATAAAAATAGTGACATCATAATGTCCACCTTTGAAGGTGTTAAATGAGTATTGAACAATCATCATTTCGGGAGGTAGAATTTCACCATCCACGGAAACCGTATGTTCTTTAACCATTTGATGTAGTTGTGTGAGAGTGTAGCTCGAATAAATCTTATAACAAAATCCTAGTATATTGAAGATACTGGTGTTGTTACAAAAGAAATAAATAAAAAGAGTTTAGGGGGTTGGAGAAGCAAAATAAAACAAATGAACATGAGAGAATGAATTACCTTTAAAAGTGTAACTCCTTTTGATTTGAGCCTAAAGGCTTCCTTTGAAAGGATTCTGCCCAAAGGGAATCCTCTAGGATGAGGAGAGGGATGTGGAGAGAGTAAATGGGTAGTGGTTGGCTGAGCCAAAGGCTTGAGGGGTGTGTGAAATGAGGTAGATGTGGGGGCCTTTTATAAGAGGAGAGGAGGGGCACTTTTGGAAAGTAAAGAAATATTACTTTATTTGAAAATGTGTTTCGGTTTTAAAAGGTCCCACATTGATATAATTCGTGGATAAGGTGATACGGATTCTAAATCCACTCATCCAATAAGTTTTGGACAAGTTTAGTTCATAGATTTTACATTATCTTTCCATTTTATTTAAATCGTCAAATAATGATGTCATCTCTGCATCATTATTATGTCATAAATAATTTAATTTATTTAATGTCTAAAAATTATAAAAAAAATACTATGATGTAGGAAATCTTTTTATATTTCCAATGACTATTTATAATCAAAATTCGGACTTCTGTAACCCCACTTAAAAATTGTTTTAGTAGAACATATCATGTTTGTGTCATTTTTACTTTTACATTAAATAAAAAGTTATTTATGTCATTTCCCAACCAAAGTGGATCCATGGGGTCCCCAAGTTTTCCCATGGCTTTTATTGGTCGGCCATGACTCACCCAATAGGTGTAGTACAAGTGTCATGGTGTTTTCACATTCTTATAATATCATTTTTACCTTAAATTACACTAATTACCACTAATCGCGATTAAAAACTTAATAAGTTACTATTCACCCAAATATTATTTTCATCCCATTGAACCACATTTTTCATACTAATGAAAACCATGTATGTCGGATTTTCAAAATTAAATACACATTAGTGGTAAACTTTCATTTAACTGAAAAATCAGTTTGCTTGATTACCACTTAGTGGTTTCACTATTCATCAAAAATTGGAGTTTTTCAGAAAAATACCAAAACTTCACCCTAAGCTATATTTGATATTCCGAATTCAAAAATGAAGTCCGTTTTACAAAAATCAAAACATATTAGTCACATTAATTAATTTAATAATTAATTCCCGCTGTCAGAGCAAATAGCGTGTTTTTATAAAACAATAAGTATCAAAAGATTGACACTAGTTTAAGTCTGATTTCAAAGTGAAATTAATTCCAACGACCACTATTGGATTTAATGGTAAAAATATTTTATAATTTCACTTTAAAACCAATTCAAAAGATAATCTAATCATATAAATAAATTAGATTAAAAAGAGGTTTTGAATTAAAATACAACATTTTACACTATTCATTAAAAAAATGAACTTTATCGGAAAACTACCAAAAATTTACACAAAGTAAAATTTGATGTCCCGATTCTAAAGAAGCATTTTATTTGGTCCAAAAGAATGTATAAGAGTGATCAAAACTATTTTTAATGACGGTTCGCCATCAAAAGGCGATAAGTGAACCTTTAGTGAAAATTAGGGTATAAAAGCATAAAATTGAATTCTTTCCATATTTTAAGCCTCTATACTTTATTGGATAAATGTAAAAACATTTAAAAACATATATAATCATATTTTAGTTATTTATATCCATTCCCGCCATTACAATGGCTACATGTTAACTACCATTTAAAATAATATTATTTTATTATTAGAGTGCAACGTAAGATTCCCAAGAAACTCGTTGTTGCGTGTTGGGTACGCCATCGAGCATAGCGTCCCCTTTAACGTCATTTAAATATTTTATTCACAAATATGGATAAATATGAAATGTCATATTCTTTATTTACCCGGGGTGTTACAGTGAATTCCTGTGGGGGAAGAATGAGGGTTAAGGTTGCTGGAGGTTGAGGCACCATGAGTACGGTGGAAGGAGATCACGGTGTCACCGTAAAGAATGGGAAGCGATAGGCTGGAACCAATGTAAGGAGACAGTGGGGTGTAACCATGAAGGGATTACGGTGGATGAAACTGTGACAAAAATGGGAAACAGTTCCAGAAAAAACTGTGAGACTGTATGATGAATCACGGTGGGACAGTGAAGAATCCAGTACGTGGTGAACCAGTGAGACAGTAAAAGTGGTCACGGTGCTACCGTATTAAGCTGTTACAGTGCGTTCGTGAAAGGAGTGTCACAGTGAGACCGTGACTCAAACCAGTGAGACTGTATTAAGTGTTTACAGTGCCACCATTAACCTACATAATAAATAGAGAAACATAAATTGAATTAAAACTTAAATTAAAATATGAACAGAATAATTAGTTTAAAATAAAACTTAATTGAATGAATTGAAAACTTAAATACAACAAAAAACATTAATGGATTTAAAAGAAACAATTAAACATAAGTTAAATTATTATAATCTTCTAAACTAAAATGGTTGAAGTAGAAAACTAATTATCATATTTTTAAATAATTGAATCGAGTTCAGACATTAGATTATAAATTTGAATATATTTAATTTTTTCAAAATTTAAATTAGTAATTAATGAATTTTTAAAAGACATATGATAATTAGATTATATTAATTAATTTTTAAAATATGAAATGTTATATTAAGAATAAATTAATCTTATACAATGACCAAATTAAATAAAAAGTTTTATACTATTAAATTAGGAGACAAAAACAACTATCTAAATAAAAAGCGTTTAGACAAAAAAATAAATTAAAACTTAAATTACTTATTTTATGGTTTATAATACCCAATTAATTATAAAAGTTGATTAATTATTAAAAATAATAATAATAATACAAAAGTACTATTATTTATTAAAAAGTATGTAAATAACCAATTAAACCATTATAAATAATTGAAAACGATGTGGCAAAACATGTTTTTTTAAGGACACAACAAATTCCCCCACACTTCATCATTTTTTATCCTCAAACAATCCCATGTTTTATTATCATTGAGAAATAGAAAAATGTTTATATTAAATTGCTCAAAATTTAACATGTCAAAACTTACAACAGAGGACTTAAAATATATTTCAATAGGCTTTTAGAAAATAAATTTCACATATGAACCTTGCCAAGAACAAATTATCATTGGTAGTCTTGAAAACGATGAATCATTAAGTAATGATGATGTCATGCATAATATGTGATACAATATAGTGACTAACATCAATTCAATCTCAGGTTCTAAATCCATGAACAACATGAGGTAAAATATCAATGGAACTAAGACATTAACCAAGGAATATTGTACTTTGACAGAATCCTAGGTTCCAAAAATAATTACTTTTTTTCGAATCACCATAATTATACAACCTAAATTACCCCCATATAAACCAATTGCCGCCTTCTTCATTTGTTGTTCATCATTCCCCTCACCTTAATGAGCTCATTTTTTACCCTAGACACTCAATTTATTTTTTCCAAGACATGTTTCATTGTGCTAAGAACTATACAATGCACTTATTCAAGAAAAACAGAGGGCTTAAAGTTAACTGAAACGCACCCAGCATCTAGGGTCTCAGAGACTCACTGTGGGATCCCAGATGCCCAAATTACTCCAGTTTTAAAAATATTTATATAAAACTCATTTACATTGACTCATTAAAGTAATTAATTTTAATAATTTAAAGATGAAGGAGGCCCCTAGAATCAGAATCAAACATCTAGTTCCAAAGGTTATGATCAATACTCCATTAAAAGGTTACCCAAATAAATATCAAAAGTAGTTCCTAAACCATATTTCCATGAAACCACTAAGCAAGATCGCTCAACAATCATCCATTATCACTAATTTCAGACCTAAAGTATTTCTTAACTACCATCAAGGAAATTATCCTAAGTAAAAATCAAATTGAGTACAGTGTAAAGCCTAAAATTTTGATTTTTTTTTTAAAATTTTAACCATTTCTTACAAAAAGTTTTGAATTGCAGTGGGAATTGATGGTCTATCAATAAAGCACAGTTTAGCATAGTCAAGAATTTAACCCTTCCCCTACACTTAAAACCCAACTTTTTCCCCAATGATGACTTCTAATGTGGAGAAAAACAATTAATGAATTAAGATTCAAAATAGATTTTCAATTAAGTAGATTTATAACATGTATAAAGGGTCTCAATGAAGTTCAAAAATATTATCTTCCACAGTGAATAAATAATCAAGTGGTTTATTATCAAAAACATGCATGAACCTAAATGTTTAGTGACAAATATTTTATATTAAATTTCTTACAAGGCATATAACTTGTGGGTGCACAATTAATTGGGTGTAAGAAAGTTTAGCAAAATTTAATCAGTTATATATTCAACAGAGCAGATAAAGTTCATGCTAAACACCTCAAAATTAATCAGATTCAAAAGACCAGCAGCATGTACTCCCCCACACTTAGTTTCAAGAAGTGGAATGATTTTAATAACAATGAAATTCAATTTTTCAGCAAGGAGGTACTTGTAGAATTTATGCACAGCATAGTGACATGTAGAAGGATTTTCTAATACAAGCAAAAAAATTTTACTAAGCATAATTTTATTAACAAAAACAGGACCAGAAAAAAATGAAGAAAGTTGAAATACTTACATAACTAGGATCTAGTCCAAAAATGATCATAGTAATTCCACCCTTTTATTGACACAACAACAACATCCTTAGAAAACAAAGTATGAAAACCAGGAACAGAAATCCAGTAGATATAGAGCATATGGAAGACAAAAAAGCAACACATTATTCAACACTAAACAGTACAAAAATGAAAACAATGAAAGAGCATGGGTTGAATCCCATGAAGCACTGGTTTTAAAGTCATCAGTTAGAATTTATTTAATCATGAAGGTACAACATAGATCTATGTGCTTAAAAGGGTGTATCATTGACCTCGGAGCTATCACTCTTAACCTCAACAGTAACAAATTCAAATTCAAGGGTGGAAATGGGTGAATACAGAATAGTAGGATGAAGAATAAATTCAATAGAGTGATGAAAATAATCATGTACAATGGAACTCAATTATAATTCTCCCTCTATACTAATATTAGTATCATGAGAAGGCTAAGAACCCATCACAGGTGAGGATGGAAGCTATAGGTAGGGAAGATAATTTATTTTATCACCAACAGATTCAGGTCTAACAATGTTATAAATCTCTTCCAAAAGATCCTCATTTGTTATCTCACACTGAACATATAATTCTTCTATCAAATCAGTTCTGCAGCCATCATCTAATGTGCGTTCAACCACTCTTTCAAGTTCAAATTCAAAAAGCTCACAATATAAAACCATGTCATTTGAGTGTTACAATTCAATTTCAGGAGAAGAATTGTTCAACTTAGTTTCAATAAATTCAGTTTCCATGATTTTAAAATTGAGACAATTATCCTCAAGTTGGCCAACACTGATTTCTATTTCATTGCAAAAAGATTCAGAGAAGTGATTACTATGAGAATCGGGAAAAGAAAACTCATCAGTTAGTCTTTCTTCAAATATCATTCCCTCATCCTCATCATCCAACAACATTTCAGAATTTATTGGGTTTACAGGTTCAAAATATGAAATATTAGTGTTCAATTCAAGTTCAAATATTTCAGATTCTTTATCTTCTAGTTTAATTTATTCTTCCAAAGTGTTCCTTATTTCTAGTTCAGGTTCAGTATTCACAATGTCAGAAAAATTGGGTGAAGAGTTTTTAACATTTGAGTATTCAGTTTCAAGTATCTCTTCTACCCGAATGACTTCATTCTCAAAACATCTAAAATAGTTATTTTTCCCTTGTGTAGGAATGATGAAAATAACAGGGAAATATTTTTCAATCTGTTTCAATTATTCTTCAAAATTGTCCAAATCAGCAGCATTAATGATCTTTATTGGATTTTTAATTTTGTTTTCATGACTCATAGGGTTTGTTGTTTCCAGATTTTGTTTAAAAGAATCAGATTTTTCAAAGAGAATGGTTTCTGGACTAGTTTCACAGTCACTCACTTCTTCAATTTTATTTTAAAATATTTTGTAAACATTTTTTTCTTCATTTTTTTCAAATTCTTCTTGTTCTTTAACCCTTTTTTGTAAATCCAAGAGCATGTTATCCATTATTTTCAATCTTTGATCTCGCTCTTGAGAATATCTAAGTTGAATTTCATGGGTTTTATTAACCAACTGTAAATTAGTTACTCCCTAGCATCCAATTTATAATCAATTAGGTCAATTTTAGCTAGGGTTTTATAACTAGACTCATGTTTTTCATTTTCTTCAATGCAAAAATCCTGTTGTGACTGATTATAAACAAACTAGAAAGCAGTATGTCCATAATCACCACAACATACACAGTAAGGTCCAGTGCAGTATTTTGAGCCTTCATAATGTTCCATTTTTTAAAATGTATTAGATCAAACACACACAATAATTCAAACAGAACTTAAACAGACAACACATACGACAAATGTTCCCAGGTTTTTTAAAAATGTTTTTTAGTTTATTTTTTTATTAAAACATTAGATTCTCTGTGTGTTAATTCCCCAAAAATGGAGCCTAATTTATGTTAGGCCGGAGGTCATCACAGCCCTCAAAATTACATTTATTACTCCTACACTAGTATAATAGTGCAGGGCCAATCCACCGAGATGGAAAATGAGTGATTTCTAAGGTTTTTGAATTTTAAACTGCCACTGTTGGGAGCAGTGGGGAAAATATCTTCTATATTTTTATATATATTTTTATTTTATTGATGAAATGGAAACATGGTGAGGAAACAAGATTATCTACAATGAAACTAAAATTTACACTAAGTACTGTCAAACATAAGTATTAAAGAAAACTAACATTTAACAGTAAAGACAAAGGAGATCTAATCGACAAAAGTCACTCTGGAAATCTAATCTACTAGTTAAAATAATTGACCTTTTCACACTATTATTGAATCACTCCTCAAAAATTTGTTGAAGAATCTCCTTCTCTAATAAATTTAGTAGGCAGAAGATTATGTTTGAAAAATATTAAATTTGGAAATAAACTCGTCATAAATTTCCAAAAGTAATGACATTAATGTTCTGAAATATTCATTCAAAAACAACCTCGCTAGTGAAATTTGAATTGTATATTTTGAAATCAATTGAATGGGGAATCAACTAAACAGAGAATCAAAATTCAATCTCACCAATAGATTATGATTCGGAAAAATATAATGTAATTGAAGAGGTTCTAAAGATAAACCAGCAAAATTGAATTCCAAAGCTAAGAAAAATGTAACTTGTGATCATCATGATAAATGCACTGTAAGAAAACCAAGAATAGAGAATAAGATTATGGACATAGGGAAGGTAAAATCCCCTTGCAATGATCTGCCTTCAGGATCCTTGAGAGGACCAATTTGGGATATACCTAACACTGAGAGGGGGGGTGAATCCGTGTTGGGGACTTTTCAAACCAATTTAAACATTTATCCCTATACCTCTTGACATGTTAGGATCTTGATTCTCTTATTCTATTTTCCCTGTCTCATGCAATAATAGAAAGCAGTAAAAATACGAAGAAGATATTTTTACAAGGTTCACCACTCAATAAGAGTAGCTACGTCCTTTTCATGCATGGAGATGACCAGTTCATGGATTCTCCACTATAATGTGATATGTTGTTACAATGGAGTGGCCAGTAAAACAATCCTCTAGCCAGTGTGAGTTCCTAAACTTTAGAGAGGGGTGGGATATAATCCTCTTTCATGGACTGGTGATGACCTTGCCCATCTTTCCGGTGTGAGACCCTACACTTTGGAGGGGGGGGGGGGTGGTAAACAATCCTCTTCCCTGGATTGGTGATGACCTAACCCAACTTTCAGTGTCTAGCTGGTTCTTTATAATGCCTATGGAGACAGTCTTCTTCCTTCATTAAAATGTAGGTTCTTCTCTTGATCTTCTTCAACGCTCTTCACTTGATTACTTGCAAAGAAGTAGGTAAGAAATTCTTCCTTCTTTCCTTCTCTTCTTTTCTAGTGCAACACGAACTGCATTAGACTTCTTCTTACTTTTTCTTAGTGCAACAACCAACTGCACTAAAACTTCTTCTCTCTTCTTGATCTATTATTCTTCTTCCTTTTCTCTTCTCTCTATGCATAAAACCTGTAAACTTCACACTATTCTTCTTATTATAATTCTTCAATGCAAAACCAGTTGCACTGAAACCTACTCTTCTTCACACGTTTTCTTTCAGTACAAAACCATATGCACTGAGCTCTTCTTCTTCTTCTTCTTGCTAGAATCACATGTTATCTTTGTGATTGTAAAAACAATGAATTCTAGATCAACTTAGCATCATCAAAGTTCAACATAAGTTAGTAAGAACTTCTAGAACAACCCATATCTTGTGCTCCAATCCTTACTTGCACGCCTCCCTACTTGTACGCCTCCCTGCTAGCGCGCCAACCATCTTGCGCGCCACCTGCTTACGCTCCACTATTACTCATATCTCACAGCTTGTGTACCACCTTTTTTTTATACACACTCTCTGCATACGCACCTCTAACAACTTACGTGCCAAAACATGCGCGCCAAAACTTGCACGATAATACTTGTGCGACAATACTTTCGCATCAATACTTGTGCGGCAATACTTGAATGGAAAAACCTGCACGTCAATACTTGTGCACCTTATAAATAACCCTCAGCTTGTGCACCACTTCCAATTTCATGCCGCTTTCTACACTTCCACGTTCAGAGCTTAAATTATTCTCTTAAGAGTTGAGCCTTAAAAAATGAGGAGGCTAGTCGTCTATTTATAGGCATTTTGGTGACTTGTGCGCAACATACACTTGCACGCCAATATTTGTGTGCCGCTCCATCACTTGTGTGCCGCTTCATCACTTTCGTGCCCTTCCATCACTAGCGCGACACTTTATTTCCTTTGTCATATTTTGGTATGACGATGTTGGAATATGACTTGCACACAACATGCACTTGCGCACCAAGACTTGCGCGCCAATACTTGCTTGACACTCTTCACTTGTGCGAAACTTTCTAACTTGCATGCTACTTTATATCCTTTGTCATATATTGATTAGATGATCTTTGAAACAAGACTTGCGCGCCCCTTATACTTGCGCGCCAATACTTGTGCGACACCACTTTCACACCAATACTTGCGCGCCACATTCTTTCCTTTTCCATATTTCAGAAATTAGGCTATTTAAAATATGCCTTTTACACCTCTATAGTACTTGTGTGCAGACAATTGCGTGCTGACACTTGTGCGCAGACACTTGCGCGCCGCCACTTGCGCGCCTTATTCTTGCCTATGTCATTTTTGGATAGCATGATGTTGGAATATTTTTTGACAAAAACACTTCTTTACTCTCTCTATCCTTCATACGACTTGCACCACATGTACTCCAAACATGCGATGATTGTAAAATACAAATCAGCAGAGCATCGTCTGGTTTGGTCCATTCTTTTTGGATTATGAATTCCAAAGTACTTCTTCATCCTCACTTCGAATCCTCAATTCTTTTTAGTGTGTTAATTCCAAAAGAACTCCAATAATCTCTCTTTATCGAAAAGTGGAGGCTTGAAGCTTCTTCAAATACCTTCAATGTTGCAGACAATGTATCACCTTTGATACATGTATTTGGAACATTAAGAACAGTGAAAAAATCATCTGATTTCAAGGCATTGTGTAATTCATGAACTTCTTAGAATGCCATTCCCTTCCACACTCTCTTTTATTCTTCAGCCATAATTATCTACTTCATTCAAATCATATGATTCTTGTCTTCAAGTAAGCTCTTTCATTGTTCTCATGAAATCGTGAAGCATTTCATGGTTTTCTTTAAATCCTAATTATTCTTCAGTCATCCTTAGATGGATAATACTTCACCATTCTTCATTGCTGCAAACAATGCGTCACCTTTGACACAAGTTCTATGAACTTAAGATCACTTCAACAATCGTCTAAATTGTAACAACATAACGAATTTCCCAAGCATGGAATCCAATGCTATGAATCCAAAACAATTATCCAGACATCCTTACTTCAGCGAAAGTCCATTAACATTTTAGTCCTTCTTCATCTCCTTCTTTATTTTGATGATTATTGAAAACTATTGACAACAAATACAATCTTCATACAAAAAGTGGTCCCAACAATCTCCCCCTTTGTATTTGGTTGTCAATACCACAAAGACTCCTCAGATGACTGAGTCAATGTCAAAATAAGAATCTTTTATCTCCCCATTACTTGTTTCTCATCCTCTTTAATATCAAACTTTCATTTCACTTTCTCTCCCCCTTATTGACATGAAATACAAATTTCATAGTTGAGAGGCTGTCAGTCCTTACTTAAGAAGTGTGCCATCAATCATTTCACTCTAAGTCTACTTGAGCAAAGCTCGATGTAGAAAACAACAGAATTTGATTTAGATAACAAAGTTTTCTATAATCCACTGATTGTGATACCTCATGAGATGAGATCTCCTGTACTTTTTTTCAAGGGTTTTCCACTTTCATTACAGGATACATATATTGAATGTGATATGAAATAATCAATCCTGAAATTCCTTTTCAAATGACATGGTCTTCATATAATCTTCAGAGTAATTGAATTTTATACCAACTGATGTAGATACTGATTGAGATAATTACTCTGACAGCTTCTTCATGTGTCTCCATCTCAAGGGAACACTTATCCTCACTGAATCCCAGGTTTTCCTCCTCATAAATTACGTCACCTTTAATTCCTTGAATGATAATAATGAATACAATACACAAATATTTAATGGAATAAGGTGGATCCTCTTCTCTCAATCAATGTGAACAACAATGTTGAGACAATCTTCTCAACCAAGATGCTCCATTCTTCACACTTTCACAACTGATATTCAATGCTAACTGTGATTGTGTGGACCTCACTATTTATTCCATCTCTTTCTGTGTGAATATTCTTTCTTTAAGGTCTTTCAAAGCACTAGAATCTCCTAGTGCAACTAACTACTTTATGAGGAATTCATGTTGTGCTGGAATAAATTCAAAGCACTTTCTCACAGTTTGACCAGCCTTGTTTCACCTCAAATGCAGAACTTCATTGTCTTCACGTAGAATCTTCTTTTTGTATTTAGCACTAGACTTATCTTGTGCATCTTTAATATTCTTTATTCTTTACAAATCTTCTGGACAAACCACAAATATATCATTAGGGATTGAGGAATTATGATAGGATCTTCTACATGGATTCTTCTGAAAGTCTTCTTTCTTTGTAGTTCATTTGGATGTACCAACCTTCATCTTTTTGGATTTATAATCCAAATACATATTATCATTCTTTTATAAAATCTTCTTAGGAGAATTTTTTCACATTATTCGACTGATTTCATCCCAAGGATGCTTCTTCATTCTTAACATAGGAAGGGAGCTCATGTTTCTCAAAAGAGAATAACTTCACTGTAGAGAGTCCAACAGAGGTGAACATGTTCCTTTGATAGCAACTGAGAGGACCAGTTTGGGATATAACTAACACTGAGAGGGGGGTGAATCAATGTTGAGGCCTTTTAAATCCAATTTCAACTTTTATCCCTGTACCTCTTGACCTGTTAGGATCTTTATTCTCTTATCCTCTTTTCCTTATTGCATGGAATAATAGAAAGCAGTAAAAATATGCACAAGATATTTTTATAAGGTTCTCCACTCAATAAGAGTAGCTACGTCCTTTCCATGTATAGGGATGACCAGTGCATGGATTCTTCACTATAACGTGATATGCAGTTAGAATGGAGTGGCTAGAAAAACAATCCTTTAGCCAGAGTGAGTCCCTACACTGTAAAGGGGGGTGGGAAACAATCCTCTTACCTGGACTGGTGATGACCTAGCCTAACTTTCTGGTGTGAGTCCCTACACATTGGAAGGGGGTGGGAAACAATCCTCTTCCCTGGACTGGCGATGACCTAGCCCAACGTGCAGTGTCTAGCTGGTTCTTTATACTGCCTATGGAGACAGTCTTCTTCCTTCTTCAAAAGGTAGGTTCTATTATTGATCTTCTTCAGTGCTCTTCACTTGATTACTTGCAAAGTAGTAAGCAATAAATTATTCCTTCTTTCCTTCTGTTCTTTTCTAGTGCAACACAAACTGCAGTAGAATTATTCTTTCTTTTTCTTAGTGAAACAACCAGCTGCACTAAAACTTCTTCTCTCTTATTGATCTGTTCTTCTTCTTCTTTTTCACTTCTCTCTATGTAGAAAACCTATAAAATTCACTGTAACGCCCTGACCCATGTTACCTAGATTCGGTTGATTATTGTGTAACATTGGCATGATCACAAAAGATCATGTCTCGGAAGACCGATTAGTTTAGTAGAATTGGAAACACTGGATACAGTCATAAATGTTACTTTACATCATAAAGTGAAAATATACAATAACATAGTCTCCATTTTCCACACCCATATCCCCTTCAGACTATCCCTACAGGTCATTCATAATATACTTCTTCACATCCTGGAAAAATTAAAACATTGAAAGGGGTGAGATCAGATGCTCAGTAAGGATAAAAATATAGTGGAAGCTGCCATAAATAAACATTAACATTTAAGGCAATGTATAACTGAAACAAAAGCCTTTTAAACTTGAACTTTAGCATAATATGGAAAAAATAAAATGAAATAATGCCATTTACTTATTAACATGGATATTCTACTAGTCGAATAATCACATGCAATATCAATAACCACTTTCATAATGATGGAATGCATAATTCTAGACTATCATTACCACGTAGCCAAGGCCCCGTGCCAAGACTACAAATAAGATTTTGTCAAGGACTCGTGCCAAGAGAGTAGTTTGTCTCGTGAGACCTACCGATACATCGAGGAGCTATAGAGGGCTCCACCCATCACTTATTAATTCCAATGCATTCATCATATGAACAGGTTTAAAAATATCGTAAACCATAACATAATCGTATCACATAAAACATGCATAAAGGAAACATAACATTTCCACATTTCAATCACAAGATATCAATACAACACATTGATATAATAAAAACATTATCAAAACAATTTTCAATACCAAAATAAAAGAAAATTAAAATTTTTATTTATTTTTCATTTAAAAAATGTTATGGCTTGTTGAGGAAGCCGAAACTCAAATAATGGTCACAGCGGCGGAGAAGTCGTTGTCGCCACATATGTAAGACAAAACATTCCTTTTGTCGTTTAGTATAAACGATTCTTATAAAAAAATTCCTTTTGAATAAAAGTAAAAGTCAAAGGGGTTTATACATCGTATGAAAGAAAGTTGTGTATAAAACAAAATATGCCTCAATGAAAGGAGATTGAGACAAAGTCCCTTACAAAGAACATTTTTTAAATAAAATAGATTGCTCATGTGTATTAACTATAAGCTCACATAAAGAAAGTATAAATATGTGATAATATATAAAAATTCATTTTTCAAATAATCAAAGAACAACATAAATAAGAAATATAAGTTCATCCCAAAGAATGGGACACTACAAGAAAACCGCCGTTTAGCGGCGGTTTTTTCTCTACGGTTTTAAAAACCGCCGCCAAACGGCAAAAAAACATTATTATTTTTAATTATTTTTTTATTTTTTTAATTTTATTCAATGATTAGCGGCGGTTTTTTAAAAAACCACCGCGAAATAGCAGTGGTTCCGGTAAAACCGCCGCGAAATGAAATGAAAAAAATAAAAAAACACGAGAAACCCCGAAATCACTAAAATGACCATAACTTTTGATCCGGGCGTCCGTTGAAGCACCACGACCAGTCAAATAGAAGCTCATGAAGAGATCTAGAGGCACATATAATCAAAACCATGAGACAGTCTAAGGTGTGGAAGATATTAGAGTTATAAGAAAGTGGAAAAAAGTTCTCCAACTTCAAACAGACATAACTTTCGCTCCGGGTGTCCGTTTGGGCTCTACCACATATCAAATTGAAGCCAGAGAAGAGAGATACGCACCAAATCAACACAAGAAAGGTTATGTTGGGTTTTGTGACCCCAAAAACCCCTCTGACGGCCTCCAAAACCCTGTTTCTATCACCGGTGTCCCGTCGAACTTGTCTTCAAACAGACCTAACTTTCGATCTGCGTGTCAGTTCGGCCTCCTCCACCTG